>CM031944.1:25467794-26874494 GCA_018749465.1 Paracanthobrama guichenoti | reverse complement strand
TCTCTTATAAAACAAGACTTGTACACAAGGTTAGATTTTTCTAAATAATTTGTTTTATATGGGTCACTATGAAGTGGTGTAAAATGGTGCCCTGCCCCCATAGAAGTAAGAAATGTTGTAGACAAACTGACATATTTACAAAAAATCAAGTTCATTACTATAAGAAGCAATATAAAAGAATTCATGTAATAATTTTACATATATTTAAATATATTGGTTTATATGTTCTGCTCTCTTGAGTGGGCACAGTCCTCATAATGTCACTTAGAAAATAAAACAACTAAATGTTTTCCAATTTTTTAAAAACACCTTATTCTAATGTGCCTTGTCAAGGGGCTTATGAAATTTAGCTTGATGTGGTTTTTTCTGCTTAAAAAGAAAAGATTTTATTTAGATAGGAAAATTGCTGTCCCTTGAAACACACCAAAAGTCTCTCTGGATTGATGAAATGCTTAGCCACACCCTCAAACCATGTGACCAGGAAGACAATGAAGTAGTCTTCCAGGTTGGTGTTAGAAGGGATGCATCCACGCCAGATTGTCCTACTGGGCATGCACACGCCAATAACTGCAACAATGTGAAGCTAACAATGTGAAGCTGCTTTGAAACAATTGGACTTGTTAAAAGTACTATATAAATAAAGGTGATTTGATTTGATTTGATTTGAATAATGTATAATTTTTGTCACGCTTGAACAACAATTAATTACTGTATTTGCATTATTGTAAGAGTAGGTTTAGGTTGGAGTAGGTGTAGACGTTAGTAAAACACAGTCTGATAAGTAGTACATTTATTTATTGTTATTTTATTTATTTTTTGATTTTGTGTCACTATGCGCCGTAGCTGTATCCTTCTAGCCACAACCATCTTCCCACCCTGGATCACATGGTGAGTACTTACAAAAATCGAAATGTAATGTTAGAAGAAAAACTTTTTTTTCAAGTCATTGATGTATGCATTTTGCTGTTCCTAACATTTTAGGATAAGGGCAAAATAAGATCGGTTGTCAATACAAAAACAGTCAATATCGAAACAATTTGTCACTACTGGAAACCACAATGACTATTTCGGTATTGGCATATTCGTTTCAGTAGTAATATTCAATCTTTTTCACTAAGGTCACTACCAAAACAGTTTTCCTCTCTTTTTTTAAAGAAAATAATAACATGATTATTTTTTAAATGACCACTAGGATGGGGCACATTATGATTGTAGAAATAAAAACTTGATATCTTTAAAATCTAAAATTTACCAACAAAAAGGAGATTAATTTTCACACTATAGCTGCATAAATTGAAATATAATAGGGAATAGAAAATAGTTATGAAATAGCTTAATAGCTAATACAGGTTCAAAGGATTGTAGTCAATTTTATTATTTTATGCTGGACATACAAAAAAAAAAAAATTATTGCAAATTATCTATAGCGTTTCGGTATTGTCAAATTTTGGGGCATTGTTTAACATTTTCCAAAATAGTGAAAATGCATAAAAAAGATTTCGAAAATGTAGCCATAGTAAATGTTTACATTTCAAATACAAACCAATACAAATATAAAGCACATTTGAAAAGAAAATGAAATAATCTTTTAATACAAAGATACTCATACAAACCTGAATTTGCAGAATGACCCAAATAGCGGGAGTTACAGTTCACATTTCTGAAACATTTTAATTTTCAAAGATACCACTTAAACCTTATGCTACCACAAAAAATAAAGTTTTTAATGTCAGCATTTATTGGCATGTATAGAAACCATTTATGACCTCTGTTGTCACTGCAAAGATCATTATTACACAATGGCAACTAGTTAAAAAAACACAAGGTTTTAGATATATGCAATATTAGCTTCAAAACTTCTGCAGTGAGAAATCATTAGTCTCTACAATTGTCCTCTTTGTAGATTCACTAAGTAACACATTTCACTAATAGTTAAATACTGCTATTGCATGATTCGTTTATTTGTTACTACCTTTGATGCGAAAACCATGTCTCTTAATAACTCTTGTCACCGATACAAACTGGTAACTGAGTGAGACTAAGAGTAGGCATGTTTGCATCTATCGCTCTGAGTGGTGTTAGATCAATATTTGATACTTAGTTGTTTCATTCATTCCTAAATACTGGCAGGAAAAATAGTTTCAGTGTGGAGTTCTGCTGGGCATCCCTGAGTTTGACTCCAATTCATCTGTTTGAAACTATAGCCAGATTTAGGCAGATGACAGCATGGACATTACATTGCATGATACGCTCTCATCCTCAAAAACAAAACATGAACAGATCTATGCACAAAAAAATAAAAATGAAAATACAACCAAACTGCACCAAGGCTTTTAATAACATTTTCGTTAATTTTAAGATACAGTATGATAAACAATTGCTGTACTGTGTTGGGTTGATATCCAGTGTGAAGTCTTGCTCAAAGCGAGTTGTGAACCATTGGTGTATAGTAGGCTTTTTGACCACTTGTCTAATGTGAACTCATGTCTCCACCCCACACCTCATCTCAAAATTGATTAGGAAATGCCTGCTAACACTACTGACAAGTTCAAGTTTGGTTTATTTCTAAAGCACATTTAAAAACAGCCACAGGCGACCAAAGTGCTGTACAATAAAAGCATAAGGGTTACACAATAAATTAAAGCTGCGAGCAGCGATGACGGCCCAAGCCGGTGGCACCGCCACCCCGTGGCTTCAGGAAACTGTGCACGACAGGCAATATGCATTTAAACAGGAGAATATTTTTTTTAAATATATTTTAAATATGCCACATTTACTGCATGAGCAGCTGGTGCCACTATGACCACAAGCCACACCCATGATGTCATTGAAATATAGATTAATGTTATTGTCACAGGATATAATAGGTCACTTTCAAATATGTGCAGAGTTATCTTTGCAGCTCAAAAATGTTTAAGTCCAGAAGGCCAGTATTTAATTCAAGGTATTTGTATAGTTTTTTTGTTTTTAGTTTTTTTTCACACTAAAGTGATAGTTATTTGTGATAGCCTATGATATGAAACGCATCTAAACTCTATTGTTGTGTACGTAAACATGGGTACGCACAACACATATTATACGTTAAAATATCTTAAGATCAATCATCATTACGTAAAGTACATTAGGCAAGTTGTTTATTTATTTCTTTTTTGTAGTGAAAATAATGTTTTAATAAAATGACTGTCAAAGTCATTTGAATTCCCCTCATTAACTGCAGCAGTCGGTGCTGCTATGAGCACAAACCACAACATCTATGAGATCAATTCAATTTAGATGAGTTTCATGTCAGATGATGTCAAAGGTCAATTTCAAACGAATGCAGAATACCGTCCGAATGCTGATGTTGTATTATCCTAACATTTCTCTTCATGTGTTTTTGACCTACCTTAGCTACTGTTTGTTCACCAATCTCATGCACCAAAAAGCGTGCTTTCATTTAAATATGGAGGTATCCAATAAAAAGTGTTAATTACAAAATTAATAAATGGAGCCAAATCACAGAAACTGCAACGCTCGATTTTAATATCAGTGTCAGGTAAGAGTAAGATGTGTCTAAATTTTATGGAAGTTCATTATAAACAGCCACTTTTATAAAATCATGTGAAATTTACTTTTTAATAAATTTGAATTTATCAGTAAATAATTCATTTAAAGACATGTGAACACAGCACATGACCTTCTAAAGCCCATGTATCTTGTATAGAAACACACACACACACACACACACACACACACACACACACACACACACACACACACACACACGCACACACACACACACACACACACACACACACACACACACACACGCACACACACACACACACACACACACACACACACACACACACACACACACACACACACACACACACACACGCACACTCTCTATAAAAAAAGAAGAAAAAAGAATACTATCTTGAATGAGTACACAAAATCACAGATTTCATGTGATAAGAATTGTAACTCAAATGTCATTTAGAAAATGAGTCCTGTCTGAATAGTGATATAGTGTCATAGTTTAATTTCAAATGTGAAGTTATCATTTGCTGCAATATGATTTTAAATCCGTTAAATATAAAAGAATATGCTACATTTACTGCAGCAAATATAATCGTTAACTACAACAGCGTCATCCGTGAGATCATTTAAATTTAGATTAATTTCATGTCATAGGATATCATAGATCCCTTTGAAATGAGTGCAAAGTTATCTTTTGCAGCTTACATTTTTATAAGTCCTTAAGTCCAGTATTTATCTAAAGGTCTTTTTATATTTTTTATTAACATAATTATTAAACTAATTATATAAAACTATATTGAAGTGCTCTACAAACTGAGTTCAGAATGACATTCAGAATACTGCAGGTATGCACCCATTCCTTCCACACACACACACACACACACACACACACACACACACACACACGATCTCATAATATAAACTGTGTGTAAACGACAGTTAAAAGAAAAGAAAAAAAGTATATGATATCACCTGTAGAGTATTTATATGTTACAATATTATGTTCCTTTTTTCTTAGAGGAAGATATCAACATTTAAAACCTTCATACTGGTACACTCACCTAAAGGATTATTAGGAACACCTGTTCAATTTCTCATTAATGCAATTATCTAATCAACCAATCACATGGCAGTTGCTTCAATGCATTTAGGGGTGTGGTCCTGGTCAAGACAATCTCCTGAACTCCAAACTGAATGTCAGAATGGGAAAGAAAGGTGATTTAAGCAATTTTGAGCATGGCAGTTGAAGACTGGAAAAGATGTTGCCTGGTCTGATGAGTCTCGATTTCTGTTGAGGCATTCAAATGGTAGAGTCAGAATTTGGCGTAAACAGAATGAGAACATGGATCCATCATGCCTTGTTACCACTGTGCAGGCTGGTGGTGGTGGTGTAATGGTGTGGGGGATGTTTTCTTGGCACACTTTAGGCCCCTTAGTGTCAATTGGGCATCGTTTAAATGCCTACCTGAGCATTGTTTCTGACCATGTCCATCCCTTTATGACCACCATGTACCCATTCTCTGATGGCTACTTCCAGCAGGATAATGCACCATATCACAAAGCTCGAATCATTTCAAATTGGTACTAAAATGGCCCCTACAGTCCGTAGATCTCAACCCAATAGAGCATGGGAATCTACTTTGGGATGTTGTGGAACGGGAGCTTCGTGCCCTGGATGTGCATCCCACAAATCTCCATCAACTGCAAGATGCTATCCTATCAATATGGGCCAACATTTCTAAAGAATGCTTTCAGCACCTTGTTGAATCAATGCCACGTAGAATTAAGGCAGTTCTGAAGGCAAAGGGGGTCCAAACACAGTATTAGTATGGTGTTCCTAATAATCCTTTAGGCGAGTGTATATTAGTATGTATAGTAATCTGTAATTTAACTTATTTCATTGTGTATTTTATATTTAACATTTGCCAGGGTGACTGAACTGAAAATAAAAACAAGCTAAATCTATTTGTAGCATTTCATTCATTATCGTCTTTTTGTATCCTGCATACTTTATTAATTAAACAGATGGGTAGAGGTTATGGCAGTGTGGAGGAAGAATAATTAGTCAATACATTGCGTTCTCTTGCCAGCTTACTGCTCCGTTTGTGTTAAAGTAGCTGCAGTACTCCTCTCTCACTTGTTTTGCCTGCAAATATGAATTTCTGTCTGAGGAAGCTGCAATAGGGCACATACATTCTGGTTCTTCCCTCCAAGCTCCGTGAATAAGTCAATCCGTTTCTGTGTCCTCCTGATCCACCAGACTGGGAGGTATGTAGGTCTAACGGGTAAGGGATTCAGTTCTTAGGTAATTGTGAAGAACACATGCCTGCCTTTGTTATTATTACAGCCTGGAAGGCTCCAGTGCAGTTGCTTGAGAAAAACATTCTCAACACAACGACATGCATGAGAGAGCCTGTAGTTAAAGTTTCGCTTGTTGTTATCCAGTTGTGTCCTTGGGTATGGTCTCATCATCCATGGCTTCAAACCAAATGCCTCATCTGCCACGACAACATAAGGGACAGTGGTTTGATGTCCAGGCAGGTCTTCTGGTGGTGGTATGTTCAGTGTGTTGTCTTCCAATGCCCGGCTCAGCCCACACTCTGGCCCAAACTCACCCGGGCCGCTAACTCTGCCATTTGTCTCTACATCAATATAAATACATTTTCAGGTCTGCATCTACTAGAGCCATGGAAACTATTGAATTGAAACCTTGTAGTTATAGTAATAGGACCCTGATTTTGGTGGCGGAAGGATGTAGACATGCTTGCCATGGATGTGTTTCCACTCCTCTTCTGTGGGTGGCACTTTGAGGTAATCCTTTGTAATGCCTTGTAAAGAGCCCCTCACAGGTCTCGACTAGTATCCTGGAAATGCTGTGCCTACTAACCCGGAATGTGTATTCCAGAGAGGAAAAGGTCTGTCCTGTCGCCAAGTACCTCAATGTTATTGCTTGTCTCTCCACAACAGATATCGCCTCCCCTCATCACTGTGTCTTGCTTCTTAATGATGGTTCCACCAGGCTCACCAGACTGTTAAATGTGTTTTTGCCCCATTCTTAACCAGTTTCTGTAACCAGGAGCATCTTCGTCAGCCAGCTCTCTCTCAGTAGTTAACTGTAACACCCCCTCTTCCTCCTGAGCAGCCATCTTCTGGTCCATGTCCTTTTGCTGAGATTAATTAAATTGAAAGGTTACCTGATTATATGATGATATGCTATGTATGTAGTAGTATATATATATATATATATATATATATATATATATATATATATATATATATATATATATATTTCCAATAACAACAATGTAATTTAGCCTCATTTTATGACACAACAAAGGGGCAATGCCATGTTGAGAAGAGGAAGAATTGTTGTAGTAGAGCACATTTGGGAATCTGCTCAAGCTGTCACATCCGTCTTTTCAAATTTATTGCAATACAGTGTAGAACAAATGCAACGGCATGTCATAAAAGCAAAATGACAACATAAGTTATAACTGTAATTAAACTAAACTATACCTGTTCTATCTTCATGCAGCATATATTCTCTGGCTCTGTAGGCATCTTACAACAGTTCCCACACAAGTGATTTATAGATTATCATGACAGAACATGCTAATCAATGACTTGATGATGGTTAATCTACATCAGCTACATAAATTCATAAACTAACCTTTTTTTCAGAAATGTCCTGTTGCATTCTGCATGTTGTCACTTCTTCTTGAATCTCTCCATCATTGTCCGACAGGTTTGAACATAAAAGGCAGAAATACAAAACAGTTTCTGACATTTTCAGTGTGTGCCTGCATAAGGTAATCGGAGCTGTTAACTCGAGGCTCTTGAAGCTCCGCCTCTTCCTGAAAGGAGACAGAGAGCAGCAGCTCATTTACATTTAAAGTGGCTTTCCTGTAGCTCAAACAATAAGAGCGTGGTGCTAGCAACCTGCTCCCCTTAAAAAGTGACCATTTTAACATTTTAACATATATATGAAATATATATATATATATATATATATATATATATATAACTTTATATATGTGTGATAGTTAAGACCACTTTAATGTCTGGGCTCAATTTAAATAATTTTTGGTCTACGATAATACTCAATCCATGTTCCAATCGCCGCTAATCATGTCTTTCTCACTCCCTGGTGGACAGTTCCTTTTTTGGTCTATCATCAATACGTTTTATGATTTATGACAAATGTGCAACTTCCAAGGCATAATTTTTTTCAGATGAGATGGTGGTTTAATAAGATGGTGGTCTAGTGGGGCTGAGATCTAGTGGTTAAACCACTGAACTGATACGCAGAAGGTTGCTGGTTCGATCCCAGCAGTCGCCACCACCACCAGTGTGTCCTTGAGCAAGGTACTTTTACTCCACGTTTCACCAGGGGATTGTCCCTGTAATAAGTGCACTGTAAGTCGCATTGGATAAAAGCGTCTGCCAAATGCATAAATGTAAAGGTATATTTGTAGTTTTGCCCTGCTCTCTTGCCTAATGATATTCCTTTGAATAGATTTTTCCCTTTGATTTGTACAATGAAGGATCTAATCTCACAAATCTACACTCAAATCCATAGTCTCTGTCCAGAGTCTACTAGGGCTCTTTGGCAAAATGATGCGGAGAAGGAGATTTAAGAGGAACTCTTGGGAGGAAATCCTCAGCAGGAAAATCTACTGTAGACATGCATTTAATAAGTGCAAAGTTGCGCACTGTGTCTATTATACAAAAGCTAGACTGGCAACAATGTATAAGGGTGTTTCTCCTGCATGTGACAGATGCTGTCCAGCTCCAGCAAATGGAGCCCTTCATTATATAAATCATTTTATTATTGGACAAATAATAATTATAATAATAATATAATAACAATTATTATTAATAATGCCCTTCATTATATAATTATTGGACAAATATTTTTGAAACCCTTTCTGAACCGAATGCTTTCACTGCATTGATCGGAATTTGCCCCACAGCACCATCCTTTTCATCTTTTAAACAGGACACTATTGCCTTTGTCACTCTGTTGGCTAGTTGATATATTGAATATGTTTTGGAATTGATATGTTGGGACCCTTGACACAATAAAGTTTTTTTCTTTCTGTTTTTGTATTTTTGTTAATATTGGTACACATTGTATTTATCTTTCCTTTTTGTCATGGTTTACACCTTTTTGTTTAAAACCAAAAAAAAAAAAAAACAGATGTACAAAATACAATTAATTTGGTCAGTGAAATAAAGTATTTTTATTTCTATTTTTGGTCAGTTAAATAAAGGTTAAAGAGAATGAAACAAATCACAGAATCCATTAAAATATTACATTGCATTCTATTATGTTAAAATATTACATATTTTATTACATTTTACAAAATGTCCCAACTTTACTGGAATTGGGTGTGTATTTGTACAGCCTTTACAAATGAAGGGATCTGTGTAATGACAGTGGTTTAATGCATCTAAAGTACAGTATTTTCCAGTTATTAGTTATCTGTACAAAATGTTTTAAAAAAACATGATTTCTGTACAATCACATTACTAAACATAACTGAATCATGTACGTCAAACACACATTCATACTTTCACACACTCATGCACAGACACACTGCTAAGATTTTCATTACAAATGTGACTTTCTACAAAATTGTGAGCTACTGTAATGTTAGTCACAGACAAATACCAGCAGATATGTTTGATTTTGGATAAAGGAAAAAAATAAATTACTAAATACATTTGTGAATAATACATCAGACTTAGAGATATTCTTTTCTAAATTGAAACACTGTATAAATGTATGAATGAACACTTTAAGCCCAGTGTGTGCGTTTAACATTTGATCAGCTTTTAGGAGAGATCCATCCACAGAATGATTCGTCCATGGTTAAAAAAAGGTCAGCAAGTGCCATCAGTGTATAATTACAGCCTTAGTACTGAGCATATTCAGACTGAAGGGACTGTGGAAAGAGAGGGTGACATTAAGAAACTGATATGAAAGGACATGTGCAAAGCATACTAAAGGTTGGAATTCACTACACAACTTTTAAAATCTGAACAGATTTTAAAACACTAGGCATCACTTGCAGACTTCAAAAATGGTTACAGAGAAAAAAAACTATGCATCATACAGTAAATGACTGAGGATCACACACCAGACCTTCAAGTCCTTCCAAACACTACAAACTCGTGCAGAAACAATCACCTCATAAGTAGTAGACGCTGGACAAATTAAAACAATGCGCTTTTAAAATCGACTCAAAATTAAGTCCTCATTCTGGACAGATTCATAGTCTAAAGCTAAAAATCAAAGTCTGTGCCCATCATACACAATGTGATTTCTCTGAGAGATCTGTCAACTTCACAATCTGCAGACTGACCTCTGACTCCTCCAGAACATTAACTGGGGAAAAAATCTAGGCAATAAAAAATGAGGTAATTTAACCTTAATGGGATGAACTTCTAAACAGAGGGAAATGGAATTGGCTTAGCATATCTTAGCATAGATCATTGTTTCTGATTAGACTGTTAGCATCTCGCTCAAAAATGACTAAAAGAGTTTCAATATTTTTCCTATTTATAAAACTTGACTCTTCTGTAGTTACATCGACAACCTGCTATACTTGGCTTACACAGGGAGCGTGCTTGGGACTATTTACAGGCGCTGCGTAATATCATTGTTCCGCTGCACCCATGGTACGGCAGCAAAGTTCCTGGATTATTACGCAGGAATGAGAGTATAGTTCCCAGCCATATCGGCCTAAAAATCGCAACTTTTCATTTTCTGTTGGTCTTAGTACAGGAAGTAACTACAGAAGAGTCAAGTTTTAAATAGGAAAAATATTGAAACTCTTTGGTCATTTTTGACAGAGATGCTAAAGGTCTAATCAGATTCAATGATCTATGCTAAGCTATGCTTAAAAGTGCTACCGCCAGATACAGAGATCGGCTGAATGGATTCGAAAAACGGTAAAACTCAACTGTTTAACTCTAGAGAGTTGGAAAATGAGCCTGTTTTCAAAAATAGCGGCGTGTTCCTTTAATAGCACACTTTAATTTAGCTTTTTTATGGTGTGTAAAAATCATCTAAAAGTATTTAGTAGTAAGAAAAAAATTATGATAAGTTATAGGAATAATAGATCACTTAAAAACGAATAACTTAAGGGTGCGGTCACATTAGCTACATTTCTGCAAATTTGAGGTCCGTTGTTTATTGTCAATGGTGCAGCGATCTATGAAGCACACAGCTCACACAGAAGTCACTTTCAAACCCAGCAGCTTTCTATTAGTTAATGCGCTAATTTGCATGACCAGTTACCCGATCACCTGGATTCCCATTCAAACAATAGTATATTTGACTGCACCTATATATAATATGAGGAACACCTCAATATTAGTAGTTATTTGCTGAAAATATTCGCCTCCGCTGCAGCACAAATCTTATTTGTGCATATATTTGGTGAACTATGTCTAACATCACCTTTTGTTCCACAGAAGAAAAAACATACATGTTTGGAATGACATGAAGGTGAGCAATGCCCGTTCACACCACCAGTCACAAACAGCAACAAAGTGAAATGATCCTATTCATTTCAATTCAAAGTAACACAAGTTAATTTTTTCCACACATTACATTTGTAACACAAGTTAACAGTATTGAGGGTAACACTAGCCTGGATGCCAGCCGAACTTAGCCCGCCCACAACATTTGAGGTCGGGAAGTTCGGTCTGGACTTGATCCGTTGTAGATCAACTATGCTCGAACTGTTTTAGAGCTGTTTGGACCAATCAAATTGTGAGGGCGGGCTTTATACGACAATGGACAGATGATCAACAGTAACATAATCATCCACGTCACCAAAGAGAGTGAATTTGTTTACAACAAAGATGGCTGCTGCTGGAGAATTGAGATGTGTAGATTCCTCCATAGCGTCTGTTACAGAAGATATAGACAGCGCATTAATTTTAAAAGCGGAACAGAGAACCGCGATCAAGGAAAGATGTTTTTGCCATCCTTCCTACGGGATACGTCATTTACTTTGTTGCTCTGATTGGTTGTAGGTCTATCCAATTGAGTGCAGAGGCATTTTCTTTCCTGGTTCGGTTGAAACACGTCCCAATACTCATATTCTGACTAGAATCTGATTATGATGACGTCAGGCTAGGTAACATTAAAATAACGCAAGTTACGTGAATCAGATTATGTTTTTTTCAAGTAACTAGTAATGCATTACTTTTACATTTACAACAAACTTTCTGTTACTTAAACAAGACAAGTTTCTTGTACACAAATTACACAAAAATACTTTATGTATTTAATCTAACTTTATTAACCAATGTCTTTGCTGCTGACCTCTGATGATCAAATTTAACCATACTTATACTAATAATCAAAAATTACTTTAGATACAATCACTTTTTTGTTTCATCCTATTCTTCTGCTATCCAGCAGGCGTCAATTTGCATTTCCTTCGCCCTGAGGATTATTCATCTCACATTTGGTTTGAAAGGGCCTTTAAAATAAAATAACTTTATTTATTTATTTTTTTAAACGATCAAGCAAGCCCAGCCCAGGTGAGAAAAGTAACGTGATGCATCACTTTCCATAAAAAGTAACTAAGTAACACAATAGTTACTTTTTTTAGGCAGTAATACAATGTTATGATGCATTCATTTTAAAAGTAACTTTCTCTAACACCGAAAGCAACAGTAACCATTGGAGTCAGGATGTAGGTGTCCAATGACGCAATAAAGTTGGTAAATGTTTTACTTGAAATAAATGAAGAGTGTCTGTCTTTCGGGACCAACAACTAATAGTAGTGAAGATTGTGTCAGTGAAGCTTGCATCACCTGTCTTGAGCATTCTTTTTCTTGTTTGTTTGTTTGCTTTATTAGACAAGTTTTATAAAATTGTACAAGAAAGCCGCATATATCCATACAATATTTTAAAAATGGAATTCTGCTTTGTGTCTGCGTTATATACGACAATGTAAATCATCCCATGCTATAGAACTAGTATATAAAAAGAATTTTACCCCATTGTATTTGTATCTGAGGACTACTTTCTGGCGCTATGTAATATCATTGTGTAAAACTCAACTGATTAACTCTGTAAGGAACTTGGAAAATGAGCCTATTTTCAAAAAAGCAGAGTGTTCCTTTAAGATACAACTGTAGATGTATTTTCAAATGTAATCCTGCTCTATTTATTTGTGACTAGTCTGCTATTTTCTTTGCTGCATAATCATAGTGTGACTGCACTAATGCTCCTAAAATTTATCTAAAAATGTTTTATCCTATTACATATTTTTAATTAACTAAAACAGCTATATTCTCTAATAAACATCTCAGGTACTTTAATTCTTGTTTGGGTGTAATGATCACTTCTAATCTGGAACTTTTTTTACTTTAGCAGTGAACCAAATAATATATTTTCCCCAAATGTAAAGAGAGTCTATTATCTATAAACCATGTAAACCCTTTCAATCTCTCTACTTAACTCAGCTTCAACATTTTCTTAATCATTTTTAAATCATTAATATACAATTAAAAAAATAATAAATGGACCCAACACACTCCCTGCAGAACTCCAGGCCTTATTAGTAAATTCCATTGCTTTAACTTTCAAAAGCAGAATACTGTGATCTACTATATCAAATGCCTTCTGCAGATCCAGCAACACCATCCCGCATAATTTGCCTTTATCCATTTCCTTTTTTTCCTATATGATCTGTTAAAAACATTTTCATCGTCTCTGTGGAGTGCAGCCTCCTAAAACCTGAGTGTAACTGTACAGTATATTATACTTAGAGATATAGAGCCCTGTTTTAACGATCTGAGTGCATGGTCTGAAGCGTATGGCGCAGGTGCATTTGGGGCGTGCCCGAATCCACTTTTGCTAGTTTAACACTGGGAAAAACAGTCGGCGCACCAGGCGCATGGTCCAAAAGGGTTGTCTCTATTCTCTTAATGAGTCATGGGTGTGTTTTGGGTGTAACGTGCAATAAACCAACCAGAGTCTCTTTTCCCATTCCCTTTAAAAGCCAGCTGCGCTTGCACCATGGTATAAGCGAATTCACTGTGGTGGTGTAAATGGGGCTCAAATGATGACCAAACTTTTAGATGAACCCTTCCTTCAAATTATGAAATCACATTGATTATGAAAATCTTGCATAAAGATAAAAATTATACTGTAGCACAGAAGTGAGAGGCCAGAGGAAAATGTGAGGAAAACCCTAAATTGAAGGAAAATTAGTAGCAGAAGGAAAATTAGCACAGACAGCAGAAGTAGCGAGTGAAAATCAAGCGCCAGAGAGTCGACGAAGACGGCCACAGTCTGTCAGATGGTCACTCACTGGAATGGATCTGCTGAGGTAGCGCCCTGGAAACCGCTTAGTCCAGTGCGGAACGGACTCTCCGAGGGCTCGGCCGACCACTGGAGAACAGACTATAGCCGCCTCTGTTCATAGGCCTGACTGTGCGACTAGCGCTAACGGTGCTTGCTGCAGTGAGGCTGTTGAGGTTAGCATTGGCCTCTTGATTGAAGTTTACATGGGAGGGAGGAAGTCGGGGTTCAGCAGAGGTGTACCCAAAGCTGAAGCCGGATGGAGGTGCGGGAGGACACTGGGTTTGGGCAGGAGATGGGGAGGGTGCGAAGGAGGAAGGAGGTGTGCTGTTGTCATCGTCACTGAAGTTGTTGTCATTATAAAGGTTGCTGAGAGAATGGGCTAAACGTGGACTGAAGCTGTTCGGGATGCATAAAGGAGTTAACAACATCTGTAATGGAAAAAAACACCTAGGCTGTGCATTAACATCAGTGTACCTTTTAGATTGCCGGCAGAGGACGGAAGGGCTTCGCGTCAGTCTCCGTGGTGAAGTGGGGAGGAGAGGAAGAGAGGAGCTTTGGAAGACTTGGGAGGGGAAATGGTACCGGAGCTGGAGTTATCCCACTGCCAAAAAGACAAATAGCAGAGCAGTTTATTAAAAGGTAATGAGGACATGTCCTCATGAAAGGAAGGAAGCTTTTCTTCTGTGCAATACTTCAATTTGAGCAATCCTTTTCAAAATAGGAAGTGAATTTATATCTCTGCAATGCAACACTCGCTCCGATGTTCATCTTTAAAACGTTATAAATTTTCATTCCAGCACAATGTAATGTAATCTTCCATGTAAAGTGAATAATAGTAGTTGTTTAGTGTTTTTTTATATATATATTAATTTAGATAAATAGTATAAATTTAAATTATTGTGATATAACGGTTGGTTATCAGCCATGACAATTATTGGCTTATCACTATTGACTAGAATTTTCACCATTGCATCTTTATTTATTTTACCTTATTTATTATAAATTCTAATATAGCCAAAAAAAAAAAAAAAGAAATGCACCAGATTATCAATATTATTTACATATATTATTAAAACTGTTTCTGACTCATTGAATGGCTTTCAGTTTCATCATTGTTTATGGATACCAAAAATCAAAACCAAATTCCTGTGATTTCTCTTATAAAACAGCATTTATTAATAACTCCAAATATACCTCACTCGCAAATAAATGTTTAATGGTAAACACGTTTAGTGGGCAAGCTTTCAATTTATAAAGTGATCAGCTGTTTTCTCAAAGTAATAGTACTGAATTTAGTGTTTTGAATATTGCCCTTCATTGACATTTATTAAAGAAAAAGTAACCTTGTCTAGGGCTGCAGTCGTACACCAGATGAGAAGTGCCAAACCGCACCTCATCTCACAGGCCCTGTCCCAAAGGGCACACTTTGTATGGTCTTGTGGACTTACAATGGCTGCCGTGTGAGTGTGAAGTCCATTTTCCTTCTTTATTTTAGGTTTCAGAAGGGTGCTCATGAAAGTCCCTTTGCGGTCGATAGGCACCCTCAATGCGCACTTTGGTTAAGCCCGCAAAGAAGCGAAGTCCGCAGCACACTTCTTCCCGACATTCGTGTTATGTCATGAAAGTGCAGACTTGTAGGAAGACCGCAAGTGTTTGGGGAGCCATTTGGGACAGGGACAGAGGTATTGCACACTGGATGCATCATTCACACTCACATTTTCAAGTTCAATGCAGTCCGAAACAGTGACTCTAATCACTTGTAAACAGGCAAAACTTTTCTTCAACTTTATTTTTCATTTTAAAGACGTCACTTCTTGTCCAGTGTGCGACCCTCTTTACACTTTGTTTTGCTAATTTTGGAGGCTTCTGGTTGGAGAACACAATTGCCATAACCTGCCATGGTTGATTTATCACTGGCATTTGGCAGGTGTTAAACTTCAATCCCTGCTTATGTACTATAGCACAAAACTTCATTCATGTCACTGACACAAGATTCAGTTCTTCTAACAACCCAGAGAGATTTCATTGGCTGAAAGAACACTCATTTCCTTTATTTAGTGTAACCGAAGCTCTACCTAAGTACTGTGGTTGTCGATCGGGGTGGCGTTTGGCCCTTTAAGGCTAGTAGTTTGTCTCCTGCGTTGGAATCATGTCCTCTTCTCTGAACTCATTCTGTAGTGTAATGAAACACAGTGTCAACAACAATTTTACTGTATTGTGCACTCGAATGTGATTGGTGGATTCAGTTCTTTCAGTACCTCATCCACACTTGCTGGCTTCAGAATGGGGCTGTCGATGGACATGTTGTCCACGCTGGAGATGAGACAGGACATGTTTCTCTCCTGTTGTCGGCTTTGCCTCAGCTGCTGCTGCTTCTGCTTTGAGCGATGGAGATCACCTTGCACCCACATACTGTGCTGCTTCCTTGAGACAGAGAAAGAAAGCACTTCTGAACATGACCTCTGAACTGTTTTATGCCTCAAACTATCTGTAGACTCTTTCACTTACTGACTGTTTAGACTTACTGTTCAAGAAAGTGCTGCTGTGGTCCAATGACGGAGCCGGCCTGCAGATTCGTATTCAGGCAATGGCCTCAGGCGCTGTGAAGCGATAATGCTTCATCAGGTAGCAGCCTATCAGAGTGCCCGTCCTGCCAAGGCCAGCTATGCAGAGACAGTGGGAAAATATTTTAGTGGAGAAAAAAAAAATGGGCCAGATTTACTAACAGCTTACTAACCCTCTTTTGGCGTTAAAAATCTACTGTCAGGATTTACTAAAGACACACTAGCATTGAAAAGGCGTGGACAGGGTGACCTTATTGCATATTGTAATGTCTAGTGTGTTGGTTCTGTTTCATGTTCTTATCTTGTTTTCCTATCAGTCATGTTTCCTGGTATTGTCATGTGATCATTGTCATGCGATTCCTTTGTCCTCATGTGCTATATTCTCATTGGTTGTTTTTGTCACGTGTTCTCAGTTCAGTTCTGTCATTAGGCTTGTTCGACTTCATGCAGCGATGCACAGACCGATCGGCGGCTGACTTGAAGCAGCGCATGCCGGTTAGAAATTTTGTCCGACTTGAGGCAGCGCCGACGCCACGTGACTGTGACCTATGTCAACAAAGTGTCGCGAGAGTGATTCGAGAGCAGCCGGCTGGTGCATTTTGTGCAGGTTCTAAAGAGCGACTGCACGAGTCACGATTGGCTGGATTCACCGCATGACAGCGATCACGTGTGTTTCGTGTTTATTCTAAAACCTTCGTGCCACTAATGCTCACAAATATTTTTTTATAATGGTAAAACCTCTTTTCATGTAGTCGCAATGTTATGTTGTCATGTTTATCATAATAAAATTGATAAAAACGTAGACCCCACTTCATTGATAGTGTAGGCTTATATGTTAACTTTATTCTTGTAAAAACAGACGCTGTATTAAGCAGTAGCCTACATAAAGTATTGAACGAAAATGTCTTCTGAAACATCTGTGTATTTGACAAATATTGCATTTATTTCACTTCATCTGTGATAAAGCGAAAGCGTCACTACGGGAAGTAGAAAGTGTCCGACTTCTCCATATGCAGCTCCTTCCGCCAGCACCACGGCTACTACTCGCCGATCGGTTGCATCCAGCCGCAGCCGATGTCGAACACGCCTATAGGTTCACTGTCTTGATTGTTCACAGGTGTGTCTTTAGTCATTAGTCTTTGTGTATTTAAGCCCTCATGTTTGCCATGTGTTCTTGTCAAGTATTGTTCCTTGTAACCTGCTGTTGGTGAGTGTCTGTCATGGTTTAAGTCAATAGTACAAATCTGTTCATGGATCAAGTCAAATCTGTTCTAGTCCTATAAATCCAATCCAAATCTGCAGTATTTTGGCATTAATTCATCTGTTGCTTTCGTAAAAGCTAGAAAAATAAGATCTAAATTGTTGATCCACTGTTAATTCAGATAGGGTCAACATGGACAAACCCATGTAGAGCCAATACCTCAAGCCCATATCGTGCCTACATTGGACCCACCATGAAATGTTGGCTGGAGAATTGCAGGATCATACAATGCTTCTACTCCAATTTTTTTTACGTTCAAAAGTGCACCTCACTCCAGATACAATAAAAACAAGATGCCGTTTCGTCACAAATCTAGATTCTACAAAGTGTCTCACCCTTGCAATGGACAGCCACGGCACCCTTTGCGCTCTCACAGATGTGCAGAAAGCGTCTTGTGAGGAGATCACTAGGTGTGGTGCCATCTATGAAGAACAAGTCGTGATGTTCAAACCCGGCATCTGTAAAGCGCCGCTCTTCATAAATTTTCTTGTTTAGTCTCACAACATCTGTCACATTGTGCTGCCGGAAGTAGGAAAAGTATGCTTCTGGAGCATGGAGAGGATAACCTGAAAGAGCCAGTACAGTCATCAGTTCATAAGTGAGTTACTCCACTGATACTATCAGTTCACGAGTTCGCATTTACAAATAATCAGATATAATCTGGCGTGCTGTCCAAGGGGAGGGCTCCGAGCCTGAACCCAGAGTACTCTACTCTTATCCCTGGCTGAGATAGTAACCAGCCGAGAGTGAGGAGATGGGGTGGTGGAGGTATGCAGAAATATGTCAAAGAACATAGGTGAGTCAGCCACGTGTATATATATATATATATATATATATATATATATATATATATATATATATATATATATGCCTCTCTCTCGTGCTGATTGGATAGATCTTTTGAACGTGTTCCTCCCGAACTCCCGAAGAGAATCTTGTCTGCAGGTTAGTGAAATTTGACATACAGTGGTGGCCAAAATTATTAGAACACCTGACAGATCTGAAAATATTGAAACTTTTGCCTCCAAAACATGATTTCATTTCAAGATGTTCATGATGTTCAAGATGAACATGCAGCTGGTTGCTCTGACCATCAAATATCAGATGAAGTGAGTCGTACTGTTTTATCCACTTTTAAATTTAATATTTGGTATGTCCACCTTTGCAGCAATTACAGCAGCACATCTCTCTGGCATAGTGTCAATATATTTCCTCTGAGAACTTCAAAAGTAATGTTATCCAATACATTCTGCAAGGAACATTCGGGGCAAGTTGGAAAATAAACTGGACATATCTATTGTACATTCAAAGGAAAGCCTTTTATCATTAAAGAGCTTTCCTTTGAATGTACAATAGATTTGGAAAATAAACTGGACATATCTATTGTACATTCAAAGTAAAGCCTTTATCATTGTTAAAGGCTTTCCTTTGAATGTACAATAGATTTGGAAAATAAACTGGATATATCTATTGTACATTCAAAGGAAAGCCTTTTATTATTAAAGGGTTAGTTCACCCAAACATGAAAATTAGTTATATTAAAAAGGTCCTGGCTAATTCAAGCTTTCTAATGGCAGCGATTGTTGCTCTGTTTTGAAGTCCATAAAACATGCATCTGTCCGTCAAATAACGTGCTCCACACGGCTCCGGGGGGTTAATAAAGCGAATCGATGCGTTTGCGTAAGAAAAATATCCATATTTAAAACTTTATAAAGTAAAGTTTCGGCCAAAAACACTTGCTCAAATATTACATGCAAATATGGCATAGCCATGCCACGGCACGCCAGACTAAAAACCTACCTTGTATGGCTGATGTCTGTTCGGAGTTAACTGGGTTTTGAATTGAAGATGTTGATAATGTCATCATAATCCTAATTATCTATTAGTTCACGTTCAAAAGACAAAACTGTTAATGGCATCCTGTCATCTTTGTCAAGATGTGTTTTCTTCAGTGCTGTGACGCATTTCCAAGTGAAACGGAATATTGAATAGAGGGCAGGGTTTTACTTCAGCGCTCCTCCTCTTTTCTGTGTATTAGCTTGCACAGATTAATTGTTCATCCTAAGACCTTTAATATGTGCTAACAAAGTAAATAGGGTAAATTTTGATTTCATGAGGACTTTAAATGTCATAAATGGCCATTTTTTAATAACTAAAAAGGGCGCTGCAAGTTGGAATCGAATCAGGATATTGGCGCGAAGAAGAACATAACATTACTACTGGCGTGACGTAACTGAAGAGGCTTAATTAGCATATTTTTATTAATATTAGAATAGAGTTCTAATGCATGACAAAATAAATCCCATGAAAAAATTACTGTTAAACATTAGAAAATAGTATTATTTACAAAAAAAATATTGTATTTCCCTGGATCTGACCTATGGATCTGACAGGATGGGCAAGCTGTCAGCCCACCCAGGCCCACCCGTAGCTACGCTAGTGCCTTGAGCACTTTGATAAAAGGGTTTAATCACCACTTATTATAGCCGTAGCTAGAAGTATTGGCAGTTTCATAAATGTAGTGTTTCGCAAAGTTTGCTGCTTCAGTATTTGTAGATCTTTTTTTTCACGTTTCTATGATGATAAGCATTTAATAAGTTTAAAGGCTTAAGAAAAAAAAAAAGAAATCAATCAATCTATGCAAGGAGTCAGTATTTACAGTGTTGATCCTTTTTCTTCATAACCTCTGCAATCCACTCTGGCATGCTGGATATCGGCTTCTGGGCTAAATTCTGACTGATTTCAATCCATTCTTGCCTTATTAGGGCTCAGAGTTGATCACAATCTGCTTGTCCACTCGCCTTTTGAAGATTGACCACAGGTTAATATAACCTGTGGGATTAAGATCCACATATCTGCCTGGCCACAGATCCAAACTTTTAATGTAATGATCTCAGTGCCACTTCATTCTCACTCTTGCTTAGTGACATAGTGCTACATTATGCTGAAAAATGCACAGATCATCATCAAATTGCTTGTGGAATGTTAGGAGAAGTTGCTCTTGCAGGACGTTTTCATGCCATTCTTTATTCCTGGCAGTGTTTTTGGAAAGAATTGTGAAAGAGCCACTTCCTAGGATGAAAAGCAACACCACACATGGATGTTCTCAGGATGCTTCACTGTTGGCACGACACACAACTTGTCTGGACAAAAAATAACTGTGCAGGAGTCTTCCGCTGTCCAATCTTTGTCCACGTGCAGAATTTCAGTCTGTCCTTGAAGTGACTTCTTTGCTGCCCTTCTTGACACCAGGCTGTTGTCCAAAAGTCTTCACCTCATTGTGTGTGCAGATGCACTCACACATACCAACTGCCAGTACTGAGCAAGCTCTGTGGTTTTGGTTACATGATTCCATAACTGACTCCTCAGAAGGAGAGACGTCCTGAAGCCTTATTCTCTGCAGTTGAACCTCTCTGCTTGAGGTTCTTTATGATCCGGTAAATAATTCTCTCTGGTACAATATTCTTTGTAGCAATTTCCTTGTATGTGAGGATGTTTTGACACCAAGTGATTGTGGCTGCACGCTAACACAAGAGCACAATGATTGGAAGCACTTCCCTCCTTTTATATCTGCTCTTATAATCCAATCAGAATGATTTTATCTGACTAGTACTTGTTCACACTTTCCCATGTGCTGATGATATGAAATGATGTTAGCTGGTCATTTTGTGCCAGGGCCAAAACATTTTGGTTTTTGTAATGAAGTTAATGTTTTTGGCCAATGAAGCTTTTTGCAACCATTTAAAGGTCCGTGTACCGGTCAGTGTATATTTTGGCCATTCGATTTTCCTTATAGAAACGGGTATTAAAAAACAAAAAACGGCTCCTTTTTAGTTTTTTTTTTTTTTTAAACAAAACGAAAAACAAGAATTCAGCTTGATTTTTCGTTTTCCGTTCAGAGGTATAAAAATGAATAAACGGCTTGAATATTCGATTTCTAGACGTGGACGGGAATTATATGCCCCTTTCTGCTGATTGGTCAACCGAAGATCAAACTGTTCCGTCATCTGTTCTTCCTCAGCTCCGCACAGCAGAATAAAAGTCCTGCGCTGCTACAGCTGTACGGATTCTTAACGCGTTTATTGCAGCTACATTTCATCTTTTATTAATCAAACAACCAGACTAAATAAAAAAAATAAAAAAACGAGAATTGCTTTTATATTTTTATGTTCAGGGATAGAAAATGGATAAAAGGCTTGAATATTCGATTTCCACATGTGGGCTTGCGTGAAACGCCCCTTTCTGCTGATTGGTCAACCAAAGATCAACCCGTGCCTCTTTCAGTTTTTCCACAGTTCCGCAGAATAACAGTCTTCCGCTCCTGGACAGATTCTTAAAGTGTTTCTGACAAATAAACTCTCTCATCAAACAACCGGACTAATGCTTTGACACAAATCGCACTGGGCAGGGACTAGAAAGGGTTTTCTTCTCTATAGGCATGGATTCGACAACCGTATGTGCTAGAGAGAATATTAGATTATTTCAGAAATATTAATGTAGGTTCTCTCGCATCTGCACCCACATTACCCATCACCAGCTTACTTCTTTGGCACACCGCTGCATAATATCATTGCGCCGCTGCACCCATGGTACGGCAGCAAAGTTCCTTGATTATTATTACGCAGGAATGAGAGAATAGTTCCTAGACATATCGGTCTAGAAAATCCAACTTTTCATTTTCCACCGGTCTTAGTACACGATGTAACTACACACATCACAACATGTAAATAGGAAAATGTTGCCGTTATTTTGTCACTTATTTGTGCTAAGCTAGGCTAGCGGTGGGTGCGTCAGACGGAGTTATGGCATGCACGGAGATGAGAATGGTATGTATGGACTTATCTAACTCAGGGATACAGTGAATAAGATAAAGTCCCAAAAAGTCGGCGTATTCCTTTAACAGGGTTCTGGGAAACTGCCATTGACTAAAGACTAAATAGCAACACCAGGGCCGTGCACAGACATTTTGGGCAGTGGCCCAAACCAAAAAAAAAAAGGGGCACTATAAGGGGATAACAAACAAATACAATTGTTTGTAGGCTTTAGTGCTATTCAATGTATGTTGTTGTAAGTTGATTCTTTGCTAATTTGTTCTCTTAGTTAATGAGTTAATGTTGTTTTTTTGTTTTTAATGTTGTAGATTTAAGTAGCAAATGAGAATCACTAAAAATGATTGAATATATTTTGAGACAAAGGTCTTGTTTATGATTTTCAGTTTTGTTCTAAAGCAACAGTTTTTCAGTAACGGAAGAATATGTAAAAGTATGGTATTTGGAGTAAAAGGCATATTTATCATGAAAATAAACAGCTGACTGAATTTAACATTTGTTGACATGACATGGTTATTCAGATGGGGGTAAAATATGTATTTTGGCAGGGTCCCCTTCTAAAATTTGTATTCCTGGGGCAAAATATCACATAATTGGGGTCGCTTCAACCCGCGGACATGAAAAACAGCCCGCGGCAACAGTGTTAAAGTAGCCCAATTCCACGGAAAACCGTGGACTTGGCAACACTGGTGCAAATCTAATATGCCAACTTACCGTTCTCTATTTTGCTCTTGGGATGAGGTCCACTGAAGGCCAACAGTTTTCCTGGCACAATCCAATTAAAATCACCATTTTCCACACGCTTGTAATGCAAAAGATGAAAAGATACACTAAAACCACTGAATCCACATAATATACATAATTGCTTAATTAAAGTGGTTACAATTTACATGTTTTGTGTATCCTTTATTGCTTTTGAGTGGTTATAATAGGACAATAGACAGTGTCCCCAAAATGAATAAACACTTAAATACAATTGATTACATTTTATGACAAAATATCAAACCAGGTTTTATATCGGAGACATCCACAACCACAGATGACATACATCACAAACTATGAACATGATCCAATAAAATGTGACAATCAGTGTCCAAATACTTTATAATTTATGACCTACTTCTTTTTTTGTAAATTTTTGTTGCTTGCAAAATAAAAAGCCACTTGGTTTGATATTTTTATACTGAATGTTATTATTATGATAGTTATTACATTTTTAATGGTCAAAAACTTTTGGGGGCCACTGTAGAGAATGAAGCAGTGCTGTACACTTTTAAAGTTAGATTATATCTATGAGAAATATTAATATTAAAGAAGGTGATACCTCATAATGTTCATATTCTTCAACATCGAAATTCTCGAAGTCAAAGAACCCGTGCTGCAAGGCCTGAAGAGAAAATTGATAGAGAATAAGATTTACATTTCATTAAATAAAGGCAAATCACAAATTCACTGGAACATAATGAAAATCTAAATGCTTAATGTGTCTTCAAACAGGTCCATTATGCATAAATCTTAAAATTCTTTCAAATATTATATTCATTTGTGTTCAACAGAAGAAAGAAACTCATGCAGGTTTGGCAAGAGTAAATGATGACAGAATTTAAATTTTTGGTTGAACTAACCCTTTAAGATAAATCCTTGATGCTTAAAAGAGACAAGCTGGTAAGGTTTTGTTCAACCTCACTGAAATCATGTGTCATTTACAATTGTAATATCTCACTGTCTGTCAACTGCATTTCATTCCTGCCAGAGAATTTTCCCAAAACTCTCCACCCACAAATTTCCTTCTTTACATTGTGCTTCTTAGTCTGTTATTGTTTGTCCACTAATGTGTGGCATGTCCTTTATGTAATCCGTCTATTAGAGCCTGTGCCAATTCTTTCTACTGTGTCAGATTGAAAAGACAGATAATTGGACTAAAAGATTATGTTCTGGGGATAAAGTGCCTTGTACGTCTACACTGTCCAGCCTTGGTCCAAAAAATGGGTCAAGAATGTCACAAACTTTACCCTTCCTAAATATTAATAGTTAAAACAGATGGTGCTATTGAAGCAAACTCTTCCCTTTAATACACTTACCTTATGGATTCCTTGTAAACAGTCTAATATGGTTAGATCATATGTGCAGTTCCCAAAAGCAGCATCTCTATATGGAAATAAAATAACATTAATTATATTATATAATATGTTGTTAATAATAATAATAAAAACAAATATATATATATATATATATATATTTTTTTTTTTTTTTTTTGTATGTGTGTGAATGTATTTTAAAAAAGTGTGTGTGCATGTGTGTGTGTGTGCGTAAGGATGTATGATTCTCTAATCTGAAAATATTAAAGTCTATTTTTAGGGATAAGATTTTCACTTCACCACCTCCCTTCAACATTGAATAGTTTCTTGGTCTTTTATGAACTTTGATGTTTGTGATCTTTAGTCTTTCCTCTAAAAATCTCCATATTTCATAACATTCAGTGTTATCGTGCAATTTAGAGAAAGGTGGTCAGCGGGGTACAGTTGTATCGACTGTACCTGCTGAAGAATCCTACTGTCTCGGATGCTGTCAAGGCATAGACATTTGGGATGAACTGATGGAAGTGCATCAAAACCGCAATTAGTAACTGAGTAAGAGTAAGTTGATTTAATGAGTATGTGAATGAGTGAGTTATTCCCTTACTGACTGAGTAAATGTTATTAGGGCCCGAGCACTGATGGTGTGAGGACCCTATTGTAATTGCCCTATTATTATTCTTTTCCCAAATTAATCACATTTTTGAGGGCCTAAACATGCTCGAAAACTCATGAAACTTTGCGTCAAAAGTGGTGAAAAATTCAATTAAGCACCGTTCGAGCTACGTTTCATGTACAGGTATGAAATTCGGTACACACCTGTAAAAGCCCAATACCTACAAAAAAGACCCCGGGTGCAAAATCTGAAAACCAACAGGAAGTGAGACATTTTGAATTTTCTCTGCAAAATTTGAGCAGTTTTTACCATTTCCAGACATTGTACTTTAACAAACTCCTCCTAGAGATTTAATCAGATCAAAATCATATTTGCACAGTCTAATCTAAAGGCCTTTTCGATGTTAAATTGTGAAGATCTTCAGTTTTCCCTGGAGGACATGTCCGTGGCAGCCTCACAAAATTCGATGCTTCGTCATGAAACATAAAGTTGTTGTAACTCGGGCATACAATGTCCGATCTGCCCCAAACTTCACGTGTTTGATAGTCCTGGCCTGAAGTCATTACATACCAATATTCAGTTACAGTTATAGCGCCACCTACTGGCAACAGGAAATGACATGTTTTACACTGTAATTAACTCCTCATAGTGATTTAATCAGATCAACATCACATTTGCACAGTCTAATCTTAAGGTCTTGGCGATGTTAAATTGTGAAGATCTTGAGTTTTCGCTGAAGGGCGTGTCCGTGGCGGCCTGACAAAGTCTGATGTTTCGCCATTACACAGGAAACTGTTGTAAGTCAGGCATACAATGTCCGATCTGCCCCAAACTTCACATGTTTGATAAGAGTCCTGACCTGGGCTCTACATGCCAATATTCAGTTAGTCATAGCGCCACCTGTTGGCAACAGGAAATGGCATGATTTACACTGTAATTCACTTCCAGAAACTCATTTAAATATGCCATGAAGTACCAAACATGCTACAAACACATTCAATCATGCAACACTTGGCTAAGTGCTAATTTATGCAATTAAAGCCACAAAACAGGAAGTTGTTGTAACTCAGGCATACAATGTCTGATCTGCCCCAAACTTCACATGTTTGATTATACTCCTGACCTGAAGACATCTACATGGCAATATAGTCAAAGTGCCACCAGTTGGCAGAAGGAAGTGTGGCACATCAAAATGGCTTTGCTGTATTTCTCCTATATTTACTCGCTTAACTGCATCTTGCTCACTATTTGCTGTTTTACATAGGCCACCGAGTGGCGGTGGCCCCTTGTGCGAGGGCCCTTTCATCGCTGCTTGCAGCTCTAATTTGTTTTGTTTCTACAGTTGTACAATGAGCTGGTTTTTAACTGTTCAATATTTTTGTAATTTAAAACTGTTGATCGGTGTTTTAAAGATGAACTATTCCTAATTTGAACTCTTAATCTTAATTGTTCAGTAATTTACTGATGAACTGTGGGTTATTTAACTCTTAGAAGTTCTGCTATTGAATTATTATTTGTTGTACTGTATATAATAAAGAACAGGAATATATGGAAGCTTGTTTTCACCATGGAATAAAAAATAAAAAAGGTAAATGTATTTTTTCTTTTAATCTCACAACCGACTTTTTTCTCAAAATTGTGAGTTTATATCTCACAATTCTGACTTTATAACACGTAATTGCGAGTTATAAAGTCATAATTATGAGATATAAAGAAACGTTGGTAACACTTTAGTATGGGGAACAATTTTCACTTTTAACCAGTTGCTTTTTAGCTTGCATATTGGCTGTTTATACTTATATAGCACATATTAATGCTTTATTCTTCTGCATGACCATATTCTACATCCCTTAATCCTGCCCAATACCAAAACTTAAACAATACAACAACTACCTTACTAACTATTAAAGGGTCATGAACTGAGAAATCAACTTTCCTTTTGATATATAAAAGGTCATGGTAATATAAGAATATCCTGTAAGTTTCAGAGCTGAAAACTTCCTTGTTAGTCAAAGAAAAGCTTTTATTGACACCAGGCCCAGCAAACGATCGATCTCAGAATATGCCACACCTTGAAGTCATCGTATGGTGAAATGCCGCCTCAACATAAGATGAACAACGCCTGATTCTGTAGCCCCGCCTACCAACTCGTGCCACTGACATGACACAGGCCTACATAGAGCTAAACCGGATCGAACTTCTAAGCAATAAACATACTGTATAAGCTTCATGTGGATTCCAATATTATGAATGCATGATGAACTTTATTTTTAATGAAGATCCAGCTCACGTGGGGAAGACATTGCATGTTTGTTCTTTCATTTCATAACGGATTTGTTTGTAAACAAGAGACTGGATTTGCAGACAGGATGAAAATTACATGAAAATTACATATAAAAATGTTTTTTATATGTGATAGTATTGCATTTTTACATATCGTTTGACATCTATTGTGTGTATGTGTCTAACAGAACATACCTTAGCACGCTGTCAAAGGCTGAAGAATCCTTTATTTGTGGTGTTGTTGGTTCATTGCAATTCAGGATCAGACTCTGGTACGAATGGGCCAGGGCTCGCAAAGCCCAACGTCCCGGGACTATGTGTTTTCCTGACGGGCTAGCAAAACGTAAGCCCGGCCTGCCGACGGGCTATCTTAAATAGTGAAATAACATTCCTTTCTTGATATGAGTTGTTCACTCTCTTGACTTGATATTTGAAGGAAAAATACATTCACAGAAGTTTTGATTATGCTGTCTGCAACATACTTGGCGCGTGCGCACATGTGTGTGTGTGTGTGTGTGTGTGTGTGTGTGTGTGTGTGTGTGTGTGTGTGTGTGTGTGATGCACGGTTCGCACTTATATCCACTGATCGGGTGAGCCAAATAATAAAAAAATAACATTCCAATCAATCGCAGGTGGATGAGAGATAAATCATTATGTTTGTTTGATAAAGACGTTTTACGAGCCCTGTGGGCAATTCATTCTGGTTGCCGTTTTCCCACATGCTCTCAAAACAATTCCCACATGTACTGACGAGGGAGCTGAAGCTCATTAAATATGCAAATCTTATCCAATCCTAGCAGTGGGCATTTACTTCCAAGTCTTCAGTGCAGCACACCCATTAAATCTGAGCGTTGTAGGAGAGAGCCTCAAAATAGCCTATTACTTATTCATTATGATGCTTTTGAATGTACAAACCATGCGAACGTCATAAGTTGACCTCAGACAACAGTATAAAAAAATGTAAAAAGCCAGTTCATGACACCTTTAATAAGCAGTAAATTGAGGCAAAAGTTAATATAGTGAATGTGTTCCCCATACTAAAGTGTTACCTAAATATTTGAATTTATTTTTAAAAAGGTAATGAGGTGTGCCTAGCATGATGACTCATGTTCAGATCGGATTGAGCGTGTGTGCAGTATCTCACCTGAAGGGCAGGTATGACACATTGGTTCCAGAGATCAGGGCCTGGTACACTTCCTCTGGAGTTCTTTTTAAGTAGATTACCTGAAGAAAGAAGCGAGACATGACTAGCAATTTCTCTGAGAGACTCTGAAACAAGAGCTCAACTTGGTGTGAATAGCTCTTGTTCTTTTAATAATTTTGTCACCAAAGCTCAAGGGTAAAACTCAACAAAAATTATCGTCTTCTAAAGTTATAGCGCAGGGGTGTCCAAACTATATCCTAGAGGGCCACTATCCTGCAGAGTTCAACTCCAACTTGCCTCAACACACCTGCCTGGAAGTTTCTATGGCTGAATCCGAAATCGCCCCATAAACCCTCATTCACTATTCCCTATGTTAGTCCACTAATAAAGTTAATTTGAAGGACTGAATGAAAACGAGTGAGTGAAGTCAGACAGCTGTTGTGTGTACATAGGCTGCACACTTGTTATTGTGGTGCAATGTGGGATCAAATGAGTGCACTCAATAACGTCCACTATGGTTTTGGACACCACTACAAATGGCTGTCCCCTCAAATAATGTCCTATTTGAGGGTATAGGGGGCGAGTTCGGATTCAGCCTTTGTCTAGTAAGACCCTGATTGGCTGGTTCAGGTGTGTTTAATTGGGGTTGAAGCTGATCTCTGCAGGACAGTTGCCCTCCAGGAGCAGGATTGGACACCCCTGTTATAGAAACATAGAGCTGGACTCACTGCATAAGCACCGATGAGGACGGCTGCATTGGCTCTCTTTCGCTGGTCATAACTGGTGTAATGGATGATGCGCTTTCTGGACAGAGTGAAAGACTGCAGACATACACAACACACATGCATGTTCAGAAAATTCTGTCATCATATATTCCACCTCATGTCATTCCAAGCCTGTCTGACTTTCTTTATTCTGTGCAAAAGGAGATGTTAGGTAGAATGTTCATGCTGCTTTTCACGCTCACTTTAAAGCCACATTTCAAGTCCTCTGAAGCCAAAGAAAAGACATCCTTTAAATAGCTGATAATGCAGCTCTCATTCAGATTCACATACATATTAAAATATGGCACATCAAGATGAGCAGGTCTGTTGTTTATGATGCCAAATGTTGTTGTAACCAATACACATATTGAAATTGCATAAATTAGATTTTATGACCTATAATGAAGGAGAAGTTTATTGAATAATGACTTAACTTTCATTCTTTTCCTCACACAGAGCTACTGTTTCAGAACACTTGGAATATAGTGCATGATGCTGCTGTACTACTTTCATGGTGCCTTTTTGTAATGACAGCCACCTCTCAATTTCCTTGAACTGTATTGAAAAGAGTAGAACGTTCTGCCTATTATATCTCCTTTTATGTCTAATGGAAGAAAGAAATTCACATAGGTTTGGAACGACATGAGTCATGACGGTGCATCAATGATGACAGAATGTTCATATTGGAGTGAACTGTTCGGCTGTGGTTGTCATTTATATGTTTCTTGCCTTTTTATTTTTTATTTTGCTGTTTTGTGTAGAATGATGCTGCAATAACAATATTTCAGACAGAGGAAGATTACATGAATTGCTCAGCTTACCCACAATTTATTTCTCATTAAATTAAGAAAATTAGGTACATTTGGAATTTAATTGTTATTTTACCCTGTAAAGCCTTATATATAAAATGGTAACACTTTACAATAAGATTGTATTAGTTAACATTAGTTAATGCATTAGTTAACATGAACTAACCATGAACAACACCTCTGTTCAGCATTAGTTAATCTTTGTTAACGTTAACTCGCACTTTATATATTAATGCATCTATTCCATTAACAGTGCAATTAGTTAATGCATTAGTTAACATGAACTAACCATGAACAATGCCTGTAGCTGTACTGTTTTTGTAAGGTTATCTTATTGTACATATTTACATTAGTTTACATAGCAGTTGACACACTAAGGATGAACATTTCTAACTCACCATCTCACTCTAAAGGTAAAAATGCCGTTGTGTACCTTATCACTGTATAAGAGAACCTTTTGTTTATTGTTTGTTTAATTTCTATTGCTTTAGATATTTCATGAATTATTTTTTTATTTTCATTTCTGGTAAATGATGTCACATATGGGTGGAGTCTAAATTATTATAGGTGGAAAATGGTTGGCATGATGTGGTTGAGTTCAGACTGAGGGACATAACTTTATAGTCTATTTTTTTTATCAAATATCTTTCCTTTTCACAAGAACACAAATAAATACTTACAATAATGCCAACAATTATAGACACTGTGCACATTTTGTTAAATAGTTTTTAAGTACAAATGCAGTTAAGTGCCTCAGGGACGTGACAAAATGCTTAGAGTATGATAGAAAAATAAGACATTATTTTATAATAAAATAATTATTATATTATTAAATAATTTGAAATGCAATAATTATTTGTATTCATCATAATGGACATACCATTCATTTTGGTGAACCACCACTTTAAAAAGTCCCAGGAATGACCCAATTGCAGGGTATTTATATTAAGTACATACATATTTAAATGTATTTGTAGCATGCTTAGCATAAAATAAATGTATTTCAAATAGGCCTGTATTTTAGTATATTTATTTTTCACTAGAGTCTGCTATAGGAACTTGTGAACTTGAGAAGAACCGACTTCATACATCCACTAAAAATCATCAAAACTCTTGGTTCAAAACAGTCAATCATGGCAAAAACTAAACTCTAATGTGTTTTCAAATGCCACTTGGTTTAATATTTTGAATTTATGTCAACAAAATACAGTCATTTTATTTGCTACTTAGATGTCCAAATATTTTGTGTACCCACTTCACACTAAAGACAAGCACATACGGTACAGAAACACCTTGAATGTGGACCGTTAACCTGCCCTTAATCTGTCAATTCCAGATACAAAGAAAGTCATTCATGCCAGAAACTTCTGTCATGTCTTTATAGCAATGTGTAACTTGCAGTAATAGAGCACTCTCTGCTGCTCACTGCAGGAACTGCTCATGACTCATTATACAGTCTTGCAACAAAGTAAAAGAAATTACTATTAATATATAGACATTAGGACCATGGCTGATGGTGGTGAAGGGATGTGACCACATATTAAGGTTTTACAAAGCTAAACTATTAATGATGATTTATTGATTTGAATAAGGCTGGTCTTAACCTTGCAGGGGATTAGCCTTTGTGGTTTTCCAGGAAAGCACCTGTTATCTAAGATTCATACATTTATATATACTCATATGTATAGAATTTTGACCTGTTTTCTGGAATAAGACAGGTTTTGAAGTATCTCACTGCATCACTCATTTGTGTGCTAACTAAAAAGGCTATATTCTAAATGTTTATGGATCATTGAGAAATTAAAAATATGAAAGTGAAAAACATAAGAGCTATATTTGATCAGTGATAAAATGTGAACGTGAAACACTGAGCCATTTGATTCAAAGAAGATCTTACCTTTAGTTTTTTGTTCAGTTTGCAGCAATATCTGTACAGCATTGCCAGATTGAGGGGTCCAAAATCTGCATAAAAGCTTGAGACAGAAATGGACCATAAAGTCACCACTTGCATTAAAATGAAACAATCGAATATGAGCAATCAGAAATGACCGTTGTAAATGGCCAGTTAAAAATGACAAAGACTTACTTTTCGTATATAAATTCATCATCTGTGCAGAAGAAATGTGTGTTTGCTGTGCTCTTGGGTTTGCCTCTAAGAGTGGCGAAATACAGTCGATCTGGGGAAAAGAAAATACAACTGAATGCAGAATAAGTAAAAACAAAAATAAAAAAGGTAAATCACATCTAAATAGGCTATCTTGCATAACACAGTCTATTATATATATAACTGGACTACATTCTAGCAATCTCAAGATAAACTACAAGAGGAAGAAAAATGTAATAACGTTATATGTATATGAATGACTGATCTGTAAAGATTTATATATTGTTTTAATAACTCTCATGAAATGTATTACAAAGTGCAACATACAGTGTGCTAGGATATTGATGTTATAAGACATACAAATGGATTGGGCACATTAGAAAATATTATTATTAAATTATATTTGCCTTTGAACCTTTGTTTTTATAAACGAAATAACTATTTTCAACTTATTAAGTTACCTTTGATAAACTCAGAAGATCCCAGCAGCTCGTGGTCATCTCCCATTTTATCTAATACTGAAACTTCAGGATGTTAAAATATTTCTTTTCGTTCCAACGGGGCGTTATATTTGGGAACATCCGGTAGTTTTGCAAATAAATGTGTTTAGAAATTAATCCGTTACAACGAAGTCAACACAGTCCTGTTATAACCCACTTCTGTGTCCTATAAGCTCTTCTGTGTCGAGTATAGACGGCAAATCCTCTAAATCTCTTCCGAACGGAAGGTGAGTTAAAAACATAATGTTTTCCATCAGTTTAATCTCACATATGTTCGTGTCCTTCGGTTTTCCGTAATAGTGTGCACTTGTAGTGTGCTAGAGTTTGCTTGCACGTTCTTCCACAGCTGAAAACTTCACGATACAAGTTAAAGAACCATTGCCTAGTAACCACGTGTCACACCCCCACACAAATGCGTGTTGCTAAGGAGGGGTCATTTTCGACCAATCAGAGTTCGAGACGCAGTGCCTGCTCTAAACTCTGCTTTGGGTTACAGTTTTTCTCAGTCGCTTTGGTACATTTCTCAAATCATCCTTATGATTTGCAAACCAGTAAGTGCGTTTCTCAAAACAATTCGTACAAACAGCACTCCACAATGGATTCTCTGCAAATGCCTGCAAAATCCTTAGTTGGGCTCTCAAAAGTAAATCTTTTTGTAAATGAACATATCTAGTGCTATTAGAATGTCAAGTCCTTGTGTCATAGTCAGAAACAAGATAGTCAAAATGCTTCGTCATGTTGTCAATAGTGCACTGTCAGTATTTCAGATGTAACAGTACAAATTTACACATTACTGTAGACTGGACAATAATGGACAGGTTACACTTTTACTGTTGGTCTGTCAACAAATTTTAGTACAATGTCATTGTGATACAAAGAAAATGACAAGACCATATATATATAAAGAGTTCAGATGCAAAAAGTCCATCTGACATGTTTTTTTTTTTTGTATTTTACTTTGTTAGCACACATTACAGGTCTTAGGGTGAACAATTAATCTGTGCAAGTTAATACACAGAAAGAAATTGTTTGCCGTGGAAATCTTTAATCAAAATCTGAAAAGTAACTTCCGGAATGGAATGGAATTCCCTTTCCGATGACGGCAGTTTGACGGCTTGGGTTTGAATATCCTTAACCACTCCCCTCCGACCGTCAGTCTGCTATGAGCGAGAGATGGAGAGGAGGAGCGCTGAAGTAAAACCCTGCCCTCTATTCAATATTCTGTTTCACTTGGAAATACATCATAGCACTGAAATAAAATCAGTTGCAACTTCCGGTTCACTGGGACTTTAAATTAGCATTTGTATCAGGCTCCTTTGTTTATGTTCAGTAATTTCACTTTAATGGCAGTGAAAAGTTTATTAGTCAGTTATTGAAATGCCTTATTTTCAAAAATGTCACTTTAGTCAATTCATGGCTATTTAACAAATGTAAAGGCTGATTTATACTTCTGTGTCGGACCTGCACTGTAGCCTCTACACTGTGGGCTACGCAGCGATTTTCATTTATACTTCTGCGTCGTTGTCCGCGTCGACTTGCAGTTACACATGTAGAGGAAGCATGTGTATCCCTGAGGGAGGGGTTCTGGCAGACCAATCACAGCGCTTGCGGTCCGCGTAGAATCGACACATTGTTAAATTTTTGGAGAGGTGTGCGTCAGGGTACGTCGTAGGCTATGCGTGCAACACACAGCCTACAACGTAGCAACCTCTAAGTCCTAGCCTGACAAGCCAGACCCACATCAAGATGTTGGGTCTGGGAACACATCATTGACAGGGCTCAATCTGAGGGGCGGGATAAACGGTCGTCTTTCAGATTCCTTCTGCACGCAATAGAATAGCGCTACAACCAACCAGAGCAAAGAAGAAGGTGAAGCAGAGCTAGTTGATAGATTAAACGTTTGCCGTATCTGGTCGGCAAAACTCAGAACACATCTTCCTTTTTTAAGAATGACTTCAGTACCGTTCTTTTCTCAAAGAAAAGCTTAACTCCAAGTCTTCCAGAGTCGCGGCCAAAGCCGATTCGAAAGCCCGCTATTCACCAGCTTCTTTGTTTTCTTTGTAGAACCGTTGCAACTCTGCCGTCATTAGGTTAAGCCCGCCCACCGACTCTATACATGATGTGATTGGCCTGACTAGAGTTTGTTTTTTCCAGCTTGCAAGGCAACGGAGAGTTGCTAGATGCCCTGACTGCAAATTATATTTGCTGCTGCTAGGGTGCGTCTAGATTTCTAGGCTGACTAAGTCCACCTGTTTGGACAAAAAGACATAGTAAACAGTTGCAAAATCACTAAAGATGCAACTGGAAACATTGCAAATCATGAAAGCAGAATTGTAACAATGTAACAATGAAGAAACTGATCCACACAGTAGGGGGAGCTGTGATGCAGAGTCACTGCCACATCCGTTTCTGTCAGTTTATAGAAGCACAAGGAACACTGGGCTGTGTTCAGCCCCGACAAAACTTTGCAAAACGTTTTTTAAACGGAAACGGTGCTGCGTTGAACACCCTGTTCTGATGACGCAGGAGTTGCAACTATGGCAGCTGAGAAGGCCATTCTTTGTGTACTTTTTGAATAATTTTCAGAGACTGATTTAATACTGCAAAATACGTTTAATACTGCAAAACACACTCGATGTTACAGTCACTGCCCTTGCTGTCCAAAATAAAAGAGTGAAGGGATTTGTGGAAACTGTGGTTCCTAATTATTGTGATCCAACATTCGCCTCGCATTTCAGGATGAAAAGACAAACATGTCTTCTAATATCTTCAATTGTTGCGTATACCGAGCTGCAGCGGACACATTTGTAAACGACTTTACTTGGACCCATTGTGTGAGCTGTCTCTTTAACACCGCACGGTTTATATACATGTTGCTGCTGATTGGGCTGACATTTTTGACACACCCACAAAACAACAGAAAATGTCTTAAATCTCAAACACCGTTGTGCACCGTTTCCAGGAAACATGACATTCAACCCGAAAAGCGTAGCAAAACGTTGTGCACCGGTTTGAGCTTGAACAAGCCTGTTGTGTTTACTTGCTACTCACAAAATCCTGTCATTGCAACTAACGATGGAAGCTTGGCAAATGAAAGACAGCTCTTTTGCACAGCATCATTCATCTTGAAATCATATGATTCGACTCATGGTTTCTGTGGACTTTTTTTTGGATTTTGCTGACAAAGGGAAGTGGCGTTTAGAGGTTTCTGCCAACAAACTGGCATTTCTGAATGGGTTGACACTGGGATTTAGTGGATTTGAAATGAAAGTATTTGATAAATGTATACCATGTGCGGAGAGCATTCGCTCAGTATCATTATCTCATTTTTGACGGAGGTGGACTCTTCATATACATATGCATACTGTCAATATGTACGTGTGTGTAAAATGCAAGCGAACTACTGTAATATAGAATTACAGTATTACAGTATAGTGAACATTGTCTGGTTACATACCTATTCTGTCTACAAATGTTTTGAATGATTGAGGACATTCGGTTGTACCTTTCGACCCGCCTTGGCCTTAAGGTCATGATTGAGAACACTGTCCACAATAGTGGCCCTTGTTTTAAAAACATGTCTACTATCTTGGCCTCTTCTACCTGTTCCGCTGTTTTGCCTTCCTGCTCTTCCACCACACATCCTTACTCCTCTTCTTCTAACCCTGTTGTTTGTTTCCTTGTTGTTCTTCTAGTATTAGAATTTGTAACACTGTGTTGAGCTCTGTCTATGCTTTCCAACTGAAGATTCATGACATGCATCTCTGAGCTATTTTAGAGAACTGGTTGATAATTGGTTGATCATTGGTTGGTCTAGCCCTTTCATTTCCCTTAATTACTGGCACAATGCAGTCAGGCAAGTACTGTTCTCCTGGCAACCGCCAAACCCAGACTTGTCCATCAGATTGCCAGAAAGAGAAGCGTGTTTTGTAACTCCAGAGAACGTTTCCACTGCTCTAGAGTCCAGTGGTGGTGTGGCCTACCACTTCGTAGCTGAGTTGCTGTTGTTCCAAATTGCTTCCACTTTATTATAATACCACTAACAGTTGACCGTGGAATATTTAGTAGTGAGGTAATTTCACGAATTAGATTGCATAGGTGGCAGCCTATCATGGTACCATGCTTGAATTCACTGAGCTCCTGAGAGTGACCCATTCTTTCACAACTGTTTGTCTGCATGCCTAGGTGCTTGATTTTATACACCTGTGGCCATGGAAGTGATTGGAACACCTGAATTCAATGATTTGGAGGGGTGTCCCAATACTTTTGCCAATATAGTGTAGATATGTGTATGCTGCAGTTAGACATTGCTATTACTCATCACTGCCATACAAGTATTTAAGGTATTTTTTAGTTAAATGACTGAGCTGAAGCCTGGGATGTGTGTGCAGCCATCTGACTTCTTACCATCAGTGGACACACGTGCATCTGACTTGCTTTACCTCTAAAACTCTTAATATGATCAGACTTGACTGAGTCAGCTCACAGCCACAGCTAGAAATACCAACTTCCTGTTGCATCGCAGAGCACACGTCAACTTTCTGCACTTTAGCGTATTCTTTCTACAAGCAGTGTGGAAAGAAATACCATCATATTAGCATAACTGACAGAGAGATAGATAGATAGACAGACAGACAGACAGACAGACAGACAGATAGATAGATAGATAGATAGATAGATAGATAGATAGATAGACAGACAGACAGACAGACAGACAGACAGACAGACAGACCTGTGATATGGGTTATCCAGGCTGTCGGTGGCACCATGGCTGGACGCCTGCGCTTGAAGCGCCAGTGTCCCCTCCAGGCCGGCACATGGGACATGCCTTCATTGAGGTCCGTAAATGGATGAAGAGGATATTGCTGATGAAGAATCACAACCTTATGTTTTCCCCCATATGAACTGGAGTCACAGAACAGATGAAATAAGCTGCATGTCTCCAGAACTCCTCGTAGCTCCACCTGCCAAGGTGCTACGAAACATAGGTGAGAGCGGCTCAAGTGACTGCCTCGGGTTACAGCTCAACTTCAAAAAGGCCTGGCTCCGGTGCTGTCAAAGGTTTTTGGTTACTCTCAATTCACATAGAGGTGGGAATGTCACTGCTGAATTCTCACTCTGATTGGGCTTGAGAGATGACCTCTTGACACATTCGTATTGTCTCTATCAATCTCTGCCACAATAAAGTGGCAGGGGATTTTCACCACTGCAGCAGTCTGGAGTCCCTTTCTCTTATTCAAGGGTCAGTGGCTGTGAGACGGTGCTAAGGTAACACCTGAGATGAGGACATGCTTAGAGGCCAGAGTCCAAATGGAACAGGGTTTCTAATAACAGGCAAGGTCACCCACAGCGTTACAGGAGAGCTTATCAGCACTGTAGATATTTGAGAAACTCTGGAAGAGGAGCTCTTCCCCACAGGACATGAATGAAATGAAAAAAACACCAAGATATCACAAATACTGCTTGACATGACATGCTTTTTAACACATGCAGGGTGTCAGAGATAAAACTAAAATGTTATCTGTAATTATGACATGGCTGACTGATTAGTCAATCACAGTATTTTAACATCAAATATTTTTGTATAATGACCGCTAAACTGTATAACTGACCATCACCCCATGCATTGTCCGTTATACAAAGTAATTCAGGGGACCTGTTTTAACCAGTCCTACTCTCACCGCTCCGAGCAGGATTCAAACTGGTGTCTCCGACATGGGAGACAAGCGCTAACAAGGATGCTAAAGACTACAGCCTCTAACATCAGTCGCTAGTGCACCTCTTGAGGCCAGGGGAGTGTGGTTTACTCTAGAGATGTTCCGATACCCATTTTCCCTTCTCGATGCAGATTCCGATACCTGGGCTCAGGGTATTGGCCGATACCGAGTACTGATCCGATACCTGGCTGTGTATCTGTATCTACTACTAGCCCTGTATGAATTGCTAGAATTATTTTATGGTGTGCTTCAAATTTATCCCTTAATAAAACATGAACAAATACATACAGCGAACTACTGTATTTGTTACAGTATTTTTATTATCTGACATGCATTTGACAGCAATATTACTTATTTTTCTTAAGCGGAAAAAAACTTCAAATGCAGCCACAAATCTAACACCGCAAACAGAAAAGGGTATGTTAGTTTTACAATATAACTGTATAAAAAACAGTGCAACAAATAAATCTAAGAATATAAAAATGTATATATTAATCAGAAAATATCTTTACAACAAAACAAGTGAAAAATAAGCAACCATCTAGGCATAATTATTATTATTATTAGTAGAGACGTATTATTATTAAATAGAGACGTAGCTAAATCTACTGTACAACAGTAGCCTAATATATTCTGTCAATTTCTTCACGTTAAACCAAACATTTATTTTGACGGGTTGCTGTAAAGACCTTTGAGTGTCTGTGTTCATGATATGACCGTTTTCTCAAATGAAACAGTGAAATTCTCATGAAGTGACGGTTTATGCGTTTGTGTCCTCATATAGTGACACAAGGAAGAGACTACAAAGACAGAACATGCAGGAGTAATATTTAAATTGTGTTTTGCAGTTTAATATTCACAGACACTAGTATATATTCGGCTACAGTCTGGAGCCCTGCGCTTAGATAAACACGGAAGCGACTGAACGCAGCTGCGGGTACCGGATATACTCTCTACTCTCTACTGGTACTACAGAAATGCTAGTATCATCGCATTTTTTAAATTTCAGTACCGACTTGCTACCAAAGTACCGGTACTTGTGACATCCCTAGTCGCCGTTTTACTGGCTGGTTGATCCAGTCTGAAATACTGCTAAACAGCGGACATACTGCTAACACGTTTTAATTTCTTCTTCGCTGCTCTAAACAGTGGTTGCTTTTGGCAACACAGCACAACTTCCTGTGTTTGCAATGCATTCTGAGCAGCGAAGAAGAACCGTGCAGCGAGCGGTTAGGCAAAGCTAGCGGTCATAATAACTAGGTTTTGTTTAAGAAAATAGTATCGGATCGGTACATGGGTTCAAGTACTAGTATCGGAATCGGAACAACTCTAGTTTACACACACAGCTCTTACTAGCTGGCCTCTGTTACACTCACCCCCCCCAAACCTCACTCCCATCTGGGTCACGGCACCAAATTTAACCGGTTCTACTTGCCGACATGGGAGACTGGCGCTCTAACAGGGATGCTAAAGACTACAGCCTCTAGCATCAGTCACTAGTGCACCTCTTTAGGGCAGGGGGACTGTGGTTTACACACACAGCTCTTACTAGCTTGCCTCTGTTACACTCACCCCCCCTAAACCTCACTCCCATCCGTGTCACGGCACCAAATTTAACCGGTTCTACTCGCCAACATGGGAGAGGGGTGCGCTAAAATATAAAATATAAATATAAAAAGCTAATTCAAAATAGTGATATACTAATAGTATATAAATAATATTAAAGTAACTGTTTCTAGTTTCATGAACATACCTGTGGTCTCTTCAAATGTAATATATCTTAATATAATATAATAATTTCAGCTATAATCAATAATTTATGTCCATGTATTTATTTTTTTGATAGGATAGAAACTTCCGATCATTATTGCAAAATAAACCCTGACAGTTTATTTTGTTTATAATATTATTTATATTGTTTATTGTGCTCAAATACAAACCCGATTCCAGAAAAGTTGGGACACTGTACAAATTGTGAATAAAAAGGAATGCAATAATTTACAAATCTCATAAACTTATATTTTATTCACAATAGAATATAGATAACATATCAAATGTTGAAAGTGAGACATTTTGAAATGTCATGCCAAATATTGGCTCATTTTGGATTTCATGAGAGCTACACATTCCAAAAAAGTTGGGACAGTTAGCAATAAGAGGCCGGAAAAGTTCAATGTACATATAAGGAACAGCTGGAGGACCAATTTGCAACTTATTAGGTCAATTGGCAACATGATTGGGTATAAAAAGAGCCTCTCAGAGTGGCAGTGTCTCTCAGAAGTCAAGATGGGCAGAGGATCACCAATTCCCCCAATGCTGCGGCCAAAAATAGTGTGAGCAATATCAGAAAGGAGTTTCTCAGAGAAAAATTGCAAAGAGTTTGAAGTTATCATCATCTACAGTGCATAATATCATCCAAAGATTCAGAGAATCTGGAACAATCTCTGTGCGTAAGGGTCAAGGCCAAAAACCATACTGGATGCTCGTGATCTTCAGCCCTTAGACGGCACTGCATCACATACAGGAATGCTACTGTAATGGAAATCACAACATGGGCTCAGGAATACTTCCAGAAAACATTGTCGGTGAACACAATCCACCGTGCCATTCGCCGCTGCCGGCTAAAACTCTATAGGTCAAAAAAGAAGCCATATCTAAACATGATCCAGAAGCGCAGGCGTTTTATCTGGGCCAAGGATCATTTAAAATGGACCGTGGCAAAGTGGAAAACTGTTCTGTGGTCAGAAGAATCAAAAGTTCTTTTGAAGTTCTTTTTGGAAAACTGGGACGCCATGTCATCCAGACTAAAGAGGACAAGGACAACCCAAGTTGTTATCAGTGCTCAGTTCAGAAGCCTGCATCTCTGATGGGATGGGGTTGCATGAGTGCGTGTGGCATGGGCAGCTTACACATCTGGAAAGGCACCATCAATGCTGAAAGGTATATCCAAGTTCTAGAACAACATATGCTCCCATCCAGACGTCGTCTCTTTTAGGGAAGACCTTGCATTTTCCAACATGACAATGCCAGTCCACATACTGCATCAATTACAACATCATGGCTGCGTAGAAGGATCTGGGTACTGAAATGGCCAGCCTGCAGTCCAGATCTTTCACCCATAGAAAACATTTGGCGCATCATAAAGAGGAAGATGCGACAAAGAAGACCTAAGACAGTTGAGCAACTAGAAGCCTGTATTAGACAAGAATGGGACAACATTCCTATTCCTAAACTTGAGCAACTTGTCTCCTCAGTCCCCAGACGTTTGCAGACTGTTATAAAAAGAAGAGGGGATGCCACACAGTGGGAAACATGGCCTTGTCCCAACTTTTTTGAGATGTGTTGATGCCATGAAATTAAAATCAACTTATTTTTCCTTAAAATGATACATTTTCTCAGTTTAAACATTTGATATGTCATCTATGTTGTATTCTGAATAAAATATTGAAATTTGAAACTTCCACATCATTGCATTCTGTTTTTATTCACAATTTGTACAGTGTGCCAACTTTTTTGGAATCAGGTTTGTATTTTTTTTTCTGACTTTTGAGCTTAATATCTAAATCACTTGTATCTTTTTTCCTGCATTATGTATCAATTCAGATTATGTTTTTAAAATAAGAATGTAACAATCAGCCCATTACTCACCTATTAAAACTGTAATATACATAAAATTATTATTATATATATAAAACGTGTCATATATGATAGTGTCACAAGATGTATCTAATCCAAAACGATTTGTAATGACATTCTAATCATCAAAATATGTATCTGAAGATTAATTTTTATGATTTGATATTAATTTTAATTAGATAATTTGCATAATTGTAAAGTTGTAAATTATGCTTCTTTTTATTTTAATTTAGGTTAGTTTGTCAAGAAATTACTGAAAAGTTACAAGAGATAGATGAGATGATGTTGTGTTGTTATAAAGATCATATGAATATATCAATAATTAAAGGTTTTATTTTAGTACATGAATTGCTATCATATGTGTCCTTAAGACAAAATGTTGTTGTACAGAAAAGACGTCAGAGGAGTGATATTAACAAATATTGGGTCAAACGAACTTCTAAATCCCTATTGTGATCTGTGGGAAGATCCTGAAGCATCAGACCAAACACAGTGCACGAGTGAATATCTTTCTTTAATCCCGTGCTTCATCTCACCTGCACACAGTCAGGCCTCATCTATTCTCGTCTTAACCCCTTCATTTGAATCAGCCAATTAAGCAGCAGCTTAACGAGCTGGTGGACAAGACATTCAAGGTCAAGGCCGACGTGCTAATCTCACCATGAGAAGAATGACTGCTGAACTATGGGTGACAAGACATTCCAGACGTTCCAATGGAACCAGACCAAAGCCGGAGTAGATGACAGCATACGGATTAACTCAATATTAGCATTTCTACTGGCTTTAAACATGATTAAGAGAGCGAAAAATTATGTCTGAAGCAATTGCTGATTAAAGTAGAGTATATAAGAAGAGGTTTGAAATAAAGGATTTGTAAAAAGTGATTTTATGATATCAAATCTTTTAATTTAATGAGTTTTCCCAAACATGACATCAATTGACCTACAACCCGGAAATCCCATTGTGGTTTCCATCATGAATTTCCTATGTGATTTTAGAATGCCTGTAACAAAAAGAAGTGCACTGTTTTGTATTGAACGTGCACTTGTAGTGTGCTTTAAATCGTAAAAGTGTATAAAAAATAAATAAATAAAAACCTGTATTTGCAGATAATAATAATGAAATAAAAGGCCACTTTAAAGAGAGTGCACTTTCACGAAAAGAGAGTGCACTTTAACTGTCTTTTAAAAGTGCACTTTGTAATAATAATGTTAATAATGATGTTCTAATATTCTTTCTTTGAAGAAGTGTATTGACTAACATACTACAGCGCATGCACTATTCTAACTTATTATAAGTGTTCTTCTTTAATACATTGTAAGGCCCGACCAATCGTCTCAACGACGGTTTCCGATAAGCGGGTGAGGGTTTCTGCGTGTTTATTCCTGCTTTTCATCATGGCAAAGTAATTTAATTCCAATTTAGTTTTATCTGACTCCATTTTATCATGCATCAAATATAAGTTAGAATGCCGATTGGTTATTTGTTCTTTTGTATTTAACTACACATTTGATTATTCTGTTTAACTTTTTATTGAAATTATACCTGTTCATCCGGATTCCAGTAACACTTTGAGTCTCACACCCGCTGGGTATATGATATCTTAATCACAAACTTGTCAGTCTTAGTCATTAGACAGAGGCGATTAACTAGACTGCCGTACTCTACTTTGCTCATTATAGAATATATTATTTAGTCTCAATAGATCTGAACACACTTAATTAAGGTAAGACTATCTAACCAGAGGCCATGACCATTACCATAGAATCAAACTGACCAACTTAACTTCCTCTAATGGTAACTTTACATAGTGCCGTGGTTTCCCACGTATGCATTGTTAGAAAAATATTACAATAACCAGAGGTTGAGACTCAGCCTATTTAGATCGGTCTATCAACGCATTGTTGCTCTAAATGGAAAAACCCATTATTAGCCTCTACAGTCTAAATAGGCATACATCTAATGCCCATGTGTTAGTCGGAGCTAGGACATCAGTCTGGTGCACCCCTCTGCTTCACCTAAACTCTGCTCTAGTCCGTTACTAACCTGAGCGTAAAATTTGTGGTGTTATGGATTTAACGTAATCTACTAAATTAATAATTCCAGAGTAGGCTAAGTCAGAAAAAATCAAATGTAACAATTTATTATCAGGTAAATGTATCATGCCAATTTTGTATTATACACTCACCTAAAGGATTATTAGGAACACCTGTTCAATTTCTCATTAATGCAATTATTTAATCAACCAATCACATGGCAGTTGCTTCAGTGCATTTAGGGGTGTGGTCCTGGTCAAGACAATCTCCTGAACTCCAAACTGAATGTCAGAATGGGAAAGAAAGGTAATTTAAACAATTTTGAGCGTGGTTTTGTTGGTGCCAGACGGGCCGGTCTGAGTATTTCACAATCTGCTCAGTTACTGGGATTTTCACGCACAACCATTTCTAGGGTTTACAAAGAATGGTGTGAAAAGGGAAAAACATCCAGTATGCGGCAGTCCTGTGGGCGAAAATGCCTTGTTGATGCTAGAGGTCAGAGGAGAATGGGCCGACTGATTCAAGCTGATAGAAGAGCAACTTTGACTGAAATAACCACTCGTTACAACTGAGGTATGCAGCAAAGCATTTGTGAAGCCACAACACGCACAACCTTGAGGCGGATGGGCTACAACAGCAGAAGACCCCACCGGGTACCACTCATCTCCACTACAATTAGGAAAAAGAGGCTACAATTTGCACGAGCTCACCAAAATTGGACAGTTGAAGACTGGAAAAATGTTGCCTGGTCTGATGAGTCTCGATTTCTGTTGAGACATTCAGATGGTAGAGTCAGAATTTGGCATAAACAGAATGAGAACATGGATCCATCATGCCTTGTTACCACTGTGCAGGCTGGTGGTGGTGGTGTAATGGTGTGGGGGATGTTTTCTTGGCACACTTTAGGCCCCTTAGTGCCAATTGGGCATCGTTTAAATGCCACAGCCTACCTGAGCATTGTTTCTGACCATGTCCATCCCTTTATGACCACCATGTACCCATTCTCTGATGGCTACTTCCAGCAGGATAATGCACCATGTCACAAAGCTCGAATCATTTCAGACTGGTTTCTTGAACATGACAATGTGTTCACTGTACTAAAATGGCCCCCACAGTCACCAGATCTCAACCCAGTAGAACATCTTTGGGATGTAGTGGAACGGGAGCTTTGTGCCCTGGATGTGCATCCCACAAATCTCCATCAACTGCAAGATGCTATCCTATCAATATGGGCCAACATTTCTAAAGAATGCTTTCAGCACCTTGTTGAATCAATGCCACGTAGGATTAAGGCAGTTCTGAAGGCGAAAGAGGGTCAGACACAGTATTAGTATGGTGTTCCTAATAATCCTTTAGGTGAGTGTATAATCAATTTAAAGATAATCAATACATAACATCAAGTGTTCTGAAGTAAAGAATAAAAGAAGCATACCTGACCTCATGATAATAGGATACATAATGTATAGCATTATGGTCTGATCTGACTACAGAATCACGCCCAGAACTTTCTGCAACAGCTCCTTAAATACCAGACCTACAAACCCGATTCCAAAAAAGTTGGGACACTGTACAAATTGTGAATAAAAACAGAATGCAATGATGTGGAAGTTTCAAATTTCAATATTTTATTCAGAATACAACATGGATGACATATCAAATGTTTAAAGTGAGAAAATGTATCATTTTAAGGACAAATAAGTTGATTTTAATTTCATGGCATCAACACATCTCAAAAAAGTTGGGACAAGGCCATGTTTCCCACTGTGTGGCATCCCCTCTTCTTTTTATAACAGTCTGAAAACGTCTGGGGACTGAGGAGACAAGTTGCTCAAGTTTAGGAATAGGAATGTTGTCCCATTCTTGTCTAATACAGGCTTCTAGTTGCTCAACTGTCTTAGGTCTTCTTTGTCGCATCTTCCTCTTTATGATGCGCCAAATGTTTTCTATGGGTGAAAGATCTGGACTGCAGGCTGGCCATTTCAGTACCCGGATCCTTCTTCTATGCAGCCATGATGTTGTAATTGATGCAGTATGTGGTCTGGCATTGTCATGTTGGAAAATGCAAGGTCTTCCCTAAAAGAGACGACGTCTGGATGGGAGCATATGTTGTTCTAGAACTTGAATATACCTTTCAGCATTGATGGTGCCTTTCCAGATGTGTAAGCTGCCCATGCCAGCGTCCCAGTTTTCCAAAAAGAACTTCAAATTTTTATTTTGCCACAGTCCATTTTAAATGAGCCTTGGCCCAGAGAAAATGCCTGCGCTTCTGGATCATGTTTAGATATGGCTTCTTTTTTGACCTATAGAGTTTTAGCCGGCAACGGCGAATGGCACGGTGGATTGTGTTCACCGACAATGTTTTCTGGAAGTATTCCTGAGCCCATGTTGTGATTTCCATTACAGTAGCATTCCTGTATGTGATGCAGTGCCGTCTAAGGGCCCGAAGATCACGAGCATCCAGTATGGTTTTCCGGCCTTGACCCTTACACAGAGATTGTTCCAGATTCTCTGAATCTTTGGATTTGGATTTGCACTGTAGATGATGATAACTTCAAACTCTTTGCAATTTTTCTCTGAAAAACTCCTTTCTGATATTGCTCCACTATTTTTGGCCGCAGCATTGGGGGAATTGGTGATCCTCTGCCCATCTTGACTTCTGAGAGACACTGCCACTCTGAGAGGCTCTTTTTATACCCAATCATGTTGCCAATTGACCTAATAAGTTGCAAATTGGTCCTCCAGCTGTTCCTTATATGTACATTGAACTTTTCCGGCCTCTTATTGCTACCTGTCCCAACTTTTTTGGAATGTGTAGTAGCTCTCATGAAATCCAAAATGAGACATGATATTTGGCATGATATTTCAAAATGTCTCACTTTCAACATTTGATATGTTATCTATATTCTATTGTGAATAAAATATAAGCTCATGAGGTTTGTAAATTATTGCATTCCTTTTTTATTCACAATTTGTACAGTGTCCCAACTTTTTTGGAATCGGGTTTATAGACAGAAACCTCTTTCAAATGTAAACATGAGTTCACAATGGGAATTTGCATTAATCAAGTCTCCTGTAGTTTACACCTTATTGAGGTAATATACATGCACTGTAAAAAAATATTGTTGGTTTAACTTAAAAAAGTAAGTAACCTGGTTGCCTTAAAATTTTGAGTTCATTGAAATAAAAAATTTGAGTTAATACAATGAAGGAAATGGGTTTAATAAATAGAAGCTCAAAATATTATTGTATCTGAACCACATAAATAAATGTAAAAAAAAATTGTGATAAATCATCAAAGCATGTTTCACTGCATTATAACAAATAAAACACAATTACGCAATGTGCTTACAAAATCTTTTAATACTATTTGAATAAAGGGTGATGTCAATTCTCAAAAATGTTCATTGTATTAACTCAATTTTTTTATTTCAATGAACTCAACATATTAAGGCAACCAGGTTACTTACTTTTTAAATATTTTTTTATCATGTGAAAGACAATTGGCAGAGGACCCACCTTCCACAGGAAGCAAAATATCTATAAACTCTTAAAACCTTTATTACCTTTTGGTTTACTGAGACCTTTGTACCAGTCGCAGTGAGACATTTCAAATGATACCAAACATGTATAGTGTTGTATGATAATTGTTCACATTAAACCATGTAGATTTTCGGTGAGTTTCAGGTCATGTCAATATGTGGAGAGGAAAGATGAGGGGAGACGCAATGAAGGGAATGAAATGTAAATTAAGGCAATACTTGTGATCAACTCAGTGTAATTTCGTCTCGGGTGGGGATGCTACTTTTGCAAGAGAGAGTTCAAATGTTAATTTCCTTTGTTTTCTCAGAGAGACATGCTTACAGTTCTTTTCTTCAGTCTTACGCATTTAAAGTTAATATAATAATAATTAAAATTATAATATGCTTTAAATGTACTAAATTGCAACTTCATTCATTATTAGGCCTACTTATAGGCCTACACTTAGATAGAGAATATATTAAAGTAATTTTAGTTTACCTTAAATGCTTGTCAGTACATAGGCAACCTAACGCTTAAGCTTTTGACTTTCTCAGTTTGTGTAAATCCACTTTTCAGAGTATTTTTTCCCACATTAATTTCACACGTCTCGTACAATTATGTGGTTTTGTTTCATTAATACAGTGTATACTTTTTCTTGATTTCCCCCGAAAGAATGGAAGTGAAATGTGACAACATGCCCCATAGGTGGGGTACATTGTAACATGTGAGGGCACATTGTAACATCACCAAATGACAGCTTATAATGTTACCTGATATAATCAGAAAAATATCCAAGACAAACTCAAATATTTTGTCAATAAAATACAATTATTAACTTTTTAAAATAAAATAATGGCATTTTTTATCATTAAAAATACACACATTTTTGAGTTTGACAACAAATACGTCGCTACATACAGCTATACAGCAGAGTTCAAAACATAATAATTAGAATAATTTCTGAACATTGACTCTCAGTCATTATTCACCCTTTTCTCATGGTTTCTTAAAAGAATTCATAAAAGTATAGAATATAATAGCGTAGTTCTAATAGGGGCTCATTGTAACTCAGTGTTACAGCACACTCCACCTGCACAACTGGGATTTAAACCGCGGCTCGTGTTTTCTGCTGTTAGATCAGCATTAAAGAACCATCTCAACTGTTACATAACAGATATAAGATTACAATAATATCAGATTTGTCTTATTTAAAATAAACACAAAAAACAGAGATGAAAAATAAACTTAAGTAAAAATTTACTTTTGCTATGGTTAAATAAATGTTCAGTGATATCTTCCAAAGATTTTCTCATTTTGGCACATTTTTTTTCTCTAAATAATGTTGATATGGCAACTGGTAAATACACAAAGTTTCGTCATCCTGGCATGTGTGGAAAGTGTTAAACCATGCGTGTTACAACTAACCCCGTTAGGCTGTGCCGCTCCCCTATGACAATACACTTTAACAATAGAACTGGTAATTATGAAATTACATAAATATGTATTTTATGTACTTAGAGTAGCCTACTAGTCTACTTAAAGTAGGCGATATTCTTTTAAAGCAGGAGTGTCCAAAATCGGTCCTGGAGGACCACTGTCCTTCAGAGTTTTGCTCTAACTTGCCCCAACACACCTGCCTAGAAGTTTCTAGTATCCTTAGTAAGACCCTGATTAGCTGGTTCAGGCGTGTTTAATTTGGGTTGGAGCTAAAATTTGCAAGACAGTGATCAGGATTGGACACCCCTGTTTTAAAGTATTGTTATAAATATTCTAGTATGTTACTAAATTTTAGGCTACTTTGTCACGAGTAAACATTTTTTTACGTTTTACGTTTTGTTCTACAACATTTAAAGCTTTATTATTAATTAAGGTTGTTAAGAAAAAAAAAAACATATTCAGCATATACATTAATAAAGATATAAATTGTTACCACAGATTTCAAATAATTTTAAGATTCAGCGAAATCATGTTTAGCTACTTGTTTAGCTACTAAGAAAACTAAATACCCATTGGCTGGTCAAAGAAGGCGTGAGCGTGATGTCAACGAACGTACTCAACAAGAGGATGTAAAGATGAGAGATGACCAACATAACAAAATCTTGGGTTCGCGATTACAGGAAGTCCTGATTTCTCCATGAAAACACACACACACACACACACACACACACACACACACACACACACACACACACACACACACACACACACACACACACACACACACACAAAAAACCACACACTTATGCAAAATAATAAGTGGTTGTAGCACTACATTTGATTTGTTTTTGTATTACATGCTAAATGTATTGTTGTTATGTGCTCAGTGAGTCGGTTATTCATGCGGAGTTTCAGGATGTTGGTGAGATCTCCTGCGTTTATCACTTCTGTGAAGGTCTTGGGCAATCATGGCGGCGATGACACCAGTGTGGAGGTCTCTGAGAATACTGAGACGTCTGGTGAGCTTGTAAACATTATGCTTTCATAAAACGAATATAACGCAGTGTTATAATAGGCCTAGTTTCCTAGTCAAATCATTTTAGCGAACATGCACAACTTCAAAATATAAGGAACTGCTGAAATGTTCTGTCCTGTCCTCTGTTATAGTCGGTGTATATTCATTAAACTCACAATTAAATCAAAATGGTAATTTCTTCTTTTTTTTTTATGGAATATTGCAGTATTTATTATTAATGGTTTGCCCATGCACATCCTAAATGACATCCTAAAGACTATCGCAACTTTGTTTCATGCCGACTTTAAAGACTGCATACTAGTAAAGTTATTCAACCAAAACAGACCCAGGGTCATGAATGTCGTTAAATGTCATGCAATTTTACATTCGCCTTGTATATCTTCACTGATCCTTGGTGTAAAAACCTGCTTAGTGTATTAGTTAAAGCATTTGCAGAATTGCTTTTGCGTTTAAAGGCACAATTACGATTTTTGTATTAAAAAACAACAACAAAACAAAACAAAAAACAAAAAAAACACTAGAACAATGTTAAATGTGACCCTGGACCACAAAATGTACTCGGTTACTTAACGTAACCTCGGTTCCCTGATATAAGGGAACGTACTGTGTCTTGCTAGACGCACTGGGATAGTTCCTTTATCTCGAAAATACTGAAGTAATTGTAAAATCACGCAGTGCTACTGCCCAGTCAAAACAGTGTTGAGACATCTCGCATGCTGTTGGCTGGCCAGTGGGAACTGCATAAACCAATGGCAGAACAGTGTAATCTGAGCGAACCAATGGGCACAAAGTCTGCGAAGCTGGGTTCAAAGCCTGCGAAGCTGAGCACAAAACTGTCAAAAACGTCAGGTTAAATCAAATCACCCCTCGTCAGCGCCATAGCACAGCCGTTTACGCAGTACTCGTTCCCTTATCTCAGGGAACCGGGGTTACGTTAAGTAACTGAGTACGTTTCCTTTCGAACGGTCAGTCGTACTGCATCTTCATAGACGCACTGGGAACCTGTTAAATCCCGCCATGCTATGATAAGTGCAATTACATGTACTCCCTCAAGTTTGAACCCTTATTAAAAAGAGTCAAGTCTAGAGTTATCGACACATCATATTATTTATAATATATATGTACACACACACACACACACATACATATATACGCGTTCACAGATAGCGCTTGAATGTCACCAACACGCTTAACAGATGCCAGTGCTAATAGCAGGGCAGTTTTTAGCGACAGCGGCTTTAATTCAGTCGTCTGCAATGGCTCGAAGTGAGGTCTTTTTAGTGCACTTAGGACCAATGAAAGGTCCCAGGATGGTACCGTAGGAGGGCGAGGAGGGTTAAGCCCCTCACTGGCTCCTTTTAAGAATTTTACGACCATGACGTGTCTGCCCACTGACTGGCCCGCTATCGATGCATGGGATGCGGCAATAGCTGCCGTGTAGACTTTGAGTGTGGATGGAGTGCGTCCTGCATCCAACATCTCTTGTAGAAAAACGAGAATCTGTGATATCTCGCATGACACTGGGTTATAGTTCCTGGCTGAACACCAGTCGGAGAACACTGACCATTTAAGGGCTCTAGCTTCATTGATGGTGCTCACTGGGAGGTTCTCGAGCCCCCTTTGAGTGGCCGGCAGGTGCCAGATTGGCTCATTTGCCTGAGAAAGGAGATCTTTCCTCAGGGGAACTGGCCATGGGGCTGCTGATAGTAGCTGAATCAACTCAGGAAACCAGTGGTGGGTTCACCAAAGTGGAGCCACTAGCAGGACTGTGTGACCGCATTCCCTGATTCTTTTTAAGACCTGAGGGAGGAGCGGGACTGGAGGAAAAGCATAAAGCAGACTGCTGGGCCATTCATGGGCCAGCGCATTCTTGCTTTTTGAAAAATAAATCGGCAGTGACAGTTGTCTTCAGAGGCGAAGAGGTTGAACTCTGCCTTCCTGAAAGCACTCCATATCATTTGAACCGTTTGTGAATGGAGGGCCCATTCCCCTGGGGACACGAGGCCCCTGGAGAGCATGTCTGCTCCCTGGTTCAGTCTGCCCGGCACGTGCACTGCTCTTAGCAAGTGTAGTCTGTCTTTCGCCCACTGGAGGAGATGTCTGACCTGTTGGTTGAGCCATCTCGACTTGAGCCCACCTTAGCGGTTTATGTAGGAGACCTCTGTCGTGTTGTCTGTACGGACTAGGACATGATGACCTGAGAAACACGGTAGGAAAGTCTCCAGGGCTAGCACTACTACTAGCATTTCTAGGCAGTTGATATGCAACCGTGACTCCGTGCTCGACCATGAGCCGAAGGCCGGTTCGCCCTCGCACAGAGCAACCCAACCCGTATTGGAGGCATCCATGGTGACTGCCATTCGTCTGGAAACTGTCCCCAAGTTCACCCCCGACTCGTAGAGGCCTTGTTCAGGTGTCTGAGGTCTAAGATAGGCCTGAGGCCGCAATCTTTTTTGGGGACGAGGAAATAGCGGCTGTAAAACCCTGACTCACTCTGTGCTGGAGGCACCTCCTCTGTAGCATTTTTCATCAATAGGCTCTCCACTTCGGTTTTGAGGACGTGAGTCACGTTGGTCTCCACCGAAGTGTGCATTATGCCCGCGAAGCGGGGTGGTTTGCGAGCGAATTGGAGTGAGTAGCCTCCTTGAATTGTTTTTATAACCCACTATGACACACCGGGGATGGTTTTCCAAGCCTCTGCCCGGTTGCACAGGGGTTTTATAGTGTTGGAAGGTGGCGCGCTGTGCAGGGCGCCAACTTCCGTGTGGTGCAGAAGAGGAAAAAAAACTTGTTTGTTGAACGTTCATGTTTTTTATTGAACTCGCCTTTATGGCAGCAGAATGCAGGGAAGCGCGCATCAAAGCGGGCTCGCTGTTTATATTCATCACATTTAAAACATTTTAAAACAACATTTTTCTCTCTCTGGCTGGAACCAAAATGGGCCGTGGGGAGAGAACTCAGAGTCTTTTGGGGGGCGGACCAGCCTGGGTGGGACTCAACCCTCCTCTTCCTGACCAGCCTGTCAGGGCTGCTTCCTGTGTTCAGAGTCCAGCACTATCTTAGGGTGGGGCCCTGACACTTAGGAGGGAAGCGCTTCGATTTGGTAGTGACGCTGATCATGCAGTTGGTTTTGCGCGGGCGTGGTCCTGCGCTGTTGCTGCTGGTAAGGCGGTCTCAGACGAGCTGCAGAAGTAGAGCTGGCTCGTTTTGGCAGAAAATGCCGCATAGCCTGTGGCGTTTTTTGAGCCGTGGTGAAACACTCTGCAAAGCCATCCACCGCTGGGCTGAACAGACTGTTCGGGACAATCGGAGCATGTAGGAAGGCGGTTTAAGCGGCCTCCTTTATCTCCATCAGGTTTAGCCACAGTTAAGTTCAAGGACGATCAGGCTGGCCATCGATCTGCCTATGGCTTGGGTGGTGGCTTTTGTGGCACGAAAGGCCAGGTCTGTGGTGCTCCGATTGCGGAAAGCCTCTTCCTTGACTCATCTGTATCATGGAGGTGTTCAGCCTGGAATACTTGCAGGACCGCCATCGAGTGGAGAGCGGAGCCTGCTTGTCCAGCAGGAGCATACGCCCTATTCGCCAAGGCTGACATAGTACGTTTTTTTTTTTTTTTTTTTTGGTAGGAAATTTACAAAATATCTTCATGGAACATGATCTTTAGTTAATATCCTAGTGGTTTTTGGCATAAAAGAAAAATCTTTAATTTGGCTATTGTCACAAATATACCCATGCGACTTATGACTGGTTTTGTGGTCCAGGGTCACATACCGTATATACCGGAATATAAGACTAGGTTTGTGTCCTAAAAATAGGCTGAAAAATGGGGGGTCGTCTTATATTCGTGATATAGATAGATTTTTTTTGGGGGGGAAGCAGGAGGATAGGCTACGTAATTAGTGACAGCGTTATGAATTAAATAAACAGTAAAGTGCCACCATGGAGAAGTCAAGAGATCATTTTGAGAAAAGAGCTTCAAAAGTTGGTCAAATAAACCAACATGTTCGAAACAGTTATGATACCAACTTTAAACTTATGGTCGTGAATAAGGCAGAATAATCTAATAATTGCAAAGCTGCCAAAAAAATTGGAGTCACAGAATGCAATGTTCGGAGGTGGCGAGCAACTTTTTTTTCCCCAAAAATAAGTCTGGAAAATGGGGGGGGTCGTCTTATATTCAGGGTCGTCTTATATTCGGGTATATACGGTATGTTTTGTTGACTTGTGTACTTGCATTATCCCACATTTTTCCAAGAATGTTTAAATCCAGCAAAATAAGCAATTTTAACCCGTGCGTCGCCTATCAATGACTACCCTCGATTTCTGGGAAACACCAAAGACACTTTAATATATTATGTGTCTGACAGGTGAGCAACCGTTTGGATGCATTAATCAACAGAAAATGAATCATTGAATATTGTTATATAGCTCAACACAGTTAGTCTTATTGTTTAAATCTCCGTTTTCTTGATTTACTATGAGTACCATGTTTCACTTGCCTAATATCGATCTAGCTTACTGCAGTGTGCAACAAGTGTCTCATAGTAGCTGCCGAGTGAACGCACAGAGTAGCATTATAACATAACTTTCAACACATTCAAATGATGTATCTAATATGGTAAAACAGCGCTGCGTTACCCCACATGCGAATGACCGGAAGAAGCGGAAGTGGCGACTGTGGCGTAATAAAAGCTCCAGGAAATTTAAGGCGTCATCAAGCTACGCATTTGTTTTGAATAAGCGACCTCTAGCAGCGAAAAATTACATATTGTGGCTTTAATTGACCCGCTTATCCCTTATCCAAAAATGTCTAGAGACTAGTAAAGACTAGTAAACTCACCTTTAGTATCCTGATCAATATTTTTTTTAATGGTCTTGCTTATGTACATCAAAGCCCCGGGTTGTATCCCATCGCCTCCAGCAGTTTCCCAGGCTTCAGGCCCTTGGACCAGCCCCTGTAGTTCACATCTCTTCACTCACTTCAATTCACCGGAGAGGCTTCAGATCCAGCCATGGTATGTGCTGCAAAGATGATTCCCATATATATTCAAACAGGCATATCATATCATAGCATAGCAACACATTACAAGCCCTGATCTTTCTGTGTTTATGTTGCTGCTGTCTTAATAAACCGGACTGTTGCAGTATACTTTTGTTTTACTTTCAGTGGCCTCTGGACAGGTACTGCAGTTCAAACTCTCAGATATTGGAGAGGGCATAATGGAAGTGACAGTAAAAGAGTGGTATGTTCATGCATTTGTCTTCTAAGCATGCTGGAATAGATCCCTAATAGTAGACTTGCTTTAGTGGGGCCACCAAAGTTACTCTTAGACTATAGGATCATTTGAGGTGTTTAAGACTGGGGTTCCCAAATTTTTTTGTCAGCCAGACCCCTTAGACGTCAAATATTTACTTGAAGTACCCCTGAGATTTTAAAGGTGCTGTATGTAATGTACTGAAGCATAAAAATACCATATTATGTTTGCAGATATTTAGGCAACATGCACAAACTTGACACAAACTTGAAACTTGTACAACATGCACTAACTTGTTAAAAAAATTGTTAAAGTTATAAAGTCATAATTGTAAGAGAGAAACTCGTAATTCATAGTTTTCACATGACGTCACGCTCTTATAGGAAGCCCACCTGGAGGGCAAAACAAGACTTTCCTCCATTGCCCGCCAGTCATTTTTACCAGGTTTGTAGTCAGTATTAATGCAGTAAGACAGCGGTATTGTGATTATTGAAATACCAAATTCAATATACACCTTATTGACGTTACATACTTTGTACAGGTAAGCAGATGAACGCAGAATATTAGTGAAACACAAGGTTTCTCGTTAAGCGTATTTTTACCCATTGAAACCCATTATAAACAAAACGCGTTGCGTTCATATTCTTGGCTCATCTGCTCGCCTGTATATAGTATGCATCATCAAAAAGGTGTAAACTGAATTTGATCTTTTAATATCACATTACTGCACTTTAAGGGTGGGTTGCTGCACTAATAAGGATTCTTTAGCCTGTATTCGGTTCACCCTCCGTCTGCTGTTTGAGCAGCTCTGTAACGGTTTTACTGCATAATTAATCTGTTTAAAATTAAGTGGTGCAAAAACTCTATTTAAAATAAAACCCATATCAACAAATCCTTGATTGGCGTTAAACTTTTCTTAATGTAATCCTTATTGGTTTTCAAACGTTTAAGCGTTTTAAAAATGTCCCGCTGTTTTTAGTGATTGAAATACTGCAGCAGGTGCTGTATAAGTGCCCCAAATTTTTGTTTTAAGATGGAAATTTGACAGGCTTGTGCTGCAGTTCAATGGAATTCTATGGCAGTTTTGCCCTCCAAGGCTCCGCAAAAGTCGCATGACTGAAAACTATGAATTATGACTTTTTTCCCCTCATTTTTCCCCTCAATTTCCCTCTTCCCTCTTTTTTCCCTCAATTTTTTTCTCGCAATTCTGACATTTTCTGACTTATTTCTCACAATTGGGAGTTTACATCTCGCAATTCTGACTTTTCTTGCAGTTGCAAGTTTATATCATGCAATTCTGAGACAAAAGTGTGAGTAATTACCTTTTTATGTTTTATTCAGTGGTGGAAACAAGCTTCCATAGTTACAGCCTAAACATTAGTAGTGCATAAGAGTTTAGCATAGCAATTAGCAGATAGCAAAACATGTTTATTTTACAGATTCATTCTAAATAATAAATAAAGGTGAATATTATAAACAAATTTTGTATGCAGGTATGTCAAGGAAGGGGACAGGGTCTCCCAGTTTGACAGCATTTGTGAAGTCCAGAGTGACAAAGCATCTGTCACTATCACGAGCCGGTATGATGGTATCATCCGCAAGCTGCACTATGACGTAGATGCTATCGCATATGTTGGTTCACCTCTTGTGGACATCGAAACGGACAAAGCACTGGGTCAGTCACTGCTGTGGATTGTATTCTTGATATTCACTTTGAACGTCCTTCCAGTTCTGTTATTGTGCAGTAATGATGTTTGTCCTGCAGAGGGTGCCCCAGAGGAAGATGTGGTAGAGACTCCAGCAATTTCCCATAAGCAACCACATCAAGAAATCAAGGACCAAAAAACCCAGGCAACGCCAGCGGTGCGCCGTCTGGCCATGGAGAACAATGTAATTGTCCATGGCATCAAACTGTAACCACCCTATCACTGAGGCTGTATTGAGTTCTGTATAATTCCTGATCTCTAAATCTGTCCTCTACTAGATTAAACTAAGTGAGGTGGTCGGGACAGGAAAAGATGGACGTATTTTAAAAGAGGACATTATCAGTTTCTTAGCCAAGCAGACAGGAGCCATCCTCCCTTATGAGGTCCAGGAAATCCCAACACCCGTGATTTCCACAGCAGATACCCAACCCAAAGAGAAGACGCCCTTCATGGCACCTCCGGAGATCCCGCGACCCATCTTCTCTGGCAAAGACAGGACAGAGCCTCTGAATGGTGAGTTTTAGTGTGTTTCATGTTGTTGTATGTCAGCCAATGACATGTTGCTCATTTTTGTCTCATTTATTCAAAAATATATTATGAATCCAAATTCATGATTGCACTGACTTGAATTCAAGATTCAAGAATTTTATTTGTCACATACACCGTTATATACAGAATATACAACCGGCAGTGAAATGTAAACAGGTCCACTCCATGGACAGTGCAAATTCACAGTTAAAAACACAAGGAGGAAATTATAATAGAAGTAGAATAAAAAAGTACTATATATATATATATATATATATATCTGTAGAATTATAAATAAATCAAGTCAAGTAGAAAAAAATAAAAATAAAGAAGTGGAATAAAATAAGTGAAGTAAACTGTGTAGTGAGTAAACTGTAGACTTATAAATATGTGGTTAACAGAAATGTACAAAGAAGTATAATGTGCAAACAGGTTTATAACAGGTTGTTACACAGTAACAACGAGAACAGAAAGTGCAGTGCAATGTCAGTATATCGATGGTCACGTGATGTTAAGTGACTGAGTTCAGGAGTCTGATGGCCTGGGGGAAGAAGCTCCTCCTGAGTCTCTCAGTTTTGGCCATCAGGCTTCGGAAGCGCTTACCAGATGGCAGCAGCGTGAAATGAGGGTTTGCAGGGTGATTAGAGTCCTTGATGATTTTAGTAGCTCTACCTTTGCAGCGTTTGGTGTAGACGTCCTGCAGAGACGGGAGAGCTGACCCTGAGATATGCTCGGATAAGCGCACGACTCTTTGCAGGGCTTTGCAGTCATGACTGGTGCTGTTCCCATACCACGATGTGATTCACTGAGTTAGTACACTTTCTATCGCCCCTAAATAGAAAGTTTTCAGGATAGCTGGTGAAACCCTGAATTTCCTCAGCTGGCGCAGGTGGTACAGTCTTTGCCTGGCTTTTTTCACCTGTGTCTGAATGTGAGCAGTCCAGGTCAGGTCCTCGGAGATGTTTACACTCAGGTACTTGAAGCTGCTCACTCTCTCTACTGGTGACCTGCTGATCATGAGGGGGGAGTATGTCCGTTGCTGTCTCTTCCTGAAGTCCACAATCATTTCTTTGGTCTTGCCAACATTCAGAGAGAGACAGTTGCTGAATGAACTTGTACCTGTTTTTTAATAAAAAAACAATAATAATAATGGGCACCATTAAGTTGTAAATAAATAAAAAAAACATAATAAGTTGTTAGACATTTCATGTCATGTGGTGCGACTTCCCAAAAACGTAATGATATTTATTAATGGATGCTCTTTGTCATTGACTCACATTTTTATGATTGGCTTATTTTGAATATGTGTGCACATCTCTTCTGCATGGCGATTAAATACAGGTTTCCAGAAAGCCATGGTGAAGACCATGACTGCTGCTCTGAAAATTCCTCACTTCGGTTACTGTGATGAGGTTGACCTAACGCAGCTAGTGCGGTTACGCTCGGAGCTGAAGGACCTGGCGGAGTCTCGGGGTATCAGACTCAGCTACATGCCTTTCTTCATCAAGGTGCTCTCCTGTTACCCTTCACCGCAACCTACCACCTGTTTCTGTTTATACACATTAAAAATTAAAGGAGTAGTTCACTTTAAAATGCAAATTATCCCATGATTTACTCCCCCCTCAAGACATCTAGGTGTATATGAATTTCTTCTTTCTGATGAAGAGTAAAATATATCTAGCTTCCGGCAGAATGCCTTCCGGATTTACGCAGAATTTAGTCAGAAAATGTAACGCCGCTACCTTTTGTAAGTTGAATACAGAAGGCGGTCTGCCGGAAGCTAGATATTTTACTTTATAAAGTTTTAAATATGGATATTTTTCTTACAAAACTTGATCAATTCGCTTCAGAAGGTCTTTATTAACCCCCCAGAGCCGTGTGGAGTATGTTTATGAGGGATGGATGCACTTTTTTTTTAGCTTCAAGCTCAATGGACCCCGTCACTGCCATTATAAAGCGTGGAAGCGTCAGGATATTTATTAATATAACTCTGATTGTGTTCATCAGAAAGAAGAAACTCATATACACCTAGGATGTCTTGAGGGTGAGAAAATCATGGGGTCATTTTCATTTCAAAGTGAACTAATCCTATAAAGGGCCTTTAAGGGCTATAAGATCAAAGTCTTTTACGGGCATGGAAATGCTATGTGAATATTAACTCTAGGTGTTTGGGGTCAGATATAATTCTAGATTGTGTTCATCATACAGGCTGCATCACTTGGGCTCCTGCAGTTTCCTGTTCTCAATGCCTCTGTGGATGAAGGCTGCCAGAACATCACATTCAAGGCAAGACAAACCCCAAAACCCTCACATTACATCTCGGCCTTTCTTTTTGAGGCTCATGGTTTGCTGAAATGTCCTAAACAGCAGCACATGAGTAACATTTTCATTGTTTTTTTGTCTTCTCTCAGGCGTCTCATAACATTGGTCTGGCGATGGACACTCCTCAGGGCCTCCTGGTGCCCAATGTGAAGAGCGTTCATGCCCTCAGTATTTTTGACATTGCTGTGGAGCTCAACCGTCTGCAGGCTCTGGGTTCAGCTGGACAGCTGGGCACCGCTGACCTTACTGGAGGAACTTTCACCCTCTCCAACATTGGCTCGGTGAGGTGGCGTCCACCTGACTTCAGACTTCCAAAATCGAAAGCAAATATATTTTTATATGACATATAATAACTGTCTAAACCAAGCGTGCCGCACACGTCCTGAAAAGTGAAGCCAAAGTGTCTCAATCGCCCTCAGGTGGTTGGTTCCATTATAGCTCCCGCCCCCTCCATGTATTCTATTGGGACGCGAGACAAACTAAACAATCAAATAATTTCAACTTCAGATAATTTTTTTCCCAAAGATGGTTTCTGTCATTTTTAGGTAGTTTTTATCACGCTGATGTAAGTTCAAGTGCTTGTTTTTAAAATAAGTTTGGTTTTAGTTAGTTATTTGATGCTATAAAAACGGGGATGTGACGTCATGATTGACAGCTTCTGTGAGCGAAGTTGTCACTGAGGCACCAACTGACATTTTTCGGTGTTTTCGGAGTTTGGAGCTTTAGCTTTAATTTCTACCTTTACATAACTGTTTATTTCACACCGACATAATGAATTGCTCTGCTAACAGATACTGTGGGAGTGTGGGCGGGGTTTTGATTACTGCGCAAGACTCAGGTCCCGAAGTCACTACTGCGCAGACGCAGATCCCAAATCAGCGCAAGATGTCAGTGCCATATTCAAACATTGGCGGCTTCACTTTTCTACAACGGAAGATAGTGAAGGGGCGTTGTCCATCTTTTTTTTTTTTACAGTCTATGGTCTAAACCGTATCCCAAAATTCCTTGTCTTCCATAACTCAGACAAACAGGTAGCCCTGTCCCAAACCCACGTCATTTGTAGTGTTAATTCCTCCATTTTAATCGATTCTCAGTTTTGATGAACCAATATCGATTTTTAAATCCCAAGAATCGATCACTTGGGCTTCGTTCAGACCGGGCCACATTTTGCTCACAATGTGTGTTTTTGTCATGACAGTGTGAACAGCTTAAACCACATGGAATCTGTTCTTTTCATTTCCGATTTGTACCACTTCCGTATGTGGTCCTAAATCCAATGCAGGTCAGATGTTTTGCAACACGACCTCAATCTGAACAGTCATATAGGAATTCATGCTTTTTTTTGCGTCACTCTAGATCAACATTCGTCACAATTCTGTGCTCATAGGAGTCATTTCAAAGATTATCAAGTTATCAAGACAGTTGCGAATGGTAGTCCGTGAAAGGACAGTGATGGGTCAGAACTATTATATACACTCACCTAAAAGATTATTAGGAACACCATACTAATACTGTTTGACCCCCTTTCGCCTTCAGAAGTGCATTAATTCTACGTGGCATTGATTCAACAAGGTGCTGAAAGCATTCTTTAGAAATGTTGGCCCATATTGATAGGATAGCATCTTGCAGTTGATGGAGATTTGTGGGATGCACATCCAGGGCACGAAGCTCCCGTTCCACCACATCCCAAAGATGCTCTATTGGGTTGAGATCTGGTGACTGTGGGGGCCATTTTAGTACAGTGAACTCATTGTCATGTTCAAGAAACCAATTTGAAATTAATTGAGCTTTGTGACATGGTGCATTATCCTGTTGGAAGTAGCCATCAGAGAATGGGTACATGGTGGTCATAAAGGGATGGACATGGTCAGAAACAATGCTCAGACAGGCCGTGGCATTTAAACGATGTCCAATTGGCACTAAGGGGCCTAAAGTGTGCCAAGAAAACATCCCCCACACCATTACACCACCACCACCAGCCTGCACAGTGGTAACAAGGCATGATGGATCCATGTTCTCATATTCTGACTCTACCGTCTGAATGTCTCAACAGAAATCGAGACTCATCAGACCAGGCAACATTTTTCCAGTCTTCAACTGTCCAATTTTGGTGAGCTTGTGCAAATTGTAGCCTCTTTTTCCTATTTGTAGTGGAGATGAGTGGTACCCGGTGGGGTCTTCTGCTGTTGTAGCCCATCCGCCAGGTTGTGCATGTTGTGGCTTCACAAATGCTTTGCTGCATACCTCGGTTGTAACGAGTGGTTATTTCAGTCAAAGTTGCTCTTCTATCAGCTTGAATCAGTCGGCCCATTCTCTTCTGACCTCTAGCATCAACAAGGCATTTTCGCCCACAGGACTGCTGCATACTGGATGTTTTTCCCTTTTCACACCATTCTTTGTAAACCCTAGAAATGGTTGTGCGTGAAAATCCCAGTAACTGAGCAGATTGTGAAATACTCAGACTGGCCCGTCTGGCACCAACAACCATGCCACACTCAAAATGGCTTAAATCACCTTTCTTTCCCATTCTGACATTCAGTTTGGAGTTCAGGAGATTGTCTTGACCAGGACCACACCCCTAAATGCTTTGAAGCAACTGCCATGTGATTGGTTGATTTAGATAATTGCATTAATGAGAAATTGAACAGGTGTTCCTAATAATCCTTTAGGTGAGTGTATATAGTATATTATATACTCTATTAAGTATTACAGTGACTCTACATGCAAGCAAAACACGAGGGCTCGTATCATAAATGCTTAAAAACTCTGCTCTTTTTTTCGTATCCTTGTCTTTGTTTTATATATTGCCTGCAATATTGCCTAATTACAGCACAAAATAATCATGCATGAACATCAGAAGGTTAATAGAAACAGAACCACTTACTGAAATGTTTCATGTCTCATGTAATCTCTAATAATAACGTCACGCAATGTTACATTTACCTCAGGAAAGCCATTCAATGACTATTAAATCAATAGGTAACTAGAAAAATGAACACTAGAGAGAAGCATTTTGCTAAATATATGCACTATATTAAATATTCCTTTTATGCTTACTAAACCCATTATTCAATATTTCATGTTTGTTTGAGTAAATCCGTCATGGAAAGAAGTTTTATGATAGCTACAGTTTACATGTTTATATTTCAAAAACGTAATTATGTCATTAAAAAGTTATTATAAAAACATTAAAGGTGAGGTAAGTGCTTTCTGGTAACCGATGCTGATATTTCAAATTACAAAATAAACACGCCCCTATTTTGATAGCTCCGCCCCACACATACATATGCAACTCAGGCAACAACTGTGGCGGAATCTGCTGTGCCAGCCGACCGAGGGTATGATGCCATCAATAAGTGAAAGCAATGTGTTTTACTATGGTAATCCAGGTCGAATGTTCAGTGAAAGTCATCCCTTCTATCCCAAAATCACAAACACAGTTCTCATGAACAACTCGATAGCATGAGGACAATAGACCAACTAACGAATATATTACAATTATGACAAGATTAGAGGGTTATATCATTCACGAAAAGAGGAACCAAAGGAAACAAACATATATTAGGAGTTTATTTTCTTACTTTTCGGACACACTGTGAGCTAACACTTGAAATAGAGACAGTGGTTTATAGGATGTAGAAATGAATGGGTCGAAGTGAACGACGATACGATTACAAATGGACAAACAAGTGAACCTGACACACGAGCATATTCTAGCAAAAGCCAGCATATATTAGTTCTGTGAAACAAAACAAAACCAATGTTTCTCGCCTATCGAGAAGAAATAAAGCAACCTCGGCGTCCGATTGCAGGCCTTAGCGCTCCTTGAGTTCTCTCCAGTGCTGGAAAGCTGATACTTCTTGCCTGATCGTAAGCCTTTTGTTTCACAGACATCTTCTACGTGTTTCTTTTTTATTTTTTATCTGCCATCTCTCTTTCTGTCGTTGTTCGGCTAATGTCCGTCCTGTGTGTCGTGTCTTTTGAATAATGATGTGCACTGAGCGATCTCTTCTAGACACGCCCCTTACTGCTGATTGGCTATCAGTTTATGGTACTTGGCCCGAGTCACATTTCTAAAGCAGTTTGGAAATAACACTTACCACACCTTTAAAGGGGTCATGATCTGCATTGTTTTATAATGTTTCCTGCGGTGCACTTATAATGTTAGTATGATTTTTAAATAAAAAAAGTCATATTTTAGAAATAAAAGGCATTTTTCCTACCCTGATTTTAACCTTCTGATTTGAACACTCTGTTTGAAGGGGCGTATCTTCTGTGAGTGTTCAGTGTAAACTCCCACTGCTGTGATTGGCTAACGTCTTTGTATATGAAATAGCTAAATATTACGTGTGGAACTCTCTCAAAGTTTTAGCCGTTTTTACTCTTACAACTCTCAAGGTTATCTAATCGTGAAAAGTGTTGATTATAGCATTATATTCAAGATCGTGGCATGAAAGGTTGCAGTGATGAGCATTGTTGGCGATCTTACACACACATTGAGCACATGAATGCATCGATCTCGTCATTGCAACTCGATTTCTGCACACCAACGAAATGCTTTCATTATAATTAACAGTGCAAACACAATGTAAAGAGATGTGTTGATTATTACAGGAGTCCAGAACTCGGTCACTGATAAACTCGTGCTTGACAGCTCCAGCGATTGTAAAGGGAGCGCTCTTTGATCGCTATATATACTTTAATCACAGTTTAAATATCAGATTATTTTCATCTTACGAAGAGAAACTATGTGAAGTTGACCGTTTAGTCACTGGTTTGAATCATTATATCAGAAATAACTGGTCACAGATCAGGCATTAGAATTAACACGGTTACTTACATGTTGTTGTGGCGTTACTGTCGAGTCCATATTGTAAAAGTCTGTTTGCAAATCCTGCGCCAAAATTGCGACTGATTTACCAGAGAATTCACAGTGAAATGTTGAATACAAATAAATAATGCTCAACTGAGACATTCACACTGATGAAAATAAATAACCACATCCCTAGCATTAGGATCCTTTGGAAGGTAATGTTATGTATAGTCCATCCTGTATCGCACTTCTCTCCTCGTCATCTCACTAACACACCAGTGGGCGGGGCCAAAATTGAAACGATGTATTAGGCATGATCTTCTGCAAAGGTGGTCTTTCCTCAACGAGTCATTCACTGGGCTTGGTTACAATAAAAGCTGTTTTTGGACTAACAAGGAAGTTTTCAGGTCTGAAACTTACAGGATATTCTTATAGTATGATGACTCTCAAAAGCTCAAGGAAAATTTTATTTACCAAATAATATAATATACCAACTGAAAGGGTTCTCTGTAGTTTACAGCATTAGAGAATTAGAGTGTTTTTTTTCCCTTGACAAAAATGTACGTACTGTACCTGATATATATCCAAATGAATAGAATTGAATCCAGAATTGTCTCAATGCTCAGCCCTAATCATTAGGCCACTGGAACATATTGCAGTTCTGCCACTAGTGATGCATAAATTACACACTGTATTTGGTCTTGAACTCTATATCACCCTATTTGGGCCTCCACTGCAGTCGCTCCCCTTGTTGGGCCTCATGATCGTTATCCTATCCCATGTTTGGAGGTTATATATGAGAGTCTGGAAAGAGCACTTCTTTTATGGGTTGGCAGCACCCAAACAACAGCAGGCTTTCAATGGGCTTTTATTTGCTATCTAGCGATGATCACATCTCTCATCATAAAATAATTTTTAAAAGTATTTTTTTTTTTATTTAGATTGGAGGGACGTATGCCAAGCCAGTGATTCTGCCCCCGGAGGTGGCCATCGGAGCTTTGGGAAAGATCCAGGTGAGCTGCTTTGTTTTTTTTTCACCCTTTAATAAAAATGTAATAGTACATTTAAGGAGATGATTGTTGAGTCATTGGCTCTACAGTAAGTAAGTGATTTCTGCTGCATTTTGCTTTTGTATATTCTATAGTATAGACATTATGTCATTATAATAAATAAATGAATGCCTAAATTTTGCAAAATATCTAGTGTCAATGACAAAGGGTCTATTAATAAAAAATACATTAAAAATGGAGTTCATACATACTGTGACTTGAACCACTGCAGAACCTTATGATTGTTCAGTCAAATAGTCTCCTAAAATCAGATGACTTTTATGACAAGATTAGTTCAGGTTGTAAAATGTCATGTTGTGTGAAAAACTTTGTTGAAGTAATTACTGTAATATGTACACTCGCATGTATTCAAGGTTTAAGGAAAATGTAATCATGTAGTTGGTGTGTGGATCTTCCACATGACATTTTTAGATTAATTAAACTGATACTATTGCTGTGGTGTACAAGATTATAAGAATTTATAAGAACATAAAGATTAAGATTAAAGATAAGAACACACACACGAAAATGTAGGTACAGTCACATGCACCGTTTGCAGAATTTTTGCAGCCCTTGTCCAATGATTTCATTAGGAATCCTCACAATTGTGAATTTAATGCGAGGATGAACGATTTCCCCACGCAGAGTTTGTGACAGGTTCAGGTTGGTCATGTGGCTTCACCTTGGCTGACCAATAGAAAACTGCATGGTTTGAAAGTGACTTCTGTGTGAGCTGTGCTTCATACATTGCTACTAGGCAAATTTTCAATGATATTCTGCTAATGTGACATGCCTTTTAATCTAAAAGCCGTTTCTCTGCTCTGCTGCAGGTGCTGCCCAGGTTTAACTCCCGTGATGAGCTAATGAAGGCGTACGTCATGAACGTCAGCTGGTCCGCTGATCATCGCGTCATAGACGGGGCCACCATGTCCCGCTTCTCCAACCTGTGGCAGTCTTACCTGGAGAACCCAGCTGCCATGGTCCTGGATCTCAAATGAACACTGCTCTGGAAATTAGATCTCTACTTGTTACTCCCTAGAGTGTCTTTAGGTTACTTACAACTGCGAAACAGTGTCGTGGCTATCATTTGAACACTAGAGTTTATGCTTTCACATTCATTTGTGGGGAAAAAAAAATACTTTTCTCTAGTTGCCTTAATTCAAATTAAAGACTGTTACTGTAACTTTGCATCACAAAACACTTGCCTCAAGTTAATGAGGTGCGGGTGTGGCGCTTTTAAATTCTTCTATGCATTATGCTTGGTTACAAATGAACTGAATTTGTATGCATAGACGTCTAAAATCACCTGTAGGTTTTTCTAATGCACAGAGCTTGTGTGTTGGGGACAGAGGCTGATACCGACTGGCTCTTGGACAGTCATCTGGACAGTAACAGCTCATTGTTTGCGGACTTTCTCTGAGACTTCATTCACACGAGCCTCTGTTGAGCTGACAGTCAGCCACTTCATCTAAAGCCACTTGTGTGCCAATGAGACTGGATGTCAAGAGTAACGAAAGGACCATCATTTAGCTGTTAAAAGAACAAATGGCCCACACATGGATGGATTACTAAAATGTGATGGTAATGTTTTTTTGATGAGCTGCATTGCTTTTTGCGTTATAAATGTCAAAACTTTATTAAATACTGTGGTTAAAAGACATAATCGCATAAGATGAACAGATTTAATTTAGGCTTGACACAAGAACCAAGCCTTGTTGGTTCTTGCAGGAGTTAAATGTGCTCGAGTGACAAGTGAGAACAGCCGTTTTGAGTTTACATATGAATAAAAGCCTAAATTAAAGCGGTTCTTCTTATGAAGCAATTAAGTCTTCTAAGATTTAGATTAAGATTTTTCTTCTGGATTTCTTTTGCAATCTCTTTATGAACTTTTTTGAAGCATCAAAGTTTTGGTTACATATGAGTCTGAAAATGACATACTCTTGAGTAGGTTATTTTGAATAAGTAATTACTGCACGACTAAAAAAAAAAAAAAAAAAAAAAACCCATGTTCTGTATAGCACGAGTGTGTGTATTATGAATGTAATCTGGATGTACTACATCTGCAGTGTTGTCGTGTCACGTCACTGCCATTCACAAAACCTCTCCCGTAGCCTCATGGGATAGTAAAGTGTCCACCGTATGCACACTCAAGAATCTCACCAGAAATATTAGGTCATCTGGGGTCTTTTTGCCTAATCTTAAGTACTGCAAATTCAGACATACTTGTTTTGTCATACTGTATCGTAGGGATGTATGCGATTTCAGATGCAGCCATGGTCTTTCAGTCAAGGGAATTAAATCTCTTAGGTTTCATTGAAACATTTAGAAGGAAAAACTAAATTCATACGGGTTTGGAATGAGTGTGAATAAACACAATTTGAAGTTTTGGGTGAACCATCCATTTAAGAATAACATTTAGATTCAGATTTCAGAAACCAAAAAGCAGTTTTCTCTCACACAAAAGCTAAAAGTAATTGTGTACATTTTTGTTGTTTAGAAATCTAAATGCACGTCTAATATGAGTCTGAGAAAACATCAACAGAGAAACCTTGTTTTTTTATTTTTGGTCCAAGCATTTACTTGGGACAGTAGTACATGACATAGTATGTGAGGTGTAGCCGGTGAGAGTCTTTAGTCTTGCAGCGTTATTGAATCTCCTGAATGCGCGACTGCGGTACCTTCCGTCTTACATCAACCTCGTTCACAGACAGCTAGGTCTTCAGAGGTACAAATACACATTTCCAACTGGAATGGATTATAAACCATCAAATGAGAACTACCTGGGCATTATTCCTCAAAAAAAAACATCCCTGCCTTATCACATTATGATTTACGCAACCAGTCTTACGAACGATTCACACAGAAATGTGTTGTGCTCGTGAGGATTCATCTGAAAAGAAAACAGGTTTCGGTTCTCCCTGGAACCTCTGAAACCCTCAGGTGGTCTGGGAGTTCTCTGGAAGACACTGACTGGGAAAAAAAAGCAACAACAGAGACATGGAATGCTACTTTAGTGGAATGTGGTGAGAGAATACAGTGTGTGTGTTTAACATACTTTAAAAAGTTTCAGGATCATATGTAGGAAGTAGGAAATGTTCTCGAGGAATGCTTTAGATATTTGGCTAGCTCTTAACATGAGCCTGACACTTTTAAAGCAAAAGGGGTTATTCTCTTTCTGGGTCTACAAAGCAGCACCTCTTCTAACTGGACTGACTTTAAGACAAAAGAAAAATGTCTTAAACACGGGCATAAATTCCCATTTGGCATTTTAGAGCAGATAACTACGTCGGTGGTTTGTGTTTAAACCGACTTAGACTGGCAACGTATTTAAAAACCGTAAATGTCAAATTGGTATTTTTCCATTCAGAGCCACCTGAGGGTTGGTCAAAAGCATGCAGAGGTCCAAGATTTAAAGCAACGTTCAAGGCATCTCTCCTTCACATAAATAACAATGAAATGTACATTTAAAAAATAAGAAAAAAGTAGAAATCGCCATTTTCATGAATGAGGGTAAAGCAGTCCATGTGCTACATGAATGTCTTCAAACCCTCCTCATAAAAGTCTTGAAAGACAAAGTATCCAAACCGATTGATTGTTCACAACTGCTGCGATGAAGTGTCCACAGTCAGGTGTTTGATTTGTATGAGCGCAGTCCAAACAAGCGGTTTGTGAAGTGACGTATCTATACACACTGTCCTTTGAATTCATTTGAAGATCCACATATAGGATCTTCACAAAAATGATCAAGGCAGCAACGAAGGAAACAAAAACAGTACAGTAAGTAAGAGGTGACTGCTCCTGTTGTGAGCTCATAAGTCAGTGAGGTCTTGTGTGAAATGTGTGTGTGTGTGTGTGTGTGTGTGTGTGTGTGTGTGTGTGTGTGTGGTGTAGGCAGGCAGCTTTGTGATGGATTGATTGGATAGCTTCTGAAGAATCGAGGCTCATGGAGGTCTATGGTCCTTTAAAAAACACTTTATCAAGCCATTGAGGACGTAGGGGTCAGGTGTCATCATCGGTGTCCTCTATCAGGACTTTGGTGTCTCTGACCTTCGACCTAAAAAACAAGAAAAAGAACAGAGATCCTTGAGTTTATCAAACGATCATGTATGATGGTGCTCAGAGGCTTACAAGGGACTTTTTAATTCAACAAATAAATCAGAAGTCATTCTCAACAATTCAATGCCGTTTTCAAAGTTATAATTTTTCTGTTATAAGAAACCCATTCATCAATAACTACAAACATATATACATATACACACATATATATACACATATATATATATATATATATATATATATATATATATATATATATATATATATATATATATATATATATATATATATATATATATATATATATATATATATATATATATATATATATATATATATATATATATATATATATATATATATATATATATATATTTTTATACCAAAAATAAAGTTAAACTGCATGTCCAATCACAAAAGTTTCTGCAGGTTAAGCTGACTGAAACCCCCTGAAAAACACGTCTTTTTTGTAGCTTTAAGCCCTATTTTGCACCCTCTCCATGGAAACTGCCACTAAAAGTGTTGAAGTATGTAAAAAGTGATTTATCTAGTGTTTTAAGGATGAAGTTGCAAGGACAATAAAAGGATAAGCTTATAAAGGATAAGATATCTTGAATCTCAGACAATGTTATAGCACCTAAACCAGTTGTCCAACCCAGGGGGCCGAGCCTCTGCAAACTTTCAAAGAGACTAGAGATGACTTAAAGGGATTGTTCCCCTTAACATGAAAATAAAGCCATCTTTTACTCACCCTGCTGTTGTTCCAATGCCCTGTCCTTCTATCTTTTTCAGACCTCAAAAGCAGAAATTTTAAACGTCCTGCTCGCGCTCCTCCATATAATGGCAGCAAATGGTGACCAGGTCTAAACTAAAACTTGTGTACTCGCAGGAATGCGCACAGAGTAACGGCCGAGCTCAGTATTTTGACTGAATAACAAGGTTTCTTTCTTGCAAAACCGTATAGTATGCCGCCTGAACACTTCCATATATGGCGTGCGTCTCCATGTCATTGCGTGATACTTTTGTATCCTATTGTAATTTTTTAGCCTGGTCGTCATTCAGTGCCATTATAGGAAGGAGCGTATCCTATTTTTTTTTTTATTTCTGCTTTTGAGGTCTGAAAAAGATAGAAGGACATAGGGCATTTGAACAACAGCAGGGTAAGATGGCGAACTATCCCTTTAATGACCCCCTGTAGTGAAAATCATTTGGCCTTTGAATATTGTTTTGGACAAAGAGGGGAGTAAAAAAAGGATGAGAACCACTGATTTAAACCAATCTGACCAAATCTTTTCATGTTTAAAATTAAATTCCTCTTACTTAGTTTCATCTGACGTTTCTTTATGTTTCTTAATATTTTCATCCATTGCCAGCTGTTTTTGCTGTACAAAGCTTGTTCTTATGGATTCCATGTCTGGATTTGTGTCTGTGTGGTTGGTGGTCTAATGTTGTACGTACTGGGAGGAGAGGCGTGGTCTTCTCAAGGACATGCTGTAGCTTCTCTTCCAGTTCTTCTTTCCAAATCTGTTCCTCACACCATCCTCCTGGTCCATCATCTGCTCCAGCAGCGTCTGGTCATCTGCATTCAGAGGCGCTACTGAGATGTCCCGCACCGCTCTGAACTCACCACAGTTATTCAGGTGTTCGTTCTCCAGACGGAAGAAATTCCAAACAAAGCGCCTGAAACAGATGACAGATTATGACGACAATTTACTTTACTACTTCCAGTTGAAAAATCATATGCCATTAATTTAAGGAGAAATTAATGAGGATGGGGGCCTGATGAATAAAAACAGATTAAATGAATACAGTAGAGTAAGCTCCAGCCATGACTGAATAGATCCAGTCATGGCTCCTGATTGGTCAATGCAGAGTTCCAGTAATGCTAAAATACACAATCGCGTTTATAAAAACACATTCATCAAAGAGGTCAACTATTAACCACAGGTTGTGTGTAGGAATGGGTTAATGAGTCCCGAAACCAGACATCTGGATATATACACAGGTATGCTCACCTGAAGACCTCCAGCGGTGCAAGGATAGTGGCCAAAATATCAGAAATGTAAGGGTATGGAGTCACAACCCCAAGGGAAAGTGGAATGGTCCATGCAAAGCGCAAGATTACGTCTTCTATTATGGCACAGTAATAGTAAGCCTGTTCAAAGAGAGCACACAAATTAATGATGAGTATAAATACTGTGGAGGGGACAGTTCTCTACAAAAATATCTAAACAAGACACATAACTTAAGAACCAACAGTGTGTGTGTGTGTATTCTTACTTTCTGTGGATATACTATCTCCTCTCTGAGAAGGGTGTTCTCCCCTGCGTTACGGTCAAACAGACCCCAGTCCATCTTCAGGTCCCAGAGTAAGGTATAGCAGGAGTTAATGATCTTGCAGGCAATCAGCAAGTAAAAGAAGACCACACTTTCCTGAAAACCTAATGATAACAGACAGGTATTGATGTGAAAACATCACAGACATAAGAGGGCACAGTACAGCATGTTTAGCCATTGGTGTTCCTGAAGGTTCGGTGTGTGGTCCACTTTTAGGGCCCTATCATACACCAACAATTTTTTGCTAGTTTCATCCTGACGCAGTTATTATTTTCACGTCCAGCGCCACGTTGTTTAAATAGTGATAACGACTGCGCCATTGACCAACACAAAAGTCAATAGCGCAGTATTTTTTGGGGTTATTTAAAGGGCGCATTAGTAAAATGCCCCTATAGGTGGGTGCACAACGCACATACACTCTGCTTATTACACACACAGGGATGCGCAGCAGCACACAAACATTTTTGATTATATTATATTATATTATATTATATTATATATATATATATAAAAAAAAGGATTCCTCTCTGGAGAAGCGTTCAGTCTTTTCTGCTCACAAATTCTGCCATGTAAACAACGAATCTGCCATGGTGCAAGTGCAACTGGCTTTTAAAGGGAATGGGAGATGAGACTCTGATTGGTTTAATGCACGTTATAGGCCAAAACACACCCATGATGACTCATTATAGAGACTACTTACAACCCTTTTGGACCATGTGCCTGGTGTGCAGACTGTCTGTAAACCAGCAAAAATGGAATCAGACTCGCCCTAAGTGCTCCTGCGCTTCAGACCATGTGCTCTGATCATTAAAATAGAGCCGCTGATCTCTAAAAAAATATCAAACTATATTTTACCTGACAATGAGTGCCTTTCACAATTGTTTTGAGTGGAAACAAATAAAAAAAAAAAAGTCATGTTGGGTAAACAAAGAATTTCAGGTAAAGAATGTAACAGCTCCGGTGCTTACTTTCATGCGTCTTATAGAGTGCAGAAAAGATGACCACGAAGAAAGTAGTGGAGTATTTGCCAGCATTGGCCAGGTGAGGGAAGGCACGCTTTGTGTCCCGGTAACGCCTCAGGCACTGCACAAACCGGAACCAGGCAGGCAAACACTGGATTACAGCTCGTACTCCATATGAATATGAGTGACAAATCCCACCACCTGGTTTGAAGACAAAAACACATCAATATGTCATCATTAACTGCCCAATAAAAGCATTATTGAATATGCAAGGCCATTAATGTGCATCTGGATACCCTTTTTGATCGATAGCGCCCCCTTAGACTCGGTCCAGTTCAGCTCCAAACTGTAAAAGCAGATCATGTACTCCAGATCCATCAGAACCACTACTAGAGAGTTGAGTTGGTCAGCTAGCCAGAAATCAGCAAACCCCACTCTGTGAAATGGAGCTGTGACCACTCGAAACTACAAACAGAAAAGGGTGGAAATTAAAGGGAGAAGAAAAGAGGATTTGACCAATTCAATCAATAATTTACCAACGAAAAAATAAATGTCTCCTAAAAGTGGGGCCTTGAAAAATCACAACAAATGCTATTGTGTGTTATGAAAAGGGATTCTCCTGGCGCTTACCAGTAATTTGAGCAGCCAGAAGCGAGATTTGTAGTAGCATGTTTTGAAAGGGTTGATAAGGAAGAAGAAGAAGAACCCATAGAGAGCTAGAGGGTTCACTTGTATAGGAATCCTCGTGTAATCAGCGAAGAGGCAGGACAGAATACTGACGCACCAAAGAACTCCAAGGAAACCAGCAATCTGCACAAAAACAGTGAAAAATGTATGCGTATATATTCTTTTAAATATAGCATTTGATTTTTAAACTTTACAAACATAACCTAAAAAAAAACGAGAGAATGGCTCACCACTCCCATGAAAATAAACAAATAATAATAATAAAAAAATTGCATACATATCTTTTTTATACCTCATAAAACATTTAAACTCACATATGTTGAAAATGTATTGCACCTTCTGTGAAATATGACATCTTTACTATGAGAAGCAAGGGTTAATTAATCTAAAGATACATATTCAAGGTATAACCCTGAGCCAAAGTGTTATCGAAGGACTTTATCTGATTCAAAAGAATACATTTTCTTGCACAAAATGTTAGAAACTTTTATGTCTTTTTTGTTTATCTGTAGTAAATGTCACCATGTATTCAAAGCAGCATATGCATTGTATATAGGGCTGAGCAATAAAACGATAATGATATTGATTGTGTCTCTATCGCGCTACATATCAATAAAAAATACATTCGATAAAACACTCGATCTCGAAACCAGAAGCTGTGAAGCAACTTTGGTTGCATGAACAAAGGCACTCACTCCTAACAACGTAGGGAGTGACACGCTAACAGCCAATCATGTAACAGTATCAAGTTTGGAGATCAACCCGAAAATGAATGCCGCAGCGAGCATGGCAGGAAACAGGAAAACAATCAGCTCGCCAGAATGGCAGTTTTTTGGATTTTATAAGTCTGACCGTAGTCAGAACAATGTCGTCTGCAAATTATCGTCGTCCCCACCAAGACTGGTAATACAACAAACTTGTTTTACCACCTTAAGCCTTGTTTATACTTTCCTCTGGCTCCGCAGTGCGAGCCTCCGCTGACTGCACACGTCTTATCCATTTGGGAAGGTGTTTATAACCGACGCACTCATCTTTGTACTATTCTTTGAAACGACATGGAGAGGTAATGTTACTCTGCATCAGTGCCTTATGACAAAGCATCTAAACGGTACAAAGAAATAACATTGGCACTGCACCTTAATGTTAAGAGAAAATTGTTAAGTGTTCATTGTGATTTTAGACTTTTTTATTATTTGAGAGTTTTCCATGGTTGTGTTGACATTTTTGCCTTTATAACTGAGGGAACTATAAATCAGAGGAAGGTTAAGTTTAAAATAAAAATGTTTAAATGTAATATATTTTTCTCCTGGTCCTTAAAATATCAATAATTATCAATATCGACCGATATGAAACATTTATATCGTGATACAGTTTTCAGCCATACTGCCCAGCCCTAATTGGATCACAGCCCGTGTTAATAGACAAGATAGCATTAAGTTATTGTCCTACCACAACCCAAAATCTGAATCTCCCTACAAAACAAAAAACTATGAATAAGATCTCACTCCTGTTTTACATTCGGGAACACTGAGGAGATCCGTGTAAGATTTTTAGTTTTATTGCTTTTACTTTGTTATATACACTCACCTAAAGGATTATTAGGAACACCATACTAATACTGTGTTTGACCCCCTTTCGCCTTCAGAACTACCTTAATTCTACATGGCATTGATTCAACAAGGTGCTGAAAGCATTCTTTAGAAATGTTGGCTCATATTGATAGGATAGCATCTTGCAGTTGATGGAGATTTGTGGGATGCACATCCAGGGAACGAAGCTCCCGTTCCACCACATCCCAAAGATGCTCTGTTGGGTTGAGATCTGGTGACTGTGGGGGCCATTTTAGTACAGTGAACTCATTGTCATGTTCAAGAAACCAATTTGAAATGATTCGAGCTTTGTGACATAGTACATTATCCTGGTGGAAGTAGCCATCAGAGAATGGGTACATGGTGATCATAAAGGGATGAACATGGTCAGAAACAATGCTCAGGTAGGCCGTGGCATTTAAACAATGCCCATTAGCACTAAGGGGCCTAAAGTGTGCCAAGAAAACATCCCCCACACCATTACACCACCACCACCAGCCTGCACAGTGGTAACAAGGCATGATGGATCCATGTTCTCATTCTGTTTTCGCCAAATTCTGACTCTACCATCTGAATGTCTCAACAGAAATCGAGACCAGGCAATATTTTTCCAGTCTTCAACTGTCCAATTTTGGTGAGCTCATGCAAATTGTAGCCTCTTTTCCTATTTGTAGTGGAGATGAGTGGTACCCGGTGGGGTCTTCTGCTGTTGTAACCCATCTGCCTCAATGTTGTGCGTGTTGTGGCTTCACAAATGCTTTGCTGCATACCTCGGTTGTAACGAGTGGTTATTTCAGTCAAAGTTGCTCTTCTATCAGCTTGAACCAGTCGGCCCACTCTCCTCTGACCTCTAGCATCAACAAGGCATTTTGGCCCACAGGACTCCCGCATACTGGATGTTTTTCCCTTTTCACACCATTCTCTGTAAACCCTAGAAATGGTTGTGCGTGAAAATCCCAGTAACTGAGCAGATTGTGAAATACTCAGACCGGCCCGTCTGGCACCAACAACCATGCCACGCTCAAAATTGCTTAAAATCACCTTCCTTTCCCATTCTGACATTCAGTTTGGAGTTCATGAGATTGTCTTGACCAGGACCACACCCCTAAATGCATTGAAGCAACTGCCATGTGATTGGTCGATTAGATAATTGCATTAATGAGAATCTCTGCATTCTTCCAGGCGTCCCCCCATTGGATATCTGTGATTTGTACATTAAGTATTCTTTCCCATGTCGCTTTCAGAAATTGCGCAAAGAACCACAATCCTTAAGAATCTTGTAGAAGGAAATTATAAATTATCCAGGTGTAGAAAAAGCTGCCTCTGCACAGCTGATTTATCCTGATTTCTAAGCAAAGTAGTGTCTCCTTTCACTAAGTCTCTTAATTGTAAATAGCAGAAGAAATCCTGCTGTGGGATGATGTATTTGTTTACTAGTTGGTCAAATGACATTAAAATGTGTCCATCAAATAATCCCTGCAATGTGGCCTTTATGTGCCCAGACTCAGAAGCCTGAGTCTACAGTAGGCAGGAAGTCACAGTTACCACAAATAGGAGTAAATGCTGAGGTGAGTTGAGGTCTACCCTCTCCAATTGTCTAATAGACTGCCATGCTTTCTTAGTACAAAGTGTGATAGGGTTACTGAAAGCCCATTTCAAGGATTTAAATCTTACTTACATTTTTTACACTTTTTAAAGAGTTGGATTCTCATGCTAAATATGGCCCAAAAAACAAAAACAAACAAACAAAAAAATGAGTTGGACCTATGATGGAGTATTTCTGTGCCAAATTCACTCCTTCAGGATTCAAACATGTTTTGGAAAGTTTTTTTTTCCAGAGTATGGCCCTGTATGACATCATAAAGGGCGAAATTCCTTGTATGGGCACTTCTCCCAAATGAGTGCATATCAACCAGAGCGAGAGCAAGAGCACGCCCATCAACGAGCTTAGTTTGGGTTACGGAAGACGTCGACAGTGCTGTCATTTTGGTCTTAGACCACGAAATCAACAATGTCACTAAAGAAGTGTGTTTTTGGTTGTGAGGGAAAGATAACCTTGTTCAGCTTCCCAAATAACACAGGGTTAAGGAAACAGTGGATGCAGTTTGTATTTCCGGAGCAGCAACAGAGTTGTGCAAGTTGTGCGAGTTGTTCCCAGTCATGAGTCGAAACCACAGGCAGTGAGTGAAACTGCATCAAATGTCTGTGTTTGTTGGCAATCGGAGCAACACGAACGTATAGTGAATCAAAAGTTATCCAGGGAAAATGCCATGATGTATGTGTGTGTGTGTGTGTGACTCTTTAGCCCCACCCACAGCATGCCTCCATGAGGTTGGCTGTTTTTGGAAAGTACAGCGTATCCATCTTTTATAAATATGATAAAACTAAAGACTCTTTTGAGATATTAAGGATGTAATACTACTCTATAGGTACTCAGTATTAACATCAATCCACACAGATCTGATCCCTTTATGCACCTAATCAGGAGATAAAACAAATGAACACTGAGCTGGTATCTTTGAATATCTGGAAGTTCAAGACCACCCACCAAAGACTAAAGTTGAAAACTGAACACCATATAAATGAACAAAGCCAACCATTAAATTTCTTGATGGTTATATGTGTGAAGTTTATAGGAATAATTTGAATGGGGTAATCTCAGAAGAATATTCATCTTCAGAAATCCGAGCTAGCAAAGAAATGGGAAGAACATTCCACCTTTCTAAATCTATTTGAATGCACACAAAATTCAAAGGGGTAACATTTATGCCTAGTTATATCAAGCCCTTAGGAGACCATCTAAAAGGAAAAAGGGGTATTTGTTTTAAGCCTCCCAGGGGCATTGCCTCTGATTTATTGAAATGAATTATAATTAACTAATTAATATAACCTTAAAAAAATGGCAGATCTGTTAATCGTCTATAAGAGCTGAGGGAAGATGTTTCATTAAAATCAGAATATCGTCTGCATACAGGGCAATCTTGTGTTGGCTTTTGCTACTTTTAACCAGTATTTATTCTTATAGCTTCTGCTCTAAGATGGTTTGATCACTAAAGAAAAGAAGAGGCAAAAGGGAGCAGCCTTGTCTCGTGCCTCTCCAAACTCAAAAAGTAGGGGGAAGACAACCATTAGTAAGCACAGCAGAAAGAGGTTTGTGATACAATAACGTTATCAAGCGTATGAAATAAATAGGCCCATATGACGCGGTCAAATACCTTTTCTGCATGAAATGAAATCACAAGACCATCTATTGATTGCTGCTTAGAAAACTGCATCACATTCAGTAACCTATGCAAATTATTGACAGAGTTTCATAAATCTTTTTATTTTACATAATTTTAGCCTGGCAGAAAATTTGACAGAATATCTGCACTGCTAAATGTTTAGAAGCATAAAGTAGCAGTGAAAATGCTTTAACCTTTTGAGTGGTACGGTCCCACATATGGGATTTTTATTTCTGTGCCTCTGAGAGTACGGTACCACATATAGGATTTAGAATGTTCAGTCATGTCACAGAACTGTCAGATTCAAACTGCACTTCCGCGCTTTGGCTGGGGCAGAGACAGACACTCGCTCAGCGCTTGTCATTCATAAACTATGCAGTGTTTTCAACCACAATGTTTATTTTAGGTTTCAGACTAACACATAACACATAAGTGCTAGTAAAACAATACATTTAGAATTTGTAAAATACACACTGATGTCTATGGAAGCAGCAATAACAATCCAATGTAAATATAATTTGCCGGGGTGTTTTATTCATATCAGACACACATAGTATGCCGCCGCCTAAGTAACTATAAAGTTTACTCCCATTCTTCTCCCAGTTCACCGGCCACTTGCTTACATGCGTTTTGGGAGAAACTGATGAATTCACATGTTGTAAATCCGACTGACAGGACTCTCTGAACTGTGGCACAAACAAACATGACGCCACCCATCTCGCACTACAGAACAAGATCATTTATAAAGTTTTTTTAAACGACAAAACACACTCACACGTATTTGAGAATCGGAATATCATATAGTTGATGACATGGTAAGCAAGTTTGTAAATACTTTGAATAAAAAATAAAAACGATACATTTGTCATATAGTGTTACTGTGGCTGCGGTGTGTAATGTGACAATGACGCATCGCCATGGAAACAATAACAGGAAACGTTCTAAAATAACGGTCGACTTAAAAGAAGTCACTCTGGGGGGTCAGTTAGAATATTTTAAACTCACGCGTGAAAGAATCCCCCCCTCCCCAAAAAAGTGTAAAGTTGAACAAAAATAAATCACTCAAATCTACAATGAAGTGACTTTTGTTTTACATTAATAAGAATTTTATTTAACCACCTCTTTCCATTGCTGTACTAATTCATTACTTCAGAAATTAAGTACACTATAAAGACCATAACCATCATAATAAAGATTGTAATTTTAAAATGTTATATCATAAGTCTCCATTTGTCTTTAAAAACAACATTCACTGTACTGCTCAGAACGTCAATAACAAATTTCCAAGTTACCTCAAAGAGATGTTGGTGAGACAGGTTGTTGCGGGGGTTGAGCTCGAATATTAACACGTGGTTCACGCCGGCCTGTCTCCAACCATATGTGTTGATGCCCAACAAGAAAAGGAATTCGATGAGCAGGAAACCACCCCGATAAATTCTTACCAGGGGCCACACATTCTCCTTTGTTCCTTGAAACAGTTCTGCCACACCTAGAGTTGTGCAAAACATGTAATTGTTAAAATAGCAAAAGTATTGAATCCTTGAGAAAGATTCAGAGCTCAGGGTTATATTGCTGCTGTTATACATCTCTGATGTGGTAAAGTAGAGAAAAAGTCTTGTGACTTCAGAGATGGGGGAAATTTGACCTGATAAAGTAACTAAAGGCAAACTATCATTAGAGGTTATATACCTGTGATGATGACTGTGACTGTTAAAGCGACGAAGACACCACAGTAGAGTCCTACTCTAAAAGTGGTCCATGCTGGTGCAGGCTAAGATAAAGAGCACAGGATGGTGAGAGGTTTAAGGCCTTTTAACAGTACTAATGAAACTGTGTTCTAGTGAAGGCCACAGAGTGTCCTACCTGCGCTGCTCCCAGTGGGGGCACTCGGAGCCTCTTCATGGCTTTCTGTCGGTCTCCTCCATCCAGCTCTGCGGTAACAAGAGCCTGGGGATTTAAGAACATGCTGTTAGAATAACAAACCACTGTGCTAGTTTGATCAGGCAGTCAAAATTCAATTCTTCTTTAAAGCAGAGAGAGGTGAAGTATTTTATGTGGAATGAGTCATTTGACTGCAAAGTACCTCGGTTTCAGAGATGAGCTGAGTGATCTTTTTACAGGTGTAAAAAGGAGCCACTTCAACATGGGCCACGCGCCAATCAGCGCCTCGAGTCGTCTCAAAGATCTTGTCATGCTTCTTTAAAATCTTCCGAAAACCTGTGAAGTTTAGATTCTGACAGAGAGAATCCATTACAACTTTAAATGAGACTTATAAGTCAAAGGACATCTAAAAAAAAATAATAGAAATCAGAAAACAAACAAAAAATGTATTACTTAGGGCTAGGTATTGACACAAATTTCACGATTCGCTTTTGATTAGATTCGGTTCGATTCAACTCCGAATAGCTTATTTTGGATATATCTCAGATACAATGCATGGCAAATTTTCGAGGAAAAAAAAAAAACTCAACTAGGAATGTGACGATGAGGAAATTTTCCCAGCGGTTAATCGACGTGTGACAACACCGATATTACCGGTATCACCGACTGGGCTTTTAATTCTATCTAACCGAAAGTGACATGCACATGGCCGCTCGGGCATTATTAACGGAGCAAAGCGAGTGGTTTCAATGAATTCCTATGAAAGTTAAGCTTCCATATGCACAAACTGAAAACGCGCCAGTGCACATTTTAGTTTCGGTTTTGAATTAGTGCCAATTTGGGGGCAGGTTGCTTGAATTGTGGGTTCATTAGCCTATTATTCTTAATGAAAAACACAACAACACACCATGACAAACTCCCTTAAATGGGCGCTTTTACATTTCGCTTTGAAACCAAATCTTCCACAATCATCTTGTCTGTCAGCTCTTTGCTCTCGTGATGAATGAAATCTGACTCCTGCTGCATTCGTGCTACGACAATCGTTTGGATCATGCTTTACTAAGCAGATGTGTTCAGTTTTTAATTGTAGTGTCTGTTCTCTAACTGAACTAAATTATTTTATTACTATAAAAAATATCAAAACGACGGCGAGGTGGTGCCGCAGTGTGCAAGTGATGTAACCGGTGTTGAGTTTGAACACTGACTATCGCAGCAAGCCTACTCTCAAGTAATGCTGTAAACTATACATTGGTGTCAGCTGGTACAACATTACTGTAACATTGAAGGTTAAAATTTAATTTGTATACAAACACTTAAATTACACTCAAGGATGTTTTTATAATAATAAAGTTATAATACTAACTTTACAAATTACATAATCATATTTCTTTTTGAAATATAAACATTTAAATGGTGGCAGTCATAAAAAAAACTTGACTGATATATTCAAACATGCATTAAATATTGAAGAACATTTAAAATAATGAATATGTAATGTGGTGCATATATTTATCAAAATGCACCTAGAGTTAATTTTTCGAGCTCACTAACGAGTTTATGGTCACAGAATATGTTTTTTTCCTGAGGTAAATGTGATGTTACGTGACACATTGTTTACAAGCTGTTTTATTGACATATTTACATGGTTGAAACACTGATTGAGTGATTACATGTGAAGTGATACGGAGTTCGGTTACAAGTTGTACTGTATCTTTTAACATACCTTCAGATGTTGACTTAATTTTGCGCTGTAACTGGTATTAAAGTGGATTAGTTCACGTGCGCTCTGTGCTGGCGCTTCTCTTGAGGTGCTACTGCGATCTGTCACGCCACATTAAACGGCGCCAAAACTGTATTTATTTTTTTAATCTTGATATCTGAGACATTGTTTCACATCAAAAGTAACAAAGCACAAAGATTATTGCGATTTATTGGATGGGAGGCGCTACAATGTTCCGTTCATTCATCAACTGAAAACAGGATAGACTAATGGATTCTTGTGATTTAAGAATTGATTTCGGCTCGTAAAAATGAGAATCGACTAAAATTGAGAAATCAATATTTTTTACCCAGCCCTATTAAAAAAAGCTACAACTGATCAAGTTATCATGTGCATAAATGTGCAGAAGAATCCATCTAGTCTATTAGATCAAACGCCCTGACAATATTCAATCCTTGAAAACATTCAAAACATAATTTTTTTGTGTGCTTTCAGACCTGATAGTTCTGCAGCAGGATAAGGCTGAGGTAGAACTCGCTGAAGGCCAGCTGCAGGTCTTTGATATTGCGATGTTTGCAGCGCTCCTGCTGCGACAGGTGGAAGACAGTGCGACGGCGACGCAGACCTGTGGCTCGACTGCTCTCACGCTGCGCGTCCAGAGACGACTGCAGCTCATTCTGTAGCGTGGCAAAACGCCTCTGTGCTTCGGCAAGCTTCTCTGTATCAAAAAAAAGGGAACATCATCAGTATGTAATGAAGCTGGATGAAAGGATGGAAGGATGAACTAAGGTCAGCAAGAAGAAATATTAGTCAACACAAAATTGCAAATGAACGGTAACAAATCTACTTTCCTGGCCTTATACGATTTATTTTAGGTTGATGTCAGCAATTCCTCCCTCCTCCCTACCCCTTCTACTGCCTCATTCTGGCAAGTAAATCCAACTTTTCAAGATCAGATCCCAAAGAATAAAATCAAATGACTATCCACATTTTCTCCTCTCCAAAAAAATGTTCACTCAGAAGTGTGTTACAGAACAAAAATGGGTTGCAAAAGCCAAAATCATGATTAGTTGAATGTGAAATGATATCTGAGCCACGATATATGGTAATGATAAGTTTATTTTAAGGTGACGTAGTTATACGTGCTACATGTACATACTATAATAATAAAAGTAAATTACGCATAAATTACAAGTAAACAACCTTAAACCAAACCCGAAGCTTAACCATATCATAAAGGACAAAAATGTCCCCATTGAAACAATTTTTAATCCCAGGGCCATTTACCTATATTATTAACAATAAAAAATTATGCAGCCTTTGTTAATAGGCTTTCATTCAATTAGCAAGGCTTTAAAAAATTTTTTTACCAGATTTACCAGTCCCATTTTATCAGGATTGGCATAAAACAAAAATTCACTTTTTTCCTGTTTTCTGCTTCTGCATATTATAGAGCCAATTGGAAAAATTATCCAGCTATAATTGTGTGGGTGTATTGGTGTCTAATGGGGAAAATTTGTCACTGAACCCAAACAAAAGCTTACTGAAAGCTAATTTTTTGATACATCAACCTCAAATTTGGAACACAACTTATTTAGATTTATGGCTTTGACTTTCCAGCAGTTTTAAAGTGTAATCCAATATACAACTGGACAAGAACATAAATGAGAGTAGGAGAACAGTGTGAGTGAGAGCAAGAGAAAGCAGGTGGTTATTTATTGGGATATAATAAAATAACATGGTTTAATAACCTGGTTTAATGGCAGTGCTGGCTTTGGATCAGAAGCTTTATTGTCTGTTTTCAAAAAGTTAAATCTCTGTGCGATGGGTAATCTGTCAACTGTAAATACTAATGACAAAAAAAATGGAAACAACAGGGAGCAGACACAAACTGTGAGCTTTACCTCAAACAAGTCTAGTGTTTACACATGGTTACCTGAATAGAAAGTGTTGATTTTGGCCAGCTCCTTTTCACATGTTTGGAAGAACTTCTCCTCAAACTTGGCATAGTATCTCTTGACAGTGTCTTCATCTGTGACTAAAAGCAAGAAGATAATGTGAAAAAGTAATTCAAGAAAAAAAAAAGAAGAGATGGGAGAGAGATAGCAAGGAATATACTGAACATAAGGAAAGAAGAAACCCATGGAAAACTTTGTTCTGCCTCACAGCACAAAGGCCTGAGGCTGTGTGTATATAGAGGAAAGGAGAAATCAAGCAGAGAAGCTCTTTCTGCAAAGCAGTACATCAGATTCACAAGCCATTACAAGCATTTAGAGAAGATTCAAATTAACCTTTTTGCAAGTGAAACTTGATTAAAATAAGGGACAAAAACAGCATTAAATCAAATAGTCATCACCCAGGTTGTAAACATTGGATTAGACCCTTTCGAGGCTGTAAACACCAACAAGAATCAATTAATCTTGTTGAATTAACGGGACATAAGTCTCATATGTTTACCAAAGCTGCCTTTATTTATTTACAGTAAAACATTAACACTGAAATATATTACAAATTAAAATAACTTTTCTATTTTAATCTCTTTTAAAATGTAAATTCAGCTAAGCTTCATTTTTAGCTGTGAGGGTGAGTAAATGACAGAATTTTCATTTTTGGGTGAACTATCACTTTATGGAATCCCTGTATAATTATTCTGCGTCATGTCTTTCCAAGAGTCAAGGCTAATTAGGTCAATGTGGTCTTAAATCACAATAATCATAACAGTTCATGGGTCATGACTTCAAACATTTACAGTTAGAGGGCATGTGAAGTTTCTGTTGACTGTAAATACTTTTGACACCATAGAGACGTAACAGCACGATATTCCTCTCCGAGGGATAAAACACAGAGCGCAATGACACCAAGTCTGGCTGATACTGTCCAGACGGACAGACAATGAATCACTATCTCAGGACTCTCTCAGACATGGGAAAATGACTCATGGCTCGAAATACCTAAACTGAGAGCACTGCCTCTTAAATTGTGAGTTTCGCACTAGCCAAGTTTCCATCCAGTTCGACGTTTTATCATCGACAAAGTGAATATGCGTAAAAAAAAATGTAAAATAAAAAATTATCAAATTTGCTTCCGACAGCCACTTTTCATCCAATTGGGCATAATGACATCATTCCTAAAAAAAAAAAAACGCAGAAAGTAATGAGACAATTGCAATTTGCCAGTTTAAGGTTTACCATTTTCACAAATAATAGGCTATTCTTAAATTAGGAAATATCAGAAGACCACGGCAAAGTGTGACAGCTTGTCTGACAGGACAGCATGCAGCCGCCTTTATGTGACGAAGCCCATGGCTTTGGACACAGGGCAGCTCATTTGTCCTCGCAAAATTTTAGGGTCCATAAAAAAAGATTGGTACAGTGAAATGTTCAGTCTTTGCATATAGCAACAATCTTACAATAACATCGAATCGCTGCTGATTTTTTTCAGAGACAGATTCAGCTTTGACCTAAACAATTTATTTGTCTATTTAACTTTTTTTTTTTTTTTTATTCTACATAGCTTAACTGATGCAGTCTTAATTCTAAAATTGTTTAGAGCTTTATGGATTCAACCCAATTTATTTTCCGAATCTATTTGAGATCAAATTAGTATTTATAAAATTATTTTATTTAAATTAATATTAAATAATTTTTATTTTTGATCTGTATTTTTACATTTTCAAGGCACTATATACACACCTTATCTATTTGATACAAAACTTTATTATAATTATTAAATTGTATGCATTTATTTATTTTGCATAAGAGTCTATTTAACGAAGTACAAAAAATGACAATTTTAATCACAGGGTTAAAGCCAAAAATAAAAAGAAATCCTGTCTTTTTTTTTCTGGGTGGTGGACAAATATGGTTATTTGGCAAACAAAAGGAAAAACAACAGTATTTGAAGATGATTTTCCTTGAAAGTAATGTAATGTAATGTAATGTAATGTAATGTAATGTAATGTAATGTATCTAGTAATGTATCTAGTAATGTATCTAGTAATGTATCTAGTAATGTATCTAGTAATGTATCTGTATCGGATCAGATTATGTGGGCTATTTGAAACACCAAGAAGTTAATCACTACAATTTGGTGCAAACACGTGTAACATTTAGAATGCTTTTCATATCAAGGTTTTGCTAGTTAGCTTTGTCCTCGACAGAGTACAAGATGACCTACACTGCATAACCTGAAATTTCTGAAATTGTTTAATTACATACTAGGAAATTTATATAAAATAGGAAATATACAAAGACAGTTCAGTTTAATTAAAGAACTGCAACTTAATTAATGGGAAATAAATACAAAACAGAAAATACAACAAAAACATTAAAGTGATACATTGTCAGCTGTGGTTGTTGCTCCCGATAATCTTGTTGTGTATTGGAGAGCGCTGACATCTGCTCAATGACTGGGGTCTAATTTGTGATGTGGTAGCACTTTTTTACCGCTAGATGCATAAATTAGCTTTCTCGAGCACATGGTTTACCGTTTTAAAAGTATCGATTTGTCACCAGTATTGTAAAAAACCCAAACGACACCATACTTATCAATAGTAATAAAATTATTTTATATACAATTCAATATGAATATAATAGATTTAAATGGACCTTCGAATATTAGAGAAACGGTGCTTCAATGGGAACGCTGCATAGGCTAATTATGTCATGTGACCATATTTATTTGCGTTAAAGCCCTTTTCTTGACAAAAAGGGTTTCCAAACTAGTTTTCCACTACATCTGAAGGATTGACATACGAAGAAAAACGAAGTTAAACAAAGAAAAAAGACATTTGCAAAATTTTAAAATCGATAATTAGCATTTCTATCAGCCATATCGGTAAACATTTTGATGCACTAAACCTTTTTCCACAAAAAAAAAATCTTTGAATGGAAACCTGGCTACTGGGGTACAGATGCATTTTAAATATAACTCGATTACACGAGTGGGCTCACATTGTGTGTAGAATCCACAATGTGAGTTGAGGAGGGAGAGGGAGGTTTACTTCACACACATTACTTATATTTCATCTGCCAAAGCTCAAGTACTGTGATCTGTATGTTTGAAAAACACCATAATCTGACAAAACTAAAACAACGTGACTCCCAGCTGTGGTTCTTGAAACACTACACTCACAAAACAGCCCACAATCCTACACTTTTAAAACAAACACTGTTTGACTGACAGGATTCTGTTAAACTTCATATATTAGCTACATTTTGTTTCAATCTTCCCAGATTAATTACTGTGCAAGTTCTATTAGGTAGATAAGATTTATAAGGAACTGCTTCCCTGGTCAAAGTACTAAACCACAGCGGTCACCAACAGAGTGTTCAAAAATTTATCTGAGCAAGCGGTTGACTTATCACATGACACTTATCAGTTACTATAAAACCCTCAAGTAAACATGTAAAGAAATCTTTTGGGTTATGATGGCCATATGAGGTTCAGTGAGTTCAACACTTTGAACTGAAAGTGTTAAGAAGATTCTGGGTTATTCTCATGACAAACTTTGATTTGATCTGATCCTGTGTTAATACTGGATTACACCAGCTCTACAGCAGGGAGTCCCTCTCTGTACTGGTTTAGGTAACCCTCCCTAGTGAGACCTTCAGCTGGGTCATTGTGTCTGGCCTGCTTTGCAAACACACAGCTCAGTTTCATATCAGCTCGGCAGGGATTAACATACACAGCTCTCTCTTTTAGGTGGAGTTCCTGGGAGAGAAAATAAACTACAGTGTCTCTGTACTTGAGAATTCTTTAACTGAAATCTTCCAGGGAATGCATGACCTTGGAGAAGAACCCTCTGTGATTATTTTTAATCTATAACACACAACAGTTCTGGGGCCTCATTTATAAAACTTTCCGTAGATTTCATCCTAAAACTGCTAGATTTTGCGTACGCACGAAAGTATTCAGATTTATAAAACCATGTGCAGGCCTCGACATTAAGCATGTTTAAGTAAATTGGTCATTCACTTGACCGAGTAAAAATTTGCTTGTCCGAAAAAAAGTTTGATTTTTTTTTTGTGTGTGTGTGTGTGTGTGTGTTGTAAATATTTATTTTGAAGCAATATTCTCACCACTGTTCAATCAGCTTTGACATTTAAATCTGTATATTTGTGATATTTTTACCTTTTATAAAGGGCATTTTCCCCATAATTTCATTAAATATAGGCTATGCTTCAGGTTTCATATTATATTCTTAAATAAATTAAAATAAGACACTAGGGCTGTTACCAATCAAATTAAATATTTTACACTGAAAAATTACAACTGCATTAAATAATGTTATGAGATTTGCATTTTTGAATTAACAAATAAGAAATGTTGGAAAGTATGTTTAAACCGCCAGTAGGTGGCAGCAGGTAAGTCTTAATGAGTGAGTCATTGAGTCATTCATTCAAACAGCTGATTCATTCCAGAATGAGGCAGTCGTTTACAAATAGGTTATTGAATCTTTGATTCAACCGATACATTCGAAACGCTGAATCATTCAGTAACACACTGTTGCTGTGAGATGCGTTATGGTTCTGCTGTTTGGAACTTTGTTGCTTGGAATCTTTGTTTGGAACCATTTTTGCTGCTGAAATAGAACAAAAACAGTCAATATTGCATCTAAAATGTAAGTGACTTAACATTAATTAATTGTTTATGGAAATGCCATATGAAATCAGTGTCATTTTCAGTCATGACTCTATGGTATTCAGGAAGACAGCACACTTGGTTGTGTGATGTTGTTTAACTATCATATGTTATAAATGTATATAATATAAAAACTTTATTCACATTTTGAATGTTTACCGCAGTTTCTCTGCGTGAGCGGCGCTTGTTTAGATTTCTCCTCGAGAGGCTACACGAGCGTCAACAGCGCAAAATTATTACCGTCAGTTCATTAGATATTATACTATTATCCACTATCGATCACCACTTACACTAAACAAATGCAGAATCATTCTTGCATTTTGGTTATTCGCTATTTTTTTGTTATTGGCGTTTTAATCCGCTTATCTGTCAGGCAAGTAAAATTCTCTTTCACTTGCCCCTTCAAAAAAAAAAAAAAAAAAAAGAAAAAAAAAAGAGCCCTGATGCGTATGCCCAGAACCTCCCTTCATAAAACCCAGTCAGCGGAAGATTGTGCGTACATGCATATCCACCCCGAAATAACCATATATGGAGCTTACAATGCCTAGTTTTACTATACATAACGTCATCTATATACACTCACCTAAAGGATTATTAGGAACACCATACTAATACTGTGTTTGACCCCCTTTCGCCTTCAGAACTGCCTTAATTCTACGTGGCATTGATTCAACAAGGTGCTGAAAGCATTCTTTAGAAATGTTGGCCCATATTGATAGGATAGCATCTTGCAGTTGATGGAGATTTGTGGGATGCACATCCAGGGCACGAAGCTCCCGTTCCACCACATCCCAAAGATGCTCTATTGGGAATATTCGATAGATTATCGATGCGGTAAAAATTCGATACGATACCAGACTAAAATACCTCGATATCGATACTGAATTGTTACAAACATTACAAAACTACAAAAAAAAACCCAGTAAAAATAATTTAAGAATATGACAGAACTTACTATTCATTGTTTTATCAAATTATAAAAAAAAAAAAAAAAAAAAAGCTCACTTGGCCAGCATGTTCCTGCCCTGCTTTTTGACCATCAGCTCCTCTTTATTTAAAAACAATAATAATAATAATAATAATAATAATAATAATAATAATAATAATAATAATATTATAAGAAGAAGAATAACTATACATGCCAGTGTGAACATCCTTACAGACATGTTTGCAACAATCACATTATTATCAGTCATGTTAACACTAACCACTATTCTGAACAGGTTGGGATGACCGAAATCTTATTTCATGATACAAGTAATTTAATATTTTTCAAATGTACTTTTATAATTACAATATAGAACTTTATTTTTTTTTTTTTAAATAAGCCAAAATGTAAATTACAAACAATATGACAAAAACAGTGCTTTATTTCAGCTACAGTAGTTCTAATTAAAAGTGCACTATGTAAAAAAAATTCAGTAAAATATCAAAAAACCACTAGGCCAGTGTTATATAGTTTGTTCAGTTGAGTACTTACAATTGCCAAATGTTTCCAACTATTTGTAAATCGTGAGAAAATTGCTATTTTAACCAAGGAACCAGGACGCGTGAGGGCGTCGCCTGTCAATTGCATCATATCTGCGTTACCCTTGGTTTCTGGTTTTATTATGCAGAAACGCTTTATTCTTACTGCATGTGCAACAAGTGTCATAGCAGCTGCGAGCAAACACACAGAGTAACGTCATAACATCATTTTCAACATACTCAAATGTATCTAATATGATAAACAGAGCTGCGTTACCTCATACTCATGACTGGAAAAGCAGAAATGGTGCCGGCGACTGTGGCATAATAAAAGTCCCGCTGCTCGCGAGACGTGTTGCGTTTGTCTTATTAACAATCGCTCCATTGGGCTTGCTCAGCTCCCACAACACTCGGTCCTGCTCTGCTTCATACTACAGTAACGTTAATAAATCGCATCCACGAACTTGATTTCTGCATGTGGTCTTATCCCGATTCTTTTCCACCGGCTGTGACCACATGTCCCAAGATTCTGCGCTCAAGCTTGGCGTCATCAAGCTACGCCTTTGTTTTGAATAGGCGACCTCTAGCGGACAGAAAAGTTACATAGTGCACCTTTAACAGTAGCATTCAATAAAGATATTAAATAATCAAATGTAAAAACAAATGCATAGTCTGCATAGTCACTCTAAAACTAACACTAACAATAACTATACACTGATTCTTAATAAATATATGAAAAAGTTACTCAGTCAGGCATGGGGTGATTTTCTATTTTCTTTTGTTGTTTGATTTAACGTCAAATCAGAATATTAGGTCCGGCCCTTTAAGAGCTGCACGGACCCAATACACTGTAACACATCGATTTCTCATTCAACTCTGTATACGTTCACTAAAAGACATATCCGACTGTGTTTACCTGAATACTCGTCAGGACGTGCATTTTTACATATCTTTGACCATTCAAACCCAATAATCCACGAAACTGACGTAGCGATCTGTGTGAGTGAAAGGTGTGTACGCGGCTGCACACGCTTCAGGTCAGAGTCCGTCAGCGCGAGCACGTCCCGGCCGCGCCACACTTTATTTTCTAATGCAAGCGTTTCTGTTGTTTAGTGAACGGTGGAAGCAGAGACACACACACACGCGCACACACACACACACACACACACACACACACACACGTCTTCACTCCTGCTGTCACACATCGATGCAAATTAAGAAATACTGCTCTAATTAGAATGCTGCCATTTTTAAAGTACCAGTACTAATAACATTTCATATCATACCCAACTTACCCAGTCGATTAAAAACATTGATGTCGACTAATTATCAGTGTCGACGCAGTCGATTGTATCGACCAATCGTGGCAGGCCTACAGCCAAATATTACTGGCCGATAACCGCATATGCTCACTGAAAAACCCAGATCGGTCAGCGAATTCTTTGGTCATTCCAGGTCTGTGATTAAACTCACACAAAACTACCTAAAACTAGGTCTGCCACACTAATCAATAAAATCGACAATACAAGTCATTGACAACTAGTGTCACTATTGAGTAGTTGTGTGTATGCGCTGTGCATGGAAAACCTTCTTCAATGACAACTTTACAGTAATGAAAAACGTTAAAAGTACGAAAAGTACAGATGGACAGCAACAGTGAAAGGGTTGACAAATTCCACTTGTAATGCAAGTACTGCTATTTTTATGAGAACAGTAACTAATGGGATTATACAATGCATTTGTGTACTAGAATGAAATCTCCATTAAGAAATCCAAAGACTATGATCTCACTCTGAACACTGAAGCACTGACAAATAAAGACGGTCATAATCACTCACGTAACTCACGTAACACTTAAAATTAGAGGTTTATGACTTCAATCACCTGCAATATCAGCCCTTTCTGATATCCGTCATCAAAAAAAAAATCAGCATCTTATTAACGAAAAACCCTGGTCATGCAACTTCCCCTCTAAAATCATAGCTTTACTTAAACAATCCCATTAACTACACTTATCACCACCCAGAAAAACCACAAACTTTGACAGAAGATTATAGTTATTTCTAGATAATCACAACTACCATCATCCCACAGCTTAGAAAAACACTCAGTATGCAGGTTTATGGCTCTCTGGGAGCTTTAGCACTGTTGTCAGAAAAATGAGCATCTGGACACGCGTTTGTGTGTTTATGCGTGTGTGTTATAACCTTTGGATGTAAATCACTGCTTATCTGAGCGTTAGAACAGTCCTCAATAAGTTTTCCATCAGCTGTGGGCCTTGCGCTGAGCCCCAGGAACTAATAGATAGCACGACATCACAACCGAGACAAAGGTTCTCTCTATCACACGTTCAGACATTATATTCTGACAAAGCAATTCAATTACACACTCTGCCAAGAACTACTATACTTCACATGTTCACTTGTATGAGGTAACCTTGCACTGACTTCAGGTCAGGATTTGTCATTTCCAGTTATTGGCATTAAGATAGGATGGAACAAACCAAAAAGACACTAAGGCTTAATTATTTCGCTGCTTGAGAACTGTGAATGTGAAAACTGCCTGATGGTAGTCAACTATAATGGAACAGAAAGTTCTATAACATGGTGTGATGTCTCTGCGAATTTTACTGATATTCACTTTTGTGTTGAATATCTGATAAAGTAAAGTTGAATCTGCCACCTACAGAGAACAACAGGCACAAGTAAGAATCTGTAGCTAGCTTTATCTTGTGAACCTTATGAGGAAGGGCTCTGGACTAACGATTTTTGCTATCGTACGAGCTCGCAGACAATTTTTTCACTCACGTGGAAATCGTTGATGCTTGTATGGCCGTGGCTCTACGCTGTAAGAGGAATTGCGAAAAGACCAGAGCACGTTACGAGCATCTCACGACCTCCCGATAATTTTTTAAACATGTTTAAAAAGTTCAGTGAGTCGGCCCGATTTTCAACAGTGTATAGGCTGTTCCCTATTGTCAAATCATACACAACCACGTCACATAGGCTAAATCTATGAGTATTATTAGACTATAAGTGGCTGCAACCGTACAGCATGTGCACACATTGTCACATGCACGTGCGCGGACTTTATCTCTCTCTCTATGGTTGTTTCTGTTGAAAGGAATGGCTGCTGTTCTCTGCTTTTCAACATATAATTTGCACACAAATCATTTTTTCTTTCTTTTTCCTATCTGAAGCTAGAGCTGCAACATTGAAAGCTCCAGTCTCTGTGTTTAGTGTGAAAACACGTGATTTTCGCCTATTTTGACTATTACTGATAAATGCCTTGGTAATAAATAGACTTAACTTAAAGAAATTACAGTGTGCAGTTTTATTTTAAGTTAGCAGGGCTCCAGATTAACATTTGAGAGCAGCATTACCATTCATAATGTCTAAATAATAATTCAAAAGTGAAACGATTGAAAAAATATACTAGGAAGTGGAACTGGCAGCCACCTACTGGTTACAATGGTAATGTCTTTTTTATTTTTAAATAAGTGTGTTTTCCTACACCTTGAAACTTTTAGTTTTATAAATAGGGGTAATCTTTGAAAGATAAAAAAAAATAATATTTTGGTCATCACATTAAAAATAACAAATAAATATGATAATATTAGAATTTTGAATTGCAGGAAAAGATGTGTGAAGTACTTTTAAAGCATTTCACTATTCCTGCCAAAATTCAATGGTTACAGTTATTGTTACTACATTAAATCCATGCAGAGTGTTGTTAATTTGTGGACTACAAGCCCTCTATAACTTGTTAATTCGTGGCACAATGGTTTCCACGTCAGAGCTGTTTGATCTAATAGAGATCTATGCTGAATTTGAATGCTTCTAACTAGATCTCGAAGTGATGTTCTTAATTCTGTGACGAAAATCAAATGCTTTCTTTCCTGGATCTCCCAGCGTGATCAAGATCGGCTCGTGATCAGCTCCAGCTCACGCTACAGTTGCACTGACATTGGTCCAAACTGATAAACGGTCCGTGAAGCACAAATGAGTACCGCAGTTTCATTCCGCTTCCATTACGTTTGTCATTTCTATATTGGGCAACGCTGTGGTGGTCGTGCCAGTGCGACCGCTAAAAGAAATGTTGCTCACAGGGGCGGGAAAAATTGCAGTCTGGAGCCCTGTTTTGAGGGACTAACGTCTCTTGATTAAGGCTGCTATTGATTTTTCTCCAGAAGCAATTTACAACATGAACAATATGTTGTATAATAGAACAGAACAAAATGTTGTATTAATAGAAGTTGGGCAAAAGGTTTGATGTCCTTTGAAACAAAGTAATGTAATAATTCTGAAGGGCACTGAACATAATCTTCTTAGTATCACAATGCATTTATACTTTAAAAGCATAGTTATCCGTGGCACATATATGCATTACGGAGATGGGTTTTGTTCAGGCCTTAAATTTCTGACATGGAAGCTAAAGACAGCAAATTACCATGACATCAAAGAACATTCTGTACCTGCTGAAACTGCAAACTGAACCAAAAACAAAGCTTTTTTTTTTTCCTTTCTGAAAACATATGGGTGAAGTCAAACACAGAAGCATGGAGCAGCAGAGACACTAACAGGTGCTTGTTTTTGTACAAACACCAGTGAACTGCAAGCAAAGCAATTTCAGATTGTAACGGTTGACGGGTTGCAAATTTCATACACGGGGTGGTGCAAAAATAACATTTTACAATAAGGTTAAAATTTGATAGCATAAGCTAAGACATAAGGCATGTAAGAACTTTCACAACTTTCATGTATTTCACAATACTGTACCATTTTTTACCAATATTATATCACTTATTAATCCAGGTTCATGTTAATTTAAACATCTAATTACTAAATAAATGTAATTAGTGTTAATATAATTATACTACAAATATAAATATATTACATGGTCAATTCACATTGGTTCATAATGCATTAATTGCCAACTTGAAAGTTAAATTATATGTATTAAATAATACTGTAAAATATTTTTCATTGTTAGTTCATGGTACCTAATGTATTAACTAATGTTAATATGGAAACTTATAGTGTTAAGTATTAAGTGTAAAGCATTGAACCTATAAAGTGTTTACATTTATAACCGCTGTGCTAATCAGAGATAGTAAAGCAATAATGCAAACTCAGCTCTGTGCTCTGCTGTTATCTGATAAATTAGCTAAACCTGAGGTGAAACTTTGCCCTTCCTCTTTTAATGATTAATATTGATTTTGACTGATTACTGATTTTGACTTTTCATTGAAATTAGTGTTTGGTAAAATCAACTCAGGGCCAAATTGATAGATAGGGAACCACTGTCTAATATGATCAAACCAGGGGGTTAACTAACCTGACAGAGCAAAAACCACTAGGGCTGGGTATTGACACATATTTCACAGTTCGATTAGATTTCTGTTCACAAGCTTTCGATTGGATTTGATTCCGATTTCGATTCAACCTGATTATTTTGGATATATATCAGGTGCAGTACATGACAAATTTTCTCGAGGAAAAAAACCCTCTCAACTAAAGCTGTAAACTATACACGGGTGTCAGTTGGTACCACATTACTAAAATATTGAAGGTTAAAATTGACTAATTTGTATACAAAGACTTAAATTACTCTCAAGATATAAAAATAACTTTACCATTACATAATCATATTTCTACTCCAATTAGTTTTTTAAATATAACTATTTAAATGGTGGCTGTCTTAACTTGATTTATTCAAACATGCATTAAATATTGAAGAACATTAAAACTTATAATGAATATGTAATGTGGTGCATATATTTATCAAAATGCTCCTCTCTAGAGTTAATTTTTCTAGCTCACTATGGTCACTGGATGTTTTTTTCGGAGGTAAATGTGGTGTTACGTGACTGTTTTACAAGCCGTTTTATTGATGTCTTTCTGTGGTTGAAACACTGAGCGATTACACGTGACACGATACAGATTTCTTTTAACATACCTTCAGATGTTCATTAAGGTTTATTTCACATTGTAACTTAAAGCAGATGAAATGATCAGTTCACGTGGGCTCCGCGCTGCCGCTTCTCTTGAACTGAGGCGCTACTGCGATATGTCACGCCACATTAAAGAGCGCCAAAACTGTATTTTTTTTTATTTTGTAATAAAATGGACTTAATTTGATATCTGAGACATTGTTTCATATCAAAAGTAACAAAATACAAAGATTATTGTGATTTATTGGATGGGAGGCACAATGTTTCGTTCATTCATGAACTGAAAACAGGACAGACTAATGGATTCAATGGATTTAAGAATCGATTTCGGTTTGTAAAAATGAGAGAAGATTAAAATTGAGAAATCTATATTTTTTTACCCAGCCCTATTTTACACCATAAACTACTTGATTATTTAAAATGGAAACAAAGCCTAACAACAGATGCTGCTGTTTACAGTGTATTCTGACAATGTTATGAAGGAGGAAGATGGGATTGCACTAGTAAGACACTTAAGTTATTGTGTAGGCTATATGCTCTGGATACAATTGTTAAGGTTTATGAACTAGATCTAGCTCTAAACAAAGTCTAATTCTCAAAGTTCTCAAAGGTAATTTGTGAAATTTCTGTTAAAATAATTTCTCCTATACCAGCTTCTGATTCTAATAGATTCTAACCATTCATGTTGATTTCAAAATATTTCACTTCATGTACACTTGAAGTCCCCATGAAGTCCAAAAGATGTAAGGTGTCCCATTTGTCATTTTAGGTTTCAGAAGGTGCTCACTTTGTGGCCATCATGCACCCTTGATATGCACGTCTGACATACTCACAATGAGGCAACAGATGTCTACCTGACAGTCAAAGGGCCAGTACGTCACAAAAGTGCTTAGAGGGCTTAGAGAGCCAATTGGGACAGGGCCTATCTGTATTTGTTTGACTGACCAAAGGAAGAAGAGAAGCCTGGAAACCTGGTCAGTTTGCACATAAATTACAGACTTTATAGTTAATTTTTGAGCTGATTTCTAAGGCATACAGGCATAGGTCACATGCATTTACCTTCGATTGATGGGGCTTGATCCTGGGCGGAGTACAACATTTCTTTAAAAGCCTGTGGAGAAGAGAAGAATATGAAACAACATTTCCAGAGGTCAGACAATTGGCTTTCATATTACAAAGCAGCATGTGACTGTCACTGTGCCCATGCTGACTGACAAGGGAACCTCTGCCAGGACACATGAGTATGAAAGACATGAGTTCGAGTACAGAAGAGGAAGCATTAAAACTAAAAGAATGATAGAGGAAACGGCTGTTTTTAAACTTCGTCTGAATCTAGAATTGGATATCCCCTAGAAACATATGTCCTTGAATGAGAAAAAAGGAGGGAAAGCATTGGTTGCAAAAGCAAAAAAGGCTTTCCAGCAATTCTGTAGGGATGCACCATTTGATTGGCCAATATTTTTAATCTGTGATCGGCGATACTTCTTTTAAATTACAATACACATACATGTGCACTCCAATACATATTGTTTCAAAGCAGCTTTACAGTAATAACAGGAAAAAATAATGCATTTTGGCTGTTATTTAGCTGAAGTCAGTCTAGTGTTGATTCAGTTCTGTTGTAAAGATCATCAATTGGGCAATTACAGCGTTATGGACATGACATTTGCAGTCAAAACTTCTCAGAGAATGCATTTAATACCAATATGTTATTGTATATTTTTAATACATCCATAATCCCTTAATAAAGGAGTCCAGACATTAGAAAAAACGTGGAAAAAAAAGGGAAAAAAGTCTCACCTTAAAGTTTCAGGTGACCACATATTTTTTAGGAATTCTGTGAATTACACTGTGCGCTGTGATTTTGTTTTTAGACCATGAACTCAACAATGTCACTAAAGAAGCGTGTTTTTGGTTGTGAGGGAAAGATAACCTTGCTCAGCTTCCCAAATAACCAGAGTTAAGGGAACAGTGGATACGGTTTGCTTTTCCGGAGCAGCAACCGAGTTCTGCAAGTGTGTTCGTTTGTTTCCGGGAGTTGAAATGGCACAATAGTGCATATAAAATGTAAACAACACGGACGTATAGTGAATTGAAAGTTATCCAGGAATAATACCATGATGTACCATGAGGTCTGAAGCCTTCTATTTATCATGTAATATTATTTATTGCGGTGACTGATATCGGTGATCATATCGTCCAATACTGCTTCCCGTGATTGGTAATCGGCCCCCAAAATCCTGATCGGAGCACCCATAGGTTAGAGCTGCACGATTATGACAAAAATCATAATAGTCGATTATTCCCTTGAAATTGTAATTGCAATTATTAAATATGATTGTCACAATTCACATTGAATGATGTTTTGAATAGCTTTATACTAGGGGTGTAACCATACACTCGTGTCACGATTCGATATAAATCACGATACTGAACTCACAATACGATATGTATTGCAATATTTTAAGCCAAAATAAAAAGTTTTTTTTTTTTTTTTTTTTTTGTTTATTATTATTATTATTAAAATAATAATATTATTAGTGTATTATTATCAGGATCCCCCACTGCATCATTATATTCAACATTATATATAGTCATTTAATGTAGTAATGTCACTGAAACATAAATTTTTTCCCCTCACGCAGCATTCTCTCCCGGTACTCTATGTAACACCCCTCCCACTATTAATGCACTATACATATAAGAATAAAATATCTAAAAAGCTTTGAATAATCATACTACTAAAACCAAATGTGATCTGGTGATTTAAATGATGTTTGCGCTTTCACTATGAGGAGTGCCGCTTTAAATGATGTTTCCGCTTTGACTTCGAGGAGTGTCATTCCGGCAGCGCGTGCGCTTCAGATGATCAATGCAATCCGTCACAGTTCTAATCGCAAGGAAGCATGTCAAAATGCCTATTCCTAAACTGTAAATGTTTAGCTCATCCAAAAATTTTAATTCTGAATTTACTCACTCTCGTGTTGTTTTCGCGCGACACGCAATCATTTGAACGTCCGTGTTTACTACAGTAAACCTATGTGCGTGGTGGTAAATCTGTTCATCATATAAAGCCACTGTGTCTCTTCAAAAGACTTGGATTTGGATTAGACACTAAGACACATGGCTTTATGACATTTATTACATCTTTTAAGTTTGAGAGGAATGGACTTTAAATGGAGGGAAAGAAATCTCTCAAGTTTTATAAAGAATATCTTAATTTGGGTGAATTATACCTTATAAATACCTTGGATAAAACATCCCCATATCGCAAATCATATCGTTAGTTCATACAGGTTGTGTGCACGAGTGATATTTTGTGTGTATTCGACCAGTCAGCGTACTACTGTCACAACGTAACATGCTATAAACACACCTCTAAGCACGCAGAATAATATAAGTGGATTTTTTTTTTTTTGTAGTCACGGTTTTGAACGATTACATAATCGTGGCATCCGTAATCGTAATTAGAAATTCAAGTAATTGTGCAGCCCTAGTTCACAACTACATTCAGATGCGGTTGTCACGCTGAAAACTTTGCAGTGTGTATGTGGTTACTGGTGCTCTTAGCAGCATAACAAATTTAATTTTATTTTATTCAGAAAGTGGCCAAAGTGTGCAAAGAATGATTTCAATTCTCACAAAAACTCCCATTACAATAAATGTAGCCATCCACACTGCATGATGAATCTCTAATTTACACTGTATATCTGTTTTTTGTTATGCTAAAAACACTCATGTGAGAGATCATGATCTTTGACAGTGACAACAGGACTACTCATAACTGTTTTCTATATACAAATCATTATATTTCACAAAATGTCAATTGTTGGCTATAGCATTACAGTATGATGCATTTTGCTACAACATATGGCTTATACAAATGTGGCATGGGGGTCTAGTGACATTAAATAGTGACATTGAGACGATCACAGTGTTAAAATAACACTCGTGTCAGTCTCAAATTCTCAAACTCTTGATTGGTGCAGCACTAGCAATTATGATATGCACACATCTTAAAGTACATAAACACTAGAAAATGTACAAGGTTATTTTAAAGTTACCATGATATCAAAATGGACAATTCTTATTTTTTATGGACTATTGCTGCGGCCTCATAATCTTTAATTAAAGTAACTTTCCCTCCCTCTTGCAGCTCATCTCATCTCTTCTCGGATGACGCTTTTATTAATCACAATGATATTGTGGAAGGAGAGTATTTTACTGGCCTTTATACGTCGCACTAGGTGAAAGGTCATACAGTGCAGTGGAGAAACACTGAGAAGTGAGAGAGGCAGTAACTTTGCCTGTGGAACTCAAATCAATAACAACACATCAATATTTAGCTTGCCCTATATTAGTTGTTATGCCTCATTGTTACATCACAAGATATTGACAGGGAAACAATTGCTGTCCATCAAGCTAATCTAATACATGATATTGTGCCCAGGTGTTCATGATATTCCAAAAATATTGGAATTTTTCGTGGGAACACACTTGCACTATTTATTAGGGCTGCTCCCGACCAAAGAGTTTCTGACTGGAAGTCGTTCATTTAAGCCATTGGTGGACTAGTCGCATGTTTATGATATTAATTTAATGACTTAAATATATCTGGGGGGTGGGGCTAAGAACACACTTGTCCACACTCCGCACAAACAACACTTGGATATACAATAATCAATAATAGCGCACAGTTATCTGGGTTGACATTAGAGCAAGCAGCCCAGGGTTGCCAGGTCTGTGCAACAAAAATAGCCCAATTTTCTCCATCGGGCAAACAAATTCTCCACTGAATTTGTCCGTCTGGGGTAAGGATAGGACAGTATGAAAATTTCACATCACAATTATTGTGACCAAAACTATCACGATTATCAATATCATAATTTTGTTAAAAGGAGATGCACACACTGAAAACATTTCAAAAACACGCTTTACACTTTCTATACGCTTTTTAAACAAGATTCTACTGTATTCTGTGGCATTTCCTTCCTTATAATGACCGTCAACATCAACGCATTATAACACAGCGCACATCCATGCATCACAACGGACGCTATACAACAGTGGGTGATGGTCACGAAGACGACTCGGCACATTAGAAGTGTTTCCCCTATTGCAGCATTTCTTTTTGCATGTTCTGCAGACAGGGTGACCATCCTCGATTAAGTTTCCCTCAGGACTTTTGTAAAAGCCAAAATATGACCACACCTCAGATTTGGTCCTTTTAGAAGGCTGAAAAATCTCCCGAGCTGTCACTGCCTTCTGCCATTTCTTCTCGTTCAATAAACAACATTGCACGCTGCGCAGAGTTTTCAAACGATAGATTTTTTTAATGATAAACACATTTTAAACGATATTAACCGTCAGTTCATTTTAATCATGGTTTATCGTGAAACCGTTAATCGTCCCATCCCTAGTCTAGGGGAAGTTTTGGGGATGTTGAAGCGCCAAAATCATACTTACGGGGTGGAAATCAACCCACGCAAAATTCAGTGGGAAAACTGGGGACTTGGCAATACTGAAGCTGCCATGTAAAGTGGCTAACATTAGGCTACTACTACTTGCATGTTTCAAATGATAGGCCAAGTTTGAGGTCAATGAATGATAGGTGAAGGTTTGCAGATCACTTTTTTTGGGTCATCCTAAACCCCGAAAAAGATCTGTCCGTCGCGGACTGCATGACTTCACCACTTCCTGTGGAGTTTTTTGTTCCCTCTCTCTGTGACCAACCAACAAATAAAAATTTGGTCAACCAAGCCTCTTCTCATCAACTAATGTTTGGTTGACATTAGGGGGCAGCCCTACTACTAATATATATAAAAAAAAAAAAAAAGGCAAAGAACAGAGCATAAGCACACAAATTGGGATGCACCTTTTCTTTCACGATCAAGCGGAGTGGAGCTGGAGGCGATTATAGAACACTTTGACGGCTCAAAAAAACAATGTTCAAAAAGTTATGTACAAATGTCATGCAAATGCAGTTCTGCAGTATACAGTACAGTGCGGATGTCTGCTGCAAAAACACAATCCTGTGAGAAAACATGAGCTCAGAGGGAACGTGGCCTTGACAGCAGCATCAGGGATGTTTACTTGTTCTACCAGCAGGCCAGCATACACCACATTATCATGACTGAGAGAAAAGGTCTTAAACTCTGAGGAAGCCTTGCCTCTAGTTTTGACTTCAGCAGGCTTTTTGAAACAGCAATTGCGCACTATTCTATGCTGTCTTGTAGTATAAATAGTGTGAGTAGTTTTTAGTGTGGAATGAGATGAAGGGGCTATCAGACTCCGATGCTGAATGACAAAAAAAAAACTTTTAATTTATGCGCTATGGTTGAGTGCACAGTGTGTCATTTGGGACACTTTTCTCTCACTTCTCTTTCTGAGCGTCAGGAATCATGTGATAGCCCACACAAAACACGAAAATCAGCAGAAATGCTCATATCTCAAAATAAGCTGACAGCAGCTTTGTCAAGACTGTGTGGCACAAAAGAAAGGTCACCGAACATAACAAATCAACACATTCATAGCGTCTAGCCACAGAGACGAGAGGAGAACAACAATTATCCTCAAGATCGAAACGAAGGCAGGTGAGAGAGCAATTCCTTCACCAGTTGATTTCCCGCCATCATTTAGATTTCGATTCAACCATGTGCAATCTCAAACATTCCCTCACAAATGATCCGCTGTGCATGTACTACTCTCAAAAAGGGATGATGACTAATTAATTAGCAAATGTCCAAGAGGAAGGCAATAATCTCATTATGTGTAGGCCATTAAACCCTGAAGGAGCTGCAGTACACTAAAGCCCTGTCAACTCTAACCCAGTCCACTGTCGAAGACAAAGAAAACTGCCTTGCATGCTCTCATGTGAAATAATGAAATTATGTAGTCTGCTAAGCATTGCTTTTTGAAGCTCTGTATCACCATCGTATATGTTTGTTTTGAGAGAATGACTCCTGCAGGTAATTACAGACCTGAAAAACAAGACAGATAAAGACTGCAGGGCAATGCCCAAAAAAAAAAAAAAAAAAAAAAAAAAAAAAAAATCCAACATGCTCACAGCCCTTCCTAAATGTTCTATGCATTAAGTAGAGATGAAAAATTAGGTTCAGTACTATTCATCTAACACAATGCTAGGTTTTGGTCATTGTTATAAGCGTGGTTAACTTGTTCACCATGTTCATTCTCAAATATTAAGTTTTCCCAATATTCCTAATGTAATATTAGGGATGCATCCTTAATATTATGATTTATATTTCCAGATCTGAACAAAAAAAAAAAAAAAAAAGCTGAGTGCTTACAGAGATTTTTGTTTAACAGTACATCTTGGAATTGAGTGGATTAGCAGGGACTGTAAAGAAATATTGTATAATAAAGATATGAACAAAGCAGTGAGAAACATCTGGACTCATTCTGCATCCCTACTGCTAGACTAACATTAGCTTAAAAGCTATCAGCTGTTAGCTTTCGTTTAACGTTACAGACTAACCCTGAACAGACATTGCAGTTATTAATCACACAGATCAAGACGTAAACCTGACTTTCGTTTATATATTACATTACAAAGACAGGTGACTTGTTTTCGACAGGTTCAATGAGCTGAAGGGAAACTGTCTCTGGTGAAATAGCTTAACGTTGCTTTTCTTCGGCTCTTACCTCATATTGAATGTATTGTTTCCTCCACTCCGGAGTGATGTGGGCAGACAGGTGCTCGGTAAATTTCATTTTTATGAATATATACGGGTGTTTTTTCTCTGAGGAGAGTCTCGCGCCGCTGGAAAATTACCAGTGAATCATCGCGAGCAGAAAATCACTCTCAGATTAACGGCTGTTTTTCGCTGCTCCGCGAGACACATATTCAGGAGAAATATTGCGATCTTTTCGAACAGCCGACCCCAATGTTCCTCATTATCCCTTCAGGTGTTTTTTTTTTCAAGTACTGCGGGACGCTGGTAGCAGTGGTTTACAGGGCTGCAGGAGCTCCAGACAGAGGTCTTTTCTGCCTGATATCTGAGGCTGAAGCTCCAGCGGCAGCCATCATTGTCGGAGAATGACGTCACTGCACGTCACCACAGAGGATGTTTTCCAGTTTGCGGTATGACCACTCATGCCTCTTAAAATAATTACTGTGAATTATAGAAATGCGAAATCAAGGGCAGGTTATTCTTAACAAAAGTTCATTAGGTAAAGCGTTTCTCATCGGATAAAAGTGCATCTGAATTCTTGTCACGTGTGAACCAGCTTGTTTATCATTAAGAGTTCGTTACAGCGTATCTAGGCTGAGTGACGTTTCTCAACCGAGTCCAAGGCTCAATCTACAAAGCAGCACTGCCTTGTTATATTACTGTGTAGTCCTCCCACATTTTACTCTACAATATCAGTTGTGTCCATTAAATGGATCTATTTATACATGTATGCATTCATAAATGTTTATGTTGCTAAAATCTGAGAAACAATTTATATATTGATAAAAGGATCAGATCTGAAAAAAGCTGGTCAGTATTTTCAGATGTTACTGGTTATTCACATGATTATATAAACATCTCCAACATTTTTCCAACATACTTTATGATATTTCCCAGATCCCCACATTGAAATTATCAACAGAAGAAAGCACAAATATTTCATAAGGAAATAAAATTGTTCTTTTTCCCAAAATGAAGAATCATTCCTTCCCAATAAGTCAGCAAATATGTATATTTAATAAACAACAGCAAAAGCACTGAAAAAAAAGCACAAAGTAACTTTTAAAATAATTACAAAACATTATTCCCATTACATTTTGAAACATATAAGATTTAATATGTATACAAATCTATGTATGGTTTTCTTATAATAAATATATACTGAAATAAGAAGAATGTTGTTATTACATTTAGCTGGACTTCTCTCACATCTCTGGAATTTTCTTAAGAACTAAAAAAAAAAAAAAACCTAGGAGGGTTGAATGTGTGGGGAAAAGTTGCTCTGTACATGAACATGGAATTAATCGTGTTGTTCCATCAGTGTGCTGTGGATCTCCAGGAACGTGGGCCTTTCTTTGGCATTTCTCCTCCAGCAGTTGAGCATGAGGCTGTACACTGAATCAGGACAGCAGGCCGGCTTTGGCAGATAGACCTGAGGGGGTTAAAAAAAAAAAAAAAAAAAAAAAAAACAGCTCAGCACTGACACCTTTTGTTTTTTCTAAGTTATTACATGGATTTTTCCTGACTCATCTTGCAGTGGCAGCTATTTATAGGTGTTGGAGGGGACAAAAATGCACAGATATTTATGGAGCACCGCACATGACTTGCGGGGAAAAAATATGTATATCGTGACCACAATTCATTTCCATGACTTACTAATTCTTTCCGTCATTTTAAGTAAATCGTGCTCACTGCTAACGATATCATTTGTTCCCTTATTTTACTAAATCGTGGCCACGTTGTAATAATTTGTTCCCTTGTTTTCAATTTCAATTAGTTTAATGTGGCCACAATTTACTAAAACGAGGAACAAATATTTGGCCACAATAAGCCTATATAATTTTTGTTTGGTGTCCAAACTCCAAAGTCATTATTTGTTCTGTTTTTTTCAAATGGTTATCTTTTTAATTATTTGTTATTCATTGTCATGGATCACAGAATATTACAGGCTATAACAATATAATATTTTCTGTAAAAAGTGTCTTATATAGCTGAAAATCATGATTTCTTGTATCATGTATTTTACTTTTTCTTTTTTTGGTAATATTTAATCTGTTACCGTACCATACTTTGCCCTTAAACTACGTAAGATACAGGAAATGATGTCACTTTCCCTCACTGATAAGATCTGAAGCACTGAAAGGTACGTGTGCTCTCTCTGAGAAAATACTTTAATCTAAAAAGTTCTTATACCAAGAGTTATTTTGTAAAATGTCAAAATTGTTATCATAATATCAAAAGGAAAACAGAATTCATCACTGATCACACTGGGTTGGTTAAAAGTCTTATCATGATTTCATTAGTGCCATATGCCAATGGAGTTTTTGGCAAAAAAAAAAAATGTAAATGGTCAATTCTGTTACTGTCAACAGAACTAACAATTGTTACTGTAACAATGTTGTGTGTAACAGAATTGGCAGTGTTCACAAACAATATTATAAAGAAATCTGTACTATAAAAAAGGGGAAAAAAGGAAGTAACTAGTGTTTGGCAACATTGGCAAGCACTGAATTATTAAAATTAAATATGTTTTCAATAAGACACTGGAAAGAAATTCTGTTAGTGAACAGTTGTTTTCCTTAACTTTTGAAATGCAAAATGTATCTCCAATTATAGAATCACTCATGTGCGGGGCTCAGTAGTAGCTTATTCAGTAAGCTACCAGAATTTAAAAATAAGCTAACCACCATGCAGAAATACCGTTTTTAACCAGGGGCCTATTTTCTACTTATATTTAAATATAACTGGAATAATAAAATACCCCAAAAAAATTAATTAAAATAATAAGATTAAGATTAATTAATGCATAAATAAAAATATTTAGTAAATAAACAAGTAAATTAACATTAAAATATAATATTAAGAGACATTGTATAATTTATAAATGTGAGAAATTATTTGTATTTTGTAGTTGTTAAGCATTACACAAGGGAATATTGTTATCAAATAAATTCATTTTTGTATTACTGAGATTGTTTATTCTGTAGGTCTCTTAGTGATGTCTTAGATCTATAAAGGTTGAAACAAGCCTTGCTGTACTTGAAAATGTTTTACGCTTGCCATTATTATGACTGCATGCATTGCAAGTCTCACCTGTTTGTTTTGGTCTCTAAAAAACTCGCCGTTGTTTTCAATCACCTGTTCGTCAGTAAATTGGGCATACGGCTGCTCTTTGCACAGGGTTAGAATCTCCCACAGGGTCACCCCGAATGCCCACACGTCACTGGCCATGGTGAATTTACCCTGTAGAAACACACATGGTCAAATGGATGTGAGTTTAAAGGGATTGTTCGGAAATAGCAGCGGAAAATTGTCATCACTTACTCATCTTCAAGTTGTTCTAAACCCGAGTTTCTTTCTTCTGTTGAACACAATAGACGATATTTTGAAGAATTATGGTAACCAGACAGTTGACGGTAGCCATTGACTTCCATAGTAGGAAAAAAAATACTGTCAATGGCCAAAATCCTTTAAAATATCGTCTTTCGTGTTCAACAGAAGAAAGAAACTCAGGTTTGGAAAAACTTTAAGGTTTTCCATTCTTGGATGAACTATCCCTTTATAGGCACTGTATATTTGACTCCATCAGGCTTACCAGTAGGATGCTCTCCCAGGACATCCAGCGGATGGGGAGCACAGCTCGTCCCTGTATGCGGTAGTAATCTCCACGATACAGGTTTCGGCTCATGCCAAAGTCAGCGATCTTGATGGTGTTATTTGTGCCCACTAAACAGTTGCGTGTAGCGAGATCACGGTGAACAAAATTCAGGGATGACAGATACTTCATTCCAGAGGAAATCTGAGAGGCCATGTTGATCAATATTCTGTAGCTACAGAGAAAAAGAAGACCTTTTCAGTATTTTATGCAAAAAAATCCATCTGTTCATGAAACGTAACACCTCCGTTACAACTGTAACCTTGGTTCCCTGAAGAGGGAACAAGACGCTGCGGGAATGCTCTGCGTGATTGAGTTGTGAAGCACTTGTGAAATCAGTCTAATAGTGTGACGGAATGTCAGAGGCGGGTGACGTCACGAACCAGGAAACTATAAAGCACGCCCAAACAGTGCAACACTAGCTTCTAATAGGTTGAAGTAAGTCGCTGACAAGCATGCAAGAAGTATGGCAGCATGACGCAGTGTCTCGTTCCCTCTTCAGGGAACCAAGGTTACAGTCGTAACCGAGGCGCTCCCTTTCAAGGGAACTCACGCTGCGTCAAGAAATTATGCTGTGGAAACATCTATACTCATTGCGCCATAAAGACAAGTGTCTTTCCTGTGTGAAATCGTGAAGAAAGCACTAAGACAAGAGCACCTAGGACCCTGGGTCCCCATGCATCTAAAGCCCAAACTGGACATAGCAGATTGGTCCAGATCTTAAAATGGAGGAGGACATAAGGTCTGCAGCACAATAGCTCGAGCCATATTAGTAGGGACCTTGGGAACCCGGTCTCAGGTGAAGAAATGCTTCCACCATACCAGGTGCAAATTTCAAGTATGAAAGGGCAACTGACAGAGCTTGCAAATATCATATCCTTTTCAGAGAAGTGATAGCTAAGAGGAACAATGCTTTGAGAGTCAAAAACTTGACTGGAAAATCCTCAATAGGCTCGAAGGGAGCCAAAGACAGGCCTTGGAGAATCACGGCCAGATCCCAAGCCAGCACCCTAGTGCGTACTGCAGGTCTCAGCCTCAATGTGTGCAGAGGAACCGTGTTACAAAGGGGTCTCTACCTAAAGACAACATTCCACCTAAAGGAATATTGTAAGCAGCTTTGACTACCATATAAACCTTTGAAGTGGATGGGGATAACCCTGCAGTGAATCACTCTTGCAAGAACTCCAGCACTGTACCATTAGGGCAGTTAACTGTGTCCGGTTGATGACCACTGCACCAAGAAGGTCCCTCCTGACCAGAATCTCCCAGGAAGAGCCGTTGATGAGAGACACTAGATCCAAGAACCATACTCTGCCCAGCCACAGCGGGGCTCTCATATGGGCGAGAATGACATCTCAATGCCGAACCACCAGCTGATGCAACTGAGCTAGAATCAATCAATCGTCAATGTAGTACATAATGCGAATGCCCTGAAGTCGAAGTGGCACCAGAGCTGCATCCATGCATTTGGTGAAAGTGAGGGGTGATAAAGCTAGATAGAAAGGTGGAACCCGATATTGGTACGCTTTGCCCCCAAAAGCGTACCTCAGGAACTTCCTGTGTTGTGGTAAGATAGATATATGGAAGTATGCATCCTTGAGATCTATCGTGACAAACCAGTCCTTGGATCTGATCTGTGGCATGATTGATTTGTCTCAAGGTTACATTTTAAACTTAAGCTGCATGACTGATTGGTTCAGATGGCACAGATACAAAATGAGATGCAACCCCCCATCCTTCTTTGGAATGATAAAATTCTGGCTGTAGAAACCGGTTTCTCTGTTGGGGGAGGTACATGTTCTCCCCCTTCCCCAACAAAGTTTTTACTTCAGGACCAATACCCCCACCCTCATCCAGGTCTCCTAACAAGGAGTGGTAGGCTTGCAGCAGTGACATAGTATGCAAAAATACTGCAGCCTGACCAGCTGCTGAATAAGCCATGTTCTGACCGGCTTGGTGGGTAATGTCGGGGCTTTTAAGGATGATGTAGCAGTCTACACCAGGAGAGATAGCTAGCTAGCATCTCTTCCAGCTTAGGCATCTAATGTCCTGCTTCTCAACTGGCCAGTCAATATTTAATCTGGTGACAGCACCAGTAATTAGTCGCAACCTCCACCAGCTCCTCATATGCAGGAGAGTAAGGATGAGTCCTCAACATCTTCTGCATTGATGCATACAACACCCGTGTCTAACCCCTCTGCTAAATCCATTTGCAATCCCCATGAATTGGAACGCGAGTACCCTCGGCAAAGAGCGCCAGATGGGAGATGACTGTGTATGTTCCACTCCGCTCCCAAACAAACACACAAATCATGTGTATCCCCGTAGCGTGGGGAGGGATGAACACACAATCTCAACTGCCATTTGTATATACACTCACCTAAAGGATTATTAGGAACACCTGTTCAATTTCTCAATAATGCAATTATCTAATCAACCAATCACATGGCAGTTACTTAGGGGTGTGGTCCTGGTCAAGACAATCCCCTGAACTCCAAACTGAATGTCAGAATGGGAAAGAAAGGTGATTTAAGCAATTTTGAGCGTGGCATGGTTGTTGGTGCCAGACGGGCCGATCTGAGTATTTCACAATCTGCTCAGTTACTGGGATTTTCACGCACAGATTTTCACGATTTTCATTTGTCATCTCCACTACAAATAGGAAAAAGAGGCTACAATTTGCACGAGCTCACCAAAATTGGACAGTTGAAGACTGGAAAAATGTTGCCTGGTCTGATGAGTCTCGTTATCTGTTGAGCCATTCAGATGGTAGAGTCAGAATTTGGAGTAAACAGAATGAGAACATGGATCCATCATGCGTGCAGGCTGGTGGTGGTGGTGTAATGGTGTGGGGGATGTTTTCTTGGCACACTTTAGGCCCCTTAGTGCCAATTGGGCATCGTTTAAATGCCACGGCCTACCTGAGCATTGTTTCTGACCATGTCCATCCCTTTATGACCACCATTTACCCATTCTCTGATGGCTACTTCCAGCAGGATAATGCACCATGTCACAAAGCTCGAATCATTTCAAATTGGTTTCTTGAACATGACAATGAGTTCACTGTACTAAAATGGCCCCCACAGTCACCAGATCTCAACCCAATAGAGCATCTTTGGGATGTGGTGGAACGGGAGCTTCGTGCCCTGGATGTGCATCCCACAAATCTCCATCAACTGCAAGATGCTATGCTATCAATATGGGCCAACATTTCTAAAGAATGCTTTCAGCACCTTGTTGCCACGTAGAATTAAAACAGTTCTGAAGGCGAAGGGGGTCAAACACAGTATTAGTATGGTGTTCCTAATAATCCTTTAGGTGAGTGTATATATATAAACTCATTAAGACCTATACTGCATTATAAGAACTATAACTGTTATAGTTACATTTATATTCTTTTTTTATAATTACTTTTAAGTCATGCATTTGCTTTTTCAGTGCGCATGCTCATAATCCATTATACACTGATTTATAAGTATTCAATTAAATTAACAAAACAACTTAATTTATAATGAGCATATCTAAAGATGTTACAAATCTGCCTGGATGAGGACGCGTGTCTATATCGTCCTAATGTATAAAGGAGAGTTTGAGTGGCTCTCCAAGGATCACAGATGGAGAATTGCAGAGATTAGTTGAGTCTTGGGGTCAGAAAGCCTAATAAAAAAAAAAAAAAACAAACAACCACATGTTGTTTGGGAGAGTTTCAAGAAAAATCCTTCTTGCTCATTGAATGCAATGTAAGTCGCTTTGGATAAAAGTGTCTGCCAAATGTAAATGAGATGGGTTTGGTGCAAACAGGGATAAATAGTACTCCATGTCCTCGGTTTAAAATACCACTGGATCTTTAATGTTGTGGGCCTATTTTGTTTTTGCTGGAGGTCCTGGACATCTTGTTCAGATACATGGAATCATGGATTCTAGCAAATACCAACAGATAAAAAAATCAAAACCTGATGGCCTCTGCTAGAAATCTTATAATAAGCTGTGGTTGGATCTTTCACCAGGACAACGATCCAAAACAAACATCAAAATTAACACATAAATGTGTCACTGAGCACAAAATGAAGCTTCTGCCATGACCATCCCAGTTCCCTGACTTGAACTCTATAGAAAATGAGTGGGGTGAACTGAAGAGAAGAAGCACCAACATGGATCTGGGAATCTGAAGGATCTGGAAAGATTCTGTATGGAGGAATGGTCTCTGATCTCTTGTCAGGTGTTCTCCAAACTCGCCAGGCATTATAGAAAAAGACTCAGCTGTTATCTTGGAAAAAGGAGGTTGCAACAAGTATTTAATAAAAGGGTGCCAATAATTATGGCCAATGTGTTTTGGAGAAAAACATTTATTTCATAATGTGATTTAGCCCCCACTTTCAATTCTTTTACTTCAATGAAAGGTTGTATTATTTTTTTGAAATGTTAGATTGGTTAGATTAATTTTTTAGATAAGATAAGAATTATCCTAAGATAAAAAGGATAAACGATGCAGATTTATTTTTACAGCCATCTTTGATTATATTTACCAGAGATGCCAATAATTCTGACCACAACTGTATAAATGGGGCTATAATTAATTATAAGCATGGGCTTCATACCTCTTTTTTTTAATTTTGTTATACCTGATGGTAGCTGAGTCACCAGCCTGAACTCCTTCATCCTGCAGCTCATGATGGGACAGGAACTGATTGAGATCTCCGTTCTCCATGTACTCCGTGATCATGCACAGCGGATCGCTCTCAACGCACACCGCCAACAGGCGAATGATGTTCGGGTCTCTCAACCGTGAGATGATCCTGATCTCTTTCAAGAAGTCGTTCCTGAAAATGTAGATTTCCTTGAGGAAAGATTAAACTGTCCTAAAATGGCTGGACAGCATCTGTAAAGCAAAAAGCAGTGCTTCTCAGCAACAACAGGCACGTAACATCGATTGCGGGACACCTGCACCTGTGTGTTACCTTGCGTTTTTGTTTGCGTCCTCTCTTAGAGTCTTGACTGCTACGAGCATTGGCTCATCGCTGATGTCATCACAATAGTCCTTCATGAATTCCTGCATTCCCTCAGCTTCACACAGATGAACCTGCGATAGGTATGAACACATATAACAAATAACTTGATCAAGAATAGCATTTTGGCGAAGAGAACTGCTCGCCAACCTCTCCAAATTGTCCTTCTCCAAGTTTCTCTTTAAAAGTCAGTCTCTCCCTTGGAAACTCCTCCAGAGCACCATCCCTTCCTGGAGATAAGGGCATGTTGACCACAGTGACACGGTAACTGTGGGCTTCCTGCTGGCTCACGATGTCTGCCTCTGCGTAGTGTGGGACCTCATCTGTACGGTGGGCCGTAGAGGGTTCGGAAGGGGCATCAATCATTGCTGTAACGCGATCATATGAACACGCTGTAGGCATGTTATGTTGTTAAAGGGATAGTTCACCCAAAAATAAAAAATCTGTCATGATGTCAGCTAAATGAAACATGTAATGTCATTCCAAGCCAATTTATTTTATTTTTCTGAGGATTTTTTCAGATTTTTAAATATTTTCATATTTATTTGAAAACAAAATACTCTACAAATAGTAATATTGTGAAATATTACAATTTAATTTTTTTTTTTTTTTGCAGCATCATTACTCCAGTCTTCAGTCACATGATCCTTCAGAAATCATTCTAATATTCTGATTTTGGTGCTCAAGAAACATTTCTCTCTATTCTTTGATGAATAGATTAAAAAGTATTAAAAAGAAAAATCAACATTTATTTGAAATAGAAATCTTTTGTAACATAAATGTCTTTACTGTCACTTTTTGCAATAAATGTTATGCTTTCTTGCTGATAAACATATTAATTTCTTTAAAAAAGGAAGCTTAATGACCCCAACATTTGAAATGTAGTATAATTTTTAGAGAATCTTAATAGAGCTGTTTGCATAAAACAGCATAAAACTAGTCTATACAACTCCAACTCTTCTAAAGCCATAAAATATTTAGCTATAGCTATGGGTTTGATGTTAATGATGTTTAGCTAAGAGGAAAAAAATATGTCTGATGATGATGTCATTGATGTCCAACCTCACATGATACTTTGAAAGAAGCCATATTTGATTTGAGAGATTTTCATTTGGGCTGTTCATCAAAGCAATTTTACATCTCGCCAGAGCACTTGGAATATAGCACACAAGTCAGTTGAATACTTTTATGGTGATTTTTGTAGGGTTGTTTTTTTTTTTTGTCCAGACAAGGCCACACTGAACTGTTAATGTTGGAAAACAGCTGTGTGTAGATCTTATGGTTAATTTTATATAATATATATATATATATATATATATATATATATAAACCATAACTAATATTACTTTTCCTTGCAGGCCTAACATTTAACATCTGACAGCAAAATGTACCAACGCTGCAGCTCAAAGGTTTACATTGCAGAATCTGTAAAAATGTTAATGATTTTAACAAAATAAGAGGGTTCAAACTAAATGCATGTTATTTTTTTATTTAGTACTGTCCTGAAGATATTTTACATAAAAGATGTTTACATATAGTCCACAAGACAAAAAAAAAAAAAGAAATAGCTGAATTGATAAAACAATTATCCTGCTCAAAAATGTACATACCCTTGATTCTTAATACTGTGTGTTTACCTGGATGATCCACGGCTGTTTTTTTTGTTTTGTGAAAGTTGTTCTTGAGCCTCTTGTTTGTCCTTTTTGGCTGACATATTTCTTAACAATTTTCGCCCACAGTACTGCCGCATACTTGATGTTTTTCCCTTTTCACACCATTCTTTGTAAACCCTAGAAATGGTTGTGCGTGAAAATCCCAGTAACTGAGCAGATTGTGAAATACTCAGACCGGCCCGTCTGGCACCTACAACCATGCCACACTCAAAATTGCTTAAATCACCTTTCTCTCCCATTCTGACATTCAGTTTGGAGTTCAGGAGATTGTCTTGACCAGGACCACGCCCCTAAATGCATTGAAGCAACTGCCATGTGATTGGTTGATTAGATAATTGCATTAATGAGAAATTGAACAGATGTTCCTAATAATCCTTTAGGTTAGTGTATAATCCCTCTTATTTTGTTAAAATCATTAACATTTTTGGAGATTTTGCAAGGTGTATGTACATTTTTGAGCATGACTGTATTTACCAAGTTTGGTGTGTCGAAATAGTGGAAATTTAAGACTGGCTAGACAAGTAATCTAAATATAATAGCCTCATGACATATTGAGTAATCTAACTAATAACCCCATGATTTTGATGATTTTGATATTTTGGTGATTTTGGCTCATTGACTTCAACTGTATGGAGAATTTTTTTTCTTTTGTGTTCCACAGAAGAAAGAAAATCTTGCAGGTTTGGCGTGACATGACAGTGAGTAAAGGATGACAGTATTTTCCTTTTTGGCTGAACTTTTCCTACATACACATAATGAGCATTTAATGAGCTAGAATGAATAGGAAAAAAAAAATGTGACTGACACTAACCAAGGTTTTCCATAGCCTGGAACTCCGGTAGTTTCCGTAAAAGTTGCGATGGCTCCTGATAGTCAGATCCCATGGGGAAAATCCTTTCATATGTGGAACTGGATTCAGCATCACTGGACAGAGAAGAGTGACGGTGGGCGAATGCCTCTCTCTGAACAGAAAGACGCACAGTCAGCTCATCGTCTAGCATGCGGCGAGAGGCCTGTAAGTGTTACATACATGTTACATTAATAAACTGTCAGGGTGAATGGTTTACAGCTTTTTGTTGAAAAAGGTCACCAATAGTCATTTTATGCTCAGGAAATGCACAGCAGGCTACAAACCTTATAAAATGTTTATAAAGTTGAGTTTGACATTAGATAATAGATAATAATCTTACCTTCTCGATCATCTTCTGCCAGACCTGCCGCCATAGTATGATTATTATTATGGCCAACAGAATGACAATAATGGCCACCAAACAGCCTATTAGGATCCTTGTGTTGCTGTCATCAGTTTTGTGAGTGGGATCATCCCCTGCAGAATATTTAGCGTGGAAAAGATGATACAAATTAGTTTTGTGCAAATGGACATCCTTTCATACAGCTTTATTGAGTGTCTCAATGATTCTATAAAAGAATAAAAGAAAAAGTTATGATTTCTCCCATTCATATACAGTGTATCAAACCCGTAATCATTTTTTAAAAACATTTTATTATGCTAAACCTCTGCTTGATCTTTTAGTGTATAAAAATGTATGTCATTTAAATTTATGTGGCCATTGCATGAAGTAATGAACGCCAGGGGGCATTGTTGCCTGCAAATTCACACTGTACAATACTACTGTAACAACCAAATGGCACCATGCAAGAGCAGATGATTATTTACAAAGAATTATGAATGGTTTGTCAAATAATTATACTGTTTACCTGGATAAATACCTGGGGGTTGGCGTTTACGAGGAACAAGAGAGGTGTTGTACACCGCTGTATCTGAAAGGTTAAATTGGGTGAAAGGCATTTTAAACTGTAGCAGTAGGCCTACTTTATTTTTACTAGGTTATTAATGTGCTAAAATTAATCATGAAAAAGTGAACAGATAAGAAAAGGAGAGCTAGAAATTAAAGAAAGAAAATGCAGTGTGATTAAACACTCTATTACCTGACTGGAAAGCAATTTCACTGAACATCATCCAGATGCCACTGAATACAAAACGGCACCTAATTGCGCTGGCCATGCGGTTGCCAAGGGCAACCGTGACAAACCGAGCACTTGGACTGATGTTGTCCGCTTTCTGCTTGAACAACACAGGATTGGGCTCCCAGTCTGAATCCGAACGGAAGTAACACATGGCCTGACGGAAGATTTTTACTCCCCATGTGTACATGTTGTTACAGTGGACCTATTTAAACAGAAGGATATCCGTTCAATACAAAATAGTAATAATAATATATACATGATAGTCCTTGTGAAAAAAGTAGGCCTACATACTTTTATAAGAAAACTTATTATGGAAATAATATACTTTGAAATAATTTCATAATTACTTCTATTGTCTCTGAAATACAGTTAAACTGTATATCAGAGACAATAGAACTTATCATACATTTAGCATACTGTTAAATGTATGACAAGCATAATTGTAAATTAAAATATACTTTAATGTCATATAGCCTATGGAGAATAAGTGAGCAACTAAACAACACACATAATTAGAAACCACAGAAATATAATTAGCAAACAAATTCAAACTTCAAAAAATAAATAAATAACACAAATGATTAGCAACTATATAATAACAGAAATATCTTTCAAGAGTGAACAGAAGCAATGTGATGAAACTTGTATGACATGTATTGAACTATATTTGTAATTACATATTTATAAGGATTAATTTGCAATTTAGTGCATTTAAAATATATTTACTTTAAATGTAATATCAAATTACACACTGTAGTTCAAATTATAATCAAGTACTTTACATGTGCTTTAGTATGTTAGTCAAATGCTCAAAATAAGTGTACGAATGTTTAAAACCAGAGAAATAAGACATTTTAACTAGGACACAGACCGTGTCCGTGTGTCGCCTATCAATGACATCATACCCGTTTTACCCTTGATTTTGTAGAAACCATGGTTTCCATGCATGGAAACACGCTTTGATATAGCCTATTATGTGTTTTATTAGACAGGTGAGCAACTGTTTGGATACATTCATCGACAGAAAACGAATCATTGTTATATAGCTCAACACAATTAGTCTTATTGGTTAAATTTTGTTTTCTTGATTTACCGCCAGTACCACGTTTCACATGCCTAATATTGATCTAGCTTACTGCAGTGTGCAACAAGTGTCTCATAGTAGCTGCCGAGCGAACTCACAGAATATCATTATAACCTAACATTCAAATGTATCTAAAATGATAAAACAGCGCTGTATTACCCCACATATGCATGACTAGAAAAAGAAGTGGAAGCGGTCGTTTGCAGCATAATAAAAGCTCCACTGCTCTCGAGCCATGTGCGCTTGTCTCTCATTAGCAATCGCTCCAGCGGCCTCGTTCCGCACCAATGGCTTTCAGCCCCACCCTGCTTTATACTACAGCAACGTAAAAAATCTTGAATACATTAGCTCATCCATGAATACGATTTCTGCCCGAGTCCCGTCAGATTCTTTTCCACCGGCTGTAGAGGTGAAACCAATAACTCCAAAGATTTTGCGTCATCAAACTACAGCTTTGTTTTGTTTTGAAAAGCGACCTCATTCGACCTAACAGCGAAAATTACATACTGTGCCTTTAAGCACACTTTCTTTCTTTTTTTCTTTTTTTTTCACAAGGGTCAAGTAGATGCAGATGTATTTCTGTAGATCAGACAAACCTTCATTGATGTGAAATTTCTGACCCGGTCAAACTCAAATGTCATCTCCACTGAGCCACCAGGGAAACTAGCATTGGTCCAGCCCACATAGTCATAGCCAGGCCAGGCACCATACACCTGACTTTTAGTAAAGTCATCTAAACCCCAGCTTCCATCAGTGAGCTGTCCAAGGCCTTCTGTCATGCTGAAAGAGAAAGAAAATGTTTAACTTTTAACGAAAAGTTGTTTAATTTGTGTGAATGAAGTAGTGGTATTGCTTTAGTGTTTAGTGTGTGTGATCCTCTACCTGTAACTTATGGCACCATCATACACGGTGTCATTTAAATAGATTTGTTGGCCTTTGGAATTCATCTGCTGGCCAGAAGGGGCGCTGTATGACACCAGACCATCTGCAGCAGAGAGTCAATTTTTAACTATTCCTTAAAGAGGCTGGCTTGAAACACATTCTACACTAGAATGTGAATGCAAATGCTTGTAGCTTTTTTTATGCATTTTTGCGATTAGACATTTTAGGGGTTTGTTAATGACACAGCCTGCATTTGAGTACTTGTACAAAGAATGTTTCTGAAAGAAAGAACATAGTTTACCAAGCCATTCACAGCCGTAGAGCTCCACCCTCATACACACAGTCATAGAGGGGTCAGTCACAGGCATGAAACGCACAAAACGTGCAATAATGGGAGGCTCTAAGTCCTTAAGCACAACATCATAGGCGTTACTGTTCCCTTCGATTATCTAAATAATGATGAAAACACAAAGACCATGAAATTACATTTCACAATAAGCATTATTCTTTAAGGCTTCAAGTGATGGTTCACCCAAAAATAAATGTTCTGTCATCATTTACTCACTTTTGTGTCATTCCAAACCTATGGACCCCTAAAGAGACATGGATATAAGGAACAAAATTGTATTTCAACATTTTATACGAGCATTTTTCTCCCTACCTCGTATTATTTCCATCAAAAGGTGGTTTTGCAAGCGAATGCTAATTTTTCGGCACAATGCAAAAGTTTTGTGAGAGAAGGCAAAATCATTGAAATATAATTTTTCCTTCCATCTCATTTTCCCCCATGTCCCTTTAGGGGCTCAGTGCAAACCTGTTTGACTTTTCTTTCCATACAATGAAATTCATGAGTGTGATAAAATGATGACAGAATTCAAATTAATTTGCATGTACTATCCCTTTAACATCTCAACTAATCACATCAAAGATATTAAGCCTCTTGGCATGTATTGAGCCTCCACAGTAAAGAAACCGCAATTAGATCCTGTCACATGTAGTCACACACACAGGAGTCAAAGATAAACAAAGAGTCTTTTAATGAACAAGGAGAACACACAGGAGAATAAGAGTCACAAGTACACACCAACATAAAACAATTCTGGGCAATGAAACACAGGAAACTGAGGGCTTAAATATACATAACGAAACATAACCAGGATAAATCAGGTGTGTGGGACTAATGAACTAATGAGGAAACTAACTAGGAAATCAGGGGGCTCAGGTGGATGAAAGCCCATGGTGGATGGAGGTAGGAGCCATGGTGGAGACTTGGAAACTTGGCTGATGACACCCGGGGGATGACTGACAAGATTAAGTTGATGGTAGTGGAGCCCTGGGTGCAGACAGAGAGCAGATAGGAACAGACAACACAAAAGGTCTGGGAGGCCAAGACAGAGCAGCGACGAATGTCCGAGGTGCAGCCAGGGTCCCTGAGGACTGAGGCAAAGCTGGTTGGACAGATGACTGAGGTAAAGCCAGAGGGAAGGCAGAGCCAGACGGAGCCAAAGGGATGGAGAGACGGAACGCAGCAGACAGTGTCCATGACACAGGCAGGGCGACGTCTGACCAATGCGAAACCGGAGGGACAAGGGAGCCCTGTGAAGCAGCAAGTATCTGGTGGAGCTGAGGACGGGAGGAGCCAAGGTGAAGCTGACAGATCAAAGAACTGAGGTGGAGTGATGGCCATAGTGGCTAAAGGCAGAGCCAGGGGATTCTCTTGACTGGGTGGACCAGCGAGGAAGAGGAGACAAAGGAAACATCCTATACTAAAAACAGTTCACAGAGACCAGCTGCAGCTCACCCTCAATGGTGGGAATGTAGACGGGGCTTTCCTCCATGCACTCGTATTCCACTAGAATTCCCATGGCATCACACAATGTTGCAGACTCATGCACCTGGTCGGACGTTTCACAAGGCTCGGGCTCTGGAGCGATGACTGGCTCGTCCTAACTTCAGGATCTGGCTTGTACATTGCGGCTCACTCGAGCTCTCTGTCTACGGTGTGCTCTGGCATATGGTCCGTGCAGTGGGGTGATGGCTGGCTGTACTCTGGATCCAAAGTGGGGCTGGTGTCCCCATACACCTTGGAAAAACACAGAGCGAGTGGTCCAGATAGTGTGTTTGGCATGCTAAGTCCAAAAAATATCTGGTGTGTTCCGCCAGAGAACAGTCCTTCTGCTCCAGGCATAGGAGTTGGATGGCAGGAAGGACTTTACTTATCTTAAGGTCTGTAATTCTGTCAAGGATAATATGCAGGAGAATAAGGGTCACAACTATACACTAACATCGGTCAATGAAACAGGAAACTGCGGGCTTAAATAGACATGAGGAAATGTAATCTGAATCTGAATGCCTTTTATTGTCATTGCACTAATGTACAATGAAATTTCAAGTGCAACTCCTGTGGTAACACACATAAGCAAAACTCAAACACAAATTACAAAAAAATACCACACAACAAGCATATTCCACATAGCAGCAAGAATAAATAGCAGTAGAAGTATTGCACAATCCCATGTGTAATGTATAATATGTATTATACGATCCAATCTATAAATAGTCCTGTGTATAGTGTATTGCACTCATGTAATATGTACAGTATAATGTATTCATAGTCCCATGAACAATTATGATTTAAGTTCTTTTAAGTTCTTTTTAAGTACTTTTAAGTCTGGGGGTGCGAGCCTGAATGGACCTATAGCACCTTCTAGAAGGCAGCAGTGTAAACAAACTGTTTCTTGGGTGAGAGCAGTCCTGAATTATACATGCTGCACGATACAGACATCTGGCTCTGTGTATGTCATTCAGTGAGGGGAGCTGTGTCCTTATAATGTTCTCTGCTGATTTTCTGACTCTCTCCAGAGCCTTTTTATCAGCCATAGTGTAGCTTTTAAACCACACAAAGATGTCATGTGTGATGATATTCTCTACAGAACATATGAACATCTATAAAAAACATGCTTTTTAAACAAGGGCATTGGTATTAACAGAGCAGAGGTTCTGAGAGATGTGTGTTCCAAGGAATTTAAAATCACTGACATTCATTTCCACAAAGTCCCCTTTGATGTAAAGAGGGGCAGGTTCCATATTGTTGTCAGAGCACCAGACAGTTTTTGGACTCCTGTAGGCAGACTTGTTGTTATTACATATCAGTCCCACTACAGTAGTGTCATCTGCAAACTTGATGATAAAATTGCTGTCATGGATTGGTGTACAGTCACGGGTGTATAGAGTGTATAGCAGAGGGCTCAGTACACAGCCTTGGGGCACCCCAGTGCTGAGGGCCAGGACTGAGGAATGATGGGACCCCAGCCTGACTGACTGTGGTCGATCTGTTAAAATGTCCTTGATCCATCTGCAAGTAGGATGGTTGACACCCAGACAGTGGAGTTTAGACACCATTCTGCTAGGGATGATGGTATTAAATGCAGAGCTAAAATCCACAAACAGCAATCTCGCATATGAGCTGGATTTTTCCAGATGTGTTAACATAGTGTGAAGTATCTCCTGCTGACCCGTTGGCTCTATATGCAAATTGGTGCTGGTCCAAACTGTGAGGGAACGAGCGCTTAATGTGCTTTAACACCAGCTGTTCAATGCACTTCATGACAGTGGAGGTAAGAGCTGTAGTCATTGAAGCTGCTGACAGATGGTTTCAAAGGAATGGGCACAATGGTGGCAGATTTAATTTAGGAACAGTACAGGTGGACAGAGAGAGGTTGAAGATGGAAGTAAAAATCTTAGTCAGCTGGTCTGCACAGTCCCTCAATACTCTTCCCAAAATAATGTTGGGACCAGCAGCCTTCCTGGCGTTCATACCATGGAGCACTCTCCTGACCTCATCCGTACTCACAGTGAGTACCAGGTTGTCCTTAGCTGGTACTGGTGTGAGCCCGGTCTCTACCTCAGTCACTTCCTCAGCCAGGTTATTGCTGGTGCTGATGTTCAGATCTTTGGAGCCCTTAAAGTTTGTGAGGTGCTGGATGCCCTGTCAGACATGCTGGGGGTCCCCCCTCGCTGAAATGTCCCCCTATCTTTCTCCTGTAAGCTGCTTTTGCCTCCTTAATGCTTCTTTTTAAATTGGATCTGAAAACGCTGTATAATTCCAAATTACCGGGCCTAAAGGCTGTGTCACAGTCCTTCAGCAGCTGCCTGACACCCCTGGTCATCCATGGTTTGTTGTTTTGATAACGTCTGATCTGTTTCTTAACAGTGCACATTATAAATGCAAGTTTTAATGTAAAACAAAACGGTGGACGTAAAGTCTGTTAAATCCTGTTGTAAAAATATGTCCCAATGGTGCACTCAAAATAATCCTGCAATTGTGGGATTGCATCCTCAGGCCAAATCTTTGTGTATCTCACAATAGGCATAGTTTTCTTAATGAGAGGTCTGTACGCTGTTGTGAGAAAAATAGATAAATGACCAGACTGGCCCAAGTGAGGACGGGTAGAGACTTCATATCCTTCATATCCAATGTGTTTTGACCTCTCGGTGAACATGTAACATGCTGATAGAATTTAGGAAGGACCATCTTTAGATTTACATAATTAAAGTCCCCAGCCACAATAAAGATCCCATCGAGGTGCACAGACTGCAATTCATTGATGGCTATTTGCAAGATGTTTAATGCTGTATTAGCATTAGCACCTGGTGGAATGTACACAAGCAGTGTCTTTAGGTCACTGTAGTCGCTGTGTGGCCTGTTAGCATGATAGCTTCATCCGGGATCCCCGAGTATAGCCACGTCTCTGTTATTACCATAATCAAGCAGTTCTGCACCGATTTTTGTGTCTCGATGGTCATCGACCAGCTCATCCATCTTACTGGAGAGCGAACTGGCATTAGTCAGGGAGATGCTGGGTAGCACTGGCCTATGTGGAGATTTCCTTAACCGAGTTTGAATGCATGCTCTGTAGTCGCGCTTCTGGCGTCGATCCCTGCGCCTCCTCCAGCATCTTCCGCCCGGTATAGTGATCCATGGACACCCCACTGGTCGAACAATCTCAGGAGGTACTCACTATAAAAGTTCTTGATGAAATGCAATTCATCACACAACTTCCCAATCCTTAGTAAATCTTGCCATTTGTATGTCAAGGTGTTCGTTGACAGAGAAACAAACAGGACAGACATAAGAAACAACCACTCGCAGAGCAAAGCTGCTGCAAACGTGTGCGCCACCATTTTGTCCGTCTACTAATCAGGATGAAGCAGAAGAGGTGTGTGGGACTAAATAACAAACAAGAATTTTAACTAGGAAATAAGGCGAATAGGAATAGATCAAACAGAGTGAGAACTATAACAGGACATAACAGAATTTAGGCCTAACCGTTACAGTTCCAAATGAATTGGCAAATTACAGACCTATTTCAAATCTTCCATTAATGTCATTGAATAAATTGTCTGCGCTCAGTTGTGCTTCTTCCTGCAAATAAATTGTATCAATGAAAAATTTAAGTCCGGATTCAGGTCTCATCATAACACAGAAAATGTAGTTAATCGAGCTTCTAACCAAGGCTGCATCTCAATACTAGTTTTACTTAATCTCAGTGCTGTGTTCGACACTATAGATCATGAAATATTCTTAGATTGACTACAAAATTACACTGGTATTCAGGGACAGGCATTAAGGTGGTATCAGACCATTACCATTTTGTTTATTTAAACAGGGAATTAACCAAATGAACATCAGTAAATTATGGAGTGCTACAAGAGTCTGTGTTAGGCCGTCTTCTATTTGGAATACACATGCTGCCCCTTGGTTATATGGAAAACATGGAATTAGTTTCCACTGTTATGCCGATGATACTTAGTTATATATTTCATCATGACCAGATGAAATCTCTAAATTAAGCTGACAGAGTTAAAGTGTTAAAGATACAGTTTATTGACAAAAGTATTGGGACACCCCTCCAAATCATTGAATTCAGGTTCCAATCACTTCCATGACCAAATGTGTATAAAATCAAGCACCTAGGCATGCACACTGCTTCTACAAACATTTGTAAAAGAATGGGTCACTCTCAGGAGCTCAATGAATTCAAGCGTGGTACCGTGATAGGTTGCCACCTGTGCAATAAGTCCATTCGTGAAATTTACTCACTGCTAAATATTCCACAGTCAACTGTTAGTGGTATTATAACAAAGTGGAAGCAACTGGGAACAACAGCAACATGTAAAATCACAGAGCGGAGTCAGCGCATGCTGAGGCACAAAGTGCGCAGAAGTCACCAACTTTCTACAGAGTCAATAGCTACACTTGGCCCCTAAATTCCAGTGAAAGGAACTCTTAATGCTTCAGTATATCAAGACATTTTGGACAATTTCATGCTCCCAACTTTATGGGATCAGTTGGGGATGGCCCCTTCCTATTCCAACATGACTGCACATCAGTGCACAAAGCAAGATCCATAAAGACATGGATGAGTGAATTTTGACCTCAACCCGATAGAACACCTTTGGGATGAATTAGAGCAGAGACTGCAAGCCAGGCCTTCTTGTCCAACATCAGTGCCTGACCTCACAAATGCGCTTCTAGAAGAATGGTCCAAATTCACATAAACACTCCTAAACCTTGTGGAAAGCCTTCCCAGAGGAGCTGAAGCTATTATAGCTACAAAGGGTGAGCTAACTCCATATTAAACCCTACAGATTAAGAATGGGATGCCATTAAAGTTCATGTGCATGTAAAGTGCCAAAATGCATCTATAGAGTTCTTACCAGGTCAAGAAAATATGATCATATAACACCAATTTTATCATCTCTGCACTGGTAACCTATTAAGTTCTGTATCGATTACAAAGTATTGCTACTGACCAATTACTGACTCTTTAAAGGGGTCATCGGACGACCATTTTCCACAAGTTGGTATGATTCTTTAGGGTCTTCATGTAAAGTCTGTAATATACTTTGGTTAAAATTCCTCAATGTTTGTGTAAACAACACCCTTTTTATTTTGCATGTCTCTTTAAATGAGTGAGTAGACACGTGAAGTGCTGCCTTGGCAGAAAGTGTACAACTGGCTGAGGGCGAAAATATTCTAATATGGGACAGTCTGTCAGCAGTTGCTCAGAAAATGAAAACGGCTTGATTATTGAGAGTGTTTAGGCTTTTTGAGGATTAAAAAAAAAAGGAGTGAATGGATTTTTATCATTGTAGGATGGTTGTGTCCACACACTGCAAAGACACATTTATATGCAAACACCATATAAAAGTGAATTTTGCATCCAATGACCCCTTTTAAGGTCGTAAGTCCACAAAAGGAGGAAGAGCATTTTCACATTTGGCTCCTAAACTCTGGAATAGCCTTCCTGATAATGCTCGGGGCTCAGACACACAGTCTCCCAGTTTAAGATTAAAGACACATCTCTTTAGCCTATAGCATTCACATTATACATCTCATAACCTTGTACTCCAGTTAGATGAAATGCATATCTTTTGCTTGAAATGTTATGAACAGCAGCTATGCTAATTATTTTCCATTTGCTTTTCTATCCATCCCAAGGTAGATTATACCAGCTCCAGCTTGGATCCAGCCTCTTACGAAAATTTCAGATGACCCAACACCTTTGAAGAGATGATACCATCCCCTGCCAGAACTTCATATAATGTAAACTCTGAATCATCAAGCACCACTTCCAAATGTTCTATATATTAATCAGTATGATCACAACTTGTAATAACTGCTTTAATGAGATGAACGTTTCTGCCTAAATTAATACATGATGTTAGCTAACTGCATGATTTGTATTATCTTAGAACTGTACATTTCTGACATAAGGACATTACTTGGACACAGCCACCTCTTACTCTAAATTGTAATGTAGACACCTGCATTTTCTGTAAAGCTACTTTGAAACTATATGTATTCGTGAAAAGCACTATACAAATAATGTGAACTGAATTGAAAGATCTCAGTCTCAATGGAACTGATAAAAATAACACTGCCACTTCACCTGTCGACCTTGACGGTCACGCCAGGAGACCCAGCGGGTGCCGTCCCGGCTGTATTTAATCTTGTATCGCTGGGCAAACTCATTGCCCACTCCGTCTGCATGCCGTCCCTGCGTGCCAACAAGAGTGACAAAATGGAGAGTACGAAGGTCAATCTGCAAAAATTCCTTTAGACGGTCTGGTTCAGCCATGACGTCTGGACACCACGCCCCATCTCCATCATCAAACTCCAATCTGGAATAGAAAGGGATGCGGTCGAAAAAACTACTTCTATTAGTGTTTTCAGTGTATGATCAGATTGCTGGATGTACCTGCCATATCGCGCTGCAGTGGACTCTGACCATTGGCTGGAAGCAGAAATATCTTCATCCTGAATCTGGCCTCCAGTCATCCCCAGTGGGTACCTGCATACAGCTATCACAGGATGAAATTTAAGATGGTTAAATGGAATATATTGGCAACACCGGCATTTTCCAACAAATCAGCGATATTTTATTATCATTGATTACACAAGTTTTTGTTAACAGTTTATAATTAGATGTTATTTTTATATTTTATATTTTCACTTTAATTTTAGTTAGTTTAATTATTTTAGGACTTCAAGATAAGCTAAAGGGATAGTTCACCCAAAAATGAAAATTCTGTCATTAATTACTCACCCTCATGTCATTCCAAACCCGTTAGACTTTTGTTCATCTTCGAAACACAAATGAAGATCTTTTTAATGAAATCTGAGATATTTCTGTCCCTCCATTGACAGGCTATGCAACTACCACTTTGACCCTTCAAAAAGTTAATAAAAAGACCGTAAAACTAATCCAGATGGATTTTTAGGGGGGCTGTGTGGAAATTTAAGTCCTCCTAAAATGGGCCAAGTGAAGCCTGTGACAGTACTGTAACAGCACAGGCAGTCTCCCCTGAATGAAACTTGACCTTTCTTGAAGGCGAAATGATCCTGGGTTCTTGGGTCAGCTGTAGTTTTTGGGACTGAACCCATAACATTTTTTTATATCTTAAAGTCTAAGGGGTGCAGGCGTGAGACCATCTCACCAGACTAATATTTATTACATAGTAGGTGGCATTGTGCAGCAGGAGCAAGACTGTAGCTCTACTCCAAGGAGGTTGTGCGTATAGATGGTCACACAACCTCTGCAGTGCAAATCCACACCCTATAAGCAAATACCCAAAATACCAGTCAACCTCATCCATGAGGCCTCAGCAGAAAACAGAGAGACTTTTATGCTCAGGCCAGGACAAGCTCACCATGAACTGAAGGGCTTTCTCAGCTTTGAGTAGTTCTTTCTCTTTAAAAATCTTTTAGGTAGAAAATGTAATTATATTGATGTTACAGTTGCTGCAAAGGACGCCTAACTTAATAATAGACATTATTATTTGTCACACTATTTGCCAGTAAACACATAATGTTCCTCTAACGTTAAGTGTATGATTCCTGTTTTCTTCTTCTTTTCTTTAGTTTCCACTTTTCTGTAACCATAAACTAACATTCTTATAATGTCCTGGGAACCAGAAATAGTTTGCTGGGAGAAGGTTTTTAGCTTTATATACAGTATACTGTATATAACAACGCCACTGTAACTTAAGGCAGCACTTCATATGAGTGGTGTAATAATGAATAGACTTCACTGTACAGGAGTACAAATTGGAAAAAATACTTCACGTCCCTCTAAATTTGATTTGTAATCCTTGGCATTTAAACAGGACCATACAGTAGCTTCTTCCCTCACCTACTTAACGTCAATGAAATGACATGCTTTCATCTGTCTACTCAAGACCACACAATGATTATAAGTTTAACAGTAAATTACTAAAAATGCTATAAAAACCTAGTTGGTGAATGGTAAGATTATAATTTACAGTGAAAAGTTTTGTACATTAGGGTTTTATGTTATGTATTATGTTGTTAAAGTCAAAATGAAATCTAAATGGACAATTCTTGTTTTTATGGAATACTGCAGTATTTTTTTAATACAAACCCGATTCCAATAAGGTTGGGACACTGTACAAATTGTGAATAAAAACAGAATGCAATGATGTGGAAGTTTCAAATTTCAATATTTTATTCAGAATACAACATAGATGACATATCAAATGTTTAAACTGAGAAAATTTATAATTTTAAGGGAAAAATAAGTTGATTTTAAATTTTAAATTTCATGGCATCAACACATCTCAAAAAAGTTGGGACAAGGCCATGTTTCCCACTGTGTGGCATCCCCTCTTCTTTTTATAACAGTCTGCAAACGTCTGGGGACTGAGGAGACAAGTTGCTCAAGTTTAGGAATAGGAATGTTGTCCCATTCTTGTCTAATACAGGCTTCTAGTTGCTCAACTGTCTTAGGTCTTCTTTGTCTCATCTTCCTCTTTATGATGCACCAAATGTTTTCTATGGGTGAAAGATCTGGACTGCAGGGTGGCCATTTCAGTACCCGGATCCTTCTTCTACGCAGCCATGATGTTGTAATTGATGCAGTATGTGGTCTGGCATTGTCATGTTGGAAAATGCAAGGTCTTCCCTGAAAGAGACGACGTCTGGATGGGAGCATATGTTGTTCTAGAACTTGGATATACCTTTCAGCATTGATGGTGCCTTTCCAGATGTGTAAGCTGCCCATGCCACACGCACTCATGCAACCCCATCCCATCAGAGATGCAGGCTTCTGAACTGAGCGCTGAGAACAACTTGGGCTGTCCTTGTCCTCTTTAGTCCGGATGACATGGCGTCCCAGTTTTTCAAAAAGAACTTCAAATTTTGATTCGCCTGACTACAGAACAGTTTTCCACTTTGCCACAGTCCATTTTAAATGAGCCTTGGCCCAGAGAAAACGCCTGCGCTTCTGGATCATGTTTAGATATGGCTTCTTTTTTGACCTATAGAGTTTTAGCTGGCAGCGGCGAATGGCACGGTGGATTGTGTTCACCGACAATGTTTTCTGGAAGTATTCCTGAGCCCATGTTGTGATTTCCATTACAGTAGCATTCCTGTATGTGATGCAGTGCCGTCTAAGGGCCGAAGATCACGGGCATCCAGTATGGTTTTCTGGCCTTGACCCTTGCGCACAGAAAAACTCCTTTCTGATATTGCTCCACTATTTTTGGCCACAGCATTGGGGGAATTGGTGATCCTCTGCCCAACTTGACTTCTGAGAGACACTGCCACTCTGAGAGGCTCTTTTTATACCCAATCATGTTGCCAATTGACCTAATAAGTTGCTAATTGGTCCTCCAGCTGTTCCTTATATTTACATTGAACTTTTCCAACCTCTTATTGCTACCTGTCCCAACTTTTTTGGAATGTGTAGCTCTCATGAAATCCAAAATGAGCCAATATTTGGCATGACATTTCAAAATGTCTCACTTTCAACATTTGATATGTTATCTATATTCTATTGTGAATAAAATATAAGCTTATGAGGTTTGGAATCGGGTTTGTAAATGATTGTATGTGCACATTGTTTTTCTTTTATTGTCTAATTCATGTGTCCTCGTAATATTTAATCGAAGCAACTCCCCCTCCCTCTTGCAGCTCATCTCATCTCTTCTCTGATGATGTTTACAGGTGCAAGGGCGGGGCAACCTGTCACTCACATGACATCACAGCAATAGCAAACCACAACCATCCAATCAATTCCCCATGGACAAAATCAAGACCCACCCTACAAATTTTCTTGTTCAAGAAGCCATTTCACTCAGATATAAGTCACAATATAAAACAAATAAAATAAAAATAAAAATGATTGCAACTATTGCAACTTTTGACTTTAAATAATATTTATTGTAGTATTTATTGTATGTATGGCTTTTTTTTACCACCTGTGATTTTTGGTAGTTGTTACATTATAAAAATATATATAAAAAAACTTATTTTAGTTGGTCTACTTTTAGTACTAGTTTAGTTGTTATCTTATCATTATCAGTAAATAATATATATATATATATATATATATATATATATATATATATATATTCTATATATATTCTATATTTTATATGTTATAGTTCTGACAAGCACAACTGCCTTTTTAATGATGTTTCAAAGCTATTGTATTAATAAATTCACAGCCCATACGATTTGCACAATATAATTGTATGAATTAAAAGCAGTTCCTCCTTTAATTTAGAAATTGTATTAATTATTCTACATTTCACTCACCAGGGTTGACCTGTGACGTCACGGCTCCAGCCAGAAGAAGGACAGCAAGGCATTGTCTCATTTGGAACATCGTATTGTATGATTTTAATTCCTGTAAACAACATGAAAGTATAGTTTAACAAACTAGTAGTTTAACATACTAGTCTAGTGTAACTTTATAAACTAAGGTTGTTTCAGAATTGGGCGAATATAATTATTTAATAATAATTAAAAATGTTTAAATAGCATAGTTATTATTATTATTATTAATAATAATAATACATTTAATAATGTGAAAAATATAACGAGATTACATTATACTAAAATTCCTTTGCATTACAATAACCACATTCTTACGTTTTTAATATTATAAAAAACAATACTTAAAAAACATAAACCCACAAGATGAGGAACAAACCGGCTCTTGTAGGTGTGTTTGCCCTCAGGTCAGTAAGTTCTCCCGGTATACAAAGTCCACTATGTGCGTGGTGTTTATTTATGTTGCTTACAGTTCCAGTCAACTGCCTGTGGGAGAGCAGTACTGTATTTACAGTCATGTGGAGGGGTGATCAAGAGAATCTTACTCCTTATGGAGCACAAAAGTCAACTTCAATCATAAACAGCAATGTATGCTAAACACTCTGTAAGCAGATACATTATTTTACTAAATTAATTATTTAATTACTGAATTAAAAAGTAAAGTTGACAGAAATTTACCAAATTTAACCTAGGAGATTTAGGTTAAAATACTATAATTAATTTTTTTTACTCATGGACAACAGTTGATCACTGTCCAGAATTATTGGTATTATTTAAAATGAATTGCCAGCATAGACTCCACATCATGACTGATTTGTTGGGCATATGAAAAAAACAAAAACTCATGATCTAATCCAATGAATCAAATGAAATATTTAACACAAGCGACACTTACCGCTCTCTCTAGTCATGAACTCAAAGATCACTTCCTCTAAGTATTAGCCTTTAAGAAAAACATAGTCCTCCTCGTCTTCACGATCCATCCTGAGGGAAAATGAAAGGCTGGGGCAAGTGACCCTCATACAGGAGCAGAAATAAACAGAGAGAAAAAAAGATACAGTCAGCACCATTCTGGGGAAAGTCCAAATAGCCCAGATTTCATCCTGAGAAACAGAAGGTTTTAATTATAGATTGCAGGACCCTTTCACATAATAGTTAACCTTTTCACAGTAAAACTATATATATCAGTGTTATTTTAGAATTGGTGTACTATTATAGTTTAATGTTTTGTTTTTCACAGCTGTGCAGTGTTTCTACTTATGTAATAAAATGTATAATAATAATAAAAAGAAATAATTGGGAGGTCAGTACATGCTTTTAAGAAAGGAAAAATTCCCTTCTTAAAGAATCCGGTTACAGATGTAACCTGATATTTTCCCTTTTGAGGGAACTCAAAGCTGCATCATGACGTTAATGCTATGGGAATATTAATACCCACATCGCCATACTGAAAAATGCTGATAAACCCATAAGGACTTAGGGTTAAGAGCCTAGGGTTGAACCCATTTCCAAACTGTAAAACCTTATGAATGTGCGCGGAGGGAACCAGCCTGCCACAGCACAAACATCTGGAAAAAGGCACAAACTTTACATAATACCTTAGAATAAAACACACTCCTAGGCTCTGATGCCTAGAGGCAAAGCCAAGTCACGCTCCTCATAAGCAGAAGAAATCGCATCAACAATCCAATGTGATAAACTGCTTGGTGGTGGGAGAAACTTTGCCGCACCCCCCAAAAGCAGACTAATAGTTGATCAGATTTATGCCACAAGCCCGAGTCAAGTCACCTTTATTTATATACTGCTCTTTACAAGGCCAATTGTTTCAGAGCAGCTTCACAGTGTTAACAGGAAAATCAAACAGAATTTGATTCGGCTGTACAGCCGCTCTGGAGAAAACAGTGATGTTATCCAGCTAATTTCAATTATCATATAGTGTCAATGCGAGCAGATCGGTAATATAGATGAAATTTAAGTGTCCCCAACTGAGTAAGCCAAAAGCCAAAGGCGACAGTGGCAAGGAACCAAAACTCCTTCAGGGCCAGAATGGAGAAAAAAACCTTGGGAGAAACCAGGCTCAGTCGGGGTGCCAGTTCTCCGCTGGCCGATGAACAAATAGTGTATGATTATGATTCTGGCAACATTACAGGTCAGAAGTCATATTAGATCAATAGATATTCGTAAGATTGTTAGAAAGATTGGAGTCGTCACACCGGAGATGGGTTATTTATGGGGGGAGTTTAATTGACACGCTCTCTGCTCTCTGTCGTGGTGAAGAAGGAGCTGAGCTGTAAGGCGAAGCTCTCGATTTACCAGTCATTCTACGTTCCTACTCTCACCTATGGTCATGAGCTGTGGGTCATGACCGAAAGGACAAGATCCCGGATACAGGCGGCCGAAATGAGCTTTCTCCGCAGGGTTGCTGGGCACTCCCTTAGAGATAGGGTGAGAAGCTCAGTTACTCGGGAGGAGCTCAGAGTAGAGCCGTTGCTCCTCCACATCGAGAGGAGCCAGTTGAGGTGGCTCGGGCAGCTATTTCGGATGCCTCCTGGATGCCTTCCCGGGGAGGTGTTCCGGGCATGTCCCACCGGGAGGAGGCCCCGGGGATGACCTAGGACACACTGGAGGGATTATGTCTCCCGGCTGGCCTGGGAACGCCTCGGGGTTCCCCTGGAAGAGCTGGAGGAAGTGGCTAGGGAGAGGGAAGTCTGGGCGTCTCTGCTTAGACTGTTGCCCCCGCGACCCCGGATAAGCGGAAGATAATGGATGGATGGATGGATGGGCTCTCTGCAGACATTTCAAGGATGCGTTGGTCATGTCCAGGCGCAGGTTCACCATCTGCCTGAGCGGTCAATGAAAATCCTTAGTGCCCTGACTGGACATAAGAGGTGATTCTTCTCCTGCTCCAGTCTCCTCACTCCTTCCACCCCAGTTTGTTGGGTCTGGTGTGACTTCATCTGCTGCGATTTGGTGACCCACAAACATAATGTTGTCCATAGCAAACACATGTCTCATTTAGTGTCAGCTCTTCTTCCTGTAGTCTTTTGAGGACCCAAAGCAATCTCTCTTTGTGACTCTGAATATCCTCCCCATATACTAATATGTCATCTGCATGATACAACTCCTTTGCACCCCTCCCAGTGCTCTTGCGCCAACAAATCCCAAACGGGATTTGGAAACGGGAAATCCATAAACGGTTGAATGCATATCTCCTGAAAGGGGTGATGAATGCTGTCAACAGTGACAACAACTTAGATAACAGAATCTGACAGAATCCTGAAGTAGCATCCAGCTTTGTGAAGACTTTGGCTCCTGTGAGCATTGCGAGTGTCTGGTCCACTGATGGGAGGATATGTCTTTCTCGTGCACCCACTTATTTAAGACAAGTCAAATCTCAATTCATAGCCGTATCTTTCCATGGGCCTTAGGCACAGTAACCATGCCCGCATGGTCGTGTCACAGTATAAATAACCCCCTTGCCCTACATGCATTTCAGCTCGGCTTGCACTTTATCTCTCATTGGGAGACAAACCAGCAACTACATAAATGTCCTGTTCTATAGTTTTATCTTTAATACTTAACTGTTGTCCATGTACATGTAGCCTGTGATTACCTGGCCCAAACAGCACTTTGACTGATGGCTGCCCCATGTTTCTGGGTGGAGAAGCTGCTGCTTGCTTCCACATATCTGGCCAGGGGTGAAGAATTAAGCCCTAAGCCTGAGACCGAAGAGCCCTCCTGGTTGGAATATCCCACAGAGAGCCTTCCAGGAGAGATATTAGGTCAGAGAACCAGACCCGGGTCGGTCAGAATGGAGCCTGTTGAACCCTCACTAGAAACCCTGGGAAAAGAACAATCAGAGGAAATGCGTACAGACACAGCCTCGGCCTGTGGTCTGCACCATGGTATCCAGCCCTAACAGAGGCTGGAACACTTCTGCCCTGGTCATTTATATAAGAGACTACAGATGTGTTGTCTGTGTAAACCAATACATTGTAACCCCTCAGGTCTGGGAGGAAGTACCTCAGAGCCAGACATACAGCCTTTATCTCTAGGCAATTTATATTCCAGAAGAGATGTTGGCCTTCCCAGACCCCCTTGGGCTGGGCGACCATCCAGGACCACTCCCCAACTATAGGGAGATGTGAAACCCAAGACAAGAAACTGGGGTCTCTTCCACATGGAAAGGGTACAAAGACCTCTGTGCATAACCCATATCATTTTCAGAGGGTTGCACAATTGGTGGAACCCTCAACTCCTGAGCCACAACTGAAATGGTCTCATGTACAGCAGCCCCAAAGGTATCACACTGGCGGCAGCTGCCATAAGACCCAACAGCCTCTGATACTGGCTGACAGTGATTTCCCAACTTCGCCTGACTTCTTTCGTGGCAGTAAGTATGGACTTGACCTGATTAGGAACTGCCTGCATGGAGCTGGAGTCCCATACCACCCCAAGAAAAGTTGCTCTTGGACTCAGAGAGAGCACTTTCGATGCCATTTCACTTATACAAACGGGTCAGTGTAGAAAAACAACATCTTTCTTTCCACACAAACTGAAGACAAAGAAGCTGATGGCGTTTATTTCAGGCGCATATTTATGGTCTTGATGACGCGCTTACGCTACGTCACCTGACCATTCCATTGGCAAATGAAAATGCTGTGGTTCCACAGGTTACAGACACCAGCTCACCCAGAACATTTCCCATAGCGTCAACATCATGACGCAGCATCGAGTTCCCTCAAATGGAAACACTTTATGATCAGTCACATAAAGAGAGATGACACAACAATAAAAAGGTAAGACATCCAAAACTTAAATGATTTTTATTTATTGTTTCATTCATTCCTAAGGACAATATTAATTAAGTTCCACAACTCTGCAATATATGAGTTTATTTAAATGAAAATGAATGCTACAACACAGCAGCCTTTAGACGATACTTTAGCACAAAATACAATATTAGTTTTACTTGCTACACTCTTCTCAAAAACAGTATTAAAGAAAGAATGCTGTTATAACATTTGAGAAATTATGTGATATTATTGCACAAATAATTTCATTTTATATTAACATTGGTATAAGTGGAGATGGATGTTTAGTGTGTAACAGTTCAAGCTGCTCAGCTGCAAAATTGACAGTGAAGATCAAACATGCTTCACACATGGAGTTTAACATATTGACAAAACTTTTCTCACTCTTTAGCATTGCTTCACAACATTGTATAGCCAAGCCCGGCACATTAAAAACACTGGAAAAATAAAAAATAATAATAAAACAAAAAAATCATGAAATGCCTACAGACAACTTTGCATTCCGTTTGAACATCATAAAACGTGCAATAAAAATAAAGTATTTAAATAACAAATGGCATTAAATGTATGGCAGTCAATATGTCTAAAAAAACATAGCTCACAGCTACATAGCCCATCTTCAGAATACAATGAAATCAAAGAAATAGAGGGAAGTCAAATGCTCCTTGAGACCTGTGTTAACTGACCAGGGATCACTGTAGGCATTTAGCTTTAAAGGGATAGTTTACTCAGAAAAAAAATAAAGAAAGAAAAACAAGAAGAGAAAAAACATGAATCCTGCGGAACCAAAAGATACACTACCGTTCAACAGTTTGGGGTGCTGGGAGATTTTTTTCATGTCATGTTTTTCAAAGAAGTCTCTTATATATTCACCATGGCTGCATTTACTTGATCTGAAAATACAGTAATATTGTAAAATATTATTAGAATTTAAAAGAATATTTTGAATATTAAATTAATATTTTAAAATTAAATGTATGATGACAAAGCTGAATTTTCAGCGTCATTAATCTTAATTGTCACGTGATCCTTCAGAAATCTTTCTAATATGATTTGCTCAAGAAAAATCATATTATCAATGTTGAAAACAGTGCTGCTTAATGTTTTTGTGGAAACCGTAATGCTTTTGTTTCATGGATTCTTTTATGAATAGAAAGTAAAAAAACATTTTTACATTGTTACATTATAAAAGTATTCAATGTCACTTTACTGATCAATTTAATGCATCCTTGCACAATAAAAGTATCAACTTATTAAAAAAAAATCTTATTGACCCCAATCGTTTGAACAGTATGTTGGGAACAATGTTTTAAGTGTTTTTGTCCATCCAATGAAAGTCAATGGAGCCTAAAACAACATTCATTGACTTAATTATATGGACAAAAAACAGTTTACAGGTTTGGAACGACATGAGAGTGAGTAAATACTGACAGAATTCAAATTTTTTAGGGTGAGCTGTTTTTAGCAGTAGAGTGTTAAGGATCTGCACAATTAAATACAGTGGGATGTTTAACATATTTCAGTTATATACATATATATATACATACAAGCACATAATAGATTTGAACAATTTTATTTTGACAGGTGATCATTCCGACAGCTGAAGCTACAATGCAAACCTCTCTCCACAAAGCTAAAGTGCTTAGCTGCTACCCCTGCTGGTGTGAGCTGGTTTTTCAGCAGGAACAGTCCCTCAAACACACAGATGCTCAGAGTTACTGGCCCCAGCTGTCCCGGTCATCGCTCTCATCCGTGTTAGACTCATAACCAGATGCGATACCCGACTCTCTGAATCCAGGTGTGTCCAGTGCGCTGAGAAACTGGTTCCCTGGAGGAGAGCAACCTCCCGACTGATCTTCATCCTGACCCTGACCTGAGTCACGGTCCTGCTCCGGCTTCTTCTCTTGGTCTAAAGGTTCTGTGAAGAAACAAAATCCATCTAGCCGAACCAGGCTGTTTGAGAGAGGAAAGCCTCCTCGAGCGCTTAGGGGGGGATTCGGGTTGGGGTCACGTGATACAGCTGGCATGTTGGCACGCAGGGCGATTTCCAGAAGGCTGTCTTGAGATCCCACTTCATGGAGGATAAATTACATAATGGCAAAGTCAGTAAGAGAGTAACTCAGGTGTCATTACATTTACTTTATTTGGCAATGACAGTTTCTATTCCAATGTAGATTTCTGATACAGTATTCAAATTCACTTTAACCAAGCCTGTTAAGATGTTAAAATCAATGAAAATGTTATATTATATATATATATATATATATATATATATATATATATATATATATATATATATATATATATATATATAATTATTATTATTACTCTAATCTTCTGCAAACATTTGATTAAAACTACTGTAAAATATTAATATTGTGAAATATTATTACAATTTAAAATAACTTAATTTCAATGTTTTTAAATGTAATTTATTCCTGTGATGTCAAAGCTGAATTTTCAGCATCATTACTCCAGTCTTCAGTGTCACATGATCCTCGGAAACCATTCTAATGATGATTTCAAGAAACATTTCTTATTATTATCAATGTTAAAAACAGTTGATCAATATTCCTGTGAAAACTGTGATACTGTCATAATCTGGTTCAGATGAAGAAGATGAAAAATGTTCAAACAGGTTTCTAAAAACAAAAGGTTCTTTAATAAAACTGAATGAGAAAGAGGAACTTAAATACACAAGGTGATTGAACACAAATGATGAGCAGGTAAAGACTCGTTAATCAGAAACCATAGTTACAAAGCGAGGAGTGGGAAACTGGAACAAAGGAAAACGTGACTGATAAAAACAAATAGAAAGTTCATGAAGATGAAACAAGAACAGGCAGTTTGTGACATAACTTATTTTGAGGATTATTTGATGAATAGTAAGTTCAAAAGAACAGAATTTATTTGAAACAGACATCTTTTGTAACATTATAAATGCCCCTACTGTCACTTTTGATGAATAAATGTATTAATTTATTCATTATAAATCTTACTGACCACAAACGTTTGAACAATAGTGTATAAAATATTGATCTAACTACATAAAAATATTTATAATATAAAGGATTTGTAAAAATGTTTTGTTATATTACTAAAGCTAGTCCTATTGTACTTTTAACGTATATCCAAACATACACAAAATTGTAGGTGTAAATGTTACACTACCTACAGATACTATTGAGGTCAGGCTAGGCCTTTGGTGCTTTTATAGTCTTTTATTATATGGAAAAGAGCAGCATGAACATTCTTCAAATTTTCTTCTTTTGTGATCAGTAGAAAGAAGAAAGTAAAAAAAAAGAACAAAAAAAAGAAAACTTGGAACAACATGGTCATGAGTAAATGACAGGATTTTAATTTTAGGGTGAACTCTTCACTGAAACAGACTGAATTATCCTTTAGCCTGGCACACATGGAGGAGACAAAGAGAAAGAGCTCTTGAAGGCATATAACCCGAGACTCACAGGGAGAGTTCTTGCGTAGATCAGTGCGAAGCTCCAGCTCTTGCACATGTTTGACCAGAAGCGAGAGATGCTGCAGGAGTTCCGTGTTCTGTTGTAGGAGCTGCTGGACTCTAGCCTGAGCCTCCGTCCTGGCGCTGGTCTCCACCGACAGCTGCTGCTGTAGCAGAACCACCTACAGAACCACAATTCGATTTTTACACTTCTATAAGATTCTGTGAGTTACCTGTGCAAAACCTGGCACTGATGCTAGGGTGGGTATGTTCAGGTCCCTCCATAAGTCAGTCAGTCAGTCAGTCAGTCAGTCAGTCTATCTATCTATCTATCTATCTATCTATCTATCTATCTATCTATCTATCTATCTATCTATCTATCTATCTATCTATCTATCTCCATCCATCATGGGTTTTTTTAGACAGTTATTGATTAGACTTTGAGATATGGCCGGTGAACTCAAAAATGCAGGCACGTGAGCTTGCAAAGGTTGATTGAGAAGTCCTGAATACATCACCAGAGAAAAGTCTGTAATTTCACCAAAAGAATGAGTTATAGTGAAGTGAAAACCCATACTCGTAATTTGTCCTCTGTATAACCCATCCAATTTAGTGCACACACATTAGAAGCAATGAGCAGCCATTCACTGGGGTGCATGGGGAGCGATTGGGGGTTAGGTGCCTTGCTCACCTCAGTTGTTTTCTGCCGGTATTGAGAACCCGCAACCTTCGGGTTAAAAGTAAGACTCTCTAACCATTAGGGCACAACTGCCCCGATTATTTATGTATGAATAGTCATAATAAAATAGTTATGACTATTTTATTATATATATATATATATATATATATATATATATATATACACACACACACACACTCACCTAAAGGATTATTAGGAACACACCATCATAATCAACCAATCACATGGCAGTTACTTCAATGCATTTAGGGGTGTGGTCCTGGTCAAGACAATCTCCTGAACTCCAAACTGAATGTCAGAATGGGAAAGAAAGGTGATTTAAGCAATTTTGAGCGTGGCATGGTTGTTGATGCCAGACAGGCCGGTCTGAGTATTTCACAATCTGCTCAGTTACTGGGATTTTCACACACAACCATTTCTAGGGTTTACAAAGAATGGTGTGAAAAGGGAAAAAAATCCAGTATGCGGCAGTCCTGTGGGCGAAAATGCCTTGTTGACGCTAGAGGTCAGAGGAGAGTGGGTCGACTGATTCAAGCTGATAGAAGAGCAACTTTGACTGAAATAACCACTCGTTACAACCGAGGTATGCAGCAAAGCATTTGTGAAGCCACAACACCCACAACCTTGAGGCGGATGGGCTACAACAGCAGAAGACCCCACCGGGTACCACTCATCTCCACTACAAATAGGAAAAAGAGGCTACAATTTGCACAAGCTCACCAAAATTGGACAGTTGAAGACTGGAAAAATGTTGCCTGGTCTGATGAGTCTCGATTTCTGTTGAGACATTCAGATGGTAGAGTCAGAATTTGGCGTAAATAAAATGAGAACATGGATCCATCATGCCTTGTTACCACTGTGCAGGCTGGTGGTGGTGGTGTAATGGTGTGGGGGATGTTTTCTTGGCACACTTTAGGCCCCTTAGTGCCAATTGGGCATCGTTTAAATGCCACGGCCTACCTGAGCATTGTTTCTGACCATGTCCATCCCTTTATGACCACCATGTACCCATTCTCTGATGGCTACTTCCAGCAGGATAATGCACCATGTCACAAAGCTCGAATCATTTCAAATTGGTCTCTCGAACATGACAATGAGTTCACTGTACTAAAATGGCCCCCAGAGTCACCAGATCTCAACCCAATATAGCATCTTTGGGATATGGTGGAACGGAAGCTTCGTGCCCTGGATGTGCATCCCACAAATCTCCATCAACTGCAAGATGCTATCCTATCAATATGGGCCAACATTTCTAAAGAATGCTTTCAGCACCTTGTTGAATCAATGCCACGTAGAATTAAGGCAGTTCTGAAGGCGAAAGGGGGTCAAACACAGTATTAGTATGGTGTTCCTAATAATCCTTTAGGTGAGTGTATATATATATATATATATATATATATATATATATATATATATATATATATATATATATATGTATATTTTTTTTAATACAAAAAATTAAATGTACTGTAAGTATTAGAGCTGTCAAAATTAACGCGTTAATAACGCATTAACGCTAATTCATTTTAACGGCACAAATTTTATTAACGCGTGATTAACGCAGCAAGCATTTTGTTTGGGTTTACTGTAGGCTATGTGTGTCGGACGAAGGGGGCTTTCTGTTGCATGCTTGCAAAGGGACTCTGAGGAGATGTACAATGCGCAAATACACTGCGAGCCCGCTCTTGCTCGTATCTGAGGTAAATCATTAACACCACCACTTACACGTGTTTTGTTGAACTAAATACATTACAATCGGCTAAAACGAATGCGTAGGATATTTTTCTGAACAAGAGCGCTCCCGAGTCCGTGTTTCTCATACTGTTCACGCGAATTGCGGCACAGTTCGAGTGCACCTCCTCTCGGGTAAGCTCGGGTGTTGATCCGCTCCCAGGTCCGCATGACAGCTTTCACATTAACAATTTTTCATGCGAACCATGCCCCGTTCTGAATTAAGCTGCCAGTGTATGCCTATTTCTATTTTTTAAATAAGAGACAGTACTGCTTATTCTGAATTTTAGGCTTAAGAGGCATGAACAAGTTCTTTAAAATACATCTATGACCTTTGATACATGTCTAGTCTTCATGCTCATTTGAGTATGGTTTCACTAATAAATCATGCATATGTCCATACCCATGTTGATTAGAGTATTAAAAACTTGAAAAGTATTCATTTAAGGTACATTTAGAACTGATAAAAATGTGCAATTAAGTTGCGACTAATCGCGAGTTAACTCATGACAATTATGCAATTAATTGCGACTAAATATTTTTAATCGATTGACAGCCCTAGTAAGTATAGATAAATAATTTGCATTAAGATCCATAACATGCATTTATAAAATAGTGTGAATTTTCATTTTAAATACATTTAATTCTGTCATGACAATTTTCAGAGAGATTGGTATGGTAATAGATTTTAATGTAATTGGTCTTGGAAGAATATATCTGCTCTGCTGCTGCTGCAGTACAGAGACTTGCTGCTGCACATGTAACATACATGAAATAACCCCCCAACAAAGCAGGAAACAAGAGAAAAGTGCAGAGCCCTACCCCCTAAACATTTTTTCCAGATAATTTACAGGCTGTATAGCCAATACAAATAAACTGCACAGTTGTTTCCCCAATCGCTCTAGATATGGATTTTGGAGCACAGTAGTGACACAGCTAAAAAGAAGACTGTTGCTATACATTTGTAAAGCAATTTTTCACCCTTCACAGTTGCACAGGGTAACGGGAGAAATAGAAAATGCAATCCAATATATATGTGCTACTGAGTGAGAAAACAAGCTTCTGCAAAAGCATACATCTGCACATATGAAAGAACATAGACAAAACAAAACACCCACCCCTAACAAGCAGCTCTACCACCAAAACTTTGACTTCTTCGAAGAGACCATATTTTAATAGTGGCCTTGACTGAACTTGCCGAATGGCATAGCTCTAGAAACATAGTACTTATCTTAGATGTTGATTTCAGATGCTTTCTGAAAGCACGCTGTAGACTGCTAACAGCAACACTACCTGTATTTCTTTGAATGTTGAGCTGCAGCTCATTGGTCGCTGATGCAGCAGAAACAAATCAGCTGCGCTATGTAGATAATGATGTGATCGCTAGAAAATGAGTTAAAGACCAGCCTTAAACCAGCCTGCGCCATCTAGAGTTTCATGCCAGAACTTCAAAATGAATATCCATTTTTCGTACTTCAATGTTGTGATGCCTAAATCACTTTTTTTAACTGCTTTGAAAATGTTTTTTTGCATTTTTGTTATCTACATTTATTTAGACAAAATAGAATAAATTGTAATAATGTCCATTTAATGGTTATTTGCCAAAATTAGCATTATGAAAGTGATTTGCTTATCGTATCGGCCACAGTAAGAAAAAAAGTGTCAGTACAGCCAGCATGAGAAAGTGTTTGACATGTGATGTGACCTGTGAGGAGGCGGCTTGACTCCTCTGCTCCTGCTGCTGTAACTGCCTCTGTAGGAGCTGCACTTGATGGCTCACAGTTAGAGGGCTGGAGAGAGGAGACGCCAGCCTGGATGACTCCATCACCAGCAGTGTGGCTTCATACACCTGCATGGAGAAAGTATGAGATAGATGCTTTTATTACCTTTAAGTTGACATTTGCTTTGCAGATGAGGATCAATAAAGCCAATTAGTGCCTAATGTAACCATGTGCATTACCTATAATTGTTACTTTGGAATCTATTAGTTCTTTTGAAATGTATCACACAGTGAGAACAGTTTAATTTATTTGTTAAGGGGACCGTTTTCTACCAATGAAATAAGATGTTATGCACTTACAATACACTTATTATAGTGACAACCCTTCCTGGAGTAGCCTGGTGTTTTTTATTTAAGATCACAATAGTTTATGGATGACCCTTTTGTGAGTTTGAAGTTAAAACCTTTCAACCACCTGCTTAGATATTGAAGCATCACTCTAAAGTAAGATAAAGTTGGCATGAAACTGAAGTTGCGATAGTCTGTTCTTCCCCATTGTGATGTATATCTGAGTGTAACGGCTTCAAGAATTATAATATGTAGGGTGGGACTTGATTTGATTTCTACTTCTGTGATGTCATGTGAGTGACAGGTTGTCCCACCCTTGCGCCTGTATACAAATAATGATGTGCACGGATAAATCATTTATAATAAATAGCACAATTTTCCATAAAAAAATAAGGATTCATCATGAAACTTAGGCCTAAAGGAACTTTAAAAAATGAAGAACACTGGTCTGATATGCTTGCTGTAAGTGAAAGCAGATCACAGAGCAGATCCCAGAACACACAACGTCTGCTGTATCAAAGTCATTTTGCAAACCATTACAAGTACATGAAAGCTTTAACCTCTGTGAAAGCGAAGTTTCCTAAAACTCCCCAGTGATCTAATATGTGTCAGCATGGACAGCTTTCATATCTTATTCATCAGAGTAACGCTACAATTCTAGAAGTGTCTAAAATGTGTATCCTAAAATATATAATTCATAAACTAGCCCCATCCTAGCTGGAAAAAGTCGGCATATTAATAAACAAGACTTATATGAAACTACCATAAATTTATCTAAAATTCACTTTTAAGGAACAAAAATGATTTTGACTTATTGTTATTATAAGATGTCAAAGAATATTTGAACTAAACTTTAGACAACTGGCTAGTAATTATCCATCTTTTAGCCCTACTTTTGATCATGGCCCAATTTCTGCCCTAAAAACCATGTGGGATGAGCAAACTGTAGCATCTATAAATAACAGACAAAACTTGAGCTATATTTAAAAAGACAACACCTCAGACATCTTCTTTCTTCTAAAAAACAAGGTTTTCTGTTGGTTAACATTTTGAGTCAATGTGAAAAAGATTGATGAGGGAAAAATTAAGAAAATCGAACACATATTTGTTCTTGATATTCTGATGGCTAAGGGAACTCGACCAAACTGCATATCAACCTTATAATCAGGCAGGGGACTTTACCTTGTCATCTTTCTCCGGGCCAGCGTTGCCTGATTTCTCAGTGGTGCTGCCAGTAACTAGATTTTCATCTTTGCTTCTCTCCTCCTCTCCTTTTACAAGCCATGCTGCCAATTCAGATTAATCAAATAATTTAGAATACAAGATAATCAATGGACAGTTTTACAAGTAGAGATCGAGTCTGTATCTATTTCACATAACAATATTGGTTATTTATTTATGTTAACAACATATTTTAGTATATGTCAAAGACATACTTGTGACCAGAAATGTATACTCTATGTATTGTTTATATATATATATTTACACACACACACACCAAACATAGCATTATGACCACCTTCATAATATTGTGTTGGTCCCCCTTTAGCAGCAGATCCTTTAAGTCCTGTAAGTTGCAAGGTGGGACCTCCATGGATCGGACTTGTTTGTTCAGCACATCCCACAGATGCTCAATTGGATTGAGATCTGGTGAATTTGGAGGCCAAGTCAACACCTCAAACTTGTTGTTGTTCTCCTCAAACTATTCCTGAACCATTTTTGCTTTGTGGCAGGGCGCATTATCCTGCTGAAAGAGGCCACAGCCACCAGGGAATACCGTTACCATGAAAGGGTGTACATGGTCTGCAACAATGCTTAGGTAGGTGGTATGTGTCAAAATAACATCCACATGGATGGCAGGACCCAAGGTTTCCCAGCAGAACATTGCCCAAAGCATCATACTACCTCCGCCGGCTTGCCTTCTTCCCATAGGGCATCCTGGTGCTATGTGTTCTCCAGGTAAGCGACGCACACGCACCCAGGCATACACGTGATGTAAAAGACAAGAGCTGCAGTTTTAGAAATGCTCTGACCCAGTCATCCAGCCATCCCATTTTTCCTGCTTCTAACACATAAACTTTGAGGACAAATTTTTCACTTGCTGTCTAATATATCCCACCCACGAACAGGTGCTGTGATGAAGAGATAATCAGTGTTATTCACTTCACCTGTCAGTGGTCATAATGTTATGCCTGATCGGTGTAAATATATATATATATATATATATATATATATACACACTCACCTAAAGGATTATTAGGAACACCATACTAATACTGTGTTTGACCCCCTTTCGCCTTCAGAACTGCCTTAATTCTACGTGGCATTGATTCAACAAGGTGCTGAAAGCATTCTTTAGAAATGTTGGCCCATATTGATAGGATAGCATCTTGCAGTTGATGGAGATTTGTGGGATGCACATCCAGGGCACGAAGCTCCCGTTCCACCACATCCCAAAGATGCTCTATTTGGGTTGAGATCTGGTGACTGTGGGGGCCATTTTAGTACAGTGAACTAATTGTCATGTTCAAGAAACCAATTTGAAATGATTCGAGCTTTGTGACATGGTGCATTATCCTGCTGGAAGTAGCCATCAGAGAATGGGTACATGGTGGTCATAAAGGGATGGACATGGTCAGAAACAATGCTCAGGTAGGCCGTGGCATTTAAATGATGCCCAGTTGGCACTAAGGGGCCTAAAGTGTGCCAAGATAACATCCCCCACACCATTACACCACTACCACCAGCCTGCACAGTGGTAACAAGGCATGATGGATCCATGTTCTCATTCTGTTTACGCCAAATTCTGACTCTACCATCTGAATGTCTCAACAGAAATCGAGACTCATCAGACCAGGCAACATTTTTCTAGTCTCCAACTGTTCAATTTTGGTGAGCTCATGCAAATTGTAGCCTCTTTTTCCTATTTGTAGTGGAGATGAGTGGTACCCGGTGGGGTCTTCTGCTGTTGTAGCCCATCCACCTCAAGATTGTGCGTGTTGTGGCTTCACAAATGCTTTGCTGCATACCTCGGTTGTAACGAGTGGTTATTTCAGTCAAAGTTGCTCTTCTATCAGCTTGAATCAGTCGGCTCATTCTCCTCTGACCTCTAGCATCAACAAGGCATTTTTGCCCACAGGACTGCCACATACTGGATGTTTTTCCCTTTTCACACCATTCTTTGTAAACCCTAGAAATGGTTGTACGTGAAAATCCCAGTAACTGAGCAGATTGTGAAATACCCAAACCGGCCCATCTGGCACCAACAAACATGCCACGCTCAAAATTGCTTAAATCACCTTTCTTTCCCATTCTGACATTCAGTTTGGAGTTCAGGAGATTGTCTTGACCAGGACCACACCCCTAAATGCATTGAAGCAACTGCCATGTGATTGGTTGATTAGATAATTGCATTAATGAGAAATTGAACAGGTGTTCCTAATAATCCTTTAGGTGAGTGTATATATATATATATATATATATATATATATATACATACACACACACACACACACACACACACACACACACACACATATATATATATATATATATCAATGTCTTCTCACCGTCAGCATTGTCTAGACTCTGTTTATGGCACACCTCAAATGCCTGACCCACGGTCCGCACTATCCTCATGGCTTGGCTCTGAGACACAGACAGTAGATCTTTAAGCAACCAAGGTTTATTGAACACGTCAAGCATGTTTTTCCACATGCAGGTAAACATCTGTGGATTTTTGTTTGATATGGGACAAAAAAAAAGCTGTACTGGGTGAGACAGAAGAATTAATTCACCTTTGAGAAGGAAAGAGGGATTTATAGAGAATGACAGATAAAAGGGAAAGAGAAGGAGTGGGTGAGAGAGGGAGAACATTACATCCATAAGTCAATTGCACATTATAGTAGAGCTTTGGAATTTTTTCCAAATATAAGCAATGGGTTAACCAGAACGTTTTCTTCCAAACTGTAAAATAAAGTGTGTCATCATCAAGGCTTTCACAGCTGATTTTGAGCAACTGCAGCGCCTGACTTAGTCGGCTTTTGCGGTACTTTGATGGCGCATGTGATCGAAAGGCGGCTGCAGCGCCGATCAAAGTCAGACAAATTTTCTAACCAGAATGTATTGCTTTTGTCACGCGGCAGCCGATCTTTGTGGCGCCGCATGAAGTCGAACAAGCCCACTGTATTCTTATAGGTAGACGTATATCAGCTGACAAACTGTTATTCATTTTTGTTATTAATGCTGTTTTTATTTCTATGTTCAATTTGTGGAAAGGAGTTCAATTAGGAGGCCACACACAGCCTCAGTTATTATTATTATTATTATTAATTATTTGTTGCAAAACCTTTTACAGTGCTTGTATATTGTCTTTCAATGCATATAATTCATAAAAAAAGTAAAACTGAAATTACATTCATTACAAAATGATTAGTTAAAACATTTCAAAATTCACCTGCAGACTAGTTTTCCAGTCATGAATTTTGTCATTGAGGATTTCTTAAAAATACTGTGCAAAAATCTTGTCCTGTTCTTGTGAACCCAATCTCGTGTCTCGTCTCGTCTTGTGAGCTACGTGTCTTGTCACACCCCTACTGTTTACCAATTTACTCTGCATTCCTGTGTGTTTTTGGATCTGTTTGCTTGTTGTTTTCGACTACTCTCTTTCCATGTGGATTGTATTAGTTTGCATGCTCGGACTGAACTTTGTGTACCGAATCCATGCCTGTTTCTTGTACTATATTTTCACTATTACTTATTAAACTGTATATGGATACTAACAACTCTGCCTCTTCCCAATGCTGGGCTCAGCCCCGTAATTGCTGCTTGCAGAATTTTTTATTTTTACGATTTGTCAGCCAGCTAGACAGCATTAACAATTCTGCTGATTTGTCATTTAGATAAGTACTGACACAAAGATAATGTAACAGAAATATAGAGTACATAGAAAAAATAAAAAAATAAAAATAAAAACTTGTGCATCCTTATGGACATTTTTGTCTTTTTCAGTTTTGTTTTTTCAAAAGTCATTGCCAATTGCATACATTTTGGCACAGGTATGTATTTTTATTGGAATTTAACTATTTCATTCCCATTTCCTTTTAATAAATGTAATAAACAAAAATGTCCCCATTGAAAGCAATTAAAACTTCAATTTTTAATCCTAGTGCCATTTAACTATAAAATTATGCAGTCTTTCATTCCGTTGGCAAGGCTTTTTTTTTTTTTTTTTTTTACCAGATAGTGCCATTTTCTCAGGTTTGGCCTATAAAGGAAATACTTGCTTTATTCATGTTTTCTACTTCTGTAAATTATGATTCAAGATTCAAGATTCAAGAGTTTTATTTGTCACATACACAGTTATATACAGAATATACAACCGGCAGTGAAATGTAAACAGGTCCGCTCCATGGACAGTGCAAATTCACAGTTAAAAACACAAGGAAGAAATTATAATAGAAATAGGATATAAAAAATACTATCTATCTATATAAATATATATATATATATATATATATATATATATATATATATATATATATATATATATATATGTCTATATCTGTAGAATTATAAATAATCAAGTCAAGAGAAAAAAAAAGGTAACAAATAAGGATAAAGTGGAATAAAAATAATTGAAGTAGACTTTGCAGTGAGTAAACTGTAGACTTATAAATATGTGGTTAACAAATGTATAAGAGTATAATGTGCAAACAGGTTTATGACAGGTTGTTACACAGTAACAACGAGAACAGAAAGTGCAGTGCAATGTCAGTGTATCGATGTTTATCCTGGACGTGAAGTCACGTGATGTTAAGTTCAGGAGTCTGATGGCCTGGGGAAGAAGCTCCTCCTGAGTCTCTCAGTTTTGGCCATCAGGCTTGGAAGCGCTACCAGATGGTAGCAGCGTGAAATGAGGGTTTGCAGGGTGATTAGAGTCCTTGATGATCTTGGTAGCTCTACCTTTGCAGCGTTTGGTGTAGACGTCCTGCAGAGACGGAGAGCTGACCCTGAGATACGCCGGATAAGCGCACTACTCTTTGCAGGGCTTTGCGGTCATGACTGGTGCTGTTCCCATACCACGCTGTGATGCACTGAGTTAAAACACTTTCTATCGCCCCTAAATAGAAAGTTTTCAGGATAGCTGGTGAAACCCTGAATTTCCTCAGCTGGCGCAGGTGGTACAGTCTTTGCCTGGCTTTTTCACCTGTGTCTGAATGTGAGCAGTCCAGGTCAGGTCCTCGGAGATGTTTACTCCCAGGTACTTGAAGCTGCTCTCTCTCTACTGGTGACCCGCTGATCATGAGGGGAGTATGTCCGTTGTTGTCTCTTCCTGAAGTCCACAATCATTTCTTTGGTCTTGCCAACATTCAGAGAGAGACAGTTGTCCTGGCACCATGATGTTAGATGCTCCACCTCGTCCAAGTATGCCGTCTCATTGTTGTTGGAAATGAGGCCCAGGACAACAGTATCATCAGCAAATTTGATGATAGAGGTGGAGCTGTCTGTGGACAAACAGTCATGCGTGTAGAGAGAGTAGAGCAGGGGGCTCAGGACACAGCCCTGTGGAGCTCCCACACTCAGGGTGATGGAGGTGGAGGTGGAGGTGGACTGGCCTATTCTCACCACCTGAGGCCTGCCAGTGAGGAAGTCCTCAATCCAGTGGCAGAGAGAAGGATTCAGGCCGAGATCCAGGAGTTTGGAGGTTAGCTTGGTGGGAACTATGGTGTTAAAGGCTGAGCTATAGTCAATAAATAGCAGTCTTTTGCTGTCGATGTGAGTGAGGGAGGAGTGGAGGACATGAGAGATGGCATCTTCAGTCGATCTATTGGGACGATAGGCAAACTGAAGAGGGTCCAAAGTGCCAGGAATGAAGGCGCAAATGGTGTTTTTAATGAGTCTCTCAAAGACCTTCATGACTATAGACGTGAGAGCCACTGGACGATAGTCATTTAGGCAAGAGGGTTTACTGTTCTTAGGGACAGGGATGATGGTGGATTTTTTGAAGGAGGTGGGGACCACAGATGTAGCGAGGGACTCATTAAAGATAGATGTAAACAACCCGGTGAGCTGATCAGCACAGGACCGCAGAACACGACCTGAAATACCATCCGGCCCGGCAGCTTTCCTAACGTCCACACGCTTGAGTGCTCTCCGAACTTCATCCTCCGAGACAGAGATCACGTGATTGTTGCTGCTCTGAGTAATTTCCTCTAACGCGCCACTTGGCGGAGTCGCGTTGCCGCGGTTACAGTCAAAGCGAGCGTAGAAAGAGTTTAACTCGTTCACAAGCAACGGATCAACGCTTGCCTCTGCAGAGGATTTAGATCCAAAGGAGCAGATGGACCTCAGACCTTGCCACACGCGCCGTGAGTCGTTGAGTTGGAAATGAGACTCCACCGGTCTTTATAACGGAGTTTTGCGGCTTTAACTGCTCGTCTGAGAGCATAGCAGGACGATCTGTATTCATTCATATTCCCTGAATGGAGACCGCGCGTTGTAAGCAGCAGTGCGTGCGCTCACTGCCGCATGGATTGAATTGTCCACCCACGGTTTCTGATTTGAGAAGGACGTTATTGTTATTGTTTGCGTGGCTTGCTCTGTAAGCGTGTTGATGAAGCAAAGCGCCACGCCTGTGAACTCGCTTACGCCAGCTGAACTCGCTCGAACATGTCCCAATCCACATCGCCCAGAGCTGCCTGTAGCGCGGTCTCTGAGTGGGGTGACCAACGCTAACTTCCCCGCCACCGGGGTTCCTGGAGGAGCTTTTGTTTGTATTCGGGAGTGAGGAAAATGGCGGCATGATCCGATTTGCCAAACGCTGGAAGTGACCGCGCTTTATAGGCGTTCTTAAACGGAGAGTAGCAATGATCCAGTGTGTTTGCTCCTCGTGTAGGACAGGAGACGTGCTGATGAAAGTTTGGCAGGACTTTCTTTAGGTTTGCTTTGTTAAAATCGCCCGCGACAATGAATGCCGCGTCGGGATGTTGGTTTATGATGCCGCTGGCAACATCATGAAGACCAGATAAAGCCAGCGCTGTGTCTGCCTGCGGTGGGATGTAAACGGCGGTCGCGACAACCGCAGAAAACTCCCTAGGCAGATAGAATGGGCGGCAAATGATTGTTAAATGTTCCAGATGAGGCGAGCAGGACCGCGAGAGAATGGTGATGTTCCTGGGATCGCACCATTTCTTGTTGATCATGAAACACACTCCACCACCTTTGGATTTACCGGCCTCGGCTGTTCTGTCCATCCGAAAAACAGAGAAGTTCTCCGACGGCGTCACAGCTGTGTCCGGGACCGCGGGCGTGAGCCATGTTTCGGACAAACAGTAGATATTACAGTCTCTCATGTCCCGTTGAAAACTTATCCTGGCTCTAAGATCGTCCATCTTATTATCCAAGGATTGAACATTTGCTAGAAGAATGCTCGGGAGAGGAGGTCTGAATGCCCTTTTCCTCAGTCTGTTACGGATACCAGCGCGTTTCCCACGGTGTTTCTTGATTCTTCGCTGTCGGCTCTGTCCATTGTTCAACTCGGCGTTGCGAAGAATCTCAGATGGCCACAGAGGATCGGCGAAAGTGTCCTGAAACAGTCCAGTGTAGAGGTAACCAATGTCCAAAAGAGTTTTGCTGTCGTAGTAGATCAATGCAGATGATAAGTTTGTAAAAACTGAGAGTAAAAGAAAGTAAAATAGTAAATAAAAGCACAGTCTTCGCGGAGCGACCTGAACGGCGACCAAACACAGCGGCGCCATTTCTGGGGTAGAGCCAATTATAGAGCCAATTTGGTAAATTATGCAGCTATAATTGTGTGGGTGTGTTGGTATGGATATCAAAGTGTGGTTTGGATATGTGAAATAAAAAAAAAAAATTGTGTGTGTGTGCGACTGTAATATTTGAGAGAGAAAAACAGCAAATCACAAATCCAACCACTGTGTGAAGCTTTGCTGGCATCTAATGGGGAAAATTTGGCACTGCGCCAAAACAAACTCTTACTGAAAGTTAATTTTTTGAGATATCAACCTCAAATTTGGAACACAACTCCTGTCCTGCCTTGCTGCTGAGTGTCTCGTGTCTGTAGCTCTGTACAGCTTTGTTTTTGAATCTCTATTTGATATCATTCCTTTGTTGTTTATACTGCTAAATATAACTTACTCATCATCATATATTGTTTAATATTGCCTAACACGTTAAATTCGACATCGCTAGCTTTTAATCTAAATCACTATCACAAGCCTGCCATCCGTGTATCTGGGTCTCCTGTTTTATCTCTCGTGCCTTTACTAGTCCATCAAACAACTGTGGTGAGTTGGATTAGTCAACAGAGTCCATCAAACAACTGTAGGGAGTTGGATTTGACAACAGAGTCCATCAAACAACTGTGGTGAGTTGGATTAGTCAACAAACATGGTAAGCCATGTCATTTTCTCCTGTTATTGTCACTTGCACTGCCTGTTACATGTTCAGTATATCCTTCTCTGTCTGCGAACAGGATTTCACATGTGATAAATGGAGGGAGATAGTCAGGCTGACAGAGATTATTTCAGAATTAGAGACACGCATCCAGATTTTAATTGAGGATAGCAAGAATGCAAGAGCTTTAGACACTGTTTTGGATGCGACTAGTTTAGCTAACTCTGTACATTGTTCGGTTCCGGGTGTAGAGCCCGTTCAGCAGGGCAACTGTGTGACTGTGAGACGGCATAGTCATGGATCAAAAAAACACTCTTCCGTTCCGATTAGAATATCAAACAGGTTCTCCCCACTCAGTGACGCACCCACTGAGAATCCTGTGAATAGAGACACCAGCCACCATAGTCGTTGAAGTTGAAGTTTAATTTCGGTTAGTCACATGTTTACCGGAAGCCAGAGCGCCTGACATCAAAGCAAATTTAAAAGTGCTGGCTAATGCTAATCGTAAATTCTCTAAAATTATTATTCACGTCGGCATTAATGATGTTCGACTTCGCCAGTCGGAGATCACCAAAATGAACATTAAAGAGGTGTGTGAACTCGCTAGTACAATGGCAGCTAAAGTTTTTAGTTCTGGTCCCCTCCCCGTTAGAAGGAGTGATGATACTCAGCAGACTATCAACACTCAATGGCTGGTTGTCTAAGTGGTGTTTGCAAAATAACATAGGGTTCATAGACAACTGGAAAAGCTTTTGGGGCAGACCTGACCTGTTAAAAAAAGATGGCAACCATCCTTCCTGGGATGGTGCCGCTCTTATCTTTAGTAATTTGGCACATAGTCTTAGAGTTGAACCTTGACTAACTGGGGCCCAGGTCAGGAAGAAGATGGACTGGCTTAACCGACCATCTGCTAGCTGTCTCACATCACATAAGTCAGATAAATCCCAACACAAAGAGACTCTTTCATCTGGATATTATCACATAGAGACTGTGTCTGTTCCCCGAATTAGTAAATACAAAAAAACATCAAAACCATTTAATGGTAAAAATGTAACTGATGTCCAACAAATAAAAAACAGATATAATACAGATCAACAAATGGTAAAGCTCGGGCTGCTGAATATTCGATCTCTTCCCCAAAAGGCACTTATTGATAATGATATGATTACAATGAAAAAGATATTACATTGGGATTAGTGTTTAAGACATTGGGAGACATTCTAAACTCTATTGGAGTTAGGCAACATGTGTCAGGACCCACTCGTCGCCGTAATCATACTTTAGACCTAATACTGTCACAATGTGTAAATGTTGATACCGTTGAAATTCTGCAGCAGAGAGATGACACCTCAGATCATTACCTAATATCGTGTATACTTAATTTAGCAAAGGCTGCAAAGCCGTCCCCTCGGGCAGGACCACTGCCACTAAAGACTGCTTTGTAAATAATCTTCCTCATCAGTTTCATCTCCTCAGCATCCCAGATAGCCTAGAGGAACTCGATGTTGCAGCAGAAACTATTGACTCTCTCTTTTCCAGCACTTTAGACACAGTTACTGGTTTAGATTAAAGAAGATTAAAGAAAATAGTCCAACGCCATGGTACAACGAGCACACCCGGGCCCTTAAAACAGCAGCCAAAAAAATGGAGCGCAGCTGGAAGGAACAAAACTGGAGGTTTTTCACATTTCGTGGAAAGAGAGCATGATTCCATACAGAAAGACTTTAAAAACTGCTAGTTCTGCTTATTTCTTGACTCTCTTAGAAGAAAACAAACACAACCCTAGGTATTTATTTGATACAGTGGTAAATTTAGAGCTTCAACTTCTGATGTTTGTAATGACATGAACTTCTTTATGTGCAAGATTGATAATATTAGGAAGAAAATTATAACTATGTCCTACTGTATCGCATCAGACAGTGCATTGTAGTGTCACTGAGGAAAAATTCCACCCATTCACTGCTATAGGAGAGGAAGAATTGGTTAAAAAGTGATGCTTCCAGAGGTCATAGATCCTCTCCTTAATATCATTAATTCATCCTTGTCATTAAGGATATGCAAGTTGGCTATTATTAAACCACTTATTAAAAAAAATGCAACTTGATCCTACAGAATTAGTCAATTACAGGCCAATCTCAAATCTACTCTTTCTGTCAAAAATACTAGAAAAGGCAGTATCCTCACAACTATACTCCTTTTTAGAAAAAAAAAAAATAGTATCTGTGAGTATTTCCAGTCAGGATTTAGACCGTATCATAGTACTGAGACTGCTCTCATAAGAGTAACAAATTATTTACTCTTATCATCTGATCTTACTCGATCTTAGCACTGCATCCGATAATATTGACCACAACATTCTTTTGAATAGACTTGAAAATTATGTTGGCGTTAGTGAAATTGCATTAGCATGGTTTAAATCATACTTATCTGACCGTTATCAGTTTGTAGCAGTAAATGAAGAGATGTCACACCGATCACAAGTTCAGTATGGAGTACCGCAAGGCTCAGAGCTAGGGCCGTTGCTTTTCACCCTGTACATGCTACATCCTTGGGAGATATCATTAGGAACCATGGCGTTAGTTTTCATTGTTATACTGATGATACTCAGTTCTATATTTCTTTATGCCCTGATGAAACTTACCAATTCACAAGATTAAAGGAATGCATAGCTGATAGAAAAATGGATGACTATTAATTTCCTGCAACTTAATTCAGAAAAAAATATATTTTTTAATTATTGGACAAAAAAAGTAGTAACCTAGAATACTGCCTAACTTGATGGCTGCTGGAACCTGGGTGTGCTCTTTGATACCAATCTTTCATTTGAAAGCCACATTTCTAACATCTGCAAAACTGCATTCTACCATCTTAAAAATATATCTAAATTACGGCACATGCTTTCAATGCAAAATGCTGAACAGTTAGTTCATGCGTTCATGACCTCAAGGCTAGATTATTGTAATGCGCTACTGGGTGGTTGCTCTGCTCACTTAATAAACAAACTCCAGCTGGTCCAAAATGCAGCAGCTCGAGCTCTTACTAGAACCAGGAAGTATGACCATATTAGCCCGATTCTGTCAACACTGCACTGGCTCCCTATTAAACATTGTATAAACTTAAAAATCTTGCTAATTACTTAGCACTAAATGGTTTAGCTCCCCAGTACTTGAGCGAACTCTTAACGCATTATACTCCATCACGTCTATTGCGGTCTCAAAACTCTGGCCAGTTGATAATACCTAGAATATCAAAATCAACTGTAGTCGGTCGATCCTTTTCCTATTTAGCACCTAAACTCTGGAACAGTCTTCCTAGCATTGTTTGGGAAGCAGACACACAGTTTAAATCTAGACTAAAAACACATCTCTTGACTATGGCATACACATAGAACATTATCAATTTCTATTATTCAAATCAGTAAATGATTGTTAGGCTGCATTAACTAGGTCAGCCGGAACCGGGAACACTTCCCATAAGACCTGATGTACTCGTTACATCATAAGAAGAATGGCATCTATGCTAATGCTAGTCTCTCTGTTTATTCAGAGGTTTACTACAGTCAGCCGGATCTGGGCCATATCCAGATCAGATGGTGGACCTGCATCTAGACATGACCAACACATCCCTGAAATGTCTGCAGAGAGCGTGTCAATTTCCACGCTGTAAATGCTGCATCGACACCACATCCTCATTAAACCCGTCTCTGGCGTGACGACTCCAATCTTTCGAATAATCTTTTGAATATATTTCGATCTAATATGACTTCTGACCTGTAATGTTGACAGAATCATAATCATACACTGTTTGTTCGTTGACTAGAGGAAAACTGGCACCCCGACTCGACTTGGTTTCTCCCAAGGTATTTTTCTCCATTCTGGCCCCTGAAGGAGTTTTGGTTCCTTGCCACCGTCGCCTTTGGCTTTGGCTTGGGGACACTAAATTTTCAACTATATTACTGATCTGCCTGCATGATAATTGAATTGAGCTGAATGACATCACCATTTTCTCAAGAGTGGCTGTACAGCCAAATCAAATTCTAGTGCATTATTCTTATTCTAGTGCATTATAGCTTAACACTGTGAAGCTGCTTTGAAACAATCGGCATTGTAAAAAGCGCTATATAAATAAGGGCGACTTGACTTGACTTTAAATTTATGCCGTTGATTAGCAGTTTTACATGTTTTATAAAATATATTTTTTTTAATATACAATAATTTTCATAAATCATTTTCCTCTATAACTTTTTTTTGTTTCACTTCTTAAAGTTTTTCCTTCAACAATACTCTGCCAAGGGTCTTCTTTAAAATGAGACCAAACTTAAGTCTGTGCTCCCAATTTTTTCATGACAATTTTGACTATTGATGCACAAGGTTTTGGACAATATGAATTAATGTAATATTTTCAGTGGCAAAACAGCAATGACCCAAACAGTTTAGTGACTGTTCCATCAGCTGACCCAAAACTCTGTCACATTAGTCCTGGACTAGCAGGCCATTTTTATCATTGATACCTTTTACTTTTACAGCCAGATAATTTCCATAATGACCAACCAAGAGCAGTGCAAATTAGAGTCTGGTTTAAGACATGCGGTCAATAACGCAAACAACCAGTAAATTGACGAGCACAAACCTCGCTCTCTGCTCTCCTCCCATAAATTTTGCGTCTAAAAGGTAAACCCCTACTAATGCATATAAATCTGGCCCTAAATCATCTGATGAATAAGGTGACTGCTAAATAATTGATGACCAGCAGAATTGACCTACCGCTGAGATGTCCCATTTTGCCATTTTTATTCCTGGACAACCAATCAATATTATTAACATATTTTTGCCAAATGGAATATTATCAAATATCTAGATGATTTCCTGCATTATAGTGATGTGTTTACCTTTCTCTTGGATTTGAAGACATTGCAGCGGAACACATTGCTTTTCTTGTCTCTTGCAATATAACTGAATATCTTCAGGTCCTGTGAGTCATGTGAGACGTAAAATATTCTAAAAAGGAAAAAAAAACAAAAGACTAATGAGCTACAGTAATTGACCTTAAAACTGTCTCATTGCCATGGCAACAACAAGGCCAACATGCTTTTCACTGACTTGGTCTCTTTGGCATGTCATGAAGCATTACAGGAATGCATTAATGTGCTAAATACATTTTGAAATAACAACAGGTTTTGGAAATAGAACAGAAAATGGTACATATATTAGTTTCATATATGGTACATAATGGTAATGATACATATATTAGCTAAAACTCAAGAAATAGATCCATTTGAGAACAGTGTTGGTATTGATTTTTATTGTTTAAATACAATAAAACTAAATTGGATTGACAATAGTCAACACTAATGATACTAATCTGCTTATGCGCACTGGAGACTGGTTGTTGCTATGGGGATTTCGAAGACATTCTGCTTTTTGTTGCAGCTCACGGAGCCAAATGATTTTGATGTGACGTGTTCGTGCACAATGATAAAGGTCATCAACCCCACAGGCCATGCCACTCCAGTCATGATGAGCAAAATGAGTAATCAACTCTCAATGGAAATAAAATGTGGTAAAATTACCTGAAAATGGGGTCTTGGGCCAGTGTCATTTGGCTTTCATCCCAGCTATAGTCATATTTCTAACACAAATATTTAGCACATTTTAGTCAAGAAATATATTCATAATTTATCATAATTTTAATTATGTACATAATTGATCATAAGTTTGTATATACATAATTGTACAACATACACAAGATCAGAATTAATATTTATAATGAAATTATGAGAAAGAAACACTGAAAGAGCTCACCTTTTTCTTTTTCCGCAAAACTACCTTGACACCATCCACTGACACAATAAGATTGACTTTCTTCTTCTTTATGTTCTTAATTTTAAACTCATACTGAAAATGATACAACAAAATAATGGCAAACTGAATTAATTGAAACAGGAATCATGACATAAACTTTACCATGCTCACACCGTTATGTTTGTGTCATTTTTGACCTGGTTGAGAATTAAAAACAGAACTGTAAAAAATATCTTATTTTAAGTTTTATTTTTTAATGCCTTTTTGAAAATCAAAGATTCTATAATATGTCATTTATATGTATGACATTTTTTTATGTTTGGGTCACATCTTCATAATATGTATGGTACAACGAGGCTAAAGGCACACCTTAAGAAAAATGTGCTTTTCACTACTCCCATAGTGTATAATTGCAGAAAAAAATATATACGTTTGTATTGAACATTGATGGAGCCACAGATTTCGTGTGAAAATAAATTATAAAGGGATTTATTTTGTTTAAAAATCATATAAATGTATGAGGTGGCAAGGTGCAGCATTGGGCAAAAGACAGTAGTTCAAAGTATTCTGAAAGCACTGAATGAGATCCCATAATAATTTAATATAGATACAGTAGTAACAATAAATTATATTTTTAATTATGATTGTCACCATCCTCATTCACCAGACTAGTCATCTCAACACACTACATTTCCTATAATCCTCCCTGGCCATCACCTGCACACTGAGCTCAATCTTCACACCTGTTTGCCCTCAACCTCATCAGTTTCTCTATATAAGCAAGCAACAAAAACACTCATGTTGTCTTTTCATAAGAAATGTTTACCAATGGTGTTCCACAAGCAAGGACTTACCCAACTACTCACCTTGGATTACCCACCTATTAGTGGGAATCTCGAAACCCTGGGAAACCCCACAATACGATATTATCGCGATACTTAAGCCTCGAAACAATATTATTGCGTTATATGGCTTTGTGCATTTCACTTTCACTTTAGAATTAGTAACAATTCAGGTGCGACAATTGCTTGAATGGTGAGTTCGTTGCTATTCTTAATGAAAAACACAACAACAAAACAGTACAATGACAAACTCACTTAAATAGGCACTTTTACATTTTGCGTTTAATATTTTACTGGTGCAAGAAAGCACTTCCTGTAGACACAGCTCACTGCGCACGTGTGTGAGAGAGAGTGATGCGCTGACTGTGATAATACAGTCTGAAATATTCCAAATTATTATTATTATTATTTCCTGTGTTATAAGCACAATACAAGCTGAAATTCAGTTCCTGAAAATATCGATACTTGCCATACTTGTATCGATACAACATCCCCACACAAAATATTGCGATACTATGCTTATAACATTTTTATTTTTTTTAGGTAATAGGTCTACCTATTACCTGCCTGTCGTCCCCATCTTCGGTCTGTTCGTCTGTCACGCGAGCCAGCACCTGCAAAACAATATAACTGTTATTCATCCAGCTAAGTGTTATAATCTTCTATGAATTACTTACTTACCCGTTGGAACCTCAGCTGCTTTGAACTGCTTGTAAATAATGTAATTCACGTTACCTTTGCGTCATCCTCTTCTGTTATCATGACAGAAGACCAGACCATAACTGGTAACAACCATGGACATCCAATCCTTTGACCCTGCACAATTGCTCCTCTCTTTTTCAAGATGGCTGTCCATTTTAAGATTATGTTGAGGAATTTCTTGATCTTTCCAATATGGTAGCATGGAGTGAGGATATCTTGAAGGCAATCTTCTGGTGCGGATTGGACGATAATCTTTATCAACAGCTGTCGACGTCAGCTACTACCTGTTCTCTGGAGTGCTATTTTGATTATGCACTGTGGCTAAGTGGTTCATCCTTCACTGTTGGCGAGGTTACCGTCTGCTCTGTGGAAGAAACCGTAAGCCACTCCTGTCTCTGTTTCAACAGTTTCCAATAAAATCGCAGCAAGTACTGCTAACAGCACAGACTCAAACAGCAGGGACATGGTGGCCAAGCTTGTAGACCCACCTATCATATCCATCAGGACAGTGCTAAAGATTCCGGTCCAGAAGATTCCGGTCCAAAATCCATACCAAATAAACAAAATGATGAATCCGTTCCAGTGAGTCAAATTCTCAAATCTATTCCTCAGTGTTATCTCCAAATCTGTTCCAAGGAATAATTTCCCCATGCTAGTTCCTGAAAGTGAAATAATAATGTCCACACACTACATAATAATCTCAACACACTACATTTCCCATAATCCTCCCTGGCCATCACCTGCACACTTGGCTCAGTCTTCACAACTGTTTGCCCTTAACCTCACCAGTCTCTCTATACGGCATTTCAGAATATTTGTAAACAATAGGCACCAAGATACTTCTGGCTGGCTGAACGCGAATGGCTTCTACTTACCAACTGAAGAGATCCAGCCAGCTACTGTAAACAGTTACGCTCGTTTCATACATACTCCGTTTGCAGTGCGTATGCGGTGTGTATTATTATTATTTTTTTCGTACCCATGTTAACCGATTAAAGCTTTCACACTGCACGCGGATGCGGTCCGGCGATCCGTTCCAGGAGCAATGCATATACGATCGTTTTCGCACAGAGTCTATTTTTTGCTGTGCTGCACGCGCTGAATTAAAGTGACAGAGCATTGTTCGCATTAAAATCAACATGTATTGACGTGAAAATCTAGTAATTTCACCATAGATGCATATGAATTAAAGTCTACTCTGTTTCAAGTTTCAGTGTTTTTGATTTTTAACATAGGTCTATGTTTAAATGTTTTGCCACTTGCGTGAGCAATGTAATATATAGATCTAAAGTACTAGGCTATACAAATATAATTTAATGAATTGAATGAAATGTTGTTTAAATGTAGTGCGTTTAAACGTGACATATGAAATGTATTGCAATGCTGACAAGCCATGTTCAGTAAAAAAAAAAATAATGGATTTGAAATAAATAATGAATAAATGTTGTGTTAGTGGTATACAACCGCAGAAAAACATTGTTGATGATCAAAGTTGAAACCGTGACAAAAACGTGTTGTGTTTGGGGTTGTGCCGCCAGATCTACAGCAAAAGGTGTAGGATTTTATTGATTTCCTTCAGAAAAAAGTAAATATATCCAGCGGAACCTGTGGGTGATAACTACTCAATGGTAGGCTGAGGCTCATTAAAAAAATTATGGTAGTAGACTAGCGCTACATCTACTAGACCAAGGTTAGGCATTTCATGTATTGCTATCTACCTGAATTAGTTAATCATTCCCTCAATAATCATGTTATCTATGTCTGAATTTCCACCACGTCTGTTTTTGAATCAACTTACCTATTGATATGTAGATTAGGTTACTGCCGAGTGCCGACGGTGGGTCTCCATTCCAAGCAATTTACTAGCGTTGCCATAGGAACTTTTTAACTAGCTTTTGCCACCTGGTCTATTATTGTTGTGACGTCATGGTGAATTGTCGTATATAAGCAAGCACCAAATATCCATTCATTTTGTGGTCTCATCGCTACATCATCTTTTCATAAGAACGGTTTACCAATGTTGTTCCACATGTAAAGACTTGCCCGACTAATTACCTTGGATACCTACCTATTACCTGTCTTTGGTCCCCATCTTCTGTCTGTTCGTCTGCCACACCAGCCAGCACCTGCAAAACAATATAACTGTTATTCATCCAGCTCAGTGTTATATTCTTCTATGAATACTTACCCGTTGGAACCTCAGCTGCTTTGAACTGTTTATAAATAAAGACCATCATTCATGTTACTGTCGTGTCATCCTCTTGTTACTGTGATAATTATATGATTAATATCATATTTTTAAATATGACTGTTTCATTATAAATGTGGTGATTATCTCTAAGGTGAACACCCAATATTATCTGAATCTAAGCCTGTCAACAAATGGAAAAGTCAGCCAGCTGTTTATCATCATGTTAATGAACCCCAACCGCAGGGGTGCTTTTTACCCCAAATACCATATATTCATCCATTAATGAAAAACTGTTGCTTTAATCACCATGAACGAAACTGAAAATCATTAAGACCTTTCTCAAAATATAAAGTCAATTTTAGCAATTCTCATCAGCTACTTAAATCGACAACAGTTTAAAAAACACAAATTAGATCAAATTAACACAGAATCAAGTTAGCATTGCTGCCCGCAATCACGTCAAGGATCAGCCAAATTTCCACGTGCATCTTGAAAAGAGGATAGTTTGGAAAATGCTGCAGCAAGTTTTTGTGCCATCTAGAGGTTTAGAGGTAAATAAAATCAAAGGCGCCTTTTACCCCAGTGTGCCTTTAGCCCCAATTGTACTATATGCTGTACATGTATCTTGACATGTACCACCACTGACATATAGTTGATGATACAGTCATATAATTAAATGTCCAAGTGAAATAATTATATAAGACTACTGTAAAAACATCTAGGTAAGCACTATCAGTTTTCATGTACAACATCAATAGGAGAGAGGTGTAAATTTTCAGAAGTTATATTTAAGTCTATACAGGTAATTTTTGACCCGAACATAACAGTTGTCATTTTTTCTAACAGCCTACATATAGGTCAGTAAACAGTGAGAGACATATATAAAGACCAGATGAAACAAAGGAATTCATCACAAATAAGTCTTTAAGTAAGACACATCACTTAAGAGTAACTGGTTCTGTAACATGTAAACTTAAAGTAGCCTTTTGATAAAGTCACCACTTAATGTACACCATATATGAACAAGCAAGCATGAAAATTGTGGATTATAACACATACTCTGTATATCTCAAATCTAAAAGATTCTCAGTGTCTAGGTAAGGGAAACTTGAGCAACCTGCACTGATAAGATGGGATATATCAAGATGTCAACCACTAATGAAGATGCTATTACTTTTGAAAGACTTGCAGTCATTGGAGAACTGCATAAGTAATCAAAGACTAGGAAATAATCAGGAAATCCACAGGGATGGGATTAAAGGAGATGCACTAGGCATACTAAAATGTGTCTGGGTCAAAAGAACTCTCTTTCATCCAAAGCTTTGATTATGCTAACATAGACCAAAAGCAATGCAAGCTTATTTCTAAGGAGCGTGTTTGTCCTGCTGCTCTCAGTTCTCCTCAAATACATGAAATAAAGGGTGATATCTGAAAAAAGCTATTAGATACTAAGAGAGCTATAAGAGAGCTATTAAATACTACTGAGTACTGACTCAGTTGATTGATACAGGAAAAGTTCCCTGAAGAGAAATCTTGTGCAAACATGTCTAAACATTGCACAAACATATTCTCTTTGATGGAGCAAAGTTGATTAAAGTAAACCGTGCTGCTGCTGCCAGCACACTGGTGCAATCTCATAGCCATAAATACATCCACACTGGTCCCCTGAGCAGAAAAGACACAAACAAACAGTCTTTACACTGGTTCCATATTAACAGAATAAACACCTTCCACCACAATAAAATGGTTTCATTCATCAGTCCATAAAAATCATAACAAGTTCTTCAGAGAAAACTGTTAAATTATTAAAGGGTTAGTTTACTCAAAAATGAAAATAGGGTATAGGGTGACCTATACCCTTAAAAGCTTTGAAAACCCCTTTGCAATGTTACAAATACATGTTATTATGCAGACTGAAGAAGAAATATTTAAGGTTTGGCACTACTTCTAGGTCACAAATTGAAATACATTTCTGATATTGAGGGGCAGACATTCTGACAAGTAAATGTTTCAGTTAATGATAACATAATGAAAATGTACTCCATGTTAATTACCAGTAATAGCAACATTATTACGCTTGTTAGTCGTTTGTGAACAAGATATGCTATTTACACATCATTCTTTCAAAAAGGTCAACTGTCTGTTACTGTATCTTTATGAAGATCATTTTCATATCTTTCATCTGACAAATTCAGGAACCCTTACCCGTATTCGTCTCATAGCAGCCAATATTTCAATCCTGCTTTTAGGACGCACAATATCCAGGCTCCCAATGAACTGTGGCAGAAAAGGTTCAAACAAGTAACATATGACAACATATTGTATATTTTCAATGAATTGCATTCATGCCAGTGCAACAGGTGAAGTAGGCTACAGTTAGCCACAACATATTAAAACCTTACATTACAGTGTCCATGTAACATTTATACATTTATATAATAATTACAGTCACAATGATTTGTTACAATCCTTCACCATGATAACTATTAAGTACAATCAGAACTTGCATACGTCATACTGGTAATAAGAACACATAATTTGTGAGCCATTTAATAAACAAGTGCATTTTGTATTCTTAATATTTACCTTCACCTCGAATGTGAGCCCATGCTGGAAATGTCCTTCATTATCAGCAGGAATCCTCTGATCCATTGAGTCGTCCACCAAATTATATTTACTCTTCTCCAGCATTTTGTTAAGCAAAGGAAATATCGTTCGATGCTTTTATTTATTCAAAACATGCTGAAGCCTCTTGGTTGCACTGATTTCTGAGGATTTCCTCACAGAAAGATGACGGCAGTCCTGACAATGTCCAAAGGCAACGGCAGAGAGGGATTCAACATCATTTAGAGTAAATATGATCTCAGTGTTATGTTTCATATAGCCAAGCAGAAGGTTCAAATATCGTGCGCCGGCCTGTTAGTAAGTCTGGATTTCCAGCATGATGATAAATATCCCACCTGTCCCTTTTTGGCGCAGATGCTCCCTTATCGTGAATTTCTGGGTCGTACTCATATGGTCGTAGCTACTATGGAGAGAACGCTTGTCTATTAATAGTCAGCAGACAGCATCGCCATTGGAAGGTTATCAAGCAGCATTAGCGCGAGCTAAATAATATTCACGAGACAAACATTACCTAGGCCTATGATTTTCGAGCAAAGTCTGCATGAGATCATTAATAATTATGAGCCAACCTTCAGCGTAGTAGCATTCATAATTTCGCGTCCATGATTTCTAAAAGGTTTATGAACCTTCACTGTCAGGCTGTGAAATACTGGACTTTTGAAAATACTTGTGAAGTGCTGACATCTTGTGGTTAAACAGGTGAACGCGCCTAACATTTACCTCGTAAATGCTGTTAAACTGAATGTACTGTTTGCTGAAAATATCCACAATATTTAAAGGCAGGGTAGGTGATGTTCTATATTTTTGTTGTTGTTGTTGTTGTTTGTTATGTTGGTTGAAAGTCTCTTCATATCCTGATAGCAATCTAAGTTAAGAGGTTTAAATGTAGGGGAGAGCGGGGCACGACCTAACGCCTTTTGACTTTCTCAGTTTGTGTAAATCCACTTGGGGTTCAGAGTATTTATTTTTTCCTACATTAATTTCCCACATGTCTAGTACAAATATGTGGTTTTGATTCAATAATACAGTGTATACTTTTTTCTTGATTTAGCCCGAAAGAATGGAAGTTAAATGTGACAACATTTTGGGTACATTGTAACACGTGAGGGGGCACATTGTAACATGACCATATGACAGCTTAAAATGTTACCTGATATAATAAAATACAATTATTAATAAAAAAAAAAAACTAGTTTTGACAACAAACACATCGCTAAATACAGCTATACAGCATAGTTCAAAACATAATAATTATAATAATAATTAACTGTTAGATCAGCATTAAAGAACAATCTCAAAGTGCAGATATAAGATGCAAATAATATCAGATTTGTCTTATTTTAGATAAAAAAATAAAATAAAAAAACAGAGATAAAAAATAAACTTAAGTAAGAAATTTACTTTTGCTATAGGTAAATAAATGTTCAGTGATATCTTCCAAAGATTTTTTAATTTTGGCGCAATTTTTTTCTCTAAATAATGTTGATATGGTAACTAGTAAATATATAAAGTTTCGTCATCCTGGCTTGTGTGGAAAGTGTTAAACCATGCGTGTTACAACTAACCCCGTGTTAGGTTGTGCCCCACACTCCCCTATATGACAACATTTCTCAGCTAAATGTGCTTAATTTATTTTTATTTTTTTCATATTTAGTCAACCTTATACTGTTTTTGTTTATTAAAATTTTATTCAACTAAATGTTAGAGCATTTTAGTTTTAGTCGATGAAGAACAGATGCTGGGGTAGGCCTTCGTACAAATCAAATTGTACAATTTCATAAGAAATTGTTATTTTCAATAATTCAATACAACTATATGATATAATATGAATTCATACAGTCTCATTCATTTTTGTGTGATGCTTACACTGCACTGAAGGTTAGGTTTAGGGCTGAACCTTATACATTGCATTTTCTAAAAATCAAACATTTTCAAATAAAATTTTACATTTTCATAAAATGCTAACTAGTAAAATGGCTGTGTTTTCTCTATATCTCTATCTCTAAATATTTTGGCCAAATCAAGTGGCCTTCAGTTTTTCCATCTGTATTATCATGGTGGTTGTCTGTACATTTTAATGTGCAAAGCAGATTTTTGTAGTTCTAATGGCTTGGATTACCATATCACTATACACTCACCTAGAGGATTATTAGGATCAATTTCTCATTAATGCAATTATCTAATCAACCAATCACATGGCAGTTGCTTCAATGCATTTAGGGGTGTGGTCCTGGTCAAGACAATATCCTGAACTCCAAACTGAATGTCAGAATGGGAAAGAAAGGCGATTTAAGCAATTTTGAGCGTGGCATTGTTATTGGTGCCAGACGGGCCAGTCTGAGTATTTCACAATCTGCTCAGTTACTGGGATTTTCACACACAACCATTTCTAGGGTTTACAAAGAATGGGGTGAAAAGGGAAAAACATCAAGTATGCGGCAGTCCTGTGGGTGAAAATGCCTTGTTGATGCTAGAGGTCAGAAGAGAATGGGCCGACTGATTCAAGCTGATAGAAGAGCAACTTTGACTGAAAGCAGCAAAGCATTTGTGAAGCCACAACACACACAACCTTGAGGTGGATTGGCTACAACAGCAGAAGACCCCACCGGGTACCACTCATCTCCACTACAAATAGGAAAAAGAGGCTACAATTTGCATGAGCTCACCAAAATTGGACAGTTGAAGACTGGAAAAATGTTGCCTGGTCTGATGAGTCTTGATTTCTGTTGAGACGTTCAGATGGTAGAGTCAGAATTTGGCGTAAACAGAATGAGAACGTGGATCCATCATGCCTTGTTACCACTGTGCAGGCTGGTGGTGGTGGTGTAATGGTGTGGGGGATGTTTTCTTGGCACACTTTAGGCCCCTTAGTGCCAATTGCCATAATGCACCATGTCACAAAGCTCGAATCATTTCAAATTGGTTTCTTGAACATGACAATGAGTTCACTGTACTAAAATGGCCCCCACAGTCACCAGATCTCAACCCAATAGAGCATCTTTGGGATGTGGTGGAACAGGAGCTTCGTGCTCTGGATATGCATCCCACAAATCTCCATCAACTGCAAGATGCTATCCTATCAATATGGGCCAACATTTCTAAAGAATGCTTTCAACACCTTGTTGAATCAATGCCACATAATATTAAGGCAGTTCTGAAGGCGAAAGGGGGTCAAACACAGTATTAGTATGGTGTTCCTAACAATCCTTTAGGTGAGTGTAGCTTTAAACCTGCACTGTCTTTTTGCTGTCTTTGCCCTACAGTTAGCATTTTAATGGGCTGTGGCTTAACATGACGAACACCTAGTCTGCCAGTCTGTCAGAACCTTCACCATTTATAGAGACAAGTATGACCTTAATGTTCTTTTTATGTTCTTTTGGCTCAAGGGTCTACCTCTCAAGGTGTTGAGAGACTTGCGTCATCCCCCTGAACTTGACTGTGATGTGAGTATAAATAAGTGCACACAATAACACAGCAAATGTGTGCATTCTTGACACACAGTGTCTTTACGGTACAGAAACAGATAAGGAGATTCTGTCTCAGAACACACTGTACCTATTGAGTTTTATCTTATTACTACAGGGGACTGTGAAGCTTGTCGTTCTACAGTTAATTTTTTGTCAATTCAACCTCAAATCAACGTAATAGCCTCCTTCTGAGCCAACGAAGGAAGGAAGAGAGAGATGGTGAGAACACAGGAGAATACAATAGAAATTATGAATGTGAATGTCCCCTTAGAAAAAATGTTAGCTTGATAATAACATAATGCCACATGCAGCTAAATGAAGCCAATCAGTTATAATTTATGCTTTTTCACTAAAACATACCCATCATATTGCTGGTCTAGAAGTAAGAACCGCTTGCATCAGGGTCTGGGGGCGGGGTTACCGTGACCAACAAGACGAACACAAACTTGCCATTTGCCAAAAACGCCATTTTTGAAATAGCAGCCAATCGAGCTAATAGCTGCTCGATTCTCTGTCTATACAAATCATAAGCTGCATGAATGCGTTGCTTTCGTGGTGTTTTGATGCTGATGTAGGAATGTAACACCATGAGCATCAATAGTAAAGCCATGAGCATCAATAGTAACGTTCGCCATTGTTGATGGAAGGCTTGTTCGAGATACATCGGTGCTGTGCAGACTGATCACCGTATGACATCAAAGTACAACGAGAGCATGGACTCCTTATGGTTTGTGGTATTTTGACATCATACATGGATCGGTCTGCGCAGCACCGATGCATCTCGAACAAGGCTGGTGTGTTTCAGTGTTTGTGTTTCCCGCTGCCTTGCTAGCGTTGCTGAGAAAGATGAGATGTATACAGTGACATAAGACCTGGCTCTGTGGTGGGTCTCTAGCATGTGGAAAGGCAAACCGGTTCTTAGAAGGCTTGTCAGTCGAACCAACTCTGAACTGGCACTAGCACTGGCTCTGAACTAGCACCCGGTTCATTCTGGTGGAAAAGGGGTAAGAGAGCATGCTGGGGACTATTTTCAGGCGCTGCGTAATATTATTGCGCCACTGCACCCATGGTATGGCAGCAAAGTTCCTTGATTATTATGCAGGAATGAGAGTAGTTCCTAGACATATCGATGTAGAAAATCGCAACTTTTTATTTTCCGTCAGTCTTAGTACACAATGTAACATCACAACATGTAAATAGGCATGTAAATGTAAATGTTGGTGTTATTTTGTCACTTATTGAGCAGTAGGCTAGATGGAGCCGTGTACCTCTAGTCTGTGTGCTAAGCTAGGCTAATGGTGGGTGCGTCAGACAGAGTTATGGCACGCACGGAGATAAAAATGGTATGCATGGACTTATCTAACTCTGGGGGATATGGTGAATAAGCTAAAGTCCCACAAAGTCGGCGTGTTCCTTTAAAGCTCAACGATTGTAAACACTGTAAAGACCGCAATGATGACGTTGATTTTACACCAATCCCAGGGCGAGTCTGAATCGGATGAAACCTGAACCTTGATCAGGGCGTTTCTCAGTGATGCTACTCAGTTTGAGGTACATTATGAGATGTTTCAAAAGTAATTCCTCACCATCAGCATCAACAAGTGTGCGTCCATCAACAAACCTGTGTGTGTGTGTGTGTGTGTGTGTGTGTGTGTGTGTGTGTGTGTGTGTGTGTGTGTGTGTGTGTGTGTGTGTGTGTGTGTGCATGCAATTTTCGGAGCTGTATCAATAACAGCGCATACGTTAGCCCAGTACTAATGTGAATGACTGATGTAACATTAAAGTTTGCTAAACAAATCTTGTTCCATCCTTTATCTTTACTCAAAGTTGTAAGAATGATAGATAATCTGCATTAATAGACACAGTTTTAGGTATTACTGCAGCCCACAGCTGATTTACAGTAGTATTTCAGTAAGACAGTAATAACATCAGTTAGCTAGCTAGAGACCTACACAATATGAAACACAATGCGTGTACAATAAGTGGACGGGCAATATGCTAATGTTTTGTCTTGACATCACAACTAATCGGCTTGATTCAATTAAAAAACGATTTGTTTAATTGACTCAGAGTTGAATTACTTTTGAGAGGCAATAACTTTTTATATCGTGCACTTTCATATTTAAAACGTTGCAGGATGTTTTCATTCACACTACATGAAAGGTAATTCATGTACAAAAATCCATTATAGGGGCACTTGCAATATAAAACAAATTAAAATATGCTATACTGTAAAAAAAGATCGTAAAAAAGTCATTATCATGCAAACCAGTGGTTGTCTGGCATATTTAAAAAAAAAGGTTTAGAGGATTTAAGTTAATCCGTAAACATTAATTTCTGTATGGAGTTAAAAAAAGCTAGTATTATAGTAAAAACAAATCAACCCATTATGGTGGGTTAAATAAACAACCCAATTTGCTGGGTAAAATTAACCCAACATGTGTTCTGTCCTATATTTACCCAGCCTGTTTAAAATTAAACAGTAGTTAAACACCACTCAGTCCACCTTCCTGGCGACAGATTCATGAGGACTTCCTCATCGTCAGCTCATAATGTTTTTGGGAATAGCTAGGCTACAAATGATCCATAGTTATGTGGAACAATAGAGGCGGAAAACACTGGTCATTTCTCTGAAATCTGTCTATTCCATATAAGTAGTTCCTCTATTGTGTCTGCATGCTCAAGTCTGACTTCACCACCATGATCCATGAATAGCCCTGAGTTATGAATAACTTACACGGGGAGGTGAGTGTAGGATATGCCACCCTAAACAGCAATAGTGACTAAACGTAGCAGTATTTACTGCAAATAGTTGCTATAAGTCAGTCTGTTGACACTGTTGTTCATTTCATCAGCACTTACAATAATCCAACAACTAAAATAGAAAGTGCACAACATCCTTGGTTAACTTTAGAAGAAGAAGGAAATGTCCTCTTACTGTAAGAGAGAGGCCCAGGATTCAATGCAACAGCATTTATTTGCATTTATTAAATGTATTTATAAAATCATTTATCAAATAGAAATCTAACATTATAACGTAATACCATAATAAATGTATTCACTGTCACATTTGATCAATTTAATGCATCCTTGATGGAAAAAAGATTAATTTTTATTTTACAAAATTGCAATGTTTCCAAACTTTTGACAGGTACTGTTGCGTCTAATCTTAGATCTACAGCTACTGAACTGTGCACTGAGAATCTACAGGTTCAAAATGTTAATGTTGAAGGTCTGAAGGCTCTGTGCTGTATTACTAGAACTGAAGTACTTCCTCCCGGATCTCAGAGGCTGCCATGTGCTTGTCCGTACAGACAACACATCGGTAGTCTTGTATATAAATCATCAGGGGGGTCTGAGGTTGCACCCTTTTTACAGTCTGGCAATTTACTTTCCGTGAGAGAAATCTACATCCCTGGGCACCTCAATCAGGGAGCAGACATCCTGTCGAGTCAGGGGCTAAGGCCCGGGGAATGGAGACTCCACCCCGAGACGGTTGAGTTAATTTGGAAAAAGTGGAAAAGTTCATTTGTAGTTTCATTTGGAGTTCCTGTAGGATCGTTTCTCAGCTGGGTTATCTCCTCCACTCTGAAGATGATTTAGCAGCCATTGTAGCTTACCACACACCTTTGGGTGGTGTGTCTTTGGGGAGAAACCCATTGGCACTTTGAGGACGAGGCCTGGAACTCATCCAAGGGTGCCAGCTTGGGATCTGGCCGTGGTGTTAGATGAGCCCATTGAGTCTGAGTCACAGAAGTCCCTGACTCTTAAGATAGTTTTTCTGCTCGCTATCACATCTCTATTGAGAGTAGATCTTCAGGCTCTGTCAGTTGCCCCTTCATGTTTAGAGTTCGCCCATGGCATGGTCAAAGCCTTCCTTCCCCCTCAAACGGGTTATGTGCCTAAGGTGTGGACTAATGTGGCACGCTCTATAGTTGCATCCACGGAGCTGCCCAGTGGCGTGAACCTGACCAGCTGTTGGTATGCTTTGGTTCACCCAGGTGGGGTTCGCCAGCATCTGTACAAAGAAATTTCAACAGGTGGCAATTGCTTTGGTGTACAAGGTGCATGGCCTTCACTCACTGGCTATCAGAGCGCACTCATCTAGCAGTATGATGACCTCCAAGGCCTTGTTATCAGAGGTTTCACTTCAAGAAGTGTGTGATGCGGCAGGATGGTCCTCTCTGCACATATTTGTGAGGTTTTATTGCCTAGATTTGGTCTCCTCACAAGGTTCTCGAATGCTGATGTCCACACTAGGGCAGTGTGGTATAATTAAACATGACTAATAGCCTATAGCGTCATCTCTGATGCAACATAGAAGTTCCCTTAAAAGGGAACGTCTTGGTTACGACTGTAACCATGGTTCCCTGAGTAGGGAACGAGACACTGTGTCATCTTGCCATACTTCCTCCTGACAATGTTTGATCCAGGTATCTTTTATAGCTTCCTGGTTACGACATCACACGCCATGGAATGACATTCCACAAATTAGTGTTTATACACAATCATGCAGGGACGTTCTTGTAGCACATTTCCAATGCAGAGTTTCATTCCCTACTCAGGGAACCATGGTTACAGCCATAACCAAGATTCTCTCTTTCGCTTCTTCTTGCACTTGAATGGTTTAAGATCACATTAAAATGAGCACATGTAGTAGACATAGGCTAGTGAGAGCTGTGCATGTAAACCCCACTCCCCTGAATTCCTCCTCCTTGTTAGAGCGCCCGCCCTCCCATGCGGACAGGCCCAGGTTCGCGGGCGGTGTGAACTGAAGGGGCTGCATACACAGGAAATATGTATACACAATTTCTTTTTTTTTTTTTTTTTTTACTTTTTTATTCTAGTGCATAGATGTTTATTTATTTATTCAAAAGTAGTATAGAATAAATATATCTCTTTAAACCTTTTTTTAGGTATTATGGTATTAAAATTATGGTAAATTTTCATAAGACTCTAAAAATATAGTCTTACAACTACAAGCAATATTGCAATATTGAACCAGTTTTCCTTATTCATATCTTAATCGTGAGAATGATTGCATCTACTGTGGTCTTCATAGAGTTTTAAAGGGCAGCATGAAGGGGGTTCAGAGCAGGTGACTCAGAGTAGGCCGCTGAAGCACCGCTGTCTCTCAGTGCCATCACAACAGAAGGTAAACAGGCTCCTGCAGAGGCGTGGAGTGGGTGAGATGAGTGGACCACGCTGTCGCCATGGAAACCAGCCTCATCTCCACAGAGCTTTCCTGGAAAAACACCTCTGGTTGACTGTATTTTCTGGAAAAACTGAATTATCCTGTTGGTAGCAGTTAATTATGCATTTGTATGTGAATAGAGTACATTTAAAGTCTTTTTACGAGGCTCACTGAGAAAAGTGCCAGGCATTGTGTGGTAGAGGTGACTAAGAGCCTCCATTAACCCATGTGAGTGGGATGTGTGGGAAGAGGAAGTGCAGAGGGGGGGATATATCTGACGTATTTCATTATGACATTTCCTTTTAGCTGCACATAATATAAAAAGCTAAATAGAATAAAATATACTCCAAAAGCAAAGAAAAAAAAAAACTATGTGCATTGGATATGTGTGAAGAGAAAATAGGATTAAAACGATCAATTTACTTTTAGCTGCACATAGAAATACAATAAAAATATCCAAATCAAAACTAAATAAAATCAAATAAAACAATATTATACAACTATATATATTCTAAACTTCTAAATTCAGTAATTAATAATTAAAAAAAGATAAAACTGCCAAAGACAAATGTTTGCATGTAAAAATTTATTTCACTCAAATTCAATAAATAACCCAGAATTGTTCATCAAATATAAATAATACTATTTTCAATATAACTGTTCAATAAATACTCATAGGCAATACAAAATACACACACAGACAAAAACACAAATAGTTTTACATAAATGTGCAAAAAATGTTCCCACTTTCACAGTTATTATCCAGTGCTACAAACTTGATCTTCCTGTGTGCTTCACTGCTGTATTCATAGAATGGATGTTCTCTAATGCCCAAGGCCTTCCAGTCTGGCTTTGAGTCTGTTCAGTCCTCCTGAACCTTAAGAAACTGGTTCAGATCGTTCACCGACCATTACATCACATAAATGCCCTGTTTATCTGGGACGCATTCCTCAGTCTCTGTCTTTACGCCATGGGTAGTTTAACCCAAATGTTGTGTGATGAGTTCCTGGTAGACTGTTGACTTGAGGAAACGAGGGTAGCAGTCTTTCTCCATGAGGGTGTAAATTTTACTCTGGGCAAGGTTGAAGCAGGACAGGGTGGGTTGTTCCATATTGTTCAAAGTGATGGTTTTAGTTTCGTGATCAAGATTAACCTGCAGAGAAATTATTTGCCATTAGATATTTCCATGACAATTTCTATTTAGTGCGAGTCTTCTGAGCTATTAATATTCTTAGGAAATTTACCTCTCTCGGTGCGTCAGAGCAGATGAACTCCTCATAGATTTTCCTGGCCTTGGAGCACAGTATTGAGGAGCTCTTTGTGTTCCTGTAGTCCTCACAGGCCAAGTAGAAAGCAATATTTTCTTCGCTGTACTCAGATGACAGAAAAGCCGTGAAAGCACACAGTCCCTCTGCAAAGAAACATGAGGAAAACATTAGATGACCCTGAAGAATTATGTGCTTGTATATTGCTACACTGTAAAAAAAGTGCTAATCTACAATTGTATATACCTTAAAAAGCCATTGATTCAGTGATATATATATATATATATATATATATATATATATATATATATATATATATATATATATATATATATATATATATATATATATATAAAATAGTTAATACATTTTTTCTTTCCACTGATATAAACTCACCTTTGTGCAGCAGGAGTTCATGGAAAGACTGGCTCCATTTTTGTCTGTCCTCCAGTGTTAGCTTGTTAGTTTTTTTTGAGTGGCCCGTGATATTAAGCTCTTGCTTTTGCAGAAAATTTCCAAACCGAGCCTTGAGCTCCTTTGCCCTGTAAGGAACAAAATGAGGTCTAGTTTAAAAGAAAATAATGACATTTGAGCTCTTCTCAGTATTCTGGCAGTTTTGTTTTAAAAATATATATATATAAATATGAAACATACCTTTCCAGACATGTGATTGGCAGATGCTCTAGTGATCGGCACATGTTAGCAGGTCCAAAGATTTCCTTCTATGCTCCACAAGTGGTTGTCTAATAGTTAATGTTGTCTGAGACTTTTGATTCTGTCTAAATGTCAGCAATGCTGGGCTATTTATGCAGTTTCACCCTCCGTGACATCACTTGACTCAGCCAATGAAACGCAAGCTGTAGAGGGAGGGGGTGTTTCTGCCCTTCATGCAGCCTTTGGTCTCCAGTGAATCATTTCCAGTAGAAGATTAAGTAGATCCCTTAAAGATTCACTTTTTCCTCCCATGTGCTTAATGCTCTCAGTTTGTTGCATAAAACATTGGAAATGGATGCAATACCAAGTTGGACATATTTCAGACATATTTTTATAGGATAAAAGGGAATTCTGTAATTATTTACTCACTCTTATGTTGTTCCAAACCTCTATGAATTTCTTTGTGGAAAACTAAATAAGGAAATTATGTTTCATTTTTTCTTATATTTAAAGATAATAATATATTGTGGTTTTGGACCCTATTGACTGTCATTGTATGAAAAAAAAATAATAATAATAATAATATTTTGTTTTCCACATGAGGGTGAGTAAATGATGACAGATTTGGCCTTTTTGGGTGAGCAAAATAAAATTTTTGCTCCTTGAATTTTTCATACCATTGTGAAACCAATATATATATATATATATATATATATATATATATATATATATATATATATATATATATATATATATATATATATATATATATATTACTTTGCTTGTTATATCAGTTGGTTAAATACTGTAACTTATATAACAGAGAAAATTTGTAATGATGCAAATGTATAGGGTGCCTACAAAAGTCAAAAGTACTAACGTCATAATTGAATAACTATAGGCATGGAAATGTATTCAACCACGTGTGTGCAAATGCCATTTTCTACATACAGGAAGTTATGGGGGGATTTCAGTAGAAATGTCTGTGTAGACAGGAGGAAGCCCACCCACGCACCTTACAACCCCTGCTGATGTCATGGACTGTGTGAATGCGTCTGCCATTCGAGCGGAGGGTCTTAAAAGCGTTGACGTAAAAACAGGAAATACAGATGTGGCAGAAGTCAGGGCAATAGAAATTTTTTTGGATCAAAGCAAAAGGTGTAACCGTGATTTAAAAAAAAAAAAACTTTTGAGTTGCATGTAGCCCACATCAAATATTTATCCTGCTGGGGTGAAATGCTTCTTTCTTTCTTTTGATAAGCATTGAGTATTATTCCAGAGGAAATAGCTCTGAGGTTACTGTAATACTGTAACAACAATAACAATATCAAAAAGTCAGAAAACTTGCTTTATGTGGTAATTATTATGTGAATAACACTGATTATCTCTTCATCACGGCACCTGTAAGTGGGTGAAATATATTAGGCAGCAAGTGAACATTTTGTCCTCAAAGTTGATGTGTTAGAAACAGGAAAAATGGGCAAGTGTAAGGATTTGAGCGAGTTTGACTAGGGCCAAATTGTGATGCTAGACGACTGGGTCAGAGCATCTCCAAAACTGCAGCTCGTTTGTGGGCTGCAGTGGTCAGTATCTATCAAAAGTGGTCCAAGGAAGGAACAGTGGTGAACCGGCGACAGGGTCATGGATGGCCAAGCCTCATTGATCAAACAGATGAGCTACTGTAGCTCAGATTGCTCAAGAAGTTAATGCTGGTTCTGACAGAAAGGTGTCAGAATACACAGTGCATCACAGTTTGTTGCGTATGGGGCTGCATAGCCGCAGACCAGTCAGGGTGCCCATGAAGAAAAAATGTAGAATCAGGAATTTATTGGATGGTGATGTCATGTGATTGACAGGTTGTCCCGCCCTCACGCCAGTAATCGTCATCAGAGAAGAGATGAGCTGCAAGAAGCATATGAATTTTAATACGTGCACAGATAAATCATTTATAACAAACTCAAACTCAATATGCAATAAAAACTCAAAATGCAATATTCCATAACAAATAAGAAATGTCAGTTTTGATTTTATTGTGACATTAAGCAAAAGTCTCAATTTTCTCTATATTTATAGCTGTTGAAACAATACCAATGAGATCTCATTTGAGATTTTATTATGGCAACCTGTTACCATCTCCATTAGCAATAACATGTTTTGTTTACTGGCTTTGGTATTGACTTCTCAGTGGCCGAGATTTGATTCCAGCAACTGTGAACTTTATTACATTAATTTGGAGGACAAAAATATGTTGTGCTCTTTTTACATGCTCAATCAAAGGTCAGTGTTTTTGGGGACAGAGTGTTACAGCCTGTGTCTCAGGCCAGCTGTGGCATGTCTTATTGAGACACGTCCCCATCTGTCCACTGTCACTTCAGCCTGGACGTAAACATGTTTTCTTTGCTAGTGCCCAGGCAGAAAATAATAGCCCCGCAAAGTCATGATGTGAAAAATATTGTCGGCAAAAATTAATAAAAAAAAACCCCAACATGAGTTGTCATTTAAGATTTAGAATCGTCATTATGGTACAGATAGTCCTAAACTGTCACCATAAATGACTTTCCTGTGGAAGCCCATTCACTTCAGAGAAAGCTATCTAACAACTGCAGTGTAACACAAGTTGCTGCCTTCACTGTAAAGTGATCAATTGACTTAATAAAAAAAAAGTGAGTAAACGCGTTGCCTTAAAATTAAGTAATAAATGCTTGAACTTGACAATTCCACATAACTTAATTTTTTTAAGTTTATTTAAAAAAATAGTTTTGCTTAATAATTTTAAGGCAATGGGTTTCCTCGTTGTTTTAAAGTTAAAGGGTTAGTTGACCCAAAAATGAAAATTCTGTCATTAATTACTTACCCTCATGTTGTTCGACAGCCGTGAGACCTTTGTTCATCTTCGGAACACAAATGAAGATATTTTTTGTTGAAATCCGATGGCTCAGAAAGGCCTCCATTGGCAGCAATGACATTTCCTCTCTCAAGACCCATAAAAGGTAATAAAGACGTCGTGAAAAAGCCCATCTCACTACAGTGGTTCTACAATAATTTTATGAAGCGATGAGAATAGTTTTTGTGCACAAAAAAAATCTAAATAACGACTTTATTCAACAAGTTATTGTCTTCCGTCTGGGCCTCTGACGTGAAGCACCACGACGCATGCGCGAGAATATGACGTAGAGCCGGCGTTCGGGCATCCAGGAAATGCACACTTTAGCACCATTTTGAGCACTACACCAAGACCTAAAGCACAATCAATATAGAATTCAACAGCTTAGATACGGCGCATCTTCCTCTGCTTGGAAACAAAGTTTCTCGCATCCGGGTCATGTGTCAGAACTCCGGCTGTACGTCATATTCTCGCGCATGCGTCGTGGTGCTTCACGTCAGAGGCCCAGACGGAAGACAATAACTTGTTGAATAAAGTCATTATTTAGATTTTTTTTTTTTTGCGCACAAAAACTATTCTCGTCGCTTCATAAAATTATTGTAGAACCACTGTAGTGAGATGGGCTTTTTAATGACGCCTTTATTACCTTTTATGGGTCTTGAGAGAGGAAATGTCATTTCTGCCAATGGAGGCCTCTCTGAGCCATCGGATTTCAACAAAAATATCTTCATTTGTGTTCCGAAGATGAACAAAGGTCTCACGGCTGTCGAACAAGTAATGAATGACAGAATTTTAATTTCTGGGTGAACTAACCCTTTATGTAAACTTAGCACTTTTTACAGTGTTAAATTTGTAAGCACAATCAACTTGGATGTTTCAGTCACTTCAACTTAAATGATATTAAACTGACTTTAAAATGTTCTCAAAAGTTAGCTTATCTTATTTTGATGAGTTAAAGCAATGTAAAACATGTTGTCATAGCTTCTTGATCATATAATTAGTAACTCGTCATAATTGTTACTGTTTTTCCTCACAAATGTGAGTTAATTTCTCATAACTGAAATTTTGCCCCTCACAATCAGGGGACTTTTTATTTTTATTTCTTACAATTGCAACTTTGTTTGTCACAGTATCAATATACAAACAATCAATATTTATTGTAGTGTGATTTATATCTCATATCATGACTCATAGTTGCAACTTTGTATCTCATAATTGTGTATTTGTTTCTTATTTTAAACTTTATCCCAGAATTAACTTAATTATTATTATTATTATTTATTTATTTATTTTTTACTTTTTTTTTTTTTTTTTTTTTTTTTGGGAAACATATTTTTCAAGTGTTCTTGGCAATTTACAAAAAGGTATAGTTTGTATTTAGTTCTTATTTAGCTGATTATTTGGAACTTTATCATGCACACAGCTAAGCGTGTTATTGCTGCTGCCGGAAAGCTGCACGTCCCTGGAGTTTGGTTTCCCTCTCTGTTAAACAATGGATATCATTAACAAGGAATTGTGAAGCACAATGATGTTTCTATTTAAACTCAGCTCCTCTCTGGAAGTTGGCTCGTTCAGCTTATGGGAACTATTCAACTGCACAATATATAATCATGACTAACATATACTGATGTGAAGGTCACATATTAATTTTATGTTTTGCCCATTTCTAGGTCGCAGGTTGTATAATGATGTTACTTTGCAAATAGCTCATCAATTTTGAATGAAATATCTGTTATATGAGCTAAAAGGGATGTGATATGATGCCCTGATAACTATAAATAAAGCAATACCAAACCATTTTCTAATCTAATGACACTATATTATTAATAAAAATGTGTTGTATAATAGACAGTTAGGTCAGTACAGTGTTCTCACTTTCATCAGTAAAATAATATAGGCCAGAGATATTTATAAAGCACCTATTTTCTCTTTCATTTTAAATATTACATTATTAACACAAAAGCAAACTTGCCGCCTTCTGTTATACATGAGAATCATGAAAACACTTCATATAGATATGTGTCCGCTATAATGCTTAAGAAATGTGTACCTTTTGTAGCAAGGACTTTTATTTTCAACAGACTAAACACAGAAAGTGCCGTGGTTTGTGCAAGCTTTAAACTCATTTTGGACTGCATATTTTTAAAAATGAGAAAACGGTCGCTGGTTCTTTCTGTATGTTGTGAAGCATCTGATGTGAAGATAATGTGTAGGCCAAGTGTTTTACACAAACACTAGTCATTGTTTTAAGCACTTGTTGACTAAACAGATGATTAAACCCCCATAAACACATGATGGCACATTGTCATTGTCATGATGGCACATTCAACAGAATTTCCCTTGGGAAAATATAATCACCACTCATCTTCTGACATTTCTTTTCACAACAGAGTTTAACAAATGGTTGCCAAATCTATGTAGTGCAGTGGCAAATGAACAGACCTTTCCTCAGAAAATCGAAATTGTATCAAACATGATACAGTTAGGGTAGAAGGTAGGGTAGGTATTTTTTTCCCCTTTTTGTTATACTGGTTGAAACTCTCTTCACCTGATAGCAATCAATAAAAAAAGTGGTCTAAATATTAAAACATGTACATACACCAATCAGGCATATCATTATGACCTAATATTGTGTTGATCCCCCTTTGACCCCACTTAGGTAAGTGACGCACATACACCCGGCCATTCTTTTCATGTAAAAGAAAATGTGATTCATCAGACCAGGCCACCTTCTTCCATTGCTCTGTGGTCCAGTTCTGATGCTCACGTGCCCACTGTTGTCACTTTCAGGGGTGAACAGAGGTAAGCATGGGCACCCTGACTGGTCTGCGGCTATGCAGCCCTATACGCAACAAACTGCGATGCACTGTGTATTCTGACACCTTTCTGTCAGAACCAGCATTAACTTCTTGAGCAATTTGAGCTACACCAGCCTTCGCTCCCCACACTCAAAAAAATGAACTTATGATGCTGTTCACTTTATTTAAGTAATTCATCTTGATTTAACACCATTATATCAGGTTTCTGGTTCAAATGTAATGATTCATGTTAAACTGACTTAAAACCGTTACTCTTTGACATAACTTGATGTTTTTATTTTGAAATAACATGTTTCAATCAAGTAACCCAATCAAACAGGACTTTCACTTCCCATCATGCTTTGCAAAGGGGCTGAATTCGAGAGTAAATGTTTAAATAAAGTGCTATTTTATGCATTTCTAACAAGATGAGAAAATGGAGAGACTTTTTAATGTTTAATGTTTTGTTATGTTGGTATTTAAAAAATTGGGTTATGTTAGTGTTTTTGGCTACCGTTGTGGTGAAGTGTAGAGCATGTGCTTGGGCTAAGGATCTGCTGATAACAATTAAAGTTGTTTTAATAATTAAAAAAACAACAACAACTATTATGGGCATGCCATGGATGTAACAAAACCATCTTCTGGCTAGCCAATAAGATCTTGTAAAAGGTTTTGTAAAATAGTATTTCACTAAATAAAAATAATCAGTTCAACTGGATTATTTGTTTGGGTTTTCTATATTAATTTTAGAGTAATTAAACTTAATAGTTTTGAACAAAATTAAGAATGTTAACCTGATTTAAGTAAATGGCATTGAATTAACTTTACGTACAAAAATTACGTTTACTGAAATAAACAATGTTAATTAAATTCAGCATAACCTAATTACGTGGAACCTGTTGACATAAAAAAATTAAGTAAATCTAACGTATAATTTTTTTGAGTGCATGTGCATCACTGAGCCTTGGCCACCCATGACCCTGTCGCCGGTTCACCATTGTTCCTTCCTTGGACCACTTTTGATAGATAATGACCACTGCAGACCGGTAACACCCCACAAAAGAGCTGCAGTTTTGGAGATGCTCTGACCCAGTTGTCTAGCCATCACAATTTGGCCCTTGTCAAACTCGCTCAAATCCTTACGCTTGCCCATTTTTCCTGCTTCTAACACATAAACTTTGAGTACAAAATGTTCACTTGCTGTCCAATATATCTCAGCCACTAACAGGTGCCGTGATGAAGAGATAATCAGTGTTATTCCCTTCACCTGTTAGTGGTCATAATGTTATGCCTGATCAGTGTATATCTCTGTGGAAGTCACAGAACCCCAAAAAAAAAATGTTCGTCCAATCATTGCAGTCGGTCCGAATGCAAGTCATGTGGTACAACCCCAGACAGCTGGGATCTGGGATCACATCTGGTACATGTGGATTCCATGCGTGCCAGATGTGGGCCGGATCCGGACAGTTAATTCTGGATGACTAGAGCTCTGTAAATTCTTTATGTTCATTATTATTAAAGTTAGTTAAAGCAGAACCAACTGTTACGCATTTCAGAGCAACGCAGCAGTGCTGTTTCATTCCTGAAAGAATCAGTGCTTTTGAATTAACCAGTTGAGTGAATGATTCAATAATTAACTCATAGTAACTTTGTTAGTTTCATAGTAACATAGTTTCATTCATGAATGATGTTTGTTGTTTGAAAGAATAACTCAATGATTCGCTCATAAAGACTGTTACTTGTTGACGCCCCTAATATTTTGTTCTGACAAATTTCCAAACTGACTTCAGAAAAAAATGCCCTTCAGAACTCTTGAATGACTAAAGTTAAAAACTCCAGCATATTAATTTAATATGACAGATTATGACGAACAGGATGTATGGAGATAATGACATGTGACTGGACCTCTGCGGGGATTGCCATTGCTAAGAGAATATTGGATTTGCCCAACATTCTGTATAACTGGAATTTAACTGGAAGAAGTGCAGATTTATGGGAATACAGCTGTCTTGAAGTTTCAAGTCAAACTGGCAATTGTCCCAGAAACTCTGGGCCTAAACAAACTTCAGCTTTCCTTCCAGAAGTCTCCCAGAAGCGTTTTAAAATATGAAGGTTCAAAGGGTCTTGTTGCTAAAAATAAGAATCTCCATTTGTGTAACTGGAGGAACAGTAACAGATCAGATTAGAGCAGGAACTCTGCTGGATAATCTGACTGAATTAACCTGGCAAATTAGGTTACTTCAATGAAAGTAAATTGCGTTTGCTCGTATGAACAGATTCTTGCACTAAAAATGGCACTTTTTCAGTGTATTTTGGGTAACACTTTATAACAATTATAGTGTAATAATAAAATACTTACAAATAATTAGCAAACTATTAGTTAATAGTTAATCACAATTTTGTAAACTGTAGTTAATACATTAATAGACTATAGTGAGTTCTTCATTCATTTTCACTGTAATTAGCAAAGTATTATTTGTTTAATTAGCTCATATAAAGACTTAGATAATGCTTTGTTAATTTATTAAAAGTAAATAGATCTCACTTTAGATTAGGTCATGGAAAATGGGAAAATTAAGAGGGGGTGGGAGGAGGGGTAAATAAGTCAGAATGCTATTTACTTTACATTGTTAAAGAGTTGGATTCTTATGCTTAACATGGCCAACATTTCAAAACATTTGTTGGACGTATGATGGAGTATTTCTGTTCCAGATACACTCCTTCAGGATTCGAACAAGTTTCAGAAAGTTGCCATGTAGTGCCAAAGTATGGCCATGTATTACGTCAAAAAGGATGGAATTCCTTGTATGGGCACTTTTCCCCATCAACGTGCTTCGTTCGGGTTATGGGAGCAGTCGGCAGCACTGTCATTTAGACCACGCAATCAACAATGTCACTAAAGAAGTGTGTTTCTGGTTGTGAGGGAAAGATAACCTTGTTCAGCTTCCCAAATAACCCAGAGTTAAGGGAACCGTGGATGCAGTTATTTTTTTCCAGAGCAGCAACAGAGTTCCCATGAGTCAAAACTGCAGGCGGTGAGCGAAACTGCATCTGTGCTTTGTTGGCAGTCGGCGCGTAAGTGCATTTAATGTAAACAACGAACGTATAGATAGTTATCCAGGGATCCAGCGATGATGTATTGTGTGTGTGCTTGTGATTGAGTCTTTAGCTCCACCCACTGCACACCTTCATGAGTTTGGCTGTTTTCAGAAAGAATTGGTAAAGCGTATCTGTCTTTTATAAATATGATCAAACTAAAGACTCTTCGGAGATGAGTCTTTAGGATGCAATACTAATATATAGGTACTCAAGATTAACATGTGTGCGTTATGACACCTTTATTTAAGTGCTTTAAACCAAACTTTATTAAACATTAATTGAATTATTATTCAGTGTTCTGGTTCACTGTCTTTGTGGGGACTATCCATAGATGTGATTTTTATACTGTACAAACTGTATATTCTATCCCCTACATAAACCCTACCCTTAAACTTATCCATCACACAAAACTTTCTTCATTTTTACATTTTCAAAAAGAAAAAAAAAAAAGAGGCCTCAATTTAGGTCCCCATAGTGACACAAATCCCCATGAGTCATTTCCCCATGAGTCAATTATTACTGATTTATTTTAACGCGATCTTATGAGTATTATATGTAATTAATATTGACTAAATGTATTTATTTATTTATTAACATTTTAAGGGGTTACGTTTAGCTTTGGGGATAGGCTTAATGTACTTGTAAACATTTTAATGAACTCAATTCTTGAATTTTAATAGTGCAAATAATGTCCAATAAAGGTTAGTTTAAAGCACTTAATTAACACAATTTTCCCATTTTCCGTGACCTAATCTAAAGTGAGAACTTCAGTGAGAATTTACAGTTAATATGTTGTTAACAGAGCATTATTTAAATCTTCTTATATGAGCCAATTAAACAATAACACTTAACACTGTTAAATACAGTGTATACAATGAATTAAGAACTCACTATGTAGTCTATTAATGTATTAACTATAGTTTATAAACTATTAATTAACTCTTTGCAAATTATTTGTAAATAGTTTATTACACTACAGTAATTATAAAGTGTTACCGTATTTTGCTCTCTAATTATTATTATTATTTTTTGCCATTAGGAGTTGATATAAAATAAACATGTATGTGTATTTTTTGAATGGTGTGTATCTCCTACCCAAAGCATATTCTCAGTATGCCATTTTATGGCAATAGAGAATGTAACTTGCATTCAAAATCATCTGACAGGTTTTCAGTGAAGAACAGCAGGGGTCTTTGAATAGAACAGTGGTCTGCATTGAGTATATCAATCTTCCTCAGATTTCTGCAGAATCAAGCACTCCCAGAGTTACCTGGAAAGATACAGGCCAACAAATGAAAATGGCCTCACCACAGGATGTTTTCATACAAAACGCTTAATTGGGAACATTGTAAAACCTGTGCCGGTTGAGCACTGATATTTTTTTTTAAATGCTGAGATTGGCTTTCACACACAGCTAGAAGTTTAAGCAAGCTGCTTTCATTAGAAGAAAGAACAAAAAAAAGTGTTGCATATTCACAAATGTATTTCAGTCTCTATGACAGCAACATAACATGTGACTCTCTGGCCAGTAAGGGCAAAGGGGGAAATGGGTTTATTCATGGCACATTGTTGTATGATTGTCTTTTTCTAGAGATCACATCACCTATGTAGGCAATTTTTAACTAACCTTTCTTTATTTTCTTCAAATTCCTTCTTCCAATCAAGGGCATAGAATACGTGTTGATGTGGGGCACTTTTAATCAAATGTGAATTCATCCCCCACACATTTTTTCGGCCAAGTGTGTTCACTTCGAAATTTTTATGGGCCAACAAATAATTATAGGTTTAAGTTCAAAGAGGCAAAATAGTCTATGCATGACCTGATGTTTTATTCTTATCCAAAATGAGGCAATATAAGCATTATGGAGCGCTAAACACGTTCCAGGAAATCCCTTATATGGACAAAGGCACATTTATCAATAAAGCTGTATAAAAAGAAATTTATAGAAAAAAAAAAAGACAATGAAAACACATTTGTGACAATATATGGTTTATTTGTGTTTTTCAAGCCATCTCAGGTATTTTTATAGCAATTCATTATATGAACAATTCAGTGCTAATTAATATTACAGTATAGAAACTATAAAATATGTTCTGCCTTATTCTGTGAAAAAAGCCTCATCAAGTGTTAGAGTGGCTTTAAAAAATACATGCTATTATTATTTTTTTTTTACATGGTATAAAATCCATGATGACTTAATGCACAGTAGTACATTAACCAATCATAAAATTGTCATTAGGTAAATATAGGAAAAAATAATATAACATAAAAATGACTGGTTATTGTTCAGCAGTGTATTTGATTTATTAGCCAATAAAAATTAAGAGATAAGAACAAATAAAACCTGTCAATTAGACAAATGTCAGAAAAAAAAAACATCTCAGGTTGTAACCATGGTTCCCTGAGAAGAGGAACAAGATACTGCATCATGGAGTTGACACTATGGGATCTTGATTGACTAGCATGGTCAGGTGACTTCACAGGTGCACCAGAAGGGTATATAAGGGCACCTAGAGAGGACGTCATCAACTTTAATCTCGTTCCCCTACCATTGTTACAGTCTTAACCTGAGACCTTCCCTTTCGGAGCGGAACTCCACACTGCAACATGGATTTAACGCAATGGGAATAAAATACCCACTATGCCATACGGAATAAATGCCTCACTGTGCTTGTGAACTGCCCAATAATCTAAGCTGTAGCCAAAGCATTACCATACAGCACACCCATGACCAAGAACTAGATAGCCTGTGGTTATGCCCACAGCTCAATCTCTGCCAGAATGCTCATTCTCCTTGCTGTACTGCCCATCCATATAGGGAACAGATTAATGCAACCTCCATAACCAGGAGGAGGCTTCAGATAATAGCCCCTATATTTCCAATATGAATGTGATTCAAAGAGAAGCAGATGATGACAGAAGAGGAAGTGGGACACTACTGCGATACTGCCCACACTTCCTGTCCCGTCTAGCCCATTCACAATGTGATCACAGAGGAAGCACATACAATTCTGCACTTCTGTAATAATAAAAGAGATTGAAAAAAGTGAAGTGCATTAGGAAGGGCAGCAGATAGAAGAGTGGGTCACAACAGCGTTAGAACTCTACACCTGCAATGGCCCACACAAGGAAAGCTTACCATATTATCTCCAAAGTGCAAGCTTCCAGAGAGATAAATAAAGGAGTGATTATAACAATAACTGTACTCATCTACAACAGTCTAGCTTTACTACTACAGAGACGTATGGATGCATCACCTAGGTGTACAAGGGCTCGACAGACAGTGGTGCGGAGTGCTAACAACAAAATCCTGCTATCTCAACAGTTGAAGCCCTACCTCTTTATTAAATAGACCACCTTAACAGTTGATGTACACCAGTTGATGTGTTGTCCGTCCAGACTAGCACATGTTTGTCCTGTTTCAGTGGAACCACTGTCCTGGCCACCCTAACCCTAACGCAGGATAGGAGTATCCTAGTCTGCCACTGAGGTAAACTGGACACCACTGAACCTGGGAGGATGCTGGGTGAACTGAATCTCACAGCCAAGTCTGATTGTCTGTGTGAGCCAGTGAGACGGACTGGGAAGCGCTAGCCAGGCTCCCAGACACCGTGTGAGCGGGACCTAAGGGACTAGAGACATACCTGCAGTGGGGCAGAGACATGGAGCATAGTGTGAGGTGCAACACTAACCTGGCTCCACGGTTCCCGTGAGGGAATGGCAGGACACGTGTGAGAAGGCACTGTGTCCTCAAACTCCTGCCGATAGAAGAGGAGGATGAGAGTGGCGTAGCCTCGCTCACTGTCAACCGACCCAGAGATTGAGGAAACTGCTCTTTTATTTGCAGAAAAGACAATCCAAGACACTTCTTCTGCTTCAAAAAGTTAAAAAGATGGCTTACTTATTCAATAGATGGCTTACTATAGAAACAATACAGAATAACTAAAACACTGCACACATTGCTTTGCCTTGTAAAGGTCAAATTGGTCACAGTTTGATCAAAATATATACATAAGAAGATACAAATAGGCCTATACCTACTTCTAGTTTGGTAGGTAATAATGTGGTTTATCTAATACTGCATTAGTTAACATGAACTAACAATGAACAGTAGTATATTTATAAACTAACATTAACAAAGATGAATAAATACTCTACAAATACTGTACAAAGAAACTACCAGTCATTCCACATACTAGACAATATATATATATATATATATATATATATATATATATATATATATATATATATATATATATATATATATATATATATATAAATTTGTTTAGTTTAGTTTAGTTTAGTTTTTTCTAAATTTTGGTAAACTGGATTTATATAATGATATAATATTCATCTGATTTTAGCCACTATTAATGAGCAGTAATGTAATGGGCAGGTCAGGTCAGTTTGATGACAGTACTGAGCATGACATTCGCTTTCCTACGCACTGCTTAGACAATAAATTGTGAGAGGTTACACAAAACATAAATCAGTAATAAACAAATGGCTCACCATCACAGTCAGTAGTCATGTGAAATGACGACCCATGCAGCTCCTGTAGAACCTTTACCTTTTGTTTGTGAACTCTATGACTCACTGTGACTATTGCTTTTGTATTTGAACTCATCCTGCACAGTTTATTCTACAAACATGAATATATCTCAAACACACACACACAGACACACACACACACACACACACACATACACATAAATATATAAATATATCTCTGTCATGACAACTCAGAGACTGTTTTGCATGGTAATGGGTAAGACAATGGTGATATGTTTGGTCTTGGTGGAACAGATCTGCTATGCTTCTGCTGCTTTTATTGCTGCTGCTGCTGCTGCTTCTGTAGGTTATTGCTGCTGCAGAGCAAGTATGAGACATGAGATCCTGAGATCTCTTACCTGATGAGACGAGGCTCACACAGAGAAGTCCATCACTTCTGTTCTGCATGACCCGCTCAGTGACTTATTGGATAACATTGGGAAAGTGTGCCTTCTAGTAGGAGGGAACACTGCGGAACCCACATTGTACCCCGAAGGAGTTATGTGGAGTACAACTGCTGAGCCATAGCGAGGGGGGCTCTCCCAAAGGAAAGACACAGTCTTCGGTTTAAGAGAGACCGTGGAAAAACATATGGGATCCCCGCAGTGTCACTTATTTATACCCAGCCCAGTACTGGTTCTCAAGGATTCAGCTGCAAAAGGGTGATGGAGGCCTCGACAGAGTTTACTTCTAGAGAAAATAAGGGCCACGGTACTAGAGGTCTGCACAGGCTTTAAACTGAAGCCTGAACCCGGCCCATAACCGAGATCATTTAACCCGACCCGACCATTACATTTACATGTTAAGCCCGAACCCGACCCAAACCCGAGGTCTGTTTCTCACAGCAAATACCATTTTTCCAATATGTTGTATTTGAAGATTGCTTGCAACGGTAAAAAAAAAATGACACGTACAAAAACACAGGCACAATGGCCCCATCAACACAGCAGTAAGAGAAAAAGTACGGACTTACCAATTATGTAACTTTGCTGTGGTCAAACAGGTGTAACAGTCACAAATTTCTCTGGAACTCAAACTTTAAACTTCAAAAAGTTCACGCAGTGTTGCTAAACTATTTACACAAATATATCCTTCTCAGTAGCCTACGAGTTATGAAGGAAGAGTGCAGCTTTTCCTGCATCATTTGGAATTGTGTTAAGTTTTCCCTCAGTAATTTTTTGCGTTATCGCGCTCATGGTTAATATTTGCTTGCTGTCGTCTGCTGTGCACACATGCGGTAGCACATGCGCAAAACAGTTTTGTGATATAAATGATATGATATAGTGTGTGTGTGTGTGTGTGTGTGTGTGTGTGTATGCATGTATTCAGGCGCGGATTAGCACAGGCTTGCCTAGGCTGCATTCTAGGGGCCCCATGTGTGCAGGGGCCCCAGATTGGTCAGACTTTTTTAATTTATTTTTATTATTATTATTTACTTAAGCGCAAACAAAAAAAGAAAGACCCTCATTGGCCCATAAGAAAAACTAAAAAAGGCAGCTGATTGGATAGATCTGTCCAATCAGCTGCTAGTCAAATCATGTCAATAATTTTCATTTACAACACTGCTATTGCTAGACGGGCAAAACGGCTAAATGTCCGAAAGAAAGTATGATAGTGGAGCACAAAAACGGAAAATACAAAGGTAAAAAAGAACAACATAACCAAAATATACAGAAAAGAAATCCTTAAATTGACTGGATACTTCAAGGCTGCCGAATCTTCATCCAGTTGAGGACAACAGCAGGAGGGCTGCCAGTTAGCATTGGCTTTTAAGGCTGGTTTCACATTATGAAGGGTGATCAGGTATTTCTTTTAATTTCATTATTAATATGCATTTACGTCGCTCAAATAGCACGCTTAACTGGTAGCCAGGCAACAGACGTGACAAATCTTGAGTGGTGACGTCACTGCACGGTTCTAGCTAACCGAAAACGGTTTGTAATCGTGCCGTGCTGTACCAGGCTTAAGTGGAAACACAACTGGAACCGTTCCTTACCATTCTAAGAACCATCCGACCCTACGGTGGAAAAGCAGCTATTGTTCACCTGCTCTTCTGTGTTTAGTGTATTCCACAGTGTTTTGTGTCTCAGTAACGACATTGTGATTTTTGCCTCAGGCAGTAAAACAGGGTGTTCTGCACTGATGCAGATGCTGTAGCCTACCTGTTGGTTTTATAAAGCTAAACCATCTTGCAGTTGAACTGTGAATGCAGGGAATTCTGTTGCTTTGCTGTTTATAGTTACATATTTCCTTTGTAATTGTTTTGTGGCTGTGGTGGCAGAGGGTAATATCTTTTCACCATCTCTGTTAATTAAAAGGCTGCTTCTAAGCACTGGGCTTTGTGCTTGTTTGTATTTGTGTTTTGTTTGTAGTGTTCGATTTCTCATTTTACCTACGTGGTGTGGTGGTATTTTTGGTGGTCTCAATGTGTGTGTGTGTGTGTGTGTGTGTGTGTGTGTATGCCAATTTACCATATTTGCATGTGGACCATGTGTGACACTAAATACATTTTTAGTATAGAAAAGCATAATGATTGGGGGGGGGTTAAACAAAGAGCAGCCTAGGGGCCCCTGACCACCTAAATCCGCCTCTGCATGTTTTAATCTGCGCATGTGCTTTCTCTCTCTTGCGTGCTCTTTCGGTCACAACACAGCAAGCAGGCAAAGCACACGGCACGCAGACTATATGTATATAGCCGATTTAGTTTTTCTTAGTTACAATACCGAGCCCGAGGCTGTTCATTAAACATTAGCCTGAACCTGACCCGAAACCTGCAAGTTTTTCAGGACCTGTCGGGCTCGGATCAGGTAGCAGACCTACACAGTACAGGACGCAGAGATCCGATAAGAGCCTGGGCCTCTCAGTCTACTCGTTTGAGGTGAGAACTAGAGGGTGACACGGGAGTGGATTTTCAAACCTCTCCCGTCCCACTCCCACACAAAAAATCCCGTCCCATCCCAATCCCACGGAAAAACTGTGGTAAAATCCCATCCCGTCCCAGTCCCAGAAGAATGACACCCGTTCCCTCCCACTCCTGTGTTGTGTTTTTTTTGGCCGGAATCTGTCAGTGACAGTACAAAATTGAGTATAGATCACAGCATACCCACTTAGTTGAATAAAAATCCAAAATGTAGTTTTTATTTTACTGAACTGAAAGCCATCTTAAACAATGCACACACATTAAATTCCATGTAAATCATCTATGCAAACACAGGCATGCATGCACGCGCACACACACACACACACACACACACACACAAACATACTAAATGTCTTGCAGCTGTCGTATGGCGTTTTCCGTCTTTTTGGTTACTTCAGACTGCCCAGAAATGTCGGTGAGCACAATTGATGTATTATTTTCCGACAGTAGTCGTTGCAGAGTGGCTTTCATGTCTGCCTCCATTTTGATTATGATTTTCACAGGTACAAAGTGCATGGGGAAGCCGCTGCCTTCTCTTAAATTATTGGTGGTTGGCATTGGCATAACGGGTGTGAAGCACATCATTCACTTAACCAGCCACAAACAGGACAGTATACAGGGCAACTAGAATTGAGTTCAAAATGAAAACATATAGTTAATTTATATAAACAGCATATTTGTGTATATAGTTGGTATTATGATTCCTGGTCCCACTCCCGCTTAATTTTTTTTCTCTCCCGTCCCAATCATGTGATTAATAGTGATTTTGTTTCCCATCCCACGGGAAAATGTCAGCCTCGAGTGAGAACACAGGAGGAAACTGGCTCTACACATTGGCTATACAATAGCGAACGTGTTGGGTGTCGCCCAGCCCGCAGCTCTACAGATATCTGACAGCGAGGTGCCATGTGCCAGTGCCCAGGAGAATGCAACACTTTTAGTATAGTGTGCTTGCACCCTGAGCGGACAGGGCACACCTCGTGCTTGGTAAGCCAAGGTGATGGCATCCACTATCCAGTGGGCCAACCTTATGCTCTGAGACAGCCTTTCGGTTCTGCTGGCCTCCGTGACAGACAAAGAGCTGATCTGAGGTCCTGAAGCTTTGTGTTCTATCCACGTACAGCAAAGCACGGACGGGACAGACCAAAGCCAGGGCTGGGTCCTGAAGGGAATGGTAGGAACCTTGGGTACATAGCCAGCCCGGGGTCTCAGTACCACGTGGGTGTCACCCGGCCCAAACTATAGGCATGATTTTTCCGAAACAGGAATCGACCGCAAATCGCAGAAACGGCCTGTGTCGAGGAAAGTATCTGTGAAAAACATCATTTTATCAAGCTTTTTTCTAGAAACTGAATGGCATCTCACTCTTTCAGCACCAAGCACAGAATTTTCCGTAATTTGTAAGAAAATGCTTCCCAGCCAAACACAGAATACGCTAGGGGGCGCTATTATGCATCTTCTGAATGAGTACAGAATCTCCTGATAAAAACACAGGTTAAGAAGACGCAAAAAAAACAAGCGATCATATGTAAGCAGATGCATATGTAAAATAACGTGATCATCAACATTGAACAGTATAGGCAAATAAATCAAAACTATGTTACTGAATGAAATGTGGACCCAGGACGAGCTGTGTTGATGGACTCGATCTACTCCATCTGTGTTTGATCATCGTTCTGAATCTGATCTGGATGTAGTCTTTCACAAAAATTTGACTTTTTGTTCAAAATGTTGCTTTTTTATGAAAGTTACCCATAAAAAAGGAATGCATGAAGCTAGAATAAAACATTTTGGTTTGTTTAAAAGCAGACCGCTCTTTCTTTTAATATATTGCATGCTCAGATTTTCAAACCAAATATTCCATGGGCCAGGAATGGAATGGAGCGCTGGCTCTGGCTGGCAACTTTTTTTTTTTTTTTTTTAAACGCTGGCATTTTTAAAAAATGCAGCCTCAGAGAGGTGCCCAAACTTGTGCTTAAAACTATATATAGGCCTTTATATATATGAGGGGAATATATTCCAGCTCAGTTACCCTTGTAAATACTTAATAACTTTTAAAATTAATAACATTGGTAGTAGCAAAAAAAAAAAAAAAACTCATGCATTCTTGATTAGATGGGCTGTTGTGGTGTAACAGTTAAAGATCTAGACTAATAATTAAAAAGGTCATGTTCACCAATGTAATCTTGATCAAGACACTTAACCGCAGTCTACACTATAGGGACTGTCCCTTTAATTAAGGACCTTAAGTGACCTAGATGAACGGATCATCTTAATTACTAAGTGTTTTTATAATTTGGACATTGATTAGTGAAATGTGATATATGTTATTGTATCCATCAAAGGGAGTAAAATATGTTTTTGCAACCGAATCATTATTGAGTATGCAAATAAGTACAGTTATACATGACTAACTGACTAACATAATAAAGCACCTGTAAGATATATGGTTATACTTTTAACTGTATTGTGTTATTTGATATTGCATATACATTTTATATATTTTGATAATTTGCATCACTACACGTGTGTAATTAAAAATAAATGTACATACATTAATGGGAGCAACATTTATTCAAGTATATTTTAGTTTACCATAAAAGCTTGTCAGTACATTCACACTTTAACCATATTTCAAAGACAACAGAAGTAATTATTAAATTACATATACAGATACTTAAGTCCTACTTAAGTGGGTCAAAAAGCACTCCAGAGTTCAGCTAATTGCATTTAATATAAATTTAAACTATAATACATTTTCATTTGATTATAACTAACCTGTCTGAACTACATTCAAGTATATTCTTTTAAAATATTATTTCCATAATAAATACACTTTGCCACAACAGGAAAAAGAGCAGAAGAAGAGATGATCTACGTGCCACCAACCCAAAACAAGAGTTCAGATGGAACGAAAATGTTCTTTTTCACAAGGGAAGGCCAAGTCTATCTTCAGAAAACAACGAAACAGGAAGTTTTGCATCTTCTTAATATTTCAACCTTTTGCCCTTCTTCTGAATATCCCGGTTGGCACATCCCCCTCTGTAAATTCCCTATTGCAAAAGATGGGATGAATTTAGTGCTCCGTCAAATAGAGCAACGGTTTAACACAACAGTCCCCTGTGAGATGCAGCCAGAGCGCATTGACCCTATCTGATGAGTAATGCACAAGACCGCCGAGAGTGAGATGGTGACAGACACCGTCCTGCCCACACTCTGTGTTATCTGTCGCTCAATTCTCAAGGGATTTCCTGAACCAAGTTGTGTTTAACCATCAACAGTTGGCAAAGGAACTTGCAGAGATGATTAATTCAGTTGACAGATGACATCTAAACACTAACAGCTCACTGATAAGAGCCTTGACTGATGCCTCCCTAGTAAACGAGTGTGAAAGCAAAACTGTGTTGTTTCTGTGTGACATGTCTCATGTGGTTGCTGAAACTCATGGGCGGGGTTTATGCTTGAAGAGATTATTCATAATAATTATAAATAATAGATGATGTGGATGTCAAATGTCAATGCTGTGACTAACGATTACGGTTTTAAAAGACAGTTAAAGGGTTGATTGCAAAAGACAAACTTTCCCATATGATGAAATTTCACTTTATTCTCGAGACAATGGTAAATGTATGTAATTTACACTATCATTTAAAGTAGTATGATTTTTCTAGGTCTCTTATGCTCAAAAAGGCTGCATTTATTTGATCAAAAATACTGTAAAAACAGTAATATTGTGAAATATTATTACAATTTTTAAAATAATTGTTTCTATTTGAATATATTTTAAAATGTAATTTATTCCTGTGATGCAAAGCTTAATTTTCATTACTCCAGTCTTCAGAGTCACATGAAATCATTCTAATATGATGATTTGCAAGACGATACATTTTACTTTGATGAATAGAAAGTTCAAATGAACAGCATTTATTTGAAATAGAAATCTTTTGTAACATTATAAATGTCTTTACTGTCACTTAACATAACATTTAATGCATTCTTGCTGAAGAAAAGTATTACACTGCAAAAAAAAAAAAAAAAAAAAAAAAAAAAAAAAAAAAAATAGGTTGCTTAGTATTTTTGTATTGTTTCCAGTCTAAATATGTAAAAATCTTAAATCAGATAAGTACTAGATAAGTAAAATGGCATAGGATATTATGTCTGGCTTTTGCTTTAAATCTTAAATTTAAGATCCTAAGATCTTAAATATAACGGAAACAAGTTTATTTAGCTTACCCCATTTAAGCAAAAACGCACCTTTTGATCTTTACCAAAATTATCTTTAAAAAAAGAAAGAAAAAAAAAAAAAAAAAAAGAAAAATACTGACCCCAAACTTTTGAACAGTATTGTATATTGTGGCAAGTTGTCATGTTTTATAATTGTATATGATTTTATGTAATTACTGTATTTTATAAAACAGTGAAACAAAAAATTACATTGTCTGTTGGCCATTTTACATTCATAATTGATAATGCCCATGCATTTGGAGTCAACATGTTAATATATATATATATATATATATATATATATATATATATATATATATATATATATATATATATATATATATATATATATATATATATATATATCCCTGTATTTCCCTGTATGCCAATAACTGTGGAAAAGCTCAATGAAGCTGCTTTAAGACACCACAGCAGTGGGAAGTGTGTGAACTTTGAGTGATCATCAAAGTTCAGTGTGTTTTTTAAGCAATAGTCCTGCTCGATCTGGTGTAAATGCCTCTTAGGTTATTCAGTACACTCAGTGTTCAACGCCTGTCACCAAGAGAAAACAATTCATTTTAAGCAAGTCTTGGTAGCCTATTGAAACCACTAGAGAGCAGCAGAGTGCAACTAGATAATCTTTATAGCAATTAGTGAAAAAACTTACATTCAGAATGACTATTACACTGAAATGTGGTTTGAATTACACATGAACATTGGAATAATAACATCAGGAACTAAAATATCAACAGCATTGTAGTTTTCATACACTTCAAACCCATGTCCCTCACTGACACAGATATGTTTGACACTTTAAATGTCAAAATGTGGTTTTGCTTTAAGTAGAGTTAGAGTTAGAGAAATCCTTGATAAAAAATGTAAGAAACTATATATGAAATATCTTGTTTATAAATGTGAGATGTCAGCCCAATTCATTTTAGCTTGACAGCTCCATTGCTTTATCTTCAGGGAAGAGCAAACTGATGTAACGAGGAGCAGCAGGTTTACTGCTCATCTGAAAACTTGGATTTAATGATTGTATCATTACTTTATATTCATAGAGGTTGCCAAATGATTGCTCATGTAGACACTGCCCTTCATCAGGGGTGTGATTAGACAATTGTTGGACAACCAGTGAGGACACAGTTGTAGTTGTTTTGTGTACTACTGCTTGACAAGGCACATACAATAAGTCAATATATGATCAAATACGAAGACAAACACTTAACAAAACAAAATCTTTGGTTAAATTCCATGAAACTGCAGACAGTGTTTTTTTCTTAACATTAAAAGATCTGTAGCCAATGAAGAATTCAGAATTACTTGTTATTAGCAAAACTGGTGGCCGTTAAGTGAACTGCAGCCAGCAACTTATTACATAATGTACAAAGAAACTGAACGTGATTCAATGGCCTGATATACTCAATTATTAAGACAAAATTATTTTTTGTTTTTTGATTAGAAGTAAAAATCCAGACGCCATCTACGCTGCTGAGAGTGATGGTTAGAGGAATTGCTCCATGCTTTCCTCTCAATAACAAAATAAACACACACAGCCTAACCTGCTTGATGCAGCAAACTAACCTCTTGCAGAAGATCAAGTGTGCTGTGTAACACAAGAATGAACCTCACTGGTTCTTGTGCAAGCTCAAGCGTGCTGCGTAACACAAGAATGAACCTCATTGGTTGTTGTGGAAGCTCAAATGTGCTGAGTAACACGATAATGAACCGCATTTGGTTCTTGTGGAAGATCAAACATGCTGCGTAACACAAGAATGAACCTCATTGGTACTTGCAGAAGCTCAAACATGCTGCATAACACAAGAATTTCCAGCTCCACCGCCAGGCATTGCAGAGGAGTTCACAGGAGGAGTTCACATTTTAAAAAATGTGTCTTGAAAGTGCACTATCTTTAAGCACACTTAAGTGGTCTTTTATTAATTTTGTATTCAGGGCATAGACAAGTACATAGAATCAGATAAAGAGTAGGCCTATTTGGCTTGCTGTCCTCAGGGAGGGCTCAAGTTCAAAATTTCCCCTCCCAGACTGTGGGGCTGTGGAAATGGCATTCGCAGGACAATGTTTGACTGTTGACCAGGAGGGCTCATGCAGCCATCTGACGGGAACTGACGGTACTGTCTGCGATACTTCTCACAGATACTGCATCAGATGGTCAAACCCAGCAAGCAATCAAACAGGGATGCATCAATGAGGGGCTAAGGGGCTAGTCCATGGTATGGTGTGAATTGGTCCTGTACAGCCTCCAAACGGGGAGCCCAAGCTGTAATAAACTATAACAAACTTAGCTTGCAACTTTAGTAAACCAGTAGTTACTAAAAGTTCAGGTAAGATCTTGCTAGTAGCCTATACGCTGTTTCAATTCATTTTCCTCTAATACCAGTAAATCTGAAATTGTAGGATGGACTTTTGAGTTGAAACTGATAGTGAGTTTGGAGCAATAAAGAAAATACCTCTCTCCCTGATGAAAAATGAACCACTTTGCCCCTAGTGTCGAAACTGGTGGAAAGATTCGAACTGGCAGTTGTGGGCCACTGAACGTAGCTTGTGTATATCACCTGATTTGGTTCCAGACATGAGGGGATTAGTGAGTTAATTTGCAGATAGGAAGTAGTGGAGAGATTGAACGATCTGCAGACCATGCAAGAAATGTTACGGCAGCCCAAAAAAACCCTGTTGTGGATAATGGTGTCCGAAGCACCAAATTTAGGACACTGATTCCGGCACACTTTGCTGTAAACAGCTTGTGGTAATTGTAAAAATTGCTGCTACCATAGGACAAAGCAAGCTCTGTGTTTAGTTTGTGTTGCCTGTGGTGAAACACTGAGCAAAATATTTTGCTGTAGCGACCGAAAGCGATGCAAAAATCTGCCAACGAGAGAACACAGGAAGAATTTTGGGCTGGGTTTTTGAGGGTGACTGAGGGTGTCTATTTGGCGATTGGACTTGCTGGGAGGGAGCAGAGATAATAGAGAGGATAAATCAATGTCTGCACATAAAATTATTTGCGCTCTGATGTTATTAGACATTTATTAGGTGGAGGTTCCAAGGTGACAATGTTTGGTGGGATGGACAGGGGCTTTGCAGAGAAAAGTGTGTATGGAGATCAAGGCTGGGGCAGAGAGATAGAAGGAAAGGGGGCTAGGGCTATAGTTGTTTGCGGAGCAGCCTTATGCTTAGGTTGGCCACTTCGGCAGGGGGAGGGACAAGGAAAAAGGCATAGGGGTGAATTGAAGGAGGAAAAAATAACACTGAGGCATGCACTGCTTGTGGAGGCAGCTTCACGCTAGGGTCTAGCCCTGTAGCCAACAGCCAAGGATAGGGAAGAGGATTAGAAATAGCAGGAGGAAAATGCAATGTGTGAGTGATGCAGGATAGGCATCGCAGAAGGCAGGGATTGGAGAGTGCGGCGATTAACAGATATTGAGCAGGCAGGGGAGAAGAGTGGGAGCTGGCTGCAGCAGCTGCTGCAGTGGCCTGACATTGGAGGAAGGCCTGTTTCCCCGCAAGGGAGGGCGGCTTTGCGCCAGAAATTGAACTTGGGGCCCGATGGACCATACTTGCTCGATTGGAAGTTTGGATGGCTTTAGGAGACGTTTTTGTTGTTCAGTCGCCCAGTAGTACCCAACTCTTTGCGACCTCCTGAAGTACAGCATGCCAGGCCTCCTTGTCTTCTACTATCTCCTTGAGTCTGCCCAGTTTTAGGTTCATTGCATCGATGGCACTATCTAACTTCCTCATCCTTTGCCTTCCCCTTCTCCTTTTGCCTTCAATCAATCCCAGCATCAGGTTCTTTTCTAATGAGTCTTCTCTTCTCATTAGGTGGCAGAAGTATTTGAGCTTTTGCTTCAGTGTCTGTCCTTCCAATGAACAGTCAGGGTTGATTTATTTTGGGACTGACTGATTTGATCTCCTTGAAGTCCAAGGGACTCTCAAGAGTCTTCTCCAACATGACAGGTCGAAAGCATCAATTCAGCCATCCTTATGATCCAGCTCTCACAGCTATATGTTACTGGGAAAACCATAGCTTTTTTAGTTGATGTCTCTGCTTTTTAACATGTTATCTAGATTTGTCATAGCTTTTCTTCCTAGTAGCAAGCATATTTTAAACAGTCACCATCTGCAGTGATCTTGGAGCCCAAGAAAACAAGATCTGTCACTACTTCCATTTTGTTTAACAGCGTGCAGAAAAAAACGTATAGGTTGTATAGTTGAGCTTTATTTAATGTGCACAACAATTGGATCAGAGCTTGCCTCTGTCAATTTCTCCATGGCAGGGATGGCTGGAAGGGCTGGTGTAAAAGTAGATGTGTAGGAAGATGGCGGATGTCTCGTCAGTGGGGACGAGGGTAGATCTTGGTGTCTTGGAGTGTGGGGACCCGTTCCCGCAATGACAACCAAAGCTTGGCGCCAGTTTTAGGTTAAGGAGACTCGCTCCTTGGGCCAGCAGATTATGGCGGTGATTCCTCAGAGACAAATGATTCATTGTCAGATGGGAAGACCTCAATTTGGGACATGATGGACACTCAGGACAGGGCCAAATGCCGGAAAACTATCGAGGAATGGAAGTGAGAGATCTATTTATATTTATAGGCTTCCTCTTGCGCTGATTGGCTGGATTATCTGAACTTGTTCCGAAAAGTGCACATTCAATACAATTAAGCACACTTCTTTTTCAAAATGGAATGCAAAGAAGAGAAGATAAATTTAACTAAAGCAGAATGTTGACCAATCTTTACTTATGTGCTAAAGCTAATCACATGCTTATAATGCACATGCACATGATTTTTCATCACACTGGAAACTCCCAAAACTCACAACACTCTTCCTAGTATAACAGATCATTAAACACCAATAAGACCCCCTTTTCTCATTTTGCTCAAAGTCAAATACAATAACACTTATTTTCAACATTTACTCTCCCCATCCAGGTGGGAACTAGAAATCCCCTGCCCAAAAGAACCAAAATTATTAATGTAGTCCCAAAACAAATACATTCATTTAACACTGACGACATGTAATGAAATTAGCTTGTGACAAAAAAAAAAAAAAAAAAAAAAAAAAAAAAAAATCAGAAATGCTGCATTAGCTCATTTTAATTAAGTAAACTGAGCAAGCAGCAATACAATAAAAAATAAAATAAAATCAATGTTTTGAGTGACAATTTTTATTGTGTATATAAGGGCTATTTTCTTCAAACCTGTAATAGCTCCAATCAGACACCTGATTTACCCTTGTCTAACTGGAAGACAAAGCCTATACAACACGTAAAAGACCCATAAACTTATTCACTCACACAGAGATCAGATTTCCCACTCATTTGATAGTCACTGACAATTATATGGCTCCTTTATTATAGAGCATCATTAAAGAGAGTTTTAATTCAGTACTGAATACTAATAACATCGTTGTCTTAATGATCAAATGCATTTTGACATTCACAGTAGGTTTATTCTCCATTACATTGTACACATTAACTGTTACATTATGTTTCATAGTGGGTGGTGCACATCAATTTGCCCTGAAGCCTCAGATGAACTTGCTGTGTGTCCCACAATGCAAACAAAGTGAATCACTTTTGCTTGAATTGCAGATTGTTCAAAAGACATTAATGCACTGCAAAACATATTTAACATCATGAAACTAAACAAATACAAAATGTAAGAAACATTAGAGAAATAATGTCATAAGCAATAAAAGCTTAATAAAATACATTTATAAAACCTTTAATGCGCGTATTTTGACTCAGAACTTGGAAAATGAGACCGAGCAAAAGCTTTAATGAGTGAATTCGTACTGATTGCATTAATAACAGTTTGATTGCAATTTAGTGAAATCAGTGACCGAATGACAAAAGCGCTGACTTTGAGAAAAAAGGATCGTTTTTAAATGAGCTACTTGACCATCATCCTAAAGTGTGGCCTAGGTCAGTGATGTGCCCCTTTGCTTTCTAATTTAAATAGAAAAACTCTCTCAGCAGGGATGGAAATGGGGCGGAAAGTGCTTCTTCATTAAGCTGGCAAACATTAATGTCAGTCTGAGTGTCAAAAGTGTTCAGTAATTGTAATAGCTGAGAATCTGAGCAGAATTATTAATATATATATATATATATATATATATATATATATATATATATATATATATATATATATATACTCAACCTGCCCAGGACCAATAAGCATGATAAGTGTTGGCGCAGTGCATTTTCACCTTATAATTTACCTTAATGTTACTATACTGCCTCCGTGTTCAATCTCTCTCTCTCTCTCTGTGACGAATGTGAGTGCTAGTTCTGTGATTTATGACTATAATTAAGACATCTAGTGACTGATTTTAAATAACAAGTAAACAACGGCATGCTTCTAAAGCTGATGGATGACTTTTCATTCACTTTCAGTAAAACTGTTAATTTAGCTTATACTAACTCCTCACCTTAAGCAATACAAATACAAAGTTCTGTCATGAAACTCTAGATGGCGCAGGCTGATCAATCTGCTTGATATCTCGTCATTCTCTATCAGCAGCCAATGAGCTCGCTGCTCAACCTTTAAATGCTTGGTCAGCATTTGCAATAGCAGTTACAGAGCTTTCAGGAACCCTCCACCTTCCCCAGCTCCACCTGTATAGATCTGATACGGGTAATATCATGGATGCTATATTGTACAGCAACAGCATGTCTTACTTGCTCACAGCACCATGTTGTGTATGTATTGGCAGTAGCAAACTTTCTCTGCAGCAGCAGCAACAGCCAACAGCATAGCAAAGATCATAGCAGATCTATTTCGCCAAGACCAAAATCTCAAATAATCAAAAGCCTAATAATTAGTTTGTGTTTGTTTTTATATATTTTTCAGTGAATTTAACTTCAGCTTTAAAAGCATGATTTTTTTTTTAGATTGTAATGTAATTTGACCCCTTTTGTGCACATAATAGGCTTTTATAGACTGCACGGTTACATTCACTGTTTGTTTTCATAGCCTTGTAGGACAATATTGGACAATATTGGGCAGGATGTGAAATATATTTTTTGGCCATATCGCCCAGCCCTACCCTATAGCATGCTTTAAATGCTGAATTTTCCATGTTTTAGTGAAGCAGTAATGATATATTATTATATCACTTGTTAAATGGTTATTTAAAAATTAGTACATTCAGTCCTGTGTTACTAACTTTGTTTGTTGGCGCCCTTGACAACTAAGTAACAAAAAATGTTAATTAAAGCTACATAGAAATATTAAAAAAACAAAAACTAATAAAAATGACAAAAACATAACATTACTAAAACTTGAAAATTTAAATGAATATTGAAAATAAAAAAATTAAAACCTTATTCAAAATATTAATAATTACTATAATTGTATATAATACTACTATTAGTATAGGTCAGGGGTTGAATCTCAGGGACCATAATGTTCATGTAAAAGATGTAATCCTTTAGACAATGTAAATGTATTAGCAGTCGGACATAATTAAAGGTGTCATGAACTGGCTTTTTAAATTTTTTATACTGTTGTCTGAGGTCAACTTATGACGTTCGCATGGTTTTTACATTCAAAAACATCATAATGAATAAGTAATAGGCTATTTTCTACCCTGGTTTTGAGGCTCTCTCCTGGAACGCTCGGTTTATATAGGCATGCCGCACTGAAGACTTGGAAGTAAACGCCCACTGGTACGATTGGATAAGATTTGCATATTATAATGAGCTCCAGCTCCCCTGTCAGTACATGTCGGAATTGTTTTGAGAGCATGTGGAGAAACAGTAATTGGAATGAATTGCCCACAGGGCTCGTAAAACGTCTTTATCAAACAAACTAAATTATTTATCTCTCATCCACCTGCGATTGATTGGAATGTTACTTTTCTTTTACTTGGCCCACCTGATCGGTGGATATAAGTGCGTGAATCTCACACACACACGCGCATGCCAAGTACGTTGCAGACAGCATGGTCAAAACTTCCACAATTTATATTTTTCCTTCAAATATCAAGTCAAGAGAGTGAACAACGGCAATCAAGAAAGGAATGTTATTTCACTATTTAAGATAGCCCATCAGCAGGCCAGTGATACGTTTTGGTAGCCCGTCTGGAAAACACATAGCCCCTGGACGTTGGGCTTTACGAGCCCTGGCCCATACATGTCTGAGTCTGATCCTGAATCGCAATGAACCAACAACGTGCTAAGGTAGGCTATGTTCAGTTAGACACGTACACATAATCAATAGATGTCAAACGATCTGTAACAATGCAATACTAACATATATTTTTTTTTTTTTTTTTACTCACATTAGTGTGTTGCTTAATTCATTCATGTAATCTCATCCTATGCAAATCCAGTCTCTTGTTTACAAACAAATCCGTGATCAGAAATTAAGGAACAAATGTGCAATGTCTTCCCCACGTGAGCTGGATCTTCATTAAAAATAGAGTTCATCCATGCATTCATAATATTGGAATCCACATGAAGCTTATTTATTAAGCATGTTTATTGCTTAGAAGTTCGATCCGGTTTAGCTCTATATAGGCCTGTGTCATGTCAGTGGGCGGGGCTACAGAATCAGGCATTGTTCATCTTATGTTGAGGCGTTTCAGCACACAATGACGTTAAGGGTCGACATATTCTGAGATCGATCGTTTGCTGGGCCTGGTGTCAATAAAAGCTTTTCTTTGACTAACAAGGAAGTTTTCAGCTCTGAAACTTACAGGATATTCTTATATTACCATGACCTTTTATATATCAAAAGCTCAAGGGAAAGCTGATTTCTCAATTCATGACCCCTTTAATACAAACACTGTACTTATTATTCTATCAAATAAATGACCAATTAACATACAAACCCGATTCCAAAAAAGTCGGGACGCTGTACAAATTGTGAATAAAAACAGAATGCAATGATGTGGAAGTTTCAAATATTTTATTCAGAATACAACATAGATGACATATCAAATGTTTAAAGTGAGAAAATTTATAATTTTAAAGGAAAAATAAGTTGATTTTAAATTTCATGGCATCAACACATCTCAAAAAAGTTGGGACAAGGCCATTTTTCCCACTGTGTGGCATCCCCTCTTCTTTTTATAACAGTCTGCAAACGTCTGGGGACTGAGGAGACAAGTTGCTCAAGTTTAGGAATAGGAATGTTGTCCCATTCTTGTCTAATACAGGCTTCTAGTTGCTCAACTGTCTTAGGTCTTCTTTGTCGCATCTTCCTCTTTATGATGCGCCAAATGTTTTCTATGGGTGAAAGATCTGGAGGCTGGCCATTTCAGTACCCGGATCCTTCTTCTACGCAGCCATGATGTTGTAACTGATGCAGTATGTGGTCTAGCATTGTCATGTTGGAAAATGCAAGTCTTCCCTGAAAGAGATGACGTCTGGATGGGAGCATATGTTGTTCTAGAACTTGGATATACCTTTCAGCATTGATGGTGCCTTTCCAGATGTGTAAGCTGGCCATGCCACATGCACTCATGCAACCCCATCCCATCAGAGATGCAGGCTTCTGAACTGAGCGCTGATAACAACTTGGGTTGTCCTTGTCCTCTTTAGTCTGAATGACATGGCGTCCCAGTTTTCCAAAAAGAACTTAAAATTTTGATTGGTCTGACCACAGAACAGTTTTCCACTTTGCCACGGTCCATTTTAAATGAGCCTTGGCCCAGAGAAAACGCCTGCGCTTCTGGATCATGTTTAGATATGGCTTCTTTTTTGACCTATAGAGTTTTAGACGGCAACGGCGAATGGCACGGTGGATTGTGTTCACTGACAATGTTTTCTGGAAGTATTCCTGAGCCCATGTTGTGATTTCCATTACAGTAGCATTCCTGTATGTGATGCAGTGCCGTCTAAGGGCTCGAAGATCACAGGCATCCAGTATGGTTTCCGGCCTTGACCCTTGCGCACAGAGATTGTTCCAGATTCTCTGGATCTTTGGATGATATTAGGCACTGTAGATGATGATGATAACTTCAAACTCTTTGCATTTTTTTCTCTGAGAAACTCCTTTCTGATATTGCTCCACTATTTTTGGCCGCAGCATTGGGGGAATTGGTGATCCTCTGCCCATCTTGACTTCTGAGAGACACTGCCACTCTGAGAGGCTCTTTTTATACCCAATCATGTTGCCAATTGACCTAATAAGTTGCAAATTGGTCCTCCAGCTGTTCCTTATATGTACATTTAACTTTTCCGGCCTCTTATTGCTACCTGTCCCAACTTTTTTGGAATGTGTAGCTCTCATGAAATCCAAAATGAGCCAATATTTGGCATGACATTTCAAAATGTCTCACTTTCAACATTTGATATGTTATCTATATTCTATTGTGAATAAAATATAAGTTTATGAGATTTGTAAATTATTGCATTCCTTTTTTATTCACAATTTGTACAGTGTCCCAACTTTTTTGGAATCAGGTTTGTACAAACTGTGGTAAGGGAACCCACTGTGGACTGTAAAGCAACACAATTATTATTATGCATGTGTGTAATGTGTCATCCTAAGGGTGCAGCTCAGTGGGTGGAGCTCTAGTCGTATTTCTCTCTGTGCTTTATGGCCGCAGTGAAACGCAGGTTGTAAATGCATCTCAAATGAGACTCCACACTTAGACAAAGGTTTTTCTCGTAGGACAAACAAGGATGTCTGAGTGTCTTGTCAGTTGCAGGGTGGGTTATGGGAGTCTAGATGAGATCATGTCACCTTCAATCTATCACTGTGTAAATTGCCCTCTACATAGGATAATGTGATCCATGCTCAGTTGCTTATGTTTGGACAATCGGGTGTAAAAATCACATATCATTGAAGACCACTTCTAGGTGATGTTTCTGGAGGAATTATGGAATCATTATTAAGATATGGTAACAAATCTGTGCTTTGTGCCCTTAATATGCTATTTTAAAGGTTCCTAGTTTTGTTTTGGATGTCTCCTACAATAGATTTACATGCATCCAAGGTATAAAAAAAAATAAATAAATTAAAAAAAACATTTTAATTGTCTCATAATATACAGTGCAGCATCACCTTTTTTTGCCATCAGTGCCTGGAACTATTCTATCAAGCATTCAGTCTTTAAACCCCTCCTTTTTGAGAGACTGCTCTGCTCTGATTTGGCCAAATGGCCCAGTCTGATTGGTCGTCCGCTTACAGCACATGTCGGAAACCATACTGTCATTACAAAAAAAACTGTATTTCAGCTCCGGAGCACTGATATGAAATGCAGTGATATGAACAGTAACGATGCTTTACCGTATCAGTCCTCATCATTTGGAAGTGCATGAAAAGTGGATTTTCTTTCCCAGCACAGAAAACACTGTCTTCTTGACATGTCAACAACATTAACCAAACTCTTCCAGGCCTCAGCACAACTTCAGTGTTTGAAGTCGGAAGTAGATGCTGCTCGTGGATAGCCAGTTACCTTTTTATGACCATAGGTTGGCCATAGGTTATAACTGGTTCTTATTTTTAGGAGACAACTTTATTTGTTGTGCACTTTGGTCTTTGAAACTTTGCAGACCTTTTACATTCACTAACAGCTGTATTACACACTGCATGAAAGGTAAAATCTGAAAAAGCAGTAGGCGTACACTGAAAAAAAAACCCATTAAAGCTGCAGTCCGTAACTTTTTGGGGTTAAAAATTATTCAAAATAAATTTTTGAGCAAGTACATAACCAGCCAGTGTTCAAAACTATCTGCTTACCTTAGCTCGATTTACAACGATAAGCTTGCAATGATGTTTTTAATTCCAGTGGTACTGGTGGATTTCCGCGGGAAATTCAAGCATATCTTTGCATCATGTCACATCTGTACACATAAAGAAGAAGTCCCGGCTAGTAGGCTATATTGTATGTGAGGATTTTAGAGGTGGAGATTTATAGCCTTTTCTCACAGCACTTGATATAATTAAACTTCTCAATTTGATGGCGGATCCAGAAAGGTTCAAACGACAATCACCAGTGACAACTGGAGATTCACCCGTTGTAAAATGCAGACTTCGGACTTTCAGAGTGGCTACAGAAAAAAAGAGACTTCAACCGGGCCGATGCAAAAACAAGGATAAAAAGGGCTTTTGAAAGGTGGTGGGAAAGGGTTCAAAGCGGATGCAGGGACGGCTTTTTTCTGCTGGACAGGTAAGACATTTCAATGGTTAAATTATTTAACAGTAGCACACTTGTTCGCTTAATTCATACAGTTACGGAGTTTTCTTTGTTGTGCCCACATTTCTTTTTTTTTTACACACAAGTATATGGAATTAAGTAAACTCTGCTTAACTAAGTAAAATTAACAAAGAAAATAAGTCATTTTAACTTGGCCAGCAAAAGGTTGAGTAATTTCTACTTGGTCTAAGTTTCCTTTGCAATGATTTTTACTCAAATAATATAACATTGAATTAAACCACACTTTTAAAGTGTATGCTTTACTTAGAGACATCTAAATAAATAACACAATAGATATAACAGAAGTCAAGTGGCACATGAACACAGAGACCTTGATACTTAGTTCGCAATACACACTGATGGATCATTTTTGAGTATGAATGTTTCATTCTGAGTAGAACATGAACTCCAAATGTCACAAAACAGCAAGTAACTAAATGAAAATGATAAAACAGTGTAAACAGAGCTGGAAAACAGCGAGAAATCAACCTTATTAATTATTCATGGCCCAGTGCGTGATGGGAACACCAATATCAGAAAAGTTGAGTAGTTTTACTTAATTTTATAACTTTGATATTTATGCTTTCATTTCTACAAGCTTGAATTGAGTACTAATATAAAATGTAGTATTTACTTCACCACAAAATAATTTGTATCGGTGTATGTTCAATCATATGGAAGCGTTTGATTCATTTTCAAAAAACTAAACAAAAACAAAAACAAACAAAAATCGAAAATTCTAAAAAAGAAAAATCTACATTTGTCAAGTGCATGGAAACCTCTTATGCCCTTCATCTACTACACCACTTCAACACTGAAAAAAGAACTTAATGGTAACATCTAAATGAAATGATTTATTCAAGTCAAAAATATTAATTTCACTGAATCAATCTAAATGTATTGATTCATACAAGTTTTATGGGTTAAATCAGGTACAATGAGCTGTTTAAGGTAACACTAGCAGGTTACCACTTTTTACAGTGTGTGGCATTTATTTTTAGTTTTTAATAATTTAGTTTTTCAGGGTTAGCATTAGCGTAAAAGCAAATAAAAAAATAAAAATGTAAATAATAATACAAAAATTGTATGTTGCTAAGCTAATATGTTATTGTTATATAATATCTAGCTGTATCGTATACAGCAACACACAAATAAAAATAAAATAAAGTGCAAAGCACAAACAAGTAATGTGTAAGATCATCCATTTTCAATTTTCAATATTTATGAATATTCTTTTAGTATTCAATGTTATATTTATAGTCAACACTTCTCTTAAAGCGTCCACCTTCTTGGATTAATTTTGCTCACTGAGCTGATGCAGTGTATTCTGGGAGTGGATCTGTGAACATGTGAAGTTGCCTTGGAATTCAACCAAAATCAGGTATGTCTGGAGGCAGCGTAATTATGCTTTATAATTATGCTGCCTACATTTTTGGAACAGTCTCCACATCAGGTGTGCGCCTGTGAGGAGGCAGCTTGCTAGATTTTGGAGCTACGCGACGGTGCCAAAGCAGTTTTCAAGGGATCGTGCCAGCGAGCAAGCCAAGGGTGATAAAGTCAAGAAGAAACTAGCTATGATGGTTACGTTAGGGAATCATGTCATTAAATCAGATGACAACTCAGACGTTTTGGGTAGGTTTAAAATATGCCTACTAATTAGGAAAAGAATTCACAGGAATGATAGCTGTGCTGGGAGACATTTTTTTTTTTCACATGGCAAAGCATGGCAAAATGGCTCACTGCTGTCTCTCAAGACAAATTTGTCTCAATTTCTCCATCAAAGCCTCAAAGCGCCCTGACAGTCCTATTAGAGGACCGCCCTCAATATCAATGACTGTGCATGTGGAGCGAGAAGGAGCACCAGAAGAAGACTTGCGAACACCTGAATTAAGAGTAATGAGGACCGAACCAGATAGAGACATCTTTTCATCTGAAAACTCCATCATTGAGGGCAAACTCCACTTTAGATAAAAGACTCTATTACACACATTATGGCTACTGTAAGTCTATTCTTTAACATGCAACTCTGTATCTCGCATCAAGATTTCAGTTATACGAGGTGTCATGCTGATTATGTTTGAGATGGTATTGGGGAGATTTATCCTTTGGCAGACATCATGGTTCATTCAACTTTCTAAGTGAATTACCGCTGACAGACTGGCAGCAGACATGATCGATTTTGTCATTAATTTGATCCAGAGCTTGGTAAAGGGATTCTCGCTTTCATCTGAAGACTGAGAGCAAGAGCATTGAGTCCAGGATACGTCTGAGGGCGACTCTGCCCTTTTCAACAACCAAACCTGTAATTCATTCAAAATGTCTTTGCAACCCTCGTGAAAACAAAGTGCACTTAATTGTATTTAACACTGAATCATTTAGCAGACGCTTTTATCCAAGGAGACTTACAAATCAGGAGAACAATAGAAGCAATCAAACTAACTCTAAGGCAGGGCAACAATATGTAAGTGCTGTGACAGGCACCAGTTAGACTAGCACAGTTTTTTTTTTTTTTTTTTAAAAGCAAATAGATATATAGAAATAATAGAATAGTAAGTGTTAGTATTTAAAAAAACAACAACTGATGAATTCACTTTAGAAATGCAGAATTGAATCAAGTTTTAATATGAATTGTCTTGAATTGAATCATTCAGAATTGGCAAAAATCGTTCTTGAATCAAAACAAAATGTTATGAATTGTGAAACAAATAGATTTCGCTGTCTACCAAAAGATTCACAGCCTTAGGGCCCTATCATACACCAGGTGCAATGCAGCGCCTGGCGTGACGCAAGTGTTTTTTGCTAGTTTTTGCCCGGCGCAGTTATCATTTTCACGTAGAGGCCATATTGTTTAAATAGCAAATGCATTTGTGCCCATGGGCGAGCTGGTCTGAAAATTAGGTGTGTTCAGGTGCATTGTTGGAAATTGGTGCAACTGAAATAGACAGTGTCATTGATCAACTGAAACCTGAAAGTCAATAGCGCAGTATTTTTTTTGTTATTTAAAGAGCGTGTTAGTAATAATTAATCATTGGGATGGTTTTCAGCCGAGTGTGAAGCGGCCGGGATGAGAATCAGCACCTACAAATCCGAGGCCATGGTTCTCAGTTGGAAAAGGGCGGCTTGCCCACTTCAGGTTGGTGGAGAGTTTCTGCCTCAGGTGGAGGAGTTCAGGTATCTTGGGGTCTTGTTCACGAGTGAGGGAAGGATGGAACGGGAGATTGACAGACGGATCGGTGCAGCTTCTGCAGTAATGCGGTCAATGTACCGTCGTGGTGAAGAAGGAGCTGAGCTGTAAGGCGAAGCTCTCGATTTACCGGTCAATCTATGTTCCTACTCTCACCTATGGTCATGAGCTGTGGGTCATGACCGAAAGGACAAGATCCCGGATACAGGCGGCCGAAATGAGCTTTCTCCGCAGGGTGGCTGGGCGCTCCCTTAGAGATAGGGTGAGAAGCTCAGTTACTTGGGAGGAACTCAGAGTAGAGCCATTGCTCCTCCACATCGAGAGGAGCCAGTTGAGGTGGCTCGGGCAGCTATTTCGGATGCCTCCTGGACGCCTTCCCGGGGAGGTGTTCCGGGCATGTCCCACTGGGAGGAGGCCCTGGGGAAGACTCGCTGGACACGCTGGAGGGATTATGTCTCCCGGCTGGCCTGGGAACGCCTCAGGGTTCCCCCAGAAGAGCTGGAGGAAGTGGCTAGGGAGAGGGAAGTCTGGGCCTCTCTGCTTAGACTGTTACCCCCGCAACCTGGCCCCGGATAAGCGGAAGATAATGGATGGATGGATGGATGGGAGTTAGTAATATGTGCACACACTCTGCTTATTACACACAGGACACAGCAGCAGCACGCAAACATTTTCATTAAAATTCCAACACGTCATAATGGATAGTCATTGCATGTATCAGAATTAGCTTACCTATTTGCAGTAATGACGAGCAGATCCATTTCCTCGCTATCTAGAGAAGCTTTTACACTTGCAAATTCCACCATGTAAATCGTGAATCCGCCAAGGCGCGAGCACTACTGGCTTTTAAAGGGAATGGGAGATGAGACTCTGATTAAGATTAACAATGGTTTCACACAAAACTACTGTATGGTTTCAATAGCGAATATAGTGCACCAGTTGTGCTGACCACTTTTACGATACTTTTGAAGAAAGTATCTAACGGCTGTTCAGAGTTTGAAACCCTGAGGATTTTTTCTTTGATAGTTGATTTGATGGAAACCTCAGTGTTTTTTCTCATCTGCTAAAGCCCAGCGCACCTCATGCCCCCTGCCCAAGCTGCTCTTGACCTGTGTCTGACCCATCCAGGCCTTTCAATCACATACATAGCTTTAAAGCAGCAAGAGAGCAAAACAAGAGTTTTCAGCCATTTTTTTTTTTATGATGGATTCATGTTTGAATCAGATTGGAAACTGTTTTGAATATGGGGACTTAACATTAAAACCATTGGCTTCAAACATGTTGCTTTTTGTTGGTAATATTAGGCTGAAATACCAGTGTAAATAGAACAGAATAAAAACTAGTATCATCTGAAGCAGCAGGTTCTCAATATTCAGCTGATAAATAATGTACAAGCAATCTATGCCAGACTACAAATATCATGGCTGACCAGATGGAGAAGGTTGAAATAATATAAAAATGTAAGGTATATATTAATTTAATTGAATTTATTTATTATTTCAATAGATAAAAATAAATTAAAAATTATTTTAATTATTTTCTATCCATTTTAATAATAATAGGTTGTAACAGCAGAAAAATGCTATAGCTACTTGACATTAATTTACACAGTTTAGGGATAAGTTGTAGATTTTAGACAATATAGAAATAATACATCCAAGAATTGTATGTCAAATTTTGAGACAAAGCATTACATGATGAAAAAAAAAAGTGTTCCTGTCTCTCCGCTCGAATGACCCTCGATCCCTCACCTTGTTGCATTGTTTGATTTCACAGTGCTAACGGCTATGGTGCAGTAAATTGTGTGATTATTTATCACCAGGCTTTGAAAGCTATGACTTCCAGTGTCTCGGTGGACTGCACAGATGCTGATGTGGACATTTTTTACATGTCCCTTAATTGCAAATCTGCCCCCTCTTGTTTCCTTTAGGTGCAGTTGTGTGGATGTGTGATTTATGTAGTGGTGTTTGTGTGTTGTTATTTTTTAATGAGTTTTTCATAAACTAAAATTCCCTAAGGCTACAACTGGTGAGCATTTGAATCCCCTACAGTTTTACTCTACCCTGATAACAGATAACACTCTGCTGCTGCTTTACTCCTGTCAGATTATCTTTAATATGATTAGTAAATTGTCTCTTCTTTGGTTTTTGACCACTGCTTAAAAGCAATGCAATTTTTTATTCCATTGTAAGTTTGTCATTTATCTTTTGTTGTATTCAGTGTTGTTGTTGAGTATAATAACTGCACTAGTCAGAGGAAGCTGCATAATTCCTCTAGTGGTGGTTCTAATAGTATGCTGTTTGATGGGGCGTGAGCGTGCATTTGCATAATGCTCTGTTGGTGTGAGTAATGCGTAAATAACAGCCTTTTGCTTGTTTTTTTGTCATTACTTTCCATATTGTGTCACTCTAAGGAAGAAAGAAAAGAGATAAGGATGAGATTCATGCCGGACTGAATTCTCTTAAGGGTGTTTGTACAATTGTTCTAAATTCACATGCATAAAGGCAGCAGATGGATTTCCGAGCTGTCTGCTACTCATTGCAACTCAAAAGTCCGCCTGGACACTCTTTGATTAAAGTTTCTTATGACTTTAAAAACATTTGTTAAATGCTTGAAATTAGCTTAAAGCCTCAAGTCACCCTAGGTGTATATGACATTCTTCTTTCAGACTAATAAAATCAGAGTTATATTAGAAAAGTTCAGGCTAATCCAAGCTTTATAATAGCAGTAATTGTTGCTCTGTTTTTGAAGTCCATAAAAGTGCATCTGTCCGTCAAATAACGTGCTCCACACAGCTCCAAGGGGTTAATAAAGGCCTTCTGAAGCGAATCGATGCATTTGTGTAAGAAAAATATCCATATTTAAAACTTTATAAAGAAAAGTTCCAGCTGATCCCCTTTCGTTGAAAAGCGTTGAAAGTGCCTTCTCGTAGTTTAAGATGTTTACGCTACGTCTGACGAGCGTACCTGAACTGCATAAGCACTCAACACTTTTTCCATAAACTGAATACGGGAGGCGATCGGCTGAAACTTTACTTTATAAAGTTTTAAATATGGATATTTTTCTTACACAAACGCATCAATTCACTCCAGAAGGCCTTTATTAACCCCCCGGAGCCGTGTGGAGCACATTATTTGACGGACAGATGCATTTTTTATGGACTTCAAAAACAGAGCAACAATTACTGCTATTATAAAGTTTGAATTAGCCTGAACTTTTTTAATATAACTCTAACTTTTATTAGTCTGAAAGAAGAATGTCATATACAGCTAGGATGACTTGAGGGTGACTAAATCATGGGCTAATTTTCATTTTTGAGTGAACTAACCCTTAATTTCTAGAAATTGAGGAAACACTTTAGTATGGGGAGCACATATTCACTATTAACTATGACTTTTGGCACAATAAACTCCCAATTTACTGCTTATTAAGAGTTAGTAAGGTAATTGTTAAGTTTAGGTATTGGGTAGGATTAAGGGATGTAGAATACATAAGACATAAAGTCATGATGAATAAGACATTAATATGTGCTTTATAAGTACTAATAAACAGCCAATGTCCTAGTAATATTCATGCTAATAAGCAATTAGTTAATAGTGAAAATTGAACCCTAAAATAAAGTGTTACCGAAATTGAGATTTATGCATCAGATTTCACTCCAATAGTGGGTAGAAAAAAGATCACAAGATTTTGCGAGTGTGATACAGTTTTCAATTACAATTCAATAAACAAGAGAGAAAAAAAACCTTAGCTTTGAGTATCGAAATGTTGTGTGCGAAATTCAGTAATTTCAAAAGGAATCTGTGCTTTCTGGAGTTTCGAGTGTCCAAATAATTCATTTAAATTGAACCAATGTGTTCAGGAGTTTCGCGGGGCTTCTGTGTGAGCTGTACTTCATACAACAGTACACTATTGACACAAGACAATATTTTTTTTACTATACCAGCCTCAGCAAGTGATCCAAGGCATGCCTGCCCAGTGACGGTCCGTGGGGGAATTTCCTTAAGTCCCTCAGCTCCCCCTCTGTTGACTTCACTCTGCTGCATGGATCTGCCTCGGATCCTTTGGTCTCCAGCTCCACCTTGGCAAGGGGATCCCCTAGCTTGTCCTCCAAGCGCCAAACCTGTCACTCCACCTTGGCTCCGCCTTCACTCGGTTCCATCTGGGGCTGCCATCCTCACGGCTCCACCGGGCTCCCTTGTCCCTCCTCTGAGGTCCACCTCTGTCGGTTGTCACCCTTGCTTCATTCAGCATCTCTATCAGGGCACTGCCATGGCTCCTTCCGCCATCATTTCCTCCAGTTTCCTGCCTTTCGCCAACCCCTAGTCCTCTTCCAGAACCACGGCCCTCCTCTGACGATCAGTACAGACTCTCGTATTAGTTGTTCATGCTAATATCATTATGTTTAACCAAAATCTTTCAACGTTTCCCTCTTCAAGGTTGTTGATAAGTTGTTGATAAGTTAAGATAAGTTATTCCTCTATTTTTTCAGCATCTAAGGTGGGCACACCTCACACAACAGACTACTTCACTAGTATACAAAGCCAGAGGAATGTTCTTTCAAACCTAACAATAGTACTCGTTTATTTCACTTCAAGGACTCTTAGTCTTGGCCATTATGTTTTGCACTGTGACCATTAATGTGCCAGAACTGTGTGAATATGTGAATATGTAGTTCACAGCAAGAGAGCTACTGAAACACCCCAGGTATCGCTGCCCGTCTGCTGCATACGTGTGTGTGTTTGTGAGTGTACATGCCTGCTGATTCTTACATTTTCTTTTCTCCATTTGTATGACAATTGCAGGGCATTGGTGACATTCCTTTAAGCAATGGTGTTATTCGAGGATATGACAGAATGACTGGTGAAAAGGTGAAAAGCCAGGCAAGACATTTTTCCTGTTTTTGCGCATTTCCTTTATATTGATTATTCAGGCTTTTAGTTCTTTTACAGCTCAACCGTTCATTAACACCAGCCCATACCTCCTGCCCCCAGGGCAGCATTGAAACCCCAGCAACAGGGAGAAAGCCCACTAAATAGATTTATTGTTTCTGCCATGCCACGTAAAAACAAGCGGTGATGCATCTTTCAAAACGTAAAAAAACAACAGTTTTTGGTCTTTTTACATTTTATTTTCGATGTCCTTCACCTCCATCTGCTTTTTTCTTTGAGTGAAGATACAGCCTTTTAAGATGTACATATGTTAAGAGATTCAGATCTCCAGATATTTCAAATCTCATAAAAAAATATATGTACAAATACATATAAATGCCACATTACTGTGACATTCCATAGTTCATAGATGTGTCTTTGTACTTTACCAGCCTCTAGAGATTGTGACTTTATGCAATCACATTCTCATTTTCACAATTTGGAGAAATTACATCTCTCATTACCTGCAAAAAATAAATAAAAAGTAAAATAAAAAATTATTTTATGGTGAAATGAGACCTGGACATGCTTTTCATAAGATTTTTTTATTTATTTTTTGCCACCTCAGAAGGGAAAGAGAAAGCTAAAAGCATATTTTCTATACTTTTCTATACAAATAAGAGTCTTTATGCAGTAGTTTAAGTAACGCTTTTGACTTGAGTGAATCAACAACAGTGCTGTTTGTCATGAACGTGAGTACAGATCTGTGGGCCCTGAATGGGATTATTATTTGTCACTCCGCAAATATGGCCCGGGATTTTCTCTCTGATCACTATGCATATTTTACTACATTGTGTTATTAGCATAATGTTAGGTTTGTTTTGAAGTCTTTCATCTTTATAACTAATTGGTACTTGCTTGTTATTTTCTCAGTGCATTTATCTCACTATTTTTGGAGTCCCCATAGTCTCCATCTTATTATGCTGTGTGTTTTGCTGGTGTTGTTATTCAGCAGAATCTGTGTCCATCTGCATTTATACTGTCATTGTGAATTTCAGAACTGTCAGTTTAGTGGTCCACTTAATCTCAGTGATTCACCATCTTTTCTCTCTGTGTTTTCTTTTCACTGTCTGAAAAGTAGAAAATTCTCACTCTTGTACAAAAGATATGAGGATTTCTTTATCCCTGAGATGACAAGAGCAGATGTCAGTAAATGTTTGCATGTTTTGATATATTTCAATCAGGTTTCATCAGAATACACTGTAATGCTACATCTCCATTGAGCCTTTGATCAGTGGTTCTCAAATGATTTGCTTCAGGGCCCAGATTTTACTTTGGACATCAAGTAGCGACCCAATTTGGTAATACATTTTTTATAATAAAAAGTAACTTTAAATCAATAAAATCAATATTATTACTTTATATTGTATCCTCTATTGCTTCAAACTCCAGTCCAGTGGGTGGCAGAAATGGCACATTTTACTTACTAATGCCAGAGGAAAAACAGTATGGCTGTGTTCGGAATGGCACACTAACTTACTCCTTATTGCGCAGTACACAGTGCATACTGCCTACTATTTTTTAAAGAATAGTGTGTGAAATAGTATACAATATGTAACAAATAATGTTTCAGAGCAGTATACTACAGTGTTATCAGTAACGCTTTAGATTACAGCCTGGAAAGTACTGCATAAGTAAAACAAATTTACAGCGTAACTTTCGGTAATTAAAGGGCCGCTACGAGGCAAGCACGTTCTGGTCCGAGCGGACAACACTGTGTCCGTTGCGTACATCAACAAACAGGGTGGTCTACGCTCCCACCGCACGTCACAACTCGCCCGCCATCTCCTCTTTTGGAGCCTCATCTGAGGTTGCTTCGTGCCATTCACATTTCAGGCCTGCTCAATCGTGCTGCCGACGAGCTCTCACAACAGCAAGTGCTCCCGGGAGAGTGGAGACTCCATCCCCAGGTGGTTCAGCTGATCTGGAGTTGTTTCAGGACCACACAGGTAGACCTGTTTGCCACCCCGGACACGTCTCACTGCCAGATGTTTTATTCCCTGACCGAGAGGACCCTCGGCTCAGATGCACTGGCACTCAGCTGGCCCCGGGGTCTATGCAAACATGTATTTTCCCCAGTGAGCCTGCTTGCACAGACACTGAGTGTCTGTGCAAGCACTCAGTTCCAATTTTAAGTTGTATGTTATTGCTACGATGTAAACACAGGGTAAAGCTTTGCCTGCTAACGTTAGTGTTGATATAGTGTTTACTGTAGCTTTTGTAAGGCTGTTTATCGCCCCCCTATTAACTATTAAAAATTAACCATGGTTTTGTTTTCAGAATTAAATGGTGCATAACTTTGTATCTAAAATGTATAAGAAAAAAACTAAAACAAAACATACCACTCTGAAATGTCCTGTGATATCCGTGCTTAAAAAGTATGTGCATGAAATGCTTTCCTGCATTATCCTCCTTTGTTAACATTTTTAAGTCTGAATCAGGCTTGAATTGGTTTAAAATGTGTTAAATGCAAGCAGCAACCTCCCCCAGTTTCTCTTGAAGCCAATACGGAAGTGACTTAAACTGCAATTCATCGACTGGGCGCTAGGGACAGGCTCCAAAAGGGAGTAGAATCTCATTGAGAGACCCAACTTTACAGCAGAACAAAACAGTTTACAGCCTGGTACAATTTTTTTTTATAAGTCATTTGTTTACATTATATAAAGCCTAAAGTTCTGCATAATTAAGGGCGTGGCCACTTTGAGTGACAGGTGGATTGCCGTTTGTCTGCTGTCTGTTAGTCATCACGTCACTACTCCCACGTCCTGCCTCTTTGCCCATTTTCAGTTATCTGGGAGTGACACGCGATGACATGCTGCCAAGATGGCAACGGCCAGCTCGACTCTACTTTACACTTCAAAATTGCTATTCAGAATCCTATGGGTGACGTCACGGACACTACGTCCATATTTTTTTTACAGTCTATGGCTAAATGGTGTCAATCACTACACACTGGGCCACAACACACATTTCAGAAGGAGGGGCATAATCGAAACTGGAAGAAAGTAGCGGGCCAGACTGGGAAGAGAGATGCTATAATAATGTAATATGTGAAAAACAATGTGTTTTTTGAACAATCAATCATGAATGCATATTCTAGTGCACCCCAAAAACAAAATCAAATCTTCGTAAAATGGCATAATAGGACCCCTTTAACACGGGACAAGAATGCAAAAATGAGAAATATTTGTTTTAATGTAATGGTCTAAATGGTTTAAAAGCTCTTGTTAATTTACAAAAGGTTCAGTTGATCGTACTACTAAACATCAATGCCTTATAGCCAACAACTGAATCCTAATCGATGAACTTTAAAGTTAACAAACAGATCTGAATCAACACTAAATGGACTTCAGCTAAAAAATGAATCAGTTTTCCTGTTCATCACTGTAAAGCTGCTTTGCAATCTGTATTGTATAAAACGCTATATATACACTCACCTAAAGGATTATTAGGAATACCTGTTCAATTTCTCATGAATGCAATTATCCAATCAACCAATCACATGGCAGTTGCTTCAATGCATTTAGGGGTGTGGTCCTGGTCAAGACAAGAATGGGAAAGAAAGGTGATTTAAGCAATTTTGAGCGTGGCATGGTTGTTGGTGCCAGACGGGCCGGTCTGAGTATTTCACAATCTGCTCAGTTACTGGGATTTTCATGCACAACCATTTCTAGGGTTTACAAAGAATGGTGTGAAAAGGGAAAAACATCCAGTATGTGGCAGTCCTGTGGGTGAAAATGCCTTGTTGATGCTAGAGGTCAGAGGAGAATGGGCCGACTGATTCAAGTTGATAGAAGAGCAACTTTGACTGAAATAACCACTCGTTACAACCGAGGTATGCAGCAAAGCATTTGTGAAGCCACAACACGCACCCTTGAGGCGGATGGGCTACAACAGCAGAAGACCCCACCGGGTACCACTCATTTCCACTACAAATAGGAAAAAGAGGCTACAATTTGCACAAGCTTACCAAATTGGACAGTTGAAGACTGGAAAAATGTTGCCTGGTCTGATGAGTCTCGATTTCTGAGACATTCAGATGGTAGTCAGAATTTGGCATAAACAAAATGAGAACATGGATCCATCATGCCTTGTTACCACTGTGCAGGCTGGTGGTGGTGGTGTAATGGTGTGGGGGATGTTTTCTTGGCACACTTTAGGTCCCTTAGAGCCAATAGAGCATCTTTGGGATGTGGTGGAACGAGAGCTTCGTGCCCTGGATGTGCATCCCACAAATCTCCATCAACTGCAAGATGCTATCCTATCAATATGGGCCAACATTTCTAAAGAATGCTTATGATCCTAATAATCCTTTAGGTGAGTGTATATAAGCTAAAGGTGACTTGATCAGAAACGTACCAAAAGTACCATACAATTTATGTGCTACTAACGATAGTGTTTTCAGAAACACAGCTATACTTTACAGTAACATGTATATGTGTACATTTATAATTATTCCCCACCTTGAGTTCACTCATGCCACACTCTTCACGAAGATGAAACATCACATGGACCATGTTGCATTGTGGGAAACAGTATCCCGTGCAGTGTCAGTCTCAGATGCATACATCAGATTTTAGCAAATGTAGTAAGTAATGCAGGAATTCCATGCATACAGAAAATGTATATACTATTCACAATATTGCATACTGCAATATAGTTGTATGGTAGTATGCCATTCTGAACACATCATCCATACAGATTGCAGCGTTCTTGAGTTGTATTTAGCATTATGCTGGTAAATATAGTAGCATACATGCATACAGAAAAGGTGCATACTACGCACAGTATACATACTGGATACTGCAGAAATAGTAAGAGTAGTATAATGGTATGCAATTTCGAACATAGCCTATGTGAAAGAGTAGTTTATGAATTCACAGCATTCATAAAACAGTAGGTTAAAAGTACCAGGATGACCTGCTACATGAGGCCACAGGAGAGAATTTGTGAATGGCAGTGAAGCAACACAGCAGACGCTGGTAGGTCACATGATAATGACAACATTCCGGATGTAGTATGTCCAGTTTACATTCATACTACACACACTCATACTAAACATTTTAACCGTTTTAATGTAAGTACTTATTCACAGGCAAATACTTGGAGAATATAGAATTTAGATGGAACATATGACTTCTTATGGTTTTGAACAACTTTTATGCCCTTTTCACAAAAGTTTCAGTTTAGTAACAATGCAAGTGTGGTGTGATCATGTGGTGTAACAATCAAAGTAAAAAACATTCTTACACATTCTTATTCATCTTAATCATTATTTTCCAATTTTTAAAAATATCTTTAAAGGTAAAAAGTGTTTTCACGAATAGCATTAATTATTATGTTTTTGGGAAGTCACATCATATATATCATATAACATTTTACTACCTATATTAACCTTTTATATATATATATATATTATCATTATATATAATATATATAAAATAACACATATCACTTTAATTTTCTGACCTTCCACTGTATGAAAATCAATGGGAACCAAAATTGTTCAATTGGGTTCTTAAAAATATCTTGTTCAGCAGAAGAAAGAAAGACATATAAGCTTGTAACGACATAAGGGATGAGAAAATGGGTGAACTATCCCTTTCAGTAATGGTGTCTGATGATAAGGGCATGTCACACCACCTGTCCATGTTGACATTGGCCGAATTGACTATAGCTTCGACCAAATGATAGATGAATGTGCGGCAAAATACCATAGAGTTTGATTGGATGCATGGCCTTTGACATCAACAAAAAGACACTTTGCATTTTATTATTTGCATTCAGTGTTGTTTCTTCCCTGCTGTCTGTGACCCTATCAGATCAGACTTACGACCCACTGCACTTTTATGTTTTCTTCCAGCAATTTAGCATGCCATCACTCTGGTTGAATTTCTATGTGTACCCATAGTGAACCACACTGACACACAGGAAATCTGTTCACCTTATGTGGCAACACCTTGCGAGTCATGCTTGTCTGCGAGATAGAAACATGGGGAAATTTACTTCACAATGCTGCTGTCAATCACGACGCAGCACTCTGGAGCAGCAGATGGTTTCGCAGAACCAAAAACAAATTCATCTGAACCCCAGCAACCGAGGTAAATAGCTCACGCGCTTTGAACAGACTCCTGCAGCCGTAGAGAAGGATGTCTGATAATGGGCTCTGTCCAGGGTGCCAGCCTTTCGAGCGCCGCATGTCTCCATCTCCTCAGTGCTCATCCATCACACCGGGAGCGATGACGGAGTGGAGGACTGAGGGAGGTCACTCTCCTCATCGTTATTCGTCTGCTGATAAGTGCCAGCACTCGTCTCTTGAGGACCGTGCATTTAGGGCACTAAATTTGCCACAAAGAAAGTAGGAGGGGACCATATGCCGTCCGTTTTCAGGGGTTGTTAAGCGCCTCTTCACACACTATAAGGTGTGATGGAATGTTGAAGGATGAGTTGGAATATGTCATGTGAATCGGGCAGGAAATAATGTTTATTAATGACCATTTGATTGATGTTTCAGAACGCAAATCTGATTTTGGAGTGAATTTTAAAAAGAATCTCAGGAATGCAAAGAAATTGAATGTCGCTAAGACAAGTGCTCTCCATTGACAGATCAATACATATTTATGTTTTTCAGCAAATGTTTGAATTCATTTGAATATCTCGTTTCCACCTAAAGCCATTACTAGTTTGTTCGTTTCAGCTGATGTCTTAATGCAATAGATCTGGATTTCAACTGGAATAACACATTTGAAGGAATTGAAGCACCTCTGCTGTCAGTGCCAATGGTCATTTTAATGGTGTAGTATTCTCTTTCAAAATTTACAGGCCTGGATTTAAAATACATTCCCTACATTCATTTTTATATATATATATATATATATATATATATATATATATATATATATATATATATATATATATATATATATATATACACTCACCTAAAGGATTAATAGGAACACCATACTAATACTGTGTTTGACCCCTTTCGCCTTCAGAACTGCCTTAATTCTACGTGGCATTGATTCAACAAGGTGCTGAAAGCATTCTTTAGAAATGTTGGCCCATATTGATAGGATAGCATCTTGCAGTTGATGGAGATTTGTGGGATGCACATCCAGGGCACGAAGCTCCCGTTCCACCACATCCCAAATATGCTCTATTGGGTTGAGATCTGGTGACTGTGGGGGCCATTTTAGTACAGTGAACTCATTGTCATGCTCAAGAAACCAATTTGAAATGATTCGAGCTTTGTGACATGGTGCATTATCCTGCTGGAAGTAGCCATCAGAAAATGGGTACATGGTGGTCATAAAGGGATGGACATGGTCAGAAACAATGCTCAGGTAGGCCGTGGCATTTAAACGATGCCCAATTGGCACTAAGGGGCCTAAAGTGTGCCAAGAAAACATCCCCCACACCATTACACCACCACCACCAGCCTGCACAGTGGTAACAAGGCATAATAGATCCATGTTCTCATTCTGTTTACGCCAAATTCTGACTCTACCATCTGAATGTCTCAACAGAAATCGAGACTCATCAGACCAGGCAAAATTTTTCCAGTCTTCAACTGTCCAATTTTGGTGAGCTTGTGCAAATTGTAGCCTCTTTTTCCTATTTGTAGTGGAGATGATTGGTACCCGGTGGGGTCTTCTACTATTGTAGCCCATCCGCCTCAAGGTTGTGCATGTTGTGGCTTCACAAATGCTTTGCTGCATACCTCGGTTGTAACGAGTGGTTATTTCAGTCAAAGTTGCTCTTCTATCAGCCTGAATCAGTCGGCCCATTCTCCTCTGACCTCTAGCATCAACAAGGCATTTTTGCCCACAGGACTGCCACATACTGGATGTTTTTCCCTTTTCACACCATTCTTTGTAAACCCTAGAAATGGTTGTGCGTGAAAATCCCAGTAACTGAGCAGATTGTGAAATACTCAGACCGGCCCGCCTGGCACCAACAACCATACCACACTCAAAATTACTTAAATCACCTTTCTTTCTCATTCTGACATTCAGTTTGGAGTTCAGGAGATTGTCTTGACCAGGACCACACCCCTAAATGCATTGAAGCAACTGCCATGTGATTGGTTGATTAGATAATTGCATTAATGAGAAATTGAACAGGTGTTTCTAATAATCCTTTAGGTGAGTGTATATATATATATATATATATATATATATATATTTTTTTTTTTTTTTTTTTTTTTTTTTTTAAGTAGGGGTTGAATTATTACTTTGTCTTGGTGTAATTGAAAGCTATCATTGAGGGATGTAACATGCATGATTAGAAGTGTAAGGGTGAACAAAACATGTTCAGGTCTTGTTTTATCCAAAATGAATGGGACAAAAATACAAACTTTCATATCACAAGAAAATGAAGACCTTTTTTTGCTATCTAAACATTTGTATTTGTTTTGCTATATTTATATATTATATAAATTGTAAAGTTTGTTATACATCATTGTAGAATTAATTGAAATTAATAAAAATAATTACAGTATTTTTACTTTAATAAAAAAGAAACATTAAATACAGATTAATGAGACTTTAATGAGAATCTCTATAGAGAATACGTGTCTGTAAGATGTTTTACTGTTTTTGAAAGAAGTCTAACAATAAAAAAACAATAAAAACAGTAATATAGTGAAATATTTTTACAATTTAAAATAACTGTTTTCTGTTTAAATACTTCAAAATGCAATTAATTGATTTGATGCAAAGTTGTGAAAAAATTCAGCATCATTACTCCAGTCTTCAGTGTCACATGATCCTTCAGAAATCATTATAATACTGCTGCTCAAGAAATATTGTTTTATTATTATCAATGCTGAAAACAGTTGCTTAATTTTTTTTTTTCTCAAAACAAAAAACAAAAAAAACAAAAAAACTTACCAACCCCAAACTTTTAAATGGTAGTCTATATGTACATATTTATTTATTTATTTATTTTGAGGTGAAATATGACCTTGATAATGGAAGTGTGTTTGTTGACCATGGAATAAAAAATAAAAAAGTAAATTTTGACTTTTTATCTCATAATTCAGACTTGTTTTCTCATAATAGCATGACATTAAGTTGCAATTGTGAATTATAAAGTCAGAATTGTGATATAAAGTCAGAATTGTGATATAAAGTCAGAATTGTGAGTTATAAAGTCAGAATTGTGAGATATAAAGTCAGAATTATGAGATATAAAGTCAGAATTGAGTAATATAAAGTCAGAATTGTGATATAAAGTCAGAATTGAGTAATATAAAGTCAGAATTGTGAGATATAAAGTCAGAATTGCGAGTTATAAAGTCAGAATTGTGAGATATAAAGTCAGAATTGTGATATAAAGTCAGAATTGTGAGATATAAAGTCAGAATTGAGGTATAAAGTCAGAATTGAGGTATAAAGTCAGAATTGTGAGTTATAAAGTCAGAATTGTGAGATATAAAGTTAGATATAACGTCAGAATTGCGAGTTATAAAGTCAGAATTGTGAGATATAAAGTCAGAATTGTGAGATATAAAGTCAGAATTGTGATATAAAGTCAGAATTGCGAGTTATAAAGTCAGAATTGTGAGATATAAAGTCAGAATTGTGAGATATAAAGTCAGAATTGCGAGATATAAAGTCAGAATTATGAGTTATAAAGTCAGAATTGTGAGATATAAAGTCAGAATTATGAAGTTATAAAGTCAGAATTGTGAGATATAAAGTCAGAATTGTGATATAAAGTCAGAATTGCGAGTTATAAAGTCAGAATTGTGAGATATAAAGTCAGAATTGTGAGATATAAAGTCAGAATTGTGGTATAAAGTCAGAATTGTGGTATAAAGTCAGAATTGTGAGATATAAAGTCAGAATTGCGAGATATAAAGTCAGAATTGTGAGATATAAAGTCAGAATTGCGAGTTATAAAGTCAGAATTGTGAGATATAAAGTCAGAATTGTGAGATATAAAGTCAGAATTGTGAGATATAAAGTCAGAATTGCGAGTTATAAAGTCAGAATTGTGAGATATAAAGTCAGAATTGTGAGATATAAAGTCAGAATTGTGATATAAAGTCAGAATTGTGGTATAAAGTCAGAATTGTGAGATATAAAGTCAGAATTGTGATATAAAGTCAGAATTGTGGTATAAAGTCAGAATTGTGAGATATAAAGTCAGAATTGTGATATAAAGTCAGAATTGTGGTATAAAGTCAGAATTGTGAGATATAAAGTCAGAATTGCGAGATATAAAGTCAGAATTGCGAGTTATAAAGTCAGAATTGTGAGTTATAAAGTCAGAATTGTGGTATAAAGTCAGAATTGAGATATAAAGTCAGAATTGTGATATAAAGTCAGAATTGAGAGATATAAAGTCAGAATTGCGAGTTATAAAGTCAGAATTGTGAGATATAAAGTCAGAATTGTGAGATATAAAGTCAGAATTGTGGTATAAAGTCAGAAGTGCGAGTTACAAAGTCAGAATTGTGATATAAAGTCAGAATTGTGAGATATAAAGTCAGAATTGTGATATAAAGTCAGAATTGTGGTATAAAGTCAGAATTGTGAGATATAAAGTCAGAATTTGCGAGTTATAAAGTCAGAATTGTGAGATATAAAGTCAGAATTGTGAGTTATAAAGTCAGAATTGTGGTATAAAGTCAGAATTGTGTGATATAAAGTCAGAATTGTGAGATATAAAGTCAGAATTGAGGTATAAAGTCAGAATTGTGATATAAAGTCAGAATTGAGAGATATAAAGTCAGAATTGTGAGTTATAAAGTCAGAATTGAGAGATATAAAGTCAGAATTGTGAGATATAAAGTCAGAATTGAGAGATATAAAGTCAGAATTGTGAGATATAAAGTCAGAATTATGAGTTATAAAGTCAGAATTGTGAGATATAAAGTCAGAATTGTGAGATATAAAGTCAGAATTGTGATATAAAGTCAGAATTGTGGTATAAAGTCAGAATTGTGAGATATAAAGTCAGAATTGTGATATAAAGTCAGAATTGTGGTATAAAGTCAGAATTGTGAGATATAAAGTTAGAATTGTGAGATATAAAGTCAGAATTGTGGTATAAAGTCAGAATTATGAGTTATAAAGTCAGAATTGTGAGATATAAAGTCAGAATTGTGAGATATAAAGTCAGAATTGTGGTATAAAGTCAGAATTGCGAGTTACAAAGTCAGAATTGTGATATAAAGTCAGAATTGTGAGATATAAAGTCAGAATTGTGATATAAAGTCAGAATTGTGGTATAAAGTCAGAATTGTGAGATATAAAGTCAGAATTGCGAGTTATAAAGTCAGAATTGTGAGATATAAAGTCAGAATTGTGAGTTATAAAGTCAGAATTGAGGTATAAAGTCAGAATTGTGATATAAAGTCAGAATTGAGAGATATAAAGTCAGAATTGTGATATAAAGTCAGAATTGAGAGATATAAAGTCAGAATTGTGAGATATAAAGTCAGAATTGTGAGATATAAAGTCAGAATTGAGGTATAAAGTCAGAATTGTGATATAAAGTCAGAATTGAGAGATATAAAGTCAGAATTGTGATATAAAGTCAGAATTGAGAGATATAAAGTCAGAATTGTGAGATATAAAGTCAGAATTGAGAGATATAAAGTCAGAATTGTGAGATATAAAGTCAGAATTGTGAGATATAAAGTCAGAATTGCGAGTTATAAAGTCAGAATTGTGAGATATAAAGTCAGAATTGTGAGATATAAAGTCAGAATTGTGATATAAAGTCAGAATTGTGGTATAAAGTCAGAATTGTGAGATATAAAGTCAGAATTGTGATATAAAGTCAGAATTGTGGTATAAAGTCAGAATTGTGAGATATAAAGTCAGAATTGTGATATAAAGTCAGAATTGTGGTATAAAGTCAGAATTGTGAGATATAAAGTCAGAATTGCGAGAGATATAAAGTCAGAATTATGAGTTATAAAGTCAGAATTGTGAGTTATAAAGTCAGAATTGTGGTATAAAGTCAGAATTGAGATATAAAGTCAGAATTGTGATATAAAGTCAGAATTGAGAGATATAAAGTCAGAATTATGAGTTATAAAGTCAGAATTGTGAGATATAAAGTCAGAATTGTGAGATATAAAGTCAGAATTGTGGTATAAAGTCAGAATTGCGAGTTACAAAGTCAGAATTGTGATATAAAGTCAGAATTGTGAGATATAAAGTCAGAATTGTGAGATATAAAGTCAGAATTGCGAGTTATAAAGTCAGAATTGTGGTATAAAGTCAGAATTGTGTGATATAAAGTCAGAATTGTGAGATATAAAGTCAGAATTGAGGTATAAAGTCAGAATTGTGATATAAAGTCAGAATTGAGAGATATAAAGTCAGAATTGTGATATAAAGTCAGAATTGAGAGATATAAAGTCAGAATTGTGAGATATAAAGTCAGAATTGAGAGATATAAAGTCAGAATTGAGGTATAAAGTCAGAATTGTGATATAAAGTCAGAATTGAGAGATATAAAGTCAGAATTGTGATATAAAGTCAGAATTGTGATATAAAGTCAGAATTGTGAGATATAAAGTCAGAATTGTGAGATATAAAGTCAGAATTGCGAGATATAAAGTCAGAATTGCGAGATATAAAGTCAGAATTGTGAGATATAAAGTCAGAATTGTGAGATATAAAGTCAGAATTGTGATATAAAGTCAGAATTGTGAGATATAAAGTCAGAATTGTGATATAAAGTCAGAATTGTAGTATAAAGTCAGAATTGTGAGATATAAAGTCAGAATTGTGATATAAAGTCAGAATTGTGATATAAAGTCAGAATTGTGGTATAAAGTCAGAATTGTGATATAAAGTCAGAATTGTGAGATATAAAGTCAGAATTGCGAGATATAAAGTCAGAATTGCGAGTTATAAAGTCAGAATTGTGAGATATAAAGTCAGAATTGCGAGTTATAAAGTCAGAATTGTGAGATATAAAGTCTGAATTGAGATATAAAGTCAGAATTGAGAGATATAAAGTCAGAATTGTGATATAAAGTCAGAATTGTGAGATATAAAGTCAGAATTGTGAGATATAAAGTCAGAATTGCAGAGATATAAAGTCAGAATTGTGAGATATAAAGTCAGAATTGTGAGTTATAAAGTCAGAATTGTGGTATAAAGTCAGAATTGTGGTATAAAGTCAGAATTATGAGTTATAAAGTCAGAATTGTGAGATATAAAGTCAGAATTGTGAGATATAAAGTCAGAATTGTGATATAAAGTCAGAATTGTGATATAAAGTCAGAATTGTGAGATATAAAGTCAGAATTGTGATATAAAGTCAGAATTGCGAGTTATAAAGTCAGAATTGTGAGATATAAAGTCAGAATTGTGATATAAAGTCAGAATTGTGATATAAAGTCAGAATTGTGAGATATAAAGTCAGAATTGTGAGATATAAAGTCAGAATTGTGAGATATAAAGTCAGAATTGCGAGATATAAAGTCAGAATTGCGAGATATAAAGTCAGAATTGTGATATAAAGTCAGAATTATGAGTTATAAAGTCAGAATTGCGAGATATAAAGTCAGAATTGTGAGTTATAAAGTCAGAATTGTGAGTTATAAAGTCAGAATTGAGATATAAAGTCAGAATTGCGAGATATAAAGTCAGAATTGAGGTATAAAGTCAGAATTGTGATATAAAGTCAGAATTGTGAGTTATAAAGTCAGAATTGTGGTATAAAGTCAGAATTGTGATATAAAGTCAGAATTGCGAGATATAAAGTCAGAATTGTGAGATATAAAGTCAGAATTGTGAGTTATAAAGTCAGAATTGTGAGTTATAAAGTCAGAATTGAGATATAAAGTCAGAATTGAGATATAAAGTCAGAATTGTGGTATAAAGTCAGAATTGAGGTATAAAGTCAGAATTGTGAGTTATAAAGTCAGAATTGAGATATAAAGTCAGAATTGCGAGATATAAAGTCAGAATTGAGAGATATAAAGTCAGAATTGTGATATAAAGTCAGAATTGTGAGATATAAAGTCAGAATTGCGAGTTATAAAGTCAGAATTGCGAGATATAAAGTCAGAATTGTGGTATAAAGTCAGAATTGTGAGATATAAAGTCAGAATTGCGAGTTATAAAGTCAGAATTGTGAGATATAAAGTCAGAATTGCGAGTTATAAAGTCAGAATTGCGAGATATAAAGTCAGAATTGCGAGATATAGAGATTATATCTCACAATTCTGACTTTATAATTCGCAATTGCGATTTTATGGCCAGGTTTCATAGACAGGACTTTACGGATTAGGCCTTAGTTCAATTAGGACATTTAAATAGTTTTTATAAATGTTACTGATTACTGGTGTGAATCTTAAGACAAAACAATGACACTGACTTATTTTATGATATGTCACTGAAAGTTGCTTTCAGTTTAAACAGCTTAAACATGCATTTTAGTCTGGCACTAGATTTAAGCCTTGTCCTTCAAACTGAAAAAAAAAAAAAAAAAAAAGTCAGAATTGCAAAATAAAGTCAGATAAAAACTTTTTTTTTTTTTTTTATTCCGTGGTGGAAACAAGCTTCCGTACCTTGATATGTTATTTAGGAGTTTTGTTAGATTGACTTCAAGCTAATGAGAGAATGGAAAGTTTTCTACTTTTTGTTAAATAAATTCTTAAAATGTTCCATTGCAGAGTTGGGATCCAGCCAACCCCAATCAGTGTGCTACAAAAACATAACAAAAAGTTATATTTTTTTTCTTAATAGGTCTTAATAGACCTATTTTATTTAATTGAAACATGGCAGAATTGATAAAATTGTGCAAAACTTTGTTTAATCTGAACTACCATTTGAACCAAAGACATCAAATATATACCATGTCTATGAACAGTAATGACTTCATATCAAACAGCAGTTAAATTAACTTCTCAGCTAGTAAAGCAAAACATCAATGGCAAAAGTAAATTAATTTGCTTTCTAACTACAAAGTTTTGCAGCTTCATACTCTTTGTAGAATGGCTGTTTGGCACTAAAAGTCTGCAGTGTCGTGAGTATTCTCTGTACCTCAGAGCTGGAGAGTTTGAGCCTATGTCGGAGTAGGCATGAGAACAGATCTAATGGCAGTGGTCCAGGAGGAGACAGTCTATTGACCCGGTATCGGATCTCCATTAGCTGCAGCAGGGCAGAGTCTTGAGATCCCTGAGTGTACGGATAGTCCAACTGTAGGATCAGGTCCTGGATAGCCTCGGGGTCAAAGTGCATACTGTAACCAAACAGCTGCATGCTGTTGATCTTCATGTATCCAAAGTTCTGGGAGGAATCCATAGCTTCAAGAGGCTCGAAGTAGACCGTATCGTTCCCCTGAGAGGACTCGGTCCGAATGCGGCTCCTCAGGTAGAAGTGAACAGTCTCAAAAAAGCTCTTCCACTGGTTGCCTAAAGTCAAGGTCCAATTGAAGCAATCCAAAGGAATGTCCAGTTTGGTTTTCTCCCAGTCCGGATAGCCGTTTTGATTGATGGGCATAGTCCAGCTTTCTGAATGGCTACCACCGAAAGGGTTGACGTAGACGGACAACACAGGTTCCAAAGTGGAGTTCTTGGTCATGCAGATCTGCAGTGAGATGCCCAGCAGCATATGGACACGGTTGGATTTGAACTTGTTGCTCTTTAGCGTAAGCAGCATCCTCTTTCTCCAAGACGGGTCGAACCAAACGTTGAGGCGCACGTCATTGCTGACAAAGATTGCATGCGTGGTGATGCGGCTGTCTCTGTGTTGCAGTAGGTAGCGTAGCTCCAGGTCTTGAAGGTCCGTCTCAAAGCCCAGGTAGTGGTCTGTTGGGTTGGGTACGGCGTATTTACAAACTCCATGACTGAGAACGTAACCTGGGTTGCAGCTGGAGCAGCGGGTGCGGTTGTCAACGGAGCAGGAAGCGCAACGGTGGCCGTCACCCACTTCGCAAGGGACAACACCCTGGCATGAAGGGTTCTCGTAAGGACAGGCACAAGTCCGTAATTCCTCTGCGTAAAATCCCAGTTGGTTATTCTCACTGCAGTACAGGACGGACAGGGTGAACTGTAGCCAGTAGCCCAAGGGCCTGGGAAAACCAATATTAAACAAACAAAAAAATGTGAGTAAACAAGATATAATGGCTTGTAATGTATGCAAATAATTGCATATAAGGCAATGATTTGCAACAAACGGTGACTGCCAATAGACAGTTTTGTTTAGCAACAGTACTAATTGGTTTCTAACCTTCAGCTCTACTAATATCTGCCTTTGAAAGCACTAGTAGGACAAAAGTAATCCATTAGTGCAGCAGTAGCCTCAGAGGCTGTAGTGGGTGGTTAAACAATAGATTAGTCATTAGTCTTTTACACTTGCTCGGAGATGGGGCTTAGCTAAACAATTGCGCTTTCAAATCAAAATCCAGCAGTGTAATACTCAATCAAAGTGTTTTCACAATCCCAGAGGTACATTATATTGCTCAGAGGTTACCCTTTCAAAGCTCAATAGACTTGATTGTGATTTTACTTATGTTTAATTTATGTATCTTCAACATGTTACAAATAAAAAAAAAAAGACACAAAGGAAATCATTATTGGTTTTGAAACTTTCTGATGCCTAGGGACCCCAAATATTTATTTACTCACTCCCATTTATGCGAACTATCCATTAAAGCTAAAGTCTCCATTTGCTGTCTTTTTAATTTCATTACTGTCTATAGGAGAAACATCTGAGATATTGAAGGGATCTTATTTGTGATTCCCTATGGGATGGGATAGACATTTCAGCTAAAATCAAATGAATCTGGAACTTGGAGTTTAATGATGCACAAACATTCTGAATTCCTTATAGACTAAAACTTTGCAGCTTTTCATGTAGCTTCATTTGCATAGCTTGCATAATTGCAAAATTAGGAATCGTGGGTTTAATGTGTGCCTATAAATACATTTTACCTCTCCCTTAGAGACACTATTTTGGGCTGCATGCGGCATCTCTTGCTGAGGCTGAAGAGCTTGTTAGCAGTTCGTCGGGTCTTGGAAAGCAGGAGGCTAACGCGGCTTTCGAGCTGCCTGTAGCGTTGCTGTAGAGCGCTGTCTGTCCTCCACAGTTGCTGGATTCTTGATGAATTTAGAGCACTCTGTGTTGGTAATCTACCCATGAAGCTCTGGAACTCATCTGATGAAAATGGAGATGTGAATTAACACAGCATTTGTGTGAAGATTTTCCAAATGTAATTGTCAGTAAAATACCCACATTATGGGTGTTAAGTCTGCTAAGAAGGTAATCAAGTTACCATGAAATCAAAATGGACCATTCTTATTTTTTTATGGAATATCATAGTATAGTATAAGTTATTTTTCTGTGCATTATTTTTATTAATGATCAATTTCCAAAAGCACAAACTTAAAATAACTTCAGAAGGTGTAATTACAGTATATTCACAGAGTGTGAAATATTAAATACAATTAGGTTTTTGTAAAGTCGTAATTTTTTTCAAATACTTAAAGACAGCGACCAAAAAAGTAGCAGATCCTAGTCAAATTGCAGCTTGTGACGGTCACTCTTCATTCACACATGAGACACGCTCTTAGTAGTCACAGATTCTGTAGCAAATTTTAAAATGTTGTTTTCTGTGATGCATGTGGATATTTTGCCATACGGTGACATCATGAACGCAATTTGTGCATGGCAACAATTATTTATAATTACACTGTGTCTATTTGAACCCAGGTGCAAATAGCTTCTCCCACACAGCACAGCTATTTGTATCCACGGTCTTGTGAAACTGTAGATATTTAGGACAAAGTTTGTCATGTATGTACTGTAGATGCAGTGGTGTGGAGAGTAAAGATGGAGCCAATACACTTTTTGTGTGAGCGACCCGAGTTCAGATCTGCCTTTTGCCTACCTCTGTGAGTATGAGCAAAAAATAAGTCCGGCAAAATCCAGCCATGCTGCCCACATCTCATTAAAAGCATTCCCATCCATATTTTTAAACACTTTTTCTTCTTTCCTTTACAAAACAATCATAAGCCCTTCCTTTGTGATGTTTGTTGACATTGTGTGTTCATGTGTGTCTGTGAAAATGTCATTTCGGGATGTGACTTGATCTTGTAATTCTTGCTCTTAGTCTTTAATTAGCTGTGTACTTGTACAGTATTATGGTTTATACTACGGGACTGTTGAATGCTTGAATCTGATTAGTTCCATATTACTTCGCCAAATGATTTCAGTTATTTCAAAGGCCTTTACAGCCTACAAAATTACATTTTATTATGTACGGAAAGCACATACTCTCTGTTTCCCGCTCTTTGTCCTACAAACAAGATCGTTTTAAAGACCAACTGATAAATGTTTCGAAATACATCATCTGAACAACATCATCTGTTTTGAGGTGTGGTATAAGTAGTATAAGCGGAATAATTATTGAAAAATAACGCACACTCCGCTTTGCGTCGTGGCCGCATTACCACCTCAGGTATGCGATTTATTTTTTTAATTCTGATTGGTCAGTTCACTCATTCCGGTAACTGAAATCCAGGTAACTGAAGTCTCGCTCTCTCTAGTTTCATACAAACTCTGCCATCTTGAATGTAATTTATGGACTGTAGTGAAAATGACCTCTAAATGCTTTAGTATTTGTATTGCTGTAATTTGCAAACCCCCTTAAGTGTTTGAAGATTATGCTTGTGTTTATTGTACAAAATATGCTGTTGTTTATTTTATACACATTAATCTATTTAAGCATAGGCCTATAGACTTGGTCGGTGTCGTGTCATAGTTGGGGGCGTGACGTGGGGGCGGAGTCGGTGTGGGGGAAAACAGTCCATTCCCCCACACTGGAAATACATGGCTATTTAGAATCACTTCTGTCGCTTAACAGAGCAAGATACATAGAAAAACTGAACCATATTGGGTTGGATTGTCTGTACAGTATCTGTGACTGGAAAAACGACCCAACACAATGCCCAAAGGTGTCATTTTCTTGTCAAAATGCATGCTGCTCCCAGAAATATTACTTGCCTACTTCATAAATCACCCAGTCTTTCGATGAAGACGTTTATTCAGTGTTCCTGAATTTAACGGATATAGAGTATGTATTACATACATTTAACGTTTTAAGAGGATCATAAAACTTGTCTTGTGCTATGAAATGTTTTTCTGAAAATACCGTGTGCAATGCAAAGGGCATTTGTTCATGTATCTGTATGGGCTAGAATAGAAACATGAAATGTTAATTTATCACAGTGCCACGTTTTACAAACATCTGTCAAAACTCTAAAATCCAGTTATGATGAGCTGTTTGGCATCAATGACACAGGTTTAGATAAAGTTTAGACATCCATCATATTTCTGTTGTAGCTTTATCTGTTTATTTATTCGTTTTTCTTGTTAGTACAGCCATGCACAAATTAATTAGATTCATTTAACAAAGCAAATCTGGAGTTGACATGTCAGTGTCACAATAGTATTCTCAAATTACTGACAAAGTTTTTTTGCTTTTTTATAGCAAGCGTCTTCATCGAAAGATGATTTATGAAGTAGGCTATTATATAATATTTGAGGGAGCAGCATGCATTCTTCTAATGAGAAAATGTCACGTACGTGTAAAGTGACTGTGTCGGCTTGTAAGCTTGAAGCACAAACATGAGCCCAGCCCTTACCTTAATGAAATAAAGAAGACTTTTGAATGTTTTGTACATTAATAACCTCACGCACATGTGATAGCTTGCGTGAAAACTGCTTTATGATAAGTTGACTGCTTTTTGACGCAGTTTGTCAGTCCCGTGACAAATTTATGCCTATATTGCTGTATTTAAACAAACTTGTGCCACTGCAGCAATGAAATCTCTTATGTTTTCATATTTACAATAATACATCATCATGTAGTGCAAATGTTTAATTGTAATGGATTTCGGAATTGACAAACGGCTCCGTCTGTTATTTGGCAGTATAAAACTTAAAAAATGTTTAACTTATTAGAGGTGCAGAATGCCACACAGCAACTTTTCGGCATTGCACCAAGCAAAAATCAATTGTAATCATTACAAAAAGTAAAGATAAAGCATCTAACAAGGTCTACGCACGTTCATTTGAATGGGTTGTTTTCCCTCATGGCATAAATGGATATGTCTATATGTACAGATATATGAATAGAGAATTAATTGCATGTTATTTGTGTATATATGTCATATGCATATTATTGTTCCTGCTTGAGTTTGTAAATTGATATTGTTAAAAAAAAAAAAAAAACTATTATTATAAATAATTAATATAAATGTACAATTTATAAATTAATCAAATCAAAATGTATGTTTTTGTTCGTAGCCATCAGTGTTATTTTATATACAGTTTTTATTAATATTTTGAATTACCTTTTATTTTTACATTTTGTCATTTTTTTATTTTTCTGTTTTTTATTTCTATTCCTATTTATTTTTTATTTAGGTTTAAGTTTTCTATTATTACTAAAGTAATTATTATCGTGATTATATTAATGATTAATTATTTGTAATAGTTTAATAGCTTTGGTTAATAATATCGACACTGTATGAGTATGTGATGAGTTGTTGGTGAAGTTCCCAAAGGAAGAAAGTCTTGCTGGTTAAGCTGTAGTCAAGCAGGCTCGAAGCCTAATGGGGACACCAGCACCTTATGCATATGTATGGAGGGGACGAAAAATGATCCACAGAGAAAAAGAGAAAAACAAGATGTTTTGGCACCTGAGTCTTGAAATTCCTGGTTCTCCTGCCTCCAGGCCTCCCTCATGCGCTCCAGGTAGCCTTCCTGGGAGCGGATATCAGCCTCAGGGCAGTTACACAGGGGAAACTCCTTACTGCATTGGCACCAGCAGTCATTGTCTTTGCACACAAACTGGCCTTCAGCATTGCAGCCTATGTAGCCTAAGGCAGCCTGAACAAAGCTGCTACTTAAATAACTAGGCAGAATAGCCTGAAGTCCTAGAAGGAAAAATACAGAAGTGTGAGACCGACCACACATGCCTTTGCTTTTCCATGGCTGAGAGTCAAAAGGGCCTCGTTCTCGTCAGTTGCTAAATCCTTTAATCTAATTAGCAAGCACAGTCAACTATGAGCATTCAACTTTTGTGTATAATTAGCAGGCTAATTAGACAACAGCAGCATCAACTCTTTGATCATGTTGCTACCATGGCTCATCACACAACCACAACCTTTGGAAGACACTTTAGAATTAACAGCAGGATCAGGGGAAGTGTTTTATGAGGAAGTGTGGGATTGTGTATCTCCCTACCTTGCAACTGAACTTTGTTCTCCTGGCTGTGAACCAGAACAGAGCTGACAGAGTCAAGGTTGTCATAGTTACTGCAGCCCAAAGGTCCAGTCCTGGTCTCGGTTACCTGGAGAGATAACGAGAGAGAGAAAGAAATAAGCAATTATTGGCTTTGTCTAATAAATTAATTGAAGCGACTGGTGATTATCAAATACACCTGACCAGTGGGTGAGAAATTTTCTATGTAACCATTTCAACAATCAAAACTAGGGATCCTACACTATTTGGCAGATGGATTTCCATGAAAAAAAATTAAAAATCAACTAGAGTTTGCCCTCATAACAAGCAATTTTAACCTGATGTCATACTGTATATATGAACCCATACATGCTGTTAACTAACTATTAACTACAACTTTTGCCTCAATAAATTCCTAATTACTGTTTAGTAATAGTTAGTAAGGTAATTAAGTTTCAGTTTAGGTGTTGGGTAGGATTAAGGGATGTAGAATATGGTCATGCAGAATAAGGCATTAATATGTGCTATATAAGCACTAATAAACAGCCAATATCATAGTAATATGCATGCTAATAAGCACCTAGTTAATAGTGAGAATTGGATCACATAAGGGCAGATTACATTGTTATAAAAATATTTCTATTTGAAATAAATGCTGTTCTTTTGAGTGTTTTATTCATTAAAGAATCCTGAAGCTCTCAGCACTGATAACAAGAAATGTGTCTTAAACACCATGTCAGCATGTTAGAATGATTTATGAAGGATCATGGGACACTGAAGACTGAAACTTTGAATATATTACTTAATATTTTTATTTTATATCTGAGACTAAATTGTATTAATATTTTATTAATTATTTTCAACACTGGAAATGTAAAAATGTCCTAATATTTCCAGGTTCTCCATGATTGTGGTTCTCATTCAGTCCGTGTACGTTGTGTTCATTTGTTTTTATTTTTTTTCAAAAAGAATTCGGCTTGATTTGATGTTTTTAGGTTCTGGTGTAGAAAATTGATTAAAGGCTTGAATATTTGATTTCCACACGTGGCATGAAACACCCCTTTTAATGCTATTGAAAAATAAAGCCACAGACATGGCTGACTCCAAACACTGTTTCATTCCTGAATGAATCGGAGTCTTTAAAAGAATCGGTTGAGTGAATGATTCAATGACACATTCATATAGGCTGCATCCAAAAGCGCATACTCTCTTCAGTAGGTAGTTATTTTGAATAATTACTTCACGACTGCTAGAAAAGTATGTTCTATATAGTAGGAATGTGCATAGTATGAATGTAATCTGGACATACTACATTCGCCATGTTGTCATTATCATGTGATCTACCAGTGTCAGTTGCGAAGCTTCACTGCCATTCATAAATCCTCTCCTGTGGCCTCGTGGGATAGATGCGACGTCAGGTGTGATGCAACGTCAGGTGTGATGCAGGTGTTTTTTGCTAGTTTCACGTCCACCGCCACGTTGTCTAAATAGCAAATGCACTCGTGCCCACCTGTTTGCCCATGGGCGTGCTGGTCTGAAAACGAGGTGTGTTCAGGCACATTGTTGGCGCGTTGCTATTTTATGAAATCGACTTATTCAGCTAATATTTCTCTGGCACGTAGGTTGTCGAACCTAGAGAAGAAAGAATCCGTCCAACTATTGCAGCGGAGGACCGTTATTCTGTTGTTCTCTTTAGGATTCTGTCCCGCTCCCGCAAAAATATACTTTACTCTCCCGTTTCCGCTTCCGCTCCCGCCCGCAATATTCATGTTTTGTCCCGCTCTCGCCCGAAAAAGCCCGCATAAAATTATAAATAGATTTTTTTCTTGTACGTCCATGAAACAGTTTGAAATAATTTAACATAAAAGCAAGCACGTACATGGTTTGGCATGGAAGAACACGCACAAGTGCACTCCCTTAATAATTCTTAAAAAGCTGATATCTCAGTTCTTCGCGATCTCACAAAGCTCCATTAAGAAGCTGACTGCACAATGGATCTTCCATAATGTCTAATTTTTTTTTATTTTTTTTTTTATAATCAGAGGATTTTCCAGCATGCAGAATTCAGCACTGAACAAAAACTCACTTTGAGCGGAGAGTGGATCCATTGCATTTTAGAAATCAATGTCTGTGATTGGCTACATAATGCAAAACAAACATGTTATAAACAGAAACTCTGCCTGAATGCTTGCACCTGTAAATCGTTTTTATTTTGTTTTAGCTGTTCTTCTTGCTTTTGTGCAATAGATGAAAACCGATCTATTTGAATAGTTAGAATAGTTTTATTCTCCAGCACACACACGAGTACCGTCCACGCCCACACTCGGCCATCAAATCTAGTCCCGCACTGCATTGTGATGGGTCCCGCGGGAGTGCAGGTCTCTACCCCAGATATAGGTTTTATTAGTAGGCCTAGTAGTAATTTAATAGAAATTATAAATGTATAATCTACCAAAGAGTTAAAACGTCTCGGTTACGTATGTAACCCTCGTTCCCTGAAGGAGGGAACGGAGACGCCACGTCGGAGTACCGATTTAATAGGAATCTTGCTCGCGAGAGCCAATCTACTTTGAGTGTAACTAAAACGAGCCAATGCACATTGGCATGCAATGATTGCACCAGGTGCTCATGCCACGCTGTGCGGGTATAAATGAGACACAGGTGATTGCATCAAATTAGCCTTTTGCTGAGGAGCCGAGTAGGTAGGCAGGCACCCCAGCAGGGTACAGAGGACATGGCGACGGGACGCGGGCGCCTCCGCTCCCTCCTTCAGGGAACGAGGGTTACATACGAATCGAGACGTTCCCATTCAGTCGGTCACTCGACGCCACGCCGGAGTACCGACAAATAGGAATCCCTACCAAAGTGCCATGGCCTCTGCCCCCTTCCAGTGCCCAGTGTGAGCCGCCTGAGCTCTCTTACCTGATGAGACGGGGCTCACACCAGGAAGTCCATCACTGCTGTTCCGCCTTGACCCTGCTCAGTGATTATTGGATGACACTGGGAAGCGTGCCCTAGAAAAGGGGCCGCTGCGGAGCCCACATCGTACCCCGGAGGAGTTATGTGGAGTACAAAGCTAAGTCGTAGCCCGCAAGGGAGGAGGGGGCTCAGTCCCGGTGACGGGAAGGCTCTCCCAAGGGAAAGACACGGGCTTCCCATAGGAGCGACCGTGGAAGAAAATATGGGATCCCCGTAGGATCACTCATATAACCCCAGCCCATTACCGGTTCTCAAGGATTCAGCGGCAAGGGGCCTGATGCCCGACGTCCCGCGACGTCCGGCACCGAGGGTGATGGAGGGCTCACAGAGTTTGCTTCTGGAGAATAAGAGCGCCGGAGCGCAGCAAGCCGACAAGAGCTGGGGCCTCTCAGTGCTTCTACCCGTTTGAGGTGAGAACACAGGAGGAGACCGGCTCTACACGTAGGCTATAGAATCTAGCAAACGTGTTGGGTGTCGCCCAGCCCGCAGCTCTACAGATGTCTGACAGCGAGGCGCCACATGCCAGCGCCCAGGAGGATGCAACACTTCTAGTAGAGTGTGCTCGCACCCTGAGCGGACAGGGCACACCTTGTGCTTGGTAAGCCAAGGTGATGGCATCCACTATCCAGTGGGCCATCCTCTGCTTGGAGACAGCCTTCCCCTTCTGCTGGCCTCCGTGACAGACAAAGAGCTGATCTGAGGTTCTGAAGCTTTGAGTTCTATCCACGTAGATCCGCAGAGCGGACGGGACAGAGCAAAGCTAGGGCTGGGTCTGCCTCCTCCGGGCAGTGCTTGCAGGTTCACCACCTGGTCCCTGAAGGGAGTGGTAGGAACCTTGGGCACATAGCCAGGCCGGGGCCTTAGTACCACGTGGGTATTACCCGGCCCGAACTCTAGGCACGATTCGTCGACCGAAAATGCCTGCAGGTCCCCTACCCTGTTGATGGAGGCCAATGCAGCCAACAGCAAAGTCTTCATAGACAGAATCTTTAGCTCTGCTGACTGCAAAGGCTCGAATGGGGCATTCTGGAGTGCTCGGAGCACCAGAGCAAGATCCCAAGAGGGTATGGAGGGGGGTCGAGGAGGATTTAACCGTCTCGCCCCCCTAAGGAACCTGTCGACCAGGTCATGCTTCCCAACCGTCTTACCTTCTACATGGTCGTGATAGGCGGATATAGCAGCAACATATACCTTGAGGGTGGAGGGGGACAGCCTACGCTCCAACCCTTGTTGCAGGAAGGTAAGCACAGACGCGATCGAACATCTTCGGGGGTCTTCTCGACGAGAAGAACACAACTCGACGAACAGGTTCCACTTCGAGGCGTAAGCCTGTCTTGTAGACAGTGCACATGCCGAAGTGATGGTGTTAACTACCTCTTGGGGTAAGTCACCTAGAACCTCCGCGTCCCGTCCAGGGGCCAGACATGAAGCTTCCACAGGTCTGGACGTGGGTGCCACAGGGTGCCCCGTCTCTGAGTCAGAAGGTCCTTCCTCAGAGGAATCGGCCAAGGAGGGGCTGTCGCGAGGAGCATAAGTTCTGGGAACCAGGTCGGTTGGGCCAGCACGGCGCCACCAACAGGACCTGCTCCTCGTCCTCCCTGACCTTGCACAGTGTCTGTGCAAGTAGGCTCACTGGAGGAAACGCATATTTGCGCAGCCCCTGGGGCCAGCTGTGTGCAAGGGCATCCGTGCCGAGTGTACCCTCAGTCAGTGAATAGAACCACTGGCAGTGGGACGTTTCTGGGGAAGCAAACAGGTCGACCTGTGCCACCCCGAACTGTCTCCCGATCAGCTGAACCACCTGGGGGTGGAGTCGCCACTCCCCTGGGAGCGCAGCTCGTGAGAGCTCGTCGGCCACACGGTTGCGCACACCAGGGACATGAATGGCCTGAAGCGACCTCAGACACTTCTGACTCCAGAGGAGGAGATGGCGGGCGAGTTGCGACATGCGACGGGAGCGCAGACCACCTTGTCGGTTGATATACGCAACGGTCGCCGTGTTGTCCGTGCGGACCAGTACATCTTTGCCCCGTAACCGCCCTTTGAGGCGGCTCGGAGCAAGACGTACTGCTAGCAACTCGAGGCAATTGATGTGCCAATGCAGGTGCGGGCCCGTCCAAACCCCTGACACTGCATGCCCGTTGTACGAGGCTCCCCAGCCCATGGCGGAGGCATCCGTGAAAACCACAGCATGCCTGGACACATATCGGCTGGAGGGACCGGCTTCATATCGGCTGGAGGGACCGGCTCTATTGCATCCTTCGCCAGCAGGACAGCGATCTCCACACGCAGGACATGGGCATCTGCAGCATTCACCGAAGTGAAGCGGACGCCCCTGATCCTGGGGGAGCGCCAGGCGAACTGAATCGCGTAGCCGAGCCTGATGGTCCGAATGAGCCAGCGAGACGGACCGAGGAGCACTAGCCAGGCTCCCAGGGACCGTACAAGCAGGACCATAGGGACCACCGGCGTACCCACCGTGGGGCAGCGAGGTGGAATGCAGGTACCGGACTGGGGCGGCTGTCTCGTGGAGGCGGCCCGCAGCGAGGTGAGAGTGTGCCGTGCAACACTTACCTGATTCCACAGGTGGGCAGCAGGAACATGAGGGGGTTGTCCACTGCTGCCCGCTGGCGAAGAGGGAGGATGAGTGTGGTCCGGCGTTTGACCGGCCACAACTCTCCGAGCCCCCTGCAGACCCAGAGATGGAAGGAACTGCTCTTGTGTTGAGAATTTGGGTACCGCTGGGGCTGAGCCCAGTGGCGGAACAGAAACAAAATGGAACACAAGATTCTCCTCCCGGCCCTCCACCGGGGGATGGAGCGTGTGGTCACCATCTCCAGAAGAGCAGTCCTCCTCACCTCCGGGTCGCCTGTCTCGTGGCAGCTTGCCCTTGGCCTTGCCACCCTCTTGGCAGGCGTCTGGACGGGTAGGGCGGCCTGCTTGCGCCCGGCTCCACAACGCCGCTTGGGTGGAGGCTGCTGCTGCGGCGCAGGAGTGGAGGCAGACGCAGGCGGCCGCCCTCGGCGACGAGCAGGCTGAGGCACTGCCGGCGGCGGGGTGGAGACAGCAGCTGACCGCCGAGGCAGAATGTGACTGACCGCCTCAGTCTGCTTCTGTGCGGCCGAGAACTGATGGGCGAAGTTCTGGGCCGCGTCGCCGAAGAGGCCAGTCTGGGAGACGGGGGAGTTAAGGAACCTGACTTTGTCGGTCTCCCTCATGTCCGCCAGACACAGCCAGAGGTGGCGTTCCTGGACCACCATAGTGGACATCGCACGACCCACGGCCCACACTGTAACCTTCGTCGCACGAAGCGCGAGGTCCGTTGCGGTTCTCAGTTCCTGGAGAACTGCGGGATTGTGACCACCCTCGTGCAAGGTCTTCAGAGCCGGGGCCTGATGGACCTGCAACAACGCCGTAGCGTGTAAAGCGGAGCCTGCCTCTCCACAAGCCAGGTAGGCCTTCCCGATCAGATCGGATGAGTACCTACAGGCCCCGGAGGGAAGACACGGGTTCCCCCTGGAAGTGGAGTTAGGGCACAGTTGCATAGCAACGGCCCGTTCCACGGGGGGAACCTACGATTCAAGATTCAAGATTCAAGAGTTTTATTTGTCACATACACAGTTATATACAGAATATACAACCGGCAGTGAAATGTAAACAGGTCCGCTCCATGGACAGTGCAAATTCACAGTTAAAAACACAAGGAAGAAATTATAATAGAAATAGGATATAAAAAAGTACTATCTATATATATATATATATATATGTCTATATCTGTAGAATTATAAATAATCAAGTCAAGAGAAAAAAAAGGTAACAAATAAGGATAAAGTGGAATAAAATAATTGAAGTAGACTTTGCAGTGAGTAAACTGTAGACTTATAAATATGTGGTTAACAAATGTATAAAGAGTATAATGTGCAAACAGGTTTATGACAGGTTGTTACACAGTAACAACGAGAACAGAAAGTGCAGTGCAATGTCAGTGTATCGATGTTTATCCTGACGTGAAGTCACGTGATGTTAAGTTCAGGAGTCTGATGGCCTGGGGGAAGAAGCTCCTCCTGAGTCTCTCAGTTTTGGCCATCAGGCTTCGGAAGCGCTTACCAGATGGTAGCAGCGTGAAATGAGGGTTTGCAGGGTGATTAGAGTCCTTGATGATCTTGGTAGCTCTACCTTTGCAGCGTTTGGTGTAGACGTCCTGCAGAGACGGGAGAGCTGACCCTGAGATACGCTCGGATAAGCGCACTACTCTTTGCAGGGCTTTGCGGTCATGACTGGTGCTGTTCCCATACCACGCTGTGATGATGCACTGAGTTAAAACACTTTCTATCGCCCCTAAATAGAAAGTTTTCAGGATAGCTGGTGAAACCCTGAATTTCCTCAGCTGGCGCAGGTGGTACAGTCTTTGCCTGGCTTTTTTCACCTGTGTCTGAATGTGAGCAGTCCAGGTCAGGTCCTCGGAGATGTTTACTCCCAGGTACTTGAAGCTGCTCACTCTCTCTACTGGTGACCCGCTGATCATGAGGGGGGAGTATGTCCGTTGCTGTCTCTTCCTGAAGTCCACAATCATTTCTTTGGTCTTGCCAACATTCAGAGAGAGACAGTTGTCCTGGCACCATGATGTTAGATGCTCCACCTCGTCCAAGTATGCCGTCTCATTGTTGTTGGAAATGAGGCCCAGGACAACAGTATCATCAGCAAATTTGATGATAGAGGTGGAGCTGTGTGTGGACAAACAGTCATGCGTGTAGAGAGAGTAGAGCAGGGGGCTCAGGACACAGCCCTGTGGAGCTCCCACACTCAGGGTGATGGAGGTGGAGGTGGACTGGCCTATTCTCACCACCTGAGGCCTGCCAGTGAGGAAGTCCTCAATCCAGTTACGTGTATCCCTTTGCAGGTCCGCCATCGAGGGTGGTGAGGGAGGAGGATCCACTAGGCCGGTTTCGGGCAGTAAAAGGTGCCGTCCACGACCTCATGAGCTCCTCGTGCACCTCCGGGAAAAAAGGCACCGGGGTGGGGCGCTGAGAACCAGCACGGGCCACCCCGAGAAACCAATCATCCAGTCTTGAGGGTTCGGGACACGGTGGAGGGTTCCACACGAGCCCGACTCTCTCGGCGGCCCGGGCAAGCATAGCCATCATCTCTGGATCAGTATCGGGCACAGCGGGTCTACCCGGAGGAGCCCCCTGTGCCGACACATCCTCTCCAGAGAGTTCTGACCCTCCCTCCGATGCAGCGATGGACATCTGGTCCTCAAGGGAGCCCCAAAGGATACGGATGGTGCACATCTCGTGGACGGCCCACCGCGCGCTCCAATGGCAGCTCTACTGGCTGCGGAGTGCGAGAGGGATGAGGGTTCCCCGGGGGTTGGTTCCCTGGGGGAAACGCACTCACCGTAACCCTCAAATTAGCCGGGCTACTGCCTGAAGTAACTCTCTGAGGAGAGTTAGATCGCGGCAGAGGCACAGAGGCTCCGCGCTTTTGAGACAGAGCCGCGATCGCAACTCTGAGATGGTCATGTTCCCGCAGTGAGAACATGATTCATCCACCAGCGCTGCCTCAGCGTGCTGAACGCCCAAACACGAGATACAGCGCTGATGACCATCCTCGGTGACAGGAAACCACCGCATCCAGAAACACACAGATAGAATGTCATCTTGAAAAAGACGCATGCTCTATCTGTGTAAGCTCTTTCAGAAGGACGCTCTCCTTGGTGCTGAAGCACGCAGGGGGAAGGGTCGCGGCGACACCGTCAGGGGATAGTGCAGCCTGACGTGCGCGCTCTCTCACACGAAGGCGCTCTCTTACCAGCCGTGGGAACGGCTTTTTACCGCTCTCCACCTAGCGCACCGAACCAGCTGTGAGAACAGCCTTTGTGATCGTTCTGTTCAAACAACAAAGAGAGATGATCGGAAAACCACACGAGCCGCTGCTGTGCCGTCACACCAACACCGAATGAAGAGATCGCTTCCGAAAGGCGGCTTCCGTCTTCAGTCAGGACTGCGAAGTAAGGAGTGATATCTGTAGTAACCATCTACCACTCGGCTCCGAAGCAAAATGCTAATTTGATGCAATCACCTGTGTCTCATTTATACCCGCACAGCGTGGCATGAGCACCTGGTGCAATCATTGCATGCCAATGTGCATTGGCTCGTTTTAGCTACACTCGAAGTAGATTGGCTCTCGCGAGCGAGATTCCTATTCGTCGGTACTCCGACGTGGCGTCGAGAGTGACCGACTGAATGGGAACTAAAAATCTGGCAAAACGCTCACCAGTAAAACTACGTTCTCTCAACATGAAATGTTGACATGAAATTTCTCTGTACTGTAGGCTACTGTAGTGTTGTAGCCATTAAGAAAATGTATTTTGTTTCATATTTTCTCTTGACTTGATTATTTATAATTCTACAGATATAGACATATATATATATATATATATATATATATATATATATATATATATATATAGTACTTCTTTTTTATATCCTATTTCTATTATAATTTCTTCCTTGTGTTTTTAACTGTGAATTTGCACTGTCCATGGAGCGGACCTGTTTACATTTCACTGCCGGTTGTATATTCTGTATATAACTGTGTATGTGACAAATAAAACTCTTGAATCTTGAATCTTGAATTTGTTTAAATATTACAATGTTATTTTTTATTTGATTTAATCTAGGCTATGTTAATTATGAAAAGTGAACAGCATGAGTAAGAAATGATTTTGATCACTTCATTAAGTTTCACTTCATTAAATTCACTTTTCATTTCATTTTGTTTAAATTGTATCTTAATTTTAATCAATGTTTCATCAACCAGTTGGCTGGATTTAATAAACAATTAGGAAATAGCAGTCAATATAATCGTGACATGGAGGTGTCGACGCCATTAATAGCATTGCATGTGAATTGGAGCGCACCTCACAGACATGAGAAATATGTAGCTTGAAATGTCTGCTTTTAAACGAAACAATTCAAAACGAAAAGAAATAGGCTACTCTCTGATTATGTAATGAAATGTTCATTTATCTCTTGGCTCGTCCACTACTGCGGAGATGGTGAGTCAGCATCGTCAGCCGACACTGACACAGAAAACTCTAGAGTTTTTTAATAAACAATTAAAATGTCTCCTTGCTATTTTTGACACATTCATAATCATCACTTTTGCCGGTTCTTTGTGGCAAGCTTTATGAGTGCGTTTGAGTGGAGATAATAATATCATTATTATTGGTAGCTACTTATTAGCCTACAGTAATATATTACGTAAACGCTCATTAGGCTATGGTTTAGAATTCTCTCATATATTTATGTAATTAAATTAATAAAAGTGCTTAGTCGACGAATGACTTAAATGAACAACTACTAGACGAGTATAGAAAAAAACTTTAGTCGGGGGCAGCCCTACTTATTTCACATATTTTCGAACCAACATGTCACAATGTGCATTCTGGGCTCAACGGAAAGAGCAAAGTTGCATAATGGGTCAGTATTAGATTTTGGATAGTTAGCTTGGCTTGTATGTTTGGTGTGAAATGGGTGTGGTAGGGTGCCCAACCTCATATTCTTTCATAGCGCCCAAAATTGCTAGCGGCGCCCCTGTCTAGGCCTAAATCATTATATTTTTTAAAAGTTTAGTAACAAAAAAAATAAAATCAGCACTTTTTGTACTTGCAAAAGCAACAACAACTATCTAGGTCTACTTCTGTTTGTGTAATGATGCAAGAGTTGGTTGCATCTGGTCCTAATTTATCACGAAACTAATTAGGTTAACATCACTGTATTTAATTAACATTTTTATTATCTTTGTGCAGCCCAGAGAGCACTGTTTGTCTCTTTCTTCTGCTGTGGCATAAAACTATGGATTTTTTTTCCCCAGCAAAATAATGTAAAATATGAGATATTCATCATTTATGAAAAAAAAAAAAAAAAAAAAAAAAAAGCTATAAAAAGTATTCAAACGGCATGAAGTCAAGGGCAAGAATCAGCAGAGTGTGAGAGAGACAGAGAGAGAAAAATCACAACTTCATTACACCCACAGCAGGCTCTTACGCTGTTAATGCTGCTGGAGGGAGATTCATTAAATCCCAAAAATTCTCTCTGAGGTCCGAGCCAGCTCATTGTCCCTGTAAAGGCCAAACACACAATAGGCCTATTGTTGCACTCTGCATCTAATTGTACATCAAAGAAATAAATGAGAAATATTGTATTCCGGACCTGGTAAATGACAAAAACGTAATGTTTGCTGTGAATTGTGAATATGGAGGAAGGTAAGATTTCACTTGTCTGTCCTTAATACAAAGCTATTTAATGGGTTCATGTTTACATGTATATATGAAGAGTTCAGATGCAAAAGCCTCTAAATCCGTCTGACGTTTTTCTTTAAAATAAGCATTTTTGTCAGGCTCCTATGTATAGGTTTCTACCTAAGTGAGGTAGAAAAAAAATGTATGAACTTATACTATATGCGGAGATTATTTGGATTTACCTTCTGAGTGTGTTAAAAACTTTTAACCTGATATTCCTCTTCATCGTCTGTTTGCTGCAACTGAGCATGACAGATGAATGGACCAATAAGTAAGAAGATGGACATTGCATCCATAAACATAAACACAGTCTGCTGGTTGGGAAGACAGTAGGGCTGCATGATTATGACAAAAATCATAATTGTCACAATTTACATTGAATGATGTTTTGAATAGCTTTATACTAAGGGTGTAACGATACACTCGTGTCACGATTTGATATACATCACGATACTGAACTCACAATACGATGCGTAACTTTTTTTTTTTAACTTTTTTATTATTATTAAAATATTATTATTATTATTGTATTATTATCAGGACCCACAAATATTCCCCCATTGCATCATTATACATTATATTTGACATTATATATAGTCATTTAATAGTAATGTCACTGAAACTTAATTTTTTCCCCTTCACACATTACTCACGCTTGCAGGCAGCATTCTCTCCCGGTGCTCTATGTCCAGTAGTGTACCATGAGGTTTCAGTCAGGGCCTTCACTAACGATCAACACACTCCACGCCGCCGCCATAACAGCACCACACACACCGATACACACAAAATACAATCATGCACTGTATGCACTGTTATGAACCCTGCTTTCAAAATGCTCGTTGGGAAGGGGGCAAGCAACATAAAAGGACACGCGAGACAAAAAGGCAATTTAACTATTTATTGATACCACCGTTTAGGAAACTGGTGAAATTAATCAAAATCAACTCACTGGCACAAATTCTCTTAAAAAAACAAGCAAAAACACAGACCAACATCAAAAGGAAAACAGAAAAAACACAGCTTGTCAGCTACCAGCTTGACATCAGGATGCACACGAAGCTTATTAGAACGCAGCCCATCATCCGAGCTGGCTGGGCAGCAAGAGACATCCAGAGCTCGGTGCTAGCTGTAAGCCAGTCATAGCGGTCATAGTTACCCTCAGTGAAGTGCCGCACAAATCATTTTCTGGCCTTGGTCAGTCCATCCAGCTTAGGTGTAGGTCTTCCCTTTGAAATTATCTCTCCAAACGATCGCCTTGAAAAAGGCATGCGAAGAAAGAAACAGGATTGATAAGAGGAGCAGTGGCCATAGCTTATTTCACTTAGATCGCTCACAACCCGCCAAAGTTCAAATGGCTGATGACATCAGCGGGGGGTAGCGCCGACACATCGCTGGGCCTCTGGGGCATTCTACCACTACACATGAAAATTTGATTGGCTGATGACACACGTCAGTCAAAGTTATGAGCAAATGGAAAATGGAAGCTTCAACGGAAGGCTAGCTATACTACTAGTGCTGGTTCACGGAGCTGTGATGCGTTTAGATGATTACATGGAAAATACAGCTCAGCCTCACAAAAAATAACCACATTCTTTCTGGAAATATAATTGTAATGTACTGAAATAGACAGTAATTGAATTTAGATATGTTCAGACACACATTAATTTAATTATGAAAAAAAAAATGTTTTTTGATTTTGACAAGGACACTAGAGAAGGCCCTGATGACCCTGACAGCCCACCACTGTCTATGTCCCACCTCTCCCACTATTAATGCACTATACATATAAGAATAAAATATCTAAAATGCTTTGAATAATCATACTACTAAAACCAAATGTGATCTGGTGATTTAAATGATGTTTGCGCTTTCACTATGAGGAGTGCCGCTTTAAATGATGTTTGCGCTTTGACTTCGAGGAGTGTCATTCCGGCAGCGCGTGCGCTTCAGATGATCAATGCAATCCGTCACAGTTCTAATCGCAAGGAAGCATGTCAAAATGCCTATTCCTAAACTGTAAATGTTTAGCTCATCCAAAAATTGAAATTCTGAATTTACTCACTCTCGTGTTATTTTCGCGCGTCACGCAATCATTTGAACGTCCGTGTTTACTACAGTAGGCCTATGTGCGTGGTGGTAAATCTGTTCATCATATAAAGCCACTGTGTCTCTTCAAAAGACTTGGATTTGGATTAGACACTAAGACACATGGCTTTATGACATTTATTACATCTTTTAAGTTTGAGAGGAATGGACTTTAAATGGAGGGACAGAAATCTCAGGTTTTATAAAGAATATCTTCACATGATGACTGAGTTTACATTTTTAGGTAAATTATACCTTATAAATACAGTAAGCTGAGCCTTGGATAAAACATCTCTATATCGCAAATCATATAGTTAGTTCATATAGGCTGTGTGCACGGCTTTTTAAAAAGGCAGGTGCTATTTTGCATGCATTCAACCAATCAGCATACTACTGTCACAATGTAGCATGCTCTAAACACACCTCTAAGCACGCAGAATAATATAAGTGGATTTTTATTTTTTATTTTTTTATCGTGGCTTTGAACGATTACATAATCGTGGCATCCATATTCGTAATCGCGATTAGAAATTCGAGTAATTGTGCCCCTAACCATGGAGATGATGGTGCCAGAACCCACTGCAGACAGAGAGCTTCCACACGCAGCGATGATGGAGCCTGTGATGACAGTGCCAACTATCGCCCTGGAGTCGAAGTTCCAATGTGAGCCTGACTAGGGGTGTTAGCCGGCAACCATTGTACCTGTAGGAGTTTTAGTGTAGCTTGAGACTGAGGACTGGTTAATAGACTGGGACACTGAGATACTGCCTCCCACCCTGAGTTACCTGTACTCTCCTCATTGTCGCTGATTCAGCCCAGTATAATGCCTGAGTCATCATCCTGTATGAATACTGAATTGATGTCAGTGATCCTGGCAAGCCTCCCTCTCCCAGTTCCACAGCACATCCATTCCATATCCATTCCTTTAGCCTCACTTCAGCTGATGCCCTGCAGCCCTTCTTCTTCCCCTCTGACACCTTGCGGCTTGGAGAAGCCTCAGGACTTTCACTCACTAGCATTGCCCAATCGTGAGGATCCCCCGGCTCCGCTTCCGGCTGCTGATCCCTTCGCTCCACCTTGGCCCATCGACCTGTCGGATTCGATTGGCTCCTCTCACCCGTGGCCTACCCTTTTCACCAGACCTTTGCCAACTCCTTGTCCTCCTCCAAAGCCACCAGCCTCCCTCCATCTCTTTTGTTATGCCACGAGGTCGTGCCTTCCGCGAGTGGGCATAATGTCACAGACTTTTAGTTATCTTGCTCTTAGTTTCATTTTCATGGACCTTTAGTTTGCATTAATTAGTTCCTGTTTAATTTTCCGCCAGATTTATTATTCATCACAGGTGTTTGTCATTATTTCCCTCATTTGCTTTGTATTTAAGTTGCAGTCTTTTCAGTGTTAATTTGTCCATTCACGTTAATGCTTCGGTTGTGTGCATTCACCTGTGTTATTTGGATTTACCTTATGAGTGTGTTAAAGACCTGATCTTCCTCTTCATCGTCTGTTTGCTGCAATGAAGCATGACAGAAACATGCTGATTTCTACAAATCCCCTCCTTCCGAAAAGCTCAGAGTGCTCTGATAGGACAGCTGATTTAGTTCTTATTTGTAAAAGGGGATTCTTTAGTTCATATTTGTAAAGGGGGATGTTACAGGATGTAATGGTTCATGCGATCGACAGTCGATTGCTTTGGGCAGTTACTGAGCTGCACTCACGTGTCTGCCTTTTATTTATGCTTATACTGCTGCGTTCATTCTTAAGTTTACGCTGTAACTGCTGATTCCGACCATTTCTTTGATTATGGATGCTGATAATGTGGCGGCCGATGAACATGAACGGAGACTGGAGCGCTAACTGGGAATTATTCAGAGCAGAGTTTGAGGATTTCGCACTGGTCACAAGCCTGGCTGAAAAGACCAGGGAGGTCCAAGCTGCCACATTGAGAAGTGTGATGGGATCTGAATGCAGACATGTTTACCGGCACAATTTGAATCTCACAACGGTGCAACAGAGAGACATTAAAAACATCCTAGATGCATTGGAAGCATACTTCAAGCCTGCCAGAAATGTCATTTATGAGAGGTACATGTTCAGCTGTTGTGAACAGGAGGAAGGTGAATCGATAAACAATTTTGTGACCAGATTGAGAGACAAAGCAGCAACTTGTGATTATGCTGGATTAAAGGATGAAATGATTCGTGACAAAAAATCGTACTGGACATTACAAATGAAGACACCAGACGCAGGTTGCTAAGTGAAAAAAAATTAACACTGCTCACAGTCATTGAGATGTGTCGCACAGCTGAACAGACCGCTATGCATATGAGAGCAATGGATGCGGCATGCATGCCTCCAGCCGAAACGGTTCATGCTGTCGCCAGGAAACCATTCAGGCCTAACCAGCAGAAGCAGAGTAATTCACCAAGACTTTTAGACACAAGCAAGACATGCCGGTTCTGTGGTAAGGTGCATTCAAGAGGCAGGGATCATTGTCCAGCATACGGAAAAACATGCAGACTCTGTGGAACTGACAATCACTTTGCTAAAGTGTGCCTTAAAAGCAAAAGCAGATCTACAGAGGGGAAGCTTCACTGCACTGAACATTCCAAGGAGGAGCCGGTTGGGGACAGTGATGGTGATATTTACACAGATGAGTCCTTTAGCACAGTGCACATGAAAGGGAAGAAATGGTTTGTTTCCCTGTGATTACATGGCAAGTCACTGCGTTGTCAGTTAGATTCAGGGGCAACATACAATGTCATGAGCTACAAAGACAAAGTAAGGGTGGCACCACACACACCACTCCACCCCAGTAATGTCAAACTACGGCTGTATTCAGGTGAGTCGCTGGACTCCATGGGTGTTTTTAACACAGAATGTTTGGTCAAAGGAGAGAGATACCAACTGTCATTTGAGATAGTAGAGACAAATCAAAGTCCACTTCTCTCAGGCTCTACTTGTGAATAGCTAGGCCTGATGCAGTTTACAATCCCAGATGACGTGCTCAAAATGGAACATGAATGCTCTGAGCCTCTGACTAAGGAACAGTTAACTGACAGATACAGTGATGTGTTTAACTCTTCTGTAGAATCTCTGCCTGGTGAGGTCCACTTCGAGCTGGATACCAGTGTTAGACCGGTACAGTGTGCCCCCCGGAATGTTCCAATCGCCATGAAAACAGCTGTCAAAGCCCAACTGGACACGTATCAGGAAGAGGGTAATATAGCAGATATTACAGAGCCAACTGATTGGATCAGCAACATGGTGATTGTAAAAAAAACCCCCCAAAAAAACAGGAAAGCTGAGGAATTGCTTGAACCCAAAGTTCCTGAACAAAGCTCTGAAACGCTCTCTTTACATAATGCCAACTCTGGAGGATGTGCTATACAAACTGCCTAAAGCAAGGATCTTCACATTGGTTGATGCAAGCTGGACCAAGAGAGCAGCTTCATGACCACATTCTGGGCCCTATGGGGCAGGAAACGGTGGCTAAAGCTCCCATTTGGTGTCTCAGTGGCACCTGAGGTGTATCAACGGAAACAGCATGAACTGTTAACAGGTTTAAAGGGGATTGAGCCCATTGCTGATGATATTCTTGTCGTTGGCTGTGGTAACACAGACCAGCAAGCTGAAAATGATCATGATCTCAAGCTTCAGGCCCTGTTGGAGCGTTGCAGAAAGGTCAAGCTACGGGTTAACCTAAAAAAACATGCAATTTAAGGTCACCAAAGTGAAGTTCCATGGTCATATCCTTTCATTCGCTGGCTTGAAGCCTGACCCAGAGAAGGTGAGGGCTATCATGGACATGCCCAACCCCACAGATGCCAAAGGTGTACAGCGTCTCATTGGGTTTGCTAATTATTTAGCCAAGTTCATGCCCCACTTGTCGACTGTTTGGGAGCCACTCCGGTACTTGCTCGACAAAGACACACCCTGGCACTGGCTACCCAAATATGATGATGCAGTTTGCAAGCTAAAATCCATGGCCACATCGATGCCTGTGCTGCCTTATTATGATGTTACCAAGCCTATCACAGTACAAAGTGACTTAAGCCAAAGTGGTATTGGGTGCTGTCTTATGCAAGAAGGACAGTCTGTCACCTTCGCATCAAGAGCCCTGACTCCCACAAAAAAAAAAAATTATGCTTAAATCGAGAAAGAATGTCTCAGTATCGTCTTCGCTTGCCAAAGATTTCACCATTACCTGGTGAACCATAATCACAAACTCTTGATCACTATATTCAACAAAGCACTTCTCAGTGCACCCAAGCGGCTTCAAAACATGCTCATGACACTTCAGAGCTACAGTCTCAAGGTTGTCTACAAGTCGGGGCCTAAAATGTTCATCAGTGACATGTTGAGCAGGGCAGCTGCTGACTATACAGGAAATGGAGCAGTTTACCAGCGGCATGCCATATGGCATCTGCAGAAAGAGCAAGAAAATGTACAACTCATCAACCAAGCAGAATACCTGAACGTTATGGACCAGCGGCTGAAGACAATCAGGGAGCATACTTATAGGGATGATGCACTGATGCACCCTTAAAACCACTGTCCTTGCAGGCTGGCCTGATGAGAAAGAAAAAACAACACACATCATCCGTGAATTCTGGCCTTATCAAGATGAAATAAGTGCGCAAGATGGTATTTTGTACCGTGGACAGAAAGTCATTATCCCCAAGTCACTACGTCCAGACATGCTCATGCGCATACATTCAAGCCATACAGGAGGTGACACATGTTATCATCAAGCCTGTGACACGCTGTATTGGCCTAGTATGCAAGCAGAAATCAAAGACTTTGTGAGTAACTGTTCGACTTGCAATGAATTTGCACACAACCAACAGAAGGAAACCATGCTATCTCATGACATCCCCAGCAGGCCATGGCAGACCGTCAGCATGGACTTGTTCAGTCAGCGACAAAAGGACTATTTTCTAATTGTGGACCATTTCTCAGATTTTTGGGAGATTGAACTACTTCCTGATCTATCTGCAGAGATGGTCATCAAGCGCTGCAAGGCTCAGTTTGCTCGACATGGTCAGCCAGATAGTGTGATCGCAGATAATGGTCCTCAGTTTGGTGCTCTGTTTGCCTCCAGCTGGGAATTTCAGCATGTCACGTCTTCACCAAGAGATCCTAAATCAAATGGAAAGGCTGAGTCAGCCATTAAGATTGTTAAGAACCTTCTGCGCAAAGCCATGCACGACAGAACTGACCCCTGGAAAGCAATCCTTCAGTGGAGAAACACCCCTACTGAATACATGGACAGTAGCCCTGCACAAAGGTTAACGTCGCGGAGACTGAAAACGTCTCTTCCAGTAACAAACAAGCTTCTAGAGTAATGTGTTGTAACTGGGGTTGTGGAGTGGCTTCACCAACGAAAGCAGCTGGCAAAATCCTATTATGACAGGTCCGCTTGTGATCTGCCAGACCTGAACATATGACAGAGGATCCGCATGAAGCCCCTTCCAAGGGAAAACCCTGCACTCTGGAGGGTTGGCACCTTCCTTCAGAAAGTGGCACCATGTTCTTATGTTGTGAATGTGGGTAGATCCCTATATAGATGAAACAGAGTGCACCTAAGAGAGGCAGAGTCAACCACCACACAAGCATTGGACATAACTGAATCCGAGTTGCCTCTTATGCTGGAAGGGAGTGTTGCAGAGGTCCATTTATCTGCTGACTCACCGCCTGTGAAGCCACAGGCTTCACCTGACCCTGTCAAACCCTCATCATCAGATGGACACACTTACACTAGGGCTGGCCGATTATCCAAGCCACCCAAGAGGCTTGATTTGTAATAAGTTAGAAATGCTGCTATGGCAGTTTTTGGAAAGGAAAATAACTGTTAATGTAACAAGGACTCTATAGTCAGCGATACCTCAGGTCATAAATGTCTAATTTGCAGTTTATTGCAGTTGTTTTAAATGTTATGTTGCCTAAAGCTCATATAGTATTTTGTTCTTATTTAGTTCTTATTTGTAAAAGGGGATTCTTTAGTTCATATTTGTAAAGGGGGATGTTACAGGATGTAATGGTTCATGCGATCGACAGTCGATTGCTTTGGGCTTGTAGTCTGTTGTCAATACAGTTACTGAGCTGCACTCACATATCTGCCTTTTATTTATGCTTATACTGCTGCATAAACACTGACCTAGTGCGTTGTGATTGGCTACACCTACAGAGTATATTGGAAATGCAATGCCCCTTACCATAATTGTGAGCTTCAGCTTCCAAGGCTTTAAGCAATTGTAAACGCACAGTTAACAACGTCAGCGGTTTTACCTTATCAGTTCGATAAAAATGTCAGTCAGATTCAAAAAAAATGTGGATGGTCAAGCAGGGGTGCGTTTCCCAAAAGCATTGTTAGCCAACTATGGTTGCAAGTTCCATCATTATCAACATAGTTCATCCGTCCTTCGGATGAGATGTTAAACCGAGGTCCTGACTCTCTGTGGTCATTAAAAATCCTGGCCAAATTTGCCCATTGGCCTCTGTCCATCATGGCCTCCTAATCATCCTCATATACTGATTGGCTTCATCACTCTGTCTCCTCTCCATCAATAACCTGGTGTGTAGTGGGCGTTCTGGCGCAACATGGCTGCCGTCACATCATCCAGGTGGATGCTGCACATTGGTGGTGCAGGTGATTCCGCCTTCCATATGTAAAGTGCTTTGAATACCCAGAAAAGCGCTATATAAATGTAACAAATTATTATTGTTATTATTAACGAGTCTGTGTTTCCTGAAACCATAGTTCCAACGAACATTCGCAAACAGCATCGCAAACTGTTGTGGTTGCAACAACAGCTCTTGATCTTTGGTTAGAAGCATAGTTTCTTGTTTGCATGACATGTGGGCTTAATAAATCCTTATCTTGAGCAAAATAAGCAAGCTGACATTTAGTACAATCTATATATTTTATTTTGAATACATACAAATGCAATTTATGTCTTTTAGTTTGTCAAGAGATTTAAAGCACCTTTTTCTAAGAGTGTGAATGTGCGTATGTGCCCTAGTATGTTAGAACGAGCCTGTGATTGAATCAGGAAAAATAAAGCAAAATAACTGATAAAAAGAATCAGTCCTCAGAAGCCATGTCCATAATTTATAGCAAAAAATCTAGCATGAATTCAATCTCCAACTTATTCATTAAAAGCAGTTAATACTCCACCACCTGCGTGACATCATTAACCAACGTGGTTGAAAGACAGATTTGCGATAATACGGTTCCATGAAACAGTTGTGACTAGCTAGTTGATTTGTCCAATGATGCAACATACTAAGGTAGTTAAGCAGTGAGTAACGTTGTTGTACGGGAAACGCACCCCCAGATCGATCGGAACCTTTTTCGCATTGGTAATAAGTCTTTGTATATAGCCTGTGATGTACTCTCTCAGGTTCAGGAACAAATGAGCTGTAAATTGTCCTTTTTTTGGTTGACACGAAGGACATGCTAATATTTCACATTGTGACATACACTCACCTAAAGGATTATTAGGAACACCATACTAATACTGTGTTTGACCCCCTTTCGCCTTCAGAACTACCTTAATTCTACATGGCATTGATTCAACAAGGTGCTGAAAGCATTCTTTAGAAATGTTGGCCCATATTGATAGGATAGCATCTTGCAGTTGATGGAGATTTGTGGGATGCACATCCAGGGCACGAAGCTCCCGTTCCACCACATCCCAAAGATGCTCTATTGGGTTGAGATCTGGTGACTGTGGGGGCCATTTTAGTACATGTTCAAGAAACCAATTTGAAATGATCCGAGCTTTGTGACATGGTGCATTATCCTGCTGGAAGTAGCCGGGTACATGGTGGTCATAAAGGGATGGACATGGTCAGAAACAATGCTCAGGTAGGCCGTGGCATTTAAACAATGCCCAATTGGCACTAAGGGACCTAAAGTGTGCCAAGAAAACATCCCCCACACCATTACACCACCACCACCAGCCTGCACAGTGGTAACAAGGCATGATGGATCCATGTTCTCATTCTGTTTACGCCAAATTCTGACTCTACCATCCGAATGTCTCAACAGAAATCAAGACTCATCAGACCAGGCAACATTTTTCCAGTCTTCAACTGTCCAATTTTGGTGAGCTTGTTCAAATTGTAGCCTCTTTTTCCTATTTGTAGTGGAGATGAGTGTACCCAGTGGGGTCTTCTGCTGTTGTAGCCCATCCGCCTCAAGGTTGTGCATATTGTGGCTTCACAAATGCTTTGCTGCATACCTCGGTTGTAGTCAGTGGTTATTTCAGTCAAAGTTGCTCTTCTATCAGCTTGAATCAGTCGGCCCATTCTCCTCTGACTTCTAGCATCAACAAGGCATTTTCGCCCACAGGACTGCCGCATACTGGATGTTTTTCCCTTTTCACACCATTCTTTGTAAACCCTAGAAATGGTTGTGCGTGAAAATCCCAGTAACTGAGCAGATTGTGAAATACTCAGACCGGCCCGTCTGGCACCAGTTCGTGTAACACAATTCGTAGATACGGGAAGAAGGAGGCGGGAACCGGCGAACGTTAACAAGACTTTAATTCAAAATAAACAAACTGAAAGTCACTTCATGTATACATTGCATTTTAATGCATTTTTGAATAAATTATATATTATTATTATTATTATTGTTATTATTATTATCATCATCATTAAATCTATCTATCTAAATCTAAGGTCACATCTTTGTCCATTTCGGAACGACATAAAGGTTAGTAAATAATGGCAGAATTTTAATTTTTGAGTGAACTGTTCCTTTCAAAGCACTGAATGACAACATTTTCTCAGACACTGGGAAATCAATGCTAAAACAAATCTTTCTTGGAGAAGTTAAAGACACTTTGGTAGTGAAATCAGATTTCCCTCATCTAAATGATGGTGTCCCGTGATCATGTTTAATTTAGGTGCCAGAAAGAAGTATTATGCGAAGGTTAATGTTATTTTGGCCTTCTTTCTTCCGCTTTACTGAAGAGTAAAACACTGTGAATAATGTGACTTTGTTAAAGTCTCTTTCCAAACACTCTGGATTTACAGCTTTGATTAATACAAAGCTAGAATGAGTATTTCACCTCTACTTTTATTGCCTGTGTTAAAATTAAAAACTAATTCAAACATCAAGAAATCACCACCTGATAAGTGAATCAATAACCTTAATGAATAACATAGCATTAAAAACTAATTGCTTACAGACAAATCATTATTCTTCTGAACACATTTAACTCCATTAATTAGTGTAGAGACAGACAATTGTTCAAACCACCAATGAGGTCAGTTACTGATGCCATCTGCGACTATACTGAAGACCCAGCAAAACTAATGAGGCCAATAGATTCAGCAGCGGCGCATCATACTCAAACCTCTAATTTATGCTCTCAAACACCCTTCGAATACCATCCTCCCTCACCTGCTCATCCATAAGAGAAACACTGAAGAATCATCCAACTAGCTCCATTTAACACCTCGGCTAACCTTATAATACATCTTCTATACATCTGTTTTCTTGCCTCAGAGCTCACTTCATGCTAGATGCAACTAATGAGTTGAATTAGTCAACACAGAAAGGAATCTAAATGGAAGAGCCAAGCTGATCCATCACCGTGATGCATGTTGTGACTAACACCGACAGGCGCTTTGTCCTCATTAATAGCAACTTAGCCCGGGATCGTCTTAGCAAACGGGCTCAGACCCCAAAACAGTTTGCCTGACTGAGATTGCAAATGACTGACTGTGGCAGGACAGAGTTGGAAATGGCCTTTGAATGGAAAACTGCTGCATGGGTTTAAGTCGCTGATTTACTGATGACTGCTTGAGACTTTTTGAACGGAAACCTTGGGTCATTCATATCTGAAGCACTTCAGTGGTTTAAGCATGGATTTACATTTAAAGGCTGTACTTGGCACTGGCACTTTAAACAAATCCTGAGCAAATGAGATCAGTGTGGAGTCTATTACAAACGCTGCAGGCGCAAGGTTACACTGCTGATAACTGCGTATTGAATATTGAACTCACCTTCGAGGCGGTAATAATTGTATGCAAGAAAGAGGAAGACGCCTGGTTGTATGTATCACCTGCGGTTGTATGCATGAATCCCACATAAATTCACGTTGAACATCATTCCAAATTCTCCTGTTTTGGTACCTGTGAGATGAGTTAAGTTTCAAAGAAACTGACTTGAGGCTTCCAAACTAGAGACTTTTGCACGATATTGAGTCTTTAAGGAGAAATATCTTCTCTGAATATTGCAGTACTGTTTAGTAGAGATGGGAAGTATAAGGCATCAGTTCTGGTTATGATTCCTTAATGATTCCAGTAATGATTCTTTTAGTAATTACTTTTTAGCAGTGTGAAAGTAGCTAAAGCCAGCTCAAAAAGTCGTTAAATTTTGCTAGATGACGTAATCAATTTCGCTAACTGCCGGCACTTTACATCTGTTTTCTCTCCTAATCCGTGCTCACATTCTGTAGTTTAATATAATATATAGCTGAATGTCCAATAAAGCCATTGTCTTTTACATATTTTCTCAGATAATGGAACAAGTATGATGAGTTACTGACTAAATGTTAACTAGGCATCCAAAATGCTACTAGAATTGTCGCTAGTCGCTTTTTTGAAAGAAAAAAAAAGGGGTGTGAAAAGTCGCTGGGCAACTCTGCTTTTTATAAGCCTTATAGATGTGTATCGAATAACAGTATAGACTACAGTCAGTGATATTTTCAAAATAAATTAAACTGATTCAGAATATACATTCCCCACCCAGCTCCCAACTCTTTTTCCAGTGGCAATGTGTGGCCATATTTGCCCCACAGCAGCACTTCAATACATTGACCACAGCTGGCACAGTATCCTAAGGTTTAAAGAGGCTGAGTATGGAGTATGGTGAAATACAGCAGACAACAATCATGTGCTTTCTTTTTCACTGATAGATCGGTTTGTCTATCATGGTGTAAATTCACCACTTAAAACATGCTGGAAATACAGAACCATTCATGATATTACGGGCCAGATTTACTAAAACAGGCAAATTAGCGTGAGATCACAATTCCATAAATGCACCGATGGGAGTGGACAGCTCTGTGTGTGATCTACTGACGACACGCAAATTAAAGAGCACAGATGCAGCCGGATCATTTCCATAATGACAAAAGCAAACTACCCGTTAGAGTCTGGTTTAAGACCTGATTTTTTTGGGCGGTAAATAATGCCGCAAACACAGGTAAATTTACGAGCGAAAACCTCAGTAAATCACCTTGCGTGATTCATTTAAATACTCTCCTCCCATACATAATTTGCCCTGTTTAGTAAATCTGTCCCTTAATGTCTAACATTAAAATGCACATTTATGTAACCTTCTCCCTTTAAATATTTTGGTCAGTTCAAGAATAATTTATGCAATTTTATATTATTTATTTGAAAGAATTAAAAGAGCAGTTTCATATCTATCTTTGTATTGTTCAACTGGTCAAGGTAGATATGGGATTTAGAAACGCAATATTTTTCAGAGAGAGTATTTAGTACAGTAATCTAATTACACTGTTAAAGATGTAATTAGTAGCAAGTAATTAATTACATTTTAGAGTAACTTACCCAACACTGAGAACATACTAGCAGATTTTATAGGCAACATTAAGTTACAGTTAATGCATGATTTGGTTTAATCAAAGCTGCCAAAAGGCAAGTCCACCAGTGAACCTTGTTCCATTTATACATTTTAGTTCATTACAAAATGGTAATTTATTATGTACTGATGGGGATTTGAACCCAGGACGACTTGATCAGGAGACAAAAATTTACCTCTGGCCCAACAAAACACATATTCCTCATGATCAACAAGAACTTTGTAAAATAATTTAGTAAGTGTGAATTTGATTATTTCAAATTAATTGAGCAGGATTGTGTGTGATGGATACACTACTAAGGCTGGGCGATATAGCTATTTTGGTAACACTTTAGTTTAGTTTTAGTAACACTCTCATTTGTTAACACTCACTATTAACTAGTTTCTTATTTGTATGCATATTGCTAGGATATTAGCTGTTTATTAGTACTTATAAAGCATATATTAATGCCTTATTTTGCATGACCATATTCTACATCCCTTAATCCTACCCAATACCTAAACTTAACAACTACCTTACTAACTATTAATAAGTAGTAATTAGGAGACAAAAGTTGTAGTTAATAGTTAGTTAATTGTGAGAATTAGACCCTAATCTGAAGTGTGATCGCTATTTTTAGATATTTTTTTCCAAATTTTAACAATAATCAGTACATATAGATATTTTTGCATTTGCAAAGTATTTTTACTTTCCAATTGGCCAAATAGAAAAAAATTATTTTTCAAGTATATGTACTTTATCAGTATTCTTCTTTGGAAAACTTCCAAAGAAAAACAGTGATAAGGTACATTGAAAAATGTACTTGAGTAGAAAGTTAAAATACTTTTTACTACTGTCCGCCTCTGTGTATCGCCCAGACTTATACTACATTGAAGTGTAATTGATTTTTGTATTTATTTACCCTCAATCAAGTGCCATCACAATTCAAACCCTGGTCAGATCCATGGGGGTCGTACCTTAATGGCGGTGGAGGCGATCTGGAGGTGATGGAGCTTCCGGAGCGTGCTGTCTCTGTCGATGAAATAGGATGCCGCCAGTTGGTGGAGGGCTTCGAGGGTCAGCGAACCAGCTGTAATGTTGGAGGCACCGCCATTCTGCTGACCTCTGCTAAGCTTACTTTTGTCCACGAAAATGGTCAAGGACTCCTCGCCTGATCAAAAGCCAGACAGAAATGATCATCTCAGCTGGAGAAGCTAATCAACCCTAATCATCTACAGCATGAGCTCGCCCTGTCTCGGCCCGTCGGGGGCCCACAAAGCCATGGAGCTCTTCCCCATCTGACGCGTCAGCTCTCATTACACGCATGGTACAGATGAGAGTATCCTTCATCTCTGAGTGAGAGGGATCCAATGAAAATCAATTGACTCAGCTGGTGGGTTTGTTTGGAGAGAATAAACGCCTAAGAAAAAATGGTGGAGTCAAAAGGTGTCCCGTGGAGCATTAGCCAGACCTTCAAATGATCCCCACTTTCAGCCTCAGTCACGGTATACAAACGGTTTATTTATGGAGCGAGATATTGACGAATGAGAATGTCTCTTTTGAAGAGCTGTGTACTGTAAACAATCTCTCGGTAGGAAAGGTATAAAAGACTGTGCTGAACCAAAGGACTACTGTTCTGCAATATATCTACAAATGAGGATGAGTTTGAAGAGAGCTAAACACCAGCTAAACAAACAGGGATGTACCTTCCCACACTCTTCATCTCTGGAAACTGACATGGCAGTAATCCATTTTACTTTTATAATAGCTTATTTTTTTATATATATATCAGAACATAAAACATTCAAAGAAAAAAAAACATTCAAAAAGAAAAAGGAAGGGGCTTAATTATATATATGGAGAACCGATTAAGTGGAAAATACTTTTGAGGGGCCTTTTTGACTTGGATGCTAAACGTAAAGTTACTCAAGAACATCTCAACATACACCAGTTTGTCAAATCTATGGTTCCATGTACACCTGGCGTTAACATGCATTCTCTGTGATTGAATCACGATCAGCACGCTTATCCATATCCACATCCAAAAGCCAGATGAAAGACGGATTGTGATTGGATCATTGTGAACGTATTTGGAGATGAGAATGTATCTTGAATGGATTCATTACTGTAAATGAAGCTGTAAATGCAAATGCATTTTGATCATGCAGCAATGAAAGTAAAATGTGATGAGGTCGAAAAAAGCATAAATCATTTTCACATTCAAGCACTGAGCTCTTTTGCTCTCATTTAATTTCATCAACAATTTCCCATTATTTATGGAATTATTTCACTGAATTACTTGGAATCACCCTTTTCTGCACTTCTAACCCCTAACATCTAACTCACTGAGAGGTTTTGCAAAAAAGGGTTATTACTGTATGTCAATGTGTTTAAAATTTGGTAAACAAGTCTAAAAATAAAAACGGTACAGTAAGAAACATGTTATTGCCAGGTGTAAAGGGAGCATATATGGTTATTATCACTGTAACTTCTATTACATTGCATTTAAAAGAGCTGTTGAAAAACTTACGACACTCCCATAGACTTCCACAGGAACTGAGGAATGCGTAAGTAACTCATGTTGTGGAGCAACCAATAGTTCCAGCGTTGAATCCATTCATTTTTAGTGTTTCTCTAGCGCACGTGCAGGTAAATTAATGAAATTACTGCAATTTTTGCCATTTTAAAGTCCCCCTGTGGTGAAAATCAAGTTTTTAATGTTGTTTATATCTCTGTGATGTGTTTTTAATACACTTTAAGACAAACCATGTGCAGATTCATAAGTCAACACCACTGCTGAGTATTTTCTCTTTAAAACTGCAGTGATCTAAAGACGCGGTGCCAGTTATGCTTGTTTTGTAAGTTGAATACGTAAGGCAGTTGACCTCTCAGGAATCTAGCCAGTAGTGGTATTTTATGTAGCGTGTTATAGTAAATATTTATTGTTAGATAATACACTGAACAAAATTATAAACGCAACACTTTTATTTTTGCCCCAATTTTTCATGAGCTGAACTGAAAGATCTAAGACTTTTTCTATGTAAACAAAAAGCCTTTGTCTCTCAAATATTGTAATTCTAAATATTGTCTAAATGTGTGTTAGTGAGCACTTCTCCTTTGCTGAGATAATCCATCCACCTCACAGGTGTGGCATATCAAGATGCTGATTAGACAGTATCCAGTCCGAAAACCAGTCAGTATCTGGTGTGACCACCAATTGCCTCACGCAGTGAAACACATCTCCTTTGCATAGTGTTGATCAGGTTGTTGATTGTGGCCTGTGGAATGTTGGTCCACTCCTCTTCAATAGATGTGCGAAGTTGCTGGATATTGGCAGGAACTAGAACACGCTGTCGTATACACCGATCCAGAGCATCCCAAACATGCTCAATGAGTGACATGTCCAGTGAGTATGCTGGCCAAGAACTGGGATGTTTTCAGCTTCCAGGAACTGCGTACAGATCCTTGCAACATGGGGCCATGCATTTGCATGCTGCAACATGAGGTGATGGTCGTGGATGAATGGCACAAAAATGGGCCGGTATCTTGTCACGGTATCTCTGTGCATTCAAAATGCCATCAATAAAATGCACCTGTGTTCGTTGTCCATAACATACGCCTGCCCATACCATAACCCCACCGCCACCATGGGCCACTCGATCCACAACGTTGACATCAGCAAACCGCTCACTTACACGACACCATACACGCTGTCTGCCATCTACCCTGTACAGTCAAAACCGGGATTCATCCGTGAAAAGAACACCTCTCCAAAGTGCGAGACGCCATCGAGTCAGTTACGACGATGAACTGCAGTCAGGTCAAGACCCCGATGAGGAAGATGAGCATGCAGACGAGCTTCCCTGAGACGGTTTCTGACAGCTTGTACAGAAATTATTTGGTTATGCAAACTGATTTTTGTAGCAGCTGTCTGGGTGGCTTGTCTCAGACGATCTTGGAGGTGAAGATGCTGGATGTGGAGGTCCTGGGCTGGTGTGGCTACACGTGGTCAGCGGTTGTGACTGCCAAATTCTCTGAAACACCTTTGGAGACGGGTTATGGTAGAGAAATTAACATTCAATTCACGGGCAACAGCTCTGGTGGACATTCCTGCAGTCGGCATGCCAATTGCACGCTCACTCAAAACTTGCGACATCTGTGGCATTTATCACTGTGTGCACATTTTAGAGTGGCCTTTTATTGTGGCCAGCCTAAGGCACACCTGTGCATAATCATGCTGTCTAATCAGCATCTTGATATGCCATACCTGTGAGGTGGATGGATTATCTCGGCAAAGGAGAAGTGCTCACTAACACAGATTTAGACATATTTGTGAACAATATTTGAGAGAAATAGGCCTTTTGTTTACATAGAAAAAGTCTTAGATCTTTGAGTTCAACTCATGAAAAATGCAAAAACAAAATGTTGCGTTTATAATTTTGTTCAGTGTAGATAGTTAAGACTATAATTGCAGTTAGATAACATTGGCATATTTTTACATGTTGTTAGTCTTTCTGATATCTTTCTCTCCTTGTATGGTGGTTGAATGAGTTTCTATGAAGACTGCCCATTCAAGGAATAACGTATCTAGTGCCTCACTTGATATATTATATAATAATATAATATATTTTCGTTGAATGCAATTGGTGGCCTTGTTTTGTGCAATGTTTGCTTGCATTCACCGACCATCAGACGGGTGTGGGATAAAGAAAAGTGAAATACCTTCTAGGTCTAATTGAAAATAATATTTTATTTGAAAATAAGTACACATTCACTCTTATTCGTATGCCTAATATGTCAAAAACACAAAATTATTGTCTTGTCACATTCAGCTATGAATTACATGAATCATGATAAGATACGTTCAATTCAAAATGACGAAATGTCATAAATAATTTGCATAATGTATCACTTGATATTACTGTCTGTTGTTGAACATTTCTATCATAAAACAGTTGTCAAATATTAAATGTTTAGCTGCTTACCACTACACTCTTTGGCACTCGTCTTCTATGAACAAGACCCGCCTTCTTTGATTTGATTGGCCATCTCGTTAATTTGACATTGACAAGCGCTGTTAGATTACCGAGGCAGAGCAGCCTAAAAATTTACTTTTTAAACATTTGTCATCCTAACAAACAGCTTTCTACTCACTAAAATAATAAGATAAGACAAATAAAATGAGAAAATATTAATTCAACAATTTTTTATGTGAATTTTTTTAAAATAAATTTTAGCACAAAATCACAACTGGCTGAGGGGGCAAGTACCTGGAATTGCTGCAAATATAGTGAAATTGCTGCCTATACTGCTTAAACACATTCAAAGAGATTGACAGCTCTGAGTTGTTTGGAACTATAGAGTGGTGCAGGTATGACCACTTTGTAGGCCAAAATGCGGAAGCAAGTTAGCGTTTTAGCACTACCGGTTCCACCGTCCCGAAGTCAGTGGGCTTTTTTAATGATTTAAGGATTTAAGGATTTTGGTTAAATGGCTGAAATAAGGTCTGTGTGAACACAAGCTCATGACATGTTCACATTTTATTCTACGAAAATAAAATACATAAGTATTATCAGTGATTTTTTTTTAACTTGAAAAAGGAAGTTGCTAATGTGGCTAAATGGGACTACAGAGGGTGTCGTTTCCTACTAGGAAACCAGTGCGATGCTAACTGCCGATTGGTCTACAAAGTGATGTCTTACCTGTACCACTCAGCTCCATGAACCATGTGACCACGTGGCGATGAGATCAAAGCATGTCGCAACGCAACAAGAATTTTCAACGGCTCTGCCTAAAACAGTTCCTAAATAGCTGTTTGACTATTGGTTAGTAATAACTAAAGTTCTCAACCTTTTTGACTCGAAGGCCTCTAACTGTCCAACCCTATATTTGAAGGCCCCGTAAATGCTATAATATTAACTACAATTAAATATATTAACAGAAAATGGGTGTGTCAATATAGGTACATTTACATGCCATAATTTATTGTGTGATTCTAGAAGGTGCAACAACTGTATATTCTTCAATAAAAACAATTGAGGGGAATTTTAGCAGTTTAAATTAGATTGTTTTAATAATAATAATAATAATAATAATAATAATATAATTTAAATTATTTTATAAGTCATCCTGCAGTTCCTTGGAAGTTTTCTGAGAGCCCCTTGTGGGCCCCGGTCCCCTAGTTAAAAACCATTGGCCTAGGTGACATAAGTCAAAAACAAAAGTAATTTCAGAGGCAAAGAAAGGATTTATCAAAATTACAAGGTTACAAAGACAAGCTATTTTCTTAGGAATAACATGCACTGAAAAAACAAGATCAGAATTGTGCTTTAATAATAATAATAAAAATGATGACTTTTAAGTTAATTGTTTGACCCGTTATGTTAATCCTGGAACTTGAGTTATCAGTGTCATATCCTTTAGACAACACTAACCCCAGTTTTCAATAATGCATAATGTCATGTCAACCTCTACCGAGACTATATAAAGATGTCCTTGCAAACTCAGCAACAAGACAGGAATGAAAATCTAGTTTGCAGGGATAATAACTAGCTCACATATAATAGAGTTTTCTTACCTCCCAGAGTGGCAGAGAGCAGGAAATGAGTCCCGTATTTCTTAATGATGGTGTCAGTAATTTTCTGCAGGCTTGGCCTTCTCCCCAGAAGTCTGATGTTATGGATAAAGTCGGGGTCAAAGGGCACGGCCACCCCATTGCCTTCTTGTCTCTCCGCAGCAAGGCTGTTGACCTTCCATCGGCCAAACTCCCTGTGAGTTCATAATAATTTACGTGAGATGTCGTATGAGCCGATATTGTAGCAAAAGCAATCAGCACATCCCTCACATTACTCATTACAGTCACATTCATGTCGCCCTCTCAAATGTCTTAATCGGTCTCTTCTCCACATTTGTTTTTTTGCTCTTTTCCTATTCCAAAAAGCTCCTTTGGGCTCAACAGTGAAGCCATGACGGTAGGTGGTATTTCATTGTTTAGGGCTTGAAGATCCTCTGTGGGGAGCCAGGTGCACAATCTGAACACATTTCTTACAAAGCACTGAGGATGTAATCCCTTAAGATCCTCCTTTGGTGCCTCTGCATTTTTCGAATTGTGCATATTAGTACCTTGAACAATCCTTCTTGTTGTTCAAGGTAAAGCTGTACTTGTAAACCTCTCTTTTACTGTTCTAACCAAATACAGAGGCGGCACAGTGTGTTATAATGTTGGTTAATTTCCTTTCGGAACCATTATCTGATTACGCCCTCACATGGGATAACAGCAATCGCTTCCTCGACTAAAGGAAGTAAACTAAAATGCATACTGTACACCCACTAAACTATGAAATAGCTGTTGTGGCTGGAGAACTGAATCTACTTTCTTTCCATTTAAATACACTGACATCTATTATTACGTAGCGAGAGAGCTCTGTTTAAGAGTTTAGTCATCCAATATTCTATTCTAATCCGGTCTGACAGAATTTGTAGCATTCCCTGAAGCTAACGTTCAGATGGTAGATCTTCAAACAAAGCATCCCACTCGTGTCTCCCTAAAAGCTTTAGCAAAAAATTGAGAGAGATTGTTAAACTTTTCTTTTTTGGGGGAAATATTTCTAAACTTTCTTTGTGTGTGGAAATGACACGCATTTAAAGCATTACATCATGACATTCGATCTGTAAGAGATGCATTAAATGATATCACAGAGAGTGCATTTTGCCTTATGGAAACATATCATAATTTTTACATGCAGTTTAATATAATTACGCAAGGGGTCAAGTTTTGTCTCTGTTAGCACAGTCCAATTTGCCCCCACAGGTAGGTAAATGCCATATTTTATTTTGTAAAGGCATTCACGTGTAGACTTAATTTATATTTGACTAAGATACTCATTTCAGGCACTTCAGAATGAGCAAGATCAAAAGGGTTTTAATAGTTTTAGCAATATGACTTTTTGTATGTACTTGTAGCCTATGCATTTTTGACTGGTTGGAAGTTGGAATGTGAATGCATGTGAAAAATATAAATGTTTGATTTTTGCACATTCCAACTTTGACTTTTAGATCAAAAGGTATAATATCATGAGCAACATTCAGAAAGGAACTGATCAAACATGACACTAATGACTTGTTACAAAAGGTATCTATTTCCTATGAATGTTGTTCTTTCTGTTCTTCAAAGAAGACTGAAAACAGAAATTTGGTTTCCACAAAAATTTTAAGCAGTTTTCAACACTGATAATAACCAGAAATATTTATTGAGCAGCAAATTAGCATATTAGAATGATTTCTGAATGATCACGTTATACTGAAGCAGTGCCATTCCTCCCTATATGCAAAATATGCAAGTTGTGTAGCCAAAATCAAAAACAAAACTAGAACACATCCCTAAATAATTCTTGAGAGCAAGGGAAACCTCCCTGTGTTTTAGTTTTGTTTTTGATTTTGGCTTCCAAAAATTATGAAAACATGATACGGCTTTCCTATCCTTTCCTTTAAACCAGTGCGGTCACCCATGCCTAACATCCAAATCAGTTTTATGTAACGGCACGTGTAAAAGCGCATTGAGCTGCAAAAGAGACGCTGTTCAACATGCAATCCGAGATGGAGGGAAACAAGGACAAGTACATGCTACTTTGGGCTCCGAGTGTGGACAAATGCACACAAAAATATGTCAAAATATCTGTCTTGTAGACTTTTTTACTTAAACGCATTCCCTTATGTCTTCAGTGAACATAAACAGCTGGGAAAGTAATCAAATGCTTGCCAGTGTATTAGGTCTGTGCATTTGGTCCTAAAGTGACAGCAGCCTAATAAACCTGACGCTCTCTGTCATTTAATTTTAATCAGACAACAAAAGAAAATGAGAGAATCATCAAAGTCCCTTTAAGACAAGTCTTTTCTCAAGTCAAGACCATCTTTGAAACGCCTCTCGGGCATGCAAGTGCAGCTCCTATCTCTTTGAATGGGGAAACATCAAATTATCCAAAACTGCTTGCCAAGTTTAACCCTTTCATGCATGGTGTCCACATTTGTGAACAGTTAATTTAGCTCCATTTAGGGTTCATTTATAATGGTAATTTTCTCCAAACCACTTGAGGGCAGTGCCAGTAGATTGACAGCAATATTGTAACAGTGGCTACTGTCTTGCATTCCAAATATGCATTGCTTGATGACATCATTAATCCAAGATGGCTGAAAGCGATAGCTATGTGCCAAATGCCCCAGGCATCTGTGAAAACTTGTATGCAAGGAGGTCAATTGAGGAAAAAAAAAAAAATATATATATATATATATATATATATATATATATATATGTACAGTAAAGTATGATGTATATGTTAGTATTTTATAAACTAAAATTTAGAGTAAAATGTAGTTTTTATACACTAAAACTAACTGTCCACGTATGTGGACGTCATGACTTTTGTATGAGTGGAGTCAGATAGCATAAAGTCTGATTTCTGTAACCTGCTAGTATATCTGTTCTATTTTTGCAAAGATGTTATGAATTGTCTTATATTGTAATAAAACAGACATTTAACAAATATATCAACATAATTAACCATTCAAAATGGCGTTACGACATTAAATGGAAACTTTACACATACATACAGAGACAAATTTGCATTTTGCCTTCCAAACAGGGACTGCATAGGTCAAGCAGTCAGTACAGAATAATAGAGAATATCCCAGAGGACAGTGGAAGTGACAGTGACAGCATTGATGAGGAGTATGTGCCAGCAAAGCCCAGCTCTATGTAACTACTGTTATAGTTCCTACAATGTTTTTTTATTGTTATTATATTGTAGTATTATTGTTTTTAATAACTGAGCTGACATAGCATAACATGCCATAATAAAAACCCAATGTCCCATATTTCCATCTGTGGCTTTGTGCATGGTGTCCACATAGTAAACGGTCAAATAATTTTTAAATAAAACTGAATTTTGTAAAAATTAAAATGGATTTCAATTTTAGCATCATATTAAAGTAATAAAAAGAATCTTAAAAATATATAGGTAATGTTTTCCATAATTCAAGCATGAAAGGGTTTTAAGATTAAATTTCATGTTTGAAATCACCAATGAATGACTGTTTCTAAACAGTCGAATCATGACAAAAACACATTTTTATTTTAGCCTGGACAAAGCTAATGCGCATGCGTAGTCACAAGTGTCCCTGTTTCTATAGCAACCGGAGTGGCAGCTGCAGTGATGACTTCAATAATCAACGATTGGCTCTTTTATTTCGTTTGGCTTATTCGCCATATTCGGCATTGTACTTTCTCCCATTCATAAGTAATCAGAGTGCACCGTCTTCCTAAAGTCTTTGGAATAATATACTGCTCTTCACTAAATAACATTAGTAGCTTTAATAAGAATAGATTTATATTTAATGCATACAGTGAAGACTATGCAATATTTTATTTATTTTTATAGCTATTATTAGTAATAGGCTAAATTGTTCATTTCATTCATATCTTTTTTTTCTGTTGTATTTGACCTATTGTTTTTAATTTTTATTGCATTACTGAATGTTTCAACTCAGTGTTGTTGTTTGACAGTGACACTGCCACTCTGAAAGAACGGATTAAGGGGTTGGGGGTCATTTTGTGTTTTTTATGAACGCAATGACAGGGGGCCCCGGACAAAAAAAGTTTTGCTTAGGGCCCCCAGAAGTAGGACTGGCACTGAAGACATGATGCTGAAAATTCAACTTTACATCACATGAATAAATTACATTTTAATATCTATTCAAATAGAAAATATAATAATATTTCACAATATTGCTGTTTACGGTATTTTTATCAAATAAATGCATCCTTGGTGAGCAGAAGAGAACTCATTGACCCCAAACTTTTGAACGGTATGCACTAGTCTTTTCATGCATCACATACTGTATTGAAAAAGAACATTTAATATCAGTGTGTCAAATAACATTAAATTAGATTTGTATCCAGTAAGTTTTGCCTTATGGGAAAATATCTCATAATTTATATACAAATGAAGTTACTGTTATCCAAGCAGTGAACAAATTGCATAGCAAGCAAAAAGCCATGCCTCTTCTTCTCAGGTTCCGCTAGACCACACCATTAGATCAATATTTATTATTTTCTCTCATCCTATTTCCCGCATTCCCTATCTCCATTACAAGGTTATTAGTCTCCACACCGGAGAAAACACAGGAGGTTCCCCAACCTTGGATGATGAAATCTCTCTTTGGAGATTAGCATTTAAACCACGGCCCTCTGTACTAGTGACAGAGTTTAAAACTCATGGGAACCAATCCAATCACTCACATGAAGAGCCCTATCCAGAGAACAATCATGAAGGGAATGGAGGACGTCGTTATCACCAATCAGCCCAACGAGGGATGGTGTAAGTATCAGATGAGGTGCCTGATGAGCACTAGCGTCGAGCATCTTAGCCACTGATCACCACCGACAAACCAGAGAGGGCAAAACGCTCCTTTACTGGAGAGCTCTCTGAGAGCCTGTGGTGTAGACCTGAGGGCAACATGTAATCAAAAGCTACAAGCTATTTTGTAATCAGAAGCAGAAACCAGTGGTGCAAATGAAGATGAGATCAAGAGGAAAATGATGCTAATAATACTCTAGAGTTCTGCTGTGAGGCTTCCAGAAAGCTGTGGAGGTGTGTTTAAGCATTATTACTTATTGTTTGAAAAAGGTATTTATTAGTGATTTCTGAGCTCTATATGCTTGCTGAGTTTATGGCACTTGACGTTGTTTCAGCTCGGCTGTTATATAGAATTGTATTATGATTTGTTTGGTTATGTCTGAATTTAGTTTAAGCTAATATCTTAGCCCATGAGAACAAATACATCAGAAAAGATTATGAATGGTGTCACAACCACTCGACAAACTAAGTAATAGTTTACGTGGTGTATTACGAGAGAGAAAAAACGGCAAGAACTTTCTCGATCAGACAAGCTCAAATCTGATTTGTTGCATGGCTTTACACCATTTCCAGGTGCACAGAAAGTCGTGCTTGCAAGGTACAGGGTTGATAAAATGAGCATTTCTGAGGAAGAACGTATCACTGCATTTACCAGCGTTTGCATGGCAATGGCATCAAATCTTTGAAAAATACTCAAGTTTTGTTTGAGGCACTTACAAGCATTTAAAGTAGATGTCTTTGAGCAGACATATTCTGTTAAATAATTACCATGTATTAGAATTTATGATTGTAAGGTCTACACACTTTTCTGATAAACCTGCCTCTGAACACCTTGTAAAAAGATGACTTGTGGTTGGTTGTTTTACAACCAGACAAATCTTGTTTAAGTGGGCAGTTTTTGGCCAGAATATCCTGCGTGGTTTGGTGGGAGGAAAGCAAATCCAGTTACTTAACCATGAATTAAGAGAAATATCCAATGGATGTAGTATTTTTTTAGAACGAAAAACACTGAAAATACATATGCACAAATGTTCCAGTTCAGATGTCATTTCCTCTACAGAACACACTTTCATAAGGAAACATCACAAGCAATTTTATCCTGCAATACCAAAATGTCACTCTGGTACTTTAATATGCACAAATTAAATAACTAAAAATCATGTCATTTACTAGGCAACACTTTACATAAGATTCCATTTGTTAACATTACGTTAGCTGCATTAGCTAACATTAACTATCAATGAAACATTTTGCATGATGCATGAATCTTTAATCTTTGATGTTAGTCTAAACATTTACTAATATATTATTCAATTCAAAAGTTGTATCTATTAGTATTATTTAATAGACATGAGCTAGCATTAACTAACAATGAACAATTGTGTTTTGTTCGAGGAACAGACCCATATTTATGGCAATAATTGTGATGAATTTGATCAATTTAACTGATAATTTCCAACTATTTTCACAAATGTAAAGTGCCCCTATTATGCTGTTTTAAAGGTTCCTGATTTTGCTATGGATGTCTCCTACAATAGGTTTACATGCATTTAATGTTCGCATAATATACATTGCAGTATCACCTCTTTTCTCACAGTGTCTGAAACGATTCAGAGAGCCTGCTCTGCTCTGATTGGTCAGATGGCCCAGTCTGTTGTGTCTACCGCTTACAGCGAAAGTCAGAAACTAAACATCCATTACCATATCGGAATTTCATTTCTGTCTGCAGTATAGAGTGGGGGAAATGCCCTCCTTAAAGGGTTAGTTCACCCAAAACTGAAAATTCTGTTGTTAATTACTCACCCTCAAGTCAATCCCAACCCGTAAGACCGTAGAGAAGAAGAAAAATATCTTCATTTGTGTTCTGAAGATGAACAAAGGTCTTATGGGTTGGGATCGACATGAGGGTGAGTAATAATGACAGAATTTACATTTTTGGGTGAACTAACCCTTTAAGGACCGTGTAATGCCGTTCTCTGTACAGTAGCCTATATAAATGCTTGCGTGCTCGCCTTTCAATCATGCAGTGCGTCTGAATAACATGTTTCTTTGTTTCATAATGTTGGGAAACTTAAACTTGTAGATAAAGTACCCTATTTGAGATTGATTGATGAATGCATCACAAAAACCCTGTGCTCTATATGAGCACTGCCTTTAATAGAGGATAAAGCGAAAGTTGTTTTACACTTTGTGATAAAGGCCCATTACATCCCTAATTTAAATATTTCCCGGGAAACGCAAATCCGATCAGTTATCCAGATGGCGACCACTTAATCTTGTGAACAAATGCAAACGTGTCCTGATTGGCATGATCGCATGTTAATGCCAAGTGTAAACTCAGCCAGAATAAGTTTAGATTATTTCTGATAACAAGCAAATAAATAACAAGTAAATTACATTAGACATACAGTCTAAATGACATTAGACGCTGCTCTCGTATGCAGTCAGACTGGATATTTATGAAGCATTCAAAGCTTTTTGGTGACACATATACTGTTTTTGCGCTGGTGTCATATGCTCTCTACTTGATCGTTAATATTTATATAATTTATATCCAAGAATAGTACGTCAAAAATGTGTTTCTACGGAGTAGTGTGCCATACTAGCCACTAGCCAGACCGATAAACAAACACAGACCGGAAGTTAACTTTGGGCCAGGCACTTAACCGTGGCAACGCGTGTGCGTCCGATGAAACCGTCTATATATACAATTGGCTTCATCACTCTGTCTCCTCTCTACCAATTAGCTGGTGTGTGGTGGGCGTTCTGATCCCAACCAATATGTAAAGCGCTTTAGTGCCTAGAAAAGCGCTATATAAATGTAACAAATGATTATTAATTATTATTATTATTATTATTATAGGGGAGACTTGTGCCTCAGTTGGTGAAAGTTGGTAGTTTTAATTGCTACAGCTGATGTATAAACTATACATATGGAGTGTAGAGATATTGAATATTTGAGAAATTTGCAAACAAATTTACCAATTTGAACAACATGCATCTACAAAGTAAAAATGAAGGGAGACCCCACGCCAAAGTTGGACAAATAGGCTACAGCAATCAGCTTCACTAAATGGCCGAACGTGCTCTTTTAACACAGACATTTAAAATGACAGAAGGAGGGGTACGCCCTAATCTTCTAATTAATACCAAGGTATAAAAACAGCCTCTTACCATTGCCCATTGTTAGTACCTCTTCTCCTTCCTTCTCCTCCTTTTTGTATATTTTGTAATAGTGTAATAGCAATGGGAGTTAGAGTAGAATATCCTCTCTGAGCCCCTCTTATTATATTGGCACATGAACTCGTGAAATTATATTTATATTGTCTTGTCATTTTCTTTCAATTTTCTGTCTAAAAGTGACCCATAAAAAAAGCAATTTTAAAGCAGCATTAAAAAATCTATTTAAAAAAAAAAAAAAAAAAAAAAACCTTTGGAGGGGATCCAACTGCTAAGATTTTGTGTGCCTCCTCAATTTTAAAACCTACCAGCTGCCACTGCTTGCTACACAGTGATACGAACAATAATGATGGTGTCGGTTTTACTGTATCAATTCAAGCCCAAGTCCTCATCATTTGGAAGTGCATCTAAAGTTGATTTGCTTGCGTCTCCTCGACATGTCGACAACACGAACCAAACTCTTCCCGTCTCAGCTAAAACTGCTGCTAAAGCTGCTTTTTGAGGGTGGGTAAAAGTAGCTGTTGTTTATGAGCAGCCAGTGAATACCATAGACTGGCATTAAGCAAATTTGTTACAAAACTACGTAGGTTCGTGCAGGAAGTAAGACGACTCATTTCAAGCAGTTCAGAATCGGTTCTTTCTTTTGGGAGACAATAACACATTTATCGTGCACTTGCAACTTTGCAGACCTTCTGCTTTCACAAACAGCTGTATTACACTGCATGAAAGGGAATATCTGAATAAGCACAACAGAGGGGCACATTACACATTCAAAAGTGTCAGGAAGTGTTACGACAGGTTTGACGTCAGTGACATCAAATGAATTGGCTCTAGCTTGTTTTGTGACCCATTGTGACATGCCAATGTGTGTCTCTTTTGGAATGGGATGATTTTCGATAATAATAATAATAATATTTTTTTTTTAAAAAGGTCATTTTGCCCTGTTCCTCACACAATTATTGCATGCATTCACAGCATTTGAAATTTCACTGGCAATTAAGAAATATAGCTACGAACCAACTAAAGTTCTCAACGTTCAAATTGATTAAATTAAATATGAAGATAATATGAATATGAACAAATCTTTTTAGTGAACAGAATCAAAAGATTCGAGTTACTAGTGGTTACCTGTAGCCTCGAGTGATTCAGTCATGCTGATATTCAGGGCAGCAGTCTAGTCCGGTTTAAATAGACACTAAGAAGGGTTTAAAGGTCAAACCTTACGAGGTTAGAATCTGACCCTGGCCTCACTCATACTTCGGCGACAGTTCACATAACCAAATGAATTACGAGAATTCATTCTTTCACATTAGTGTATTTCAGACCTGTCGTACCTGTATATTTTGTATCTGGTTGTGAAGCCGTGTTGGTATCGCTCGGTGAACTCGATGAATTCCTGAGAGCGGTGGAAAGGACCTTTATCGGACAGCAGCCACCCGAGCGGCTCCGCGGAGCCCACATACACAGCCAGGGAGACGAGCACACAACCCCAGCGGAGACAGATCACCATCCCCTCCCATAAGAGCATCAGGTCAGGCGGTCTAGGACCAACACTCCGAGCCCACATCCTTCAGCCATACATGCTACCTCCTCTCAAATCCCCTTTGTGTCCTGCAACTCAAAATAACAGATGTTTTCAAACCGCGCTCTCAAGTTAACATCACCATCACACAGATTTCGGAAAGAGGGGCACTACCTGACATGAGTTACACTTCGGGTATCCGAGACACAGGAGAAATGATAAAAGACAACACTTGGAAATCCTCCGAGCAACTGTTCGCAATGGAAAGCGATTCCTTCGGAAAAGGTCTAAATTATCTCGATAGATTGTTTTCTCCTATCAGTTGAAAGCAGGTGCGCGCGCCTTCACAAATCCACGCTCGCGCGCAATGGAAGAAGTTGACGCACGTCTGACAGAGGTAGAGAGAGAGATAGAGAGAGAGGAAAAAAAAATGCTCTACTGAAACCGCTTTTCGGAGGAATAAAAAGTGAAATTTCTTTAGATCCCTCTGTTCTCTCGGGGGCAGCAGGTTGGATGTTCTCTCTCGGATCAGCCGTGAAACAGGATGGAGCATGAATGCTGGTTTCCCCACGAGTGCGTCCCCTGCCTTAACACTTTCACACTGAGCAATACATATAAAGCATAACTCTTGTGCCCCCACCCTTTCTCCATTTCTCTCTCCCTGTATGCCCCTCCTTCTGCGCATTCGTTTCTTTTTTTGTTGGAGAATGTGCTCTGAAAAAGAAAAGTATCTTGATGTGATTATTTTTCCTCCAACTTACAGAACTTACAAAGGTAAGTCACTTGCTTTGGCTAATGGGACTTACTGTGCCAGGTGTTACACAGCCTTCATGTTCTGTTTGGGGTTTGAGAGCTGTTTAAATTGATCAAAAATAACCTTCTTCACGGACAGTATCTTATATGTATACTCTCAACAGAACACGAGGGTTCACTTTTCTGCACTGTGATTATAAAGCATTGATTACAATTAAAAAAGAATATTAGATTTGTTGAGAAAGGAGGGAGAAGAACTGTTTCATATTCAAAAAGAGACTATAAATCAATCATGCATGCGATAGTGCTGGAATATCATCATCCTATTTTAGTGCTGATCTTTTGGATTTTTAATTGGAACTGCTTGACTTCCAAAGCGTGTGATACATTTTAGATACAAAGTTACCATATATCGTCTGGTAATGATATTTTAAGTGATACCAAAAGTCTAAGGCCAGTAGAAAGCTTTCCTGTAGCTCAAACAGAAAGAGCCTGACGCTAGCAACGCCAAGGTCATAGGTTCAATTCCCAGGGAAAGCAAAAACTGACAAAAATGTAAAAATGTGTACCTTGAATGTAATGTAAGTTGCTTTGGATAAAAGCATCTGCCAGATACATAAATGTAGAGTTCTTCTATTTTGCATTTCTCTTATTAAATAGGACTACATTTGTTTTACAAATTATATTATCAGTGTAACAACTTGAATGAAGTGTATCTGTGCATGCATACATCATACATACATATTAGTATCATTATTAATACTGTTAAATGTTCTGTAAATCTGTATTCTTGTCATCATTTTTTTATTTGTTTATATTCATGTATTTGATTATATATATATATATATATATATATATATATATATATATATATATATATATATATATATATATATATATATATATATATATATATTTTTTATTTTTTTTTTTTTGTCCCGAATTGATTTATTCTGATTTATTTTTCAGCCTTCTGCTTGGAACAACAGCTGATAAGCTGGAAAAGCAAAGAGACATTTGACATTTGTACTGATCCCTTGTAGATCGTATGTTGACTCAGTTCTTATTACTGTCATATTGTTTGGGTAGGGATGGGGACAGGCTATTGAGTTCCTTAAAACTTGTTTTGCTACTTCATTGTGAAAATTATTGTAATTATTGTTATATTGTTACATTATAATGACTTTACTGTCACTTTTGATACAATTTAATACACCTTGCTAATCTTACTGACCCAAACAGTAGTTTGTATTCTGAGGAATTATGGTTTGAGGTGGTTTAGATGGAATATGCACCAACGTAATGTCATCATTTAAATTAAATATAGCAAATCCAATGAAATTGCATTAAATATATGATATATATATATATAATTATTATTATTTTTATTTATATTTTTTCATTAATAACATTCATCTCTGATTAATTTTATAGTGAACAATTTGCTATTTGAAAAAAAATGAATGGGAGGTAAAGTTGTGGGTCATGTTTTGTCCCATGTCTGAAGAATCTGTGAACTGTTAGCTGTGTGTGACCTAAAACTCCAAGCGAAGCTCCAACCAATTACAAAAGCAATTATAACATTAATTAAAGTGAAATGAAAAATACTCAGGACACTTCTTCATGAACACCTTAAAAGTGATCTCTGCTTTTAGGAAAGTTGCTCACATTTAATCTTTACGGGCAATTCATTACCCCCAAGCTTTTGAAGATAATTTCAGATGTAATGAAAGTCTGTCAGCAGAGGCACAACATCAAATGTTTGCTGTGTGTCTCTGACATTATTTCTGTGAGGAGCAGAGTTGAGGAGGGGAAATGAGTTTCCCTCAAGGCTAAAGACTGTTATAGTTTCCAGTGTTCCGGGTCTTTGTTGTCTGTTTACACAGTAATTGAAATGTTCCCAAACCTTTGCCCTGCCTTACTCTTCCCCCTTTCCCTTTTTCCCATTCCCTCTGCCTGTTCATTTCACTCTCTGTTCCTCACTTTACCCTCTACTCCCTGTTCCTTCCCGACTCTTTGTTGCTCCGCTTCTTTCGTTGTTTTCTTCCTGCTGCCAGCAGAGCTGAGGGATTCAGGCACTGTAGCTTATTTGTGTGGTAATCATCTCCTGCACCTCAGTAGCACAGCTGGCACAGATGAACCGGTCGCAGAGGTCCATACGCATACGTCCTCCATTATGGAAGGAAGTCTTTTTTCCTCCTTCTTTTAAACCAAACCAAGAGAGTGTGGTGATGTATGTATCCTTCTATCTCCAGGAAATAGGTTTGTTGGCTTGGGTCACTGCAGGATGTTGGCTGAATGCATGACATTAAATTGAGTTCCTGAAGAGTCATGGCAAGTTAAGTATTTTATGCAGCAATATTTCATTAATAAATTCTGCTTTGTTAGTGCAGTAAATATATCTCAAGCCTGTGCTGAGCAGGATAGTAATCAAGTCCAAAAAGAAAAAAATATGTCATATAAGTTAGTCACCATGAAATCAAAATGGACAATTTCTTATTTTTTATGGCCGATTTAAGGATTTATCTGTGCACATCATTCATTCATATGCCCTTGTAATCTTAACTTCCCCTCCCACTTGCAGCAACATTTTTTTTTTTTCTCTCTCTCTGTGTAAGGGCGGAACAACCTCACATGAGATCACAGCAATAGCAAACCACAATGGTCCAATCAATTCCCAATGGACAAAAAAGTTTTTATTTATTTATTTGTTTATTTGTTTAACCTTTACGATGTGTTGAAAACCTTATAACACCTTTGATGTTCCTCATCAAAAATTACCTTTGGCCTTTTAAAAATCACTTGTAAATTGCTCATTATGCTATATAATAACCAAATATTGGATTCAATCGATTTGTCAACTTGTTTTCTTTCAATTAGGACAGGTTTTGTATTTCTTATTGGAACTAACTGATCGTAGGCATCACTGAACTGAGGATAAAGTTAATCTCTGTGGAAAAAAAAAAGCCTGTAATAATTTGTTCATACATGAACGTGCGTGTGTGTGTGTGTGTGTGTGTGTCTGTGCGTGTGTGTGTGTATGTGTGTGGTCATGTGAGTGTGCATGTATCCATGCATGCACAGGTCACTAAATATTTCACGTATTTTTATTTTTATTTGCAATGTATAGTTATTTTTGACCAATTTAAGCTTCATCAGTGAGGCCTTCAGTTTAAAAAATAAATACAAAACCTGTCTTAACTGAAAGAAAACAATTTGACAAAAAAATCAAATCCAATATTTGGTGATAATATAGCATAACAAGAGATTTAAAAGTTATCAATGACCTGAACACACAAGGGTTAAGAAGCGTTTTTCACTTGGATATACGTCACAATACGGAATAAATTGATTTCATGCTGACTTACACTGTAAAAAAAAGAAAAGTTGACATAACTTAAAATTGTAAGGCAACTTGCTGCACAGCTTTTTTGAGTTTAATCAACTTTTAAACAAAGTAGTTCACTTAACTCAATTAACTGAGTAAGGTCACATGTCTTCCAATTTAAGATCTTTTGTTCACCTGATTGAGTTTTTATTTTTTTTTTTTTTTTTTTTTGTCACCATCATGGTGATGAGTGTTTTCTTTAGTTGGGCAGCTGCTTGATGATAAGAATATAATAATTGTGTAGTGGCCTAATTGAGTGATTTTATGACTGAGTTTAATATGAGCAATATACTATTAAAATTGTTCATTGTGATTCTAGAAAAAAATCACCACGGCTGAATAAGGTTTAAAACGGATCGTTCAGGAACCCCCGGTGAGGCGGGAAGTTAAGCACTGGTCACCCCACTCAGAGACCGCGCTACAGGCAGCTCTGGATGACGTTGACTGGGACATGTTCCGGGCGAGTTCAGCTGACGTCAGCGAGTTCACGGATGTGGCACTTTGCTTCATCAACACGCTTACAGAGCAAGACACACAAACAATAACAATAACGTCCTTCTCAAAACAGAAACCGTGGGTGGACAATTCAATCCGCGTTGCAGTGAACACACGCACTGCCGCTTACAATGCCGGTCTCCTAACGGGGAATATGACTGATCGTCAGATCGTATACAGATCGTCCTGCTATGCTCTCCGACGCGCAGTTAAAGCCACAAAGCTCCGTTATAAGGATCGAGTGGAGTCTCATTTCCAACTCAACGACTCGCGGCGCATGTGGCAAGGTCTGAGGTCCATCTGCTCTTTTGGATCTAAATCCTCTGCAGAGGTCAGAGCTGATCCGTTGCTTGTGTATGAGTTAAAGTCTTTCTACGCTAGCTTTGACTGTAACCGCGGCAACGCGACTCCGCCAAGTGGCGGTCAGAGGGAATTACTCAGAGCAGCAACAACCACGTGATCTCTGTCTCGGAGGATGAAGTTCGGAGGGCACTCAAGCGTGTGGACGTAAGGAAAGCTGCTGGGCCAGATGGTATTTCAGGCCGTGTTCTGCGGTCCTGTGCTGATCAGCTCGCCGGGTTGTTTACATCTATCTTTAATGAGTCCCTCGCTACATCTGTGGTCCCCACCTCCTTCAAAAAATCCACCATCATCCCTGTCCCTAAGAACAGTAAACCCTCTTGCCTAAATGACTATCGTCCAGTGGCTCTCACGTCTATAGTCATGAAGGTCTTTGAGAGACTCATTAAAAACACCATTTGCGCCTTCATTCCTGACACTTTGGACCCTCTTCAGTTTGCCTATCGTCCCAATAGATCAACCGAAGATGCCATCTCTCATGTCCTCCACTCCTCCTTCACTCACATCGACAGCAAAAGTGGGAACTACGTAAGGCTGCTATTTATTGACTATAGCTCAGCCTTTAACACCATAGTTCCCATTAAGCTAACCACCAAACTCCTGGATCTCGGCCTGAATCCTTCTCTCTGCCACTGGATTGAGGACTTCCTCACTGGCAGGCCTCAGGTGGTGAGAGTAGGCCAGTCCACCTCCTCCTCCAGTGTGGGAGCTCCACAGGGCTGTGTCCTGAGTCCCCTGCTCTACTCTCTCTACACGCATGACTGTTTGTCCACACACAGCTCCACCTCTATCATCAAATTTGCTGATGATATTGTTGTCCTGGGCCTCATTTCCAACAACAATGAGATGGCATACTTGGACGAGGTGGAGCATCTAACATCATGGTGCCAGGACAACTGTCTCTCTCTGAATGTTGGCAAGACCAAAGAAATGATTGTGGACTTCAGGAAGAGACAGCAACGGACATACTCCCCTCTCATGATCAGCGGGTCACCAGTAGAGAGAGTGAGCAGCTTCAAGTACCTGGGTGTAAACATCTCAGAGGACCTGACCTGGACTGCTCACATTCAGACACAGGTGAAAAAAGCCAGGCAAAGACTGTACCACCTGCGCCAGCTGAGGAAATTCAGGGTTTCACCAGCTATCCTGAAAACTTTCTATTTAAGCGTATCTCAGGGTCAGCTCTCCCGTCTCTGCAGGACGTCTACACCAAACGCTGCAAAGGTAGAGCTACTAAGATCATCAAGGACTCTAATCACCCTGCAAACCCTCATTTCACGCTGCTGCCATCTGGTAAGCGCTTCCGAAGCCTGATGGCCAAAACTGAGAGACTCAGGAGGAGCTTCTTCCCCCAGGCCATCAGACTCCTGAACTCAGTCACTTAACGCCACGTGACTTCACTTCAGGATAAACATACTGACATTGAACTGCACTTTCTGTTCTCGTTGTTACTGTGTAACAACCTGTTATAAACCTGTTTGCACATTATACTCTTTATACATTTGTTAATCACATATTTATAAGTCTACAGTTTACTCACTGCACAGTTTACTTCACTTATTTTATTCCACTTCTTTATTTTTATTTTTTTTAACTTTTTTTCTTCTACTTGACTTGATTATTTATAATTCTACAGATATGTATATAGTACTTTTTTATTCTATTTCTATTATAATTTCCTCCTTGTGTTTTTAACTGTGAATTTGCACTGTCCATGGAGCGGACCTGTTTACATTTCACTGCCGGTTGTATATTCTGTATACAACTGTGTGACAAATAAAACTCTTGAATCTTGAATCTACACTAAGCACTTTGACCTCCTGTGAGATTTACTCCCACAGACCTCAAGAATCCGTCTATAAATCTCAACAATGGTGACATGCTTCATGCCGCAATGCATTCTGGGAGCCATGGATGAGTTTTGCATGATGCACCCAGAATGCATTGTTAACTTGCATTTACAAATCGATTTACAATTAATACTAGGTTGCTCCAAGGATTGTTGAACCAACTTCTTTTCACTGGTTTAGCCAACTTTTTTGCATTTAATTGTCCAGTTAACTAAAACATAATCAGTAGTCTACATTTTTTGAGTTGGATTTTTTTACAGTGTAAGTGGTCAGAAAGGAATTAGCTTTTTAACTAGACAACACTTTGTAAAATAGAATGTAGAAACAGTTAAAAGGAATATTTCACCCAAAAATGAACAGTCGATCATCATTTACTTACCCATTTACTTATCATTCCAAATGACTTTATTTTAAATGACTTTATTAAAATCCATAGATCCATAATCCAAGTGTTCTGAAGCGATACAATCACTTTTGATGATGACCAGAAATGTAAGTGGTTATCAGTCTCAAAAACAAATGAAATCATTGATCAGTTCATATATACTGATCCCAAATCAAATATGCATACACATCAATAACATCAAGGCTCATTGGTGTTGGTCATGACATCACACGACACACAAGAACCAAGTTTGATGTCATTGATTTTGAATTGGGCTGTGTAAATGTGGGTTTATAAATTACATTGCATTTCAATGAATTAGTTTCATTTTCATATTGTGAAGTGGTTTATTGCTGAGTCATGATAAATTGAGAGTTCTTTATCTATATTTATTGGATCAATATCACCCAAACCTCCCTTGTTTCATTCGATTTTAAGGTATTTTGCAACCCAGTCGGAAAACATAACTATTTTATGAGGTGGCGTGATCCCGTATGGATTCCTATTTAAACACACAATATATATATATATATATATATATATATATATATATATATATATATATATATATATATATATATATATATATATATATATATAAGTAAAATAAAGTAAACATGAAGAGCATGAAGCATGAAGATCCACTCCTAACATAACACATCACTGGGGTGTAAAAATATCAGACGAAAACATGCAAATGAGTTCATACAAATTCATTCAAATTAGCCTCCAATTCTCCAAAAATGAAAACATGAATTGTCATGAGATTGTGTTGGTGTTTTGGCTGTAAGATGTACAGCAGAGATGTTTGCCCAGAGAATATAATAAAGGCACCCAGCAAGCAATTTTGCATTTAAAAGGTGTCTAATATCCGTCCAAACACAGCCCTGACATCTAGGCTAAAACAAGGTTAAATTTGGGCTGTCAGGGAAAATTTTATAGATGTCTAACCATAGCCTTAGAATAGTGATCTAGAATATGAACATGTCAAAGAAATGAAACACTGTGTAATCACTGTTGACTTTGCTTACATGATGAAATATCATACATCTCGCAAGTTATTTTAGCAAAAACTACATGTAACCAAATTCAAGGTTATTTTGGCTAGAAGTGGGTTACTCATAGCCGGACTATATTGGGTCTATAGTTAACTGAGGCGGTGAAATGACAGCAATCGCTTGCTGAGCTTGCTGGGCATTTAGAAAGGGAAATAAATAACAGTAAAAACTAAATCAAATATCATGAAAAAATTGAAGAAATAGTGTTTAAATCATTAATTTTCTAAAGAAACACTGTCCAGCAGCAGTGGACAAAAGATCAGAGTGAGGCTCTTGTGTTCCCATAGAGCTCCTGAAGTGTGGCATGAATGTGTTACTAACGATTAAAATAGATGGTGATTTTTTAACAACAATAATAACTGAAGAGCAGTTATAAATGAAAGAGCAATTCAGTCTCAACGGATGTGACATTTGCAGTGAAAACATTAAACGTAACTTTACTGAGAAAAAAATGACTAGTATGTGGAACCATTCTTATTTATAGTACACTTGCCTTATGGCACTGATAAAAATGGGCATGAATTTCTGAGAGATGACAACTGTAGGAAGTTTGTGAATTGAAATGCACAGTTTAGAAACAATAATAGCCACACAGAAGGCTTAGTACTCAGAATTTTTTAAAACAAATTTTTTTTATCATTGTTTCCATATTAATGAGAAAAAAAAACAACATTCTCTCCCAAAGTGACAGATGTGAAAGCAGCGCTTAAGACAATGGGAAACCATCTACAGTAAGTCTTTGAAACCAGTAGACATTGGTATGATAGCCGTTAAAGCAGCACAGTTGATCTTATTTACACTGAAATCATGATATTGAACTGCTCGATTATTAAACTGCAGATTATAGTTGGCTTTCATTGCTTCTATAAGAGTGAAGGAAAGGTTAAGTTAGAGGTTGAACAGAAATAATTACTTCACATTCCCTCCTCAAATGCCGTTATAAATGCAGTAAGCTTCAGTTATGTCACAGATGTGACTACAGGGCTAGTCAGAGAACTGTCTGAATCATCACGGTCAGCTGCGGTTTAACTATTTTGGAGGCCCCAAGTAAAGTTTGGCTTTTAGATGTCTGTGCACATGTACACTCATACATTCATACTTAAAAAATGTTTTACATAAGTTTTACAAGAAGTTTTTACATAAAAATATCTAATTGTATATTGTAGCTACATTTATTGTCACTGTACAATTAAATGTTTTATTGTTGAGAAGTGGTTAATAAGGAGCCTCACATATGATATGGAAGCATGATATCATGGTCATGAAGAAAATGAACTCTTCCCGCCAGAGTTTTTATTTTTATTTTTTAAGTTGCCAGCCACCACCAGTGTTTCTGATCGCTTTCACAAAAATGTAATGGTCCCCAGAATATTTTGTTGTGTGAATATCTGAACATGCAATATATCAAAAGAAAGGACAGACTTCATCTGCTTTTAAACAAACAAAAATATTAATTTTTTATCTAGCTTTATGCAATCTTTTTCTTTTTCTTTAATCAACACTTGAATATGGGTAAATTTAATTTTAAAAAGCAACATTTTGAGCAAAAAGCTGAGAAAATCAGGTTTTTGTCAAAGACTGCATCCAGATCAGATTCATAATGATGATCAAAACACAGATGGAGTAGATCGAGTCCATCAACAACCCCAAAGCCTCACTGTCTTGTAGCTCGTCCTGGTCGACATTTCATTTGGTAACATTAGGCGGTTTTGATTTAAATGCTGTTTAATGTTAACAATCTGGCTATTTTACATATGTATGATTATATGAGATCGCTTGTTTCTGTTTTGATCAGGAGATTCAGTCAGTGTTGCCAGACTGGGTCTGTGATTTCCAGCCCAAAAGCTCACCAAAACCCACCAGTTTTTAATGTCAACAGTAAGAATAAGCCAGTTTAAGTGCAAAAAGTGCCTAATATAAGAGTTCGTAATAAGCAATGTAATTAGCAGGGATTTCACACATTAATGAACACACCACAGCCAAAATGTGTCATTCATTGATATATACTGTACAATATTCCGCCAATAAAAAAATAACTGCAACAACAATGGGCTTACCTTTGTGTTGTGCTTTAACTTCAGACAGAACTACAGTACATCTTTCAGGAAGTACATATTGTAGAACATAACGCACTTAGCACAGTCAAAATTGATTAATTGTTGATTCAAACCTCTGTCAGAAGGTGTCGGAGATGAGTAAAGTGCAGTCTAGATGGTTTAAAAGTAAAGATGGCCAGTGTGGACATGATAATGGACAGATGTCGTCCCGTATTCGATTTCAATTCAAGTCATTCAGCTATGCTCTCGTAGTTATACTTATAAAGAGTCTTCGGGTGTATTCCGCATTTTGAGAGTTGTATCACTCTCCCACTCTTTACTGTAGATACAACTCATTGTATATTTATGCCACATTCGCATAGCAATCACTTGAATATACAGCTACAAGTCGTGCTAACCTATCAGTCATGAATGATCACATCTGCCTGCTGATTGGTTAAAAGTGCATGCTCGTTGTTGACGTCAACGCCAGCTGACTCTGTGTGGGCCTGTACGTGTCATGATGACTGGTTTTATGGAGTACATTTAGGTTTTGTTTATTAACCAATTAGACTATAAAAAAAACTGCCGAACTGACCCCAGACTAGCCCAATATGTCCACCCGCCCAAACCCATTTTTACCCACATAATCAAATTCAAAACAGCCCAATTAGGCGGGAATCCGCCCAATCTGGCAACAATAGATTCAGTACTCTTTCAGAAGATGCATAATAGCACCCCGTACCATATACCAGTGAAAACACGGAAAATTCAGTGTTTTGTGGGAAAGTATTTTCTCACAAATAAAAAATGTAACACTATCTCATGACCAATTTGTACGCATTTTACGAGGCAGCTATTTTGTACGATTTGTCTAAACCCCAGTGACGGGTAGGGTTAGGAGCGGGGTTAGGAGGAGGTCATTCGTATGAATTCACACGAATTGGCCAACTCGTAAAATATGTACGATTTAGCAAAAATGTTACAAAATCGTACGAGGTCGTACAAATTTGTACGAATTAGCCACCTCATAAAATACATACCAATTGCCGTGAGATTAGGTTGGAAAATTCCATGTTCGGCGTGGAAAGTGTAAAATTTTTTTCCCATAATTTTTAGGTAAATCATGTCCACTTTGTACTACTCCATTTTTGTAGTTAAATATTGGTTCAATAAAATTTAAATAAGTTAACAAATGACATGTAAAGTGGCCACGATTTAACTAAATGGAGAGAATAAAACATGGCCATGCAATTATATGTCATTGGAAGGTGTAATGTAAATGTTGTTGCATATGCCTTTAATTAAACTGCAACTGGAATATAAATTTACACTGACTAAAAAAAAAAAAAAAATGAACATGCCACTTGTAAACAATCTAACCATTTACCGTATAATGATGTAACTCACTGCTTAACCACCATAGTATGATGCATCGTTGGAGAAATTAGTCAGGACTGTTTCCCGAAAGCATTGTAACATTGTGCACCTCAGTCGTTTGAACCGTATTTGTTCAACAACTATTAATGTCAGTGTGGCAAGCAGTTGAGGCAGAGGGACCGTGAGTTCTGTCATGACTACTCTCGGGAGATTGGTATGGTAATAGAGATTGTCATGGTAATGGATAGGGCAATTTGTATTTGTTGGATAGGGATGGATAGGGCAATGGTATTTGTTCTTGGCAGAATAGATCTGCTACGCTGCTGCTGCAGAGCAAGTACCGAGACATGCTACTGCCAATACGTTGACAGACATTGCTGTGAGCAAGTGACATGCTGCTGCTATACAATATAGCATACATGAATTACCCATAGCAAATCTATACAGGTGGTGCTGGGGAAGGTGGTGGGTTTCTGAAAGAACGCTGCACTGCTAAGGCAATGCTAACCAAGTAATTGGAGGTTGAGCATGCAAGCTAATTGGCTACTTATACAGCAGGAACCAATCAGTTGTGGCCTATAGAGAATGATGTGATTGCAAAAAGGTTGAGTTAAGGATCTATTAAACTGCACCATCTAGAGTTTAATGAACAAACTTTGTATTTATTTAAATGAAATGAAAGATGAGAATTTACTGCATGTCTGCTTGCTAATTGTGGTCAAGAGCGTGCTCTGTTAAAGTCCACTGACAAGAAACTGCTTTTAACCACAGATTGAGAGCTGCAGTTCCAGCCACACAAGTTTGCGGTTCTGTTTGCAAACTTTTGTTGGAACTTTGGTTTCAGGAAATGCCAAAACGTTGAATGTTCATGTTCAAAATGGCGCCGCTGTGTTTGGTCGCCGTTCAGGTCGCTCCGCGAAGACTGTGCTTTTATTTACTATTTTACTTTCTTTTACTCTCAGTTTTTACAAACTTATCATCTGCATTGATCTACTACGACAGCAAAACTCTTTTGGACATTGGTTACCTCTACACTGGACTGTTTCAGGACACTTTCGCCGATCCTCTGTGGCCATCTGAGATCCTTCGGAACGCCGAGTTGAACAATGGACAGAGCCAGCGGCGTAGAACAAAGAAACACCGTGGGAAACGTGCTGGTATCCGTAACAGACTGAGGAAAAGGGCATTCAGACCTCCTCTCCCGAGCATTCTTCTAGCAAATGTTCAATCCTTGGATAATAAGATGGACGATCTTAGAGCCAGGATAAGTTTTCAACGGGACATGAGAGACTGTAATATCTATTGTTTGTCTGAAACATGGCTCACGCCCGCGGTCCCGGACACAGCTGTGACGCCGTCGGAGAACTGTTTTTCGGATGGACAGAACAGCCGAGGCCGGTAAATCCAAAGGCGGTGGAGTGTGTTTCATGATCAACAAGAAATGGTGCGATCCCAGGAACATCACCATTCTCTCGCGGTCCTGCTCACCTCATCTGGAACATTTAACAATCATCTGCCGCCCATTCTATCTGCCTAGGGAGTTTTCTGCGGTTGTCGCGACCGCCGTTTACATCCCACCGCAGGCAGACACAGCGCTGGCTTTATCTGGCCTTCATGATGTTGCCAGCGGCATCATAAACCAACATCCCGACGCGGCATTCATTGTCGCGGGCGATTTTAACAAAGCAAACCTAAAGAAAGTCCTGCAAAACTTTCACCAGCACGTCTCCTGCCCCACACGAGGAGCAAACACACTGGATCACTGCTACTCTCCGTTTAAGAACGCCTATAAAGCGCGGTCACTTCCAGCGTTTGGCAAATCGGATCATGCCGCCATTTTCCTCACTCCCGAATACAAACAAAAGCTCCTCCAGGAACCCCGTGAGGCGGGAAGTTAAGCGTTAGTCACCCCACTCAGAGACCGCGCTACAGGCAGCTCTGGGCGATGTGGATTGGGACATGTTTGGCGAGTTCAGCTGGCGTAAGCGAGTTCACAGACGCTTTGCTTCATCAACACGCTTACAGAGCAAGCCACGCAAACAATAACAATAACGTCCTTCTCAAATCAGAAACCGTGGGTGGACAATTCAATCCAGCGCGGCAGTGAGCATACGCACGCACTGCTGCGCCATAACGCCGGTCTCCATTCAGGGAATATGAATGAATACAGATCGTCCTGCTATGCTCTCAGACGAGCAGTTAAAGCCGCAAAACTCCGTTATAAAGACCGAGTGGAGTCTCATTTCCAACTCAACGACTCGCGGCGCATGTGGCAGGGTCTGAGGTCCATCTGCTCCTTTGGATCTAAATCATCTGCAGAGGCAAGCGTTGATCCGTTGCTCGTGAGCGAGTTAAACTCTTTCTATGCTCGCTTTGACTGTAACGCGCAGCGCGACTCCGCCAAGTGGCGCGTTAGAGAAATTACTCAGAGCAGCAACAACCACGTGATCTCTGTCTCGGAGGATGAAGTTCGGAGAGCACTCAAGCGTGTGGGCGTTAGGAAAGCTGCTGGGCGGATGGTATTTCAGGTCGTGTTCTGCGGTCCTGTGCTGATCAGCTCACGGGTTGTTTACATCTATCTTTAATGAGTCCTCGCTACATCTGTGGTCCCCACCTCCTTCAAAAAATCCACCATCATCCCTGTCCCTAAGAACAGTAAACCCTCTTGCCTAAATGACTATCGTCCAGTGGCTCTCACGTCTATAGTCATGAAGGTCTTTGAGAGACTCATTAAAAACACCATTTGCGCCTTCATTCCTGACACTTTGGACCCTCTTCAGTTTGCCTATCGTCCCAATAGATCGACTGAAGATGCCATCTCTCATGTCCTCCACTCCTCCCTCACTCACATCGACAGCAAAAGTGGGAACTCACGTAAGACTGCTATTTATTGACTATAGCTCAGCCTTTAACACCATAGTTCCCACCAAGCTAACCTCCAAACTCCTGGATCTCGGCCTGAATCCTTCTCTCTGCCACTGGATTGAGGACTTCCTCACTGGCAGGCCTCAGGTGGTGAGAATAGGCCAGTCCACCTCCACCTCCATCACCCTGAGTGTGGGAGCTCCACAGGGCTGTGTCCTGAGCCCCCTGCTCTACTCTCTCTACACGCATGACTGTTTGTCCACACACAGCTCCACCTCTATCATCAAATTTGCTGATGATACTGTTGTCCTGGGCCTCATTTCCAACAACAATGAGACGGCATACTTGGACGAGGTGGAGCATCTAACATCATGGTGCCAGGACAACTGTCTCTCTCTGAATGTTGGCAAGACCAAAGAAATGATTGTGGACTTCAGGAAGAGACAGCAACGGATATACTCCCCCTCATGATCAGCGGGTCACCAGTAGAGAGAGTGAGCAGCTTCAAGTACCTGGGAGTAAACATCTCCGAGGACCTGACCTGGACTGCTCACATTCAGACACAGGTGAAAAAAGCCAGGCAAAGACTGTACCACCTGCGCCAGCTGAGGAAATTCAGGGTTTCACCAGCTATCCTGAAAACTTTCTATTTAGGGCGATAGAAAGTGTTTTAACTCAGTGCATCACAGCGTGGTATGGGAACAGCACCAGTCATGACCGCAAAGCCCTGCAAAGAGTAGTGCGCTTATCCGGCGTATCTCAGGGTCAGCTCTCCCGTCTCTGCAGGGCGTCTACACCAAACGCTGCAAAGGTAGAGCTACCAAGATCATCAAGGACTCTAATCACCCTGCAAACCCTCATTTCACGCTGCTACCATCTGGTAGCGCTTCCGAAGCCTGATGGCCAAAACTGAGAGACTCAGGAGGAGCTTCTTCCCCCAGGCCATCAGACTCCTGAACTCAGTCACTTAACATCACGTGACTTCACGTCAGGATAAACATCGATACACTGACATTGCACTGCACTTTCTGTTCTCGTTGTTACTGTGTAACAACCTGTCATAAACCTGTTTGCACATTATACTCTTTATACATTTGTTAACCACATATTTATAAGTCTACAGTTTACTCACTGCAAAGTCTACTTCAATTATTTTATTCCACTTTATCCTTATTTGTTACCTTTTTTTTCTCTTGACTTGATTATTTATAATTCTACAGATATAGACATATATATATATATATAGATAGTACTTTTTTTATATCCTATTTCTATTATAATTTCTTCCTTGTGTTTTTAACTGTGAATTTGCACTGTCCATGGAGCGGACCTGTTTACATTTCACTGCCGGTTGTATATTCTGTATATAACTGTGTATGTGACAAATAAAACTCTTGAATCTTGAATCTTGAATCTTGAATCATAGGTTTTACTGTATGTAAATGTTGACGGATCTTGCGACCACAGTTAGCTAACAATGCTTTTGGGAAACGCAATCCTGGTTGCTGAAACAGTTGACTGGATGTTAGTCTGTGAACATCTTTCCCTCAATATGAAAAACTCTCCTTTTTCACTCGAGCTTTGTCCTCATAATTGCTGGACAATCAAAGAGAGAGAGGGAATCATTTTCCAGCCCTCTGTCTTGACTTGGCTCATTAGCGGCGCTGAACTGAAACATCACAATATGCATCAAAGCTCTGACACTGCACTGTTTCTCGGTTACTGTTTCTGCAGTGCAGTGTGTCTTGAGTCACATTTCCACAGTAAAGGACCAACCTAGAACATTTTAATGTGGGCAGAGGAGCAAAACACAAGAGCACTCACAATCATCCATTTTCTCTTCTGTTACATCACTTGACAAAAGTTATTTGAAGCATTTCAGTGTGCAGCATTCAAAAACGGACTTTGTAGTGGATTCTGGTATTGCTGATCTGGTGCATTACGAGATCTGAAGCAATCCTTTCAGGTGTATGCGGCTTGTGGTATTCATGAAGTACAGTACTGTAGGGTCTTTCCATTTTAAGTGTGAATGGATTTAGTTGTTTACCTTGAACAGTTGTCTCTAGATTCTTCGATTACTTACAACTGCAAGGCAAATTAAACCCCAGACAACATGCTGGGCTACCGTATCGATTTGCTTACTCAGCCTCTGTTTGAGGGGCAAAATGAACACAGCAAAGCCTGGAGGAAAAATGAAGTATTAAAAAGTAATACCTTGAAATAGAGTCATCCTTGTGGAATACAATGGATTTCGATCGAAATTCTGCACGTTGCCTGTTGCACATGAAATCACCGGCGACTCCTGACCTCTGATGTGTTGAGGTGAGAGGACTGCCATCCTGTAAAATGAGCTGTGTAATTTTACACATAACAAAACAATTTTATTCACATGAACAGTGCTTCTGGGTATATTGAGTAACAGGGTCGTGCAGAAGGTCAGCTATTGTCATTACATGTTAGGGTAAATATCAAGAGTCTGCACTACATGGAATTAATGACAAAATATTTAGAAAGTATTAGTAAAGCGGTCGCCTTAGGCTGCTCATGGGTCAGCATTCAGACATGGTGTTTAATCATGCCTCATGGCAATATGAGTCAGTCACCCACACCACTGCTAATGTATGAACAGTTTATTATAATGCAGTTGAATCCTAACTAAAATATAGGGGAGGCCAGGGCTACACTTTTTACTCCAATTAATTTTTTTTTCAGGGTAGGTTTTGAAAGAATTTCTGTGTAAACAAATACCTTAACGTCTTAAATCATTTCCACTGTTATTGCTCAGAAAAAAGAACACACGGACGGTGGCGGCTTCCCTGTGTGACATGGGTCTCTATATATTTATCTATTGCAAAAATTCAGAATTGAAGAAAGTGGCTCCCTATTAATTAATAAAGGTGATTTTAACACAGGAAGAGGAATTTACAATTATAAATAAATAAATAAATAAATAAATAAATAAATAAATAAATAAATTTAAAAAAATGAACAGAGGTAAAGCATTTTCTTAATTTATCAAAAATGACATACACCTTCCGGATTTTGTGTTGGTCCCCCTTTTGCTGCCAAAATAGCTCTGACCCGTCGAGGCAGGACTCCACTAGACCCCTGAAGGTGTGCTGTGGTATCTGGCACCAAGATGTTAGCAGCAGATCCTTTAAGTCCTGTAAGTTGTGAAATGGGGCCTCCATGGATCTAACTTGTTTGTTCAGCACATCCAATCGCGCATCGACTTACAGGACTTAAAGGATCTGCTGCTAACATCTTGGTGCCAGATACCACCTAAAAATGGTTCAAGGAGCACAACAACAAGTTTGAGGTGTGGACTTGGCCTCCAAATTCCCCAAGTCCACACCTCAAACTCGTTGTTGTGCTCCTTGAACCATTTTTGCTTTGTGGCAGGGAGCATTATCCTGCTGAAAGAGGCCACATCCACCAGGGAATACCATTTCCATGAAAGTGTACATGGTCTGCAACAATGCTTAGTTAGGTGATACGTGTCAAAGTAACATCCACATGGATGGCAGGACCCAAGGTTTCCCAGCAGAACATTGCCCAAAGCATCATACTACCTCCGCCGGCTTGCCTTCTTCCCATAGTGCATCCTGGTGCCATGCATTCCCCAGGTAAGCGACACACACTAATCCTGCCATCCACATGATATAAAAAAAAAAAAAAAAAAATGTGATTCATCAGACCAGGCCACCTTCTTCCATTGCTCTGTGGTCCATTTCTGATCTGACCCAGTCGTCTAGCCATCACAATTTGGCCCTTGTCAAACTTGCTCAAATCCTTACGCTTGCCCATTTTTCCTGCTTCTAACACATCAACTTTGAGGGCAAAATGTTCACTTACTGCCTAATATATCCCACCCACTAACAGGTGCCGTGATGAAGAGATAATCATAATCAAGTGTTATTCATTTCACCCGGTCATAATGTTATGCCTGATTGGTGTATATAGTTAATACATCACTTTTTTGTTCTATTGCTATTTCTGTTTGAGGACCAATTTCAGAGCTTTTAAAATCTTTTTTCCCCAAACAATTCTGCTGCCTGTTTGAACAATTCAAATTCAATGGAAATTCAAGAATTCAATTTGAAAGGCATTGTCAATTTAGCCCTATAACTGGAGACGTATCTGGGGGATACAAACATTTGAGAGGCTGTGGGAAGAGGCAGGGAAAGTGTAGGTCTCATTTCTCTGTTTCATGTTGAAAGGGTGTTCGTTCATACATTCTTTGTTTAGCTCACGGGTAACATTTAAAAACCACCTGTAGTAGCAAATCTACTCACCTTCAGATAAAAGTGTATATATATATATATATATATATATATATATATATATATATATATATATATATATATATATATATATATATATATATATATATATATATTTATATATGTATTTCAATATTTGGAGGGGACTTACATGTTTAAAAAGTTGTTGTTAAGCATTAGCTTATTATGTTTATGTTGAAATTTTATGACTTTATGAATAAAATCTGTCTGTAAATGTTTGAATCCCCCAGGATACATTGCCAGTTTGGGGGTATAAATTCATTGAAAAAAAGAAAGCTTGTTTGGCAATGCGTGTGTAACCCCTCCCATTCTAACTGCCTGCTCTAAGTCTTTTTTCTCTAATAACTTAAACTAAACATGTTGAACAATAAGCATAATGCCTATTTATGAATATATTAAAGCTTGCTGTATCATATTTAATTCGCAAATTTCTAGGGCCTATAAATGATCAATATGACTAAAACTTTGTTGAAAAACCTGTTGTACACAATCTACTTCATGCCTTCTGATTGATTGTTCAGCCATTTTTTCATGTTAATGTAAATATCAAATATGACACAACAGGCTTTTGGGGAACACTTTTGGGGCTCCCTTCAGGGACCAGGTAGTGAACCTTCAAGCACTTCCCCCAGAGGAGGCCGACCCAGCCATGGCTTTGCTCTGTCCTATCTGCACTCTGTAACTGTACGTGGATAGAACTCAAAGCTTCAGGACCTCAGATCAGCTCTTTGTCTGTCACGGAGGCCAGCAGAAGGGAAAGGCTGTCTCCAAGCAGAGGATGGCCCACTGGATAGTGGATGTCATCTCCTTGGCTTAGCAAGCACAAGGTGTGCCCTTGTGGGTGCGAGCACACTCTGCTAGAAGTGTTGCATCCCTTCTGGGCACTGGCACATGGCACGTCGCTGTTAGATATCTGTAGAGCTGAGGGCTGGGCGACACCCAACACGATCGCTATTGTATAGCCAACGTGTAGAGCCAGGTTCCTCCTGTGTTCTCACCTCAAACGGGTAGAAGCACTGAGAGACCCAGGCTCTTGTTGGCTTATGCGCCCTGAACTGTGCCGCTTATATTCTTCAGAAGGAAACTCTGTCGAGTCCTCCATCACCCTTGGTGCCGGACGTGGACTTTTGCTGCTGAATCCTTGACAACCGGTACTGGGCTGGGTATGTATGAGTGACCCTGTGGGGATTCCATATGTTTTTCCACGGTCGCTCCTAAACAGACACCTGTGTCTTTCCCTTGTTAGAGCCACCCCCTTCAGTGTGGCTGGAGCCCCCTCTTGCTTGTGGGCTATGGCTCAGCAGTTATACCCCACATAACTCCTTCGGGGTACGATGTGGGTTCCGCAGTGTTCCTTCCTACTAGAAGGCAGGCTTTCACAATGTCACTGAGCAGGTCATGCAGAACAGCAGTGATGGACTTCTCTGTGTGAGCCCTGTCTTATCAGGTAAGAGATCTCAGGAGGCACTGGAATGGGGCAAAGGCCATGGTGCTTTGGTAGAGATTCCTATTCGTCAGTCTCCCGACATGGTGTCGAGAGTGACCGACTGAATGGGAACGTCTCGGTTACGTATGTAACCCTCATTCCCTGAAGGAGGGAACGGAGACGTCACATCCTGTCGCCATGTCCTTTGTGCCCCGCTGGGGTGCCAGTTCACCTACTCGGCTCCTCAGTGAAAAACTGATTTGATGCATGCAACTGTGGCTCATTTACACCCGTGCTGTGTGGCAAGAGCAGCTGGTGCAATCATTGCATGCTAATGTGCATTAGCTCATTTAGTTACACTAAAAGTAGATTGGCTCTCGCTAGCGAGATTCCTATTCGTCGATCTCCCGACATGACGTCTCCATTCCCTCCTTCAGGGAATGAGGGTTACATATGTAACCAATACTTTTTTTCAGCAAAGTTTTGGTCATATTGATAATATATAGGCCCTAGAAATGTGTGTATTAAATATGATACAGTAGGCTATAATGTATTCATAAATGCTTATTGTTCAACAGAATTTTACAAAGAATATTTAGTTTAAGTTATGAGAGAATAAAGGTTTTAAAAATTTGACCAAAATGTTGTAACATGCATTGCCAAATAAGCTTTCTTCTTTCAATGAATTTATACTCCCAAACTGGCAACATATCCTGGGGATAGATACAAACATTAAAATCAAAAATCAAAAAATCATAAAATCAAAAAAAAAAACTTTTTTTTTTTTTTTAAATCATGAAATTGTATTGCTTGTGTCCTTAGAATATGGAAAATAGCAATAAATGAATTTCAGATTTCTCTTTATGGTCTTGCCATTTAGAGGGTTAGAATGGCTTTTAGAATCTTATAGAATGCCTTTTAGAATTTAAAAGACATTCAGAATTTAAAAGAGGATTTCCTGTCCTTAAAAATCTGATATGCATTCTTTGTTGTCCATGTACAATGGTTGAAAATAATATTCAGCTAATTTATAGACTTAACTCATATAACCATGTATTTTAAGGATGTATTTGAAATGAAGTACGACATAGAACGTTTTAATCTATATGAAACGGTTATGAAACGGTAATCTCTCATTGTGTGATTTGAATCACAGCCCATATGTTGCATTGCTTAGTATTCAACACACACACAGCCATATTCTTCTTCATATCAGTGCTGACCACATTGTAGAACGGCCGCTGACTTTCCCAAGGGACGCGTCTATCTGAAGATAACAACTTCATGTAAATGCAGTTATGTCAAAATAGAGGTCAACATGTAACACGAGAATGATTTACAACTCAATGTCACTAGAGGGAATAGTCATCTGAAATTCTCAATGCAATAGTTCTTGGACAGACACTCTGCCTGCTCTAACCACTACTGCTTGATAAAGAAGAGAGTTTTTTTCCTTTTTAGATTTACAGTAAGTTTTGGTTAGCAAAAAGATGAGGACAACCTGTTTGATGACCATCATTATTTTGTCTTTGCCCCAGGGTGTTTCTAAAACAATTTGGCTTCTGCATGCTGGATAATTATTGGAAATAGTAGTTTTCTCTTCAGGTTCATAATGTTTTGCACTGGAATACTGCCAAGTCACAGTTCTTTAATTATAGTTCCATGAGTTGTTATTAACCTTCGACAGGGTAAGCATCTCTGCCACAGCATGTGCGTGACTGAAAATGAACATTTTACTATTAACATCTCACATATTCCTTATAGATACATAGGGGTTTCTTACATTCATTAATCTTTATTCTAGGCTCTTTTAGCATGTGCTTTTCTAATGATACAGCAGCAGTTGAAACATCTGGAATCTGATGTGATTTTATCACACAATCATGTACTTCACAGAACATGGCCATTTATTTCAGCCGTGAATGGTCTTTGGAGGCAACTAGAAAAGAAATGAAAAAGCATGCTGAGCCTGAAATCTGTTACTTGATTACTTTAGATTCAGAATATGCTTTTTATTAACGTGGTTGAGAGACCACCCCCCTAGAGCAGTCTGAGGTTAAGTGCCCAAGTGAGTGCCCACCAAAAAAAAAAAAAAAAGTTTTTAAGTCTCTTACATTAGTCCTCTGTTTTTTCTGTGGCAGGTACTGTAGATGACAGGAATATCCAAGGTAAAGTCTTGTGGGGTTTGACAACAGGTTTTAACCAATATCAGCATAAATCCTTATCATCTTGTGATGAAACAAACTATGAAACACAGTGCTCATGGGATTCTCTGTGTGATTAAGATCTGTGGATTTGCCTGGCCATGGACCCAAAATTTAAATGATCTTCGAGATACTTCATTATCACTCTTGACTTGTGACATCAAGTGTCATCATGCTGGAAAATGCACGGATCATCATCAAATTGCTTCTGGAATGTTGGGAGAAGTTGCTCTTGCAGGACGTTTTGATACCATTCTTTATTTCTGGCAGTGGTTGTGGGCAGAATTGTGAGAGAACCACTTCCTAGGATGAAAAGCAACCCCTCACATGGACAGTCTCGGGATGCTTTACTGTTGGCACAACACAGGACTTATGACGAAACGGGACTTATATTTTCCAGATGTCCCAAACAGTTGGAAAGGATCTTCATCAGACTGTCCTTGTACCAATCCTTGTACTTCCTGCAGAATTTCAGTCTGTCCTGGATGTTTTTCTTGGTGGCTTCTTTGCTGCCCTTCTTGACACCAAGCCGTTATCCAAAATGGGATTGCACTCACATACACCTGCTGACACAATACTGAGAAAACTCTGGACTGGTCGTGACACGATTCCATAGCTGACTCCTAAGGAGGTCCTGGTACTTCTGGACAGTCTGGGATGTCCGACCTTGAAGTTATTGATGATCTGCTAAATTGTTCTTTCAGGTGCAATATTCATTGCAACAATGTCCTTGCATGCGAGGCCATTTTGATGCAAAGCAATGATGGCTGCATGTCATTCTTTGGCGGTAACCATTGCTCAGTCTGCTCTTATAACCCAATCAGAATATTTTTACCTGACTAGTACTTGTTCACACTTTCCAATGTGCTGATAATATGAAATGATGGTCATTTTGAGCCAGGGCCAAAATAGTTTTTTTTTTTTATTATTATTACTATTATTTATTAAATGAAGCTTTTTGCAATTATTTAAAATGCATCTGATCACTCTGCACAATAATCTAGAAACAATGTGAATCCACACCTCAACCACTGACCCCAAACACAAAATTTATGTAACTGCCAAAACTTTCGGCCATGACTGCATACTATGGAAACTTGTTTCCGCTTTTTATTGCGAGTTATAAAGTAAGAATTGCGAGATTCTCACAAATGCAGTTTATATCTCACAATTCTGACTTTATATCTCATAATTCTGACTTTATATCATGCAATTTTGACTTTATAACAATTGCGAGTTTATATCTTGCAATTCTGAGAAGAAAAAAAAGTCAGAATTGTGAGACGTAAACTCACAACTGTGAGATAAAAAGTTGCAATTATCTTTTTAAATGTTTTATTTTGTGGCAGAAACAAGCTTCCATAGCATTATGTAATAAAATATTATTATTGCTGATTTTCAATGATAATCGCAAGTTTTGTTACATTCAAGATTCAAGATTCAAGAGTTTTATCAGTATTTCAGATCTACAACAATAGCTAAAGAAAAAAAAATCCATGACAGCATTTACATGACTTTCAAAAAGCCGAAAAAATATGGTTGATTTACAGGTAAGTAGCCGGTCTTTTGCGGCTGCCCTGGATACATTAACATCTACAATAAAAATATATTGTGCTCACGTGTTTCCGTCTATAATGTGATTGAGTGATCGGATCGCAAAACATTTACACTTGTATTCACTGATCGGATCACTGATGGATGTTAATACTAGGTGTAAAGGGGTCTTTGTGTTAGCAATCCAGATGCCTAAACCATTAAACTACCACATGCCATTTGTATTTCAATTGGTTCTGAGCAAACCCCTCTAGCAAAGTGACATGTGCAGCTTTGATTTCCCTCCATTTGTTAGAGGCGTTGTTATAAATGAGAGCTGTTTATCTGTGCTTTCATTTATTTATTATGGGTGGGATGATTTGAAACACATGGCAGAGGATCCATTGAGTCCCATTTGATAATGGACTAAGTAGGATTTTTTTCACTGCTAATGCATTTTTAATGGAAGCAAATTTAAGAATGGGTGGAGAGGTTAGCCTGAACCTTTCAAAACTATGGCACAAACACAGTAATAGAGAATCAGCGGTGCTAAATGACAGTAGAGAGTTTGCATAAACGTATGCAAATAATTTATGCTGTTGTTCAGGCACTTTAGGTTCCACTTCCAGTAGAATAATCGTTGTTTGTGAAATAAAGCATTCCTAGATTTTTATTACAAATTTTTGTCTAAATTTGGTTGTGAATTCAGTCCTATTTCCATCTTTAGCCTGTAATTGCTGCAAGAATTCTGGAAATGCACCATATTCCAGTGCATGCTAAAGTCAGTATTTATTATTTATTTCATTTCTTAAAGCATGTTACTGGTCTTGCTGTGAATTATTTATCAGTGCATTTGTAAATAAAAATTCCATCAAAACATCATAACTCGTTCTTTCATGTGATTTGAATCTCTTTTCTCTGCTGACATATGCAAAGCCATGCTATAGTTAAGCCAATCACATTCAGATCTGTCTCCATTTTGGTGTGCAACGCGCTCTATTCACAATCCAATCAACATCTGTATAAAATCAAGTCCTGTTCTACGTTTTTTTTTTTTTTTTCTTGTTCGATAGGAGTTTTAGTTTGAAATATGTTATGAATTGTTAACTTAATCATATTTTTTTGTTTCATGCTGACTTTAATGACAATGAATGGTGCATTTCTGCCACCCATTTCTACTTTTATGTACTTCTCAGAAATATACTGAAGCTACTTAATTGCACTTAAGTATACTTGACTTATACTTGAGAAAAGTCTAAGTATATTTGGACTATACATGTACTCATACATATTATACATATATACATATTACTTAAAAGTATAACTAAGTATTCTAAGTATACTTGGCCTGTAGGTGTGTTTAAGCTTTTGATTGAGTAGCTTATTGAATACTTTTTCACATAGTTTTGTAGGTAGTGTACATAGGAATTTACTTCAAATCTACTTTGCTCTTTCACCGCCACTGACTGATTTTTCCGGCCATCCATGTTTTAACTGTTATATGGTAGGGGTGATATTAAACATCTTCCAGTACAGAATTTCCAGATCAAAACACAGCAGAAGGAAAAGCTGAAACAAGTGATGGAAGATTGCTTACATAAATGTAAAACAACTTGACCATCAAATATTAAAATGCTATAAATCTAAATGAAATGTTGAACCCGTGAAGAGGAAACAAAAGTAAAGTTTTGGGGGTGTTGATGGACTCTACTCCATCTGTGTTTTGATCATCGTTCTGAATTCGATCTGGACGTAGTCTATATATATATATATATATATATATATATATATATATATATATATATATATATATATATATATATATATATATTCTATAGGCTATTACATTTTTGTGAAAATGGTCAAAAACCCTGGCGGTGGCTGGCAACTTTTTTTTTTTTTAAACGCTGGTGGGGAAAAAATTAAGGGTAGGGTTAGGTGTAAGGAAAGTGTCAACAGTGTAATTATAAATGTAACTACAGAAATTAATTACAGATGTAATTGCATGCAGGTAATTTTAAAAATGTAAGTACAATGTAAAAATATGTATGTACACAATAAGTGCATTGTATCAAATGATTAATTAAAATGTTAGTACATAGTAGTGTTTAGTGAGCCACATGGACTTCTTTGCGACACACTTGAGGGTTTTTTAACAGTTAAAGTGAGACACCATGTCCTCCCAAAGTACTGAATTCACCAAACCGGATTTCCATATAGGAAATTTGAAAACATTTTAACTTCAAACATTTCTCAAGGCTTTTGGACTCTGGCCATGTAAGTCAAGAGTATCAAGATTTTCATGGCCACTTTTCCATGAAACATCTTCAGGTCCTTTATTTAGGCACTCACCAAATCAATTAATGCACTTTCACCGAATGACTGGGACACCAACAGAGCTGGAAGAAAGAACATACAAAGACTTGAAAAACAGCCCGGCGTCACTGAAAATCCTGCTAGGCTTATTCAGAAACTCATGGATCTTTTCTCAGCAGGTGGGTTTCTCTGAGTAGTAGATACAAGGGGACTGGCCCTAATACCACGCTGTGCTGGGAACAGTTTAGTCTCTGCTGGATTTAGATTACAGAATGTTTGACTATAGTCTTTGCCAGCAAGACCGCAGCAGAGTTGAGGAAATACACCTAATAATAAGATGAGGATTACTGAGCTTTAGAACAAGTACAGTCTTATAATTATTGCCATGGTAAAAGTTTCTTATCACATCCTCCATGACGTCAAATAAGCTGTCAGTTCATTCACTTGCAGGCATGTTCTCACTTGACAAATCTGAAGGACACGGTAGAGCAGAGTCATATTAATGAGTGATTTGTTCCCCAAGGCATTTTCTTTATTAAAGAGATCAGGAAACTCTACATAACTTTAAGTATTATCAGCAAATTAGTATGTTTATTATAGTGCTCACATTATAATATAAGCATAAAGGAATTGTTCACTCCTAAGTGTCATTCCAAAATCACATGACTATTTTCTCAAACAGAAACATTTTGAAGAATGTACTCTTTTCCATGCATTTATAATGATGGGGACTGTCAATGAGGCTGTCAATGTTCAAGCAGAAAGCAGTATGAAAGTATCATACAAGTACAGTGTGAGAAAAGTAGTTCACATGACTTGTGATCTAGTCTTTTGAAGTCGTATGATAGATATGTGAAGCAAGGACAGAAATTTAAGTTGTTAAGGCCCTGGATCTGGTGATGAAAGCCGACTATGGTATCGCCTCAAGTCGCCTTGATCTCTGGCAAAAAGTTGAACATGAACGCACTGCAAAGACAACGGCCAACTAGCTCGTCATTGAAAAAAAGAAACCAGAAGGGCAAGAACTTTGGTCAAACAAACCATAAAAGAAAGCAGTGGTTGCAAATCATTTTCACATCAATCTTGCTCACCACAGATCGATTTGTTGAAAATCATCACAGATTTGATGAAGATGAAAAATCAGAAGAGCCTCCTGTGGCTTGACTTCATCATGTGTTTGCTTTCGGGATTTACCACAGATTCAACATGCTCAACTGATCGAAAAGCCGCTGTTAAACACATCACAAAAACTAGACCAACAGACCTTGATACTCTTGACTTACATGGCCAGAGTCCAAAAGCCGTGAGAAATGTTTGCAGTTAAAATGTTTTCAAATTTCCTATATGGAAATCTGGTTTGGTGAATTCAATACTTTGGGAGGACATGATGTCTCACTTTAATGGTTAAAAAAAATAAAACTCAAGAGTGTCTTAAACATATTAATAGCCACTCAAATGTGATTCATGCAACATATACATTCTTCACTGCATTTATATTTATAGCAAAACTAAATATAAAACACAACCTGTCTCTTTTATTTACCTTTTAAACATATTAATATGTTGTTCAGGTGATATGTGCATATACTCTGATTATCTTCATTGTAACGAAATGAAACATGACATAAAACACAACCCTCTCTTTTTGTTAAATGTCAGTTTTAATGATTAATAATAGATATTCTAAAAGTATAAGTAAAAAGTTTAAGAAGCTATACAATAAGAAATAAAGTCAACAATTCAGTCAAATGTACAAAGTCATTGCTCTAGTAGGCTACATTTGTGAAGTTAAATAGCCTAAATCTATAAAGTTATGAAACTTCACTTTGCCCTAAGCCAAATCGATTTGCCAGGGAACAAATGATAGATTCACGAGACCAAAGATCATCAGTTAGATATACACAAGACAAATTATATCTCATGTTTAACCACTATTGAGACATCAGAGCCAGCGTCAAACATCAGAAGGACTAGCCGAGGAAAGGCTGTTCCAGTCGACTGATTAATGAGCACTGATCTCACAACGGGCTCTCTTTATAAATAAACCACAGATTTGAGCTTTAAACAACTACTTGCTTGTCTGAAAAACTCTTAAAAAAACAGGTTTTGCTGGTTGGTGCAAGATGCATTCTGGGATACCTGGATGACTCAAGTCCGCACAAGTCACCTCTCGATGCATCCTCAATAAAAGTGGTGGATCAAGAACACATCCGGGGATTTGAACTGTACTTGGCTAGATGTGAACTTTGAATTTGGAACAGTACTTGGGCAGCGACTGATAACGTTTCACAAGTCCACAAGAGCACAATTACAGACAGCAATGCATATGGAGAAACGTCCCATGTCTCTAGACCTTGCATTTTTTTTTTAATTTTGCTTCACTGACCTCCATCTCGCATTCTTAATCACAAAAACACGTTCTGTGTAAATGGCCCCTAAGGGCGCTTTCACACTTGGCTCATTTGGAGCATTTTGTTTCAGAACCTGGCAAGTTTTCTCTTTTAGTTTGGTTAGTTTAGGCATATCAGCATATCAAATAATCAGTCTGATATAGCCTAAATGAGGTGGTCTCAGTCTCAACTCTGGAGCTTTTTGGTTGTGGTGAGAAAGCAATCTGACCCAAGCGGAATCATAATTCATAATGGGAAAAAGCAGTGTCTGATTCTGTGGGTGAGCACATTAGTTATCGCAGTTGAAAACCAAAGAATGCCTCTTCATCTTAAAAAGTTGTATAATTGCTTGTCTCTGAAACAGGTGCATTGCAGCAATGCTGTCCAGACGAAGCCTTAATTCCTGCTCTTACTGATCAATTATATATTAAAAAAATGATGGCTACAAGTGTGTGTGTGTGTGTGTGTGTGTGTGTGTGTGTGTGTGTGTGTGTGTGTGTGTGTGTGTGTGTGTGTGTGTGTGTGTGTGTGTGTGTGTAACGACAGCTACATGTAAAGCCACAATAAGCCCACTGAGCTAACTTCTTAATCCATCTTGATGGATGATGCTATGAAGAAGATACACAGGAGCACTCTGACCATTTAGAGGACAGTTTTACTCACATGTGACCCTAATAAAAACATTTTGGTATGCTTTGAAATGCTGCCTACCAAACGAACCAAATGAAGAAGAAATTGCAACATTGTAACAATTAAAGCATGGTAGGTATGAAAAGCTATGAAAATACCTTTTAGGTGGGATATTCAAACCTAAGCCGTCAAACTGACATCATCTGAGAAGGAACGCCGTTTCCAGACCAGAAGTTACTTTTCAGATTTTGATTAAAGATTACTGTGACAAACAATTTTTTTCTGTGTATTAACTTGCACAGATTAATTGTTCACCCTAAGACCTTTAATATATGCCAATTATATACCAAAGTCAATTTTGATTTCATGAGCACTTTAAATGATAACAGATTATTCATTTCTGGGTGAACAGTACCTTAAGTCTCTTTTTCTTCCTTGAAATCCTGACATGAAACAAGATTATTAAATGTTTCAGTGCAATTGTTTTAGGTCTCACTACCCAACTACTCAAAAAAAAAAACTGACATAAATCATTTAAACCTCACACAGCTAATTACCTAGGTGTCATAATGATGCAGAATGATTCATACATTTCCTGCACTGAGTGAGAGCGACGGAATGGGAAACGCTGGAAAACAAATCATCTTTGGTTCTTTATCATGCAGCCCCATCGCTCAGGTGAAGCGATAAAAACCTCACTCTCTCTCATCCTCTATAAAACTCCCTTCAATGGGCTGGCCCACAGCCTACCGTTAAATCAAGCAAACAGAACTGTGCTATATTGCTGAAAACTCCCAAATAACAGTGTGCCAAGTCCTGGGAATGAGAATAAATAAGATTAAAATACATTGAGTGACCTGTTCTTTAGTATTTAAAGTGTGACACTTCTATGCCAGTTGTATAACAAAAACAATTATAAATCATCATTTTCAAAAAGGTTTTCTGAGCACTTCCTCCTTTTTCTATTGGTCAAAAAAATTGTCTCGCCTCTAAACTCACACCATTAGTTTATTTTATGAAGTATACTTAAGTAATGTATATTTTTAAGTATACTTTATGTAGTAATATTAATGAACTAGTAGTAAACTTGTAAGTGTACTATTTCAATAATACTTGGGACTAAATTGGCCCACTTTTTAGTATAAAAAGTATGTTTAAGAGTACTAAGTGTAACAGTAGTAAACTTTGTGCACACCTAGTTCACAACTACGTTTCTCATTTGTACTGCATCTGTACTACAAGAGAACGTATGTGTATACTAGTAGTTTACTATTTTAATACTTGTAGTATTTTTTTTGTTTATGAAAGTACACTTTGAAGTGTACTCTCAGTAAATATTAGTAGTTTTATATTGCAAGTATACTTGTAGGTTTTATTTAAGTGAAGATAAAATCATATAGTTTACTATTTATATATAACTTTTTGCACTTTAAGTATACTACTGTGTTCATATTCAGTATACATTTTTATACTTGAAATATACCTTTTACTGTATTTTAACTCTTTCCATTTTATTTTATTTTTATTGTAGCTTCATGCATCATTTATTTTGTATCAACACTTGAATGTGGGTTTTGTTAAAAAAAGCAACATTAAGCAAAAAGCTGAGAAAATAGTATTTTTGTCTTTGACTTAATCCAGATCGTATTCAGAATTCAGTATTATTTTACAGTCTATGATTCAGAACAATGATCAAAACACATATGGAGTAGATTGCGTCCAACAACACCCCCAAAGCTTTACAGTTGTTTCCTCTTCATGGGTTTGACATTTCATTCGGTTACATTGACAGTTTTGGTTTGTATGCTGTTAAATGTTTGATGGTCGCATTGTTTTACATTTGCACAGGCAATCTTCTATGGTCCTGTCTCAAATGGCACCCTAAACCATCGCAGTCTTCATACGAGTCTGCACTTTCATGACGTAATGTCGGGACTGTCGGGAAGATGTCTGCTGCGGAGCCCGCACCAGTAAAAGTGGGCACATTAAGGGCACATATCGCCGCTCGCGAGCACCCTTCTGAAACCTAGAATGACAAATGGGAGACCCTATGGTCTCGTGGACCTAATGGACAGACGCATGCGCATGCAGCAGCCATTGTAAGTCCACAAGAATTAAAGTGCATATGAAGTGCCATTTGGGACAGGACCAAATTCAGGATCACTTGTTTCTGCTTCTTTCTTCTTCTCCAGTGTTTTGATCTGGAGATTATTAATGCTGAATTAAGATGCGTAATAGTGTCCTCTATACTGTATAACAGTGAAAACAAAGATGGAAAATTCAGTCAGTGCTGGGGAAAAGTAAATTTCTATGTACACTACCAGTAGACTAGTCTACACAAAAATTCAGATACTCACTCTGAATTAGGAACAAATCCGTTTTCTTTTTAAATCAATATTTTCAAACAATCTATGTTTATAAGACAGTATGTAAAACTATGTGAAAAAGTATTTAATAGGCTACTCAATCAAAAGAGTAAACACAACTACAAGCCAAGTATACTTAGTTATACTTTTAAGTAGTACATGTATAGTCCAAAATATACTTAGACTTTTCTCAAGTAAGTGCACTTATTTCTGAGAAGTATATAAAAAGTACAGAAAGTATAGAAAGTATGCTTTCTTATTTTTTTGTTTGAAAGATGTATACTAATAGCTCACTTCAATAGATTTCCTTTTCGTAAGCGTGAACCAATGATGTAATGCTCTCTCTGTCTCTGTGTCTCTGTTGTCTCTGTCCATTTAGATGCCTTAAGATAAAGTATTTTAACACCAATATTACACACTTCAACATATCTAAGTAGATAAATGAATATGTTTAATAGTAGATGTGGTTCTGGCTGATTGAAAAGACTGCTTCTCATTATTGAAAGTCTGAATTCATCAGAATTATAACAGCAGAAAACTAACAAACATGCAATCATGGCCTATTGTCATACCTTACAATGATAAATGATTAGCGATGAAACCCTTTTAGTTATTACCTTTTGTTCAAGGCCTGTTTCCTGTTGATTAATCATTACTTATTACAAGAGCAGAGAGAGAGAGAGAGAGAGAGAGAGAGAGAGAGAATAAAGAAAAGATAAATCTGCAGGCTCTCATAAAAACAGCTTTGCCAGAAGCACTGAATAACTTTTGTGTAACTGTCATTTTATACTTTGAAATGGGGCCTCTGAAAAAGAAAACTTTAAGATGAATCAAGAGAGATCTTACATTTAAAAGGGAGAGAAAAGCAAGTGGTGCGCTGTCAAATGAATTAGAAAAATTCGGAAAATTTGACAACAAGAACAAAGGTAAAAGCAGTGAGCTACCCCCAGGGTCGGCACACATCAATTCCTCACTGCACTCTCTGGTGTTCTAGCGCAGGTGCTCCATAGGCAGACTGCCAGCGGTACTTCAGTCAACTCAGCTGCGTTAATGATGGACTTACACTCGACACACTCGTTTGGATGCTTTGGACAGATCTGAAAAATGATAAAAGAGAAAAAAATTGATAAAAAAGCTGGTAAATTGGAGTCACATTTGCCTTTGTTCGGCGCAATTCCACGAGCGAAATCCAGTCATCACAATAGGAATCCCCACTATCTGGGACTATCTTTTAGATTTTGCATTAGATTAAAGTTTGTTAAACGTACATACAAAAGCTGCTTAGTTTGAAAAGCGACCTCTGAATAAGCTTGCTACTCTATTATTAATAAACTAGACTTTCTTTGCCGGCAAAATAATGCCAAAGATTTGCTAATGTGACTGTGATTTTACTGTCAAACAATTGTTGTGCTTATGAACATTTTAACATTGGTTCCAAACTATTTCATACATTACGTTACTTGAGCACACAAATTCTAGTGCAGCCAACAGATTTACCCATCTGTTTTATACCAGAGGTTTTAAAACTGACAGCTTTAATGTTATCTCAGTACAGTCCTCCATAAGGGGTTGTTAAATAGTAGGGTAATATATGTCAATTTAAGCAATATTACAGATGCAAGAGTTCTGTATTTCCGAATTTTAGGCCCAATCCCAATTCTATTTTATTGCCTACCCCTACCCCTACACCTACCCGTTCCCCTTGCCCCTTAAAACAGAGTGGCAAGGCATAGGGGTGAAAATATTCCCCTAAGAAATAGCCCCTATTATACCATTACACATTATCATGTGTCATCATACCCCGTTTCTTTTATTAGTGTCCTGTGACATTTAACCAGTATGAACATCAATGAAGTGCGTATAACAGAAATCAGGCACAAGCACGTTTAACAGATTACTCACTCCCAATGTAGTTTTGCACTGTATTTGGACTTAATAAAACGCCGCTCGTTTTCAGTTAAAAAACGTATGAGCCTTCGAGATTCCTAAGATGATACAGAATGATACAGAACATATAAGACTGGTGAAGCCGTTTTTCCATCGGGCCAAACTGTTCTCTTTGTTTGTTAACCGTTCCATTACATGCTGATCTGAGGCGCCGGTGCTGATATGGTTTCGTTTTCTACTGTGGTGCTGTGATAACGGAGCGCTTTGCAATGTAATATAAACAAGTCAGTCGTTGCCCTAGTAGCGCAAGCGTTTACAGACGATACGTGATGTAAATATCGACTGCGTTATGAAGGATGACCAGATATATATTTGTAACCATTATTAATTTGTGTTCACATCACTCAAATAGTGTGTTTAACAAGCTATGGAGAAACTGGCAGCCAGGGGACACACAAGTGATCGAACCCGAGTGATCGAACAAGTGATCGAACATCTCTACACACATTCTAGCAGCATGGTAGTCGGTGTATGGAAGGAAATTACTTATACCCCTTCGTACGAAGTGTGGTCCTGAAAATCTTTGTTTGAAGGGCTATCTGACCCTTCCCCTTACCCCTACCACTCCAGCCAAAAGAGAATCGAGAGACCCCTTCACGTGAACACTCAAAACGAAGGGGTAGGGGAAAGGGAAGGGCTAAGGGTAGAAATGGGACTGGGCCTTGGGCCACATGAAGCCAGAACTTTCCCTATCCAATCTTTTTTTTCCCCCTCGTTTCAAGAAATATCTGCATACACACGAGAGCCCTGAAACCAACTCAAAACGATGTAGTATACATGCCAGGCCAGTGTGTGGCACTGTAATTCTGCCGTAGAAATACACTAAAAATGGAGAAGAAGAGTTGTGGCTAGAAGGGGTAAAGCAATGAAAGGAAGTCAGGCAAAATCTCACGATAAAATAACAATAAATAAATGTGCTACTTACCAGATAGTGTTTTATTAACGCCTACACCTACCCCAACCCTAAACCTACCCTTACAAGAAAGCAAATACAGTAATTAAAGATTGATGTGCTCATGCCCAGTGCCCGTAACTGTATCCCTTTCCCTGTGTGGGACGTTGTGTGATGACATCACCATTTCACTAAATATACGGACTGGCTAGGGTGTCGTTTTCAGATTTATCCACTCTGGGACGCGGTTTCAAAAAATATTGGTTTCCGTGAAAAAAATGGCACTGATATGGTAAAAAATTTTGACATATACAGCTAAACGTGTCTCCGTGTGGACGGGGCTTTAGTCTGCACGGTCTTACTTAATCACACATGCTTATTTTCAGGAAAAAAAAAGAAAAAAAAACCTTTATACAACATTAAACATTAAACAATAACCATTAAGGTAATATTGGCTAACTTACATTTTATGGCCAAATGTGCCAGATACTTCGTCTATTTTTGCACCATCAATGCAAACAGTTCCAAATAAAAGACAGCAAAGCCCTTGCATGTCTCCAAGCAACACACAAGCAACAGACATTTCCTGAATGAATCAGGGTTTGTGAAGGAATCGTTTAAATGAATGATTCAGTGATTCACTTATAAAGGCAGTCACTTGTAACCTGCAGAGAGAGAATCACTGAAAAATACTCACCATGAATGCACAGTGAATCTTCAATGAAATCACAAGTGAATTCCCACTATTTGCATGGATCTGTCTACACTACCATTGATGTGATGGATTTCTATTTTTGATTAGCTACTCCAGCCATGTTATTTTCCCTGCTGGTAATTTTATTTACAAATGTGGTTTAATTGTATAAATAACTGACCATTACAGTAAAAGCCAGATATATACTTTTGTTCTCTGAGTAGCTAACTGCTAGCCTGACAAGCCAGACCCACATCAAGATGTTGGGTCTGGGAACACACCATTGGCAGGGGTCAATCCGAGAGGCGGGATAAACGGTTGTCTTTCAAATTCTCTCTACAATAGGTGAATAAGGTGAAGCGGAGCTAGTTGATAGATTAAACTTTCGCCGTATACGATCGTCAGAACTCTGAACACATCTGCCTTTCTTAAGAATGACTTCAGTACTGTTCTTTGTTCTTTTCTCAAAGAAAAGTTTAACAACAAGTCTAAACAGAGTCACGGCCAAAGCCGTTTCGGAAGACCGCTGTTCGCCAGCTTCTTTGTTTTTAAGTAGCATGCGGAACCTCGGCAACTCTGCCGTCATTATGTTAAGCCCGCCCACCGACTCTATACACAATGTGATTGGCCTGACCAGAGTTTGGTTTTTCCAGCTTGCAGGTCTACCGAGAGTTGCTAGACTAGGTTCCCCCATTGGGCAACCCCCACATGTGTATCTCCACGGTAAGTCTCTTTGAGCACATGTTTTCCCTTGGCAAGACATGTTGCCAACCCTGGGGTTGAAAGATTCCACCTGTGGTTGGATACTCCAGGAAGCTCCATTTGCAGCCCATACGTGGGTCAAATGTGTATTCTAAGTCTTCCCTTTGGGCAGGCACTGTGTGGCATTTCTCCACATGGGATATGCTTCCCAGTGTACCTTGGTAGCTTGAGCCCAGCCCCTTGTTCATGCTAGGCTTCACGGTAGGGTGCTCAGGTCAGCAGAGGATGCTGGAAGTATGTTACGTCGGTTACGTATGTAACCCTCGTTCCTTGAAGGAAGGGAATGGAGACGTTACGTCCCCATGCCACAACCGCTGTACCGCTGGTACAGCTGGGGCGCTCAGCCTCGGCTCCTCAGCAGGTAAACATAATGCAAGATTGCAATGCAACGCCTCTTATACCCACGCGGAGGGGCGGAGTTGCATTATGCAAATTCCGCAGACCCATGGCATTTCATGCTATTGGCTCATTTTGTAGATCTCAAAGGCAGTTGGCTTCTAGGTGAAACCCCCATTTCGTCAGTACTGACGTAACATCTCCGTTCCCTTCCTTCCCTTCCTACGTAACCGAGACGTTCTAAAGAAATACAATTTCAGTTCACTAAGCATGCAAAGCAATATGGATGAGGGAGATATAAATCTTCTAGGAGTCTTTACAAATACCTATGGCAACTATATATAGTTAAAATTCTTGATTGTAAAAACTCATGCTTATATCTGTTTGACTGCACCCAATGGAGAACACCACTTGGCTAGCGACTCTCAGATCATTTGAACTTGAGACCATTGGTTGAGTCTTACAAACATTGCCACAAAACAAGCCTTTCTGTAAACCTGAATAAGTTGGCAAAACTTAGGTATAAATTTAGGTAATCGTTACATCAAAGTTAAAAATTTAATTTAATTGCTCAGTAAACTAATTCATACATTTAACTTAAAATGATCATGTAATCTCAATTTAAATATTTTTAGTAGTGGAAACTTGACTAGCTTATAAATCAATATAGCTTATCAATAAATGCTACCATGCTAATTGGTAACACAATGCTTTGATAGCATTAGTATAGCACTTGCTGAATGAGTACAGCAAAATAGAACATTTAACCCATATCTGTTCACATCTGATACAGTTTCTTGTGTGGTGATGTTCACAGCTCTCTTTTTTTTTTTTTTTTTTACTTTATTGATGTTTTTGTTGATGGCCACCGTTACTGAGGTTCATATGCTACGTGATGAAGGTCTGTATGTCTCTTATTATAAAAAATTAAAAAAATCAATAAAAATAAACTTGTAAATGAAAGACCTCTTTTTTATATAGCGGCTTCTTTTTTAGAGGCAAACAATAATTTGAAACTGTGTCTGACGCAGACAACAACAAATCAACGTTTCTTCCTGTGTTGCTAATTGAAAAATCGCTGAACTAGACTGCTTTGAGAGTTTACCTGAAGACATAAAACATTTAGTGAACAAACAAGTCCACACACAAAGTAGTGTTCATAATATATCAGACTTTCAGTTGCGGCAGAGGTAAAAGAAAAAAAACTGCACTTTATAGACTGCATGTGGAGTGCATTAAGACAAATACAACTTTTATGCTGACGACAAAAAAAAAAAAAAAAAAAAAAAAAAAAAAAACATAACCAAACTGTATATATTATATGAGTTCTTTAACTAAAATATCTTTCAGAAATAAATGAAACAGGGTGGTGCTGCATAAGTTTGTTTTGGAACCTCACTGCGGCAGCGAAGGGACTTAAACACAGTAGGTCATATTGCATTTCATCCCTCATCTTTTGGTGTTATTGACGATTTGGCAGGGTCTTATCACAGTGCCCAGACTATTGTTCGGTGCAGAGACAATCACTGTAATCTGCCCTGATAATCTCAGCGCCTGCATAAACCTTTTTCCTCTGTCTAAGCCTGAGAAACCCAAGATACTGTGTTCTGCTTGTGGAAATCCTCCTGGGCATTTGAAATATCCTCCTGTGCATACTTAGAGTCAGAGACTGTACAAAAATAAACCTGAGCGAGCTGGATCAGATCCCTATAAATGCGACTCGTTTTTGATGTTGGAATGGATGTGCTGTGCTGTGCATTTACTGACTGCTGTTAGTGTTTTCTAACTGTTATTGTCTTCACTTCCTTATTTATTTATTTGACTGTCCAAGGTGCTTTGTCGTAGTGCTTGGCATCTTTTAGATGTACTTTTAGACTCAAAAGCGCTGACATACTTTGAATTTGTTTATAGTGAAGGATCCAGGAAGTGAGATATCCCGCTTCAGTCGACAAATTTAGTTTGACAAATTCTTCATTCTTTTTAGGATTCTGTCAATGCTTTAGGCCCAGGAAACTTGATACTGGAACATGTGTTCAATGCAAAATGTTTTATTTATTTAATTATTTATTATTTTTTATACCTGCTTTGTCGCTTACTTGCTGCGGTAATAGTTTTCTTTTAGAACCTGACTTCCTTTCAATTGGGAAATTTTGTGAATGCTGTGAGCTTATTTGAATGCTTGGTATTGTATCCTGCAGCGGCGCTTTAAAGGCCTCCCAGCTCTTTCATTACCCCTTTGATCCACCTTACGGATCACTCGGTTAAGTTCTGGGCTAATTTACAGGTGACACTTTAAAATATCAGCAAGTTTTTTGAAGTAAGCACTTCAGTAAAGGGAAAAGTTGCCCTTTAACTGCCATAGGAAATGTTCTGTTCCTACCTACAGAATAGTGTTATTGTGATATGTCAGGGACTGCAAAAGTGATCGAAAATCACCTCTAAAGAGCAATTTCCACTAATGCCCAGCACGTCTTGATGTAAATCACAGTGGGAAACATTTCATTATCAACCACTTATGGGAAGACATCACCTGATGGACACAAATGTCAACTTTTCTCTATATTCAGAGAAAAGTGTGAATGGATTGTTTTAACACGTTTTTGTGCCCTATGCATATTTAACGTCGCCATAAAGATTTTGCATTTTCTTGTCTTTGTCCTTCCTTTGGGAAAAACCTCTTTTTCTTTACTGATGTTGTATGGTGTTGCTTGAGACCATTTCACAATAATACTTAGCAATAGAGATTAATGCTTTCTGAAATACTTAAGCAGACATAATTGGTATGACAGTGTATTTATATTATCATTAATAATAATTACATGCATTTGATGATGGATTTTACATGTTATTGTTATAAGCCGCATTTCCACCGCAGGAACTTTCCCCAGGAACTAGGGACTTTGGGGTGGTACTCGGTGTGTTTTGACTGCAGGAACCAGGGTGTAAATGAAGTTCCAGGTAAAAATGTCCCCTCAGATCTTATCTTTAAAAGACTGTACCTTGATTCTCCTTCGTTTTCATGCTGTTTACACACTCAACCCGTGACCATTATATACTTAGTTACTACTTACGTACTTACTGTACGTCTGTGCAAACTGATATAAGTAAAAACGCGTTTTATGGATGTTGTTGTCGAATAATCCTGGTTCAACACAATCTGTTCGGGTCCTTTATATGATATTAGTCTAAAGAGACAAGCACACAATTTGACAGATGGCACTGTAATCTTTGCAATAATGCAACTTAAAAATTAAGTTGTGTGCCTGAAGAGAAAGTTCTGCCTCAGAGAAAGTTCTGTATAGATTCCCTGTGAGCTCTTTGCAATTAATTTTAGACTCTTATATTTAAAAAAAAGCCAATGTGGCAGTTTTTGATAATGCTGGAGTCACATGCTTAACTGTAATCGTATCTCCTCTGGATTTGGAAAGGATTTTCTTTGTGAACCCCAGCTGAAGATCGGCTGTGGGATTTAATTTTTTTTCTCAAAGACATCTAGAGAGAAGTGCCCAGGCTGACAGACATGGTAGGATCTCCCTGAGGGCTGCTCTTAGGCTGATCCAGCTGAAAAACATGACACACGCTCCCCTCAGAGGCACACTACCATTTCCTATGTCACCTTCACACACATGGAAAGGTTTACAGTGTTCAGGTTGCAAAATTATTATGGTGCCAAATGGGAGTAAGAATCAAGGCAAGTAAATAAAATGTCTGATAACGTCTGGTCTGGTAAACAAGACTTAATTCCCAATAATCTGACATGCTGGCAATTAAATCCAGTACAATACAAACACTTTACTAAAAGCTCAGTAGTCTGTCACCATTAGAAGTTTATCTGTATATTATATTTTTTGTCTTTATAAAACTTTGTGAAGACGCACATTAAACACATTAAGCCACTGAAATACAAAAATGAGCAAATCACAATATTTCTTCAGTTGCACTACACAATACAATGGGGAAAATGTGGTAACACTTTATTTCGATGGTCCACTTTATACATTCTACTGACTATAAGTAACTTTGCAAATACATGTCACCTTATTCTATTAACCTAAACCCTAATCTAAAAGTCTACTAACAGTCCACTACAGTCTACTAATACTGAGAGCTGACATAGCTTACTTAGGCCAAGGCAAGGCAAGTTTATTATATAGAACATTTCATAGACAATGGTAATTCAAAGTGCTTTACACAGAAAAGGAATTAAAATATTCATAAGAGATAATATACACTCACCTAAAGGATTATTAGGAACACCTGTTCAATTTCTGATTAATGCAATTATCTAATCAACCAATCACATGGCAGTTGCTTCATTGCATTTAGGGGTGTGGTCCTGGTTAAGACAATCTCCTGAACTCCAAACTGAATGTCAGAATGGGAAAGAAAGGTGATGTAAGCAATTTTGAGCGTGGCATGGTTGTTGGTGCCAGATGGGCCGGTCTGGGTATTTCACAATCTGCTCAATTACTGGGATTTTCACACACAACCATTTCTAGGGTTTACAAAGAATGGTGTGAAAAGGGAAAAGCATCCAGTATGTGGCAGTCCTGTGGGTGAAAATGCCTTGTTGATGCTAGAGGTCAGAGGAGAATGGGCCGACTGATTCAAGCTGATAGAAGAGCAACTTTGACTGAAATAACCACTCGTCACAACCGAGGTATGCAGCAAAGCATTTGTGAAGCCACAGCACGCACAACCTTGAGGCGGATGGGCTACAACATCTCCACTACAAATAGGAAAAAGAGGCTACAATTTGCACAAGCTCACCAAAATTGGACAGTTGAAGACTGGAAAAATGTTGCCTGGTCTGATGAATCTCGATTTCTGTTGAGACATTCAGATGGTAGAGTCAGAATTTGGCGTAAGCATCATGAGAACATGGATCCATCATGCCTTGTTACCACTGTGCAGGCTGGTGGTGGTGGTGTAATGGTGTGGGGGATGTTTTCTTGGCACACTTTAGGCCCCTTCGTGCCAATTGGGCATCGTTTAAATGCCACGGCCTACCTGAGCATTGTTTCTGACCATGTCCATCCCTTTATGACCACCATGTACCCATTCTCTGATGGCTACTTCCAGCAGGATAATGCACCATGTCACAAAGCTCGAATCATTTCAAATTGGTTTCTTGAACATGACAATGAGTTCACTGTACTAAAATGGCCCCCACAGTCACCAGATCTCAACCCAATAGAGCATCTTTGGGATGTGGTGGAACAGGAGCTTCATGCCCTGGATGTGCATCCCACAAATCTCCATCAACTGCAAGATGCTATCCTATCAATACGGGCCAACATTTCTAAAGAATGCTTACAGCATCTTGTTGAATCAGTGCAACGTAGAATTAAGGCAGTTCTGAAGGCGAAAGGGAGTCAAACACAGTATTAGTATGGTGTTCCTAATAATCCTTTAGGTGAGTGTACATATATATATTGGCACTAAGGGGCCTAAAGTGTGCCAAGAAAACATCCCCCACACCGTTACACCACCACCACCAGCCTGCACAGTGGTAACAAGGCATGATGGATCCATGTTCTCATTCTGTTTACACCAAATTCTGACTCTACCATCTGAATGTCTCAACAGAAATCGAGACTCATCAGACCAGGCAACATTTTTTCCAGTCTTCAACTGTCCAATTTTGGTGAGCTTGTGCAAATTGTAGCCTCTTTTTCCTATTTTTAGTGGAGATGAATGGTACCCGGTGGGGTCTTCTGCTGTTGTAGCCCATCCACCTCAAGGTTGTGCGTGTTGTGGCTTCACAAATGCTTTGCTGCATACCTGTAATGAGTGGTTATTTCAGTCAAAGTTGCTGCTCTATCAGCTTGAATCAGTCGGCAAATTCTCCTCTGACCTCTAGCATCAACAAGGCATTTTCATCCACAAGACTGCCACATACTGGATGTTTTTCCCTTTTCACACCATTCTTTGTAAACCCTAGAAATGGTTGTGCGTGAAAATCCCAGTAACTGAGCAGATTGTGAAATACTCAGACCGGCCCGTCTGGCACCAACAACCATGCCACGCTCAAAATTGCTTAAATCACCGTTCTTTCTCATTCTGACATTCAGTTTGGAGTTCAGGAGATTGTCTTGACCAGGACCACACCCCTAAATGCATTGAAGCAACTGCCATGTGATTGGTTGATTAGATAATTGCATTAATGAGAAATTGAACAGGTGTTCCTAATAATCCTTTAGCTGAGTGTATATATATGTGTATATATATATATATATATATATATATATATATATATATATATATATATATATATATATATACCTGAATCACTAAATTCAGGGTACCCCTATCAGTAGTGTAAGAAAATGGAGAGTCAGGTTTGTGATTTTACTACTTCTTTGTCAGGTAACTGTGTGTTTAAACTAGACTGGGTAAACCCAGCCCGATCTGCTGGCGATTTGATTTCACCCTGCAGCTCAAGCTGGAAACCTGTACATATTTCTATCCTTCTTCTGTTACAAATTTGCGGGGACCAATCACGAACCGGCTTATCCACCTGGCGTGCTATTGTCGGGTTTAACACAATGATGGATAGAGAAGCGATGGATCATTGGTCTAATTGGTTGAAGGACCATCCAATTGCGTACAGAGTCATTTGAAGTATGCCCATTGATCAAGCCTCTTGTGGTCTGATTGGTTGAAGTACTATCCAATTTTGTACAGAGTCATTTGAACTATGCCCATTGATCACAAAATACAGAGCAGACTCCCCAGACCAATGTTCAATCTTAAAAGATTTAGCTTGGTCTGGTTATAGCCAGACAACGTTTAAACAGTACCGTTGCAGACAAATCTTCCTGGACTGACTCCAGGGCTAACTTTAAGAAGCCTATAGTTAGTATAATGTCTAAAGTAGACCATCAAAATAAAGTGTAACCAAGAATGCTATAAAAATTCATTGTCATACTCTACCATTCAAAAGTCTGGTGTTGGTAATATTTTTCAATGCGTTTTAAAGAAGTCTCTAATGCTCACCAAGGCTGCATTTATTTGATCAAAAATAATATTGTGAACAATTAAAATAGCTGTTTTCTATCTGAATATATATTAAAATGTAATTTATTCCTGTGATGCAAAGCTGAATTTTCAGCATCATTATTCCAGTCTTCAGTGTCACATGATCCTTCAGAAATCATTCTGATATGATGATTTGATGCTCAAGAAACATTTATTATTATCAATGTTGAAAACAGTTGTGCTGCTTCATATTTTTGTGGAAAACCATGTTTCTTTTTTTTTCAGGTTTCTTTGAACAACATTTATAAATATTTTAGAATTATTTATAAATATAAATATTTTGTATTATAAATTCATTATACATTTATTTCCTTCCCCCTTTGATCGATTTAATTCCTCCTTGATGAATAAAAGTATTAATTTCTTTCAAAATAAAATCGTTCTTGCCCCATAAATGATAGTGAATGGTAATGTATTATATATATTTACAACTATAATATAGGTAATGTTTATATATAAAATAAATATGTTTCAATAAAATACATTAATTGTTGTAACATTTAAAACTAATTAACTTATTTTTTTGTTGGAGTTTTCTGAATTCACTTGGCAAAAATAAAGACCCGGTTTACTTCTTTAGAAAGAAATACAAGAATTGCATGTTATTATCATCGTCAGGTTTAGACCCATGAAAACAACTATAAAAGATAGAAGAGAAATGTTTCATACAGTTAAAAGGTCATCATGTCTGGACAGAAGTCACTGAGGTGAAGCTGAATTTGGCACTGTAGACTTGGCACAAAATTAAATGAAGGCTAATATTATCTAAAGGTTACAAACTGCAAAAACATGGCATCCAACAGACATGTTTCTCTGCCTCAAAGCCTTTGACTAATAAAGTCTCATCAGACACATGCATTTTATTGCCATCTGCTTCACCATGTCAGTGTGGCAGTAAAAACAGCCCCCCTTCCGTCTCATAAATATGCTGCTGAGTTATCATCACAGAGGGACTTAGTGTGAACGAAATGAGATTTGACTTGGACCGGAGCCTTATCTCAAAGTAAGACTGTTGATGCACCTACTGACATCATATCAGTGCTGGCGGAGGGGGATCTCATTAAAGATCAGCCCCCTGAAAGTCTTTTTTAACACAAGATCAGGGCTGCCAAGAGCCAAGAGACTGTTTTGAAAAGAATAGATTATGAAGCACATTGTGTGAGAATCAAAGATGTCCTTGTTGATGCAAAATCTCTTTTGTAATTTTTTTTCAAGGCATGACTATTTAAGTAAATTAAACATACTTTTCAAAGTTACATTAAAATATAGACTACATAGCTACAGGAAATACAATTATACTATTACGCCAAAAAATAAGAGAGGCTTTATATAGTGAATGCTTTAACACTGTACCGACCAATTAGCACCCAAAACCTGTTTTATAAAGAGAAGCATCTGTTATATATTCAAAGGCAGAAATTAATGCATGTTTGCAGGTAGTTTTGGCTTCGCTGCACACATAAACCAAAAATGCCAACTGCAGTGCCAATCCTTGGCCTAGTTTTCTTAAAGTTGTGGTGTCTTCTGAGTATTAACGGCCATATGATTGATGCACCTATCAGTCACACTAACATTCAAGTAGGCCATTGCACATGTTTGCCCTTCATCTGTCACAGAGCTGGTGTCATTAGGTCTTCTGGAGCAGGGAGGGGATTCGGTTCCTGTCAGACTGAGGGGGATACTTCCCTAGAGGATGAATTCCCTCAAGAAAATGTACTTACAGCGGCTGAAATGTGGTAAAATAGAATGCAGGAAAATAGTTATTGTATGTTTTGGAACTGTTTACTGTGGCAACATACATGAGATGCATCGGTTTGTTAAAAATGATTCATCCATCAAAAAAGTTGTCTCACACTTGCTCTGAAATCAGCCAAGGAAAGTCCTTCAAAGGACTGGCCATTTTATGTGGATTTTCAAAAAACTGGCAGAGTCAACTGAATTGAATTGAACTGAATTGAATTTACACAGAATAGGCCCTGTCTGTACTTTTGTCACTGTGACATAAAAAGCTTAAAATAGCTAATAATATAATATAAAAATATACACTTTGCTTTCATATATATATATATATATATATATATATATATATATATATATATATATATATATATATATATATATATATACACACACACTCACCTAAAGGATTATTAGGAACAGCTGTTCAATTACTGATTAATGCAATTATCTAATCAACCAATCACATGGCAGTTGCTTCATTGCATTTAGGGGTGTGGTCCTGGTCAAGACAATCTCCTGAACTCCAAACTGAATGTCAGAATGGGAAAGAAAGGTGATTTAAGCAATTTTGAGTGTGGCATGGGTGTTGGTGCCAGATGGGCCGGTTTGGGTATTTCACAATCTGCTCAGTTACTGGGATTTTCACGCACAACCATTTCTAGGGTTTACAAAGAATGGTGTGAAAAGGGGAAAACATCCAGTATGTGGCAGTCCTGTGGGCGAAAATGCCTTGTTGATGCTAGAGGTCAGGAGAATGGGCCGATTAATTCAAGCTGATAGAAGAGCAACTTTGACTGAAATAACCACTCGTTACAACCGAGGTATGCAGCAAAGCATTTGTGAAGCCACAGCACGCACAACCTTGAGGCGGATGGGCTACAACATCTCCACTACAAATAGGAAAAAGAGGCTTCAATTTGCATGAGCTCACCAAAATTGGACAGTTGAAGACTGGAAAAATGTTGCCTGGTCTGATGAGTCTCGATTTCTGTTGAGACATTCAGATGGTAGAGTCAGAATTTGGCGTAAGCAGAATGAGAACATGGATCCATCATGCCTTGTTACCACTGTGCAGGCTTGTGGTGGTGGTGTAATGGTGTGGGGGATGTTTTCTTGGCACACTTTAGGCCCCTTAGTGCCAATTTGGCATCGTTTAAATGCCACGGCCTACCTGAGCATTGTTTCTGACCATGTCCATCCCTTTATGACCACCATGCACCCATTCTCTGATGGCTACTTCCAGCAGGATAATGCACCATGTCACAAAGCTCGAATCATTTCAAATTGGTTTCTTGAACATGACAATGAGTTCACTGTACTAAAATGGCCCCCACAGTCACCAGATCTCAACCCAATAGAGCATCTTTGGGATGTGGTGGAAAGGAGCTTCGTGCCCTGGATGTGCATCCCACAAATCTCCATCAACTGCAAGATGCTATCCTATCAATATGGGCCAACATTTCTAAAGAATGCTTTCAGCACCTTGTTGAATCAATGCCACGTAGAATTAAGGCAGTTCTGAAAGCGAAAGGGGTCAAACACAGTATTAGTATGGTGTTCCTAATAATCCTTTAGGTGAGTGTATATATATATATATATATATATATATATATATATATATATATATATATATATATATATATATATATATACAACCATTCAATTCAGTATGATTTTTGCAAGAAATTAATACTTTTATTCAGCAAAGAAGTGTAAAATTTATTTAAAATGACATTACATTTCTGTAAAAATGACAGTAAAGAAATGACAAAAGATTTCATCAAAGACCTAATGCTCAACATAATTAATTGGTTTGAGTAGAGCCAACTCAAATTAAACAAATTAGTTCAATCAAATTAACTTTTATGAGTATTTAGAACTTTCTTTTTCTTTTGAGTTCACAAAACTGACACATTTTGAGTCATCTGAATCGTTTCATTGTTTTGAGTTTTGTGCAGGGCCTTTTTTAGGCATAGGCAAACTAGGCGGTCGCCAATAAGTGCGTATCTGGCTCTAGATTTTTGTGTGTTAAGGATCCTAAAATGTTATTGCCACCCACTAGTTCCCCCACACTATTGGATCAGAGTATACGTCAATCTGACGATTCCTATATACCATTGGATCTGAGTAGAGAACTGTAAAAAAAAAATTTGTGGCAGTCGAGAAATCACGCTGTGAAATAGGCAGATAGCATTGCTCGGTGTGTATGTTAGAGGCAAAATATAGCTGCACACTCACTTCAGCATTTCACATTTCATGATGAAGTGAGTGTACAGTTATATTTTGACTCTGTAAAGCTTTCTTCTTTTGCATGGACCTCCAAAAGGTGTTTGCGCCAATGCATTGTTAAAAGAATCAGTGTGTTTTGTAATTGTCCCATATAAAACTTTAACGGCCAGTTAAAAAATGGTATAATAAAATGTGCTAATTCACAACATTAATACATCCTTTATTCAATCGAATTTAACGCATCTTTATGGATGGTGTTGAATGCAGATTCGATTCATTCAGTTCTAATAGTGCTTAATGCGAGCAGTGTCGTACACACAGAGGGCATAGCGCCACGTTATTTAAAGGAAGTTCAAGCATCACTGAGTAACAAAAACTGCAATGAATCAGTATTTATTCTTATCACTTTCATGTGAAATGTAATAATAACACGTAATAATTATGTAGTTATGTCTGAGAAAAAGTTCTTAGCAACTAAGGATTGCACAAATATATTATAGCCTATAGGCCTAGGGCTATACAGGCATCTGTCTACACAATGTTATTACTGGTATTAATTTGAATCTTATTAACACACATATACAAATATAATTTGGAATGTATGTATGTATTTGTTAATTAATACCAGTAATACCAATGTTGCTTTTTAAAATTTGACTGGGGGCACCAAAGGATTTCGCCTAGGGCATCAGAATGGCTAGAAATGGCCCTGGTTTTATGAACTTGTTTCTTTTAATTTAGACAAACTTAAATTGAATTGAAACTGGGCTGGGATTTCTATTTCCCAGCATGCTTTGCCATGATACTCAAAATGGAGAGTAAATGCTAAAATGAAGGGTTATATATTTTTGTGCAAGATTAACGTTAAGTAGGAGATTTAGTAGTGTTTAGAGTTTCTATTATGTTGAGTTTTGTTTTTGTTTTTGTTTTTGTTTTGTTTGTTTGTTTGTTTGGGGGGGATATGTGTTAAATGTTCTTTTTTATATATTTTAAATGTTATATGTTCTACTCATTCAGCATGGGCTATGCTATACTAATGCTATCAAAACATTGTGTAACCAATTAGCAAGGTAGCATTTATTGAATTAGCTAGTTAAATATCTGCAAGTTCTGCTTAAACTTTAAATATCTTTTATTTTAAAAACAAAATGTATGTATTTTTTTTTTTTTTTTTGCCAACTTATTCGGGTTTGTGTAGAGTAATGATGCTGAAAATTCAGCTTTGACATCACAGCAATAAAAATAAATTTTAGAATATATAAAAGAAAACACTAATTTTAAACTTGAATAATATTTCACATTATTACAGTTCTATCATGACATGAGTGGTATGGTAATAGTTATCACAATGTTAATTGTATTTGGCCTTGGCGGAATATATGCTACGCTGCTGCTGCTGCTGTTATTGCTGCATGCAAGACATGCTGCTGCAGCACAAATAGCATGTATGAATTTCCTGTAGCAGATCTAGGTGAAGCTGGGGAAGGTGGAGGGTTTGTGAAAACATGCTGCAAACTGCTACGGAAAACACTGACCAAGTATTTGAATGCTGAGCAGCGAGCTCATTGGCTACTAATGCATCGGGAACCAATCAGCTGTGCCATGGAGAACAAAGTGATAGCAGATTGAGTTAAGGACCTATTAGCCTGAGCCATCTTGAGTTTCATGACATATTTTTCTTACTGTATTTTTTTTCAAATAAATGTCATGACCTTAAAAAACTTCTTTCAAAAAGATTTTTACCTAAAACCTTCATGGTGAAAAAAGTGTTTTTAAGTTAATGTCCATGCTGTCGTCAACTATCCAAACTGTTTTTATGTGCACTATTTAACATTTTACCTTGCTACTTAATAACATTATTAATTACCTGCAAATCAACAACATCAACCACACAGCGGGAAGTCATTATTGGTGATGCATAAATCATTTATACAACAATTTCAGGTTATGTTACGCTCCTGGTATGACAGTGCTTAAACATCAGGGGCCTGTTTCAATAAGGAGGTTCAACCAACTCTGAGTTGACTTACCCTGAGATGGGAAACTCTGAGTTTTGGGTTTCAGAACTGAGTTAGTTCACTCTAGACTGACTAGTTAAATGCGTGCACCATGACTATGAAAAGCCATGATCAATGGAGCTCCGAAATTAAGATTTACCATAGCAACAGCACCCAACAAAAAGACATCCGCATACTTCCGGGTGAAACATAAGTTAAATTCTTAATCACTGTTATAATATCAGAGATGAAAACTGGCAGAAAGGTAAGTTATTGAACTAATATTCATTTTCATGGTATCCCACGGGCAAAAAAGAAGAAAAAAGATGTGGTAGCAGCTAAAAATGAAGTATAAAAATATAATTTAATCAGGTAAAGCTTTAAGCATAAAAGGTTAATGGGTGTAGGTTTCATGACTTTACAAACATTTGACATATTAATTAAATATCATTCAGTGACTTTTTCAATGTGCAGCAGCTTTTCCCTTATAGTCTAATACTTTTTTCACATAATGTTCTCTAATCCAACCTGTTACATTTGTGAATTAGGGTAATGAAATTAACATTTGACTTCTACGCAGGCCAACAGCAAGAAGGAAGAGGCTCATAAAACACCAGCACTGACAGATGAAGAGGAGATGAGGAAGAATATTAACATAGAATATATTTTTTTTTTTTTAAAAAGAGAACTGTTTCTTTTGTATTTAGCAAATAAAGATGACCAAATAAATTGTGAATACTTTGTGTTTATTTAACATCTGTGGTGTAGCTTTCCTGTAGCTCAAACAGAAAGAGCGTGGCGCTAGCAATGCCAAGGTCATGGGTTTGATTCCCAGGGAAAGCAAGAACTGTAAAAATGTGTACCTTGAATGTGTAAGTCGCTTTGGATAAAAGCGTCTGCCAAATGCATAAATGCAAATGAGTTGTTTGCGGAGCTTGGTTTCAATAAAAGATTAACAGAAGTTTTTAGGCTTTCCTGTAGCTGAAACAATAAGAGCATGGCGCTAGCAATGCCAAGGTCATGGGTTTGATTCCCAGGGAAAGCAAGAACTGACAAAAAAATGTGAAATGTGTAAAAAATGTGTACATTGAATGTAATGTAAGTCGCTTTGGATAAAAGCGTCTGCCAAATGCATAAATGTAAATGTATGGCATATATTTCAGACTACCCTTCCTTCTGGTATTCTTCCAAACCCCTAGTAATATAGTTTCATTTTCAGAAGGTGCGATGATGGGAATATGCGTACCAATGCATCCAACCACATTGGAAATCCTAAAGGATATTCTAATTATTAGGTTTCTTCCAAAGGTTGCAAAAAAATATCAAGTGAACATCATTTAACCTGATTTCTACACCACTGGCCTGCAATCATGTGAAACTCCTCTTTGATGCTCTCATGGGTTCGTGCCCAGGAAACAACACAAACATATTCAGAAACAGCTCACGTGAGAATGAGGCAAACTTTCCTTACCTCTCTGCATACAGCGGCCTTGCAATATGCTCTGCATACCTGATATTATATAGAAAACTATCATTAAAAAATGGTACTGTTCAAATAAATATGCATGTGGCTATAGCAAGCAAAAAACTAAAAAAAATAAATTAAAAAAAAATCCTCTCCTGACATGAATGTAACTTCCTACAAATTATTGCAGCCTCTTCATCTACAGGTTGCTATTTTTGTCATTATGACAAATGTCCTCTCAAATGTCCCAAGTGTCCTCTTGATGAAAATATATGAATGAATGTTCCTGCACTGCAAAAAAAAAAATGCTTTTCTTTTGTCTTGTAATTTCCAGTCAAAATATCTAAAGATTCTTAAATCAATGTGCATTTTCCTACATAAGTACAAAATTACTTAAGTATTTAGTCTTGTTTCCTGGGGACAAAAAAAAAAAAAAAAGCTAATTTAAGTGCAGTTTTCTTCTTTTTCAAATGATCTGCCAATAGGTTAAAAAAACTTCATATTTAAACATCACTGGCGCTTTAAAAAGGGGGAGGAGACCGAAAGAAACTGTGAGTTAAGTTACCTCTCTTTCAGAAACGGGCTTGACTTACTCTGCTTTCTCTGGTTTGACATACCTCCCATTCTGAAACTGAAAACGTCTCGGTTACGTATGTAACCCTCGTTCCCTGAAGGAGGGAACGTTCGACGTACGTCGGAACTGACCGACGAATTGAGATTCCAATTCGTCGGTCAGTTCCGACGTATGTCGAACGCGACCGACTGAAAGGGAACCCAGAGTTCCCCTCATTTCAGGGTTAACATACTCAGAGTTTTCACTTAACCTCCTTTCTGAAACGGGCCCCTGCTCAGGTGCACCGGGTTGACCCATAAGCTATTAACATTGTGTCCTCCAGAAAGAGACTTGACCTCACATTCGTATGGATTGATTGGTTAAAAAAATGTGCTCAATCACTTGCCTCCTACAGTTGGTTTACAGATGTCATTAACTCAAGACATCTGAACATGATGATAGCGGAAAATAAATAAATAAACAAATAAATAAATAAATGCCAGAGAGTATGATTTAATAGCTAGTAGATTTAACAAAATCCTTCCATATCCTGTTAAGCCAATTCATATAATCACAGTTTATTTTCATTACAAATATAATTATTAACTCAGTGTCCTTTGAACAACCTGAAAGGTTATATGATGTTGTGATGGTTTCACCTCGATAAAAACCTGGATGACTGTGGCTGTACAGGAAGCATTTATGAGGCTATAAAAGCTGCCATCTGTCATAGAGGTATGAAATGATCCTCTTTGGTGTGTTCTTCACATACTTTCCTGAATCTCTGAAATTAAAATGAGGTTCAGCTTCACTGTGTCTTATTAGTTGTGTCTCCAAGATATCTATCTTTATTCCTACTTTAAAAAAGGAGATCTCTTGAAAGGAAATAGACATATATGGAGCAAAGACTTGATATTGCTTTAATGAGCATTCCTTTCCTCTGAATACCTGCTTTTTCTTCAGCTGTTAATAAACTCATACTTGCTCTGAAATGGCTTAAAGGGGTGATATTTTTCAGTATGAGGAACTATCGTTTTAACCACACAGGTAATGCTGCCTAGATTTGATATGTTTCATGCAATTAAGTTAAAAATAAGGCATATTTCCCCAGACAATCCCAGACACCAAGTGTAGCAACTAGATTCTATTTACACTAAGTGAATATATCATATATTCTTAGCGATAATTAATATTTACACTAAGTGCAAATAGTGATCGATGCTATTTACACTATAAGTGCAAATAGCTGTAGCTGCTGTTTATTAAGTGGAATAGCATACTAAGTGAAAATAGTGATATATTCTATTTACACCATGTAAAAGTAGATTTTTTGCAATGTGTAAATAATAATTACATACAATTTATACTTTATTTTGACAGATACATACTATTTGCACCTCAGTATACATTAACAGGATGCAGTAATAACAGAGTGTAAATTATTATATTTATTAAAATTATTAAATGGATGCTACCTTAATGAGACAATAAAAGCCCTCCCTACACCTACCCCTAACCCTACCCAATAAATGCTTTTATTATTATTAAATATTCCGTTAGGCACTTTATTTCCACTTTTAGAACATTGTCTCAATTTTTATTGATAGTAAATGCCTTTCCGATGTGATATGTGATGGGAAAATGGAGAAGAGCGAGCTTGGTAAAGGCAGATTCGAACCCGGGTCGATCGCATCAAAACCAAAATCCTTAAGCCTTACGCTTTAGTGATTGCACCACTGAAGAAAATTAAATATGTGCATTTTTTATTATATTTTTTTAATCTTGTTTGGCCCAACCAGGCATTGTTAGGCGGAGCTAGTGCGAATAGCACTTGCCAACAAGGCTTGCTATTTGCACTTGGTGTAAATGGACACTCCGTAAAGGCAACCTCTTCAATGTCATAGAAAAATACAATTCCTGTACACCTCCAGAAAAACTAACTGTGCAGTAAAATGAAACTAAGCCTCTGCATTCTGATATAAAAATGCATTTCTGTAAATCTCGTTTGTAAAAGCTTTATGAGTCATAAATAGTCCTCACTTTAGATGAGCTCACAAAAATAATAACTACTAAATGTTTTATAACTACCTGAATTAATCATGAATTACAGTATGAATACATGTTAATAAAGCATTTATTAACACACTGAATAACTATTTCTATATGTCTAAATAATATGTATAAATGTGCATTTAAATAGTTTATTAATCCTTTAATTACACTTTCAGAATGATCTTATGAACCACTGACAACATCTAACTGGTTTGTAAATAATGTAATACATGATTTAGAAATGATAAATTGATCATTAATAAAGTATGAAAATGTGATTATTAAACACATTATAGATATGCTAATAAATCAAGAATAAAGCATTGATAGCTGTATATATACAGTAAACTGCTTATTAATGTCTAATTATGCTTTATAAATGATGAATTAACGATTTACTAATGCTTAACATGCTTAATAGTGCATGTGCAGTTATTATGAAATGGTACTGTATATTTTACTAATATATTAGAAATGCTAGTGGTTAAACATGAGATATAATCCGTGTAGCTCTAATGGGCGATCTTTGGTCTCATGTATATATCATTTGTTCCTGGCAAATTGTTTTGGCTGAGGGCAAAGTAAAGTTTCATAACTTTTTTAGGCTATTTAACTTTACCATTGTTGCCAACTAGCACTGACTTTGTTTAACTGAATTGTTTGCTGTATTTCTTGTATAACTTCTTATACATTTTATTTATACTTTTATAATGTCTATTATTGATCCCACATAAACTGACATATATTTAATTGGTTTCACTTTATTTTGATGGTCCCTTTAACATATTCTGTTGACTATAAGTAGTGTTACACCTACATGTCCACTAAGTATCATTAGAGTGTTAGTAGAGTTTTAGTAGACTGGTAGGGTTAGGGTTAGAATAAGCTGACATGTAGTTGCAAAGTTACTTATAGTCAGTAGAATGTCTGTTGGAGGACCATTAGAATAAAGAGTTAGCAGATATTAAGCAGACAGTCTATTAATACCCTAATGAGAGTTAGTTGACATGTAGGTGCAACATTACTTATAGTCAACAGAATGTTCAAAAGGGACCATCAAAATAAAGTGTTACCATTTAATTTTATTACAGTGATAATCATATATATGAACACTTTTTGTCTGAACCACATATTAATGTTTTTTTACCGAAAAGAGTGGTGTTTTATGACTTATTTTGTTTTATTGTAGCCTAAAATATACATACAGAGATAACCAGAGTGAGAGCGAGCTGAGTGATGCTATCAAGAATGCTGCTGTTCCATTAGCAGAGTACCGGACTTGTGTCCACGCGTCCTTGGGAGTTCGTTCTCCAGAGTCGAACTTGGCAAGTCTGAACTACCAAGGAAACAAGTCAGAAGTTTGCATACTTGGTATTGAGAAACGGCCCCTGTCCCCGATCCATCGTGCAGTGTGAACACAGCAGCAACTGAATGCTACCCCAGATAGTCATGCAGTGTGAAAAGAACAGTGATCTGACGACTTTGAAAATCGTGCAGTGTGAACTCGGCATTAGGGACCCTGCTGAAAAATCCAGACTGGTTTATGCTGGTTAGTGTTGGTATAGTGCTGGTCCAGGCTGGTTTAAGCTGGTGTAGTACTAGCTGGTGGACCAGCATATTCATGCTGTTCTCTAAACAAAGCTGGTGAAACTGGTTCATCTGCATGGTCTTGCGATCATGGTCTCTGGTCTCTGTATGCAAGCAGTTTTTGGGGACAAGCATTGTTTTTGCTTGCATGTTTATATATTCAACACATGATGTAAAGAACAATGTAAAAAACAAGATAAGGTTAAAATATGATTTATTGAATTATATGATAACACTGTAATTTATTTTGCTCTCTCTGCTGAAAGTAGAACTGAAATTGTTTTAGTTATGATTAAATTATTAATCAATGTCAGTGGTAAACTAGTAAAACATTTCAAAGCATCAGTGATCTCCTGTTTCAAAAGATCTGTACACAAATCTGTTCAAATGAGCTTGCGTACATTGCATAAGAAAACATTTAGAGATATGAAAATCAATAAAAGCATAATCATAAGCAGTTTGTTCAATAACAGGGGTTATGAGAAGAGCTCTTTCAATGGGTGGTTAATAGTCACCTTTATGACAACTTGATAATGGAAGTTCAAAACTAAAAGTTACTGTTTTTAAAGACTTTCATACTTATTTGGGAAGTCAAATATATCAAAATCCAGCTGTCAGTCACTGATTCCAAAAAGTACACATAGTAAAAAGTATGTCAGTGCAGTCAGGACCATGACATATTGTTGAAAATAGTGATAGCATGCACTTTCAACAATTGCTGAAAGAGAATTAATTCAATCAAAGACAATGGCCAAGGGCCCAACTAAAGAGAATACTATAATGGTAACTTCAAACAGACTTCAACAACTTTTGTACATGTACCACAAGAAAGACAAAACACCAAACTGGTTTGTAATAAGGGAATATGGAAATGCTGCTTTGGGGTTGTTTAGTCATCCTCTGGTGATACGTATTGATTTAATTTGCAGTTGATTTCATCTAAGGCTGTGTGGCTGATAGTCAGCTGTAGTTGTGTTTCTGTTAATCTCTTCTCTCTTTTTTTCCTTTTCTTGTTCCTCTTATCTTCAGTTATTCTGCTTGTAAACAGCAGGTGTTCATCACTAATGCTCAATCATCACTTGTAAGGTGAAACTACTTTATTTGACTAACTGCAACATTGCTTCAGTGTTACTTTTACTCTCTATAGATTGAGACCATATGAAAACTGCAGTGTTTGTTTAATACTGGGGATTTCACTGTGTAAACATGTTACCAGCAAAATATGTGTTTTTCTTTATTAAAAAATGTATTAAAATTAATTTTGAAAACTGTCTTGGTCTTACGAACACACACTAAGAAATGTGATATGTAACAAATATGTTTTGTTGTGGTCTTGCTGGGACCATACCAGCACCCAAAAGACAACATATGCCGTTTCACCAGCACACCAGCATCCCATGCTGGGATTCAGCAAACCAACAACCAGCATCCCATGCTGGTCCCAGCGTGCAAAACATACCTTATGCTGATGACCAGCGATGGTGGATTTTTCAGCAAGGAACTTGAGGGATATTTAAGGGAATTAAAAAAAAAGAATAGAAAAAAAAAGAATAGAAAAAAAGAGGTTGTGCATCTCACCATGTCATTAGGCTATAGTTTGCATTATAGTGGGCTCTAGCTCTAGCTCTCTACCATATTTGACCAGACTTTGATTGTTTGTCTACTTTTGTGATTCTGACAGTGATTGTTACTTACTGAATTGCGCCATGAGCCTTCCTACACAGTCATTATGCTATACCACATTACCCTCCGCTGGATGTATAATGAGCAGCAATAAAATATTTTATTTTATTAAACATAACTAATTACTTTCAAATGACAGTAACTAGTAATATAAAATGTATTACATTTTGGAAGTAACTTGCCCAACTCTGGTGACAGCTGATACTGCTTGGTTTTCTTTGGCACTATTTTTGTTTGTCGGAGCAAAAACAGACATATAACTGGAAATATTGTACTGTATCAAAAACTTTTAAAAAACTGTGGGCCAGCCAAAATGATCTCAAAGATCCCATATATGGAACCAAGAATGACACTCTCTCTGTTCTCAAAAGAAAAGCTGGGTGGTGTGGCGCTATTTTCAGCAGGTTGTGGGTTGAGGTGCCCATCCTCCCACACCTGTCACTCATGGTGGGTGCAGAGCTCACCTCAAGCTGTCCTGAGGGGCGATCTACTTCAGGCCATATCTGTGTGTGGGTCGTATCTCATGCACATTACACCAAGGTCACGTCTGCCGCGTGGTTCTACCTAACACAAGGACCCACCAGATGGTCCCACCTACAAAAAAAAATTAAAAAAAATAAAGAAAGAAAGAAAGAAAGAAGAAAAAAAAGAGAGAGATTCCATTTGCACTTAAACCTGCCTAGACTGCGGTTCCATATTAATCTTGTGTGAGTATATGTTATATATTTGGATTATCTTAGCTGAAAGGGATCAGTATTGAGTCAGTATAGGGTTTCATCCATATCTAAACATTGCAGTGGTGAAGATTTTAATAGTGATGTGAAGAATTATGATTGTTTGCTTCTGGCAATCCTGCTGAGGATTTCCATATTAGCCTGCAGCAACGCATGGTATTTACAGCGTTTTCATTTCACTATCTAACACAAACACAGCGGACTAAAATGTGTTTGAGTTGGGCAGACTTACCAAAGAAAACTACATAGTGATATGGAGTTACGTGCAGTCAGCATACTTAAGTTTATCCCTTTTTTATCTACTTTGTTAATTTCTTTTTCATTAAAGGCACAGCCTCTAACTGCCATAGTTCAAAAGATAGATGACAGTAAATCTGTTCGCAGTAGCTCCCTCAGATGATAAAAAACATTCTCATATATTCCTGTGTTGAACCCCTTTGTGTGCAAAGCTGTGTTTGTAGCTGCACTGCCAATTTTGGGCCAACAATAGTGTTGTCTCGGGAACTGAAAAGTTTGGCAACATCTGAGTCTTTGAAAAGTACAATCTGCTCCCTTTAAAATAATGGATCTTCAGAGCACCAATAGAAACAGGAAAGAACACTGTTTGAGAATGAAATATTTGTTGCTATATAAGGTTCTTGAGTTGGTGTGTGTGGTTCTTTATATAAAGGTATTTTCATCTGACATTGCAGAAATTCCTTAGGTAAAGTTTCAAATTTGTTTTCATAAACATTTGTTATATTAAAAGGGAGCTTAATACCTATATGTCAAAGTAAGTTTAGTTAAATAAATAAAATAAATACATTAAATAAATACATGATTGACACATTTTAATACTATATATATATATATATTTTTTTTTATACATTCTGCCAAATTCGATTCGTCCTAAAAATTAGGGCAGACGTATATAAAGTATACTTTATAATGTATATTATGAGTATACACTCACCTAAAGGATTATTAGGAACACTTGTTCAATTTCTCATTAATGCAATTATCTAATCAACCAATCACATGGCAGTTGCTTCAATGCATTTAGGGGTGTGGTCCTGGTCAAGACAATCTCCTGAACTCCAAACTGAATGTCAGAATGGGAAAGAAAGGTGATTTTTGGCATGGTTGTTGGTGCCAGACGGGCCAGTCTGAGTATTTCACAATCCGCTCAGTTACTGGGATTTTCACGCACAACCATTTCTAGGGTTTACAAAGAATGGTGTGAAAAGGGAAAAACATCCAGTATGAGGCAGTCCTGTGGGCGAAAATGCCTTGTTGATGCTAGAGGTCAGAGGAGAATGGGCAGACTGATTCAGGCTGATAGAAGAGCAACTTTGACTGAAATAACCACTCCTTACAACCGAGGTATGCAGCAAAGCATTTGTGAAGCCACAACACGCACAACTTTGAGGCGGATGGGCTACAACAGCAGAAGACCCCACCGGGTACCACTCATCTCCACTACAAACAGGAAAAAGAGGCTACAAATTGCACAAGCTCACCAAAATTGGACAGTTGAAGACTGGAAAAATGTTGCCTGGTCTGATGAGTCTCGATTTCTGTTGAGACATTCAGATGGTAGAGTCAGAATTTGGCGTAAACAGAATGAGAACATGGATCCATCATGCCTTGTTACCACTGTGCAGGCTGGTGATGGTGGTGTAATGGTGTGGGGGATGTTTTCTTGGCACACTTTAGACCCCTTAGTGCCAATTGGGCATCGTTTAAATGCCACAGCTTACCTGAGCATTGTTTCTGACCATGTCCATCCCTTTATGACCACCATGTACCCATTCTCTGATGGCTACTTCCAGCAGGATAATGCACCATGTCACAAAGCTCGAATCATTTCAAATTGGTTTCTTGAACATGACAATGAGTTCACTGTACTAAAATGGCCCCCACAGTCACCAGATCAGCCATGGCAAAAGCTTACCAATTTCGGGTTCTTCCATTCGGCTAGCCTTGTAACCACATGTATACAAAATGCATGGATGCAGTACTGGCTTCATTAGGATTCCGGGGCATCCACATTTTTAATTACATAGACGATTGCTAATATTAACACAATCGCGAGAGATGGGGCTTTAACACAGAGACAGTGTAGTTTTAGCTCATCTAGTTTCTCTAGGGTTGAGACTCAACACCAAGTAAAGTGTACCGTAAAGTGTACCGTACCAAAGAGTGTTAGGTCTCATGGCATCAGCATCCACGGGTTTCCTTTTGGGGTTGTTGCACATAAGACCATTTCAGTTGTGGCTCAAAGCCAGAGGAATTTAGGGCCAATCCTCAAGGCGAATAAAAGTGGCACACCGTGTGGCTTCGTACACTAACTATGTGGTTCAGACCCTGGTTCCTTGCCTTGGGTCCCACTCTAGGCGTACCTTGTCGTCGCAAACTGCTAACGACGGACGCCTTCTTGATGGGCTAGGGTGTGGTCTTAAGTGGTCGTCCAGCCCAAGGGGAATGGGAGGGTCATCAGCTTGATTAGCACATCAACTGCATCGAGCTGATGGCTGTATTTCTGGCCCTGAAATACGTTCTCCCCCAGTTGAGGGGCTGTCATGTCCTAGTGCGGGTGGACAGTACAGCGACAGGCTCATATATAAATCACCAGGGAGTTCTGCACTCACACAATCTAAACAGGATAGCAGTGTACATTCCGGGGCAGTTGAATGTGGGAGCAGATTTACTGTCCAGACAGAAATTACAGATGGGGGAATGGAAACTCCACCCTGAAAGTAGTCGATCAGAGCTGGACCAGATTTAACAGAGTGGAAGTGGACCTCTTCGCCTCTTATCAGACAGTGCAATGTCCCCTCTACTTCTCTTTCAGTCACCCAGCCCCGTTGGGTCTGGATGCGATGGCTCATACATGGCACAAAATGCACCTGTATGCCTTCCCCCCGTCACTTTGCTCCCGGGAGTTCTAGCCAGGGTTCGCCAACAAGGGTCTTGCCTCTTATTGATAGCGCCGTCTTGGCCGAAAAGAGTATGGTTCTCGGAGATAGCGTCTCTCCTCAACGTCTCGCCATGGGCAATTCCAGTGAGGAAGGACCTTCTGTCTCAGGCAGAGGGCACGATATGCCATCTGAGGTCCGACCTGTGGAACCTTCATGTTTGGCCCTTGATGGGCACCAACTGAGGGACACTGGGCTTTTGCCTGCAGTTATTGAGACCATCCTAAGTGCTAGGACTTCATCCACTAGGAAAGTTTATGCCAATAAATGGGGTGTCTTTGAAAGATGGTGTACAACACATAATGTAGATCCAGTTAACTGCCAGGTTGTTTCAGTTCTGGACTTTCTGCAAGAGAAATTGTCAACAGGCACTTGCCCCTCCCCTCTTTCGGTTTATCACACCCTGGTGGATGGGATGCCACTTGGGAGGCATCCTCTGCTCGCTTGCTTCATTCCTGGGGCCAGGCGGTTAAGGCCTCCTGTAAGATCCAAGATTCCTTCATGGGACTTAGCTATAGTCCTTGCGGGTCTGGTTGAGACCCCTTTGAACCTTTAGAGTCAGCGTCTGACAAACTTCTGACCCTAAAAATGTTTTTTTCTTATGTCTGTAACTTCTCTAAAAAGAATTGGGGATATGCAGGCTCTGTCAATATCGCCATCCTGCTTAGTCTTTGCCTCAGGAATGGTGAAAGTGATTTTGCATCCTCATCCTGACTACCTGCCTAAGGTTCCTTTCTCGACTGTACATCCCTCTTGAAACCTTCTGCCCTCTGCCGTTTGAAATTTTGATCAGGAAAGACTTCATAGACTGAGTCCAGTTCGTGCTCTCCAGGCCTACGTCCACCGCACTAGCCAGTGGCATAAGTCAGAGCAACTGTTTGTTTGCCATGGGGTCCGTAACAGAAGTTATGCTGCCACCAAACAAACCATGTCACATTGGATCAGGGATGCTATTGCTCTTGCCTATGAGGTGCGCAGTCAAGCTTCGCCTATAGGTTTAAGGGCTCACTCCACCAGGGGGGGTCGTCTCCTCTACTGCATTAGCAAGGGGTGCCCCCTTACAAAGTGTTTGTGATGCGGCAGGTTGGTTCTCTCTGCACACATTCATAAGATTTTATAGCTTGGATGCTCATGCCACTCCAGGCTATCATGTCCATCTTCCCATATGCACTTTGTGCAGCATCTCGTTCCACTTTATCAGGGAACAGGGTTACAGTCAAGTAACCCCAAGAGTTCTCTGGAGTGACGACTCATGCTTCTCTGTCTGGGAATCCAATGGACGAGTCTGGGTTTGGCGGTTGCCAGGAGAATGGCACTTGCCTGACTGCATTGTGTCAAGTGTAAAGTTTGGTGGAGAGGGTATTAGTTTGGGGATGGTCCAACATGACTGCGGACCATTGCACAAAGCAAGATCTATAAAGACATGGATGAGCAAGTTTGGTGTGGAGGAACAGACTGGCCTCAACCAATAGAACACCTTTGGGATGAATTAGAGCGGAGACTGCAAGCCAGGCCTTCTCGTCAGTGCCTGACCTCACAAATGCGCTTCTAGAAGAATGGTCAAAAATTCCCATAAACACTCTCCTAAACCTTGTGGAAAGCCTTTCCAGAAGAGTTGAAGCTGTTATAGCTGCAAAGGGTGGGCCAAGTTCATTTTAAACCGCACAGATTAAGAATAGGATGTCATTAAAGTTCATGTGCATGTAAGGGCACATGACTAACTGCAATATAGTTTGTGTGTGTGTGTGTGTGCGTGCGTGTGCAAGTGCATGTGCGTAGCGAGAGAGAGAGAGAGAGAGAGAGAGAGAGAGAGAGCAGCCAAGCTAATATAAATGTAAAAAAAAAAGTGTTTTTAAATATTACTAAATATAGCCAGTGTTGACTGATAGGGGAGAGCGGGGCACAACCTAACACTTTTTGGTTTTCTCAGTTTGTGTAAAGCCACTTGTGTTTCAGAGTATTTATTTTTTTCCCACATTAATTTCACACGTCTAGTACAATTATGTGGTTTTGTTTAATTAATACAGTGTATACTTTTTTCTTGATTTGGTCATGTTACACATTGTAACATGACCATATATTAACTTAAAATGTTACCTGATATAATCAAAAACAAACTAAAATATTTTGTCAATAAAATACAATTATTATTTATTTTTATTTTTTAAATAACTATCTAAAATAATATCAGATTTGTCTTATTTTAAATAAACACAAAAAAACAGAGATGAAAAATTAAACTTAAGTATGAAATGTACTTCTGCTATGGTTAAATAAATGTTCAGTAATATCTTCCAAAGATTTTTTTTTAAATTTTGGCACAATTTTTTCTCTAAATAATGTTGATATGGCAACTAGTAAATACACTTAGTTTCGTCATCCTGGCATGTGCGGAAAGTTTTAAACCATGCGAGTTACAACTAACCCCACGTTAGGTTGTGCCCTGCCTCCCCTATATACAATAGCATACAGACAACATTTAATATCATGGTTTTCTCCTATAGCATAAACCATTATTTAATAATAATTTTCAAAAAGTTGATCATTTCTGTGGGGCAAGTGCTACTCCAAGTAATTTTTGTTAAGAGTCACTAAAAGAGACAATTTAAGCTGCTATTTGGCAACCAGAACATGGTCTGTCACTGTCATTGGAATCAGGACTACAGTAGCATCCATTGGGAGAATGACAAAGGCCTGTGTGGACATTTGGTCACGTCCTGCGCCACCTGGAAAGATGTCATAAAAAGAGAAAACTGTCAAATTTGAATAAGAGAAAAAGACACATAGGCACTGTGTTGGCCGGCTCAGGCACACAGATCTCAGAACACAATGCTATCACAGCTGCTGTGACTGTTCGGGGACACAAGCCTTTAGCCTGGGCTGTCAGTTGTGCTATCTCTTTCCCGCAGCTCAAATAAAGCCTCTTCACCTTTGCTCTTGCCCCAGTCAGGAAATGTTGGCAATCTCAGGGGGCTGTACTTGAGGACACTACAGATTTAGCACTGGCAGCTTGAAGACTGCGATTGTACTTTTTGTCATTTCACAAACGCATTGAAAAGAAAGCATTTTTCTAGAGCCACGATTGTAAGAGTAATGTTAAAGCCTTGCTGTTGTGTTAAAAATCTCTGTACTCCATTTATGTTGGGGTCAAATCGATTTCCATGCATTTTTACCAGAAATCGACATTATGAAAAACACCAAAGATTCATGTAAAAAAAACAAGAATTTCGAGTGTGTCATTTCTATATTGTCTTAGGAGTCAATTATCCCCATATATTTTATGGCCGCATACGCTCGCCTCTTCAGTCCGGGGCACGAGGGACATCAACTTCTGTAGCTGCTCGGCTTCCCTGGGACCGCGTCATTTAAGCCCAACGGTGGCGTTGCGTGATCCTACCTGGGAATTTGAATTCGGTGACTCTGCAGCTTTGGTGGTGTGGGAATCCCTCCCCGCTCCCCTCCTGGGCCTACGAGGAAGAGGAAGAGAGCGGTCTCTTGAGGAGAGTCACGCTCTGCATTTAACAGGTCAAGTGACAAGGCTCTATTCAATTCAGGTGTGCCTCATCATGCGAGGCCAGTCCTGGTTGTTACCGCGCCCCTCCTCTTTCTCATACCCACTCCTGTCAAGAATAGGTCTCTGCAGGACAGTAATAGGAGTTACCAGATCAGTGGGCGAGGCCATAAACAAAGGCGTTTTCGACCGCATTACCTGATTTGCCCACATCACAGTGAGGGGAGTAGTGGTGGGGTTGAGTTGGGTGAAGGGCATCTTTTCCTTGTGTGATTTATAAACACCCACCAGTTTAAAATGCCCACAAATTTAGAAACAACCACTTTTGTTCCACAAGCAACGATTTAAGGGACGGAGTGGTGCAGGAGGAGCCGTTCTGTCACAGTATGTATCGGCTATATATACATATAAGACTAAAATATTTTCTTTCATTTTTATAGTGCATTATTTTTGTTTATTTCTACAGTATTTGTACCTAGCCTCTGCTTATGAGGGTAAAATGGGTTTCTTACACTTTTCAATTCTGCAGCAGCCTAGTAATTGAGATCCCAAAAAACTAACAACCAAAAACATCCTTTCACAGATAGCCTACTTCTGTTTTTTGTTTGTTTGTTTGTTTGTTTGTTTGTTTGTTTGTCTTTTTTTGTTGTTGTTGTTGTTTGTTTTGTTTTTGTTGTTTTCCCCCTGACAATTTTTTTCCGTGTTGATTTTGGTGAATTGCACGGAAACCAATGGGGGTGAATGTGACCACTAACACAATCAATGCAACAACAATTTGTAAAGACTTTTGAAAACACATCTATGTGTTAAAACTGCATGCACATTCATGAAACCAAGATGAGAAATGTTAACAAAATTTCAAGAAACCATTTTGATACCAGGTGTAAACAGGTCCTTAGTGAAGGATGGGGGTGCTAAAAACAATATTAGAGGCCAGAAGCATTATGGGACATAATGAACCTATTTTTTTATTATTATTATTTTGATGACCAGAGACATTTCTGGCTCACTTGGTGCTCTAGGCAAGAGCATGATATATATCAGAAATCTGCTCTATAAAAATTTGAATATTTGGCCTAAAGTCTTTTTGCTAAACTATTTTATTAATATTGAATTCAATGTGCATTGGACTATGGAACTAGACTGGGTAAACCCAGCCTGATCTGCCACATGGCGCACTATTTGTGGGTTTAACACAATGACGGATAGAGTCGCTGCCTGTTGATCACACTTGTGGATTGATTGGTTGAAGGACTATCCAATTGCATACAGAGTCATTTGAATTATGCTCGTTTATCACGCCTCTTGTGGTCTAATTGGTTGAAGGACTATCCAATTGCGTACAGAGTCATTTGAACTATGCTCGTTTATCACGCCTCTTGTGCAGTAGAAAACGCAGAGCAGACTCCCCAGACCAGTGTTCAATCTTAAATTGAGCTTGGTCTTTTGGCTAACTTTTGATTTCTCGGACCACGGAAACCCGATTTTACGGTTACGGTTTTCCCAGGGATTTGAAATGAAGGCAAATTGTGCGGGGGTTTTTTGTGTGCAAATTCTACAGGAAAGAACAACAGCATAAATGGTTCTTGAAAAATCTTACCAACTGTTTTGAACAATCAAAAGGAGGCCTATGACAAATTTCAGGTGAGGTTCAAAGATAATACAAAGTGTTTTTCATTAAAAAAGAACAAAACCCACAAAACAATTCGCAATTTTAACAGTATGAAAATGTTAAAAATAACATAATAATAACCAAAATAATAAAATAAAAAATGTCAATCAAAAATCAATCACATTTATCATGGAAAAAACCAGGGGCCAGATTAGCCAGATAACAACAACTCATCAACAAGCGGGTTTACAACATTCAATTTCAGACAAAGACACATGGCAAACATGAGGGCTTAAATGCACATGGCAATACACAAATACAATGACTGGATGAGGGACACCTGTGAACAATGATTAACCAATGACAACATGACACAGGAACACATGGCAGGATCACATGAGGGCAAGGGAATCACATGACAATGGAACACATGACAACACCAGGAAGCGTGACAGAACATGATAGTGAACAAAGCTGTGAACATGACAAACTCAAAAACATGAACCACAACCCAAAACACCCTGTGACAGTAGTTTTATCTTCTGCGGTTTTCTAGTTATTCTGACCAGGCTACAAGTTATAGTACGCTCTCTGACCATCCAATTAAAGGAGGTGAAAATGATGATGCCTGCTAGATGGCCGCGGTGTTGCCAACTCGAAATCTGATTGGCTGTTTAAATCTGAACGATTATCTGATTGGTTAAAGTACACAGTTTCATTGCCATTCATTTTAAGCAAGAGGCGCCCGCAATATTGATTCTGAAGGCCTCAAGGCAGATTTATTTGACCCTAGCAACACATGATGCCTGAAATATGATTGGATAAAAGCTCTAACATAAACAAACACTACTGGAAGCAGTGCAACCAAGAGAAAAGCCATGAAAATAAGAAAATAGACTATTGGGAATAATTTAACACACATTCATGGGATAAATATATTAAAATTTAAGTCAGTGATTCTGGTAGTGATTATGCCAGTAGAGAAGGCCTTGCTGGCCCTGACGGCCCACCACTGCTACATCCTAATGATGGTGGAAATATGCACCCACAGAGCTTGAGCTTGAGCTTGAAAAATATATATTTTTTTTTTTCCAAAAATATGACTGGTGCCTCATGAGAATAAATAAATAAAAGGCTCAGAGAAAGTGGTCATGAAAACTATAAATATAGCCTTAGTCAGACCTAGACTGACTAGATTTCCCCGAAGAGGTCAGGTACATTTTTGTTTCATAGATGTACTTTATGATTTTAATCTCATCCAAAATTTGCTGTTGCACTGCCTTTATTATCTTTGCAAACTTTCCTGGTAATATAACAGTTGGTGGTTTAAGTACTACTGCTGTAAAAGAGAAATAATAAAAAAGAATGATAATTGTATCTGAATAGTGCTGCTGACTTTAAAAGAATAATTGATTACACTGTACAATAAGATTCCTTTTTACATTAGTTAACATGAACCAAAAAAAAAAAAAGGTCTTTGTTAATCTTAATTTAATGTTAATTAAAAAATTCTTAATACATCGTTAAAATCAAAAGTTGGATCTGTTAATGTTATTTAATGGACCTGAACAGTTACAACATTAACAAAAAATAAATAAATACTGTAACATACTGTACTGTTTTAAGCTTTTATTTTATTTTATTTTATTTTTAAATCTCTCTGCGACCAAACTCGAAAAGTACATAATATTCTGGGATTTAAAACCTGAGCATCCCAGATCTTTATGAAACAGATTCACTAGTTCGACAGGATTAAAAGATAAAAGAGGATATAAATACTGTTTAGTCTTGTGATGTTGCACTGTCCTGTGGAGGTACTGTGGGAGTTTGCGTTCATCCTTGTATGACAGAAGAAAAAGACACACAACTCAGTCTGAGAATGCTAGAAGAGCAATAATGAGGAGAGAGACTACAGGTCCAGAACTACAGGGGTTCTGAGTGAGAGATGCGTATAACAGTAATGAGTCTAATGGGAAGAGAAGGAGAGCCTGAGAGAACAATTGTGTGCTGGAGAGAAGAAAGGATAGAAAGAACTGAACAAAGAAATGAACAATTGGGTAAAAATAAGAGAGATGGAGAGTGAAACCTGAGGGAGTTGTAAGACAAGGTTATTGTCAGGAGAGCTGCTCCGTTGGTGGAGTGTGAATGTAAGGGAAAGGTCATGTGGGAGATTGGGATCAGGAAGGTCAACTTTGTAGTTATTAGACCTCATAGGTTAGCGGTGTGATGGGTTGGCTTCATCCTCGGAATACCTTTCGACAGTTCTCCAGAACTCAACCTTGTTGTTTGTTGTGTGATACACTTTACAATAACAGTACATGAATAATCATGTACTAACAGCTGAATTAATAGCTACTTCAACATGAACTCAGTGTTAGTGAAGATATTAACTAATCATGAACCAATGAAGAGCTATCCTTAACTCTGACAGGACTCATAAGGATTCATGCATGAATAACAGCAGCCTTAACTACATGTTAGTACATGTTTGATAGTTAATGCCTTAATGAACATTTAGGGGTCAACTGACTCTATCAGGCTCTGTAAGAAGGAATAAGAAATATTTGACTTTGAAATAAATTTAAACAATTTATTATTGTCATAATTTAAGATATTTGACAGCAGCTTTGTCATAAACATTACTGAAAGGCACAGGAATAGTTTGTCATCATTTTCACTGATCCTCATCAAACATAGAAAATAGTAAATCCACTAATAATTTATCTTAAAAGGTCTTAATCTGTTTTGTGATATTCTTTCCCATCAAACTCAACCTACTTTGACTTACAACAGTTCCTGAGGAATCATTTTCCCCAAAAAATTACCAAACAGGAAACATGAACTAAGGTCAGGGGAACATTGGGAACTTTCCATCCAGATGATACTGTATCTCCGTTCTCAGATTTACTAAACAGGGCAAATTAGTGTGAGTGCAATTCCATAAAAGCGCCGATGGGAGTGGACAGTTTTGTGCGTGATCTACTGACAACATGCAAATTAAAGAGCACAGACGCAGCCGCCATCATTTCTGTAATGACCATTGCAATCTACCAGTTAGCATCTAGTTTACTTTTCTGGGGCGGTAAATAATGTCACGAACACCAGTAAATTGATGAGCGCAAACCTTTGTAAATCCCCGTGCATGATTCATTTAAATACTATCCTCTAAAAATGTTTAGCCCTAAAGGGAAACGCCTACAAATGCATATGCAATACACCTGCCCATAGAAACGAAGGATCCGACCACAGGCCGAAGGTTTGCCGACAGTGTGGGGTGATTGCAATCCAGTATGTGCCACTCTGCCACGCCCATCTCAGGCCCTGGCCATGAAGCCAGTGTTGAAGCGGCCTCATATGAAGCAACCTCAGCCGTGTTACTGTGGCTGCCATATGCCCCAGGAGCCTCTGAAAAAGTTTCAGTGGTGCCGCTGTCCTGCCATTGAACAAATTCAAGCAGTTCAACATTGACTGGACGCGCACCTCCGTGAGGCACGCTGTCTAGTTGACCGAGTCTGGCTCCATACCGAGATAAGAGATCCTCTGCGCAGGGAGTGTTTGCTCTTGTCCCAGTTGATATGAAGACCCAACAGACCGAGGTGCCTGAGCACCATGTCCCTGTGTTCACACAACTGCTCTTGCGAGTGGGCTAGAAGGAGCCAGTCGCCAAGGTAGTTGAGGATGCGAATGCCACATTCTCTCAGGGGAACAATGGCTGCCTCTGTGACTTTCGTAAAGACAGGAGGCGACAGTGCCAGCCTGAAGGACTCGAAAGCAAAGCGCAGAAACGGCCTGTGTTGAGAACGAATCGAGACATGAAAGTACGTGTACTTCAGGTCGATCGCTGCAAACCAACCTCGGGGACGGATGCAATCGAATGACATAACATCTCGAATGGGCTTGTGAGGTGCACGATTAAAGGTTCGCAAGTCCAAGATTTCTTGGGTACAATGAAGTAAGGGCTGTAGAACCCCATCTTCATATTGGCTGGAGGGACCGGCTTGATCGCATCCTTCGCCAGTAGGACTTTTTCCACAAGACAGGGGCATCACTGCTCCACACAGAGGTGAAGTGGATGCCCCTAAACTTGGGGAGACACCGGACGAACTGAATTGCATAGCTGAGTTTGATAGTGAGGTGGAGTGAGGGCAGGGACCCGACTCGAGAGACATAGCGTTCCGAAGTTGGTTCTGAGTATGCGGTGCAACACTTACCTGTCTCCACGGTTGGACAGAGGGTGTGTGAGAAGACCTGGTGCATACTCGTACCGCACACTGCTGGTGACTGAAGAAGGGGACGAGAGCGGCAAAGCATGGTGTCGCACACTGTCACCCTCACCTCCTTGTGGAGCGTGCAAAATACAAAAATGCAAAGATATGACCATCCACTCCCGTATTTTGCAGGGGGCAGAACGTGTGATGCAAAGTTCGCATACCAATGTCTATTGGCTCGTTTAGTTTCACTCAAAGTGGATGGGTCTCTCAAGCGAGATCCCATTTCATCGGATCATCTCTGATGTACATACGTCAAGAGTGATCGACTGAAAGGGAATGTACCATAACAATGACATATAAATATAAAAATCAGAAAACGGTTTAGATAAAAATTCATTAGTGGTAGTTATTAGTCTATGTTCCACATTTGATTAATTGCATCTGTGTAATTAATGGCTAAATAATCATAAGCCATTCCAATTATTTGTGACAAATCTGCAGATGGCAGATTATATTACAGTTTAAATTATGACATTATTAAATCACGTTTAATTCAAATTCAGAGTACTTTTTTATTCTTACGGAGTCTAATTGATTTCGTCTACCCCTATAGTTAATTATTGCATTAACTATCAAACATGTACTAACATGTAGTTAAGGCTGCTGTTGTCATGTATGAAACCTTTGGAATCCTGTCGTAGTTAAGGATAGCTCTTCACTGCCTCATGATTAGTTCATATCTTCACTAATCATCAGGGCCTCATTTATAAAACTGTACATAGATTTCATCCTAAAAGTGTACATACACACAGAAGTTTTCAGATTTATAAAACAATGCATATGCCAGAACCTGCACAGGAACCTTTACTATGTATAACCTCATCTGCATATAATTTCCATACATATTTCCATCCACGACACAATTTTTAACACTGTCAAAGGTACAAGACATTGAAAAATATTAGATACAGACTATAAATGCCCTTTGTGACTTATACAATACATTGCTGAAAATTATCCATCCTTTTCTATGTTTTAGAATAAATATATAGGCTATCAAAATATCCATAAAAACAAAATTGTGTAAAATATTTCTCAGATAAAGTTTTTATTTTAAAAAAAGTTGCTGTTTGGATTTAAATTAGCAAATGCTTAAAAGTCAATGATTGGATTATTATTGCAGTGATTATGTTTCTAGCATGTTATATGTTTGGCAACAGTTCTTATAACCCTGATTGATGGAGTGTGTAGCTTTTCATTTCTAAAACAACCATAGGAAGACACATCATGGTCATATTCCAGGATGACAATGTCAAGATTCATCAGGCTCAAACTGTGCAAGAATGTTTGGGAGGGAGCATGAAGAATCATTTTCACACATGTATTGGCATCTCTGAGTCCGAACCTTAAATTCAGTGAAAGTCTTTGGGGTGTTCTGGAGGAGACTTTACAGAGTGATGGACTCTTGCACTGTCAATACAAGATCTTGAGCAAAAAAGTATGCACCTCTTGAGCATTCACAGTATTTATTTTCATCAAGAGGTGCATTCATTTTTGGTCAAGATCATGTCTTTCTTTAAAGAACCATATTTTCATTCTCCATTACCATTTTTTACTCAGTGACACTAGGGGCAATATTTACTAAACAGGGCAAATTAGCATGAGAGCGCAAAACCAAAAATGTGCCAATGGGAGTGGAAATTTCTGCATGTGATCTACTGATGACATGCCAATTAAATAACACAAACACAGCCGGATCATTTCCATAATGACCAACACAATTTACTAAGAGTAGTGCAAATTAGTGTCTGATTTAAGACATGCTTATTAAATCTTAGTAAATCACCTTGCATGATTCATTTAAATGCTCTCCTTCAATACATTTTGCGTCTGAAAGGGAAACTCCTACAAACGCATTTGCAATAAGGTCAGCTGCAGAAATAACCCTGTCCACCCTGTCTTTAGTAAATCCAAAAGAGGGCTTGTGCTGGTGCATGCTGTTACTAAATCTAGACCTACATCTTTTAGTTTAAGTAGCCTATTGATGAAAAGTAGTTTTACATAGTGGCAAAATAATTTTTATTGATGGAAATCGATTAACCCGGTCTCTTATTCAAAGAGGTGGTGTTTTGAATTTGTACAATGTGAATTGTACAAAAATTCAACATTTTTAAAAAGTAAATATGAAAGTCCTCCCCTAACCCCAGCCCTATACCTAAACCCCCACTAGGACATAAGCAAATACAAATGAGATCACGCAAATTCATACAAATAAGCCACAAACTTAAAATAGATACGAATTGCCATGAGATTGTGTTGAAACCCAAAAGTTTATTAGTTAATAAAGTTTTAACTCGATTTAGCTTTTCCTAAATTTGTAGAATAACTAAAAATAAATGTTTGAAAGATGGCGTATAGATAGAAATCTTTGAAAGATGGAGTAGATAGAACTAAAAATAAGATTTTTGTTCAGTAATAAATAAATCAAAATACTAGGTAATTAATTATATTAATTTTAGAATGATTTTAATTAGTTGAAATTAATTATGTAGTTATAACAAGTTCCAGTTCAACTTTCTTTGGGGTGTGGCCAATTTAATTAAAATTCACACTTTTTACAATGAAGATTTGAGAATATTTGTTGACTAAAAGACTATAAAGAAGGTAACTATTATTAATAATAGTTAATAACAGCCAATACAACAGTTAGTACACATCAAAGATGTGTGTACTATTCTTACTGTTACTATTTTTGAAGCAATCCAAAAAACGCATAAACTTATTGTAACTTTGTATCAATATCCACATACAAAAAATATAAAAGTACTGGTTGCATGGTGATGGTAGTTGTTAATTTAATGTAAATGATGCTCCATATGCATTTAATGCAATGGTTCAAGTTTTTAAAGGTTTTTATTATCACATTTCTTAGAAGAAATTTTAAGCATTATATTTGTTCAGTGCGTTTCATTTCTCATTAACTGAGAATCTTTCAAAAGAAAGCCTCCCAACTCCCCAAATGCAAGACTCTTTGAAAGAGAAAAAGGAAGAATATGCACTGAATATCTCAGAAAACATTAGGATGAAAATATAATGTGTTTGAAGTTAATTTATATTGTTGTTGAATACAGAAGACAAAAAGGAATTGTGTGCTTTGAGTTTATGAATGAAAAGGATTGCCAGGATCAAAAGTGTTGAAATGTGTCTTTGTGGATAATGAGAACTTGTGCCAATTCACAGTCAGATGCTATTTCTGTGAAATTGCCGCATATAATACATAAATGTTCCATCTCTGATGCAAGAAATGGTAAATAGCAAGGTACAAATGCATTTGGATGTTGTTGTTTCTCAGAACTCTATTCAAACCTTCAAGCTCAAAGTGCACCACGTAGAAGGGTATTCAGATTTCCCAAGACAGGTATAAAAACCAATACGAGTTATGAGCCTGTGTGAATGATTCATGAACAGCAGTCATAAAATACATGTAAAGAGAAAACAACTGCTCATTATGCGTCTTTCTTCAGGTTCCTTCAGTGATCACTGTTTTTTTTTGGTTTTGTTTTGTTTTTTTCTATCTAACAAAGCGTCTCAGGCATGTTTGTGTTATAGAAGATCATTTTATGTTCCTTGTTACTGGCAGATCAGGAACCACATGGTGGAACAGCAGAGCTCAAGGGTCTAATACCAGCAACACCAAGATGTGTTATGTTGAATAAATTAATTATCAAGAGACTCTTGTAATTGATTTACAGGGTAAATGAAGAGTGTGTGTTTTTTATTTGTCAAATACAGATCACATGTAAATAACCTCTGCATACATTTATTCAGGTTTTGTCAGTTTTCAAGCTTCTACATTGATTTATGAAATGCCATCAACTGCCTCATATTACACTTAGGGCTTAAACAACACGCAAATGTTATACAGTGGCCATAAAAAGTATTAGCAAAGTTAAACAACATTTAAAAATTATGTAAATGCCACACTGTAAACCCTAATGCTCAAAATACTTAATTGGTTTGAGTAGGACAAACTTAAATTAAACAAATTTGTTCAGTTAAATGAACTGTTATGAGTATTTAGAACTTTTTTTTCTCGGCATGCTTTGCCAATGGTACTTGAAAAGGAGAGTAAATGCTAAAATAAAATTAAGTGTTATATAATGTTTTTGTTCAATACTAATGGTAAGGGAGATTTAGTAGTGATTCATATTTTGTTAAGCTAATTTAGAAGAGTTTCTGTTCATGTATGTTTTTTGGAGAGTTACCATGGAGACAAGTGGCGCATGCTGCTTGGTTTGAGAGCAGGTAAATTACATGTTTTAAGTTGCTGTACTCATTCAGTAAGTGTTATACTATGCTATCGTTAGCATGTTAGCAAAGTGCCATTTTCTGAATTAGTCTGTTATAGCTAGCAAAATATTTAGACATAACAGATAACATGATAATTTTAAGTTTAATGTATAGTGTACTCAAATATTTAAAGTTAAGAACAATAAAATTGTATGAGTACAAATCTTAAACTTAATTTTTAAGTTCTGACAACTTAGGGTTTACAGGAAGTAAATAACTCATTTGATTTGAAAGAAGTAAATAAAATAACAAATAAAAAAGTTAACTAAATTTATATGAATTGCTATCAAAATGTATAAGTTAGCTTCAAGTTAGAAGCAATTAACATGCATGAGTAACAAACTCAAAACTTGATAGTTCTTGATAGATCTTTTAACTCTCTTTAATGCCCAATAGATTAAGCCTCTCTGTCACCACCATCGCAGTGATCGGCATGTCACTGGTATCGACCTAGTCAGCCTGGTAGAATGTCACCATGAACTCATCCAGTCCTCTCAAACGATGAATGTGCATGCTCTGCTCCCAAACAAAATCACACACAACTTGTCTCCATCGCCAAGCATAGCTAATATAACACAGGCGTGGAGGGACACTTTTTAAATTGTTTGCTTGCTATTTTTTTTTTCTCCTATCTTTGTTTTCTTTCTTTTTTCCACACACACTGCTGCTTTTACGCTGCACAGACGCAAACAGATTCCTGAAGACAATGAAGCTGATAGCGTGTTTGCAGGCAGTCTTATTGAACTGCGCTGGCCAGTAGTATTGGTCTGAATTTACACTCAGACACCAGGTTACGCAGGTGTCCTCCATAGCGTCAGCAACTGATGCAGCATTGAGTTCCCTCGAAAAAGTAACTGTATTTTATCATTTAAAACTCAATATACACTTTGTTTCGTGAATTTTGTTCTTTTTCTTTAAAGTTTAAACTAAAGGCCACTGTATCTCCACAGATCCAAGGTGCATCCATTAATAGATATGCACCCCAATTGTGGTTTTATAACAGATATTTCTAATACAAGAATAATCTCATTTTGTGAAGATTAAGTATAGACTCTGACATTATCAAAAATGAAAGAGAACAATGGAGTATTTTATTAAATGGATTTGTTTTGTTTCAGAGAGAAATTCTGCTGAGGTATTAAAGATGTTTTGCATTTTGATTATTGATGTCGGTATATTGAGCTACAGAACAGTACTTGGAGCTGAAGTTTGCCTTGTTGGTCTGATATAAAAATCCCTATAATCCTAAAAGGCTTTCAATCAAACTAGGAATACATTTGAAGTTAAATCAAGTTCAGCCAATGCACTAGATAGGCGAGTGATGTGATATATGGTTTCTTTAACAGTGGGTACTTTTGGCCCTCTGTGCTTTAAATAAACTCTTTTAAAACACACTCTAAAAAGTATTGTTAAAAAAATAAAAAATAAAAAATCTAAATGTTTCCAACAAAGTGTCCTTTCTACCACATCTAAAATACATTGTATGGGTGAAAATTATCGATTTTTCTTTTACGCCAAAAAATCATTAGGATATTAAGTAAAGATCATGTCCCATGAATATATTTTGTAAATTTCCTAACGTAAAAATATAAAAATGTATTATTAGTAGTAATATGCACTGCTAAGGACTTAATTTGGACAATGATTTTCTCAATATTTTGATTTTTTTGAATCCTCAGATTCCAGATTTTCAAATAGTTGTATTTCGGCCAAATATTGTCATATCCTAACAAACCATACATCAATGAAAAGCTTATTTATTCTGCTTCCAAACTCAATAAAATGACTAGTTTTGTGGTCCATGGTCACATTTTAAAGCTGAAGTACTTAAATAGCAACTTCTTTAAAAGGGTACCTTTTATACAGTATATGACATTTTCTAAAAACAGATATTTTTAACAGAATTACAGCTTGTTTGGAAATAATGCACAGTAAAAATATTTTGCTCACAAATAATATTTGCAAGTGATCTCTACTGACACTGCAAACCAGCCAACACTAACTTTTGGCAAGACTAAAAATTTAAATCATTTACACAATACACAATGAACATATATATTTCACTTTGTTTAGATTGGATGATTTCAATGATTTAAGTGTCTTTGTTTAATAAGTTCTTGAACAAGGGTACAATAATAAAATCTATAAAGTTTTTTTTTTTTTCTTCACAAAAAAACAAAAACAAAAAAACAAAAAAAAAAAAACAACCTTCAACCTTGTTAGTTTTGATAAAACTGAACCTCTATTACACAATCATGCCTGTAATTGAAGAAACACCCATATTCAGTGAAATAAAATCTGTGAGGCATCTTTTTAATTGTGCCATTAAATCAAAATGATCACCAAATAGCAGTAAGACAACTCATCACTGAATTCTATCAGTTAAATGTGATCAAATAAATTAACATAATTTCCATAAAGCTTTAATATCACTGCACTTTAAAGAGCACCATTATATAACACCTTAAAAGTTACATAAAAAATGTGTGTTCTGTTGAAGTGTATTATGTTGCCTATTGTTCAGAAAAAAAACACTCATGTTTTACCGAGCAGCTCCTCAAGGTTAGAAAAATACAAAGAGAAAAAAAGTTGACTTCTGACATTGTAAAATCACAGCCAAATTGAATCATAAAAATGTCTGAGAGCATGCAGTTCTTTTAAAGTGAGTTTTTTAAAACATGATTTTCTTCAAAGGCTAAATAACATGGTGCTGTGAACTGACATGACAGAATTGCGAAGAACAAAAGAGGCTCTTCCGGAGTTCTCAGAGAACCAAAATTTAAATAGGGAATTCAAAACTCTACATTAACTTAAACATTACCTTATACATTAACTTAAATCAAAGAATTCAGCTTTACAGCATCAAAAATGCGTAATTGGTAAATAAAAATTCTTTACGGCTTTGCCTTCATTAGAAAAAGTTCCAGTCAATACATCTCTGTGGTTTTCATTGATCATATTCCTCATTCCCTTATAGGGAACAGAGGTTACAACAGTAACCAAGACGTTTCCTATCTGTCAGTCACTTCGATGTGGTGTTGAAGACTGATACTAGAGGTCTCAATGGAAAGCACCACAACAGCTGAACTGAGGTATGAGCTACTGCGTGCTGGGTAACAAGTGTACTTGCAACATCGTAACCTACCACGTATGCCATATAGTCCTCCATACTACTCGGGTACTGAAAGGACAGTACTTACAATGGGAATAGGTCACTCCAGCTGGACTTCCTTGATCTTTTCTGGTGTTCTTTTTTCTGTTTTTTTTTTTTATGAAGACAATCACACCAACTGGGAGAAAGGACACTACGGAGACCATATCCTGCCCTAGGGGAGGTTCATACGTAGAGAATACATCACATGGACTTACCTCCCGGGAAGTACCACATGTGGAAAGGTCCTACCTGAAAGGGGGGAACTACTACAAACGCAGCGACTGGTGGCAGAGACAGGGCTCTGCCTAGTGGAAGACACAGGTTTATCGACAGGGAAACCGTAATGTTGACAATACCTCATATTGGATTACTATCAGGGAATCACTACAAATGGAGCATCTAGCTACAGTATATGCACTGACCTGAAAAGGGCATGCAACACGAGTAATGGGCCTGATGTTGAATTCCTCAGCCGAATTCAAGTGCCACAGGGTGTTGAAAAGTAAGATATATCCAGGGCTCACAGGTCTGGGAACACACGTGGACAAAAAAGCGTATGTTATCGCCACCAGGAAGAGAAAGGCGCTGTGTGCAAGTGGAGCACCCGGCCAGTTGCCCACAACTTACCTGCTCATACCTGACAACATATGAACAAAACTGTTGAAGTGGTCTCATATGCCTCAACCTGAGCAGGGTTACCACCACCGAGCATGCCACATGCCTCTGAAATTGTTTCAATGGAACCGCTGTTTTCCCCCTGAATGACTTCAGGCAATTCAGCACCAACTGGGTGCTCTCGTTCGTGTGACATGGTGTCATAGAGACAAATTCCATCTTGAGAAAATAGATGCTCTGCACTGGAGGGAGCTTACTCTTTTCCCAGTTGACCTGAAGCCCCAATCTGTTGAGGTGTTTGAGGTCCCTGTATGCACAGAATAAATGTTGAGAGTGAGCTAGAATCAGCCAGTCATTAAGTTAACTGAGAATGTGTATGCCCAATTTTTTGGCAGGGCAAGGGCAGCTTCTGCGACTTTCGTGAAGACGCAAGGTGACAGGGACAGCCCGAAAAGGAGTATATTGTAGATTCAAGATTCAAGAGTTTTATTTGTCACATACACAGTTATATACAGAATATACAACCGGCAGTGAAATGTAAACAGGTCCGCTCCATGGACAGTGCAAATTCGCAGTTAAAAACACAAGGAGGAAATTATAATAGAAATAGGATAAAAAAGTACTATATATATATATATATATATATATATATATATATATATATATATATATATATATATATATATATATATATATATATATATATATATATATATATATATATATATATATCTGTAGAATTATAAATAATCAAGTCAAGTAGAAGAAAAAGTAAAAAAATAAGAATAAAGAAGTGGAATAAAATAAGTGAGGTAAACTGTGCAGTGAGTAAACTGTAGACTTATAGATCTGTGGTTAACAAATGTATAAGAGTATAATGTGCAAACAGGTTTATAACAGTAACAACGAGAACAGAAAGTGCAGTGCAATGTCAGTGTATCGATGTTTATCCTGAAGTGAAGTCACGTGATGTTAAGTGACTGAGTTCAGGAGTCTGATGGCCTGGGGGAAGAAGTATCCTCCTGAGTCTCTCAGTTTTGGCCCTCAGGCTTCGGAAGCGCTTACCAGATGGCAGCAGCGTGAAATGAGGGTTTGCAGGGTGATTAGAGTCCTTGATGATCTTAGTAGCTCTACCTTTGCAGCGTTTGGTGTAGATGCCCTGCAGAGACGGGAGAGCTGACCCTGAGATACGCTCGGATAAGCGCACGACTCTTTGCAGGGCTTTGCAGTCATGACTGTTGCTGTTCCCATACCACGCTGTGATGCACTGAGTTAATACACTTTCTATCGCCCCTATATAGAAAGTTTTCAGGATAGCTGGTGAAACCCTGAATTTCCTCAGCTGGCGCAGGTGGTACAGTCTTTGCCTGGCTTTTTTCACCTGTGTCTGAATGTGAGCAGTCCAGGTCAGGTCCTCAGAGATGTTTACACCCAGGTACTTGAAGCTGCTCACTCTCTCTACTGGTGACCCGCTGATCATGAGGGGGGAGTATGTCCGTTGCTGTCTCTTCCTGAAGTCCACAATCATTTCTTTGGTCTTGCCAACATTCAGAGAGAGACAGTTGTCCTGGCACCATGATGTTAGATGCTCCACCTCGTCCAAGTATGCCGTCTCATTGTTGTTGGAAATGAGGCCCAGGACAACAGTATCATCAGCAAATTTGATGATAGAGGTGGAGCTGTGTGTGGACAAACAGTCATGCGTGTAGAGAGTAGAGCAGGGGACTCAGGACACAGCCCTGTGGAGCTCCCACACTCAGGGTGATGGAGGAGGAGGTGGACTGGCCTACTCTCACCACCTGAGGCCTGCCAGTGAGGAAGTCTTCAATCCAGTGGCAGAGAGAAGAATTCAGGCCGAGATCCACGAGTTTGGAAGTTAGCTTGATGGGAACTATGGTGTTAAAGGCTGAGCTATAGTCAATAAATAGCAGCCTTACGTAGTTCCCACTTTTGCTGTCGATGTGAGTGAGGGAGGAGTGGAGGACATGAGAGATGGCATCTTCAGTCGATCTATTGGGACGATAGGCAAACTGAAGAGGGTCCAAAGTGTCAGGAATGAAGGCGCAAATGGTGTTTTTAATGAGTCTCTCAAAGACCTTCATGACTATAGACGTGAGAGCCACTGGACGATAGTCATTTAGGCAAGAGGGTTTACTGTTCTTAGGGACAGGGATGATGGTGGATTTTTTGAAGGAAGTGGGGACCACAGATGTAGCAAGGGACTCATTGAAGATAGATGTAAACAGCCCGGCGAGCTGATCAGCACAGGACCGCAGAACATGGCCTGAAATACCATCTGGCCCAGCAGCTTTCCTGACGTCCACACGCTTGAGTGCTCTCCGAACTTCATCCTACGAGACAGAGATCACGTGGTTGTTGCTGCTCTGAGTAATTCCCTCTGACGCGCCACTTGGCGGAGTCACGTTGCCGCAGTTACAGTCAAAGCGAGCGTAGAAAGAGTTTAACTCATTCACAAGCGACGGATCAGCGCTCACCTCTGCAGAGGATTTAGATCCAAAAGAGCAGATGGACCTCAGACCTTGCCACATGCGCCGCGAGTCGATGAGTTGGAAATGAGACTCCACTCTGTCTTTATAACGGAGTTTTGCGGCTTTAACTGCACGCCGCAGAGCATAGCAGGACGATCTGTATTCAGTCATATTCCCTGATAGGAGACCGGCGTTGTAAGCGGCAGTGCGTGTGTTCACTGCAGCGCGGATTGAATTGTCCACCCACGGTTTCTGATTTGAGAAGGACGTTATTGTTATTGTTTGCGTGGCTTGCTCTGTGAGCGTGTTGATGAAGCAAAGCGCCACATCTGTGAACTCGCTTACGTCAGCTGAACTCGCTCGGAACATGTCCCAATCCACATCATCAAGAGCTGCCTGTAGCGCGGTCTCTGAATGGGGCGACCAGCGCTTAACTTCCCGCCTCACCGGGTGTTCCTGAACGAGCCTTTGTCTGTATTCAGGTGTGAGGAAAATGGCGGCATGATCCGATTTGCCAAAAGCTGGAAGTGACCGCGCTTTATAGGCGTTCTTAAATGGAGAGTAGCAATGATCCAGTGTGTTTGCTCCTCGTGTAGGACAGGAGACGTGCTGGTGAAAGTTTGGCAAGACTTTCTTTAGGTTTGCTTTGTTAAAATCGCCCGCGACAATGTACGCCGCGTCGGGGTGTTTGTTTATGACGCCGCTGGCAATATCATGAAGGCCAGATAAAGCCAGCGCTGTGTCTGCCTGTGGTGGAATGTAAACAGCGGTCGCGACAACCGCAGAAAACTCCCTCAGCAGATAGAATGGGCGGCAAATGATTGTTAAATGTTCCAAATGAGGCAAGCAGGACCGCGAGAGAATGGTGATGTTCCTGGGGTCGCACCATTTCTTGTTGACCATGAAGCATTCTCCACCGCCTTTGGATTTACCGGCCTCGGCTGTTCTGTCCATCCGAAAAACAGAGAAGTTCTCCGACGGCGTCACAGCTGTGTCCGGGACCGCGGGTGTGAGCCATGTTTCGGACAAGCAAAAGATGTTACAGTCTCTCATGTCCCATTGAAAACTGATCCTGGCTCTAAGATCGTCCATCTTATTCTCCAAGGATTGAACATTTGCTAGAAGAATGCTCGGGAAGGGAGGGCTGAATGCCCTTTTCCTCAGTCTGTTGCGTATCCCAGTGCGTTTCCCACGGTGTTTCTTGATTCTTCGCCGTTGACTCGTCTGTCCATTGTTCAACTCGGCGTTCCGAAGGATCTCAGATGGCCACAGAGGATCTGCGAAAATGTCCTGAAACAGTCCAGTGTAGAGGTAACCAATGTCCAAAAGAGTTTTGCTATCATAGCAGATCAATGCAGTTGATAAGTTTGTAAAAATTGAGAGTAAAAGAAAGTAAAATAGTAAATAAAAGCACAGTCTTCGTGGAGCGACCTGAACGGCGACCGAACCCGGTGGCGCCATTTTGTTTTCATCGTATTGTACTGATATGCCTGGCACTTGAAGGATGCATGATACCTTTGTCAAGGTAAGATCGAGACATGAAAGTAAGTGTACCTCAGGCCTATTCTAAAAATAATCCTGTTTGCAAAAGCATGTCAAAATGCACTTCTGCTTTAACATCTTAAACGGGACCTTGTGCAGGTCTGCAAGTCTAGAATTGGTCGTAATCCACCTCCTTTCTTCTGTGCGATGAAGTAAGGGCTGAAGAAACCCTTATTTATCTCGACTGGAGGGACAGCCTATGTTGTGTCCTTTGTCAATAGGATGCAATTTCCACATGCAGGACAGGGGCGTCTTTGCCTGCCGAAGAAGACACCATTGAACGCCATTGAACTGATCTTGTAGCCGAGTCTATCTTGCCAGGCTTCCAAACTCTGCACCAGTGGCACCGGAGAAGCAACCAAATCTGACATACCTGTGGCAGGGCAGCGCAATGGAGCGTAGGCCAAGTCGGAAAGCCATGCATCCCAAATGAGCTGCAGGCTGTGTGACCCAGCGAGTATGGAAACTGCTCTCGGCAAAACAAAAAATAAAAGTTAACCAAATATCTGCCAAAACACACAGGCGGAAAAAGACACTCTCTGTTTGAGTTTTGCTCTTTTAGAGTAAACTTTTCCTTTATGCTGAAGTGCCTAGGGGAAAGCTCTCTCTGCACTTATCTGTGCAACTGTGGGAGAGCCCACTGTGATGCGCCATAAATCCAGCCGAATCAGCTTCTTCTTTTGCAGAGGTGAAAGGCAGATAAATTAATGAACACCACTCGACTCAGAAGAGCAAATCTGGAGGGAGTGGTGAATGCAAATTCCACTTGCCAATTCTCATTGGCCTTTTATGAAGTGTCAGAGATGATTGGAGCTCCCAAGCAGGGCTTGAACTGAATCAAGTCTTATGGGGAGTACCCACTCCCCTCCCTTAACAAAGGGCCCTCACACAAGTCGTAGGGTACATGATATGGTCACATCGTTTATGGCCATGTGGGCAAGGGCTAATTGACTCACATGGAACAGCTGGAGACAATCAAGGAGTGATAAGAGGAAAACAGGAAGCAAGAAACAAAGCAGAACTACAAACTAAAAGTCTACATAACAAGAGCACAGACTGCAGAGCAAGTACAGGACTTGTTACTGCCAATACATACACGACACGCTGCTGTGAGCAAGTAAGACATGCTGCTGCTGTACAATAGAGCCTACATGAATTACCCCCCCCCCAACAAAGCAGGTGACATGATATATGAACAATACAAGCCAAGTGTACTGCACTTCACAAACTTAAGTAGTTTGGACTGTAAGGATTGGATCTAGTAGCCTATTAGACTGCGTGCCTGGGCATGCTTGCTAAATGGCTTAACTCTATTGGCCTATGACTATGTGTGCCTGGGCTACCACACCGAATGGCTTAACTCTAGTGGCCTATGACTATGTGAGCTTGAGCCAAAAGATCAAACATATTCAATTAGAATGCGCATTATATGTGGCTTTAACAAATAACACATTGCAGACTAATAAAGATGAGAAAAGAAACCCCCTATGACCACCTCGCCAATGGTGCACTCCGCTGTGCATGCGCTTTGGTCGACGGAGCAACAAACCATCCTCGCACAGTGCAAGCCATTGAAATAATGGATTTCATAGTGCAGCGGTGCCATTGTCGCATTCTGTCTGAAAGGCCCATGACGGCAGCATGAACACTCATTCAATGAATAACATATAGCAGTGTTAGCACATCTCAGCCTGTAGCGATCTCAGGAAGTGCTGCTACATCGATGAGCTGTCCACACTGCAATGAGTTTCCTATTTATACTCCTGTTGTTAAAGCAAATACATCACTGATTTGAGCACTGAGTGATTCTGACTGATAATAAAAACGGATTGCCACGGCCCAGGATCAACAACATGTCTGCGATCGGCCACCACAGAAACAGAAACGACTGACGTTCTCCAGAGCATGCGCACACACACACACACACACACACACACACACACACACACACACACACACACACAGAAATACCGGTGGAGTGTTTGCTAAAAATAGTACAGCATCGACTGTAGTGAATGCTTTCATTTGAGAAATACATGGAAATAGCCTTGCAAGCTCATAGTAAGTTGAAAAGATACCCAACTACCAAAAAACGGTCCCAAGAACGTCCCCTAAATGGCCATTGTGAATGTCCCCCCGGACGTCCATATGTGTGTAAATGCGCAGGCAAGAGGCTGAGATGCGCGCAGGCTGAGATGCGCGAGCGTCTCTGGTGGTCAGCTGTGGGATTAGTCAGATGGCAATTCTTCCCGTTGGCTTCTAACCTAAAACAACGAAATTAACAAATTCAGTAGTGTTATGATTTTATATGTTTAGTCTATTGTCCATTGAAAAAAAGACTTTTGACTATTTTGATTTCGTTAGACCAAATTAGCCTATATTTAGCGCACATTGGAAGATAAAGTTAGGGCATCCCAGTTTGGGCTTTTGTCTTTTGTCTCAGTGTGTATTACTTCGTATTACTACTACTATCGAAGTTCGATATTTAAGCCCTATATTGGTCACTATCAGATAATTTCTCATTTCAGCTTAACATATAGCTTTGAAGTGTTAGCATAACGGTTAGCAGCTGTACTACACAACGGAAAACTTCAGCAAACATTTTAAAAGGTACAAATTTCATATTTTAAACATTACAAGATGAACAATGGTTATGGTAGCTACTGTCTACTAATCTAAAATTATAAATACCTTTTCGACCGACGAAAGAGAAAACTCAAAGCCGCTTCTGAGGAAATCTGGCAGGCAGGACAGGACCGTTAACCGTCTCTATGCAGCTAAGCGTTGCCATGGACACATGCTGCGCGTCCCTTAAAGAATGACGTCACTCGGTCAGGTGCATTTGATCGATACTTGCTTGTATCTCCCAGTGTGGCTATAATTTACTTGTTTTTTTGTTTGTTTTTGTGCAGTAATTAAAATAATTTTTCCTAAAATAACTTTTATTGAATAAAACCAGTCTTCTTCACCTGGCCAACGGTTTGACAGGTAAATGGGTAGGAACATTTTATTTTTCTTACCCATGTTATTTTCAATTAACGTTACAAAGCGGACCTACTGCGGACCTAAACAGACGTATGCAACATCTGGGGGACGTCCCCTGTTTGCTGGCTAATTATCATTCTACATGACATGACAATTATCATTCTACATTCGTCCTGTAGTAAGAAATAGTATATGCCCGAATAATTCTGTCAACATGCTTGCATACTTCATATGTATTTAATAACCTGTGAAAGTGAACCTTAATATTAAGTGATCACCTGTGAACCATTTATTAATGAGTTACAAACATTAATAACCTGTAAAAGTGAACCTTAATGTAAAGTGAACACCTGTGAACCATTTATTAATGAGTTACAAACATTAATAACCTGTAAAAGTGAACCTTAATGTAAAGTGAACACCTGTGAACCATTTATTAATGAGTTACAAATACTAATAACCTGTGAAAGTGAACCTTAATGCAACGTGATCACCTGTGAACCATTTATTAATGAGTTACAAACATTAATAACCTGTGAAAGTGACCCTTAATGTAAAGTGAACACCTGTGAACCATTTATTAATGAGTTACAAACATTAATAACCTGTGAAAGTGACCCTTAATGTAAAGTGAACACCTGTGAACCATTTATTAATGAGTTACAAACATTAATAACCTGTGAAAGTGACCCTTAATGTAAAGTGAACACCTGTGAACCATTTATTAATGAGTTACAAACATTAATAACCTGTAAAAGTGAACCTTAATGTAAAGTGAACACCTGTGAACCATTTATTAATGAGTTACAAACATTAATAACCTGTGAAAGTGAACACCTGTGAAACATTTATTAATGAGTTAAAAACATTAATAACCTGTGAAAGTTAACCTTATAAATACAATACATTTATTAAGCATTAATAACCTGTGAAAGTGACCCTTAATGTAAAGTGAACACCTGTGAAACATTTATTAATGAGTTAAAAACATTAATAACCTGTGAAAGTTAACCTTATAAATACAATACATTTATTAAGCATTTATAACATGTGAGTTAAAAAGGGCTCCCTATTTGGCAGGCATTGCGTTAAAGTAACCCTTTTTATTCATGCAGTTATAACTGCTTATCAATGATTTATAATACATTTGTAAATTAGTTATTAGTCATTAACAAACACCATTATAAACCCTTTACAAAGGGAACCTTAATGTAAAGTGTTACCCCCTTTTCGCTTAAAAGAGTTCAGCAATGCTTGTCTTGGAAGCCTTACGACAACTACATTGCCTGCTTGCTGCTGTATAAATGCATATTCACTAGCTGCTAATATGCTTAGTAATTCACTCTAAGCATTAAACAGAACTGTTGACATGAACACCTGAAATAAACCTTGTGTGGTTACTTCATAAGGAAATTAATAGCAGACTAGATGCAAACACATAGTGATATGGCATAAAACCAGTGTACTTATCTTAGATGTTGAATTTCCGAGGGTTTCTAAAAGCACACAGCTCAGCTAAAGCAAATGCTACCCGAATATTTGAAGTTTGCGCATGCAAGCTCATTGGCTATTGATACAGCAGGAACCAATCAGCTGTCCTAAAGATGATGATGTGACAAGCAGGTAGTTAAAGGACCTATTAGACTACCATCTAGAGTTTCGTGACAGAACTTTGTATGTATGTATTTCTGCATGGGTCAAAGCAGGTTACTGCTGGAATAGTGTTGGCTGAACTGTTGAACCAACATAGCCATCACAGCCAGCTACTCGACCAGCATGGTTTTGTATAACTAGGAAATCTTGCTGATTAAGCTTATAGTAAATCATGAAGTTCTTGCAGGTTAAAACATTTGGACAGGCAGTTATCTTTGTTTAAGCTGCCTGGTGGAATTAAACCAGCACCCCAACATCCAAAACATGTCATATACCGTTTTTTTTAGTATAGTTGCTCACTCTACATGATATGATATGCTAATGAATTATGCATTATGAAATGGGCCATTTTCCAACACTAGCAATTTTCAAAAAGGAAAATGTGTGTTCCATCATACATTATCCATGTTTTCAAATCCTTGAATATTTCATGAAAACAACTAAACATGACAAACGTGCCTACATCAAAAGTCACAAAAACCTTCCTCAAAACCTAATAAACATTTTGTTTGTTTTTCTGAAGAGCCATGGCTTATCCAGAAAACCTTAATAAGACGGCAATAGAAAGAGTCATTTGCATTTATCAGTGATATATCACCAAACAATACAATTATAGAAGCAATAAACACACTGAGAGTCCCAGACGTGTTATCGCAAACAAATATTTTTAGGTCTAACGAGAGCATTTAAGTCTAATAATCACATCTTTCATAACTTCATCCTTATAAAAATACTGCTTGGTGTTCATGCTTCTGTAAATACTTCCAGAATGCAATATTTCTGTGCCTGACAGCTTATATACTCAGGAATGTACACTGCACCAAATTAAGGTAGTGAGATATTTGAAATTATTACTCAAATAACTGGAAGCAAAGGAAATAGAAGCAATCAAACACATGACCTTCAAACAGGCGTTGATATCCTCCATGAAGTCAAAGAATAACAAGTTGTCCTCACAATGTCCTCAGATATAAAATACAATCTTTTTCCATTTCTAATTAGTATTTCTTCTAGTTTTAAGGTTGCTAATGATCGTTTTGCCGATAAACGAAGCTCTCCTCTGGCTGGATATGAAAGGTATTGTTTAATGTTGCCATACGATGTAATCGAAGTGGGTTAATTAGAGTAAAACCGAGAAAGCGAGCACTGCAGGGAGAGTGCTCGGGTTGATTTATTTCCGAGGTCGTGGTTTTTGAAGTTGCGTGGGTTTTGGGGGCTGGCCAGAAGAACAACTTCAAAGTTTTGAGACACAAATGAGATCCTGATGAGGCATGAAGATGCAGGCACATCTCGTTAGAGAGCACACACCCCACACTAAGGGTCTGCGATAACAGTGAAGGAAATACCTGACCCCCTTGCCTGATGGGAGGTTAACTTCAGTTCCTGGAAATGCAGGATTCTTTTTATTGAATCTTTTGCACAAGTTTACGACTTGGCCTGCAGTATATTGTGGAGCCAACATGGAATTCTTGAAATCTTACATTTGAGATACATGGTTTGTTCTAATTAAGGATTTATGCAGCGCTCCAAAAGATTTTGCCTCAATTAGTGTAGAATCAGTTCAGATGGAGAATAAACAGAAATAATCTGTTTTCTTTTAGTAGCGTAAGCCTCTATTGAGACTTAATGTCAGCGAAGGCAAGCAAACTAAAATATAAGAACCAGAAGGGCAGATAGGTAATTACAAGTCAGTTCCAACATATTTATTCAAAAGCAAAGTCGGAGCACCTAAACTCAAGTTCAAAAGACAGTCTGAGGACAACAGAATGGAAAGATTGAGTTGAACAGTGTCAAGGTCACAAGGCCCTTGATGACGTGAGGATGAAGCAATCACCTGCGTTTCTCATCGAAATGATTGCCAGTGGGACTATATGCTGAGGTCCCCAAAGGTGGAACGCTCTATCAGTGCATATTTCTGCAGATGGGAATGCATATCTATGAAGCCCACGGACAGCATTTTGATTCGGTTCACAGAGCATTTATGCCTTTTTATTTTAAGGCTCCGTGTAGGGTAAAAATTGACTGTCTTTAATAATAACAACCTTGATTCTGTGAATACATATAGCCTATTGTACATCAACCTTGCAAAATAGCAACTTTCAAGGTTCATCAAAACATCAAAATGGTTAGGATATTAGAAAAAATAACTTCTAGCAGAGCTTCTTGAATTTCCAAAGCGATTTCCAGGCTTTGTTTGGAATCTTCATTGGTGGACCAAACACAGAAAGAATAAAGGGTAAAATTGTGTTTAAAATGTAAGCTGTATTTCCACCTAAATTACCCAGAACTATTTGTCCCAGGAATTTTTTTTTCCCCAGGAACTTTCCCGCAGACCTGTTGCTGTCAGCATTTCCATCGTGGTCTAAAGTACTAAAGTTCAGGTGACCAAAGACCGCACGTAACTTTCCGGTTTCCGCTGGATATCGTCCTCCAAATATAAGCTTAATAAAGCCTGAACCTCGTCATCAGTCCATCAGTCATATTTTTTACTTACTGCACGTACTGCAATAGACTTCTAAAAATGGTAGTTGAAATAAAATGCTGCCAACCAATCAAAATGATGCATGAACTCAACCAATCAGCAGGTTCAGCGCCCAAGTCCCACCCCCGAAAATTCCTGAAATTTGAAAAAGTGCTACCTCACGAGCAGGGACTTTCTGCGGGGGCAGATTTTTAGTCCCTAGTTCTCCAAAGTCCCTAGTTCTTCAAGAAAGTTCCTGCGGTGGAAACGCAGCTTTAATTGACATTAACTTTGTGTTTATTGAACTGTTGTATCACACAATTGTGCCCTCTACTGACTTTTCAGAAAATGCCAAGATGTCATGATTGCTAGATCTACCATGAGGTTTCTGAGTTAAAGAAGATTTGGGAACATTTTGAACTTGCAACAGCAGATCCCGAATTCATGGCATAAGAAAGAAGTAACACACACAATAGGGTCTTTTGGACATTCCTTGTTTGATTTGACTTTCTTATTTACATACTTGTCCACTCAAATGCATACTGCCAAATCACAGCCACACTTTAATAATGCACAGATAAATTAGCCCCATATGTAGGCTGTGATGCACTGAATAAACCATAACCACAGGATATATGCACCCTGTAGTGATATGACAGGTCACATGACTTGACTTCTGCTATCTATGCTGAACTACTCATCTTGATTCTGTCATTTGTCTCTGTCTGTTGTAATCTGCAGCATAACGGATAACCTTGTCATAAAAATATTACATTGTGATACTTGAGTTTTTAATAGGCTTGTATGTTGATTGCACTATTATCACAGATTAGATTCTAAATATTTTATGTTCATTAATGTATTATATGTGCCTCTATGCAAGCTGCTGCATTGAAGTTGCATTAATAATTGAAATAAACTGTCAGCGGTTTGCACGTATGACCTAGACACCCATCTGAATATATTATTCATACATCAAACATATTTGTGTCTGATTATGCATAATAAAAACTCAAGCGGTGCAGATGACACAAATCCACTGTTTGAAGTCCGATATAGAATCAAATATGGAAGAGATTTTGTGCAGCTGTCTTATACTTGTCTTTTTAATAGAATAGAGTGCTTTTTGGATAGCTTATGATTCATAACTGAAACTGCTGTCTGACTAAGCAGAACTTTATCATCTTTCAAATATCTATTTCATGAATTATTCTTCAAACTTTCATTGATGAAATGTTTTTAATGTTCCCACAAAAACAACTTCAAGACCCTTACTCAGTAAAACAGATATCATTTTGGTTTGTTGCCTGGTGCCATCTTTAATTGAGCCATCAGACAAGCATCTATGTGTACCTCGGTTCATAGAAAAGGAAAAAAAAAACACTGGGGGAAGGGGGTTATGTATCCAATTAATTTGTTAATTAATTATTTAATTAAGGATTAGAAGGGAAGCTCTAGTGGAGATTTTCAATATCTTATGGGAGACCGCAGAGAGTATGATTACGGCACTGATAGCTGTTATTGACTCTGGATTCTCATAACACTGACAGCAATATGTCAAGTGAATAATGTATTCTCCTCTGTTCCATTAAAGTGTTGGATTTTCTTGCAAGCGATTATATATCAAAGTTGGGGCGAAGCTTAGACAGCTATGAAATATGTATCTCATGGATTGGTTTTAAAACATCACAAATGCTCACTTTTGTGAAATTAAAGCAATATGGGCTAATTAATATTTGATACAGAAATATGCCTACCACAAATGTGTGAAAAATGAAATAAAACATTCATGTTTTTTTTTTTTTTTATTTGAGCTGTCAATAAGTTAAAAATGAATCAAATTAACATAATATTGATCAAAATAGTTAATTATTTAAATGATTTACAATTAATCACATAAATATCCATAGTTGCTGAAAAGCCTCTAACATGAAAAAAAAAAGTTTAAGACATTTACGCTGTTATGGCAGATAGGTACTAATACATTTTGACATTTGCTACACCTAAACAGCTCCATATGTATGACTTTTCTGACGTACAACCCCAAAGAGTATAGAGAGTTAGGACATCAAGAATCTGTGATTTGTCAATTCCCTTTCAACTTTATTTAACTGACAAAAGTACAAAGAAAAGATTTCCAATGTTTTCACTGAACAACTTAACCCATGAATGCTTGAATGTTTCGCCAACCGTTATTACATATTCAGGTCTTTAGCAACCCGGATCTATATCTAGCACAGATGGATCTCTACCTGCCGATAATATAAAACTCTCCTGATATTAGAGTAACAATTACAAAAGAATAAAATAAAGCATATTTTGTTACCTTTTGGCGTTTGGCAGAGAGTACTTTCTCTGCAGTAAATCCCTGAGCCATTTCAAGTTTTGCTGATGATACTTCCTATTCTTTTGTTTTCTGCCTGTGGTAACTATGTGGTAACACTTCGTCATTGTGTATCAGACATTGCCACCTTGTGGAATAAAAGTGAATTGCACAATTCAGTCAACAAAAAAAACAAAAAAAAAAAACAATTGTTGTGCAGAAAAAAATATACCTACACTGTTACACACCTCGGGTCGTTAATGTCCCAATAAAATTTTTACAAAAATGAATGGGAAAACAGCCATTCTTTTATAATTAGGACCTGAGCACCAATGGTGTGAGGACCCTATTGTAATTGCTCAGCCTATTATTATTCTTCTCCGAAATTAATCACATTTTTGAGGGCCTAAACATGCTCGAAAACTCATGAAACTTTGCACACGCGTGGTGAAAATGTATGTCTGATATGGGTTTCAGAATTAGGTGTGGCAAAATGGCTCGATAACGCCACCTACAAAATTTCAATTAAGCGCCATTCTCACTACGTTTCACGTTCGAGTATGAAGTTCAGTAGACACATGTAACAGCCCAATATCTACAAAAACGTCCTTTGGTGCAAAATCTGAAAACCCAACAGGAAGTTACATTTTCTCTGCAAAATTTTGCAGTTTTTGCCATTTCCAGACGCTGAACTTTAACGAACTCCTCCTAGAGATTTAATCAGATCAACATCATATTTGCACAGTCTAATCTAAAGCCATCAGTTTAAATCGATGTTAAATTGTGAAGATTTTGAGTTTTTCATGGAGGGCGTGTCCGTGGCGGCCTCACAAAGTTCGATGTTTCGCCATGAAACAGGAAGTTGTTGTAACTCAGGCATACAATGATCTGCCCTAAACTTCACATGTTTGAAAAGAGTTCATAAGAGTTATGAACATGGCAATGTTCAGTTAGTCATAGCGCCACATGCTGGCAGCAGAAAATGGCATGCTGATGCTGAAAGGAAGCATCCAGACTTTGATCAGTGACAGGTACAAAACCAAACATCTGTCATGGTACAGGGCTTTATTGACACCACTTCTTTTTTCTATCTTTATTAATGAACTGGGGCAGGGAATAAAATCTGCAAAGTTACATTTTTAAGCTGACGACATAATTATTTATTCCACTCTCAAGCTATTGAAATTCTTCAGGACTCTTTTTATACTTTTCAACTTAATTTATTATAACTGAAATTAGTTTTAAATGTAAACAAAACTAAGTATATTATTTTTACACACAGCCGCTCTATGATCACTGCCCCGCCCCGTCTATTCTTACAATTGATGACCTGCTTATAGAAAGAGTACCAACTTATAAATATTTAGGAATATGGCTTGATGAGAAATTAGCTTTTGATGTTCATATTGATTATGTGGTGAAAAGACTTAAACCAAGATTGGGTTTTCTTATTCGCAAAAAAAAAAAAAAAGTTTTCCTTTGGCGCAAGAAAGTGAATTATACAGAGTACTTTTTACCTATTTTAAACTATGGAGATGTTATTTATATGCATAAATATGCATTATGTGTTTATCATGCTACACTGCGTTTTATAACAAATGCTTGTTCAAGTATTCATCACTGTTTGCTGTACAACTGTGTAGGTTGGTCGTCTTTATATCAAAGAAAGGAAATCACATATGTTAATATATGTTGTAAAGATATTGTTAGATATACTTCCAAATTACATTACTAGTCTTTTATGCCTATGTCGAAAGAACTATAGCGCTAGATCATCAAATGGGATTAAATTAGTAGTACCTAGGGTACACTCAGAGCATGGAAAATCATCTTTCTCTTATTATGCTCCATGGCTGTGGAATAAATTTCAAGTTAGTACCCCATTAGAAACAATTCCTTCTTTGAATATGTTCAAACATTTATTGCAGTGTTTCTGTTTTAATTAATTTGTTGATTTATGTTGAATGTTTTAGCTTCGACTGGTTACAATTTATCATGTATGTTATATGTTTATTTGAAATTTTATTACGGCCATCTTGAAAAAAAAATAAAGGGGTGCATCAGTGTAGACGGTATGGGTGACTTGCATGTGTGTGAAGGTACCACAACCAACCTAGTAAGCAGGCATGAACAGAACAGATCAAAAAACGAACTCTAAACATGAACAAACAAACTCAAAACATGACAATAAAGAGATCGTAAAACGTATCCATGTGAATGAAGTGGTTTAGTCCAAATTTTCTGAAGAGACAGTCACTTTATATGATGAACAGATTTAATTTAGGCTTCTCAGTTTCTTATTGTAATATTTCTTACTTCATCCTGCTGCCTTTTACATATTCTCCCCCGATATTTTATATGCTCCCCACATCTGTTCTCTCCGTCTCTGAAGGTATTCCTGGTGGCTCACCGTACCAGTGCTTTCTTCCAAACCAAAGAGTAGTTCCACTGGTAGTCTGGGATGTTAGCCAGAAAGAAGATAGAAAGGTGAGATTCCTGTGACCTCACATTTTGTGCTATTATATGCAAAGATAAGTTTATTTAGGTATTCCTTCTAGTTCCTCTTCTGCTTGTCTGTTGGTGGTCATGGTGCATTCGTTTTGGAAATCCAAAACACAGGATGCAGGGCATAGTCATTAATCAGGCCATCAGCTACCGTTTTAGCAGACTTTGATGTTGTAGGGTATGCCAGTGCAAACCGTGTAAAGTGGTCAACTACCACTAATATAGATTCATACCCCCCTTACATTTATCTAAATGCAAGAATTCTACAGAGACAAGCTCAAAGGGCTGATTCACGATGATATCCGTGAGAGGGGTGTAGCTGTCGCATATTGAGGTGTATTTTCTTTGTGAATATTTCAGTTAATTTGTGTATTATAAATGTTATTTAAATTTATGTTCATGTTAAATTGTATTTAATTTTCTAAAAGGGTTTGTTAAAGCGACAACTTCAGGTGAACAATAGTTTAACAAGTGATCATGTGATCTAACTAGTAGTGTGCAAAGCGGAACCACGAGAAAATGTGCTCAGACTAAGAGGTGTTCTGTCCATGAAGAGTTTGTAGCTGGAGAAATGCTGCCAAATGTCTTTTAATGTCTCTTGGATTTCTGATTGGAAGGTGCACACGGTATGTTTATTTAGTATGTTAATTCTGTATGTTAATTTGCAAGTTAATGTGTTTTGTTGAAGCTCTTACGGACTTTGAAAACTGTGGACAGGAAAAACACTCACACAGTAATTTTATTTGTTTCAGTTTTTCACGGTGTCACAGATGTTGAATAAGGGGTGCACGATGTTCAAGTGATGTCAAAGTCAAGATGACGTGATGATATCAACAGTGCCAATAATAAACGTTAAGACATCAGTTGAAGCGTGATTCTTTTAATCAGAAGAAAACCCCAGGAGCCGTTATAAGGGGCCCTTGTCTCTTTACAAGGCTTCTTTTGCTTCAAGCAAGGACAGCTTTTTGCAACATAATGCTCGATTCCTTGTTGCATATGAGGCCAAAAGAAACCATCTCTGATTAGTGATGTTGATCGATGCCTTGGTGGCCCATCTCATTGTGCAACTCTTTCATTACAACTATCTTGTATCTTTCAGGCCGTTTTCTGCTTCAGAACATGGATCTGCATGGATCTTTTCCCATTCCCAAAGAAGACATCTACTCTCAGTGGTAAGAGACTTCATTTGGTGGCCACGAGGCCTCACACTGGTGAGTTTACATTTTGTTACAGGTCCAATGTATGTCGCATCTCAGCCACAAGTATAGGTCTGTCGCAGCTGATGAACATGGAGTAGCAGATATTACCCATGAAGAGGAATCTTCCTGTAAATTGTTCTATCATCTCTTCGATGTCTAGTGGTAATCTTGATAAACTACCGGCATCTGCATTCTCTCGGCCAGGGCAGTACTTTATTGAAAAATGTAAGTTGTCTAGCTCAGCTACCCACCTACAACTGGTTGCATTGAGTTTTGTGCTGGATAGTACATACATAATGGGATTATTATAGCTGAAGACTGTGAATGTAGGTGCATAGTTTAAGTCTCTACATTTCTAAATCACTGGGCACTTAAAGGCGATAAACTCTAATTTAACTGAATGGAATATATGGTATAATACTGCCCCCAGACCTTGGTGTGAAGCATCATTATGTAGAATAAAAAGCAGTGAAAAATCTAGCAATACAAAGAGAGTTGGTTTGACCAGTTAGTTGATCAATTTCTCCAAAATTTCTTGGTGCTCACCTTACAAAGCTATTGATTGGTAAAAAGGCACGCCTCTATTCTTCAGTCTGTATTGTCATGTTTTTCGGCACATTTTTCCTCTCCTGGGGTGCCCTTGAGTAAGTCATATAGTGGTCCAGCAATCTTTGAGAAATCCTTAATATATTGTAGCTTAAGAGGCCCATCACAGTACACAGCTGCCGAAACAATTCTTCAGAGATAGTGAATTTCCTTTTTGAACATTCCACATTTGCTTGGTTTCAATTTTATTCTGTACCATCTAAGCTGCTGCAGTACCTCCCGCACATGGTGGACATGGTCTTCAAAGGACTTGCTGTAGATTAAGATGTAATCAAGATACAGCACACATATCCAGCCTCTCAAACTCTCCAAACTTTCCTCCATAGACCTTTGAAAGGCATCAGGCCAAAAGGAATTCGTATCCACTAATATAACCCCCATGGATTTACAAATGCGGTCAGGGGCCTACTCTTCTTCACCACAAAGATTTATGATATTCTTTGCCCTGATCTAATAGTGAAAACCACGAATTCCCACACAGGTTGTCGAGGATATATAGTACTCTGGGAATTGGCTGGCGATCAGGATGGGTCTTCTTATTCAGCTCCCTATAATCCATAAAAAGGTGTAGGCTTCCATGCCTTTTCCTAACGCAGACAACAGGTGTTGCATAAGATGATGTTGATTTTTATATCCAACCCTGAGCAATCAGGTCATGAAGATAATCTTTTACTTCCCTATACAGCAGCTTTGGCACAGAGATATATGAGCGTGCAACAGGAATTGTGTCTTTTTAAGCACCCGATGTCATCATCTAATTTGGAGAATTACAGACAATCCTCTCTTAACATTTTGCATACAATTTGTTTTGTTTTTTTTTCAGTCTGACTCAGATGACTCAAATCCCAAGTATCACTGGCAGACTCAATGCTGCTTGTTTGGATGGACGTCACTAATGCAAGTATGGACTGCTTTTACTGATCAAATGACATGGACGACATGGACAGCTTGTACTTTTTATTATTATTTTCAATGGGGAAAAAAAATATCATAATTATGGCATAAATATTAAATAGTAACATAAAAATCTCTCAAAATACAAAAGAAAAAAAGACAAAATATTATTGAACAAAAATATATGACATAGATATTAATGAAAATAAAATAGTACATATCAGGTGTTTGGTCTCTCCCAAATGATCAATACCAGCACAATACTTAACAACACACCTTTTTCCCTGAAGAATAAACTCACGATTGTCGTTTGTCGATTGTCAATTGACTGCTTCAATTGACAGTGTGGGAACAATCTGATGAAGCGTGTGAAATCAGTCCAATGGTGTGACCAGGATGTCAGAGAGGGTGACGTCATGAACCAGGAAACTATAAAGCATGCCTGAACATTTGCAACACTAGCATATATATATATATATATATATATATATATATATATATATATATATATATATATATATATACACTCACCTAAAGGATTATTAGAGAACACCTGTTCAATTTCTCATTAATGCAATTATCTAATCAACCAATTACATGGCAGTTGCTTCAATGCATTTAGGGGTGTGGTCCTGGTCAAAACAATCTCCTGAACTCCAAACTGAATGTCAGAATGGAAAGAAAGGTGATTTAAGCAATTTTGAGCGTGGCATGGTTGTTGGTGCCAGACAGGCCAGTCTGAGTATTTCACAATCTGCTCAGTTACTGGGATTTTCACGCACAACCATTTCTAGGTTTTACAAAGAATGGTGTGAAAAGGGAAAAACATCCAGTATGCAGCAGTCCTGTGGATGAAAATGCCTTGTTGATGCTAGAGGTCAGAGGAGAATGGGCCGACTGATTCAAGCTGATAGAAGAGCAACTTTGACTGAAATAACCACTCGTTACAACCGAGGTATGCAGCAAGGCATTTGTGAAGCCACAACATGCACAACCTTGAGGCGGATGGGCTACAACAGTAGAAGACCCCACTACAAATAGGAAAAAGAGGCTACAGTTTGCACGAGCTCACCAAAATTTGACAGTTGAAGACTGGAAAAATGTTGCCTGGTCTGATGAATCTCGATTTCTGTTGAGACATTCAGATGGTAGTCAGAATTTGGCGTAAACAGAATGAGAACATGGATCCATCATGCCTTGTTACCACTGTGCAGGCTGTTGGTGGTGGTGTAATGGTGTGGGGGATGTTTTCTTGGCACACTTTAGGCCCCTTAGTGCCAAGCATCGTTTAAATGCCACGGCCTACCTGAGCATTGTTTCTGACCATGTCCATCCCTTTATGACCACCATGTACCCATTCTCTGATGGCTACTTCCAGCAGGATAATGCACCATGTCACAAAGCTTGAATCATTTCAAATTGGTTTCTTGAACATGACAATGAGTTCACTGTACTAAAATGGCCCCCACAGTCACCAGATCTCAACCCAATAGAGCATCTTTGGGATGTGGTGGAATGGGAGCTTCGTGCCCTGGATGTGCATCCAACAAATCTCCATCAACTGCAAGATGCTATCCTATCAATATGGGCCAACATTTCTAAAGAATGCTTTCAGCACCTTGTTGAATCAATGCCACGTAGAATTAGGGCAGTTCTGAAGGTGAAAGGGGGTCAAACAGTATTAGTATGGTGTTCCTAATAATCCTTTAGGTGAGTATATATATATATATATATATATATATATATATATATATATATATATATATATATATATATATATATATAAATAATTTATTATACACACACTGAATAAAATTATAAATGCAACACTTTTGTTTTTGCCCCCATTTTTATGAGCTGAACTTAAAGATCTAAGACTTTTCTATGCACACAAAAGGCCTAATATTGTTCACAAATCTGTCCAAATCTGTGTTAGTGAGCACTTCTCCTTTGCAGATATAATCCATCCACCTCATAGGTGTGGCATATCAAGATGCTGATTAGACAGCATGATTATTGCACAGGTATGCCTTAGGCTGGCCACAATAAAAGGCCACTCTAAAAAGAGCCGGGGAGGTCCGAAAACCAGTCAGTATCTGGTGTGACCACCATTTGCCTCACGCAGTGCAAGACATCTCCTTCACGTAGAGTTGATCAGATTGTTGATTGTGGAATGATGGTCCACTCCTCTTCAATGGCTGTGCAAAGTTGCTGGATATTGGCAGGAACTGGAACACGCTGTCATATACGCTGATCCAGAGCATCCCAAACATGTTTAATGGGTGACATGTCCGGTGAGTATGCTGGCCATGCAAGAACTGTGACGTTTTCAGCTTCCAGGAACTGTGTACAGATCCTTGCAACATGGGGCCATGCATTATTATGCTGCAACATGATGTGATGGTCATGGATGAATGGCACAACAATGGGCCTCAGGATCTTATCACAGTGTCTCTGTGCATTCAAAATGCCATCAATAAAATGTACCTGTGTTTGTTGTCCATAACATATGCCTGCCCATACCATAACCCCACAGCCACCAAGGGTCACTCGATCCACAACTTTGACATCAGCAAACCTCTCACCCACACGACGGCATACACGCTGTCTGCCATCTACCCTGTACAGTGAAAAATCGGGATTCATCTGTGAAGAGAACACCTCTCCAAAGTGCCAGATGCCACAAATGTGAGCATTTGCATTTGCTCTGAGACGGTTTCTGACAGTTTGTGCAGAAATTCTTTGGTTATGCAAACCGATTGTTACAGCAGCTGTCCGGGTGGCTGTTCTCAGACGATCGTGGAGGTGAAGATGCTGGATGTGGAGGTCCTGGGCTGGTGTGGTTACACGTGGTCTGCGGTTGTGAAGCCTGTTGGATGTACTGCCAAATTCTCTGAAATGCCTTTGGAGGCGGCTTATGGTAGAGAAATGAACATTCAATTCACGGGCAACAGCTCTGGTGGACAATCCTGCAGTCAGCATGCCAATTGCACGCTCACTCAAAACTTGCGACATCTGTGGCATTGTGCTGTATGATACAACTGCACATTTTAGAGTAGCCTTTTATTGTGGCCAGCCTAAGGCACACCTGTTCAATAATCAAGCTGTCTAATCAGCATTTTGATATGCCACACCTGTGAGGTGGATGGATTATCTCGGCAAAGGAGAAGTGCTCATTAACACAGATTTAGACAGATTTGTGTACAACATTTGAGAGAAATAGGCCTTTTGTGTGCATAGAAAAAGTCTTAGATCTTTGAGTTCAGCTCATAAGTGTTGCATTTATAATTTTGTTCAGTGTATATATGTACACATTCCTCATGGCTCGGGTACTGCTGCTGCCGAAGCACAGTGACTATTCAGTTCATGATGATCGCAAATTAATTTAGCAGAGGGGTTACGGACGGACCCAGCCTTATCTCTTCCCTCACCTGGATCTAGTCCCTTCTCTCAGGGTTCGAAAGCACACTATAGAACATGTACCTTCCCCGACAGAGAAATTGGTTTCTACAGCCAGTATTTGGATGGGGGGTTGCATCCCATTTTCGGTCTGTGTCATCTGAACCAGCCAGTCATGTTGCTCAAGTTCAAAATGTTAATCCTAATCCTTTGTCACAGATCAGATCCGAGGACTGGTTTGTCACGATAGATCTCAAAGACGCATACTTTCATGTATTCATCCTTTCACAACACAGGAAGTTCCTGAGGTTCGCTTTCAGGGGCGAAGCTTACCAATATCGAGTTCTTTCATTGGTTCTAGATTTATCACCAGGCACTTTCACCAAATGCATGGTGCTGTTACGTCTTCAGGGCATCCGCATTCTGAACTACAATGACGATTGGTTGATTTTAGCTCAGTCGCATCAGTCAACAGTTCGGCATCAAGATGTCGTACTCACATGAAAATGCTGGAGTTATGGCTAAACACCAAGAAGAGTGTGATGACCACTTTTCTAGGCGTTGTATGGGATTTGGTTACGATGCAAGTGAGTTTTTCTCCTGCGCACACTGAATCAGCCCTGTCAGCCGTTAACCGAGTAAAACTAGGCCAGTCACTCATTGTGAAACAGTTTCAGAGACTGTTGGGTTTGATGGGAGCTTTGGCCTGTTGTACATGAGACGCCTACAGTGATGTCTCAGGACCAGGGGGCATTTCACATGATCAAGGTCACGCAGCGATGCTTACGTGCCTTGGTTGTGTGGAAGAAACCCTGGTTCCTATACCAAGGTCCAGTTTTTGGAGCTCCTTGTCATCGTAAGATGCTAACGATGGATGCTTCCCTCACGGGTTGGGAGCGATTCTAGATGGTCGCTCAACTCAAGGTCTGTGGAGGGGGCATCATCTTTCCTGGCACATCAACTACCTGGAAATGATGGCTGTCTTTCTTGCTCTCAAGAACTTCCTCCCAAATCTCAGGGCCCACCATGTGCTTGTCTGTTCAGACAACACATCGGTGGTCAGCTACATAAATCACCAGGGGGGTTTGAGCTTGTGTCCACTCTGCAAACTTGCACACCAAATACGAAGCTATGGGCCTGGCCTCTGAGGGGGCCCAGGTGCTCACATCTTAGTGCTTTCTTCAACGACTTCACACTAGACAGACACTTGTCATTATGGCGGCCTGGGTATACATGTTCCTACAGCGGCAATCGACAAAGTGCAAGTTCCTTTGAAAGGGAATGCCTTGGTTACGACTGTAACCTTGGTTCCCTGAAGAGGAAATGAGACAATGCGTCAACCTGCCATACTTCCTGCGTGCCTGTCAGCGAATTACTTCAGCCTATTAGAAGCTAGTGTTGCACTGTTTGGGCATGCTTTATAGTTTCCTGGTTCGTGACGTCACCCGCCTCTGATGTCCCGTCAGACCATTAGACTGATTTCACACGTGCTTCACAACGCAATCACTCAGAGTGTTCCCACAGCGTCAATTGATGCAGTGCCTCATTCCCTCTTCAGGGAACCAAGGTTACAGTCATAGCTGAGTCATATAAAAATGTACAAAAAATTAATTGGGGTCCAAAACAACATTGGGGATAAAAAATATATTTTGTATTGCACAGAAGACAGTTATACAGGTGTGGAATGACATGAAAGTGAGTAACTGATCACAAAATGCTAATTTTCACAATGTAACTGAATAGCTGCATGGTAGGAAAATCCTCTATTAAAGAATTTATATTAATGGTAAGGTGCATTATTTCATATAGCTTTAATTGTACTAAAATCATTTTAATTTGACAGAATCTGATATATTTTTCAGCATCTGTTTGTGTTGTGTTAATACAGCCACCTTCCTCCTGTACTTTCTTCTTTAAGGTGCCATAAAGTCAGCATAAAAAGGGATGTTATATAGGTGCATATATATCAAAGCCGCATCCCCCCAGGGCTTGCAGTCGTTTTTGAGAGCTGTTGCTGTCTGGAAGTACGCCACAATATGTTGGCTCTCACGCATCAGAGTGAGGAATGTTATGCCATGTATCTGTTGACCTTCTTGATTTACATTATGGTCCAATGAGACCAAGCACCTAGGGGTGGCAGCATGGAAAACACAGCACTAATGATCTATTTGTTTTTGTCTGGAGATGTGGACACACTCCTCACCCGTCTGCAAAGAGCTTCCTTTGATGAACTGCTTTCCTGTGAGATCCCCATAATGAGCACCGGGGTGACTCCATGAAGCAGGTGATTTAATTCTCTATTAATGAATGTTTTCCGAGGGATGAGAACAAAATAAATGATAATGCATAGGCAGCAGTGTGTCTCTTTTGTGTGTATGACGAAATGTGTAATGGAGGATGTTGCTGCCTCATGATTTTCTCCCATTCTGCAAAGCATGTGGAAATGAGGACATGGGGAGGGAAGTATAACAAAGTAGCAAAAAGTTTTATTCACTTTGTTTCTAACTTTTACCCTGCTAGAATAAATAATTCAGTACACAAAGGATCTGATTTTTGTCATCAACAGACCAGCAGTTTAATAATAGAATAACGGTTAACACTTTAGAACACTGTTCCATCATTAATGAATAACTACACAGGAACAAATGAGTAACACAATATTAACATTCTAGTAACTGCTATAAACTAACAAGAAACTCTGATTAATGAATTAGTAAGTAATAGTGCTCACTTTAATTATGTAGTTTACTATTAGCTAATCAATTACTACTACTTTTTAGCCTGGTTTCTCTCAAGGTTTTATTCTCCATTATGTCACCTGATGGAGTTTTGGTTCCTTGCCAACGTCACCTCTTTTGCCTTTGGCTTTTGGCTTGGTTAGTTGGGGACACTAAATATTCAACTATATTACCGATCTGCCCGCATTGACACTATATGATAATTTAACTGAGCTGGATGACATCACTGTTTTCTCCAGAGCGGCAAATTCTGTTGCATTATTTTCCTGTTAACACTGTGAAGCTGCTTTGAAACAATCTGCATTGTAAAAAATGCTATATAAATAAAGGTGACTTGATTTTTTTCATACCTACCAGATAAAGAACTAATCTATACAGGTTCATAATTAATGTGAATAATACATGATGTATAATTAATTATAACGTGAAGATCGTGGTAACCCACTAGTACTGACACAAGTGTTGCTACATAATTCTAAATAAATTATTCATTATTATAAATTATTATAAAATGTAAAGCATAATAACTCTCTAGTAAGGAGTCATTGTAAGATAATGCGATTTTTGTACATTTTTGGTAGTAATGGTAACACTTGAGACATTATTAATGGGTTACTATGATTTTTACTTTAGAATTGATTATACATTATGCATTATTCTTGTTAATTATGAAAACTGTATATTGTAGTTCTTAGTAGTCCTCTGGGAGGTATGAAGTTATTGATTAGCTAATAGTGAACTACCTCATTCAACTGAGCACTATACTTGCTAATTCATTAATTTGAGTTTCTTGTTAGTTAATACTAATACTAATATTGTGTTACTCATTTGTTCCTGTGTAGTTATTCATTAATGATGGAGCAGTATTCTAAAGTGTCATCGAATAATGTGTTAATAATAATATTTGCCCCTCAATAAGTGCTGCATTAACCAAATGGCAGTTTGTTTATTATAGTGAAACAATTATATTTAGCTACTGTACTGCTGTTAATCAGTGTGTTTTCAACTCTGTTCTTTAAAGCTGCAGTCTCTAAATTTTTGGTTAAAAATTATCCAAAATCAATTTTTGAGCAAGTACACAACAAGCCAGTATTCAAAACAATCTCCTTACCTTAGCCCCATTCACAACGGTAATCTTATAATAATGTTATAATTTGAGTGGTATGGTGGATTTCCGAGGGGGATTTTCAAGCATATTTTTGCGTCATTACATCACATCTGTATACATAAAGAAGGAGTCCGAATAGTAGGCTATTGCATGTGTGGATGCTGCAGGTGGTGGATCATTTATAGCCTTTTCTCACAGCAGCTGGAATAATTAAACTTTTTTTGATGGCGGATTGTAATCCAGAAAATCCCAAATTACATTATCAGTGACAACTGGAGATTCACCCATTGTCAAAAGCAAAAGAATAGACTGTACGGAATCTACAGATAACGCTAATACACACTAAATACACAGTCACACAATTCTAAGGCTGTTAACATTAACAATTTGAGATACTCCAAGGTTATACTCCAAGACATAGAATCTGTGATTCTGAAGTATAGTACCTACACCAGTGCGGTGACTGACAGCAAGCTACGCAAACTCCTCAAAACATTAGCTTCATCCAAACTGTGCTGCCGATGCACAACTCACGTACAGATGATAATGCCGCAAATAACTGCAATTGCAGGTTTCAAACAGAGATGGCGTCACAGAGGCAAAATTTACGGACCGCAGCTTTACATTAGATTATAATTAGTTATGATGTAATTTTGTAGGCCAACCTGGAAGTTGGCATCCCCCTGGTTCCCTCAACAAAAAGCCAATAGGGTTTTTACTGTTGGCCTTTGCTCTGGTACTAACAAAGGATTATGATTTTTACATGTTTTGCTTCTCAAGATAATCTTCACAAATTAACACCTATTTTTTTAGCAAAAAGCTAAAGCTAAACCACAGCCACATGACTTCAACATCACCCAACTTCCAAATGTAACAGTGTTGCACAGAAACAGGCAGTAGGCTCAGGAGATCCAAATATAAACTTTAATGAAACCTCTCAGGAATATGAAAGGCCGACACAGAAAACACATTTAACCATCACAGATACCAGACAAAGAGTGAGGAACAGGGAATAACTTAAATAGCAAACTGAAACGAGATAATTAACTGAACACCACTGAAACAAACATAACTAACGAGGGTAACTATGGTGACAAACAAGTGGTGGGAAACTAAGACAAAGGAACACGAAAACACAACTGAAAGATCAACAAAAGACAGACATGTGACACCGAAAGGTTTTCCAGTCTGTATTTAAAATCTACAAGTTGGAAAGTTTGAGAATAGTTTTCAAGAGTGTGAGTTTAAACACAAGTACAAGCACAAATTCAAGTGGACTATTGAATAGATGGAGTTTAGCTGTTTGGTGTGACAACCTCTGTAAGTGACAGAGTCTTAGCAGTGACGGGCCATGCATTTCACACCTAGGCCTTCAGTGGTATCCTACATGAATTAATCCACCTCTTAATAAAATCATGACTCCACGGCTATAGAAACCATCGATATTATACAGAAACGCAGTATATCAGGGCGTTGCATCTCTCATGAAGCAAGAATTAATTACATTATGAAACCCAATTAACACAATTCAACAAGTCTCCTTTCACTGCAGCCACAGCTGCGCCACATACATCATATCTAACAAAAGGATCGATCCACTGCGGGTTTTCCGTGCATTTTTGTAGTAGGCTAACTTTTGAGTTCTCCGACCACGGAAACACTGTTTTACGGTTACAGTTTTCCCAGGGATTTGAAATGAAGGCAAATTGTGGAAATGTGGGGGGGTTGTGTGCAAATTCTACAGGAAAGAAAATGCAACAGCACACTCGATTTGGTTGTTTTAACCCAGCGATTGGGTTGTTTTAAGCAAACATTTATCCAACCGCTGGGTTAAAACAACCCATTTACTGTTTTGAACAATCAAAAGTAGGCCTATGACAAATTTATTTCAGGTGAGGTTCAAAGATAATACAAATGTTTTTCATTAAAAATGAATTAAATCCTCATTTAACTCGTGATTTTAACAGTATGAAAATGTTGAAAATAACATAATAATAACGGAAATAATAATAATAAAAAAAGGAAAAAATGTTGATCATAAATTTACAAAAATAAATAAATAAATCACATAAGTAAAAGTAAATAAAATGCATTATAGCACTTTAAAGTGGGAGTAGCTGGTTGCTTAGCAAGCTACACTTCTAAAGCAGCTTCTCTGACATTGGTTCATAGTGAGTAAATGAGGCTGAATCATTATGAGCGAGGCCTTAATGCAATGAAAGTGAAAATGATAATGCTCTGGTATCTGCCTCTTGCGCTAATGCTGACAGCTTCTCTACTGTGTCTATTGATTAGCTGATGTGGTTTCTCAGGGAACAGGGACTGAGATGTGATATTGTAATGAATCACGACAGTCAGATTATTTTGTTGTGACCTGGTTTTCCTGCATGTTAATTTCGTTGCTCAGCATAGGCAGCAGAGGCAAGGGAATTTCAAAGATAACGGTCTCATTATGCTGATATGATGCATTTAAAGAGCTACGCTAACAAAGCTATGCATCTGAGCCTGTCATGCACACCACACTGGGTGTATTGATCTATCACTTTCTGTTTACTATGTACGATTATATAGTAAGTAGGCTACATATGTGTTTGTGTGACAAGATAATAAATATGCAATTTAAAATTAAAGGGATATTGCAAGTCCAATGTTTCAATCAACTTCACAATGTTGATTCCCACAAAAAAATCATTTTGCCTCGGCCCTCATTTTCTGTAAAAAACAATAAATAAATAAAAAAATCTATACAATTGTACAACAGACTATTCCTTTAATATAATGATTAGAATTTTTATATTTTATAAAAAAATATATTTGGTGTTTGCAGTATTCTGAGTTTGTTGTATAGCTTGCTATAGCTAAAGTCGCTGTTCCATAATTTGACTATGAGGTATTTCTGTGATCAGAATTCACTTATAAATTTTAATATATATCAATGGTCTCGAAGGCCTCAGCATGCAAGAAGATCAAAAACTGTGCCGTATGTCTTAACTGGTGTGATTTTTAGCAGAGCTTTGATATTTGCAGAGATTTGATCATTGTCCACTGTGTTTACCCAGATTAGTATGAACTTTCATATTAGACCAAGTCAAATAACCAGGTCGCTTTAGTGAACTTTAAAGCGTTACACATGTACTGAATCTGTGTTTTTGTTCATATGAAGTTTTATCTGAACAGAAGTTTCCTTCAGCATTTCACATCTTTTGCACTAACTGCAAAGATCAAAGTGAATCACAATTCAGAAGTCAACAAACAAAGTAACATCCCTGCAGCAATTTTCTAACCCATAAACGCGAATAAGAAGCTATAAAACCAGAATTCCTATGAGACGTAGTGGGGGAAACAATGTTCTGTAATACACAGAAACAATATGAATTGCTGTCTGTTCTGCAGCATGCAAACTATGCAGATCTAAACCTGTGTGCAATGAGAACGCTCGATCCAATTATAAGCGCGTCTCGCAGATGTCCGTGATGTTTGTGGCTCAGTGCGCTGGGAACACCTGATGTAGGGTTTAGAAATTGTTACAATACATCATTACCATTTCTCTGGAGGGCGAGGATGTGTATTAGCAATTTTCACTTTAACCACGTATATTTTCGATGTCTCAGATGGGAGCAATTATGCACAAAAGGTGATTTCAGTATTTTTTATTCATCCTAAGTGCTTCTTTTGTGTGCAATTTTGCAGCTCATGTTCTACATTATAGTCTTTTAATCAAACACTGCACACACAAAAAAAAGAACAGATAGTGGGCCAAAAGTGCCTTACATTCTTGGAGCAAGATTACACATCTTGTTACTGAGAGAGAATGGAACTCAGACTGCCACGGACAAACATCAGTCAGATGAAACTGATCTCCCATCATCATGTGCTCTATTCTGGGGCTTTGTCATCCTGTCTGTCGCAAGCCCTCTCTGCTCGCCACCCTGTCCTAAAAGCGCTGAAGTGAAGCGAATTGCTGTCACTACTCGGACCGGCCATTTCATCATTCTTCAAAGAGGTGTGAAACATGGAGTGATTTCACTTTGCAGAATTGACCATGAGGACGTCTCTTGGCAAGAAGATATTTCAGGTGTCAGTGTCTGAGGGTATGGCACCAGCAGAGTGTCCAAAATGATGAAACTGCAGTTTAGAATGACGTTGTCCTTGGGGATTTTTTTTTTCTTGGAGTACACATTTTATAGACTTCTGATTGGAGAACATCATCTTTAAAGAGGACCTATTATACATTTTTAATGTTGTTATATGAGCATGAAAAAGTTCTGCAAAGATTCAAAGCACAAAGTCACGCCAAAGGGAGTTATTCTCTATATCAGTGCACACTGTTTCTGAACTCCCTGTCTCCATTGTAGTCTTGAGTTTTCTTCCGGGAACAAACACGTCACAATATCCCTCATTTAATTCCCTGCCAAGGCATACACAAAATAAAGAGGCGAGGCCTTGTTGAGTTGTGTTAGTATGTTTGTCGCCATGTGCAAGTACGCTGTTTTTTTCCCCAACTTAGATCTACAGTGATTATAATAAGGGGTGTGACATTTCTGAAACCTGCTCTTTGTGTGTATTGCCTGGGCGTGCAGCACGAGAGGGGGCTACCTGCAGCGAGTGTGAAAAGCTGCCGCTCAGGGTGCTGCGCACACGGCTGGCCGTGTTTGATGAGGCCGGCCAGGCTCGCGAGCCCCGTTGTTCTGGTCCCGCGTATGACGAGGTATTCCGTTCCCATGGTTTCGTCAAAAGCAGTGCGAGTTCCCTCAAAAGGGAACATCTCAGGTCATGTATATAACCCTTGTTCCCTGAGAAGGGAATGAGACACTGCGTCTCACCGCCCCACCTGCTTCACGCAAAGAGCACCTGCTTCTTCGCAAGCGCTGTCTGTATTCTGTGCCGGCATCCCTTTGTAGCTTCTGCATATGCCGTCACATACTACGTCATGACACAGCACCAATCATGATTGGAGACGGATTTCATTCATGCTTCAGACGCACGTCACCGTTCCCATAGTGTCGTCAGACGCAGTGTCTCGTTCCCTTTTCAGTTATAAACATAACCCGAGACGTTTCCAATGCCAAAGCTGTACCACACAGGGTTATTATTTTTAACTAAAACAATAAAAAATATGTTACGTGAAATAAAATAAACATTAACTGAAATAAAATTAAATATAAAAAACTTATTTTATTTCAGTTAGTTGCCAAGACAACATTTCTAATCTCATTTAGAGTAAGTTGAAGTATTAAAATTAAGTCTAAAATGAAAATAAAACTCAGCACTTGTATATACAGTGAAATTAACAGTAGTGATGGCAGTAGTTTTGTTACCATGTCAATTCAACCTTGAGTCCATAGTGCTTTCGCAGAGTCTTCTTGACATGTTGACAAGTGAAACAAACTCTTCCAGTCTCAGCTACAACTAGTGTTTGAGGGTAGATCAAAGTAGACATTGTTCGCAGGCTGGTGTTTTGATACTAGTGTAATAAAAGGTATTTTATTATCAGAAAGATAGACAAGAGTAACTAACAACTACTACAGTAAATTAATAAGATGAATGGATAAGGAAGTAAAGTGCAATAGATAAAAATAAACTACAGTTTTTAACTTGTGATAATAGGTCCCTTGAATTTCTTTGTAGAGTGTAGAGCATTTAAATTAGTCATTTGGTTCCGTGGGTGGCTGGTCCCCCAGCATGGGCACTTGTTAGATGGTCATGCTGGGAGATCAGATAGACTAGCTTAAACCAACTAAGACCAGCAAGTCATCTTAGAATATATAAGATGTTTTTTTATGGTTGTTCACATTCTTCTTTTAACAAGATATTGAATCCCTGCTGATGAAAAGCAGTCCCACAGCTTGACGCTACCTCCACTCTAGCACTTCAGTGCAAGTATTAAGTTTTTGAAGTATGAGAAAGGCTAGTTTTGCTCTGTATATATGGATTTGATTTTTGAATCTACACCTAACCAAATCCTTTCATGCATATAAATTTAACCACAAATGCTTTTTGGCAAACTCCAGAATTTTTATTTTATTTTTAATTACTTATAAAATGTCACATTAAAGGGGAGCTATTATGCACTTTTCCAAAGTATTGATTTAGTTTTTGGAGTCTACTAGAATAGGTATATTAAACATTATTTTTCACATATTTGACATTGTTGCAGCACCTCTCTTCACAGTCTGTCAGTAACACTCTGTTTAGTTCCTGTCTGAACCCCCTCCTTCTGAATGTGCTCTGATTGGTCAGCTGGGCCAGTGTGTTGTGATTGGTCAACCACTTTGAGCGTGTTTATCGGAAATGTCACGCCCCTTACCATAACCACGAGTTTCAACACAAGACTCACATAATTAAACCAGGCCTTGCCCCTCTATTTTGCATATGTCTTGGCCAGGAATTAATTAAATGTGACCTTGGACCACAAAACCAGTCATACGGGTACATTTTTTAAAATTGAGATCTTAATAAATAAGCTTTCCATTGATGTATTGTTTGTTAGGCTAGGACAATATTTGGCCGAGATACAACAATTTGAAAATCTGTAATCTGAGGGTGCAAAAAAATCTAAATATTGGAAAAATCGCCTTTAAAGTTGTCCAAATGAAGTCTTTAGCAGTGCATATTACTAATAATAATACATTTTAATATTTATTTACGGTAGGAAATTTACAAAATATCTTCATGGATGATTTTTGGCATAAAAGAAAAATTAATAATTTTGACTAATGCTAAAAATATACCTGTGCAACTTATGACTGGTTTTGTGTGTCCAGGGTCACAAGTGAGGAAAATTGTGACTTGTACATTCGCAGAAGAAAACTTAAGACTACAATCAAGTCGTTTCAGGGAGTTCAGAAAAATTGCTTACTGATATAGAGAATAACTCCCTTGGGAGGGAACTTTGTGTTTTGTAAATTTGTCGACCTTTTTCATGCTCAAACGTCAATATTACACACTAACATTGACATGTTCATGTTTTAGATGAATAGTCTATTCTTGAGCTATGGTTAGATATCTATAAAATTTTCACTGACAGCCCAAATTTGACCTTGTTTTAGCATAGACTTCAGAGGCCTTTTGCATGAAGCTAGCTGAACCAACTCTGAGTTTCAGAGTAGGTTTAGAGTTAACAAATCCAGATAAATCCAACCTGGTTTAGATCAAGTTTAACGGTCTCTCAAAGTTTGGTATAAACGTTCTCTGTCAACTCAGGTTTAATCCAGAGTTTGTGATTAACTCTGTAGCACGTGCACCTGAAAGTGTGACACGTGCTGCAAACAGCCAATCACAGCGTCCGTTTGATTCACTTTTCACAAGAGAGACGGCGCAATTCACTTCTCTTCTGAAGATTATTTTGAAAATGATCATGAAATTAAATGTGTTTACAAGGAAGGAATAAACTGCTGCTGCAGCAAAAGTTTGAGAAGGCAGCTGAAAGAATATCTGACTATCAATGCATGGTGTGAGTCAAAGAAATATGCCTAATAATCAGAGCTCAAATGAATACAATGAATATAATAATTACATGAATATATTATATGAATTAAAAGTAATTCTAATTAATATAATATAAATATAATAAATAATTAGCACCAAAAGACGAGCAATTTTGTCTCTAATGTTTTTTCACTATAAACTGCTTTAATTTGCATCGTTACTTGCAGCTGATTGGTCCAGTTTGGGTTTGTGATCTCTAACCCAGAATAAAACCAGTATTCCAGTATTCCAGAAATCAAGGTTAACTTACCGTCACATATACCTTGAAGACTCGGTTGATTAACCCAAACATTGCTTACTCGAGGTATGCTGGTTCCAAAAACGAGTCCGGGAGTAAGTTCAGACATCTCAGAGTATGTTCCCAGTTAACATAAATTCTCAACAGAGCGACAAGTCGATGAGTCACCATGGAAACTGGAAACAGACACTAAGAAAAAGCGTGCCATTGTACTTCCTTCTTCTTCTTTTGTTTAATGGTGATTTACATAACCTACTTAGTGCACATCGCCACCTATTTGGTGGTTGTGCAATTATTTTTTCAATCTTTTTTTTAATAAGTAATCTTTGAAAAAATATATTGTTTATTTGATGCTAATTAATTAAATGCAGATCCATGTGTGAGATGACAATAAAATAAGTAATAACTATATTTTAATCAAATTAATATTTAAATGTTACCTTTTTATAATAGTGATTTAGAATTAATATACACTCACCAAAAGGATTATTAGGAACACCTGTTCATTTTCTCATTAATGCAATTATCTAATCAACCAATCACATGGCAGTTGCTTCAATGCATTTAGGGGTGTGGTCCTGGTCAAGACAATCTCCTGAACTCTAAACTGAATGTCAGAATGGGAAAGAAAGGTAATTTAAGCAATTTTGAGCGTGGCATGGTTGTTGGTGCCAGACGGGCAGGTCTGAGTATTTCACAATCTGCTCAGTTACTGGGATTTTCACGCACAACCATTTCTAGGGTTTACAAAGAATGGTGTGAAAAGGGAAAAACATCCAGTATGCAGCGGCAGTCCTGTGGGCTACAAATAGGGAAAAGAAAATGCCTTGTTGATGCTAGAGGTCAGAGGAGAATGGGCCGACTGATTCAAGCTGATACAAGAGTAACTTTGACTGAAATAACCACTCTTTATGACCACCATTACAACCGAGGTATGCAGCAAAGCATTTGTGAAGCCACAACATGCACAACCTTGAGGCAGATGGGCTACAATAGCAGAAGATCCCCCACCGGGTACCACTCATCTCCACTACAAATAGGAAAAAGAGGCTACAATTTGCACAAGCTCACCAAAATTGGACAGTTGAAGACTGGAAAAATGTTGCCTGGTCTGATGAGTCTCGATTTCTGTTGAGACATTCAGATGAGACAGTCAGAATTTGGCGTAAACAGAATGAGAACATGGATTCATCATGCCTTATTACCACTGTGCAGGCTGGTGGTGGTGGTGTAATGGTGTGGGGGATGTTTTCTTGGCACACTTTAGGCCCCTTAGTGCCAATTGGGCATCGTTTAAATGCCACAGCCTACCTGAGCATTGTTTCTGACCATGTCCATCCCTTTATGACCACCATGTACCCATTCTCTGATGGCTACTTCCAGCAGGATAATGTACCATGTCACAAAGCTCGAATCATTTCAAATTGGTTTCTTGAACATGACAATGAGTTCACTGTACTAAAATGGCCCCCACAGTCACCAGATCTCAACCCAATAGAGCATCTTTGGGATGTGGTGGAATGGGAGCTTCGTGCCCTGGATGTGCATCCCACAAATCTCCATCAACTGCAAGATGCTATCCTATCAATATGGGCCAACATTTCTAAAGAATGCTTTCAGCACCTTGTTGATTCAATGCCACGTAGAATTAAGGCAGTTCTGAAGGCGAAAGGGGGACAAACACAGTATTAGTATGGTGTTCCTAATAATCCTTTAGGTGAGTGTACATTATATAACTGTAACTATTTAACAAATTTGGTTATATTAATATAACTATTTATTATATAACACATGTCTGAATACCTATGCAAGCTGCATAATTTAAGTTTCAGTGTTTAGACAATTTCAGACAGCTAATTTTCAGTGCATAATTTATAATCCAGTACTGGTTAGCATTTAGCAGCCAAAAACTGTCATGGAACTTTAAATGATAAAAAAACTTGTGCATATATACCACAAGAAGCTCTTGCCTACTGATGACCAATTAAAGAAAAAAAGCAGCAAGAAGCATTCAAAAGAGATAAGGTTGCTGGGTCTGTAATTGAATTCTCATTTTATAATGCAATTACGGAAGCTTGCAGCATCTTAACAGCATGATGCGTGTTTATGAATGAGGCAAAAATCATCAAAATTTTATTATGTATATTCAATTGTGCGCCGAAACAATAACCATTTCTAGAGCAGACGTTTGTCTTGACTTTCAAAATACTTAAAAATACAAAAACTGTGGATCTGCTGAATGCATCATAAAATATAGTCTATTTAAGGTCTGTTCCTTTGCACATGCCGAAAAACTCTCTTAACACTTCCAATTTAATTAGCAAGGATGTGCAACAACAGGATAATAAAACCCTAATTAGAGATGCATTGGAAATGTTGGTTTTATTAGAAGCTTCAGGCTCATTTCTCTGTGTGAGATTTTCCTGACATGTTCCAACCTACTTGCCCCAAAGAGCTGACCTACCCAGGAACTCAATTTGTGAAAAAGTGGCATTCAATTTCAGCTGGATGAGAGAAAATGAAGAAGGCTCTTTTTAGGGGGAAAATGTGCATTGATCAAGGGGACTTGGCATGTAAATTCTGATTTGTATGGGTGCGCTGTCCAGGCCAGGGGCCTTTCGGGTGCAGGAATCCATCACTATTGGCATCTGTATCTGATTACCGCAGGGACTGTGAAGCTTTCATAGACCAGTAATAGAGAAAACTGTCCCAACCTTTTTACTAGTGCATCACTCAGCGGCTCTGAAGAATGGGACGCTGCTAAGTGACAGAGCGACCAGTACTCTGTCCTTTTTATGCAGACATCTCAGCTTAGAGCATCGGATAATGTGCTGAGCTCTCACTACCCTACATGTCTGCTTGTCCAGTGGAGATGGATGTATATGTCGTTCACTACCAGTCTGAGCAGAATAAATGTACTTAAGAAGTGAATGCTGGACTGAGAATCTTGTCATTCATTTAAGATCAATGTTCTTTCTTATAGACAATGTGTTTAAGTGCCTGTCAGAATTCAAAATCACTGATTACGAGCATAGACCCTTTTCACAGATTGTGATGATGCATTTCTACAGCTATTAACATCGTAAATCTAATAAAGTTCCCTTTCAATGACGCTTTGGAAATGCCTCTGCATGATTGTGTCTAAAGCATGTGCGTCAACTAGTCCAATGGCGAGGCAGAATGTCACGGCGGGTGACGTCAAAGCAAATTGGACGAGTGCTTTTTGTCATCAAGCACTACACCTCCACCACGGGGCTAATGAGTTATCAAGATCGTGGAATAAACCATATTCATCCTGTCCTTTCAGCCCCCAAGTGCATGTGTATTAAGATATTAGGGGTTTGAAAGAATATGGCTATGGGGCGATGCTTAGGGTTGAACAGATGCTTGCGAGCTATCTGTCCCCTAGTTCAGCATTGTCCCTAACGGCGCTACCCACTAAGCCCTTAAACACTTATTCTATCTGCTGAGAGATCTGGAAGGTAGCGAGGGGGTAGGGCCCGAGGCGATTCAAGAACTGCATCGGGCCACAGATCTGTCTCTTACTGAGGGCAGTGAACATCCCGGGGTACCAAAAGCAGACATCCTGTCGAGACCGGGGCTGCGGCCAGGGGAATGGAGACTTCCATGAGTGATGATAAAAAAGTTGGGACAAAAAAAAAAGTTTTCTCTATTACTGGTCTATGAAAGCTTCACAGTCCCTCCAGTAATCAGATACAGATGCCAATAGTGATGGATTCCTGCACCCGACTTCCCTTCGAGTCTCTCGAGACTGTCCCAGAAAAGTTTCTGACCCTTAAGACAGTGTTCCTTCTAGCCATAACTTCTCTTAAAAGAGTAGATTTACAGGCCCTATCAGTATCCCCCACATGCCTTGAGTTTGCACTGGGTATGGTCAAGACATTCCGTTACCCTAAGCCGGACTATGTCCCTAAGGTGCCAACCAATGTACCACAGCCTATTGTGTTGCAAGCATTCTGCCCTCCTCCTTTGAGAGATCATGACAAGGAAAAGTTGAACATTTTGTGTCCAGTGAGAGTGCTGGATGCTTATGTCCACAGAGCTGCCCTGTGGAGGAAAACCGATCAGCTGCTTTTCTGCTTTGGATCACCTAAGAAGAGTCTCCCAGCGTCTGAACAGAAGTGGATAGTCAAGGCTATTTCTCTTGCTTACAAAGTCTCTGGTCAGCACTCACCTTTGACTGTCAGAGCTCATTCTACCAGAAGTATATGGTGGCCTCCAAGGCCTTAGTGTCTGGTGTTTCCCTTAAAGAGGTTTGTGATGCGGCAGGCTGGTCCTCTCTGTGAGGTTCGTGAGGTTTTACAATCTGAACCTGGATGCTGCCCCAGGTTCTCAAGTGCTTTTGTCTTATTTGTACCAGTTTCACACAGACAGGCACTTGTGAGAAGGGTACTAGACATTGCATCGCCCTCTTTCATTGGAAGTTGTCAGCGGATGTGTTTGTAGTTGTGGCCTGCCTAGATGACTAAGATCCCACTTGCTTTGTTGACTCCTTCAGCATTGAAGCTGGAGGTGAGAGTATGAATGTAGAAGCATCCATCCATATACCCTTCCTCAGAGTTTGCAAGGTACTGAGTGGACTGATAGCTGGTATATATAGTCTAGCTATCTATCACCCTTCCCCAGCATTGGCTAGGGTTGCTGTGCAGTGACAGCATGCCTCTTTGCTAGAACTCTATATACAGCAACATTTAGACAATCAAGGGTGCATTTCCTGTACAACAACGTAACTCACTGCTTAACTAACATAGTGCGATGCTTCATTGAAGAAATCAACTAGCTAGTCACAACTGTTTCCCAAAACCGTAGTCGCAAATTTGTCATTCAGTCACGTTGGTTAATGATTTCATGCAGGTGGTGGAGTAATAACTCCTTATATTTATTAGTTTGAGATCAAATTAATGTTTTTTTGTTGTTGTTTGTTTGTTTTTTTTTGTTTGTTTTTATAAATTACAGACATGGCATATGAGGAGTAATTCAAATTTTTCTCAGTTATTTTGTTTTATTTCTAGATTCAATCATATAGGCTCGTTTTTACATGTACGCACATGCGCACTCTTCAAAAACAGTGCTTTAAATCTCTTGACAAACTAAAAGATGTTAATGACATTTGTATGTATTCGAAATAAAAGATATAGATTGTACTGACTGTCAGCTTGCTTTTGCTTAAGATAAGGATTTATTAAGTCCACATGTCATGCAAACAAGAAACTATGCTTCTAACCACAGGTCGAGAGCTGTCGTTGCAACCACACAACTTTGCGATGCTGTTTGCGAATGTTCATTGGAAATATGATTTCGGGAAATACAGACTTGTTGAACAACCCCAGGACGACTAGCGGAAAGGTAGCAGGCCGTGATGGCAGCCCACTTTCTCAGTTACCCCTTCAATCTTCTTCTGGAGGTAGTAGACTAAACAATTTATGTTGGCTTACTAGTAGTATCGATGTTGCAGTTGTGTGCCCTTGGGCATCCTGCCCTCTGCCCCTCCAAACTATCTTGGAGTACCAGTTTAGAGGTAGGGCTGTGACTAGTTTTTTGCCTAGAGCGTCAGACTGAAAACTGCCCTGCTAACACTGAATGTGACAACCTCTTCGGCATGTTTAACTATTTGTCCTTGGCTGGAGCCAGTGAATGAGATTTGTAGTGGTCCCTTGCGGGGTAGTGGTAAGATCCTTTAAGATGACGCCCAGGGAAGGGCAATGGATAAAGGAGAGAGCAGTTTGATCGCTGCTCTCTCTGTTGCCCCCCTCCAGCTGGTCTAGCTCCATGGGAAGTGTTTTGGCAGACATGACTGTAGTTACGGCCTCCCTAGTTGACTAAGTTTTCACTATCTCTGTTGCCCCCTTCAGGATGAAGGTGAGAGTGTGTTTCCAGAGACAGGAATGGCAGTAGAGTTTGAGGTGCTGCAATAGTTTGAGGATGGTAGCAACCTACACTGGCGTCCCCATATCGTCAAGATGACTCAGCGTTGAGTTCCCTAGAAAAAAAACAAACAAAAAAATTGTCTTTGATTGATACTTTTTTATTTTAAATTTGTTATATTAAAATTAATTAATGGCTTCATTCATTCATTCGTTTTGAGAAATTTAGTACTTTGACTTAAACTTTAGTTGCCAAACATTTCTAATTTTCATCTAAGTTTTTTTAAATTTCAGTTTTTCATGTAAATTTATATTATGTATATTACGTTATTATATTCAGTTAACAATAACAACACTGCTAATTGTTACCACATTATCACCAAACCAGTCCAGAAGCAGATTCAAGTCTGGCCTGAAGGGTCATCAGAGGCTCTTCAAGACTGCTTCAACACCACTGACTGGGACATGTTTAAACAGGCTGCAACCTACCACAACATCACAGACATCCAGGAGTACTCAGAGACTGTTACTTCTTATATCACCAAGTGCATGGAGGATGTAACAGTCACAAAGACCATCACCGCCTGGCCCAACCAAAAACCGTGGCTGACAGGAAATGTCTACAGACTTCTGAAGACGCGTAACGCTGCCTTCAGAGCTGGAGATGAGGTGGGCCTGAGGACAGCAAGGGCCAACCTGTCACGCGGCATCAGGAAGGCTAAGAGACAGTACTCCAGGAGGATAGCCCATCGTTTCAGCGACAGCAGAGACACAAGGAGCCTGTGGCAGGGTATTCAGACCATCACAGATTATAAGCTCCCTGCACGGACATGTGACAGCTCCACCCCCCTGCTGAATGAGCTGAACACTTTCTTTGCTCGCTTTGAAGCTCACAACAGCACCACTGCACAGAAGTAACCACCTCCTCCCGATGACCTGATGTTGTCACTGCCCAGGGACAGCGTGAGAAGATCCCTCAGCAGGGTCAACGCACGCAAAGCTCCAGGTCCTGACAACATTCCTGGACGTGTATTGAGAGACTGTGCAGAGGAACTCACTGATGTCTTCACAGACATCTTCAACATCTCACTGAGTCAAGCTGTCGTCCCCACATGCTTCAAAGCAACCACCATCATTCCAGTCCCTAAGAAATCATCTCCATCCTGCTTCAACAACTACCGTCCAGTCGCACTTACCCCCATCCTTATGAAGTGCTTTGAGTGGCTAGTCATGCACCACATTAAGTCTGTCCTCCCCCCCTCCCTGGACCCCTACCAATTTGCATATCGGTCTAAACGCTCGACCGATGACGCCATCGCACCACCGTCCATTCAGCACTCACTCACCTGGAAAATGAAGACACTTATGTCAGAATGCTGTTCATAGACTTTAGTTCAGCATTCAATACAATCATCCCTCTACAGCTCACTCAAAATCTGTCACAGCTGGGACTCAGCACATCGATGTGCAACTGGTTGCTGGACTTCCTGACGGGAAGAACTCAGGCAGTTCGGGTCGGCAGTAACTCATCCAGCTCCATCATCATGAACACTGGAGCCCCTCAGGGATGTGTGTTGAGCCCCCTCCTTTTCACACTGCTGACACATGACTGCACACCCATACACAACAGCAATCTCTTCATCAAGTTTGCGGACGACACGACCGTAGTTGGTCTCATTAGCAACGATGATGAGACGAACTTCAGGAGCGAGGTGAGCCGCTTGGCCAGGTGGTGTGGCGACAACAATCTCTCTCTGAATGTGGAGAAGACGAAGGAGATTGTTGTTGACTTCAGGAGAATGCACACCCAGCACGCTCCTCTGACCATCAACGGTGTGACCGTGGAAAGGGTGAGGAGCAACAAATTCCTGGGTGTGCATATCACAGAGGACCTCTCCTGGACCGCCAACACCACAGCACTGACCAAGAAAGCACAGCAGCAACTCTACTTTCTCCGTAAGCTGAGAAGAGCCGGAGCCCCAGCCCCCATCATGCGCACCTTCTACAGAGGCACCATCGAGAGCATTCTGACCAGCTGCATCACTGTGTGGTACGGCGCCTGCAACGCATCCTGCCGTAAATCACTTCAGCGCATAGTGAGAGCAGCTGAGAAGATCGTTGGTGTCTCTCTCCCACCCCTCCAGGACATTTATAACTCCCGCCTCTCCCGCAAAGCCCTCATCATTGCGAGAGACCCCACCCACCCATCGCACAGCCTCTTCAGGGCATTGTCAGGGCATTGCAAGCTGTCAGGGCATTGAACGCCCTCCCGACTCTGCCTACTCTCCCCTCTTCTGCCCCACGCACCTGATCTGGGAATCACCCCCCCCAGTTCTCCTCCCTTCATCTACCTCATTATATTGTCTCTCTGAGGAATTGGTCTCCCCTCTTACAGACTCTTTTTTTGCACACACTCTTATAATTTTATTTTATACCTGCACTGACTTAAATCTGAATTGCACTATTGTTACCATTGTTTGCACTATTTGCCATCGCCACTTTACCTCTATAATTCACTTTATCCATCTTTTTTTTTATCTTTCTTCTGTTGTTGTTACTGTTAAACTTTTGTTGATATTGTTATTGTTTTGTTGTTGTTAGGCACCTAGGGTCTGAGAGTCATAGAATTTCAATTCTCTGTATGTATGTACTGTACGTATGGCAGAATTGACAATAAAGCTGACTTTGACTTGACTTTGACTATAAAATATCTGCTAGCATGTTATGGGGGGGTGCATTTCAGTTAAGAATGAAATGAAAGCATGATTTTTTTTTTTATAAGAATCCCTTATTATTTTGGCATAATCTTTTATTATTTCTCAAATATTTTTAATTTATTTATTTACAAATGTCAAATAAATATTCATAATTTTTCCTTTTCCTTATTGTGGACACACGTATTTGTCTTTGACCCTTAAAGGAGATTCGTATTAATGTGAAAACACAGATCTTTGATGTCAGTCTCATTCTATAAACACCTCACAAAGCATATTGTGTATCATTTTATGACTGCAGCTTGAACTTGTCCATTAACTTTAATATAGTACAGTCAAGCAAACAAAACACTGTTAGTCAGTTTTTCACAAACAATTCATTGCTATGTATACATTCACTTTTACATGGGCCTAGCAGACCCACAGATCCTTGTAATCGATGTCCTCTGTCTCTTTGGCTCTGAGCAGAGATGACTAAAACTGAACTTCAGTTCACCTCTGCTAGGATAATGTTGCTTCCGAGGGATCCTGTTATTTCAGAGTATTCCCAGTGGTACATTACAGTGGTGCAGGCTGTGCTGAGCGAAAGACCGGATATAAAATGGCCAATCATCTCCATTAATCGCCCCCGAGTGAATGCACTGTTCGTGCTGCAGCAATTCAATGCCTGCTGAACAAGAGAATCCGTTCTGAGAAAGAGGGACACCAGCTGTCAGCGAGAGGAAACGATGAGCTGCTGAACTGCTTTCCACTTAACTGAATGCTTTTAATGTGTTTCTCATTTTAACTCAATCTTTGATTGTCTGAGGATTGTCTCGGCTGATAATAACACATTAGGTTTCTCCATTAGGACCAGTCTTATCAGTTTAGTTTCATAGAAGAACAGCCAAAATTGATCCAGCTATTATTTACTCGTTCCAAACACATATGCTGTTATTATTGTGTGAAACAAAATAGTGGATATTTTTGGAGAGCCCTACTCCCTAAACAGCTCTTTCCATAAAAGAGCACTTGATAGCTACCATGTCTGCAAGTTCCAAAAAATAAATGAATTAATAAATAAAAACACCATAAAAGTGGTCCATACGACTCGAGTTCATGAGAGAGTATTTTCAAGTCTCTTAGAGCCATACAATACCTTTGTGTGAGGGACAGACAAATTTTTGTTGTTCGTAATATTTGTTACGGATGTGTTGTGCAGCAGGGATGAGTAGAAGCGGATTTCCAACAAAGACAGGTTTATTTTGTGAGAGAACCAAACATACAACACCAACCATCAGGAACATAACATTAAGAACCGACAAGGAGTGCTGGGAGTGAGTACGATATAAAGGGAGTGCTAATGACAAAGACCAGCTGCAGGGAATCCAGGGAGAGCGGGGAAAGATGACGAGGAAGTGCGTTCAGGTATGAGACAGGGAGGATTATGGGAAATGGAGTCCAGGACAGGCGTGGATTGTAACAATATTCTGGCACGCTTCAGCATGTGAAAAACTAATAACAAATCAGTCTGTTAACTGAAAAAGCAGTAGGGTACAACGGGGTTAAAGGCTCCACGGGGTAAAAGGAACATAGCCCAATGTCCTGGGGCTGTGTGTGTGTGTGTGTGTGTGTGTGTGTGTGTGTGTGTGTGTGTGTGTGTGTGTGTGTGTGTGTGTGTGTGTGTGTGTGTGTGTGTGTGTGTGTGTGTGTGTACGGTTTGCGGTTATATCCACCGATTGGGCAGACCAAGTAATAAAAAAATAACATTCCAATCAATCACGGGTGGATGAGAGATAAATCATTGTGTTTGTTTGATAAAGATATTTTGCGAGCCCTGTGGGCGAATCATTCCAGTTACTGTTTCTCCACATGCTCTCAAAACAATCCCTCACGTGTACTGACAGGGGAGCTGAAGCTCATTAAATATGCAAATCTTATCCAATCCTAGCTGTGGGTGTTTACTTCCAAGTCTTCAGTGCAGCACTCCCATAAAATCTGAGCGTTCCAGGAGAGAGCCTCAAAACCAGGGTAGAAAATACCTATTACTTATTCATTATGATGTTTTTGAATGTGAAAACCACACGAACGTCATAAGTTGACCTCAGACAACAGTATAAAAAAATTAAAAAATGCCTTTAATTAGTGCCGGGCAATCAATTCATTGAGATTAATCACATCCAAAATAAAAGTTTGTATTTACATAATATAAGTATGTGCATACTGTGTGTAATTATTATGTATAAATACACACACAAAAATATTTATATATAAAATATGTATATTTGTATATGATCAATTATATAAATGTATAAACACAGTATATTCGTGCATATTTCTTAAATATATTTCATATATATATATATATATATATATATATATATATATATATATATATATATATATATATATATATATATATATATATATAAATATATATATATATACATGTATTTATATATACATAAATATACACAGTGTGTGTGTGTGTGTGTGTGTGTGTGTGTGTGTGTGTGTGTGTGTGTGTGTGTGTGTGTGTGTGTGTTTGTTCTGGATTGTGCCAAATGTTTTATTTATTTTTTGACACATTTAAAAAAAAAAATCCTCACATTCCATTCATTCCTGAGGGTCAAATTGACCCTGAGGGAAGAATTTGTTACTTTTTATTTCAGCCACATAAACTCCTCAAATCCAGACAATATGTTTTGTGTGTATTCCATATTCAAGTGCTACAACATTCCTTAAGTCACCACTCCAATGAACACGATTTTAAAAAATTCTTTAAAAACGTATTTCGGGTCAAAAAGACAGAGGGAAGGATGAGTCTTCCGCACTTCTCCCTCGTCCTTGAGAGTTTTTTTTGAGAGTTACCTTGAGAGTGCTTCGTCGGAAGAAAAAAAAAATGTGGGTGGGTCCTCTCAGAAAATATTTACTGGAGTAGAGGCCATTTGCATTAAGGAAGCGATAATGTACACCCAGCCGGTTGTTATCGCAGAATAAACCCCGACACAGTGATCAGCGTCACTCTGAAGGGGTTAATTCTGCGACAACAACCGGCTGGGTGTACATTATCCCACTTATCACACGGCTTCTTGTCTCAAGTATATTAGACACAAAATATCGTCTTGAGTTTAAATATTTTATTAGCTCTTCCGCAAAGCTTCCGCAAAGAAAAACAGTTCCAAACTTCTTCTTCAAGCCTTTATCTATTGATGAAAAGATTAGTTTTTTACCATATATGTTGAAATTAATGCTGAAAGGGTTAGTTCACCCAAAACTGAAAATTAGCCCATGATTTACTCACCCTCAAGTCATCCTAGGTGTATATGCACAAGGACAATCACATTTTCTTTTATGATACCTGACTTGTTTAGACCTTCACAGCCGTGGTCTTCCACAAAAATGGCAGCATATGGTTTGAAACAGCAAGTTTGTAAATAATGACAAACTTTTGATTTTCAGGGTGAAGTTTTCTTTTCAATGAACTGGCACTGGACTGGCAAGAAGCCCAGAGTGCAGCTGAGTATCTGTAGCTGTTTAAGTGGCTCACTGTGAATTATGAGGTTTGAAATTATTTTCTGACCTCTTGGTGAGCGCAGTAAATGACAGCGTGGTATCGCTGGCCTGTTCTTCACAACAGATGTTTGGCTCCTGTGTTTAGTGCCAATTAGAACCATCCAATTGACTCCCAATTGAAGCAAAACATTAATTTGAGTCTTAAAATATGACATTTTTGTTTGTTCTAGCTCTAAAAACTCTCACTGTAGCACTCTGGTCCTTCAGCTTTCTCTGAGGTATAATTTGCACTGTTTAGGTGATCATTATATGCAGAAAAGCATTATATGCAGATGATTTCACATCGCATATGAAAATTACAGAGCTTTTTCTATGTTGCTCTGGGTAAGAGGTTGTGTTAAATGCCTTGAATGCAAATGTATATAAATTTTACAAGGCGTATAACTGGTATGCCTGCCATTTCGCTTTCCTTGAGGAGGGAAAAATTGTTGTTGTTTTTTTCCTCTGTACATATAAGAATAATTTTCAGAAGAGTGAACATTAGTGCGTCTCAGCTGTCAGATGAGTCAGCCAGAGTCGGTCTGGTTTTAAATATGGGAATGGTTGTAAGTTGTTCATTACATACTCTGCTGTACTCTCTCAAACTTAAAAATAGAAACTTTAAAAAATAAACTTTAAAAGATCTGAATAAAAATACAGGAAACTTTATGCCATGCATGACAGGCAGGATTAGAGCTGCATAAACAAACCTAATTATTATTCAATTATAATTATAATAATCTTTAATTATATTTATTTAGTTGTTCCAAATAATGACATTGCTCACATCACCTTATTTCTTCTCTCTTACCTCTGAGCAGACATTCTACATCTGTATCTACAGTATTTGTTGCACTTCTTGTTGCCAATATCAAGCTCTTGCTTCACAAATTATTCAGTGATGCTTATCACTCTTTGAATATGATATGAATTTATTTAAAGGTCTATCCAAGACCCTATTTATAACAACCCAATTTTCAACCTTTTTGTGGGAAAGCAGCAATGATAAATCTTTTAAAGACCTTTTTGTGGTTCATGTTTGCAACGTTCAAAACAGGCCGTGAATGGAGCCTGCGTCCGAAATCGCGTTCTATGTGAGTAGGTACTACATTTGAATTTGAAAGAACTTCGCGACCATTAAAAAAGTACGTTCTATATAGTATGAATGAATGTAGTATGAATGTAATCCGGACATACTACATCCGCCATGTTGTCGTTATCATGTGACCTACCAGCGTCAGTTACGTCCCTTCACCTCCATTCATAAATCGTCTACCGTGGCCTCATGGGATAGTAAAGTGTCCATCGTATGCACACTTCAGAATCTCGCCGGAAGTAGTAGGTCGTCCGGGTACTTTTCGCCTCAAATACTATGAATTCGGACATACTACTCTGTTGGCGTACTGTTTTTTCGCATACTATATAGTAGAGAAGTATTCGATTTCGGACGCAGCTATATGAGTTTGAAGCTCAAAAAGTCCAATGTCATTGTCGCGCCAGTTACGCTTTTTCCGTAAATTGAATACGGAAGACGATCTGGTGGAAGCTAGATATTTTACTTTATAAAGTTTTAAATGTGGATATCTTTCTTATAAAACTCAATCAATTCGCTTCAGAAGGTCTTTATTAACCCCCCAGAGCCGTGTGGAGTACGTTTATGAGGGATGGATGCACTTTTTTTTTTAGCTTCAAGCTCAATGGACCCCGTCACTGCCATTATAAAGCGTGGAAGCGTCAGGATATTTATTAATATAACTCTGATTGTGTTCATCGGAAAGAAGAAAGTCATATACACCTAGGATGTCTTGAGGGTGAGAAAATCATGGGGTCATTTTCATTTTAAAGTGAACTAATCCTTTATCCTAATCCTTAGTATATTGTATTTTATAATGTAATTTATTCCTGTGATGCAAAGCTGAATTTAAAATAATTAATTTAATATAATCTAATTACAAGTATTTAATATTTGGAATCTGATTATGTAGTCCAGATTATTATAATTAGTTGCTACCCAACACTGGCCACAGATCTACAGTGTTTACACGTTTTGAGGGAATCAACCTACGCTTGCCTAAGTTTTCTCTGCCATTAAGCTGGGATATGAGAAAGTATTGAAAAATGACACACATCACCTTTAACTCCTCTGCAGGCAGATATTTTAGTACTAGAATCACCTCGAGTGTGTCACTTGAGTGTTTCTTATTCTCCTAACATTTTGCCCAAGGGAGACCTGAGCATTGTTTGACAACTACTGATACATGAGGTGATACATGTCAAGCTTTCTGACTTGAATAATTATGTTTACAGCAAGTTTTGAAAGCTGATTTTCTGTTCAGAATAACAAATTTGAAACAAAAGACATTCTGCTACCCTGCATTGACTGGAAGATAAACACAGTTGCATGCATCTACATTTTTGAAAGCATCTTTTATCTAACAGCTGCACAACAGAGATAAAACATTACAACTTGAAATTTTATGAAAATTTCCTGTCAATATGCAGCATTAGCAACCTGTTTTATGTCTGTAATGTGAAAAAGAAAAGTAGAAGTTGAGCAAGTTATTATAAAGATAAATGTTTTACATTTTAAAAGCAAGTAAACGTAAATGTGGAATAATATATGCACCATAAAACCAATGCACCACATATCAAAAAAGTACATTGGAAAAACTATATGACAACTGTGAATATGTGTTTTATTTAAAATTGTAACATCTTTTCAACTGAACATTTAAGAGAAATGTAGTGTTTAAGAATGACATTTGGTGATTCAGACAAATAACTGTTGTGTGGAAGATGCCGACGCGAAATTGCTAAGTTGTTTACTTGCTCAGGAGGTGAAAAGTGTTTCCTAGCAAACTGCTTCTGTGAAAGCTTTTGCATTTAGCAAACAAACGAAAGAAAGTTTTTACACTTTCACAGTGGAAAGGTCAATAATTATAAAATGGTTTTCTTTAGCTTTATGGGTTAGCCCAAAACTGTCACTTCTCACGATCTAGGAGGAGTATAAAGCCAAAAAAGCTTTCTGTTATCATTTAATGTCATCTCAATGGCAGTTGCTCGGCTGGTGCATGACCCCCAAAAGAATGCAATTTTCCCTCTTTGCACATGAGCACAAAAATAATTACTGTGGAACCACAGGAAATGACATGTTGATAGTGGAAAATGCATGCCTACATTAAGTCCATTGCACATTTTATATACTTTATTTGATTCCACATTACAAGTCAATTTCATTAGGAAACTTTTTTTTAATGATCTAACAAATGAAAACAAAGCAGCACATTGTTATGGATTATGCAGTTCTAAGGTTACAGGAAACATCGCCTTTTCCAAATAAACATGCTTCCTATAGTAGCTGAGATTGAGCAGTACTGTACCTGTTTTAGAAATCCCCCCAAGGCAAAGTCCACAGATCGCCAGCCTGTGCACATGACCTAAGCTACCAAGCACTAGCACAATGAGCTGGCATTTGTACCCAAGGTTCTCAATGGTAGATACCAATGACTGATATTTTAGAGTCTTAGAGCAGTAAGAGTCCTCCATAAACAAGTCAAATGCACATGACACTTCAAAGAGTTTGACTGTTTTGCCATTCTGAGAGATGTTAACAATATCTGGTGTATTAGCAATTCCTAAAAAAAAAAGTGTTTGCACACACACACACACACACACACACTGTGTGTCACTGTGTGTCATCCCTGTCCCTAAGAACAGTAAACCCTCTTGCCTAAATGACTATCGTCCAGTGGCTCTCACGTCTATAGTCATGAAGGTCTTTGAGAGACTCATTAAAAACACCATTTGCGCCTTCATTCCTGACACTTTGGACCCTCTTCAGTTTGCCTATCGTCTCAATAGATCGACTGAAGATGCCATCTCTCATGTCCTCCACTCCTCCCTCACTCACATCGACAGCAAAAGTGGGAACTACGTAAGACTGCTATTTATTGACTATAGCTCAGCCTTTAACACCATAGTTCCCACCAAGCTAACCTCCAAACTCCTGGATCTCGGCCTGAATCCTTCTCTCTGCCACTGGATTGAGGACTTCCTCACTGGCAGGCCTCAGGTGGTGAGAATAGGCCAGTCCACCTCCACCTCCATCACCCTGAGTGTGGGAGCTCCACAGGGCTGTGTCCTGAGCCCCCTGCTCTACTCTCTCTACACGCATGACTGTTTGTCCACACACAGCTCCACCTCTATCATCAAATTTGCTGATGATACTGTTGTCCTGGGCCTCATTTCCAACAACAATGAGACGGCATACTTGGACGAGGTGGAGCATCTAACAGCATGGTGCCAGGACAACTGTCTCTCTCTGAATGTTGGCAAGACCAAAGAAATGATTGTGGACTTCAGGAAGAGACAGCAACGGACATACTCCCCCTCATGATCAGCGGGTCACCAGTAGAGAGAGTGAGCAGCTTCAAGTACCTGGGAGTAAACATCTCCGAGGACCTGACCTGGACTGCTCACATTCAGACACAGGTGAAAAAAGCCAGGCAAAGACTGTACCACCTGCGCCAGCTGAGGAAATTCAGGGTTTCACCAGCTATCCTGAAAACTTTCTATTTAGGGGCGATAGAAAGTGTCTTAACTCAGTGCATCACAGCGTGGTATGGGAACAGCACCAGTCATGACCGCAAAGCCCTGCAAAGAGTCGCATGCGCTTATCCGAGCGTATCTCAGGGTCAGCTCTCCGTCTCTGCAGGACGTCTACACCAAACGCTGCAAAGGTAGAGCTACCAAGATCATCAAGGACTCTAATCACCCTGCAAACCCTCATTTCACGCTGCTACCATCTGGTAAGCGCTTCCAAGCCTGATGGCCAAAACTGAGAGACTCAGGAGGAGCTTCTTCCCCAGGCCATCAGACTCCTGAACTCAGTCACTTAACATCACGTGACTTCACGCCAGGATAAACATCGATACACTGACATTGCACTGCACTTTCTGTTCTCGTTGTTACTGTGTAACAACCTGTCATAAACCTGTTTGCACATTATACTCTTTATACATTTGTTAACCACATATTTATAAGTCTACAGTTTACTCACTGCAAAGTCTACTTCAATTATTTTATTCCACTTTATCCTTATTTGTTACCTTTTTTTCTCTTGACTTCATTATTTATAATTCTACAGATATAGACATATATATATATATATATAGTACTTTTTTTATATCCTATTTCTATTATAATTTCTTCCTTGTGTTTTTAACTGTGAATTTGCACTGTCCATGGAGCGGACCTGTTTACATTTCACTGCCGGTTGTATATTCTGTATATAACTGTGTATGTGACAAATAAAACTCTTGAATCTCTTGAACACACACACAAAGGGGGACTGTTAAAACATATATAGTTTGTTTTAACAGCTCTTACTATTTATAATTCAGCAGAATTAGAAACATCAGGTCAGGTCATCCTGTAGTGGGCAGCAAAACTCTTTTAAACACTATCTTACCTTATACAGATGCAATGGCCTTAAATGAATTAAGTGAGACATTCAAAACACATCATTCATGACGCTCAGTTCTCACTCTCTCTATCGGTCTCGTCTCTATAACTGATATTTTTCTGTAATTAACATCAGAGTTCTTAATATTTTTATTATGTAATAATTTCACAGTTACTCTCCAAATTATTGTAGAAACAACTTAAAGGCAGTATATTTTAAATATTAGTTGTAATGGAATCTTTTATTAATGAAGGCCAGTATCGCTGATACTAATACTGCTACTAGTGTCTCTATGATTTTTATATCATTTTTATTTCATTTCTTTAATTAAAGATTAATGATAGGTATTCAACATTACAGTATAATTGAAATCTATATCAATTTCAACATTTATTAGGCTTTAAAAAAATAACAACTTTTAATTGAAGTTAAAACAAGCTTCACAAAGACCCATTATAACAAATGTCATATTTACCTGTGGCCTTCCTACCTGCCTAACAGGTAGGAAATATACAGAAACTGAAGTTATCAAACAGTCTGCATTGCATATATAATAAATTAAATATAGATTGATCCTTATTAAAGCTACAATTTTCTCTGTTACCTTTGTTCTTTGATTAACATTAATGACAGCCATCACAGCAGCAGGTTTATTTGGCTGATGTCACTGCCGAACATGACACGGATAGCCCAAGGACGACAGAAAAAACGTTGCTGTGTTAAATGTTTTGAAAACTGAAAACATTTACCGCATGTGTTAACGAGCTAACTTTGACAGCACTATATATACACCAATCAGGCATAACACTATATGACCGTTGTGTTGTTCCCCTTTTGCTGCCAAAACAGCCCTGACCGTCGAGGCATGGCACCAAGATGTTAGCAGCAGATCCTTTAAGTCCTGTAAGTTGCGAGGTGGGACCTCCATGGATTGGACTTGTTTGTTCACATCCCACAGATGCTTGACTGGATTGAGATCTGGGGAATTTGGAGGCCAAGTCAACACCTCAAACTCGTTGTTGTGTTCCTCAAACCATTCCTGAACCATTTTTGCTTTGTGGCAGGGAGCATTATCCTGCTGAAAGAGGGAATTCAGTTTATCTTCCAGGGAATTCCTGCTTCAGCCACCAGGGAATACCGTTTCCATGAAAGGGTGTATGGTCTGCAACAATGCTTAGGTAGGTGATACGTGTCAAAGTAACATCCACATGGATGGCAGGACCCAAGGTTTCCCAGCAGAACATTACCCAAAGCATCACACTGCCTCAGCCAGCTTGCCTTCTTCCCATAGTGCATCCTGATGCCATGTATTCCCCAGGTAAGCCACGCACACACAAGAACACAAGTAAAAGAAAATGTGATTCATCAGACCAGGCCACCTTCTTCCATTGCTCTGTGGTCCAGTTCTGATGCTCACGTGCCCACTATTGGTAATCAGTGTTATTCACTTCACCTGTCAGTGGTCATGATGTTATGCCTGATCTTTGTATATATAGGCCTATTCTAGAAATATTCTGTAAAGTGTCTTAATATCTTATGCAATTTTACTTCTCAAGGGCAGTGAACGACGTGAAAAATTACCATTTTCATTTTTGGATGAACTATCCATTAATTTTGCATCATAATGTAGGCTATTGTTTGCATGTTTCTGTTTTGGTAGGGTTTTGTTGAATAGTCCCTGACACATCAGGGTCTTTCTAAACATCAGCTTGTATTAATGGTGTCAGCAAGTACCATTAATAAAGTTGGCCCATATTTGCCAAGAATTTGATCTGTTCCAGTAAATTAGCAAAAAGGTGTTTTTCATCAGGTGTCATATCCCTGAAAAACCCCTACTCATATGATATTGACAGTGGCTTTATACGTCTCAATTTTTTCACAGTTTTCTGTGAGAAAAACCCTGCATCCTGCCTAGTGGGTTTTTTGTATCCAAATCTGTCAAAAGTGTTGGCAAGGAAGTGATGTCACTTGAATCTGACTGTCTTTACGCTGTTGTTAAGCAGGTGTCTGGGGTTACTTTGAACTGCTAAGGAAATTAATTTACTGGAAGTCACTGGGTTTAGTCACACAGAGGTTCATAACACAACAAACCAATTTTCAAAAATCTGATGTGATAATATCTAATGTTTTGTTATGATTTTGCTGTCTACTGAATCAATACATTAACAAAAAGTACCTTAGCAGTACTCAAGTTTTTTTTTTTTTTTTTTTTTTTTTTGCATATTGGAATATGGTATCCTTTGTAGAAAAACATGTAAATACCATAGTGCTGAAATATGGTAATCATTTAGCGCAATTTCAAATATCATAACATCATTTTATACCACTATAAGACATTTTTACGAGGGTATGGTGAACATTAATTCAGTTTGACAGGTGTCATGTACCTTATAGCTTTCCTTTAAATTAGAATGAATGGAAAAGTCATATGTCTCCTTTGCAGAGAAGTGTATGTTGTTTCAGAATAATGAATGGCAAATAATATTTAAAGCAGCTGATGACTCATGAATGTAAATCCACTCAGGGCTTGAAATTCCCTCGGCCAGGGCTGAGCACTAGCAGTGAGACACATGCCCTACTGCCAGCCCTGTTTGCCTTTAATCAGCATGTGCAACAAGGAGAAAGGGAAAGCTAGAACAAATGTATGATGAAAAGGCAGTTGTGGAGAAAGGAGACAGTAGGAAGTCTATGATCACAGATGTTGTAGTGACCCTTGAATAAATGAGAGCAGTTGGCCAGTCTACCACATGAGGGTCTCTTTAACCACAGGCCACAAACCATTCGGTTTGAAACCACTTCTGCTCTTGGAGGAATGAAAGTGATCCACTGAGGAAGAAGATCTGTTAATACAGAATACTCAAGCTCCAATATTCCAACTTCAAGAATCGGCTTCCTGTCAATTCATGAATCTGATATACTGGAATGAAAAGTGAATTCAAAATTTCAATTCAACACAAACATTAAACTTTATTAAAAATAATAATAGTAACAATGATGGTAATAATAATAAAATATTATTATTATGCACATGTATTTATTTAAGCTGATTAACTTCAACTTGCCATACCGTAATACTAACAATACTAACCATTAATACTAACTCATATTTTAATTTTCTCTCACGGCACCACAAAATATAAAAAATATTGGTCTTTGTTTATTTATTATGTAATATGTCACTATATATATATATATATATATATATATATATATATATATATATATATATATATATATATATATATATATATATATATAGTATGCACACTATGGATAAAAGTATTGGGACACCTGATCATTATGCCAACATATACTGTAATGACATTGTAATCTAAATACATCAACATTAATATAGAGTTGGTCCCTCTTTGCCAACACATTCTCACTCCCAATGCATGACATATTGACGTTTGGTCAGGACCCCTCGGCACACCTTTAGCGTCATTTTGCAATGCACAGGGTGCTCCATTGATTTCAGTTATTTGCCCAATGCGTCAGATCAAGACGCATTTAATTCTTTGCATTTGTAAAAGCAGACTTGATTTTATAAATATTCATAGGCTACTTTTATATGTTGGAGCAACTAACTCCACTCCTACCCTAAAACTACCCACTTCTCAACAATATAAAATACGTAACATTCAAATAAAAGTACAGTCACAGGTATTTATTGCAAAAACTGACCAAAAACATTATAAAAGTATTAACTCACGTTGCGTTCCAAGTCTTCTGAAGCCATACGATTTCTTTATGTAAAGAACAGAGTTGAGCTTAAAGTTTTAGGCTAATCGTTGAAATAATCCCGCTGCTCTGTGAACGCACGCCCATTCAAAAGATACACCCAACTCTTTAGCATGACGCAATCGGTCACGAGGCACACAAGAGCCAATGACATTTTACAATTAAAGCTGATGCAATGACACAATTGGTCATGAGACATACAAGAGCCAGTGCAATTTCACTATCAAAGCTGACGTGACGTCTTTTCGGGCGGCAATTTTGGAATTTTTGCGTGATCGACGGCGGATGGAGACGCTGATCGCTTTTGGGGATTTTCTTCACCCAAATCAATCGTTTGGCCTCTGAATATTTGTATTTTTTGAATAAAATGTGCCTGCAGTCATATCTGCCTGTTATATCCTGTGTTTTATATCATATAATACACAAATAGGTAGGTTTAGGGATGGGGTTGGGTTAAATGTTTAAACGTGTTTAAATAGCATAAATAAAAAATACAATTTAATCATTTCATCATGACGATAACATTCCTGTGCCTAACACTGTGTATGACGCCAAAGGTATGGCGCCAAAGAAAATCTTGAAATCTTGTTTCTATCCTTGTTTCTACAGAAATAAGATCATTTTTCTCATCCCATTTGCAGATCATTTTGCTTGTTTTAAGCAAAAACTCACTCCATTTTGATGTTATTTTTAAGAAAACAAGAAAAATATCTTAAGTCATTTTACGTATCTAGTAAATGCATCTTGATTTAAGAATTTTTAGATATTTGGACTGGGAACAAGAAAAAATACTAAATAAGAAAAGCATTTTTTGCAGTGTACTTCATATTGTATCAATATTTTTACATAGAAACAATACAGAAACAAACTATCTATGAAATGATATACTTCACTTTCACAGATATTCCATATCATATCAAGCAAAGTGTCTCAAAACTGAAAAAAAACTCACCCACAGGTATATAGGCATTTTCAGCAGAGCGTCTACCGTTTTCAGCTGGTTAAAAATGCTTTGGTAGACACGTGGCCTAACAGCTTCAACTGTTCTGGGAAGGCTTTCCACAAGATTTTGGAGTGTTTCTGTGGGTTTTTTCCCCCATTCATGCAGTAGAGCATTTGTGAGGTCAGTCAATGATATAGGACGAGTCAGGGCTCTGTGCAGGACAGTCAAGTTCTTCCACACCAGTCTCATCCAACCATGTGTTTATGGGCCTGGCTTTGTCCACCGGGTCACAGTCATGCTGGACCTATAGCCCAACCCCTGAAAAACAGCCCCATACCATCATCCCTCCTCCACCAAACTTTACAGTTGGCACAATGCAATCAACCAAGTTGATTGAGTTCAGTGATGGCATGCTTTAAACATCTGACGCTTGAGCATTGTACTTGGTGATGTGAGTCTTGTATGCAGCTGCTCGGTCATGGAAACCCATTCCATGAAGCTCCCGCCACACAGTTTTTGTGTTGATTAATGCCAGTGGAAGTTTGCATCTCTTCAGCGATGGAATCAGAAGAGCGTTGGTTACTTTTATGCACCATGCGCCTCAGCACTCTGTGACCCATCTCTGTGACTTCATGTGGTCTTCTGCTTCATGGCTGAGTTGCTGCTGTTCCTAAACGCTTTCACTTTCCAATAATACCAGTTACAGTTGACTGAAATTTCACGAGCAGACTTATTGCAAAGGTGGCGTCCTATCGCAGCACCGCGCTTGAATTCACTGAGCTCTTCAGAATGACCTTTTTTTATTTGCTTTTAAATGCAAATTTCTATAGGTGGCATTCAAAACACTAATTATTAATATCTCAAATTCTGGAAATAATTGATACGTGCCAACATGTTTACAGGTAATTTTGTACTGAAAGGAAATATTATTTACAGCAGATATATGTAATTCTTTGAATTTCAACCATTTTAATTCTACTTCCTCTAATTCAAATTTGAATGAATGCATGGTTTTTGATTTTTGACTGAATTAAAATTCAATTCAGGATGTGAACTGGAATTTGAAAGGCATTCATGATTCGCTTTTGAATAATGCACAATCCTGAAAATGCAAAACTCACTGCAGTTGGAATGCAAATCAGGTGTCAAAGGGCATTTGACAGTGTCAGTAGATGTATTTTCACTAGCGCTAAAGACAGGAAGTAGCTCTTCTCGTCAGCACATTTCAGTTTCAATTTCTGTCTCTCTCGCATTTCCCTTTTTATGTGAAGAGCTTATGAGAATCTGACGGCTGTAACAAATGAATCAAACTTTTATGTAAAAGAATGATGAACAACATCCTGAGAGGAGAGCTTCTGAATAACTCAAGCTACTTCATAATAAAAACACTTTTCTGTATTACTCATTGAGAGATTAAAACTGTTCATAGCTGAACCCTACCAGTCAAACGCCAAAAGTGTTTTGGTTTTTTTTATGCAAAAAGAAAAGAAAAGATGTTCCCTTCACTGTGTACATAAACTTTACTTTGTAATATTTTCCAAATTATAAGGTGTCAATTGTCATTCGCAGTTTAAATCTATTTGTTTTTCAGTTCCTCACGAAAAGCTGTTTTATGGTAATAGATGCTTTTAGTGTGTAAATCAGGAAGGCCTGACTGTGCCAAAAGCAGCATATTGTTTATTATTTGACATGACAGAGGAATATTTGCATAGTGTAATATTTTACATAACAATAAAATGAAATGCTGCTGTGAAACATTTTTGTTTAGCAATAATATTACCAAAGAGTGTTTAAACTCCTAACAAGGAAGTCTTAAAAGTTTTTTGAAAAATAGATATTTTATGATGTATACTATAAAATCTATTGCAAAATATACAAACAATGGTCAAAACATTGCTAGTATAGCTTAATTATATTTTCAATCTAAATATATTTATTACGTCCCAGATATATATATTAAAAATATATTAAAAAGAAAGAAAATACAAGATGAAGATACATTTGAAGTACACTTCAAAGTGAAGTGCACTTGCATTTCTGAAGTACATTTTGGTATTTACACAAAGTATATTTTCAATTGTTGACAAAATATATGTGATATTTTAATATATTTTCCAAATATTTTGACGAATGGGCTGGCCTGCCTGGAAGCAACTGAAGATCGTTACAGTTGTACAAGCAAGTGTTTAATTCTGCTCATGCGTGAATGGTTGATGTCTGTGTATGCAAATTTTTTAAAAATGTACTAACCACTGCCCAGGGCCTTTAAGTGATCCACTTGAGATCCTGACCTCAAAAGGGCACTCTGATGATTGTGTGGTTTTGTCGGTGTGCTTCTATACGGCCATTGATTAAATGAAGATGTCACCCTTGTCTCTGTCTGAGAACATTTCTATCCCCTCCTCTCATTTATTGTGCCGAAATGGATTTGTCCATCATTATAATGGTTCTGCAGAAGCAACAGCCACAGTAAAAGAGGTTTTCTTTCTCTTTAGTTTCTTTGATCCTTGAACTAACATTACACTAAAAACACAAATGATGTAGAAACAGTATTCACTCAGGAATTGGTTGTAAATTTTAAATTTTAAATATAACAAAGAAATTTGTGAAATGTTGAAGTGGAAAAACTGAAATAGCATTTTCTTGTAAAACTTACTCTGGTAATCTTTGTGTGTGTGTGTGTGTGTGTGTGTGTGTGTGTGTGTGTGTGTGTGTGTGTGTGTGTGTGTGTGTGTGTGTGTGTGTGTGTGTGTGTGTATAATCTAAATTTGTATATAATAAAAAATTATATAAAACAAAATAAAAATCTGATTATTTGGGTGAAAAAAGAACTTTATTAAATAGTTTGTATAATATTGTAATATTGTAATGTTATTTTAAATCAGTGAAACAGATTTGTTTTAAAATATTAAAATACTGAAAGTAAAATTCTAAAGAAAAGATCTATCGATCTATGGTTTACAGAGAATGGTCTGAAAATATGCAGTGAGCAGCAGTTCTGTGGGCGAAAATGCCTTCAGAGGAGAATACCAGACTAATTTAAGCTGATAGAAAGACAACAGTAACTCAAATAAAGCAGAAGAGGATCTCTGAACACACACCACGTCAAACTTTCAAACACATGAGCTACAGCAGAAGAAGACACACTGGTGCCACTCCTGACAGCTAAGAACTGGAAACTGAGGCTACAATTCATACGGGCTCACCAAAATTGGATAATAGAAGATTGGAAAAAAGTTGCCTGGTCTGATGACTCTCGATTTCTGTTGCAACATTCAGATGATGGCGTCAGAATTTGGCGTAAACAGCATGAAAACATGAATTCATCCTGCCTTATATCAACGGTTCAGGCTGATATGGTGTAATGGTGTGTGGGATAATTTCTTGGTACACTTTGGGCCTCTTAGCACCATTTGAGCATAATTTAAACACCACATCTTGCCTGAGTATTGTTGCTGACCATCTCCATCCCTGACCACAGTGTTTCCATCTTCTGATGGCTAGTTCCAGCAGGATAATGCACCATGTCACAAAGCTCAAATAATCTCAAACTGGTTTCTTGAACATGACAATGAGTTCACTAAACGCAAATGGCCCCCACAGTCACCAGACGCATCCAATAGAGCATCTTTGGGATGTGGTGGAACGGGAGATTCTCATCATTGATGTGCAGCCGATAAATCTGCAGCAAATCTGTGATGCTATCATGTCAATATGGACCAACATATCTGAGGAATGCTTCCAGCGCCTTGTTGACTCTATGCCACGAAGAATAAAGGCAGTTCTGGAGGCAAAAATGGGTCCAAACCGGTGGTATATTTTTTTATACCATTTGACAGTAATATATTCAATATGATTATAGGATTAGTTCACTTTAAAATGAAAATGACCCCATGATTTACTCACCCTCAAGACATCCTAGGTGTATATGACTTTCTTCTTTCCGATGAACACAATCAGAGTTATATTAATAAATATCCTGACGCTTCCACGCTTTATAATGGCAGTGACGGGGTCCATTGAGCTTGAAGCTCAAAAAAAGTGCATCCATCCCTCATAAACGTACTCCACATAGCTCTGGGAGGTTAATAAAGACCTTCTGAAGCGAATTGATCGAGTTTTGTAAGAAAAATATCCATATTTAAAACTTTATAAAGTAAAATATCTAGTTTCCACCAGACCGCCTTCCGTATTCACTTCAGAAGGCCTTTATTAACCCCCTGGAGCCGTATGGATTACTTTTATGATGGATGGATGCACGTTTTAAGCTTCAGACTCATTGGCTCCATTATAAACATTGAAAGAGCCAGGAAATGTTATAACTCAGAAAGTGTTCATCAGAAAGAGGAAAGTCATATACACCTAGGGTGGTTTGGGTAAAATCATGGGCTAATTTTCATTTTAAAGCTTTGAAACGTATCAAAAAAGAGACATTTTTACTTGGCATTTTAGTGATTAAATCAAAACATTTGCAACTACCTTGAATACAATGATTTTCTAAGAACAGGAAAATTGCTTATTATTTTCAGATTATTTTCAGACATATATTTTCATTCACCTTTACAAGAAAATAAATCCAGCACTACACCAATCCTTGCGTCTGCAATAGATATAAGATATATGATATAAGCCATGAATAATGACTGTTGTGATGTATGCTGATTTGTTACAAATCCTAACACAGCCCTGAGTGTCTTCAGTCCTCCCCCAATACATTGGAAAACCACATGGTGACAGCCCACCATCCTGCTGTCAGTTAGTTAGGACATATGTTTTTAGGATATATTTGACTAAAGTATGTGCCTGAAAATAAACAAAAAATATACAGTATATGTTAACTTTGCCAGCAGATATTCTACAGCAAGGAAACTTGAGCCTCTGTTCAATATTACAGTAAACGTCGGGTAGTTTCCCTGACAGGAAGTCATCTTGACAGGTATGGGAAATGACCTCTTAACACACTTAACACACAAATATGAGCTTCAGTTTTTGGTATTTTACACTAGACCGAGGACCTGCTGTGTTGATCTGTGAGTGTCAACTAAAGGGAAGAGCATGAAGATTTTTGTGTTTCTGTTTCCTCAGTTCAACTTCTCTGCCCCCAAGGAGGAAGCATATTTCAAAATGTTCAGTGAGGACGAGCTGCTCGCCTGCAGAATGAAAGAGACCCACTTGAGGTACAGTATTTTTTCCCTACACTTTTCTCAAATGAACACCGAAAGCATTGTGAGGCAGAGATGTTATCTTGCACATTCACCCTCTGGGGTTTTTGCACATTCTTTTAGCAAGTACATTGAAATTAAGTTTGGGTAGGTTTCTCTTCGCTGTGTGTGACTTCCTTTATTTCTGGAGCTCATCGCTGTGAGCAAACACAAATCTATTTGTCTTTCATGTAATTTCACTTTTTTGGGATGTAATAAAGCAACATTTTATTCATTTCAGTGAAAAAAGGCAAGAGAATATCGTCCTAAACTAAAGAATGTAGATCAGTGCAAAATGCACCTGTTGTTGTGTCTACTTCACGTTACCTTGTTTTATAATTATATATTATATTAAGAATAATTGCAGTAATATCTCAGCCAGCTCTGTCTAAAACCTTTTTATTTTATTTATTTATTTATTGGCTGAGAAGATGAAAACATGTTAAAGTCAGAACCAACAGTAAAACTGTTGCTTTAACTACAAATGCATGAGAGTCAAGTAAAAAAGCAATAGACATTTTGTTTGTCTGTTGCATGTTTGGCCAGAACTCATATTTACTCTTCTTTGCTGTTTTTCTTCATAGCTGGTGATCAGAATGACTTTTGTGCTTCAATACCAATAGCTAACACTGTGGTAACACTTCCCCTTATAGTTGTCATATGCTGGCACGAATATTCGGTTTAGCATGTTCCAGGTGGAAGTAGCACACGCGGTGTCTAATTGCATATATATATATTTATGCAAAATGCAATATGATGCCTTGACCTAATTTCCTAATTCTTCTTAATTGTTAGGCTTTGTTGTAGACACAGACCGACAGGTGATAGATAGATAGATAGATAGATAGATAGATAGATAGATAGATAGATAGATAGATAGATAGATAGATAGATAGATAGATAGATAGATAGATAGATAGATAGATAGATAGATAGATAGATAGATAGATAGATAGATAGATAGATAGATAGATAGATAGATAGATGGATGGAGATGGATGGATGGATGGAGATGGATGGATGGATGGATGGATGGATGGATGGATGGACAGACGGACAGACAGACGGATAGGATAGGATAGGATAGGAGGATGGATAGAGATAGATGGATGGATGGATGGATGGATGGATGGATGGATGGATGGATGGATGGATGGATGGATGGATGGATGGATGGACAGACGGACAGACAGACTTGGATGGATGGATGGATGGATAGATAGATGGAGATAGATAGATATATATATAGATAGATAGATAGATAGATAGATAGATAGATAGATAGATAGATAGATAGATAGATAGATAGATAGATAGATAGATAGATAGATAGAGATAGATAGATGGATGGATCGATGGATGGATGGATGGATGGATCGATAGATACTGATATATTTTGCTTTCTCTCTTTGCAGAAATAAAAAAAGTCGACTCAGTCTTCTTCTGACAAAGTCTGGGTCACATGAAAATGTCAGTCCTGAGAAGAAGCCACCAGCCAAACCTAACCAGTAAGCCTTTATGATGTTTACACATTGATTCAATATTTTACTTAATCAAGAAATGGAGTTGCCATTGAAAGTCATGGAGTCACACAGATGATTCAGATATAAAATGTCTCACTACGATATTGTATCACACGTCTATCTGCTTTTGAAGTAAATAATCACAGTGGCAGGGAAATACTTTATAGATTTTATGAATAAAAGCTGCAGTTACAAAAAGATATACAAGGTAGGGTTCTCGGATGCTGTGAATACACAAAATAAAAGAATGTAATAATATTGTGACTGTACTCATGAAGCACCTTTCTATCACTAAAATACTTCACTAATTTGTGATTTCAACAGCATTGCCCCGGACATGGCTATGAGATGGAGTGATTCATTTGAGGAGTTGCTGAGTCACGCGGGTATGATCACCTCATCTTATACTGTAGTTAGCATATTGAATGCTTACATACTATGTTAAAATAGAAGTGTGCATCCCATCATAACCACAGGATGTGAAAACCTGCATGTGACAACGCATTGTTCTTTCTGGTTTCCATGTGATTCTAAACAGAATAGCTTGATTCAACAAACAAGCACTGTTTGATTTGTGCCACCTGGACTGTTTTGTCTGTCTGTGTGGGTGTGCATGTCTACGAGCATAGTTGTATAGATGATAATAGTAATAAATGTATCTATAAACGACGAGATGTGCAGATTTAGTCTTATTACTGCAGGTGGTGGATTTATGAGAAGTAGTTCAAAGGCTGTCAGGAAATATACCATTATCCATTAAGTTTCGTTATTTTACACCAGTTGGTCACACTGCCACCACATTTTCGTTGTATTATCAGGGCAATGTGACAATGATTTTTAGAATGTTTTGTGTCACTGTGCAAAAGTGTTGCAGATATAATTTACTCATCTGTATCTAAGTATAAATCATGCATTTAGCAATGAATCTTGTTTCAGACGGAGTTGAAGTTTTTACACGGTTTCTGCGCACTGAGTTCAGCGAGGAGAACATTGAGTTTTGGTTAGCCTGTGAAGACTTCAAAACCACTGAGTCTGCAACCAAACTGCAGTCTAAAGCCAAACAGATACATGCCATTTTCATCGATAAAGAAGCCCCCAAAGAGGTACACACATATTTGCATTATGAACAGTAAGGACTTTAATCAGAGTGGTTACCATATTGTACAAATTAAAAAGAGGCCGTGAAGGATGGGTTTGCACTTTTACAGTATGTGTACTTACAGCGTACTTACCTAAGAAAGTACTGGTTAATGTAAGGTACTTATATTACAGGGTTAGTACCTAGTTTTGTTGTAATAACTATATATTAAGTACATAGTATGTACATGGGAAACAGAACTGTAAAATAAAGTGCTACCAAGGATAGAAACTGATTTTCCAATGGGTTGTACAGTTTATTGTACCTGTGCACTTTGTCCAACTGACAAATTATTGAAAATATAATTCCAAAACAAAAAAACTTGGAGGACAAAAAAACTTTAGAAAACCTTCACCTTCATGTAATTCCAATCTATTGTCCTTCTGTGAAACACAAAAGGAATTTTTTTTTTTTTTTTTTTTTTTGAATTTGATCAAAAATCGAATTAAAAAAATCTTCTTTTTATTGGCATCAATGGGGAACAAAGGTCATGAATTGCATTGTTTTATTATGTTTTATTATTTTAGTATGATCAAAAATTGTCATATTTTAGAAATAAAAGGCATTTTTCCTACCCTGATTTTAACCTTCTGATTTGAACACTCTGTTTGAAGGGGCGTATCTTCTGTGAGTGTTCAGTGTAAACTCCCACTGCTGTGATTGGCTAACGTCTTTGTATATGAAATAGCTAAATATTACGTGTGGAACTCTCTCAAAGTTTTAGCCGTTTTTACTCTTACAACTCTCAAGGTTATCTAATCGTGAAAAGTGTTGATTATAGCATTATATTCAAGATCGTGGCATGAAAGGTTGCAGTGATGAGCATTGTTGGCGATCTTACACACACATTGAGCACATGAATGCATCGATCTCGTCATTGCAACTCGATTTCTGCACACCAACGAAATGCTTTCATTATAATTAACAGTGCAAACACAATGTAAAGAGATGTGTTGATTATTACAGGAGTCCAGAACTCAGTCACTGATAAACTCGTGCTTGACAGCTCCAGCGATTGCAAAGGGAGCGCTCTTTGATCGCTATATATACTTTAATCACAGTTTAAATATCAGATTATTTTCATCTTACGAAGAGAAACTATGTGAAGTTGACCGTTTAGTCACTGGTTTGAATCATTATATCAGAAATAACTGGTCACAGATCAGGCATAAGAATTAACACGGTTACTTACATGTTGTTGTGGCGTTACTGTCGAGTCCATATCGTAAAAGTCTATTTGCAAATCCCGCGCCAAAATTGCGACTGATTTACCAGAGAATTCACAGTGAAATGTACGAATACAAATAAATAATGCTCAACTGAGACATTCACACTGATGAAAATAAATAACCACATTCCTAGCATTAGGATCCTTTGGAAGGTAACGTTATTTCTTTCAATTGTGAATCTTACAGGATATTCTTATAATATGATGACTTCTTATATGTGTATATAAGCATTTATTTTGTTTATTTTAATGTTTTATGTGTAAATTTTATTTATCTATTCATGACCCCTTTAACATCCATGGAACCTTTCCATTCCACAAAAGATTCTTTATAGTGGAAAAAGGTTCCTTAGATTATTAAAATGTTAACTCATTTAAGACTACATTTATCAGACCCCACAAAAATTAAACAGATGTAATTTTGGAAAACACCTTGTTGCTGGTGACGAACGATAATGCGTAGATGTTAGCAGCGCTTTGGGTAACCTCAAGGGGGGTCATAATAAAAACAAACAAGGCTCAATTGAATGATATCTGTGGTTTAGTGCAGCTCTGCATCAGCATCAGAGACCTACCATTGTGTCTGTACAGAGGGCATTGTCGGCCCCCGGCCGCATGACTGGGGGCAGATATGTGACCGTGTGGTTTTCCTGCATTTGGCTGAAAACTCCCCCTCAGACGCCCACACAGCTGAGAAAATAGACTCTGAAAAACTGAGAAGTAAAAATGAGGCAGTGGGACCACTTGCTCCAGCCTGACCAAAGTGAGAGTGAATAAACAACTAAGACTGAAAAGTAGCACAGCTGAAAGCCAACTTTTTCTTATAAGAGCTAAAGGAAAACCTTAATATTGTATCGTAAATGAGGTGCAGTGCCTGCACAAAATTAGCTTCTAGCACCCTATATTAAGATCTGAGAGAATTCGCTACTGCAGAAGTGCTGTTCAACAGACACGTGTGTTAGTCTGATGTAATACTTTTGGAGAAATGCTTTTTAAGAAGTAGCAATTGTGGCCTGGGCAGAGAGAGGGAGTCAGTGGAACTGCTGTGGTCACTGGGAGCAAAGCCTGAGACTTTTTTTCTTTAACATTTGGCATAAATAATATCATCAGCACAATAGTATTTAAGCGTAAATTAAAAATGTGCATGCACTTGGTATTCTTAGTATTTGGTTTTGCCAGCACAAACTCGAATATGTTGGCAAAACTCCAAAAAACATATCACATGGTCACATCAAATTTTTATTTTGTACTCATACATTTGAATTGCTCTTAACTTCAAATATTTGAGTAAGCTATTCATATATTTAAACTGAAATGATCAACTTAAATATTTTTAGTAGTAGATACTTGGCTAGCTTTAACTAGCTAATTCAATAAATGTTACCTTGCTAATTAACACGTAACTTAGACACAATGTAACACAATGGTTTGATAGCATTAGCATAGCACTTGCTGGATGAGGACAGCAAAATACAACATTTAACATGCTGTGTATCTGTTCTCAAACTAAGCTCATGCTTCACTGGTCACCATGATGGAACTAATTTGTTTAATTTGAGTTGGCTCTACTCAAACCAGTTAATTATTTTGAGTGTTAGGGTTTACAGTGAGTGGGTTAATGACATGATGCTCTTATATTGGGCTGATCTGTTAATTTATTCACGGTAACACTTTATAATAACGTTCAGTTATAAGTCACTTATGAGTGGTATATTAGGAGATGCAGAAAGTGTTGTAAATGACTTGTATACACATACACGCAATGTAAAAAAAGGTAAGAAAGATCTAAAAATGATTTGTAACACATTTACAAGTGATGAATGGTTTACACTTTAGATTAGGGGATGCAGAAAGCTTTGTAAATGATTTACACATCATTTATAACAGGCGTTGAACATTGCAGTGTGTACTGCAGTGTAAGTGCTGACTGTTGAGGGAATAGACTGTCTTCTGTGACACACATGGAGTCTTTAACTGCTGTGCAGCTGATGTGATCTTCAGTGGAAGGTGGAAACTGTGTCACATTACCACTAGATCAAAGTATTTATTAAACCAAACTGAAAGCCCTGACTGTAAGCCATTTATAAATGTTTTTCCCTTGAAAACAATAAATTACTCTTCTTACAACATGCTGTTTTAGCATCCTGCATGTTTGTGCTTTTGAACACAGTCCAGTTTATACTGATCATTTACTAGTGATCTGTTCATAATTTGTTCAAGATTAACCATTGTTTATTGAGACGCTACTGAAACAAGTTTGACATAAATACTTCAATGATTTATAAGTGATAAATGGTGTATCAACTAATAACTCATCAACCATCTACTATTGATCTGTTTGATTTATGACAGCACATTTGTATATCATTAGCATACCACTTATTAATAAGTTAGATTTATATAGTCATGTTTTGTAAATGATTAGTTCATCAATAACTAATCATTAATAAATGATTTATAACTAAATGTTATTATAAAGTGTTACCAACCCTTTCTTTGTTTTGTTTTTAAAATACTAAAGCTTTGTCTATTTCAGGTTTAGATATAAAAAAGAAAATCCAGTTTTTCAGTGTTGTTTCAGACTTTTACAGTAGATTTTTTTGTTCACATGAAAAACAAAACAAAAATCTGACTTAAAGGACTGAAAGACAAAACACTGAGAATCTCCTGCTCATTGCATTTTCATAAAGCAGAAGAAAACACAGATCAGCAATATGGCGAAATCACGAAAATTCTTGCATAATTCCAAATATGTTGTTCATCACAGTGTGCAATTCCTGAAAATTGAATTTTTGATGGCCTCATGTTTTACGTTTTGCACTTTAACCTTTCAGATCAACATCGACCACTCAACCAAGGCCGCCATTGAGAAGAACATCCACCAGCCGACTAAGTCCTGCTTTGATGCAGCACAAGATAAAATCTACAGCTTGATGAAAAGAGACTGCTACCCACGATTCCTCACCTCCGACATCTACTTGACTCTGACCAAGAGGACAGGCCCACCCAGTATGACCAGGAGAAGGTCCCGCTCCTTCGTTTTCAATGAGCGTCCCGAAAGCACAGCTGCTTGGTAGATTTGTACTGTAATGCTAGTTTTTTTTTTTTTTTTTTTTTATGTATATTGTCAATAGCACTTGATCAAGTGACACATTATAGCTATTTATTAACATAGTTCCTGTGGGCTGGTGTTTAAATACTAATCATTCTGTTATTATTGTCAAACATTTGGTTCTGCTTGAAGGATTCATTCCAATCTTAATTTAATCTATATGTTTAAAATTCCTAAACATTGTAAATATCTGTCTAATGATAACGGTGTGTATAATAAACTGTATATAGATTTCATTCAATTACAGGCCTACAGCTAATTGTGTCAGTCTCAAAGACAGTAAAGAGCAATAACTATTTTAAGAATTGAAAAATAAAACTACATTTCAAAGGAAAATGTGAGATGGAAATCAAAAATCTATACTCAAAATGATGATGATGATGATGATGATGATGGAGTTTGACCATGTTGCCAGACTTTTGATTAATAGAGTGCAACAGTCGGGTTCCAGAAGTAAAAACTCCATTCATGTTCTCCATAGGGAAATTGATTTTGAACAATAACTTATAAACCTTTAAAGACTTGTCTGGCTATCACAGACCAAGCTCAATCTTTTAAGATTGAACACTGGTCTGGGGAGTCTACTGCACAAGAGGCGTGATCAACAGGCATAGTTCAAATAACTCTGTACGCAATTGGATAGTATTCAACCAATTGACCATAAGAGGCGTGATAAACGGGCATAGCTCAATTGACTCTGTACGCAATTGGATAGTCCTTCAACCAATCAGACCAACGATCCATCGCTTCTCTATCCGTCATTGTGTTAAACCCGACAATAGCACGCCAGGTGGATAAGCCGGTTTGTGATTGGTCCCCGCAAATTTGTAACAGAAGCAGGATAGAAATATGTACAGGTTTCCAGCTTGAGCTGCAGGGTGAAATCAAATCGCTGGCAGATTGGGCTGGGTTTACCCAGTCTATTTAAAGACAAACAAAAGTTGTTACTCGATGATGTTTGCATCTGCTGAAGAGTCAGCCCACATTATTTCAGCTTATTTTTTTTAAGTGTTTAGTAGTGGAACTCATGGTGAAAAACTACATTACCCATGATGCTGTACAGAAGATTACACCAATCAGAGAGTGGAAAAAGCAGCATGCTCCAAAATATCTCTTTAGCTCCGCCCACTTACATGAAGCACTGCATATGGCATAATCAAGTTGATCTCTCTACGCTCTCAAAATACTTAAATGTGTGTGTGTGTGTGTGTGTGTGTGTGTGTGTGTGTAGACATGCATATTTTGCAATAAACATAACATATATTGTTTTTATATAATCAACATTTGTACGAGCAGTTTTATATTTCTCCCTCTTCATCTGTCTTTTTGTCCGATTTTCAAAAAGTTTTTTGCTTCAAATCAACGTTTGTAGTGTTGTGATTCACCTTGCCTGGCTTGGTTCAAGTGTTGGGAAGGTTACTTTGGAAGTGTAATAGGTTACAGATTACAAGTTACCCTACTGAAAATGTAATATAGTGTAACTATTTCAAAAGTAATGTAACTGATTACATTTGATTACTTTTTGTTAACTGTTAATCATTTTCAAACATTTAACCTCTAAAAAACCAGAGATAGTTATATTTAGTTATATTTAAGAGAAAACACACAATTCTAGATCATTATACTTTAGTAAAAACACAATGTTTTTCTTCTTACTGATATAAAAAAATAGTAACAATTTCTAATAATCACACTATTCTTTTACCACTATGAAGGGAAAACATTATACCATATAAGGCCTGATATTGATTTCTCACTAACAGAAGCAAGAATAGATTTCATACTCATTGGCAACCCAAAACAGACTTGGACAGACAAACAGACAGTGTAACTGTCATAACATGCATGATATTGTTTTTTTATTGTTTGTTTGTTTTTTTTTTAAATAAAGTTATATTTCACCTAAAATATTGTTTAGACTCAATGACCAATCGTTGTGTGTTAGTAGTTAAATAGCTCTATTTTGCAAGTCAAAACGGGACAAACTAATAGAGAGTTTTGTCCACTAGGTGGCGCTTAAGGTTAACATCCATCATAGGAGATACTTCCTCAGTTCGACATTGAAACCTTCAATGTCGATAGAATTTTTGCTGGCAAACATATTTTGCACTGAACTGTTATATTTGTGCCCTTTTCTAATTCCTGTACATTTTTACATTTCTAGCACTGGAATACATTTTTATCACTCGCCATGGTGGCAACTCTCAGACAGGTTGTAGCCTAAAGCTTTCAGCGGCAATGTGGATTGATATAATTGGCAGATGTGATTCACTGAAAATTCAAACAAGAGAGCCAATCAAAAGCATCAGAATAGCACTGCTAATTGCAGTGATGATGTGTTTTTGTAGGCCAACCTGGACGTTAGCATCACCTTGGTTCCCTTAACAAAAACCCAATAGGATTTCCATTGGCTTTTGGATTATTGCAGAAAATAATCTCTGTAACCAACAAAAGTTTATGATTTTATAGGTTTTGTTCATCATGATAATCTTCCTTATGAATTTTGAAGCCTAAAATACAATAACCAGAAGTAAAAAGCTAAACGGTGACTATAAACAAACTACACCACTGTCACAGGTCTTCAACACCACCATTAACATTCTGACGACTTTATAAACACATGTTCCCTAAAAGCATGATTATGAACACAATGAGGCTGTGAAAGCGGACTAGTGAGTCATTTATGTAGCTGATGTGGCGTTAACTCATCGATTAGCATATTCTGTCATGATAATCAATAAATCGCTCATGTGGGAACTGTTGTAAGATGCCTACAGAGCCAGAGAATATATGCTGCATGAAGATAGAGCATGTATAGTTTAGTTTAATTACGGTTATATCTTATGTTGTCATCTTGCTTTTATGACATGCTATTGCACTTATTGCACTTTTGTTGTGTACTGTATTACCATAAATGTGAAAAGACAGATGTGACAGCTTGAGCAGACTCCCAAATGTGCTCTACTACAACAACTCTTCCTCTTCTCTAAAGTAGGGTTCCTGGGGCAGGGTTTATGTAAAAGTAAATATCTCCTTTTGCTTTGAACTTTGAGTGTCGTAACTTTGCAGATGTTGTTTACACTCAAACAGCAACATTACACACTAACTAAAGTTAAAAAAGAAAGTGAAATCATAATCAAGGACCCCTTTAAAAAAATGAAAATATCTTAACCACAGACCTTATTTCAGGCATTTAACCAAAAACCCATTAAAAAAACCCACTGACTTTGAGACAATGTTAAAATGCTAACTCATTTCCAGGTTTTGGCCTACAAAAATACATCATCCCTGCAGTGCTCTATTGTTTTAGCCACGAACCGGCCACTTTTACCAATGAACGAAATCTGATTGGAGCTCGCAGTGGTTTTATGTCTAGTCTGTTTTTGGCGGTGTGCAGGTGTGCCGCCTGAGGCTGTGGCTAGTTGTGCTGTGCAAACATGGCTAACAGGTACTCAATGTTTGCAATTTGTCAAGATTTCATCCCATCTCCAGTGATTTATTCTTTCTTCCCTACAAATCATTTTCTTGGAGATGGCCACATATACCTCCTGATGTGAATCATTAGAGCTCATGTCAGGCTTCCAGCTGTCTTCAGCGAGGCCCACGTCTGCTCCACTGTCATCCTATCAAATCAGACTGCTAGTGTCTCATAGCAGACATCAATTATGCATGCGCAGACAGACTACTGGAATGCATAATGTCTCACTTTGGGTTCCACCAAGCAGATTGGAATTAAAAAATATTTATATTCATCATTTTACTCAGTTTCTATTTGCAGCATGAATCTGCAGAATAATTTTGCGAACCATTTATTTTGAAAAAGTGTATGGCCTCAAGTAAAAGGTGAATACCAAATAGTACCAATCCGATCTCATAGGAAAACTTAACTTTTACACGGTGGCAGTTTCGTATGAATTCATAATAAATTTGAATGATTTTTAAAAAATAAATACGCATGAAGACCCCACCACTAAACATATAATGGGGGCGTAAGCAGATTGTAGAGAAATTTTGTTTTATTAACAGAGTTCGGGAGGAGCACGTTAAGATAATTAACCTAATTAACACGTGAGGAGCACATTCAGTTAATCATCTCAATTAACGAGAAAAGAGGGTATATATATATATATATATATATATATATATATATATATATATATATATATATATATATATATATATATATATATATACTCAGAAAAAAAGGTACAGTGCTCTCACTGGGGCGGTACCCTAATGGTACAAAAGTGAAAAGGTACATCTTTGTACCTTACTCACCCCGATATGGTACATATTAATACCTTAAAAGGTACATATCAGTAATTTAAGAGTGCGTATTAGTACCTTAAAGGTATATATTAATACCTTAAAGGTACATATTAGTATCTTTTCGGTTTTGTACCTTAGGGTACCGTCCCAGTGACAGCAATGTACCCTTTTTTCTGACAGACTTGCCTCTGTTGCATAACAGTTTTCCAGCATTCCTCTATCACCCCATCTCCTCACTTCTAACTATTCCTATCCCAACCTGGGATGGGGGAAGTACTCTGGATTCCTAGCTCGGATTCCTCCCCTCGGACAGCACGCCAAATACGAATAACCTTTACTCTATTTCATTTTATGTAAGTCGAACTCGTGAAATTAATGAAATCATACAAACTCATACATTTAACCCTTATGATGTGTTGAAAACCCTGTAACACATTTGATGTTCCCAGTCAAAAATGACTGGCCTCTTAAAAATTGCTTGTAAATCGCTCATTCTGCTATATTATCACCAGATATTGGATTCAACCTTTTTGTCAACTTGTTTTCTTTCAGTTAGGACAGGTTTTGTATTTCTTTGTGTTTCTAGGCCTGTGTTTCTGATCTGAGGATTTTATCTCTCTGAAAAAGAAAGACTGTAATACTCAAATTAGTGTGTGTGTGTGTGTGTGTGTGTGTGTGTGTGTGTGTGTGTGTGTGTGTGTGTGTGTGTGTGTGTGTGTGTGTGTGTGTGTGTGTGGCCTGGTAAACCCTACCTAATGGGGACAAAATGTCCCCACAAAGATGGCAATATCCGAAATCCTTGTCCTTGTGGGGACATTTTTTGGTCCCCATGAGGAAAACATCTTATAAATCATACTAAGTGATGTTTTTTTTTTAAATGTAAAAATGCAGAATGCTTCCTGTGATGGGTAGGTTTAGGGGTAGGGGCAGTGTAGGGGGATAGAAAATACGGTTTGTACAGTATAAAAACCATTACATCTATGGAGAGTCCCCTCAAAGATAGCTCGCCAGACATTTGTCTGGCCAATATGTTTGCAAGCACACGTGAACATGAAGATGATGAACATGCTCCTGAACACTAAATGTTTCTCTAATTTTCGATCTCCTCTATTCGTTTTCAATGGATAGTCATTTTTTACTAATATAAGCTCAGATCAATGAGGCCTACAATCAGTCAGTTTTAAAAATAAATACAGAACCTGTCCCGTAATTGAAAGAAAACAAGTTGACAAAAAGATTGAATCCAATATTTGGTGATAATCTAGCATAATGAGAGATTTATAAGCTATTTTTTTTGTAGGCTGGTCATTTTTGACCGGGAACACCATGGGCCCTATTATACACCTGCCGCAATGTGATACCAAGTACGATGCAAGTGTTTTTTGCAAGTTTCATCCCGACGCAGTTATCATTTTCACGTCCAGCACCAGGTTGTTTAAATAGCAAATGCACTCGCGCACATCTGTTCACCCATGGGTGTGCTGGTCTGAAAACGAGGTGTGTTCAGATGTATTGTTGGCACGTTGCTATTTTAAGGCAACTGAAAACGACTGCGCCATTGACCAACAAAAAACCTGCTAAAGTCAATAGCGCAGTATTTTTTGTGTTATTTAAAGGGCGCATTAGTAATATGCGCCTATAGGTGGGTGCACACGCATACAATCTGCCTATTACACACCACACAGGTATGCACAGCAGCACACAAAAAAATAAAAATTTTAAAAATAAGAGGATTCCTCTCTGGAGAAGTCTTTCTGGCTTTTAAAGGGAATGGGAGATGAGACTCTGATTTATTGCATGTTATGCACAAAACACACCCATGACTCATTAAGACGCTAGGTTTTGGATCAACCCTTTTGGATCACGCACCTGGCACGGCGACTGTTTTTTTCCGTCGGACATTCGGACATGCCCTAAGTGCACCTGCGCCACGCGCTTCAGACCATGAGCTCAAATCGTTAAAATAGGGCCCCACAATAGTAACAAGGTGGGGGGGAAATACCAAAAAACATTTTTGGGAAATAGTAATACCCTGTGTAAGCAAAGTCAGTTTTAGTCCAATGTGATAACATTAACTAACATTTTCGGGTTACAAAAAACATAAGTGTTAACCACAAATTGTTGAACTGCATGTACAATTTCTTGTCCCCCATTAGAAGCTTAAGGATGCAGTCTATAAATCATTAAAAAGCCTTAAGCATTATCAATCTTAAAGTTAATTAGACTAACACCATAAAACCATAATCATCATAATTAGCCCTAAAATCGAGCATCTTGGTAGAACGATTATTTTAATAGCTATTAAAGTGAAAGAACTGATGTTTCATGAATCATAAATGGATGTTGACTAATGAACTGTTTCATGAGCTGTGTGAGATCGGGCAGAAATGTGTCGTCAGTACAAACACAGAAGGTAACCTAAATGGATGTTTGCTATACGTATTAAAACAAAGCTTTTTTGCATTCGAGAGTGGCAAAACTTTAATTGTGGGAAGTGTAATAGAGACAAGTGTTACAGTTACATGATCAAATGTGTTGTTGTGTTTAACACCCCACAGTGCTACTTTTAGATACACCAGATGTTTCTGCAAAAGCATTTGACCCTGACGGGAAAGAAAAGCTTTACACTTAAAGAGATAGTTCAACCAAAAATAAAAAAATTCTGTCATTTACTCTCTCTCATGTCATTCCAAACCTGTTTGACTTTATTTCTTCCTTTGAAAATGAAAAAAAAAATATATATCTTAGTGGGTTGATGTCAATGGTGTTGAATGGTGTTTGGACCCCATTGACTTTCATTGTATTGAAAAATGTTGAAAGACAAAAATGTTGAAAGACTTCTTCCTTTGTGTTCCACAAAAAAGAAAGTCAAACATGTATGGCACGAGGGTGAGTAAATGATGACAGCATTTACATTTTTGTGAAGAATGGGGATCAGCAATAAAAATTCAAGAATTTTTTTTTTTAGTCTTATTTGAAATATCCTCTCTGTATTGTGAAATGAAAGCATAAGTATTTACTCCTCTATATGACATTTATACCACCATCATCTTGCTAAGCTACACAAATGAAAAAATGTGGAAAGGGTTATGGGTGTTTTTGCTGTCATCCTAGAGCAGACTAATAAACACTCACAGCACATCATCTCTCCATACCACAATTATACAGTTATGCAGCAGACTATAGGCAGTTAATTATATATTTTAGCTGACACTAACAGAAAATCAACAAACAAGAACTTCAACCTTATGTTTGTTTGTGTGTTACCATTACCAGACAGATGGCATGGCAGTGTGTGATGCTTTTGCTTTTGTGTGTGTGTGTGTGTGTGTGTGTGTGTGTGTGTGTGTGTGTGTGTGTGTGTGTGTGTGTGTGTGTGTGTGTGTGTGTGTATGATGCACTGATAACACAAATTCATCTCTGTTGATGCTTGTAAGAGTGGAGGGGTGGGGTGTTGTGCACGTGGATGCTTACTGCGCAGCAGGCCAAGAGGAACAGAGATGAGGGGAAGTTAATTTAGGAACCACAGCTCCCCCAGCTGGATGACATAGTTTGTACACTTTGACACATGACATGAAGGCAGTTCAAGTTAGCAAATGCTAGACTGTAGCTACCGTGTGTCATAAACAGTTTTTGGTTTTTGGGCAAATGGTGAAATGTGATTTTGGAGTTGAGGAAATACTTTATTCTGCACTCTCAGAAAAAAAAGGTACAGTGCTGTCACTGGGGCGGTACCCTATGGTACAAAAGTGAAAAGGTACATCTTTGTACCTTACTCACCCCTAAATGGTACATATTAGTACCTTAAAAGGTACATATCAGTACTTTAAGAGTGCGTATTAGTACCTTAAAGGTACATATTGGTACCTTTTTCGGTTTTGTACCTTAGGGTACCGCCCCAGTGACAGCAATGTACCTTTTTTTTCTGACAGTGTGGTGGTGGTTTATACAATCCCATTTCCAGAAAACTTGGGACATTTTGTAAAATGCAATAAAATTAAGAATCTGTGATTTGTTCGTTCTCTTTCAACTTTATTTACCTGACAAGAGTACAAAGAAAAGATTTCCAATGTTTTCACTGAACAACTTATTGGGAAAAAACAGCAAAAAATTTGGGACAAAGGCATATTTACCACTGTGTCACATCACCTTTCCATTTACTTACACTTTTTAATTGGGAACTGAGGATACTAAGGCCCAATCCCATTTCTACCCCTTAGCCCTTCCCTTTCCCCTACCCTTTAATTTTGTGCGTTCACGTGAAGGTGTAGAGGTATCTCGATTCTCTTTTGGCTGGAGTGGTAGGGGAAGGGCCAGATAGTCCTTCAAACAAAGATCTTTCGGGACCACACTTCAAACGGAGGAGTATAAGGAATTTCCTTCCATGCACTGTGCTGCTAGAATGTGTGTAGTGATGTTGCCACTCAGGATCAATCACTTATGTGTTGCCTGGCTGCCAGTTTCTCCGTAGCTTGCTAAATGCGCTATTTGAGTGATATGAACACATATTAATAATACAGTTCAAAGAAATATCTGGTCATCCTTCATAACGCAGTCAATATTTACGCCACATCGTCGGTAAACTGTAAACTCTTGCATTACTAAGGCACCAACTGACTCGTTTGTATTACATTGCAAAGAGCTCTGGCACGGAATGGAATGGTTAACAAACAAAGAGAACAGTTTGGCCCAGAAAAGTGGCTTCACCAGTCTTGTATGCTTTGTATCATTCTGTATCGTCTTAGGAAACGCGAAGGCTCATATACGTTTTTGAACTGAAAACTAGCGGCATTTTACTAAGTCCAGATACAGCGCAAAACAACGTTGGGACTTGGGAGTAATGTGTTAAACGTGCTCGCCCCTGATTTCTGTTAGATATAGCCTACGCACTTCACTGCTGTTGAAACAGGGTATGATGACATGTAATGGTGTTAAAGTGGTGTCCCATTTCTTAGGGGAATATTTTCACCCTTACGCCTTGCCACTCTGTTTCAAAGGGCAAGGGGAAGGGGTAGGCGTAAGGGGTATAAAATAAAATTGGGATTGGGCCTTATTGTTGCCGTTTTGCAAGTGGAATTTTTGCCCAATCTCACCTGATACAAGACAGCTGCTCAACAGTCTGTGGTCATCATTGTCTGTACATTTTCAGTAGGAGACAGATCAGGCCAGTAAAGAGAGGCTTTAGGAATTCAGGCCCTGTTTACACATGGTATTAAGATGCGTTTTGATCGATTGGATCACAAGTAGATGAGGTAGACACATATCCATTTACACCTGGTGTCTCTTTTGTCCACTTTCAACCACTTCTGTCCTGCTTTCTTTGAGGGGAGGGTTGAAGTTGAAGTTGAAGTTGAAGTTTATTTGTCATTACACATGTACAAGTACAGTATAACGAAATGAAGTTTGGAGCAAGCTTCCGGGCCGCAGCCGATTAGTCAGGCGCCGCCACACCGTTTTTTTTTTTTTTTTTTTGAAGTAAAAATGGGTTTGAAGTCTATGGGTAGGTAAATGTATGAGGGTTTTTTTTTTTTTTTTCAGATCTTTCCATGTAACGGACAAAATAAGCTTGCACAATTTACATATGACGAAAAACATACAGAGAGCATCAGCTTTCGTTTCTGCTCTGACAGCCGTAAGACCACACTGGACACTGAGTGTGTGTTAGAAATCAGGAATGGTGAGAGAACATTGGACTTGGTATGTTTTTCATCTTCAAACCAAACCTGGGTCTTCAGCCAGCAAAGTTTAAATCCCGTCTGGCTAGTGTGCTTCCCATAATGGTTATGCATTAGGTCAGTAGGCGGAGAGTAGGCGTCTGTTGTGGCTGTTCGAACACATTTGACCACATGAGTGTTTACACTATATGAAAGCAATCCGGTTTCCTCTGGAAGTGGTCAAAAGTGGACAAATGTTTTAGACCCCCATTTTCCTGATTGCATTCACACCGCCAGTAGGAACTCTGAGGTTACATAAGCCGACTGACAGCAACGTCATTTAAGCGTAGCATTGAACAACGTCAACAAGTGAGAAATGCCTGGACTTTGGCTATTGCTTTTTGTCCATGTTTGTGGAGTTCGTATAAGTATATGTGAACAGTGCAGCTTTTTAAAAATGGTTTGTACTGTTTCGTATAGCATGTGTTCAGCCAATGAATGTACACTTATACGTCACTGGTAGTTCCCATTGTGCTGGGTTAGACCCTACTCTAAAGTAGGAACTAAATGAATTCCCCCAAAAGACATTCCTATAACTAAAATCGGTCCTAGCTCCCTGTGATGCGAAGATGGCAAAAAGCATGTATTTCCTCCAATTGTTATATGAACTATGAAAACGTTCCTCTGGTACAAAAGCCCCTAAGCACATCCACTCTACTATGTATAGTGTCTAAGAAGGCACTCTCATAGCACATGCAAAATAAGGCTCAGTATTGTCTTGCTTTCCAGGAAACTTGTTGATGGCAATGTCTCCACGTCAATGGTACCTTCACACACATGCAAGTCACCCAGACGGCACAGATGCCCCCCCTATACCATGACAGATGTTTGCTTTTGTACCTGTCGCTGATGAATGTCTGGATGCTCCCTTTCGTTTTTGGGACTGAGAACTCAATGTCAGTTTTTCCCAAAAACAAGCTGAAACATGGACTCATCTGACCACAGCACACTGGCTACATTTCGGGCCCAGGGAACTTGGCAGCATCTCTGCTTTGAACAGATGTAAAGCTTTACTCCTTGTGTAGCAAAGATTCAAGTGGCATTCCTTGATGCAGCGGCAGACTGTGTTCAGTGACAGTCGGTTTTTCAAGTACTCCAGAGCTCATGTTGCTATTTTTTTAACATAGCAGCATGATAGTTTCTCATGCAATTCCATCTGAGGGGTCAAAGGTCACACACATTCAGGTTTCCGGGCAAACTCTGGATTCCTGAATCTTTTCTCAATATTATATATGGTGAAAGAGCTAAATACTTTGCAAACTTGCATTGAGATATGTGATTTTTTTATTCGTTTGTTAATTATCTCATCAAATTTAGCACAAAGTGGTGAGCCATGACCCATCTTCGCTTTAGTGGATGCTCCTTTTATACCCAATTATGATACCCTCACCTATTACTAACTGACCTGCTAAACGTGGGCTGTTTCAAAACAGTTTAACTTCGATTTCATGAGTTCACACTTATAATCAGATATAGTATAAAATATGCGTATTTGATGTGCTGTCCGAAGAATTTAGAATTTAGCTTGAACCCAGAGCTGTTTTTTTTTTTTTCTGATACAATTCACAGCAGGAATTGCTGTCAGTGCAAACAGGACAGCAGACAGCATCTTATTCTGAAAGACAAAATATTGTGAAGAGACAGACATAAGGAGACATAGAAAATCAAACAGGTTGGTTGTAATACCCCGAACAAATCCATAGGCAGGGCAGAGTGCAACAAGTTACAAAATAATTAGGCCAAGTGTCACTATGAAAGAATTATGAATTATGAAAAACTAGTGAATAGTTTGGAATACTTTAGATTTTTTTAAATGTTTTTGAAAGAAGTCTCTTATGCCCACCACAGCTGCATTTATTTAATAAATAAAAAAATCAGTAAAAACAATATTTTTAAATGTAATTCATTCCTGATCAAAGCTGAATTTTCAGCTTCATTACTCCAGTGAAGTAAATAACACTGATTATCTCTTCATCACGGCACCTGTTAGTGGGTGGGATATATTAGGCAGCAAGTGTACATTTTGTGCGAGTTTGACAAGGGCCAAATTGTGATGGCTAGATGACTGGGTCAGAGCATCTACAAAACTGCAGCTTTTTTGTGGGGTGTTCCCAGTCTGCAGTGGTCAGTATCTATCAAAAGCAGTCCAAGGAAGGAACAGTGGTGACCTGGCGACAGGGTCATGGACGGCCAAGGCTCATTGATGCACATGGTGAGCGAAGGCTGTCCTGTGTGGTCCCATCAAACAGATGAGCTACTGTAGCTCTAATTGCTCAAGAAGTTAAAGGGGTCATGAAATGAGAAATCAACTTTTCATTCAGCCTTTGATATATAAAAGTTAATTGTGATATAAGAATATCCTGTACGTTTCGGAGCTGAAAACTTCCTTGTTAGTCAAAGAAAAGCTTTTATTGACACCAGGCCCAGAAAACACTCAATCTCAGAATGTGCCAGGCTGTGACGTCTGAGTGTGGTGAAACACCGCCTCTGCAGAAGAAGGTCAACGCCTACTTCATCACTGCCTGTTTAGCCCCGCCCACCGATTCACGAATGTAACAGGCCTAGTGTTAAACCAGATCGAGCTACAAAGCAATAAACATGCCGTTGAGGATTATAAAATATTGTGCAGTGCCTGGGCTTGATAGTAATGCAACAAGTAACTGTGTTCATTCTAATGCCTGATCTGAAATGTAATGATTCATGTAGTCAGATGTTCTTTGTCTGTGTGTCAGTAAATCAAACCAGTGACTAAACCTCAACTTGCGTTGTTTCTCTAAGTAGGATGAAAATAATCTGTTATTTAACGGTGATTAAATTCTATAAAGAAAGCGATCAAAGAAAGCTCCCTTTGCAATCGTTGGAGCAGCGCGCGCTGCAGCTATCAATCAAACAGAGTTTATCAGTGACTCCCGTTTTATTCAACGAATCTCTTAACTATATCACGTTTGCACTGTTAGTGAAGATGAAAGCATTCATTGGTGTACAGAAACTGAGTTGCAATGATGAGATCACTGCTTTCATGCGCTCAACGCGTCTGTGCTCGGCTACAATGCTCATCACTGCAACCTTTCATGCCACGATCTTAATATAATGCCATAGATCTAAATATCATGCAATATTTTTCACGATTAGTTAACCATGAGAACTGTAATAGTAAAAACATGCTAAAAGAGAGAGTAATACTATTTCAAATGGAAAGACGTTAGCCAATCACAGCAGTGGGTGTTTACATTGAACACTCACAGCAGACACGCCCCTTAAAACAGAGCGTTCAGAGCAGAGGGCTAAAATCAGGGTAGGAAAAATGCCCTTTATCTATAAATTATGAAAATTTTTGATGTAAAAAATTATAAGTGCACCCCAGGAAACATCATAAAACAACGCAGTTCATGACCCCTTTAATGCTGGTTCCGATAGAAGAAAGGTGTCAGAATACACAGTGCATCGCAGTTTGTTGCGTATGGGGCTGCATAGTCACAGACCAGTCAGGGTGCCCAGGCTGACGCCTGTCCACGCACTGCCGAAAGCACCAACAGTGGGCACATGAGCATCAGAACTGGACCACGGAGCAATGGAAGAAGGTGGACCGGTCTGATGAATAATATTTTCTTTTACATCACATGGATGGCTGGGTGAGTGTGCGTTGCTTACCTAGGGAACACATAGCACCAGGATGCCCTATGGGAAGTTAGCAAGCCAGCGGAGGCAGAGTGATGCTTTGGGCAATGTTCTGCTGGGAAACCTTGGGTCCTGCCATCCATGTGGATGTTACTTTGACACGTATCACCTACCTAAGCACTGTTGCAGATCATGTACACCCTTTCATGGAAACGGTATTCCCTGGTGGATGTGGCCTCTTTCAGCAGGATAATGCGCCCTGCCACAAAGCAAAAATGGTTCAGGAATGGTTTGAGGAACACAACAACGAGTTTGAGGTGTTGACTTGGCCTCCAAATTATATTATATTATTATATTTAATGTAACAAAATAAAAATAAATGAGCAAAAACTTATAAGCATATACTGTATAGATAAAAATATCACCAAAGTCTATGTGGTATGGTTCTTGTTTTTTGTTTTTTGTTGACAGTGTTTCTGTACTGGCGTCCACTGAAACTAATCTGCCTAGGACTCCAATCCAATTCATTTGTCTGAAAGAACATTTATTGGATACTTGGTTAGAAATCATACAAAATTGCTTTATGATTGCCTGAACTTTTATATAATATATTGAACAATGCACAAATGTTCAATTATAAATTGTTATGCATTTTTGTTTGATCAGGGGTCCTTGACAGACCTCACAGCTTGGTTTTTATCTGGATTCTCCCAAAGAGAATTCTAAATTTAGTTTCTTGTTTTCAAGCTTGACAAAGGGAATGCCTGATCTCAATGACCCTGTCGAACACACACAAAAAAACAAAAAAAACAACACAGACGTCAGACACATGAGCTTACACAGGTGCTACAAACAAATGACACAGACAAATGAGTCAGTCCCAAAGACATGTTTCCAGCTCTGTGTTCACTTCACAGCCCAGTGTAAATGTATGATACATTACAGTCAATTCTACCCAGTCTGGAAATCTGAACATATGAATTAATAATGTTGTTCCATTTCTGAAACTGTGCACATCTCCACTTTCAAATCTGTGGATGAACCAGAGTATGAAAAATGTGAACAAAAGTGAGATGAGCACAAAGTAGCCTGAATACAATGCAAAGGGACAAATAAAGCTGAAAGTGTGTGTTCTTGTGCATCAGAGTGAATGAATATCCTTGATTCTAGCAGTCAACACAGGTGAGCATGTCCTCACTCTTGCCAGCTTTTTTGGAAACCAAATTCTCCTGGCCATGTGTAAGTCATTATGCATGCAAATCTGCCATAGGATTTTCCATTGCTTCTAGAGATTTACATGGCCACTGACAGACTGAGACAATAATAAAGGACAGCTCAGAGGGGATCAACTAGAAATTGTTCTTTTTATATATATGGTGAGATAAAAAAATCAAGGTTAGGTGAATTGTTTGCAGTTGGGGCACTATGTCCAAAAATAGAAAAAAAAAAAAAAAAAGGGGGAGGGGGTCAAAAAGTCGGGGGTGGGGGCTAGGAGGGAGTACATTCATCTGTTTCATAACCTTCAAATGTAGTGTTACCCATGAATCAACCATAACCTGTGGTAGGAAGTTTAAATACCACTTTTCCACTGGCCGCCCATCACTGCACTTTTCCTGTAAAAAGGACTGTAGAAACCCCTGATCCCACAGTATTCAACATCGCAGCTCGTTCGTAGTAAACCAAATAGACAACGACAAAATCAAATGATTATTGAAGTGATTTTTGGCACCATCAGATAAAGACGACGTAGTTGGATAAGCCACAAAAAAAAAAAAAAATAATAATAAACAAAACAAGCACATTTCAGCATTATTAAGCACTGAAGCATTATATAAAAATAAGATTGTTACGTTTTAAATGATTAAACAATAGATATACTGTTAAAAATGATGAAGGTGTGAACCCGTGTGAACTTAAGGAGAGCTGACTCACATCCACTAAAATCACCTTGTCATCACCAAATCATTGCAAAAAGGCTCCAGCATCATTTGTTTGCAGATGCCTCTTTGTTTGGTGTTTTGTATCTAATGCAATGACTTTCAGAAGTGCTTCTAAAGCATCCAAATACTTTTTGGCATAACTGTGTGTTATATGATATAATATTTGAGATATGCGTTTGGTAGCTCTGATTATGGTCAATGATGGAAAACTGAACATGGGAGATCCTGTATTCCGATATCATTGACAGGATTAGATCATAAATAGGCAAATACATCAATTTAGGTCTATTTCAACCACATGCTATTTGGTTATGGCAGGATTTCCATTCTATCATTTCAATATTGTGGATATATGTGGTGATGATGGAGTCCCACCTGGACCATCACACAGGCAGGTGTTGGTGTGGTACCTACCAGATCCAGGGGTGGCCAAGTTCAAACTATGCACTAGTAGCAGTACTAAGTATTTGTGCATAATTAAACTCATTTGAAACAATACTCAATGTTTAAACAAAATATGAATGGATTACAATAATGAGCTCTTTGTGACCAGTACTTTATAAGTTGAAATTTGCAGTCAGATGCAGAGAATATTATGTGGATGAATTATTAGTGGCGATCTAGAACAAAACTTATCTAAACTGCTCTTTCCCATGTGTATCGCATTGTGTAACTTTTGCATAGCAGGTTTCAAGACAATCAAGCAATCAATCAGAAATGTATTTATGCATTTATTGCCCCGATTCCTTTTAGATACAGTTACTGAATATTTATTATTTGCATATTTAAATATACTATAACAACATACTACATAATATACTATAACAACAACAATATTGTAACACATTACTTTTAAAAGTTATATATATATATATATATATATATATATATATATATATATATATATATATATATATATATATATATATAGTTATATATATAATGTTAAAACATTTACTAATAATTAAATAATATACAGATACTGAGTTAGTATTTTCATATTTAAATATACTTTAAATATACTATTTAATATATGATTTAACATTTATATGATTTAACACACACACACACACACACACACACACACACACATTTATGAAATCATAAATTAAAATAATTAAATAATATTACATTTTCCATCTTAAAGTATTAAAATGCATTAATTGCCCTGACTAATTATTTAAAATATTATTTAACATTTAACATATTTAATATATTATAAAAATGCATTTTTACCATAGACATTTACAATCATAAATTAAAATAAATAAATAATACACAATTTTCCATCTTGAAGTATTAAATGCATTAATTGTCCCCGACTAATTTTAGATACAGTTACTAAATAATAATTATTAATTGCATATTTAAATATACTATTTAATATATTGTTTATTATTTATCATTTTCCATCTTGAAGTATTAAAATGCCTTAATTGTCCCCGGTTAATTTGAGATACAATTACATAATAATGTCTATTATTTGCATATTTAAATGTACTATTTAATATATTATTTTCTATCTTGGAGTATTAAAATGCATTATTTGTCACCGACTAATTTTAGGTACAGTTACTGAATAACGATTATTTGCATATTTAAATATACTATTTAAAATATTAACATTTTATATATCTAATACATTACAAAAATGTACTTATTACCATTGACATTTATTGTATGTAAAGCAAAAGAAGCTTGAAACATCAACTATAACAACAATGCATTTTATTTTTAATCCACACGTTACTTTATGGAGGGCTTATGTCCTTCGCCTTGGGATAGTTCACACAAAAATGTAAATTCTGTCATTATTTACCCTTGTGTCGCTCCAAACCTGTATGACTTTCTTTCTTCTGTGGAGCGTGAAAGAAGACATTTTGAAGAATGTCTATTCTTTAAATTTTAGCAACTGCATCCACCTAGAATTTTCCCATAAAGATATTTCGTGTAATTTTATGTATTTGATCAATTTAAGTGCCTCACAGAAAAATGGTGAAGCCATTTTGTTTTTGATTGCATTTTCACAAATTTACAAATGAAAGCAGGTATCAAAATAATATGATACTTTCTCATAAGCATCTCTATTTTACTTGTATTTTCTCATAAACCAAAGTGAATTTTTTCACTGACGAGCAGGCCATCACCTCCACGGTGAAGATGTTTTCTACATGACCTTACAAACTGAGGAGGTGACCCTGCCCAAAGCTTTGCATGCTGATTTCCATGTGTTCCATTCATGCCAGTAAATGTGTTTAGACCCTCCAGAGCCAGAAAGAGTCAGAGAGTGAAGGAGACTCCATGCAGAGGACACTGCTGACAGAGATGGCCATAAAGTGAGTCCCTGCTTATTAATGATAATCTTAAATGATATTCAAGATTTGAAATTAGGAACATTGTTGGCAGAATGCAACTGGTTTGAAATGCTAGGCGTTTTGTAATCAATATATTTTGAAACCTATATCATAATCAGCTTCACCAGTGAAGGATCTCCATGTAATTTTCAAGGGTAGATTTTGTTGCTTTTCTCAGGAACCTGTTGACGATGTGGACTCCTGGGGTGAGTCCATCGAGAAGCTTCTGTCCTGTAAAGGTGAGAAAATTCAGTTCTGCATATAATGGATAAAATATTCTGCGGCATTCACTAGACAGAGATCCGTTTAAGAAAAACCTTAAATATTAATCTTAAAGATTGTGACATTCTTTATCAGCAATTTTAAAAAAAAAAGTATTCACATTCGTGTCATGTAAATGAACGACCAAAACGCATAAAAAGTTTTTAATTCAAAACAGTGTCATGTAAACAGCTCCATAAAGATTTATTACGATTTGTTTATCGTCTGTATGGAAAGTATAAGATACTTGAGGATTATTGTCCAGTTGATGTGTCAGGTGTTTAGCTGCATAATGCAAATAAATGAAGAGTCTGTCGATTGTAAACCCTAGTCAAATTATGTTTGACTAAAGTCAGTGGTTCATGTTAAAGTGAAGTCATCTCAATCTCATTCCTGTATAATATGCATCAAATAATTGTAAGTTATATGAAATTTAGCTGCTTGAATTATATTCAAATGCTCAAATTTTTAACATTTCAGTTTCGTCCTTTAAATTAGAGAACGAAAATGTAACTATTTGCCATAATATATTCTAACAATGGTGTCATGCTGCAGCGGGACAGATGGCTTTCCAGGACTTCTTGAAGTCGGAATACAGTGAGGAAAATATTCTGTTCTGGCTGGCATGTGAGGAATACAAAAAGATCACGAGTACACCAGAGATGATCAGCATGGCAAACCAAATCTACACTGAGTTTGTGCAAACGGAAGCACCCAGACAGGTGAATTACAGCCCTCTGACTGAACTGTGCTGAACTCCTGTAATGTCCTACTGAGGAAATCTATTAGTAGGTCCTGCTGCTCAAAAGTTAGTTAGCGAGCTTCACTTTCATCCTTGGGGCGGTCAAAGAATTCAGCATTTTAAAATAAGAATCAGATATTAGTTTAGTCTTAAAGGGATACTTCACCCAAAAATAAAAATTCTGCCATCATTTTCACTCAAGTTGTTCTAAACCTGAATGAGTTTCTATTTTCTGTTAAACACAAATGAAATTTTGAAGAATGTGGGTAATCAAATAGTTGCTGGTCCCCATTGACTTCCATTGTATGAAATGCTAAATAATAATAATAATAATAAAATACTATGGAAGTCATCGGGACCAGAAACTATTTGATGTTTGGTTACATGTTACAAGTTTCGTTCTTTTGTATTCAGCAGAACAAAGAAACTCATTCAGGTTTAGAACAACAAACCTGAGAGTAAATGATGACAGAATCATTACTATGATCATTACTATGCGTTACTATACCTTTAACTACATAAGACCCATTATAGCCACAACCAGAGTTGGGAAATGTCACTTTTAAAAGTAATGTTTTACAATATTGTGTTACTCCTCAAAAAGAGTAACTAACTGCTTTGCTTAGTTACTTTTTATGGAAAGTAATGAGTTACTATCCCTTTAACTAAATAAGTCCCATTATATCCACAACCAGAGTTGGGGAAATGTACTTATAAAAGTAATGCGTTACTATACCTTTAACTACACAAGACCCATTCTATCCACAACCAGTGTTGGGGAAAGTTACTTTTAAAAGTAATGTGTTACAATATTGCGTTACTCCTTAAAATAGTAACTAATTGCGTTACTTAGTTACTTTTATGGAAAGTAATGCGTTACTATCCCTTTAACTACACAAGTCTCATTATATCCACAACCAGTGTTAGATAAAGTTACTTTTAAAAGTAATGTGTTACTTTTCCTTTAACTAGCTACATAAGTCTCATTATATCCACAACCAGTGTTAGATAAAGTTACTTTTAAAAGTAATGTGTTACTTTTCCTTTAACTAGCTACATAAGTCACATTATATCCACAACCAGTGTTGGGAAATGTTACTTTTAAAAGTAATGTGTTACAATATTGCTTTACTCCATTAAAAGGGTAACTAATTGCGTTGCTTAGTTACTTTTTATGGAAAGTAATCTGTTACTATCCCTTTAAATACATAACTCCTGTTAAAGTAAAGCATTACAATACCTATAACTACATACATCCCATTCTATCCACAGCCAATGTTGGAGAAAGTTACTTTTAAAAGTAATGTGTTACAATATTGCATTACTCCCTTAAAAATGTAACTAACTGCATCAGTTACTTTTATGAAAAGTAATGTGTTACTATCCCTTTAACTACATAACTCCTGTTAAATCCACAACCAGCTTTAGGAAAGTTACTTTTAAAAGTAATATTTTACAAAATTGCGTTACTACTCGCTAAAAATTAACTAATTGCATTGGTTAGTTACTTTTTATTAAAAGTAAAGCATTAACTTTCCCTAACTACATAAGTCCCATTGTATCCACAACCACCAGAGTTGGGGAAAGTTACTTTTAAAAGTAATGTGTTACAACATTACTTTTTTTTTTTCTTAAAAGTAACTAATTGCATTACTTAGTTTCTTTTATGGGAAGTAATGCATTACTGTCCCTTTAACTACTTAAGTCCCATTATATCGACAACCAGTGTTGAGGAAAGTTACAATATTGAGTTGTGAATTAGTTTATTCATTTGTATTTATGTTTTAAACAAAAAGAAAGAAGGGGAAAAAAGAAAAAAAATATCTATTGCCATTATTTTCAGGTCAACATTGATTCTGGAACTCGCACAAATATTACAAACAACATCTCGGAGCCGACCCTGAACTCATTTGATACTGCACAGAAGATGATCTTCAGTCTAATGGCGAGAGACTGCTATCCCAGGTTTCTGAAGTCTGACGTCTACCAGTCCATTCTGCAAAAGCATGGAATGAGTTGACTGCATAAAGACTAATGGTACATTGAGTTTAACTATTGCCAGCAAAAATTTTTTTTTTTTCAAATGATTTTATATTTGGTAAGCAAGACGTTTTTAGTTTTGGACTGCTCTGAAATTGCTTTATTTCCATCATGATGTTGCCATATAAGTTTTTTGAAGGAAAAACATGTTTACAGTGTCACATTAGGATCTATTCTGATATATTTCAAGCACTGTCGCCTTTTGTTTTATGTTCCTCTTCACAGAAAATCAAACCATTTAACTCATATTAAACACTAACAGAAAAAAAGTAATGCATCGCAAAAAAATTTTAGGAATCATCCCATGGGATTCAAAGGATCTGTTATGGGCCTGAACTAATTCAGTAATTTCCTGGTTATCAGCATACTGTTGAGAAATCAAGAATAATAACAAAATGAGAATTTGAACGCTGCTTTTTAACTCAACTTGTACAGCCAATTCATCTACAATTCATTTATATAATAGTGCAACCTATCGGTCAGACTTTTTTTTTTTCAAACAATTGATTATTATTATTATTATTATTATTATTATTATTATTAAAGATGATGATGATGTAAATCTTTTTTTTTTTTTTTTTTATTAAACAATTTTTTTAGGTTTTCTTATGATTGATGCTATGACCGTCAGGAGGAAATTTGTCATATGAATTTAAAAATCCATTTTAATATGACCACTTTACAGGAACATCCTGGATTGCTTATATAAAAAGGTTTAAAAAGTGTAATATACATATACATATACATATACATATATATATATATATATATATATATATATATATATATATATATATATATATATATATATATATATTTACATAAATAAATAAACATAAAACATGAACAATTGTGTGAGTGCCATATACAATTTTTTTATGTATATATATATATATATATATATATATATTTGTATTATTATACCTTTGCAGTTGTGTCGACCATGATGGCATAGGCCTATATAATTTGACAATGAAGAACAAAAGAACCGTTATTGAGTTGTTAAACAAAATATGACAATGTCTACACTGATTAATGTCCAAGAGCCACAAATTTAGAAAAAGCATCTGACCGACATGCAAAGTGACCAACTACAACTAGTTTTGTTTTCATGTGATATTTACGGGCAGCTTTATCTTAAATAGATTATACCACAATAATAGACAAGCCAGAAATGCCAGAAAAAAAAGTCTGAATGAAGTGGTGGACCAGTGTCCTAAAAGTTTTGTATTAGCCAGCCAATCAGATTGTAGCTTGCAAATTTGTGAAGTTTTTGTTTTGTTTTTTGTTTTGTTTTTTGTGAGTAATACGTATCAAACTCAAATGTCTGAGACAGTTCGCTCATTCTTTATTCCCTAGTATATCATCCCACATACAGTATAGGCTACTGTAGTGCACTGTGAAGGAGTGAATGACCCAGAGAGGGATCTGGACAGTTGTGAAACAACTTCACATGTACTTTATCTAAGACCGACGGAAAATGAAGAGTTGCGATTTTTTTCTAGACTGATATGACTAGGAACTATTCTCTCATTCCTGCGTAATGATCAAGGAACTTTGCTGCCGTACCATGGGTGCAGCAGACGCAGTGATATTACGCAGTGATATCATTGCACCGCTGCACCCATGGTACGGCAGCAAAGTTCGTTTTATTATTACACAGGAATGAGAGAATAGTTCCTAGACATATCGGTCAAGAAAAATCGCAACTTTTCATTTTCCATCTGTCTTAGTACACGATGTAACTATACACATCACAAAATGTAAATAGGAAAATGTTGGCGTTATTTTGTCACTTATTGAGCAGTAGGCTAACTGGAGCCGTTTACCTCTAGTCTTTATGCTAAGCTAGGCTAACGTGGGTGCGTCAGACAGAGTTAATGCACGCACGCAGATAAAAATGGTATGTATGGACTTATCTAACTCTGGGGGATATGGTGAATAAGCTAAAGTCCCAAAAAGTCGGCGTGTTCCTTTAACTATTAAATAGGCTATAGTAACTATTCAGCTTTGTGGTTTCATGTATGGTATGAATATAAATAATATACATTATTTTTTAACAGGCTGTCATTGAACTCTCCCATCCAGACTGGGAAGTTTTTCTGCACCCAGAGATTGCTTTGGCATAGTCATGAACTTGTTGGGATAATAAAGTTCATGGCTAGTTAAGTTAGCCTACAGCCCAATTTAAACTGGTTTATACCTACACAGTCCTGTCCACATTGCATTATATAACTTAAGCAAGTGTTCATATATTTTACACAAGGAGCTCTATATTACATGGATAAAGCTGGGAGTGACCTTGGACACTATGTTAAGTTAATGGACTGTCTGTTAGAGGTCTGAGAGGTCAGAGCAATTTATTTGTTTATTTTGCAAACTTAATGCATATGACCACTTGGTGGCAACAGAGTTCTACAATGAATAATTTTCTGTAGCACAATCAGCAACATCAAACATTAACCCATTGTACCGGTTTACATGTAAACCAAAAACCAGGCAATGGGATTTATAAAAAATAAAATAAAAATTCCACAGTAGTGGCAGCAACACATAATCATTTGTGAATCAGACTTTGTTTGTTCCATTTGTTACGTGAGATGTGACGTTAAATAATTGTGACTGTGCCACTTTTACTTCGCTGCACGAGATGAGAACACATTTTTATAACTTTTTTTGTCAAGAAATAGTTGGAGTTTGGGATAAAGTTCTTAAGAACTTCTGCAATAATATAACCCCCGGGACCCAGGAATAGACTTTTGTCCAACTTCTGCTTGGTCTTTAAAAACATTAATGTTTAGTACTCTTATGGAAATATGATAATATTTTGTAATTATAATTTAAACCGGATTCATTTTCAAATTGTTTGTTATAAATCAACATCTCAGGAAAATGTTATGGGGTTTCTAATCAAAATATGACTTTCTGTTACAGAACAGGGCATTGATTTCATAAATGTCCACTGTAGTGGACGCCAGGACTTAAAACGTATTTATCAGGTATTTTGGAGACACAACAAGTGAATAGGGAAAGAAATTACATATCAATATTCCTATGAAATATTACATATTATTATGAAAATGTTTTCAATTATCACCCATTATTACACTGCTATATTGTTCAACATGTATTTCATTACATGTTGCACAAAGAACACATTAATATGCAAATTAGATGCACATTGTATTGAATGGGAAAATCCAAGTATGGCCATTTTACCCACATATTGCATAAAGTAAAATGGTATATCAATGCATTCCGTTATATCTTTCATAACATAGTTCAGAATCATCTTTAAACAAAGTTTTATTCTATTATTATCCATCAGTTTTCACACTTTCATGTGAAAAAAGTGTCAACACACTGAATTAAAGATTTATTGTGCACTTAAGATAGATTCATTGAACAAAATGTGAAATTTCACAAATGTGCCGAAATCAGCAATCTTGCTTTTTACAGGGTTGCCAACTTTCAAGTTCACGTTGGAGTGAGATTTTTTTCGTCAATTTTTTTATTTTTTTATCAATTTCGATCTTGATTTAGATGATCCTACTTTATAAGGATAAATAAGTCAGCTAGTGAGTGATGGCATTACAAATAAAAAAATAAAAAAGCCACAAAATTAATCTAATTTGCCTCTTTACATTGGAATTATCTATTTTAACCTTAATTACTACACTAATTGTAATATAAATAATAAAAAAATATTAGAGGAAAAATATTTTAAGTGGTCATTAATGGACCCTAATTATTGCAAAAATATTATTTAGTACCAAAAGATCTAAATATTCAATATCAAATATTCAATAAATATTATTGAACTAAAACATAAAACATTTATTTATTGCAAAATAGTTAAGGTCATGGTCAATGTATATGAGTATGAGTGTGACTAATTAGTAAGGAATACCTGAGGGCTAAATACAAAAAAAAAAAAAAAACACATAACATTAATGTTAACAATGTTCCATCACTCTCCATAATAAAATGATACTGTGAATGTGGTTGACCTAATGTTTAATGCACTCTATGCTGTGCTGTTCACCAAAAATTGCTGCAAATACCTGTACAGTGAAGCTGCTGTCTATCCGCTTAAGCCATTCAAATTACAGCGATGGTTTGTTTGGAACTATTGAGACCGCCATGATCCACGTGACCGCACGCGCCGCCGCGTTACGGCTCTGGCTTTAACTGTTATGCCACATTAACGTTATTTATTGTAAGAATTTCATGTTAAAACTAAAAAAATAAAAATAAATAAAAAAATTTTTTAAAAAAACTTAGACTTTGTTTCATATCAAAAGTAGGTTTGGTAATTTGGCGTGAGATTTACTTGGCTAGCGTGAGAGCTTGAGACAGAGCCTGAAAGCGTGAGTCTCGCGCCAAATGCGTGAGAGTTGGCAGCACTGCTTTTTATAATATTTATTCAAAAGCGAAACGTTTGGGAAAAAACACAAAAAAACTACAGGACATGGCTATGAGCCAATAAATGCTCCTCTGTCGCCATCTATCTGTTATAGCTAGTAGTAATTAATGTATTTTTTAATACAAGTGTTTTCTATCAAATGCTGTATATCTTCAAACGGGGACATGGGGACAAATCTCTGAAGAGTGAACAAATAAAGTTTTGGTCATCACATTAAAAATAACATTGAGGTGCTGGAAAAATGTTGCGTGTGCGTGTCCAATTACAGACACCATGTTTCTTATTCCAACATTCCCATTAGCTTCAAGTCTTTATTTCAAGCAATAAATCTGGTTTATTGGTAAACTGGGTAAGTGTGATAACTGCATTAGAATATATCCCATATTGTTCAATTAATCCAACTAAAGTGTACAATAAATCTTTAATTCACAGTGTGTTGACGCTTTTTTTGCTGAGGAAGAACACTGAGGGCGCGTCTTTTTTATGCTGTCTTACATTTTAATAACTAAATTAATGCTCGGACTGCCTATTTAAGCGACTATATTCTTTTTATAAACTAAGTATTACACTATTCATGCTGTTAAAGCTCCCTCAAGACATTGACGATACTGACACACCAACAACTGACATTTCACTGGAAGTTTTCTAGCAGGCTTAAGCTCTGAAGTTCTTAAGAACGTTCCGTGCATATGGTCAATTCCTGTTACATTTCACACACATGCGCACTTCAATTACTCACAATGCAGGTGTGTTTACAAAAAAAGGGGCAAAAATGTCGAGCTGTGTCAATCGGTTTTTGCTTTAGCCGGTTATGAATTCACTCCGTAAAGAAAACAGATTAATACATTTACATGACCACATGCATTGAACGTGAAAACTCTAACAATCTCCTTCCAGCAGTCAAAATGTAGTTTCTATGTCATATTCCCTTGGACTTCTAGCACAAACAGGAGATGCCCCGTTGGAACGAAAGGCGTGGTTCGTAAGTAGGCCTAAATTTAGCTTGTTCGTTTGGCTCATTTACAGAAGACTTGCATAAATAAAAGACATGAGGACAACTGAATATACTCAAGAACAATGTACACAGTTATCAAACTTCCCTATTTGAATGTGTTTTAGGAGAAAGCACATGCCTGTCCACGTACAAAATATTTAGAAAAAAAATTGCATTGGTTACAATATAGACATTGTATGCAAAATATGTGGCTGTTTTTACATCAGCACACCTAAAGACTGCAGAACAGTCTCATATGAAACCAGCAACAACGTCATGTACTGTCGACCTAAAAAGAGAACAGCACCATCAATGCATCTAAATTACGTCCAAGTATCTGCTGCATCATTTACACCTTGCTAGGTTTTAAGTTAAAAAGGAAGCAGAGTCTTATCAGAAATTTCCAAACCAATACCTGCTTGCTTACAGTAAATAGGCCTGTGTAGTAAGTCAGTGTTATGATGCATTAGGTGGCTTGTTCTTTTTTATTATTAGGCTTAATAGGCTAGTCAACAAGTTTTGAAATGGTTTTACAATTCAAGATTAAAGTCTAAGACAACAAAGACAGACCGTTAAGGTTATGGGTAGTCTGACCGCTAAGTCGGTTTTGGGTTTCACACTTTTACTGAACTTTTTCTTCTTTGTTTGGTCTTTTTACATTTGGATGTCTTTGCCTCAGCGGTTGGCATGGTAACAGACAGACGTGTCCATGTACTTCTGCTTGTGTGTGTGCATCCTCCTGTGTACCACAGTGACTTCCTCTTCTACGTTTTTTATATCCAAAGAGGAAACGTTCGCTTCATCATCACGAGAACACACTGTTTCTGTAGACATGATGTCATGCTTGTTTTTTCCTTAGGACCTTTTTTTATCAGTAATATTCACTATAGCATTGTCTTTTTGGCAATGACACATTAAACAACATTTTTAGACTATGTTAACCCATTGTTTTACCACAATGCTAGGGTGTTGTGGATAGTTGCCAGGCTGTTGCAATGTGTTTGTTAAGGTTTTCAGATTTTTTTTGTTAAATAACCATACATTTGGATCTCTCTCACATATTCACACATAGTCTTCAACGGTCCTCCTTCTCTCATATTGGAAAGTTTGGTTTATTCTAGTGAAATGCTTTGTCTTAGCATCTCTCTCTCTCTCTCTCTCTCTCTCTCTCTCTCTCTCTCTCTCTCTCTCATATATGTGTGTGTGTGTGTGTGTGTGTGTGTGTGTGTGTGTGTGTGTGTGTGTGTGTGTGTGTGTGTGTGTGTGTGTCGCCAAAAATGGACCTCTAATTGCATTTGTCCACCTAATTTACACCTTTGAGCAGAAAGAGTTTGAATAATATCATTCCACAAATCTGACTTGTGATGCAGCCTGCATCATAAATCACACTATGTTTGTTTGGCCAGAGGAGAACTGGCCTCTCAACGTTTTTTTCTTCATTTTGTCACCTGATGGAGTTTTGGTTCCTTGCCACTGTCGCCTTTGGCTTGCTTTGTTGGGGGGTTTATAAGTGTAAAAAAGTTTGTATGAAGGAAGGAAGAGGCAGAACCGGCAAATGTCAAAATAAACACAAAATGAAAGTAAACCAGGCAGCCCCTCACGGATGGCTGATGCAGACAAATAATAAAACATAAACAAAACACAACGTAAAATCCAGGCCTGGTCCTCTCTCATCCTTCACTGTCGTCACTTCTCCTATTATGCATTCAAACTCCTCCATGAGATACAAGACCGGTGTGACGTGCAGGTGATGCTCATTTGCAATCATGCCACCAGCCTTGCGCCATTCTTTCAGCTTTCGCCCGCCCTGCTTGTCACAATAAGACACTTAAATGGTTAGTTCACCCAAAAATGTAAATTCTGTCTTCATTTACTTACTCTCATGTTGTTCCAAACCCATAAGACTTTTGTTCATTTTTTATCAAATCTGAGAGATTTCTGTCTCTCAGGAACTCCCTTGATTCTTGAGGAAGCGCAAACATGCTGCATAACACAAGTGAATGAACCTCAGTGGTTCTTGCTGAAGCTCAAATGTGTTGCGTAACACATGAGAATGAACCTCATTGGTTCTTGCGGAAGCTCAAACGTGCTGTGTAACACACTAGAATGAACCTCGCTGGTTCTTGAGGAAGCTCAAATGTGCTGCGTAACACAAGAATGAACCTCACTGGTTCTTGAGGAAGCTCAAATGTGCTGCGTAACACGAGAATGAACCTCACTGGTTCTTGAGGAAGCTCAAATGTGCTGTGTAACACGAGAATGAACCTCATTGGTTCTTGAGGAAGCTCAAATGGGCTGCGTAACACACGAGAATGAACTTCATTGGTTCTTGAGGAAGCTCAAACATGCTGCGTAACACAAGAATGAACCTCACTGGTTCTTGAGGAAGCTCAAATGTGCTGTGTAACACGAGAATGAACCTCATTGGTTCTTGAGGAAGCTCAAATGGGCTGCGTAACACGAGAATGAACTTCATTGGTTCTTGAGGAAGCTCAAACATGCTGCGTAACACAAGAATGAACCTCACTGGTTCTTGAGGAAGCTCAAACATGGTGCGTAACATGAGAATGAATCTCATTGGTTCATGCGGAAGCTCAAATGTGCTGCGCAACACACAAGAATGAACCTCATTGGTTCTTGTGAAAGCTCAAATGTGCTTCGTAACTTGTAATGCAAAGCGCAAACCTGTGCATAAACCTGTTGTCCAACAAAATACAACATTTAATAACACGTTTTTACTCCAAACTAGGTCAGTTGAGTGTTAGAAACAACTTCCTTTTGTTAGCTAATGTGGCTTCTTATCATAGAATGAGGCAGACAATATATAATTTTATAGTGTTCTATACAGTGATAAAGGCTATGTCGATTAGCATTGCATAAATATATTTTATTAATATAAAAATACCCATGAAGGCTTGAATAACTCACTGTATATTGTGGCAGTTGTGTATTTATAGTCTTCTTGTTTAATAAGTCAAAGCATTACTATCTCCTTTTTATTCATGATATTCGCTATGATAACTTGATACCTTTGTCCACATTAGGGATTTCCTTGAATGTCGTAAGTTATTACTCATGTGAGGACTTTTTGGAGTTTCTGCACGAGGGCCCCCTCCAGCTTCCAGTGTGAATGAAACAGATGTTTGTTTAGCGCTTAGTAATGCTCACTCCATCATATTTTGTGTAAAAAAAAAATAATAATAATAATAATACTTCTTTATAAAGAAATCTAAATGATAATCCAGTGTTTATCTCCAGTGTAGCCTACAGAAGTGTACAGGAGTTCCCTTTCAAGGGAACTCGAACTGCGTCTATGACACTTTGGGGATACTCCCTAAGCAATAGCGTCTCTGAAACATGAATGAAATCACATCCAATCATGTCCGCTCTCTGTTTCTCTGTCTGTCTATTTGGTGTTGTTTGTCCCGTAGGAAAAACATATATGTATATATATATATATTAGTGTGGAGAATCAAGGCAAGCAATTTAAGAGATGTGCTCCTCCGTGCCCGCGCTTCATTACGGGCACGGATACACATCTCTTATGTGTTCAGTGCCTGGTCGTGCAGCACGCTCAGGCGGCTCTCGAGGGGGCTGCCTGCAGCGAATGTGATAAGCTGCCGCTCCAGGTGCTGCGCTCACGGCTGGCAGTGTTCTGGTCCTGCGTCTGTTGAGGCAGCGCAGCGACGTAGATCTGTCAAGAAGACATGGGACTGCTGAGGCATCTTCCCTGTCATCCTCTGATAGTTCTGATATTCTCCCTCCCCATGTAGAAGCCCGCACTGCGGCTTCTTCCCACAGGGCGGAGAATCTGATGCACGCGCTTTCTGACTCTGAGGAGTTGGATGTGCTGGGCATCGAGGCGGGTGGTGTGGAGAGCTCGCCGCTTCACTCACCCGCTCAAGAGGAGCTGGTAGAGGTGCTGACCCACGCTGTGGCCAGATTAAACATCGACTGGCCACAGGAAAAACATGAAGTCCAGCCGCCATCTAGACTGGACGAGTGTTTTTTCAAGTGCCGGGCTCAGTCACCTCGCCGGGGCTTGCCATTTTTCCCAGACTTGCACAATGAGTTGTGGGGGCGCGCGAGGCTGGCTATGGGGCGATGCCTCGGGTGGAAGAGGCTTTCGCGAGCCATCTTTCGCCCGACTCTGCATCATCCTTGAGAGCCCCAGTTCTGCCCACTAAGCCCTGTAGCGATACATCAGCGCTGGTGGGCAGAGCTTATATGGCGTCTGGTCGCGCTGGTAGTTCCCTGCACACATTATCCATTCTGCAGGCCTACCAAGCCGATCTCCTCAAAGATATTTTGGAATTGCGTAAGGCTGCTGATTTGTCTCTCTGCATCACCAAGGAGACGGCCCGTGCCATCGGCCACTCCATGGCTTCTATGGTGACTGTGGAGAGGCATCTATGGCTGAATTTGTTGGGGCTGAAGGAGAAGGAGAAATCCTTTCTCCCAGATGCCCCAATTTCGCCTTCTGATCTGTTCGACGGGTTTCAGGAGGCGAAGAAACAATCAGCGGCCTTCCAGCAATATCTTCCGAGGCCATCCAGATCGGGGAAGGCTGCCTCTAGAGGGCAGCCTCAGCCGTCAACCAGCTCCTCGCACTGGCAGGTGCAGAAAGAGAGCATCGCCACATCGATTTCTCACGCACGCACGACGCTCCAGCCGCCTCTAATAAGACCTGTGGCTGGGCAGCAAATGTGTCCGCACACCGAAAATCGTCCTTGACTGCTCCCTGCCGGTCAGCTGCTTCAGGGGGTCGAGAATGAGTTTTGATTAATACCCGAGGCCAGGCTCAAGAGGCTGGTTCCCTTAGTAGATAATCTCGGTGCATGGTCATGCCTTCCGAATATATCTGCGTGGGGCCTGCAGACTGTAAAAAAGGAGTACAGACTGCAGTTCGGTTACCCTCCCCCGAAGTTCAATGGGGTGGTCTGGACTGGGGTGGTCCCAGAGTAGGTTTGGGTTATGGAGGAAGTGCACTCCCTGTTGGTAAAGGAGGCGATAGAACGTGTTCCTCCGCCAGACAGAGAGTCCACCAGACAGCCGGTACTTCATAGTTCCCAAGAAGGATGGGGGGTTGCATCCAATATTAGATCTGAGACACTTGAATCGGTCTCTGAGGAGGTTCAGGTTCAAGATGCTCACCATTCCCGCCATCGTGAGTCAGATCCAGCCCGAGGACTGGTTCGTCACAATAGATCTGAAAGACGCATACTTCCATATATCCATCCTTCCATGTCACTGGAGGTTCCTGAGGTTTGCTTTCGGGGGCGAAGTATACCAATATCGGCCTAGCTCTTTCCCCTCGCACCTTCACAAAGTGTATGGATGCAGCTCTGGCTCCTCTCAGACTCCAGGGCAGTGGTGGCTGAAGACCAAGGGGTTTTCACCGAGGGGAGATCCGTTCCGTATGATCAGGGTAACGTGCAGATGCCTTCGTTCCCTAGTTATATGGAAGAAACCTTGGTTTCTGTCCCAAGGGCCAGTATTGGGAGTGTCATGTTGCCGGGAATCCGTTTCAACAGACGCCTCCCTTACTGGCTGGGGCGCGGTCATGGATGGCTGCTTTGCTTTGCATTCTTCCTGGCACATAAACTGCCTGGAGATGCTGGCAGTGTTCAAGGCTCTGAGGAGCTTTCTCCCGGATTTCCACGGCCGCCATGTCCTGATACGCTCCAACAATACGCTGGTAGTCGCGTATCTGAATCATCAGGGGGGTCTGAGGTCGCGCCCTCTATGCAGACTGGCTCACCAGATCCTCCTGTGGTCCCAAAGGAGACTGTCGTCTCTCAGGGCGAAGTATGTCCCTGGGGACCAAAACCAGGGAGCAGACATCCTGTCGAGGCAGGGGCTGAGTCCCGGGGAATGGCGTCTTCACCCCGAGGTGGTGGAGGCCATGTGCGAGAGGTTTGGCCCAGTGGAAGTGGATCTGTTCGCGTCTCGAGAGACATCCCACTGTCCACTGTGGTTTTCCCTCACACATCTAGCCCCTGTGGGGTTGGATGCCATGGTGCAGACATTCTCTTAGTAGCCCCCCGGTGGCCGACCCGAGTATGGTTCTCAGACATCGTGACTCTGCTGGCAGGTCCCCCGTGGCAGGTCCCTCTGAGGAGGGATCTGCTGTCTCAGGCAGGGGGCACAATTTTCCACCCCTGGACAGAGCTGTGGAATCTCTGGGTCTGGCCCCTGAGGGGGCACGGTACCTAGAGGCTGGCCTGTTGGCAGATGTTATTGAGACCTTTCTCAGCTCTAGGGCTCCTTCTACAAGGAGACTGTACAGCCTCAAGTGGAATGTGTTTGCCACTTGGTGTAGAGGGCGTGAGGTGGACCCAGTTAACTGCCCGGTGGTGTCAGTGCTGGAGTTCCTCCAAGATTGCTTCTCTGCGGGTCTTCCTACAAGATCGCTTCTCTGCGGGTCTTACCTGTCCACACTCAAGGTGTACGTGGCTGCCATTGGGGCTTTCCACGCTCCTGTGAGTGATGGGCCTCTGGGGAAGCACCATCTGGTTGTACGTTTCCTCCGTGGGGCTCTGAGGATGAGGCCTGCAACTCGCTCCAGAGTTCCAACCTGGGATCTGGCAGTGGTGCTCGAGGGGTTGGCTGAGGCCCCCTTCGAACCACTGGAGTTGGCTGAGGCAAAGAACCTGACCCTTAAGGTGGCCTTTCTCCTGGCTATCACTTCTCTGAGGAGAGTGGGGGACCTTCAGGCCTTGGTGGTTACGCCAACTTGCCTGGAGTTTGCCCCTGGCGGAGTTAAGGCCATCTTACATCCAAGACCGGGCTATGTGCCCAAGGTGCCATCGAGTACGGCACGGTCAGTGGTTCTTCAGGCATTCCATCCTCCGCCCCACAGAACAGCGGAAGAAGGGAGATTTCACCTGCTCTGCCCCGTCAGAGCACTGAGAATTTACTTAGAGAAGTCCGCGCAGTGGCTTTGGCTCACCAAAGAAAGGGCTGCCTGCATCTAAGCAGACGATTAGCAACTGGATCGTCCAGGCTATAGCTGCGCCTTATCGGGTGCACAATTTGCCTTCACCCATAGCCGTGAGGGCACATTCCACCAGAGGCATGGCGTCCTCTGTTGCCCTCCTTTCTGGAGTTCCGCTTCACTAGATTTGTGAGCCAGCAGGGTGGGCCACCCTGCACACCTTCATAAGATTTTATAGTCTGCATCTCCCTGCGACGCCCGGCGCCAGAGTGCTTGCCTCCTGAGTGTGCCTGGGTTCCGGCTTCACAATGGGTTGGCATTAGCCTCGGTGTGGCATAGTGGGTATTCGTTCCCCAAAGTGTCATAGACACAGTTCAATTTCCTCGAAAGGGAACGTCTCGGGTTACAACTGTAACCCTAGTTCTCTGAGAAAGGGAACGAGACACTGCGTCTCGTCGCCACACCTCCTCACACCTGGAGCGCCTGCTTCATCGCGAGGCTGTTTGTAATATGTGCCGGCTTCCCTTTTGTAACTTCCGTGTATGCCATCACATACTACGTCATGACACCAATCAGAATTGGACGTGATTCATTCATGTTTCAGAGACGCTATTGCTTAGGGAGTATCCCCAAAGTGTCATAGATGCAGTGTCTCATTTCCTTTCTCAGGGAACAAGGGTTACAGGCGTAACCCGAGAGGTTTTTTTTTTTTTTTTTTTTTTTCAGTGGATGCATAAACGGCTCATATTTCATATTAAAGACATGGACTTTTTATTTTGCAAAAACTAAGATATTATTGTCCAAGATTTTCATTATAATAATATAATATTTTATAATCTTAGATTATAAAATATTATATTATTATATTTATTTTTTAATAAGGAAAGTGTTATTACAATAGTGATATTTCTTTTTTTTTTTATATTTTTATTTAGCAATAATAATGACCATAATTATTATTATTAGTCATATTAAAATACAAGTACCCAAATCGTGCAGCCTTTCTTTCACAGACACCGTCTCAAACAAGCGGCTTCCTGAAAACAAAGAAGCTGATTACGTTTAATGCCAGCGCCCTTTTATAGATATGCCACATTTCACACACGCTTCAGACACCAGCACACGCTGAAGGTGTTCCCATAGTGCCAACACCATGACGCAGTGCAGAGTTCCCTCGAAAGGGAACTAATTAACGCTGCTGTGTAAGTTCTTAACACCACGGCTGAGGGAATGATGGAAAATGTGACATATTTCTCTTTTCTGACCTCCGTAATCAAGCTCTCTATATGTTAGTTTCCTGTTTTGTAAAGTCATAGCTTTTGTCATAGTTCAAGTTTTAGTTCCATTCACCACCACTAGATGTTTACCTAAATATGACATCTGAGAACCCCAGAAGCCTGAACAGGGTCCATTATGAATAATTTCATTTGATAGAGCCATAAAATAGAGGTCCACTGATTTATTGGCCTCACCACTGGTCTATGGAATTTATTATATTTTATCATTTATTTATTCATTTGTTTCTTTATTGTCCACTACCAGGTGAAAACTATTTTTGTAGGTTTATATTCCTCTAAACACTGAACAATAGTAATAGTGATGCCTGCCTTAGTAAGCCCCAAATACGCACATGCAGTACGTGACACAAATTTCTCAAATGTACAGAGACTGCTGCTTTGCATCAAGAACAAAGAACATTTCCAGGCATGTGCAACCCTTAGGCAAGAACACTGTCACATGAAACTTTCTGATACATAATGTGATGGACAGAATCATGCAAATGAATTCCAATACCAGAGATCTGGCTCTATCTGCTCATATAGTTTGTTCTAAGAGGATAGTCACTGAAGTGTTTGTAAGAAATAATCAATAAATTATATTTAAGAGGGCAAGAACAGGTCACAATGATAATGTGAGCCTAAATCCATGTCAAATGGAGTTGCAGTTGCAGTTTCCTGTCTGACACTCTCATTTTTACTCATTTTTTTTCTCAGCTCTCATTCTTAATTAAGTAGCGGTGCATGAGAGGAAATGACTGTGCAAGCATTAGGATGTAAATTGAGGTATGAAAACTTTTCAAAATTTCCCAAACAATGATTCTTGCTTATTGTATGCATGTAGGTTTACAATAAAATCTTGTCTTGCATTTTAAAGCACCATGGTGATGGTGACTGACTCAGGTGTCTAGCATGATGTGTAGTTTTGCCTCATGTTAAGGACATCTTAGTGTTCTTTACATGAAAGTCATGTGATTCAAGATGCTTATCAGTTTCCATGTGCGAGGTCAAACCAAATGGTTTGTTCCATTCCACACTGGAAACATCAGTACCACAAATAGCATGTACAAGAAAGTGTTCTGTGGGGTCCAGAACCCACACACTACTAAAAATCTCAAACTGTCCCACAGCAGGTTTCAGATGTGGTTGCCTCCCAAGCTGTGGTGGTCATATGATGCTTTTTAACATTTTCTTTTTCCTTTAGTGTGTAATGTTGTCAGGATGCCCTGACAGTCTTGTCTGTTTTGTCCTTGTTTAATGTTTCTTTGTTTGGTGCTCGAGCACATAGCTGTATTGTACTCCTTTCCCTCATGTCTTCGCTGGTTTGTTGCGTTCATTGTGTGTGTGCAGCTCTCTTCATCTTGTCAGTCAGTGCTAGATTTAGGTTTCTGTCTTGTTTTTGCTAGCTAACATTTTATTTACTTTCTCACTATCCCTGTAAGATTGCAGACTTGTTTTTTATTTTGTTTTTGAGTTTCAGTCATTTTTAGAACTTGGTATTTATGTAATTTTTCTCTTTGCTAGCTCCAGTTGTTATTTAGGTTATTTTGTTTTCTTTAGTCATATGTGTTAGTTTTGTCTTATCTCTTCTTGTTTTTGTTTCTTGGGTCTCTGTGTGTATGTCTTGTGTTGGTTCCTGCCCTGAGTTTTCCCTGGCCACTGTTTTTAACTGCCTGCCAGCCAAGACTGGAGCTACTTCTGAGAGATAAAGCATCAAGCCTCGGGGTCCTTGTGTTCCTGCTTGGTTTTTTCTACCATCATCCTGCGTGGTGTTGCCTCCCAAGCTGTCCTCAAGTCCGTGTCTCCTTAGACTTCTCAGTGGTCAAGATTCAAGAGTTTTATTTGTCACATACACAGTTATATACAGAATATACAACCGGCAGTGAAATGTAAACAGGTCCGCTCCATGGACAGTGCAAATTCACAGTTAAAAACACAAGGAGGAAATTATAATAGAAATAGGATAAAAAGTACTATATATATATATATATATATATATATATATATATATATATATATATATATATATATATATATATATATATATATATATATCTGTAGAATTATAAATAATCAAGTCAAGTAGAAGAAAAAGTAAAAAAATAAGAATAAAGAAGTGGAATAAAATAAGTGAGGTAAACTGTGCAGTGAGTAAACTGTAGACTTATAAATATGTGGTTAACAAATGTATAAAGAGTATAATGTGCAAACAGGTTTATAACAGGTTGTTACACAGTAACAACGAGAACAGAAAGTGCAGTGCAACGTCAGTATGTCGATGGTCACGTGATGTTAAGTGACTGAGTTCAGGAGTCTGATGGCCTGGAGGAAGAAGCTCCTCCTGAGTCTCTCAGTTTTGGCCATTCAAGATTCAAGATTCAAGATTCAAGAGTTTTATTTGTCACATACACAGTTATATACAGAATATACAACCGGCAGTGAAATGTAAACAGGTCCGCTCCATGGACAGTGCAAATTCACAGTTAAAAACACAAGGAGGAAATTATATAGAAATAGGATAAAAAAAAAAAAATATATATATATATATATATATATATATATATATATATATATATATATATATATATATATATATATATGTGTGTCTATATCTGTAGAATTATAAATAATCAAGTCAAGAGAAAAAAAGGTAAAAATAAGGATAAAGTGGAATCAAATAATTGAAGTAGACTGTGCAGTGGGTAAACTGTAGACTTATAAATATGTGGTTAACAAATGTATAAAGAGTATAATGTGCAAACAGGTTTATAACAGGTTGTTACACAGTAACAACGAGAACAGAAAGTGCAGTGCAATGACAGTGTATCGATGTTTATCCTGAAGTGAAGTCACGTGACGTTAAGTTCAGGAGTCTGATGGCCTGGGGAAGAAGCTCCTCCTGAGTCTCTCAGTTTTGGCCATCAGGCTTGGGAAGCGCTACCAGATGGCAGCAGCGTGAAATGAGGGTTTGCAGGGTGATTAGAGTCCTTGATGATCTTGGTAGCTCTACCTTTGCAGCGTTTGGTGTAGACGTCCTGCAGAGACGGAGAGCTGACCCTGAGATATGCTCGGATAAGCGCACGACTCTTTGCAGGGCTTTGCGGTCATGACTGGTGCTGTTCCCATACCACGCTGTGATGCACTGAGTTAAAACACTTTCTATCGCCCCTAAATAGAAAGTTTTCAGGATAGCTGGTGAAACCCTGAATTTCCTCAGCTGGCGCAGGTGGTACAGTCTTTGCCTGGCTTTTTCACCTGTGTCTGAATGTGAGCAGTCCAGGTCAGGTCCTCGGAGATGTTTACTCCCAGGTACTTGAAGCTGCTCACTCTCTCTACTGGTGACCCGCTGATCATGAGGGGGAGTATGTCCGTTGCTGTCTCTTCCTGAAGTCCACAATCATTTCTTTGGTCTTGCCAACATTCAGAGAGAGACAGTTGTCCTGGCACCATGATGTTAGATGCTCCACCTCGTCCAAGTATGCCGTCTCATTGTTGTTGGAAATGAGGCCCAGGACAACAGTATCATCAGCAAATTTGATGATAGAGGTGGAGCTGTGTGTGGACAAACAGTCATGCGTGTAGAGAGAGTAGAGCAGGGGACTCAGGACACAGCCCTGTGGAGCTCCCACACTCAGGGTGATGGAGGAGGAGGTGGACTGGCCTATTCTCACCACCTGAGGCCTGCCAGTGAGGAAGTCCTCAATCCAGTGGCAGAGAGAAGGATTCAGGCTGAGATCCAGGAGTTTGGAGGTTAGCTTGGTGGGAACTATGGTGTTAAAGGCTGAGCTATAGTCAATAAATAGCAGCCTTACGTAGTTCCCACTTTTGCTGTCGATGTGAGTGAGGGAGGAGTGGAGGACATGAGAGATGGCATCTTCAGTCGATGTATTGGGATGATAGGCAAACTGAAGAGGGTCCAAAGTGCCAGGAATGAAGGCGCAAATGGTGTTTTTAATGAGTCTCTCAAAGACCTTCATGACTATAGACGTGAGAGCCACTGGACGATAGTCATTTAGGCAAGAGGGTTTACTGTTCTTAGGGACAGGGATGATGGTGGATTTTTGAAGGAGGTGGGGACCACAGATGTAGCGAGGACTCATTAAAGATAGATGTAAACAACCCGGCGAGCTGATCAGCACAGGACCGCAGAACACGACCTGAAATACCATCTGGCCCGGCAGCTTTCCTGACGTCTACACGCTTGAGTGCTCTCCGAACTTCATCCTCTGATACAGAGATCACGTGGTTGTTGCTGCTCTGAGTAATTTCCTCTAACGCGCCACTTGGCGGAGTCGCGCTGCGCGGTTACAGTCAAAGCGGCGTAGAAAGAGTTTAACTCGTTCACGAGCAACGGGTCAGCGTTCACCTCTGCAGAGGATTTAGATCCAAAAGAGCAGATGGACCTCAGACCTTGCCACATGTGCCGCGAGTCGTTGAGTTGGAAATGAGACTCCACTCGGTCTTTATATCGGAGCTTTGCGGCTTTAACTGCACGCCGCAGAGCATAACAGGACGTTCTGTATTCAGTCATATTCCCTGAATGGAGACCGGCGTTGTAAGCAGCAGTGCGTGCGTTCACTGCCGCGCGGATTGAATTGTCCACCCACGGTTTCTGATTTGAGAAGGACATTATTGTTATTGTTTGCGTGGCTTGCTCTGTAAGCGTGTCGATGAAGAAAAGTGCCACATCTGTGAACTCACTGACGTCGGCTGAACTCGCTCGGAACATGTCCCAGTCAACGTCATCAAGAGCTGCCTGAAGCGCGGTCTCTGAGTGGGGCGACCAATGCTTAACTTCCTGCCTCACCGGGGGTTCCTGGAGGAGCTTTTGTTTGTATTCGGGAGTGAGGAAAATGGCGGCATGATCCGATTTGCCAAACGCTGGAAGTGACCGCGCTTTATAGGCGTTCTTAAACGGGGTGTAGCAATGATCCAGTGTGTTTGCTCCTCGTGTGGGGCAGGAGACGTGCTGATGAAAGTTTGGCAGGACTTTCTTTAGGTTTGCTTTGTTAAAATCGCCCGCGACAATGAATGCCGCGTTGGGATGTTGGTTTATGATGCCGCTGGCAACATCATGAAGGCCAGATAAAGCCAGCGCTGTGTCTGCCTGCGGTGGGATGTAAACGGCGGTCGCGACAACCGCAGAAAACTCCCTCGGCAGATAGAATGGGCGGCAGATGATTGTTAAATGTTCCAGATGAGGCGAGCAGGACCGCGAGAGAATGGTGATGTTCCTGGGATCGCATCATTTCTTGTTGATCATGAAGCATACTCCACCGCCTTTGGATTTACCGGCCTCGGCTGTTCTGTCCATCCGAAAAACAGAGAAGTTCTCCGACGGCGTCACAGCTGTGTCCGGGACCGCGGGCGTGAGCCATGTTTCGGACAAACAATAGATATTACAGTCTCTCATGTCCCGTTGAAAACTTATCCTGGCTCTAAGATCGTCCATCTTATTATCCAAGGATTGAACATTTGCTAGAAGAATGCTCGGGAGAGGAGGTCTGAATGCCCTTTTCCTCAGTCTGTTACGGATACCAGCGCGTTTCCCACTGTGTTTCTTGATTCTTCGCCGTTGACTCGTCTGTCCATTGTTCAACTCGGCGTTGCGAAGAATCTCAGATGGCCACAGGATCGGTGAAAGTGTCCTGAAGCAGTCCAGTGTAGAGGTAACCAATGTCCAAAAGAGTTTTGCTGTCATAGTAGATCAATGCAGATGATAAGTTTGTAAAAACTGAGAGTAAAAGAAAGTAAAATAGTAAATAAAAGCACAGTCTTCACGGAGCGACCTGAACGGCAACCAAACACAGCGGCGCCATTTTGTGTTCCATCAGGCTTTGGAAGCGCTTACCAGATGGCAGCAGCGTGAAATGAGGGTTTGCAGGGTGATTAGAGTCCTTGATGATCTTAGTAGCTCTACCTTTGCAGCGTTTGGTGTAGACGTCCTGCAGAGACGGAGAGCTGACCCTGAGATACGCTCGGATAAGCGCACGACTCTTTGCAGGGCTTTGCAGTCATGACTGGTGCTGTTCCCATACCACGCTGTGATGCACTGAGTTAATACACTTTCTATCGCCCCTAAATAGAAAGTTTTCAGGATAGCTGGTGAAACCCTGAATTTCCTCAGCTGGTGCAGGTGGTACAGTCTTTGCCTGGCTTTTTTCACCTGTGTCTGAATGTGAGCAGTCCAGGTCAGGTCCTCGGAGATGTTTACACCCAGGTACTTGAAGTTGCTCACTCTCTCTACTGGTGACCCGCTGATCATGAGGGGGGGAGTATGTCCGTTGCTGTCTCTTCCTGAAGTCCACAATCATTTCTTTGGTCTTGCCAACATTCAGAGAGAGACAGTTGTCCTGGCACCATGATGTTAGATGCTCCACCTCGTCCAAGTATGCCGTCTCATTGTTGTTGGAAATGAGGCCCAGGACAACAGTATCATCAGCAAATTTGATGATAGAGGTGGAGCTGTGTGTGGACAAACAGTCATGCGTGTAGAGAGAGTAAAGCAGGGGACTCAGGACACAGCCCTGTGGAGCTCCCACACTCAGGGTGATGGAGGAGGAGGTGGACTGGCCTACTCTCACCACCTGAGGCCTGCCAGTGAGGAAGTCCTCAATCCAGTGGCAGAGAGAAGGATTCAGGCCGAGATCCAGGAGTTTGGAGATTAGCTTGATGGGAACTATGGTGTTAAAGGCTGAGCTATAGTCAATAAATAACAGCCTTACGTAGTTCCCACTTTTGCTGTCGATGTGAGTGAGGGAGGAGTGGAGGACATGAGAGATGGCATCTTCAGTCGATCTATTGGGACGATAGGCAAACTGAAGAGGGTCCAAAGTGTCATGAATGTAGGCGCAAATGGTGTTTTTAATGAGTCTCTCAAAGACCTTCATGACTATAGATGTGAGAGCCACTGGACGATAGTCATTTAGGCAAGAGGGTTTACTGTTCTTAGGGACAGGGATGATGGTGGATTTTTTGAAGGAGGTGGGGACCACAGATGTAGCAAGGGACTCATTGAAGATAGATGTAAACAACCCGGCGAGCTGATCAGCACAGGACTGCAGAACATGGCCTGAAATACCATCTGGCCCAGCAGCTTTCCTGACGTCCACACGCTTGAGTGCCCTCCGAACTTCATCCTCCGAGACAGAGATCACGTGGTTGTTGCTGCTCTGAGTAATTCCCTCTGACACGCCACTTGGCGGAGTCGCGTTGCCGCGGTAACAGTCAAAGCGAGCGTAGAAAGAGTTTAACTCATTCACAGCGACAGATCAGCGCTCACCTCTGCAGAGGATTTAGAGCCAAAAGAGCAGATGAACCTCAGACCTTGCCACATGCGCCGGGAGTCGTTGAGTTGGAAATGAGACTCCACTCGATCCTTATAACGGAGATTTGCGGCTTTAACTGCACGCCGCAGAGCATAGCAGGACGATCTGTATTCAGTCATATTCCCCGTTAGGAGACCGCCGTTGTAAGCGGCAGTGCGTGTGTTCACTGCAGCGCGGATTGAATTGTCCACCCACGGTTTCTGATTTGAGAAGGACGTTATTGTTATTGTTTGCATGGCTTGCTCTGTAAGCGTGTTGATGAAGCAAAGCGCCACATCTGTGAACTTGCTTACGTCAGCTGAACTCGCTCGGAACATGTCCCAGTCCACATCATCCAGAGCTGCCTGTAGCGTGGTCTCTGAATGGGGCGACCAGCGCTTAACTTCCCGCCTCACCGGGGGTTCCTGAACGAGCCTTTGTCTGTATTCAGGTGTGAGGAAAATGGCGGCATGATCCGATTTGCCGAAAGCTGGAAGTGACCGCGCTTTATAGGCGTTCTTAAACGGAGAGTAGCAATGATCCAGTGTGTTTGCTCCTCGTGTAGGACAGGAGACGTGCTGGTGAAAGTTTGGCAAGACTTTCTTTAGGTTTGCTTTGTTAAAATCGCCCGCGACAATGTACGCCGCGTCGGGGTGTTTGTTTATGACGCCGCTGGCAACATCATGAAGGCCAGATAAAGCCAGCCCTGTGTCTGCCTGTGGTGGAATGTAAACAGCGGTCACGGCGACTGCAGAAAACTCCCTCGGCAGATAGAATGGGCAGCAAATGATTGTTAAATGTTCCAGATGAGGCGAGCAGGATCGCGAGAGAATGATGTTCCTGGGGTCGCACCATTTCTTGTTGACCATGAAGCATACTCCACCGCCTTTGGATTTACCGGCCTCGGCTGTTCTGTCCATCCGAAAAACAGAGAAGTTCTCCGACGGCGTCACAGCTGTGTCCGGGACCGCGGGCGTGAGCCATGTTTCGGACAAACAAAAGATGTTACAGTCTCTCATGTTCTGTTGAAAACTTATCCTGGCTCTAAGATCGTCCATCTTATTCTCCAAGGATTGAACATTTGCTAGAAGAATGCTCGGGAGAGGAGGGCTGAATGCCCTTTTCCTCAGTCTGTTGCGTATCCCAGCGCATTTCCCACGGTGTTTCTTGATTCTTCGCCGTTGACCTGTCTGTCCATTGTTCAACTCGGCGTTCCGAAGGATCTCAGATGGCCACAGAGGATCGGCGAAAGTGTCCTGAAACAGTCCAGTGTAGAGGTAACCAATGTCCAAAAGAGTTTTGCTGTCATAGCAGATCAATGCAGTTGATAAGTTTGTAAAAATTGAGAGTAAAAGAAAGTAAAATAGTAAATAAAAGCACAGTCTTCGTGGAGCGACCTGAACAGCGACCGAACCCGGCGGCGCCATTTTGTAATTTCTCCCTGCCTGTCTGAGGATTCTCCCTTCCTGCCTGAGGATTTGTAATCCTCCCTGCCTGTCATCGTGTCGTCTGTCCCCTGCCCTGCTGTCTGAACTGTTTCACCCCTTGTCGTGATCTGCTTATCGTCTTGTTAATAAAATCTCCTCATTGTTCATTCTGTGCCTGGGTCCTCCCTCATTCAGAATCCCTGACAAATGTATCTGTTTGTGCATATCTAAGATCTGCCCAGTTACAAAGCTCACAGTGTCCCATATAGGGATTTAGGGGCCATTTACGTGACACTGTTCTAACATCGCCAACTAATACTATTTCTGACCTTGCCAACTACTGGCCTGGCATGCATAATACAGCATTTTTTGTCTTTTTGTGAATCCGTGTGAACAGGGATCGTTTTGACGTTGTTGACTATCTAACAGAGAATGCTGCTCCAGACCTGTCTAAAATGCCTCGAATGAATCCCAGATATTACATCAGCAAATGTGTCTGTCACAATATGAAATGGCTGCCTAAAGGCATATGTGAACAGAGAAGACAGGGCTTCTGTAAATTGTAGTGTTTTCAGAGTGTTTATTAAATTGTATGTGTATTATTAGTCAATCTGCTTCCCACCGCTGAGGTGCATAAACAAAGCTGGGTTTCTGTGGAATTAATATTAGATGAGCTGGAGGAGGATTTATTTGCTTGTCTAGTGTCTCCGCTGTTTCCATCCAGTTCCAAATTATCTTCATCTCTGCTGGTTCAGGTCAGTTCCAAGTCATCTCAGTCATCCCTGGATAAGCCCAGTTCCAAGCCAGCTGCATGAATCTGCCTGGGGGCTTCACAGTCATCAGCTCTGCCTTGACCCCTGGTAAGCCTCCGAACCCTGGAATCCACCTCAGGCCTCCAACCTATCGGCTCCACCTTGGCTCAACGTTTCCTCATCCCACCATGGACTGTCATCCCTCAGGCTCTGCCATGCTCCCTCATCCCTCTGGCTCCACCTTGGTCCATCATCACTCTGGCTCCACCTTGCACTTCTGAGTCAGCAGCTGTGCTCCACCCCTCTGGCTCAGCCGGGCTCCTCTTTCCCTCCAGTTCCACCATTGTCTTCACTCCCAGTGTCACTGCCCCGGTCTAAGTGTCAAGCCCACGTTTCCACCTCAGTCACACTTGCCAGCAGCTCCACCGTGGCTCTCCAGCGATGTCACACTGGGTCATCGGGTCTTCTGCTCCGCCTGGGTCTCCACCTCCACTGGTTCTACCTCAGTCAGTTACCTGCTCCTAATCCCCCTCCCTCAAACAGGAATGTGCAGTGCAAGGACGCACTTTCCTAGTACTGGAATTTTGTCCTAGTTCTTCATTAATTGTCATGGTTTCTGATTCATTCTTATCCGTTTCTTGTCTCATTTATCATCTAGCCCTGTGAATTAGTTCTAGGTCTTAAAGGTTGTAGCTGTGGTGATTATGTGTATTACTCATTATGTGTATTACTTTTCTTTGGATTGTTTGATACATGCAACCGTGACAATTAGAAATAAACTCTAAAGTATGTTTTTTTTTAACTGTATTTTATGTTAAAAGGGCAAAGTTGTTATAATAAAAAGACAAACTGAACAATTATAACAGCATTTGAAAGGTAAGAGAGATACAAAATAAAACTTACCACCATGAAACATTCTGCTCAAGTCGTGCTTGCAAAGTTAGTTCCGATCTATCTGCTTGATCATCCACATTTTCAGAATCCGAATCTTGCTCGAATTGATACAGTAAAACTGACGACATTGTTAACTGTGTGTTTAAAATTGCTTTTGAAGCCTTTGAAGCTGAAGCTCACAATTATGGTAAGGAGCATTGCATTTACGACACATGCTTGAGGTGTTTGACCAGTCACAACAAATTGGGTCACCTGGCCAATCAGAGCACTCCAAAAATTCCTTGCTGCAGTCTGTATCGCGATGACGTACTGGATTAAATCCAATACATAATGGACGTGTGATTTTTTTCCCAAGACAGGTTATGGTGTAGCGTAGTTTTAGGGTGTAGCGTAGTTTATTTGTTGTAGCTTTGTGTAGGCAAACAGCACTGTGATTGACATCATTTATTAAAATTTTTGAATTGGCAGCAGGACAGAGTTTGCACTGAACTGGAGGGGGTACCGCTCTCGTGGTCAGGGAGGGGCTTTGTAGAAATCAGCATATTTCAGACAGACTGAATAGAGGTATTGCAATAATGTACAGCGTGTGAAAAAATTGCATTAATATATTTTTTAAGCATTAAACATTTATTACATCCAATAAACAAAATAATGACAAATTCCGCAATAGGAAATTGACAATTCAATCAATTTTCAATCAATTCAATAGGAATCTGCACGATTAAGAGTTTAATGTAAGGATGAAAGATTTGTCCTTGCAGATTTTGCTTATGTTTACGTTCATCACACTAATTCGCCTTGTTGACCAATATAATGCTGCTTGGTATGTGTAACCGTGGCTGTTTCAGAGGAACAAGAGTAGGATCCAGAGCAAGCAAACATTTATTCAAACAAAAACATCCATGCAAAACTGTGGTGGGAGAAGGACTGGAGACTGAGGCAGATCAGGAAGCCAGGGCTGAGCCATGTGAGCAGGTGGCCAGGGGATAGCTGGCAGGGCAGTTGACCAGGGTGGAGCTGATGGGATTGAAGACCATCTCAGAGAAGCTGAGGACCACCATGGTGGGGCAGATGGGACTGAAGATCCCCACAGCGGAGTAAAAGACCTCCACAGCAAGGCAGAATGGACTGAAGATCCCCACGGTGGAGCAGATGATCACCACAGCAGCGTAGTCGGGACTGAAGATCCCCACAGCAGTGCAGAAGACACCACAGAGATGCCAGCTGCTCGCACTGACATCAGATGCAACGTTCATGACAGCTGAAAACTCTGGCATGGTGTCCATGATGGCTGGAAACTCTGCTGTGGCATCTATGTCTGCCGGAGACTCTGGAGTGGCGGCCATGATGGCCGGAGACTCTGGCGTGGTGGTCATGACAGCCAAAGACTCTAGCGTGGCGGCCATGACAGCTGGAGATGCTGGCATGGTGGCCATGATGGCCAGAGACCCTGGCTTGACAGGTACAGTGTGAATGTCACATTCATCCTCCATGACACCCACAGTAAAAGCAGACCCGCTCAGCTGCCATGCCAAATTGATATAAAATCTTAGAGTCCAACTAGGGTCCCCTAGTGGCATGATCTAGCTGAGCGGCTCACAAAGTCCACACAAGACTAGGGGAACACAGGCTGGGATCATGACAGTATAAAAGTCGCTTTTGAGTTGTGCCTATTATTGACAAATTATTGACAATTAACAATGGGCCTTTTTTGCCCACAGAAGTTTGTCAAAATGTCACTAATATGAACGTGCCTTAAGGAAAATAGAAATATAAAGTTAACGTAAAATCAATTGACCCTGGTTAGTTTCATAATACACATTTTTAGACCTATTGTGCACAATCTACCATTGCATGTTTAACAAATCCCTAACAAATTGAAACTACTTTTCAACCTTCATTACCTAGACTACACAGCCAGGGAAAATAATATTAATTAATTGACAAATAGCTGTTGTAGCTACTTTTCAGGTTGAAATACCTGCTCTACATTTTCATATTATTAAATATCCTGTTTCACTCTGCCACGTTGCATTACGGAAATAAAATGTGTTGCAGATGCTGTTTCACTTAAAGTTTGACCTGCTGTAAAATGAAAACTCTGGTGTCATTCTGGTTGTTTCAGACATGTTTGCAGCTGAAGGCCTTGACTGGCACTCATTGCAACTGTTTATCTACACATCAAAGTATTTATATTAATAAAGCCTCAATCATCATGCTCTCCACGTCACATAGATTAAGTATGCAAACACAAGCACTATTTTTCCGCAAACACAGTGCTTGCTCCAATAATCTCTCTAACCTCTCCTAACGATAGCCTGCTACATGTACAACAGGCGCATTGAACCAAGCGCAATTTGCTTGTTTAATTGCTTGAGAGAGATTTGAATATGAACATGCACAAGCAGTGTGCCAGTTGTTCATGGTATACGTCTCATATTTCCTTGTTTATTTTACAGTAGCAACAGGCTCAAAATCTGAAAGATACTGAAAAAATGAAATACATATCAAGACGACCTGCTAAATTGAGCATCAGAATGGGGTAGAAAAGATATTTAAGAGACTTTGACCATGGCATGGTTGTTGGTGCCTGATAGGCTGTTCTGAGTATTTCAGAAACTGCTGATCTACTGGGATTTTCACACACAGCAATCTCTAGGGTTTACAGATAGAGGTCCAAAAAAAGAGAAAATATCCAGCAGTTCTGTGGGTAAAAATGCCTTGTTGATGCCAGAGGTCAGAGGAGAATGACCAGACTGGTTCAAGCTGATAGAAATGGCAACAGTAACTCAAATAACCACTTGTTACAACCGAGGTCTGCAGAAGAGTATCTCTGAATGCACAACACATCGTTCCTTAAAGCAGAAAGGCTACAGCAGCAGAAGACACCCTGGTGCCACTAAGCTAAGAATTGGAAACTGTGGCTACAATTCACACAGGCTCAACAAAATTGGACAATAAAAGATTGGTAAAATGTTACCTGTCTGATAATTCTCAATTTCTGCTGTGACATTCAGATAGTTGGGTCAGAATCTGGTGTGAACATGGATTCATCCTGCCTTGAATCTAAGGTTTGGCTAATAGTGGTTTAATGGTGTAAGAGATATTTTCTTGGCACACTTTGGGCCTCTTAGAGCTCATTTGAGCATCAATTAAACACCACAGCCTACCTGGGTATTGTTGCTGACCACCTCCATCTCTTCATGACCACTGTGTTTCCATATATATACACTCACCTAAAGGATTATTAGGAACACCTGTTCAATTTCTCATTAATGCAGTTATCTAATCAACCAATCACATGGCAGTTGCTTCAATGCATTTAGGGGTGTGGTCCTGGTCAAGACAATCTCCTGAACTCCAAACTGAATGTCAGAATGGGAAAGAAAGGTGATTTAAGCAATTTTGAGCGTGGCATGGTTGTTGATGCCAGACAGGCCGGTCTGAGTATTTCACAATCTGCTCAGTTACTGGGATTTTCACACACAACCATTTCTAGGGTTTGCAAAGAATGGCAGTATGCGGCAGTCCTGTGGGTGAAAATGCCTTGTTGACGCTAGAGGTCAGAGGAGAGTGGGCCGACTGATTCAAGCTGATAGAAGAGCAACTTTGACTGAAATAACCACTCGTTACAACCGAGGTATGCAGCAAAGCATTTGTGAAGCCACAACACGCACAACCTTGAGGTGGATGGGCTACAACAGCAGAAGACCCCACCGGGTACCACTCATCTCCACTACAAATAGGAAAAAGAGGCTACAATTTGCTCACCAAAATTGGACAGTTGAAGACTGGAAAAATGTTGCCTGGTCTGATGAGTCTCGATTTCTGTTGAGACATTCAGATGGTAGAGTCAGAATTTGGCATAAACAGAATGAGAACATGGATCCATCATGCCTTGTTACCACTGTGCAGGCTGGTGGTGGTGGTGTAATGGTGTGGGGGATGTTTTCTTGGCACACTTTAGGCCCCTTAGTGCCAATTGGGCATCATTTAAATGCCACGGCCTACCTGAGCATTGTTTCTGACTATGTCCATCCCTTTATGACCACCATGTACTCATTCTCTGATGGCTACTTCCAGCAGGATAATGCACCATGTCATAACGCTCAAATCATTTTTCTCATACATATTTCTCAGTAAGTTTCAGTTGCATCCATTTCAGTATTCACACCTTGTTCGCAGGAATACTATATGCAAATATATTTGTATGTATGTGTTTGCCATATGGGTGAACATTTGAAGTCTCAGAAAACATCAAAAACAGAAGTGAAACTGTTGACTTGAATGGGGCTTTCTGTTGTGTTACAGTGACTTGCCTTAGTAGACGGTAGGCTACATTATTTTCCTCTGCAAAAATCCCTAAGCATTGGGACCGTTTAACAATTTTACTGGATTTTCTGCATCATATTTCTTATGAACCACAAGCAAATGTCCCTGCAACTCCAGGGATTAGCTAACTAAACCAGAACTTTGCTAACTATGGTGGAGCTCATTATTGAATAAACACAATTCTTAAAATGACAAAACTGGGATATTGCAGAGTTTTTGCAGAAAGCTGTATTTGAAAATGTTCCCTAATTCACATGCACATACATGGCATTAGCTATGTAGGGAATAGTGAATGGCATCAGTGCACACTTGTAACCAAACATTTCCGTTTCTTTATGTGTTCACAATTCCTTTGGATAGCAAACAAACACCTTAGCCTCCGAGATTAGCATAGCGCTAAACGCTTAAGAAAAGCACTTTTGATTAGCTAATCACGTTACACCTACTAAGGGTACATTTACACAACAACGATGTACTAAAAACTGATGCTCTTTTTTTTGTGTGCACAGACGATAACGTGGTTAAAACGATCCCCCGTGCACACAGATCCATGAAAACAACTAAGACGCTGTATTTTGCTGCCAGGCCAGTAGTTGGCGATGTCACATTGTAAAGGAACACTACGCGCCTATAAGCTGAACACGTAATACGCATGCGCATGACATCACCATTTTCGCAAATGCGCATTTTTGCAGTCCACACAGAGATGATAACAGTATAGTTTTCAAAAACTTGCATTTTGAAACCCGTTTTCAAATGCTTACGTTTTCAGGCCACCAAAAGGCCGTTGTCGTGTTTTTAGTTGAAAACGGTGGCGTGGAAACAGCCCCTAAGACACTATTAAAATTTGTGAGGCCCTATGAAACTATATTGTGCATTTTCAGACCCCTGTTGAACATTAAACACATTTTACTGCATCAAGGATTGAAAATAAACTAAATATCTTGGTGCTAACTAGCCTTTTTAATACATCTAATTAAGAAATTTGTTACATGGTTACATGTTACATTTGTAGCCATCAGTTCAGATGACTTTATTCCCTAAAATACACCACATGATAGTATATTAATGATGGGAAAAGGCAAACAAGACTTGTATATGATAAAAGAACAGACATTGTTTGTTTTCTAAATACAAATACAGAGCTTGTAAAAAAAAAAAAAGAAAAAAAAAAAGGTTTGATGTAAAAGTCAGCATTTGCTTATCTGTCCATAAACTTTCCAGTCTGATTTGCATCTCTGCATCTGCACAGACCTGCTGGTTTCATAGACAGAAACATTGCGCCCATCTCAGCTAGTTAGCGTCACCCTAAAAAACTTCCTCTTTTTTTTTTTTTTTTTTTTGTGGTTAGGTGATTCTAAACTGATGACGCAAAGACTGCATAAAAAGGGTTGTGAAAACAGCCCGCTCTTATTAACTGAAATAACTGAAGCACAACAGCACACCAACACATAGGCCTATCACCACCAAAAGGTTTTTGTTAAAATGCCAACCATATTGTCATCTTCAACTGAAATAAAGAACATGAACCAGGAGGATAAAACAGTCAATCCCCGGTAAGTGTAGTTTATTGTTGTAATTACTTTCAAAATGTATGTGTGTGTGTGTGTGTGTGTGTGTGTGTGTGTGTGTGTGTGTGTGTGTGTGTGTGTGTGTGTGTGTGTGTGTGTGTGTGTGTGTGATAAAAAGAGAATATATCATGGAATTGGTGCATTTGTCTTAGATATTTAACCAAACAAATTCTCACTCCTCAGGAGACTAGACAAGTGGCGGTTTCGTTGCCCATTGACAGACAAGTAAGCTACTTCCACTTTACTTTTTTCTTGTGGAATATACTCACAATTGTAATCCACTATTGTGGACTATGTTTGAATGTACACTAATTATGTTTTATTCAAACAGACTGAACCCTAGTGAGACCCTGCTGTGGTCCCAGTCATTGGAAAACCTCCTTAGATCCAAATGTAAGTGGTATATGCATGTATTAATTCTCATGTTCGTATAGTTCATATATTAATTAATGTATTGAATCTAATACGCTTTATATTGTGCACATATATCTGTGAATTTTATATTCACAAGAGCATTTTATCACAGCATTCACAACCACTTCTTTTTCATTGAGTATTTAATTGACATCATGTAGGACAGGGTAAAAATATATGAACAAAACCTGCACTGTTTACTAGATGGTCAGATAGCTGGATCAAGGAACTGACCATATGCAAAGCAAAAGAGAAAAGCAGCTTCAGTTATAAAAAAGCTATTTGGACACACAGGCCACACATGAAAATGTAAAATGTATGAATATAACTGCAATTGAATTGTTTTTGTTTTAAGAAATTACTCATTTAATTTATCAGGGACCCATTAAATGTATCGAAAGTGACAGTAAAGACATTTCTAATGTTACAAAATATTTTTGTTTCAAATAAATGCCCTGGAAAACCTGTATCACACAACATATAGCATATTCGAATGATTTCTGAAGGATCATGTGACACTGGAGTAATGATGCTGTAAATTCAGCTTTGACGCCACAGGAATAAATTACATTTTTAAATATAATAAAATTGAAATCAGTTATTTTAAATGAAAATAATATTTTACAATATTGCTGTATTTGTGATCAAATAAATGCAGCCTTGGTGAGCATAAGACACTTACAAATAGTATTTAAATGTCCAAACAGTTTTTGTAATAGTGAAGCTGCTTTTGTCTTTTGTATGTTAGAGATCATATTTGCAACAAAAAAAAAAATAATACATACATACATTTCTTGGTTTTATCCTTCTTTGTCTTAAAACCAAGGAATCAAGCAAAGATAATAATTTATTATAAAGAACGATCATCTTGACCAACTGGTTGAAAGTTGTTTTAAAAATTACCCATAAAAGCATTTGCTCTGAGAAAAGCCTGTTTCGCAGCTGCCACTAGATATTTTTATACTCATATTTTGTATCTAATACAATGAAATTCAGTTGTTTGGGGGTGAGTTAGGTGTCCAAACATTCACTGGGGCCACTGTTGCACAGTAGCTGCCGCACTGATGCAAAACAGAGCCATTTGCATTGAGCAACAGATTAACCCTGTGGTTTCTTTTTGTAGATGGCATGGCAACATTCCACACCTTCCTCAAGTCTGAGTTCAGCGATGAGAACATTGAATTTTGGCTGGTATGTGAAGACTTCAAAAAAATCAGGAGTTCTTCCAGGCTATCCTCGAGGGCCAAGAAGATATTTGAGCATTACATCAAGGCAGAAGCTCCCAAAGAGGTAAGCACACGCACAGTGTGAAGCTCTCTATGTGTTTTTATTGAGCGATGAAGTAATCGATTAATGTCAATATGCTTCTCACTGCTTCTCCGTCAATCTCTCCTCAGATAAACATCGACCACGTCACAAGAGAGCTTATCAAGCAGAACGTCCTAGCTCCAACTAGAGTGTGCTTCGATGAGGCTCAGAGGATTGTCTTTGGTCTTATGGAGAGGGATTCATATCCGAGGTTTCTTCGCTCGGACATGTATAGATCCCTTCTGGAATCAGTCTCGCATAGGATTAAAGTCTGAGAACATCTTAAATGAGGGACTGTAGGACTTTAAACACATCTGTGGGACTGTTGGTGCAATGGACAAGATGGCCGTGAAGTAATCAGGCTTTGGCCTGGACTCGGGTTGCACTGAACATTGTGATCCACACAAAAGCTTGAATAAGCTACTGTTTATATGTGCCGTGTTACAATGCTCTATTGTTCGGCACGGCTGTGGGATACACAAAGACAAATGTGCCTTCTGTACAGCTCACCTGTGAGGAACCACAGGAGATCTGAAACAAGCCGCAACCACAGGAGCGCCATATGGACCTTATTTAACATTATTTTCATTTCTGGATGAGTGTCAAATCTGGCTGGCATGAGATGACTTGGGAATAATACTAATGACAGTCAGTGAACTCAACAATTTCACGTGGCATGACATGATTCATGAACACACAATGTACAGAGAAAATGTAAATCCGACTGTTTTTGTGTGTGCGGTGTGGAACTGATGGGATATTCTCACAATAATCTGTATAACACACCTAGCAATTTCAAAATGTTTCAGTTGGACTTATTACTTAAGCAGGCCAACAAATAAGCAAAAAAGGCTTGTATTTCCTGGATCCATCAAAGTACCACTGATTTCTTTCTGTAGAAAAAAAAAGACAAAAGGTTGTCTAGGTTGGTTGGACGTTTATTTTTAAGAGCCATTTAATAACTTAATAAACAAAGCTGCAAATAGAAAGTCATTTTTGTTGTTATGGGGAAAATTTACATTCAACATTAAAAATGTATTTGAATGTCACTGCATTAGATATTGAACCGAGTGACATTTATTTTAAAGGAAGCAACACTTCTGCTGCAAAATGGTAACACTTTATTTTGATGGTCCACTTTAGACATTCTATTAACTATAAGTAACGTGTCAACTACTCATTAGAGTATTAGTAGACTGTCTGCTTTATCTGATAACACTGCTTTATCTAATAATCTGATATTTTTGATGGTCCCCAATAGACATTATACTGAATAGAAGTAACTTTTGTAGTATGTGTCAACTTATTCTACTAATGCTAACCCTAACACCTGTAACCTAAGGAGCCGGAAATTATACCGTTATCGTCTCTGTGTAAACTACAAAAATGTGAATTTGTGAAAACATGGACATCATGCTTAGCGTGTAGTGCTTCTTTACAAAGTGATGTCGCCATCTACTGGCCTGGTAGCAGAATACAGTGGTTTTTAGTCATTTTCGTGGATCTGTGTCACAATGTGGTCCAATTGTTTCAAAGCAGCTTCACATTGTTAACAGGAAAATAATGCAACAGAATTTGTACAGCCGTTCTGGTGAAACGGTGATGTTATCCAGATAATTTCAGGTATCATATAGTGTCAATGCGGGCAGATCGGTAATATAGATGAAATTTAGGTGTCCCCAACTGAGCAAGCCAAAAGCCAGAGGCAACGGTGGCAAGGAACCAAAACTCCTTCAGGGTCAGAATGGAGAAAAAAAACCTTGGGAGAAACCAGGCTCAGTCGGGGTGCCAGTTCTCTTCTGGCCGACGAACAAACAGTGTATGATTATAATTCTGGCAACTCTTATACACTGGCCTCAATATTAAAATAAGACAAAACAAGCATTAAAAGTATTAAATATCTAAAATATTTTACTGGGTAGAAATTGTGTGAAGAGGAGACCTTCAAATTCAAAAAGTTGAGATCAACTGCTCTAATGAGGGTTAGCTGACATGTAGTTGCAAAGTTACTTATAGTTAGTAGAATTTAAGGACAATCGAAATAACTCCAAATTATTTCACAAAAAAATGATTTAATCTTAAATGATAAAACAATTATTATTCTGTTCAAAATGGACACTTGGTCATTGCTAAAAATGGTTCAGAAACATTCTAAGAAAGATTTGTTGATGTCACTTTCTTGGTGTTATGTTGTGCTGTTATTTCATGTTGGCATGATTTTGATCATGCCATCTTGGTATGATTTTGCATCCTATTGCTCTAAATGTGTTTTTTTTTTACTATTTTTATCACTTATTGACAGCACTTTGGTCCATTTTAATGGCTTTGAAAGTGCTTTATAAATAAAATGAGTTGAGTTGATGTGTAATGTATTGTTCTATCTGTTCTAACTTCTATCTGAGATTACATGCTCAAATTGTTTTTCAAATCGGTGCAAAATTCTAGGGACTTTTCTTTACATTTCAAAACACCATATGAATTATACAGGTGTAGATATAAGAAATTGAAGAAATTGATACTGGGCATCCCCTTCAGCATGTTACTTTCTGTTTCATGACTGAAAGCTTGGGGGGAAGGGTAACATCACATGGTGACGCCTGGGTTTCTGTCACCACTTCCCTATTTACACAGACAGTGTAATAGTCATTGTACTCTTTTGAAATATCACAGACAGAAGGGAAGTTGAGGTGCCCACTCGGTACCCCTCACCTAGGATAAAAATTAGCATATCAAACATCTAGTTCTTTTTTTCTTTTTTTTTTTTTTTTCAATGCTCACTTGCCAAGGAAGATTTCCATTTCCTCTGTGAGAATATTGGCCGGTCAGGTGCTAATGTAAAACGCCTGCGTAATGTACTTCCATTGTCTTATACTGCTTTAACCACAATAAGCAGCATACTGTAAATTAATATTTATTCGAAAAAACTGTTAATGATATGTGTACATTGTACCAATCAATAAACTCCAAAATTACCCCAAATTATCACTAGTTCTTTTATTTGAGCTTCATTGTTTTATAAAAATTTGTCCAATAATGCTGTCAAATATATATTTGAATGTCTGAAAAATGATCTGAAAAACACATTTAATTAAATATCACCTTGATGGCAATACATCTGTGCCATTAAGCATCAATCACTGTAAAAAGAGGTTTGTAATTTTTACAGAAATAACAATGCTACAGTAAAAATGCTTCTGGATCATATATGTATGGTTGAATCTGATTGATAACCATGGTCTATTTAGGACAACGTTTCTTTTCCACGTTTAAGGATGTTACAGCTTTCAGACGCTCTCAACTCAATAGCTGCGCACGCTTGTGATTCTTTAGCTCCGCCCACAGGATACGCCCCCAGCTGCTCGTTTTTTTTCGGAAAGCCTCGGTACAGCGTATCTTTCTTTTATAAAAATAATAAAACTAAAGACTTTTCGGGGAGGGGATATGAAGGATGCAATACTACTCTATAGGTGCTCAAGATTTGCTAACAACAATTCAAGTTTTATTAATAATAAAAATAAAAACTACTTTGGGCATGCCATGGATGTAACAAAACCATCTTCTGGCTAACGCCTATAAGAGTCTTTAAAGAGTAAGGCTTTTGTAAAAGGTTTTCTTGTTAGGTAACATTTGTTCATTTTCTCAATTAAACTGGATTACTTGTTTTTATTTTTGTTTGATATTGATTTTAGGATAATTAGTGCTGTCGAATCAATTGCATCCAAAATAAAAGTTTGTGTTTACATAATATATGTGTGTAATTATTATGCATATTGGAATACACACATGCATATTAAATAAAAATGCAATGTAAGTCGCTTTGGATAAAAGCGTCTACCAAATGCATAAATGTAAATATAAATGATACACAATGATGAAGTGACGTTTCACTCATAGTTACTGCAGGCAGAAAACAAAAGAATAGGAAGTATCATCTGCAAAACTTGAAATGGCTCAGTGATTTACTGCAGAGCAAGTACTGAACGCAATCAAATATTGTCACTTGTTGGTGGATGTGATGAAGAAGCTGTCAGTGATCAAAATATTGATTTTGAAGATGTTTAAAATAATAGTTTTGAGAATATTAAAAAGGTTAAAAAAATTGGTTTAACATCACATTATTAGTAATTTTAATGTAAAATACTATAAAATTTGTTTTTTTGGAAAAAACTTACTGTAAAAAACCCACAGTAAAAGGACCTTCCCAGAAGTCCCTGCATGACACATCACATATAAGTATTTAAATAGTTTTGTTCATTATGGTATTTTATAAATTTGTTGTTGTTTAATTGAGGTTTATGACATTATGTTAGCATTTGTAGCCTATATATGACCCTGTGCAAAGTCTATTTGCAAGTACTGACCAAATAGTGGCCTTATGAACATGGCTTTCTGTTCAACCTCCTGTATTATTATGGTGGTATCAGTACATTTTAAGGTAAAACGCAGATTTAGGAAGTACAAGTAGTCTTGTATATTGACATTACAGTTTTTTTACAATGACTAGGACACATTTCTCAATACTTAGGTCAACATTTTCAAAACTCTTCACAGTGATTACAACATCAGTCTGTATGTGGGCTAAACTGTGGATTACTGTATGTTCAAGCGTGTAGCACTGATCAGCATTCTCCCCTAAAAGTGATCGGGCAGACCAAGCCATGAATGGAAGAAACTTCTTAAGAACAGTCTTCTTACTCACACCATCTACAACGTGCACCAAAGGCGCACCCCGATCGGCCTGACAGGTGGCGCTACAGCGGTGAAAAGTACGGAATCACTTATAACTCCAAAAACCATTAGGTGTAGTCTCAAGTGTCTTCCGTTGGAATATCGTTGGAATCCTTGGCTCAAGACAGAAAAAATGCATGCCTCAGATATGATCATCGATTTGGCAAAATGTTTCGGGTATTTTGGAATTTTTTGAAACTAGTCCTAGGTTTTTGGACTGATCGGAACCAAACCAGTGCAGCAAGATTCCCTGGAGTCTAATTTGTCAATAATTATCAAAAAAAATGTTTTTAAAAATTTTCAATTTCAATTCACGGTCTCTAAGGGCTTTTACTAAAATGGCTATAACTTGTGAACGGAATTGGATATTTTTACCAAACTCAGCACACATATGTAAAAGCTCATTCTGTGATCGTGTGAAAAAGGGCACAGCATCTGGCCACTTGGTGGTGCGTTAACATGAAAAAAAAAACTACGCAATAACGATGCAACCCTAAGTCTAATTGACTTGAAAATTGGCAAGCGGTGTCTTTGTCCAAGGTGCCAAGACTGCCTTTGAGGACATTTGTATATCTCTAAAAACATGGCCGCCATCGGCGGTTTGAGCAGCTAGCAGACAAGGTTAACGGAGGCAGATCAGAACGAAACTCAGTGGGCATGTTTGACTCACGGCCCTAGAGGCCTGTGAAAAATTTGAAAGAAATCGCCTTCGTTTTTTTCACATTTTTCGCACACGCCCACAACAACTGTTTTTAAACAGGTTTCCCAGACACTCCCTGACCACTACTAACAGTTGGTCCCACCCTAAACTCATGCAATTGGCTAAGAGCAGCCAATACGTTTTCTGATTGGTTAACAATCCCTGTCAGACAGTTTTTTTGTTTTGTTTTTTTACAAGGTATGCCAAGATGACAAGTGTGTTTTCTCGGGACACCTGTTTTAGTGATATTTTTCAGAGAAGGGATATTTTATGGGTGGTTTTGTAACTCAACGCAGATTTAAAGACAACTCGGATGTCATGAAAAAAAAAAAAAAAAAAAACTATTTTACAAATTGCCTTGTTTGTAATACAAGTTTTTTTCCCCTATATATCTCAGTGAAACGGCTTCTCGAATTTTGTGATTGGATGGTTGTGGTTTGCTATTGCTGTGATATGAGTGACAGGTTGTCCCGCCCTAACACCAGTAAACCCATCATCAGAGAAGAGAAGAGATGAGCTGCAAGAAGAAGTTGGTTTAAGTGAAGTTATTAAACGTAATTTCAGGAGGAGTACGCCCATCTAATCTCCCAATTAATACCAAGGTATAAAACCAGCAGCTTACCTCTTCCCGTTGCTAGTTCTTGCAGCATCCCTCCTCCTCCTCTGCTCCTCCTTTTTGTAAAATTTTGCTCTTTTTAGCTCGGGTAGAATATCCTCCCCGAGCCCCTCTATAGCAGACAGGGCATACAAACTCGTGAATTATAGATTACAAGGGCACATTAATTACTTTTTTTTTTTTTTTTTTTTTTTATGTGCACAGATAAAACACTTATATTCTATACATTTACATTTATATTCTATAAAAAAATAAGAATTGTCAGTTTAGATTTAATGGTTATTTTAACAATGCTTATAATTGTGTTAAATCTGGCTCTGCTCGGTATTCACAAGTTATTTTTTTACTGGCGATGCACATCATCTAGTGCGTCATAATACACGCTCAGACTGACACGATTCATTTGGCTGATACGTCAAAGCAGAGGTTAACAGTGTAAGCGCATTTGCAAGCCACATCCTTTCATGAACTCATTCTGTTTGATGGACTGATAACAAAACAACATAAATGGAGGTTGCAGGATTTAGAAAGGACAGCACATCTAAACATTTTGAAACACGCAAGCGAAACATTTGCACCACAATTACACTATCTTTTCAGCTGTCTCATTCACAGATGCATATCTTTAACATAAAAATTGCACCTACTCTGGGAAAACCCCAAAATGGAAAAGTCACTTTTTAGGAGGAAATCAAAAAGGTACACTTAGCCACTAATTGACATCTGTTTTAAACTATAATTAAAGGCTGTAAACATAAGCTGGATATAAGGCCTCTTGTTTGTTTTCCAGTCTTATGCTAAAGTGAATCAGTGCATTAAGTCTCTTGAGAAACTCTTGAAAAATATCTTAGCTTAAGTTATCTTGAACTTAAAATGACAATAAGTCACAACACATCAGCAATTAAAGTGAATCATTTTTGTTCAGTTCAAATATTCATTTGATCAATAAATGGATTGATGCGTTCCAATTTCACGCTAAACGCTAGCAAAATTTAGCATGACGTCACACTCTGTGGCATCTTTTTTCTTTTCTTTTTCTTTCTTTTTTTAAACATACAACCTATAGATTCAAAATGTTAAAATATGCAATCTACTCCACTTTACTGCAATTCTGCGATCCTGCAGATGTAAAGTTTGCGTTCTTTTTAATTCTGCTAAAAGGTCACAGTGTCACATATCTATTGATCACGTCTTCACGACACAAATTCTCAAGGCAGTTCACCAAACTTTAACTTTTCCTGTCTCCAGCATTCGCATGCATATGAATAGAAATCAATGTAAAGAAAAGTGTAGTGTCATCACCACTTTACAGGGGTCTTGAACAGCGGGTCATTAAAGGGGCGTTTAGTAGCTAGTAGACTACCACAGTGGTGTTAGACACTGCACTGCTGTATTGTCTCTTAGTTTTCAGTAATTTACAATGATGCATCACTACTAGGATTTTCTCCATCATCAAATCATTCCATTTTGTGTATCCTGGGAGAAACCAAGCTTTTCAAAACTCAGTTCGAATCATTTGATCCAACTGATTATCAACATGATTCGCTGTTTCGAAGCGTCAAACGCCACACGCTGGTGACACCTGCTGGTCAAAACAGTGCAAATGCAGCAAGAACTCAGCCCAAACATGCATAAAACACCCTTTACAGACCAGAACTGTTTTGAAGTGTAATCCATTAAATGCAATTAACAAATACCATTATAATATAACGTGTCTATTATGTCTTTATTAATTTGAAGGGCTTAAGTGCAGTTCATAGTATGTCCACAAGAGGGAGTTGTTATACATGGGTATGTTTTTACACATTATACATACCCTTTCCTAATGAGTGTGCCCCGATCTTGCTTGTTTGATATTAAGAACTCTATTGGAGATATAGCCTACTACCGGTCAAAAGCCTGCATTTATTTGGTCCAAAATACAGCAAAAACAATTAAAATAACTTTTCTATTTGAACATACAAACACGATTCCAAAAGAGTTGGGACACTGTACAAATTGTGAATAAAAACAGAATGCAATGATGTGGAAGTTTCAAATTTCAATATTTTATTCAGAATACAACAGATGACAGATCAAATGTTTAAACTGAGAAAATGTATCATTTTAAGGGAAAAATAAGTTGATCTTAAATTTCATGGCATCAACACATCTCAAAGTTGGGACAAGGCCATGTTTCCCAAGGTGTGGCATCCCCTCTTCTTTTTATAACAGTCTGCAAACGTCTGGGGACTGAGGAGACAAGTTGCTCAAGTTTAGGAATAGGAATGTTGTCCCATTCTTGTCTAATACAGGTTTCTAGTTGCTCAACTGTCTTAGGTCTTTGTCGCATCTTCCGCTTTATGATGCGCCAAATGTTTTCTATGGGTGAAAGATCTGGACTGCAGGCTGGCCATTTCAGTACCCAGATCCTTCTACGCAGCCATGATGTTGTAATTGATGCAGTATGTGGTCTGGCATTGTCATGTTGGAAAATGCAAGGTCTTCCCTGAAAGAGACGACATCTGGATGGGAGCATATGTTGTTCTAGAACTTGGATATACCTTTCAGCATTGATGTGTAAGCTGGCCATGCCACATGCACTCATGCAACCCCATCCCATCAGAGATGCAGGCTTCTGAACTGAGCGCTGATAACAACTTGGGTTGTCCTTGTCCTATTTAGTCCAGATGACATGGCGTCCCAGTTTTCCAAAAAGAACTTCAAATTTTGATTTGTCTGACCACAGAACAGTTTTCCACTTTGCCACAGTCCATTTTAAATGAGCCTTGGCCCAGAGAAAACACCTGCGCTATTGGATCATGTTTAGATATGGATTCTTTTTTTGACCTATAGAGTTTTAGACGGCAACGCCGAATGGCACGGTGGATTGCGTTCACCGACAATGTTTTCTGGAAGTATTCCTGAGCCCATGTTGTGATTTCCATTACAGTAGCATTCCTGTATGTGATGCAGTGCCGTCTAAGGGCCCGAAGATCACGGGCATCCAGCATGGTTTTCCGGCCTTGACCCTTACGCACAGAGATTGTTCCAGATTCTCTGAATCTTTGGATGATATTATGCACTGTAGATGATGAGAACTTCAAACTCTTTGCAATTTTTCTCTGAGAAACTCCTTCCTGATATTGCTCCACTATTTTTGGCCGCAGCATTGGGGGAATTGGTGATCCTCTGCCCATCTTGACTTCTGAGAGACACTGCCACTCTGAGAGGCTCTTTTTATACCCAATCATGTTGCCAATTGACCTAATAAGTTGCAAATTGGTCCTTCAGCTGTTCCTTATATGTACATTTAACTTTTCCGGTCTCTTATTGCTACCTGACCCAACTTTTTTGGAATGTGTAGCTCTCATGAAATCCAAAATGAGCCAATATTTGGCATGACATTTCAAAATGTCTCACTTTCAACATTTTATATGTTATAGGCTATTCTATTGTGAATAAAATATAAGTTTATGAGATTTGTAAATTATTGCATTCCTTTTTTATTCACAATTTGTACAGTGTCCCAACTTTTTTGGAATTGGGTTTGTATTTATTTGATTGGGATTTGATTTAACTGAAATGTAGGAATTCATGTAAGTAAAATTACAGACATTTTTATTTCGATGTATGATTTTGTTTTATTCAAAGCACTTCAAGGTCTCATGGTAATGAGGTCATGGAGTCACCTTTTCATTAGAGATGTGACAAATAAAACTCTTGAATCTCTAATGAAAAGGTGACTCCATTAACCTCAGAACTGAATACAGAGTGCTTGAAGGATCCCATAAGGTCCTGCAAGAACCGTAAAGACTGTCAGTGGTTCCACCAGTAACCCTACTATAGGAGAAAGAGCTTTGGGGCACTTAAAATACATTTTGAAGTTCCTTGAGTACCCAAAAAGGATATTTGAGGCACCTTTAGTTTTTACTGTGAGAGGATGTACAGTCATCAGGTATTCTATTGATTTGATCTCTGCCATTGTAAAAGTGTAAGATATTATACAAGTGGTTTTGTTTAAATCAGTGGTTTTCAAACCTGTCCTGGAGGCACCCCCTGCCCTGCACATTTTGCATGTCTCCCTTATCAGACACACCCAATTTATGTCTTGCAGTCTCTACTAACGAGCTGATGAGTTGAATCAGGTGGGATAAATGAGGGAGAGTCACAAAATGTGCAAGGCTGGGGTGTCTCCGGGATAGGTTTGAAAACCACTGGACTATGACCAGCTCATCAATGAGGACGAAGAGCTACAAAATAGAGGAAAACACAGGTTTGTGTTGTAATAGACTCCTACTTAAAAATCATTAAATTGATCAAAAGTGGCAGTAAAAAGACATTTTTAAAGGCTCTATTTTAATGCGCATGGCTTAAGACCATAAAATATGGTCAATGGCGTCATCTAGTGGCGAGCGGCTTAACTTTGCATGTGGCAGGCCTTTCATCGAAAATGATTAACCTCAATCTACATGCATTTTATCAGTTCATTTTTACTATTATATTATTATTAGTTTTCAACTCCAAACGTCTTGTATGCTTATTATTTTGTGTTATTTAATCATCAAATAATAAATTCTAATGATATCGTACTCGTTTTAAAGAAGCAAAAGTCTCTTTAATGTGAGGTTGACGTATGCTTCAGCTCCAGTTTCAGTGCACACAAACCCTATGAATAGACCGCACAAGATTGCTAAATGCAATAAAAACATTAAAATTAAATAAATGTGTTTGAATCGTTCTTAAAATGATTTTTAGACCGTGCATTTGAACATAATTTCTACGGATAATATTAAAATGTTGTTTAGTGGATTTCAGTATGCAAATAAATGAATCCGTCTATGATGCACATGGAATTTAAAAACAAAGTTGAGGGAAGATTTATTTATTTATTATTTCTCGATTTAGGCTTTACTGAATCTATCTATTTATTTGTTTATCCATGGCACTTCTACTCATTTGTGATTTTAAATTTAAAGTTGGGATGTTTAAAAAAATAAGTTTCGAACCACACGGTCATCAAACAATCGCTTGGCTGTTATCTGATTGGTGGACACAAGCCGGAAGTAGTCTGACGCCATCGCTCTCCCTGTACCTTTCCTTCAAAGCGCGCGAGGAGCAGCCGCTGGTTTGACTGGTATGTTGCGTCTGTTTTACACACTTGCCATTTCCTTACATTTATATATATATATATTTAAAACACCTTAATTACACACATATAGCTCCCTTTTATCTGGTTGTCATGTCTGTGGTGGCTTTGAGGAATGGTTTCAACTTTTTCGACAAGGTATTTTGCTCGTCTGCTAACATTTTAGCAGAACGTGATACAACGTTAGTTTTTATTAAACGTTAGCAACGCCATTCTTACACTAATTTTGACGTATTAAAGTTTCTGAACTGGTCTCTAACAATGTCACAAGTAGTTTCGTTTTAATTGAATACGAATTCACGTTACATTTTCATTTTGAGTTAAGTGTCTGTTAGTATAATATATGTTTTAACGTTATATGTGTGGGATTGTGTTGGTCTTTATCTGATTATTCGTGGTTCGACTTTTTTTACACATGGCGGAATGTACGAAAGAGGAGACTGATTTTCTGTCGTGCACGCCGAGATGGCATCAATTGTGTCACATTTCCTGTAGTGGTTTTACTGTCTTGGTTTCTGTGCTCGTGATTCTGGGTGACAAGTAAATATATGGCAAGGACCGCCAAAACCTGTTAAATGTCCAATCGAAACTAGACCACAGTCCGTGATTTTATGCATTTGCAGCTTTCCTTATTTGTAGCCTTACTGTATAACTGCATTAAACACAATTCAGCTGCACTGCACATAAACTATCTTGCCTATAAATTTGCCATGTTGTAATCAGAACTACACTTGCAAAATGATATCCCACCTACAGGTTCTGACTTGGCTGTTGGTCAAAGATTCTTAAGGGATAACGTTAGATCACCCAAAAATGAAAATTGTCCGTTTATTTAACCATGTTGTTCCAAACCTATAAGACTACTGATATCTCAGATATTTCTATCCATCCATTAGCCATGTTTCCATCCACCAATTTTGATGTGCATTTTGTATATTGGGTTATCACTTGCTGGAAGGCAATGTGCAAAATGCTGGAAGGAAACGCGCATAAATTCAAAAAAACTTGCCTAAAAATGTATGCGCTCAATGAGGCAGGTAATTTGTTTTTTTCCGATAAGACATGCATATAAACTACGATGGAAACGATTACTAAATAAATTCCTCTGTGTAACAAAAACGGACTAACCAGTGGATCAGTTTCATTGCACAGCATCTCGACTGTTGGTTTGATCTTTCTGAAATGCCTGAGCCAATGACCTCAAAATTAGACCCAAACCAGCTCAATGACCAATCAAAACTAGACCAATACCACAACATGCCACAGTCTGTGCTGCGCATGTGCAGTTTTCCTTATCTGTAGCTTTACTGTGTAATGGCAGAATTCTGAAGCTGAACCTTGGTTAACTTGCACCATACTTGAATCTACATGGGTTTGTTGTAGATCTGAGCAAAAGTGTTAAGACAAATTACAGGTGTCTTAAGAAATATTACGTGAGTCACTCTCTAGATATCAAAAATCAAAGCTACAAAATCTCAGTATTTTTTTTTTTTGGACATTTATAGCGAAAAATAGCCATAAACCTAAAATGCTTTTCACTAAATTCAGTCGTGAGTGCTGTCAGTTTTAATGCATCAGCTGCAGTATGTGACAGCTTTTTAAAGTCCTCATGAAATCAAAATTGACCCCATTTACTTTGTTAGCACATATTAAAGGTCTTAGGGTGAACAATTAATCCGTGCTAGTCAATACACAGAAAAAAAAGTTTGTCGCGGTAATCTTTAATCAAAATCTGAAAAGTAACTTCCGGTCTGGAAACGGCGTTCCTTCTCAGATGATGTCAGTTTGACTGTTTGAAAAAGCGTAACCATGCCCCTCCAGCCGTCAGTCTGCTATGAGCGAGAGATGGAGAGGAGGAGCGCTGCCCTCTGTTCAATATTCTGTTTCACTTGGAAATGCGTCACAGCACTGAAGAAAGCTCACTTGCTACTTTAATTGATAAAGACCGAATATTGTATCTTTTAAACTATGATCCATCTGTTCTTTCTCTCTGGGTTTCATCCTTTAAAGAATTTGCCCTCAAATTTGATAAACGGATAAATGCTGTACTTAAATAAAATTTTCCAATTAGGATTAGGGCTAAATAATAAAATGATTATTGTGGTGGTAACTCTCTTTATATTGGAATGAGTCAATCCAATATTAGTCGTCTTCAGAGGGTTCAAAATGCAGCAGCCAGACTTATGACTGGTACTCAAAATTACTTGTATTTCCCTGACGTTATACTTATTCCACTGGCTGCTGGCTGGTTTGTATATTCTGCATTGTTTTTAAAGCGTTGAACGGATCAGCTACAAAATATCTTCCTGATCTTTTTAAATGAACTAGCTCTGCTAGGCTATTTAGGTCATCTCAATAAAGATGGCTGATTCTGAGATCTGGGTGGCCATGCCTTTTCTATTGTTGGTCCAAAATTCTTGAATGGTCTTCCTCCATCCCTAAGATTAGTCTCCACAGAGTCTGAATTTAAAAAATGTAAACCTTTTCTCCCAGGCCTACAATTGTTTGAGTTTTAAGGTTGAAATTTTATGATTTGGTATTTTTTGCTGTGGCATTAACTCCCTTTATCATTGTTTTATGTCTTTTTATCTTATTTTTATTTATTTTTTTAAATGGGCTATTTATATTTTGTTTGTCTTTCTGTACAGCACAATGATCAACTACTGTTGTTTTTATTGTGCTATATAAATAATGAGATTTGATTAATGCTTGTAACTGCATCAAACATTAATCTACACTATTGTACCTGAAATCCAGCTTGTTCTGACTCGGCTGTTGGTCAAAGATTCTTAAAGGTTTTAGGTTCACCCAAAAATGAAAATTGTCATCAGTTTATTTAACCTAATGTTGTTCCAAACCTATAAGACTTTTGTTCATCTTTGGAACCTAAATTAATATTTCTGTACCTCTATCAGCCATGTTTGTTTTGTTTTTTTGGGATATCGCATTAAATGCAGAAAGGAAATTGCAAGATGTGCATCAATTCTAAAAATGCACCTAAAAAAAAGTATATGCTCAATAGAGGCAGGTAATTTTTTTTTTCGATAAGAAGACATGCGCATAAACTATGATTGAACTTTGCCTTTGCCTTAACATAGGATGTGCTTGGATAACTGGAATAACCAGTGGATCAATTTCATTGCACGGCATCTCAAATGTTGTTTGATCTTTCTGAAATGCATGAGCCAAAGTCTGTCATCAGAATGATTTGTTATAATGACTGTCTCAAATGATTGAAATGCCTCACCTGATTGTGTTCCCAAACATCAGGCATCCGACTGTAAGAAAACATGACCGCGATTTATTGCATTTCGTCAGCATGCTCCATTTATGATTGAGGAAAAACAGCCAGAGTGGCTTTCCAGATTGCAGCGACTTCCTTTTTTATTACAAATATTTTGCCCCAATTTCCCAGAAAGCGTTTTTTTTAGCTTTAAAAAGCTTTAATTGCAAATGTTTTATGCAATATTCCTATTTTTGCACATTTAAATTTGCAACTCTGGGTGGAAACAGACATAGAACAAAACTCTGCATGATATGGGAGTGTAGTGACAAAGTGTATGACTCTGTTTGTGAATGATGTATGCTTCATGTGTGTAGAGAAGGAGCATGTCGAAGAGGAAGAGCAGTAATTCAAGGCTCACGCCTGATAAGAGAAGCCGGTTATCTGAACACGAGGAGGAGGAGGATGACTACTTAAGTTCAGGAGGCACAAACTCATCACAGAGTGTAAGACATTTGCAGCAGAGTACAAGATGTGTCTTAACCGATATTTTTTGACCCTATGTGCACTTTATTGTTGTGAATGTGCTAGGGGCTGCACTCTGATCATAAGTATGCACATTGTGCTTAAACACTCATGTATGTATGTTTTCAGGTCACAGGTGAAGTGGGCATCATAGAGAGCATCTCTCTAAAGAACTTTATGTGCCATTCATGGCTTGGTCCCTTTGCATTTGGTCCCAATGTCAACTTTGTTGTAGGAAACAATGGAAGTAAGTTCTTCATGTTTCTTTTTTTTAATGGCAGGGCTCCAGACTAACAATTGGGAGCAATGTGGGTTTTTTTTATTTATTTTTTTTTAATAAAGTTTTACAAATCAAACTAAAAATATTAAGACTGGATAATATTTAGAGCTTTGAAATGCTGGGAAAAGTGTGAAACGCTTGGAAAAAGTGCTTGAATTTCACTATAAAAGGTTGTACGAACCCTGAGATGAATAATGTAAAAAAAAAAAAGAGAATTAGACTATTTCTTCCACAATACCATGGGGTGTTGCTACATTAAATCCATGGTGAATGTTTATGATTTGTGGACTGAAACCTTTGAATGTTTCTCCTAGTCTCCATGTCAGCTCTGTTTCTTTTTTTTTTTTTTTTTTTTAATTCTGCGGTGAATTCAAATGCTTTCTCTCTGGATCTTCTAGCACTGTGTATCGGTCACGAGATCGGTGCGTGTAGGAGCTCCCGCTGCACTGTCTATTATTGCTCTGAGCTGATAAACGGTCCAGTCTGTGCAGTGCAGCTCAAACGAGTAGCGCGATTCCGTTCCGCTTTTGTTTCGTTTGCCGTTCGCTGTTTCTCATGTGTAACAGAAATGACAGCTCTTATCAGTTTGGCACCATGGTGGTCACACCAGTGCGACCTCTAACCAAATTCAGTCACACCAGCAGGAAAAAAAGTCCATTTAGTTGCAGTCTGGAGCCCTGAATGGCATTAAAGGGATAGTTCACCCAAAAAAGAAAATTCTGTCATAAATTACTCTTCCTCATGTCATTCCAAACCCATAAGACTTCCATTCATCTTCGAAACACAAATGATGTTTTTAATGAAATCTTAGAAATTTCTGTCCCTCCATTGAAAGTCTATTCACCCAAAACTCGCTTCAAAACGTTCATAAAGAGATTGTAAAATAAATCCACATGAATGGTTTAATTCGAGTCTTCTGAAGAAACACAATTGCTTTGTGTACAATGTACTGGTTTAAATGTAGGCTTTTATACACACATAAACGTTGATCAGTGAGCGTCATCAAATATGGTAAGCAGAAGCTCAATTGTACTTGCTTGACGTGTGAGAACAAACCTCACTGGTTCTTGCAGAAGCTCAAACGTACTGGAGTGACAGGCTAGAAATAACGTTTTAAAGAATCAGAGTTTTGGGTGATGGAGGGACAGAAATATCTAATGTCATAAATAAAATAAAAAAAATAGTTTCAAAGAAGTCTTATGGGTTTGGAATGACATGAATTTACTTTGGGTCGCGACCCACCCACCATATATACTTTTTGGTTTTCATTGTATTTATACAACTTGTATTTAGCTGGTAGAAAATGTACAGCACAGCTCTTGCCATGAAAATGACCTCAGCTGCTGACATGGCATTAAAATGTATACTACATGCATATCTTATGAGTCGGTTCTTGTAGTGAACTGCTAAAGAAAACAACTGGTTTGAATCAGTCGGAGTTCTTATAGTTTAATTTCTTTTCTTTAGCTGAAATGTAGCCGCTAGTTAGTGAGCATTCTTAGTTGAACACTTCAAGCAGTAACGCAGTGTAACTAAATTTTATTTAAAGCATTATTTTAAAAAAATTCTTGAAAAGGGTATTTGGGATTTCACCCAAAAATTAAAATTCTGTCTTCATTTACTCACCCTCACCCAGTTTCTAAAGAAGATTTTTAAAGAATGTGGGTAACCCAAACAGTTGCTGGTTCCCATTGACCTCCATTACCCACATTCCTCAAAATATAATCTTAAGTTCCACAGAACAAAGAAATTCATAACAACATGAGGGTGAGTAAATGAACATGGAATTTTTATTTTTGGGTAAAATTGGGATGACAGTCTAGACCACTAGGGGGCCACAGACCCCTGGTTGAGGAACACTGCAGCTTTAAGTGTGATGTGACTCAGGAATGTTTCTTGCATTAATTAAGTTTGAACCTTAATCAACTGACATCTGTTTATTTCAAAAAGCTACAGCTAAGCTTTTTTTTTTTGTTATTTTTAAAAAGGGGGAATTTAAAATCTTTAGATGGCTTACTACGGTTTCATCAAATGTGAAGAGAGCTTACATAATTATTGATTTTTAAATCGACTTATCAGTGGAAATAAGAACCTATTATGAGTTTTGTGAAACCTTGTGATGCTGGAAATCTTTTAATGGCTTGTGTATTTGTGTGTTAGGTGGGAAAAGTGCTGTGCTGACTGCTCTGATTGTGGCCCTGGGTGGTAAAGCTCTCACCACCAACAGAGGCTCCTCACTCAAAGGATTTATTAAGGAAGGAGAGAGGTACAGCACACCTATCCTGTTATTTCTGCATGCAGTCACAAGTGTTTCCAAATATCCAACATGGTGTTTTTTTGTTTTTGCAAATGAAAATACGCATAAAAAAAATAGGTGGATGGAAATGTAGCTACAGTCTGTATATAGTCTCTCACGCTGTTTTTGTGTCTTTAATGTTCAGCTCTGCAGACGTGTCCATCACTCTGAGGAACAGGGGTCGTGATGCATATAAACCAGAGGTTTTTGGTGAATCCATCATCGTAGATCTTCGTATCTCCAGCGAGGGACTGCGGACTTATAAACTAAGAAGTAAAACAGGTAAACTTACAACTACAAAACCATTTCACCTTTGGGTAGTTTAAACTAGTGCTATGAGTTAACATGTTAATTTAGTCCTGAAGAAGCACGTTTAGGGACTTTTTCAGCAAATATTGATTTGTCTGGTTAATAGCAAATGATTCATATTTTAACTAATTAAATTATATTGAATCAGTTGATTATCCCTACTGTCATGATTCTCGCGATTTAAAAAGAGCCCAAAGTCACCATAATCTGTCTTTTAGATCTAATGATATTCCTCGTTGAATTATAACACAAAAAAACAGCACAGACGCGCATGAGTACAAAAATAAGTTACTTAGACTTGCCGTTTACGCGTGTAACTTCATGAAACATGTTCCAATTGTTAAAAATGGCACATCCTTATTTACAGCAGACTGATGATTAAAAAGAGACCAATGTCACCATAATCCGCCACTCGGATCAGAAGTTATGGAATTCATGGAATTATAGCGCATTATAACCTGACTGGAGCACATAAGCTAAATAAACAGTAGGTCTGAAGTGGTGTTTATGCTTGTAACTTCATAAAACGTGCTCCAATCGTTGAAATCAGTACACAGTTGATGCTCATGATTGAAATGAGTCCAAAATCAACAATCCATTGCATCGATCACAAGATATTCCTCACGGATGTTGCGTTGATCAATGCAGTTTTGAAAAATATGGCAATTTTTTTATAGCAGCTAGGTGGCGCCCACGAGCGGTACACTCTGGTTTTGATGACTAACTCAGCGCTCGTTAAGAGTTGATCAAAAGGTATGCATTGGAAAGCTGAGATTCTAAGCTTTAAAATGACACCTATTTTGTGTTCTTATATACAGGTGCTGGTCATATAATTGGAATGTCATCAAAAAGTTTTTTTTTTTTTAAACAAATTCCATTCAAAAAGTGAAACTTGTATATTATATTCATTCATTCATTCATTACACACAGTTGTCAGTTATAATCAAACTTAAAAGAAAAACATTTGAAATATATCAGTCTAAGGAAAATCCCAAATTCAGCATCTTAGAAAGTTAGATTATTGTGAAAAGGTTGAATATTGAAGACACCTGGTGCCACACTCTAATCAGCTAATGAACTCAAAACGCCTGCAAAGGCCTTTAAATGGTCTCTAGTTCCAGTCTAGTTCTGTAGGCTACACAATCATGGGGAAGACTGCTGACTTGACAGTTGTCCAAAAGACGACCATTGACACCTTGCACAAGGAGGGCAAGACACAAAAGGTCATTGCAAAAGAGGCTGACTGTTCACCGAGCTCTGTGTCAAAGCACATTAATAGAGAGGCAAAGGGAAGGAAGAGATGTGGTGGGAAAAAAAGAAAAAAAAAAAAAGTGTACAAGCAATGGGGATAACCGCACCCTGGAGCGGATTGTGAAACAAAACCCATTCAAAAAATGTGGGGGAGATTCACAGAGTGGACTGCAGCTGTAGTCAGTGCTTCAAGAACCACTACACTCAGACGTATGCAAGACATGGGTTTCAGCTGTCGCATTCCTTGTCAAGCCACTTTTGAACAACAGAGAGTGTCAGAAGCGTCTCGCCTGGGCTAAAGACAAAAAGGATTGGACTGCTGCTGAATGCTCCAAAGTTATGTTCTCTGGGACCCTGATTTCCAAAGGAAATGCAAAATTTACTTCCACCAGAGTCTGGAGGAAGAGAGGAGAGGCACAAGATCCACGTTGCTTGAGGTCCAATGTAAAGTTTCCACAGTCAGTGATGGTTTGGGGTGCCATGTCATCTGCTGGTGTTGGTCCACTGTGTTTTGAGGTCCAAGGTCAACGCAGCCGTATACCAGGAAGCTTTAGAGCCCTTCATGCTTCCTGCTGCTGACCAACTTTATGGAGATGCAGATTTCGTTTTCAAACTGGACTTGGCACCTGCACACAGTGCCAAAGCAACCAGTATTTGGTTTAAGGACCATGGTATCCCTGTTCTTAATTGGCCGGCAGAAAATTGTTATTGGTTATAAAATTATTGGTATTGTGAAGAGGAAGATGCGATATGCCAGACCCAACAATGCAGAAGAGCTGACGGCCACTATCAGGGCAACCTGGGCTCTCATAACACCTGAGCAGGGCCACAGACTGATCGACTCCATGCCACGCTGCATTGCTGCAGTAATTCAGGCTAAAGGAGCCCCCGACTAAGTATTGACTGCCGTACATGTTCATACTTTTCAGTTGGCCAAGATTTCTACAAATCCTTTCTTTGTATTGGTCTTAAGTAATATTCAAATTTTCTGAGATACTGAATTTGGGATTTTCCTTAGTTGTCAGTTATAATCAAAATTAAAAGAAATAAACATTAGAAATATCAGTCTGTGTGTAATGAATGAATATAATGTACAAGTTTCCCTTTTTGAATGGAATTGGTGAAATCAACTTTTTGATATTCTAATTATATGACAGCACCTGTATATAATATAAATATTGTAATATGTCTTATCAGCATTTTCTAAAAATATAAAAAGTGTTCTAACAAATTTGTGCCGAGAGGGGTATGATTTTTAGTAAGGTCTGTGATGGGAGAGAGAGTTGGGAGACAAGTGTGGCATAAGTGGGTCAAGTTCAAATGATTAACACCTGTGTCTTGTTCCAGTAATGGACGTGGAGATGGCATAGTCAAATCAAGGAGCACATTTTGGGAGAGAGAGATGGACTGGAGACTCGGAAGCCCACGGAGAACTTGGTGAGCTCTGGAGAGCATTTGGCCTGGGTTATTTAGAACCATTGACATATTGAGAAATGCTACCAAGCGTGTTGGGGTTTGTGGGTTGTGGGTTTTTTTTTTGTTTTTTTTTTTGTTTTTTGAGGAGACCCTGTAAGCGTTTATTTCTTAAATACAAAAACAACAACACGCTCTGTAGCGTTTCTCAATACATCAATGGTTCTAATAACCCAGTCCAAATGCTCTCCAGAGCTCACCAAGTTCTCTGTGGGCTTCCGAGTCTCCAGACACAGGTGTTAATCATTTGAACTTGACCCACTTATGCCACGCTTGTCTCCCGTCACAGACCTCTCTAAATCATGCCCCTCCCGGCATAAAATGATACATACTTTTTGACTCTCCTTGCTATAGTTTGAGTTATAAGTCTTTGAATTTGTGTCACTCAGAAAACAACGGTTTCATAAATGTCAAGGACTGAACAAAAAAAAGCTACATTTGTTCCAAATGCTGTAACTTTTGATTACTTTATCACCATAATTTTATCCAGATGCAGAATACATATAGGGGATCGTTATTAGAACATTTAAGGCATCACAATGTATTAGGTGGGACATGAAAGTCTGACTTTTTCCGTGTTTAAATGCTATAATCGGTTACCCGGTGCATCTACCGACCCAGAAAGTGTGAAAGGACAATCCAGTAATTTGTTTAAGCCTTTTTCTGCAAGCATCTCTATCTCCATGCAACATATTCTTTGGCTTTGTAGGCATTATTGTCCAAGTTCGGTTCGAGCTGAACACCGTTCGTTTCTGACATTTCTGTTGTTGCACAAGCTATTAAAGCTCCGCCCTCTTCTTGAAAGAACAGGCATGGAACAACCGATCATTTGCATTTTAAAGGGACATTGAAAACTGTTTTTGCTCACCCCAAAAAAGTGCCAATTTTAACAGGCTATAAAACATGATCTGTGGGGAATTTTGAGCTAAAACTTAACATGCAGACTTTGGGGACATCAGAGAGACATATGTCCCCTTTAAAACCATACTATAGCATAGTGCTATTGTGAATGGGGTTGGGTACCATTCACATTTTAACCAGTACCGGGACCTTTTTTCGGTACTTTAGGGATGTTTACATCAATAACTGTAAAGAAATTGTAAGTCATTTATAGAAGTGTTATTGACTTTATGCCAGAGCTGCCTTGGTCTGCCACTGTCTGTGTTTGTTCCCTGTTATATTAACCAGTAAATGGTAGGCTTCTGGCTACTTGCTTAACTGAATGCATAAAAACAACCATATCAAATTTTTCTTTTAATTTTCTATGAAAAGATTTCCCAGAAATTCTTTTGTGTATTTTCTGGTAATCAAATGAAGACCTAAAACATGAATTAATCTTTTAATTTAATTATCTTCTAAACTTTTTTTTTTTTGTGCTGCACAACTCAGCTTTATGCTGTTAAAATTAAAACATGGAAGAAAAAATTAAATATCATTAAAATAGTTGATAATTCATTATTACATTAGTGTTGGTGGTGTTGTTGAATTGAGATGCATCTAAATTCTTCTGTACAACAGTAATTTATGTGAAGTTAAACCAAACTTTTATTTTGACGGGTTGATGTGAAAACCTTTGGTTTTCTGTGTGTTTGTTAAATGGTAAAATGCTGTTGAAGTGACTCAGAGCGGCTCTGGAGATGATGTTCGTGTCCTATGAGATGGCAGAGATAGAAACATGCGACTGTCACGTGTGTGTGTGTGTGTGGTAAACTTAAACCGCATGCCTACGCCATTCATTCACAGAGTATTTAAATGCTATTTTTGCAGTTTGATATTCTCAGACGCTAGTCTATATCACCAGATTCTCGGGTACCAAAATGAAGTACCGATTGATTTAATGTGAATTGGTATTTGGTAGTACCGACATAATTTGGTCTGTGCCCTTAACTCAACCCTAAAGCAGCGATTTAAATATATGCCCTACAGGTTTGAGATGGAGAGAGTGATTGATTTTTTTCATTGCCTGGAGCGCGTCTCAACTCAATCTCTGCATATGCTGTGAGTTGCTGTGGGTTACTTATGTTCACCTGGGAACACAATGTGCGCTGTTTCATCAGATTTGTAAGAAATAAGTTTTTAAACTCCTTGGTCTATGGACATAACATGCAAACTCATTCTTATTTTAGAAATGACAGTGGCTGTAGCATTTCTTTTGTGACGTGGCCAAATAAGTAAACCTTTTTATTTGATGTTGTTTGGCCAGTATTAGGTTGCGTGTCCACCAAAGGGCACTAGCATTGCATGTCACAGTTTCTGTATTGTTTCTATTTAAAAAGTCAATACAATGCAAAGTACTTGCTCTGGCTCTTGTTTTAAATTATTTTGTTATGCTTGTCATCTGTTGACGTTGTACAAGCAGAATGTGACAGTTGATCGCTGTATTTGACCCGCCCCTCCTCCGCTGTGATTCGTCGGCTGGGTAAAAAGTGACAGTGATGAGCACTGTGTTTTACCCACTCTTCAACTCTCAACAACCGGTTAAAAAAACGCAGAGCGCTTCGGTGTGAAATAGACGCTAAGTGCCTGGTGGACACGCGGCCTTAAGGATTTGATCTGCTGGGAGGTATTCCAGAAAGCAAGGTTAACTTACCATCACATATACCCTGAACATATAACCCAAACCTTGCTTACTTGAGGTATGCTGCTTCCAAAAACCAAAAAAGTTCAGCCTTCTAATGAGGAGCATCTACAGTATACAAACCAGCTGTTGTCATCAAAAAAGGTGTTTGTTGCTTCTGGTTTTCCACCAAAAGTAAAAGCTTGATGGTTTAACATTTGAAATGAAGACATTTAGACCACCCATAAATATTTGTGAGAATTATTTTTATTTATTTTTTTTTTAACATTTGTACTGTTAAAAGTTGTTTTTTTTTTTTGTTTTTCTCTTTTAAAGGATTAGGTCACTTCAAAATGAGAATTTCCTGATATTTTACTCACCCCCATCTCATCCAAAATGTTCATGTCTTTCTTCAATGGAAAATAAATTGTTTTTTGAGAGGAAAACATTCCAGGATTTTTCTCCACATCATAGACTTAATTGGCAACCAAAATATTGAAGGTCCAAAATATCAGAATTTTCATTTTGAAGTGAACTAATCTTTAATACTTTATTTTTTTAACTACTATTAATAGAAGTTATTTTATAGTTCAGATTGTGCAGCCCTACAAACAAGCATCACAAACCTGAAGCTTTTTTCATTGTATTTTATTTTTTGCATGTTGTGTTTTTAAACATGAAAAATCACTTTTTTTTTATTTATTTTTTTAAAAAATTTTTATTCTTTTATATAATGGAGCTCTGAACTTTTCACGTCTGTCGTGACAAAGGCAAGTGAAGATTTGCTGAAGCACTCATAATTAAAGCCAGGATCTAATTTTTTCCTTCTGTGTAATCAACAGCCAGTCGAGTCAGATGTGCACATATGCACAACATATGTGGCATCTGTGGTGCTCCACTGGTTTTGGTACTTCATATTCATCTAAAAGCAATGCAACACCTAAATTGTCAATCATGCCAAATTCAATGGTTTCATGCTCCGTAAACACAGAACACACTGTGGTTGGTACAAACCATGTTTATACTCTTTAGTGAACCTATATTTGTTGTAATCTGGTTCATATTTATTTTATCACTTCATGGGTTTTGAGGGCAAGGGTATGTCACGCAACCATGGTTGCATCTGCCTGATTTGCCTACCACATCCACAAGTCAGACTATTTGATTTATGACCTGCCTCCCTTTATACTTAGGTCACCTAGTGTCATCCAAAAAAGAAGAACTGGTCTACATTTTGGATCACTTTAACATCCAGGTATTGTTAAAGATCTTCAGTTTTTAAAATGCTTGCTCACAAAACTATTTAAGTAATCTGTTTGGTTCTTCAATCCTCAGGTGGACAATCCAGTCTCTATCCTTACTCAGGAAATGAGCAAACACTTTCTCCACTCCAAAGGAGAGGGGGACAAATACAAAGTGAGTCTTAATCTTTGTTTGTAAGTGTGCATTTGCTTCTCTTAGGACGAATGCAAACTTGCCATTTGCATTGCTCTCTTTGTGTTTTTTTATTTTTATTTTATTTTTATTTTTTTAAATAGTTTTTCATGAAAGCCACTCAGCTTGATCAGATGAAAGAAGATTACAGCTACATCATGAAGACCAAGACCATGACCCAGAATACAGTGGAAAAACACAGAGAGGTGAGTGTTAAAATAATCACACTTTTCTGTGTCTTGGGTGGAGCAGCTTTGGAAACAATGTGATTTGGATTGAACAAGTTGTTCTTTAAGATGACTGCATAGTTTTAGACACACCTTTTCCTCTCACACAGACTCTGCAAGAACTAAAGAGAAAGTACCACGAAAAAGAAGAGCGCTATAAAAACCTGGCTTCACTTGATGAAATGGAGCAGAAGTTGGATGAACTGAAGAATCAGATGTCCTGGGCTCTGGTCAGGAATCACTGCCAGCACAACATGAGCTTTGACTGCATGGATCAAATCAAAATTCCAGCAATTCCAAACCAAATTTGATCAATTTATTAATAGTATTGTATTTGTAACAGTAGTTTTTGTACTAAGGTTAGTACACCCAAAAATTAAAATTGTCCCATGATTAACTCACCCTGAAGCCATCCTAGGTGTATATGACTTCCTCCTTTTAGCCTTTATAATATGAGTGAGTGTTACCTTAGACCATCCATCATAAAAGTGATCCAGGGTGTTAATAAAGGCCTTCTGAAGCATAAAGTTATTATTATAATGTGTATAAAGAAGTTTTTTTTTGTTTTTTTAAGAAAAAATGTCCAAATTTAGTTTCAACATGCTACTAATCCAACTCAACCAGGCCTCCCCTGACTTTTAGTGTATGCCTTGGGCAGGAACTATTTAAATGAGGGATATTGTAACGTGTTTGTTCCCGGAAGAAAACTCAAGGCGACAATGGAGGTGTTTCAGGGAGTTCAGAAACAGTGTGCACTGATACAGAAATAACTCTGACCTTTGAGCTTTGTAGCTTTGCAGACCTTTTTCATTCTCAAATAGCAACATTACACACTAAAGAATAGGTCATCTTTAAATATAAGCTTGGGAGTGTCTTTGCTGTCATTGTCATCTAATTCTGAAATTGTATGTCTGTGTACATCAGGTGGCAGAAGTGGAGCAGGAAGTGAAGCCCATGAGAGAACGAATTGCAGCTGAAGAGAAATCGACTGTCAAATATGACCAGAAGGTGGAAGAGTGGGAGGTGATTGAATATATTATCTACAGTTCCTGTGGGCCAGTATCCTCTAGTGTTGTGTAGCTAGACATTTGACTACAGGATACAGTCTGGTCCAGATTTCAGCTTTTCCTGTCCTAGTAGGCGGTTTTGGTTGGAATGAGAACGCTGTTTATAGCCATCAGTCAGTTTTGTTTTCACAATTCAGGGTCGGGTTTTTATCTGAAATGCATTATTCTGTTATACAGAATCAAGTGGCTTTATTGGCAAGGTAAAAAGTCTTTACATTGCCAAAGCATTGGTAACATAAAATTTCAGCCATGCACGTTTACACAAAATAAAAAAAGTTTGATAAAATAGCAGTAAGAAGGAAGAGGCCAAATAGTACACAATTATTTGGTTTATTCCCATTCAAATGTTGGCGTTTGTTCTTGCCAGATGTAGGCCGTATGTAGCCCCACCCCTTTTTCAGCGCAGCACTCGCTGTCTTGCGGTTTGTATTTCCACAGCATGAAGATAAGATCTTGCCGTTTTATGAATGAAGCGCTCCTTTTAAAATCTTCCCGTTCTACTGACATTTGACATCCGCTTCAAACATTACAGTGCTCATAATAACGGAAGTCCACTTCGCCAGCTAATTACTTTTAGACATTGGTACCATAGAAATATACAGAGCTACCACAAAAACTGCAGTTCAGATTCTAAAAATGGCTCCACGCTTGTTTTTCTGGCGCACAAGTGTCTGTTACACATCTTACATTTACTTACTATAGTAATAAAATGCATAGTTTTTAATTATGCATAATTACAAGCAACTAATTGTAAACCAAACCATACTCCTAATTAAATTATACATATTGATATACTAAGGGTGCTTTCACACCTGAGCATTTGTTTTAGAACCTGGTGTGTTTTCACCCTTGGTTCGGTTTGTTTAGGCAAATGTGAACACTACAATCACGCTCGGATCCGCACCTAAACAGTCGCTCCGAGACCGCCTGAACGAGGTGTTCTCGGCCCGATTGCAAACAAACTGGGATAGTTTCACTTGAGGTGTGAAAGCAATACGAACCAAATGGAATTATAATTCATAATGAGAAACAGTATAGTAGTACAGTGTCTGACGTTATGAGTGAGCACATTAGTTATCACAGTTGAAAACCAAAAGGGCACCTCTTCATCTTAAAATGTTGTGTAAATTACACTTTAAAATTGCGTGAGAATGCTGTCCTGATGAAGCCTTGCTTCTTGCTCTAGCCGCATTATAACATTAGTCAAGTCAAAGTCAGCTTTTATTGTCAATTCTGCCATACGTACAGTACATGCATACAGAGAATTGAAATTCTATGACTCTCAGACCCTAGGTGCCTAACAACAACAAAACAATAACAACAAAAGTTTAACAGTAACAACAACAGCTGGATAAAGGGAATTATAGAGGTAAAGTGGCGATGGCAAACAATGGTAACAATAGTGCAATTTCAGATTGCAGCGCTGGGAGATCCAGAGAGAGAGCGTTTGAATTTGCTGCAGTATTAATACGAATAGTTTAATAGCGGGAATGATGGCTACAGTCGTATATTGTTTGCATGTCTTGACAATTACAAATAAAGCCACAATAAGCTCATGGAGTGAACTTGTCAATCATCTTGATGGATGACACAGAGGAAACTAACCAATAAGAGGATGGTTGTTCTCGCATGTGACTTGAATGAACACATTTTGGTGCGCTTTGAAAGGTTGTCTTGTGAAAGCGAAAAAACAAGACCAAGACGAAAACGCAACCTGTATCAAACAGTCCCTGTTTCGGAACAAAAGAAACAATCTATAGGTATGAAAACGCCCTAAGATATAGTAAGTTGTCTAATAAGAGATTACTTATTTATTTGGGGTGGTTTGGTTCGCATCACAGTTTTAGGGTCACGGTTTGCAGTTCTGTACGGTTCTTGGTTTTTTTTTTTTTTTCTTTAATCATTAACACTCCAGAAATTCACTATATATATATATATATATATATATATATATATATATATATATATATATATATATATATATATATATATATATATATATATATATATATATATAAAATTGTATTGCACTGTATTGCCACTTTAAATGGTGTTACTAAATTGAATTTAAGTAATGGCACAACGTTCCTTTTAAAGCCATCCAATCAGATTGAAACGACCTGTTTTTGCCTTCCATCAGTTTGACACAAAGCCTCTAAAGAGACCGCATGCACCTCTTTCTGATGTGCTGCAAATTTATAAACGCAATGACATGACTTGTTTTTTTTTTTTTTTTTTTTTTTTTTTTGCACCTTTAACATTTTAAAGATCATAATTGGGTTTGGCAGACCATTTCCTTATTCTTACTGTGTTTTGATAACAATGAGAAGCACTCAGAAACCTAAATGACAAAAAACAGCTGCAGTTATTAATGCTGCTCTAACATGCATACATTTTTCATAATGGCAGAGTCCATTTGTAACAGTAGGCCATTTACAGGGACATTACTGCCAAAATTTGATCTTGGGCACAGTACATTTGGACTGCAACCTCATTGATATTCTGGTTGCTTTCACACTGTCATCTTTTAGCAACCCTGGGCTCCAGTCTCAAAGCTTTCTGCCATTGTTACAGAGCTCGGAGTTGTGCACAGCCAGCAGCTCTAGTAGGTCTTTCATTGTGAGGAAAATGCTTAATGAAAATCTAATTGTTTTATTCACAGTAATGTGCATTGTCTATTTTTGGGTTTTGTTTGTTTATAGGGGAAAGTTCAGGAGGCCAACAGGATATTCCAACAGTTGCAGGATCAGCTGGAGGGCGTGACGGAGCGGATGCAGCAGCTGCAGCCACAGTGTGCTGAACTAAAGTGCCGAGCACAGGAGCGCAACCGAGATCTCAAAGCAGCCGAGGTGCATAATCACAGCACAGGCCGACAACCATTCATGCACAAAACAATAAGTTCAGACAACCCATGACTAGCTTGAATCCTATTTTGTGAGTTTTTTTTTTTTTTTGCCGTTCACACTTGCTAAATATGATCGGATTCTAATCAGATCCAGTCTGGATCTGATTGGAATCCGATCATATTTAGCAAGTGTGAACGGCAAAAAAATCTCACAAAATAGGATTCAAGCTAGTCATGGGTTGATAGAAATTCTATTCAAAGCCACTTCTGGAAATCCATTTCAAGTATAAACATGACAAACTTGTTGGAAATTTGCTGAAAGCTGCTGCAGAAACAAGGTTATATTGTTACTGCAAAGTGCTAGCCTGACATTGCCATACTCTATTCTAGTCAGAATATTGGGCTGTGAATATTGGGGCGTGTTTCAACCGAACCAGGGGGAAAAAAAATGGAGGATGTGTAAACAGTCTTTACTGGTGTTAAAAGAATTTAAGGATACACAGAGTATTTAACACAATCATCATTTTTGAGAGAAATGGTAAAGGTGAATGCATATACAAACAAGTTCTCCGTTTAGGATTAGAACGAATTCAACCCAAGCGCCCTTTGGTGACGTGGGTGATTTTTACGTGTGCGTTATGTCCATCATCGTATAAAGCCCGCCCCGACAATTTGATTGGTTTCGAACAGCCTCGACCTCGAATGTTGTGGGCAGGGCTAAGTTCGGCTGGCATCCAGGCTAGCAAAGTGCAGGTTGAGTAGAAAATTAAAATATAAACTGCTAATCAGCCTGGTCTACACAGCTCTTTTTGAATTGAGAAAGCAGCACAAAATAAAGGGCTTTTCACACTGAGTGTGATTAAGAGACACAAATATACGACCTGATGACCTCATCACACACACACACACACACACACACACTGATTTCAGTTGAAAAGTGTGCACATTTGGAGAAATATTGATTTCTCACATTTACCTATTTCTTTATAGAAAATATGATTTATATTAATTTTCCACTGCATTATGCGCTCTGAAGAGTTTAATGTACTGTGTGTCTGTTTTGTTCTGGGTGCGCGTGTTATGAGTGAGAGCGCTCCTATTTAGATCTGTCAATAATAGTATGCGATCATAATTCCTGCCCACATACATACTCATTCATATATATATATATATATTATTATTATTTTTTTTTTTTTTATGATATATTTGATCAGGTCTCATAAGCATTATAGATCCATTTTGTTAATACACCAGAAACAAACAATTTATCTTGATTTACTGTTGTATGTTGTGCAGCGGACAAGGTTAAAGCCATATAGAAAAACCTACGAGATGTACTCGAGGAAAAGATGCTGCTGCTTCATTAGGCATATTATTCCAGTGCCACGGCTACACATCATGCATCTGTGTTGCAAACATCTCCATGTTGCCAACCTCTCATGCATTGATACGAAATTCCCAAATCAATTTTTCTAGCGGACTAACGAGTTTTTGGACATTTGAGCGGCTTCTCTGAGGTAAATGTTACATTACGCAACATTGTTTACAAGGTGTTTGAAACACTGATCAATTACATTAGACATGATGCGCATTTCAGTAAGTTGTACTTTCTTTCAACATGCCTTCTAATGTTCATTCATGTTTTTCATCCTGTAACTAGTAGTAAAGAGAAAGATGATCAATTCACATGCACTTCGTGTTGCTGCTTTGCTTGATCTACAGCGGTATTTTGCCACGTTAAAGAGCGCCAAAGCATTATTTTTCAATTTCGTAATAAAATTGAGAATTTGAAATCTATGAGAAGTAACAAAGCGCAAAGCTTATTGCGATTTTATTGGTCAGAGGCACTCTACAAAGCTTTGTTCATTTATCGATAAGATCGACTCTTGGGATTTAAGAATTGATATTGGTTCTTCAAAAATGTTTTTTTTTTTTTTTTTTTATCCCTCTTTATTGCCATAGAAACGCAAACACTGGAAACACAAACCTGCATTATGCATTTACATCTGTGGTGATTTAGTTGATGAGAAGGTAAAAACTTTTTTTTTGTTTTTTTTGTTTGTTTTTTTTTTTGCTTAGGCTGGACTTCATCGGAAAAAAACTAACTTAAGAGACCTTGAGAAGGATAAAGATCAGCTCAACAAGCGTATCCAAGAACTCAAACGGAGGTACTTCAAAAGTGTACAGAAATGAAACAACATTATCCTTGAACAATTTCCAGCTGTTTCATTATGACACATCCCTTCCTTTCTGTCCAGCATAAGTCAGGCGAACTCAGCTGACACCCAGGCTCGTGTGGAGAGGATGAATCGCATTCAGGCTGAGCTGGAAGATCTGAGTTTCCAGGACTCCACTCTGGCTCAGCAGATCGATCAGTTTAAACAGGCCTGCGCCTCTGCTAAAGAAAGGCTGGGTAGAATGAGGTTAGTGCAGATGTTGGTAAATGTCTTTTCTATATAAAGGTTTTCCATAATCAAGCCTAGAAATAGCTGAGAAATTTTACTTTTCATGCCTGGAAAAGTCACACCATGTCTAAAATTCATAGATATTTCCTTTTAAAAGAAATAAATAAAATGTAAATGGGTTGGGTTTTTTTTTTTTTATTGTAATGGTGGTTAAATAGTGGTGTTCTCTATAGAGTGCCAGCACACTTTCAGCAGCCTTATAACTCTTAAAGAATTCCTATAGGACATGAACCAAACCAAACAGCTATGAGGTGAAAATCACAACATTGCAAACATAAATTGCTTTATTTTTAAATTGTAAAGACAAAGGTACAAGACTATACTTAATGGCTTTAATGAGGGGAAAGAACTACAATCCCATGAAGCATCGCAAATGACATAATCCTATCAAAAATGGAGATGTATAAATCTTTTTGTTTACACACACAGTACTGTGCAAAAGTCATAGGCTCGCTAGTATTTTTACACACAAAAAGTGGGTTTAAGCCAGTTATTTATACATTTTGTAGTGTGTCAGTAGGAAATATCAGTTTACATTTATAAATTAATTGCCATTAATTTTAATAATCCAGTGAGATTTTTTGTATGCATAGTCTGACAGTAGTCTCTATGCTCCACATGGACCTCTGATCTCATCTTCATTGAGTCTGTCTGTGATTACATGAAGAAACATAAACTGAGATGGACTAAATCCAGAATAACTGCTGCAACGACTCCAAGACACTTGAAGACCTTTTTTGCAGGTGACAAAAGGGGTGGTCACCCCAAATATCGATTTGATTTACTTAAATAGCTTTTATTTATGAATTAACTTCTATTATGTTATTTTTGACTGCATTCTCACTTTAAAGCATTCTGTCAAGTGCCTAAACTTTTCACAGTACTGTAGTTTTGCAGGAAGGTTTCCTCAAGTGTCTGGGAGACATTGCCTTAGTTTTTCTGGATTTAGTCTGTCTCAGTTTTTTCTGTTTCTTCATGTAATCACAGACAGACTTGGTGACGTCAGATCATACCGGCTGCTGTTAGAAAAATTAATTACAATTAATTGCAAAATGAACAAATCCAAAAAAGTTGGGAATAAAAAAGGAATGCAATAATTTTACAAATCTCAAACTTGTATTTTATTCACAATAGAATATAGATAACCTATCAAATGTTGAAAGTGAGACATTTTGAAATGTCATGCCAAATATTGGCTCATTTTGGATTTCATGAGAGCTACACATTCCAAAAAAGTTGGGACAGGAGGCCGGAAAAGTTAAATGTACATATAAGGAACAGCTGGAGGACCAATTTGCAACTTATTAGGTCAATTGACAACATGTTTGGGTATAAAAAGAGCCTCTCAGAGTGGCAGTGTCTCTCAGAAGTCAATATGGGCAGAGGATCACCCATTCCCCCAATGCTGCGGCCAAAAATAGTGGAGCAGTATCAGAAAGGAGTTTCTCAGAGAAAAATTGCAAAGAGTTTGAAGTTCTCATCTACAGTGCATAATATCATCCAAAGATTCAGAGAATCTGGAACAATCTCTGTGCGTAAGGGTCAAGGCCAAAAACCATACTGGATGCTCGTGATCTTCAGCCCTTAGACGGCACTGCATCACATACAGGAATGCTACTGTAATGGAAATCACAACATGGGCTCAGGAATACTTCCTTGTCGTTGCATGCAATCCACCCAAAATTTGGTGCTGTCATTCAATTTAAAACAATTAACTAATCTCTTTTTTTCTGTAATTCATCATGATTAATCGTGATTTTAAAGACATTGGAGTTTAATATTTTTATATTGTAGTAATTTCACAGTTAATCTCCAAATGAATGTAGAAATAACTTGGACAGTATATTTTAAATATTTGTTGTAATGGCATATTTTTATGAAGGTCGGTAATCACTAATGCTGCTACTGATGTCTTGAATTATTTTTATTTTATTTATTTTTTTTTACATTTGAGAGATTACAGTATAATTGAAAGTTATCGATTTCAACATTAGGCTTATTAAAAATAACTTGAGTTAGCATAAAACAATCTTTACATAAACTCATTAAAATAAATGTTGTGCCTTCCTACCTGTTAAAAATGCAGAAATTGAACAGTTCTCAATCACCTTTCTTAACTGCATAAATATGGAATAATCCTTATTAAAGCTACAATTCTTTGATTTAACATTAATGACAGACATCCCATCAACTGGTTTATTAGGCTGCTGTCACTTTAAGCTCTTCCACTGATACTGTGTGTCTTTCTGTGCATCGTCACACAGACAGGACATTCTCTTGTCTTGTCACAGTTGAATTGTTAAAAGCATTTGCACATGAATAAGAGCGTGATCATATAATGTAACACTAGCCAAAGGATGACCGAAAAACGGATGCTGCGTTAATTGTTAAATATTTTTAAACTCTAATTTTGACTGCTTATATTTGACCCCCAAAAAAATGGATTTCTCAAAGCAATTATCTAATCAACCAATCACATGGCAGATGCTTCAATGCATTTAGGGGTGTGGTCCTGGACAAGACAATCTCCTGAACTCCACCTTTCTTTCCCATTCTGACATTCAGTTTGATTTAAACAATTTTGAGCGTGGCATGGTTGTTGGTGCCAGACGGGCCGGTCTGAGTATTTCACAATCTGCTCAGTTACTGGGATTTTCACGCACAACCATTTCTAGGGTTTACAAAGAATGGTGTGAAAAGGGAAAAACGTCCTGTGGGTGAAAATGCCTTGTTGATGCTAGAGATCAGGAGAATGGGCCGACTGATTCAAGCTGATAGAAGAGCAACTTTGACTGAAATAACCACTCGTTACAACCGAGGTATGCAGCAAAGCATTTGTGAAGCCACAACAATCACAACCTTGAGGCGGATGGGCTACAATAGCAGAAGACCCCACCGGGTACCACTCATCTCCACTAAAAATAGGAAAAAGATGCTACAATTTGCACAAGCTCACCAAAATTGGACGGTTGAAGACTGGAAAAAATGTTGCCTGGTCTGAGTCTCGATTTCTGTTGAGACAGTCAGAATTTGGCGTAAACAGAATGAGAACATGGATCCATCATGCCTTGTTACCACTGTGCAGGCTGGTGGCGGTGTACTGGTGTGGGGGATGTTTTCTTGGCACACTTTAGGCCCCTTAGTGCCAATTGGGCATCGTTTAAATGCCACGGCCTACCTGAGCATTGTTTCGGACCATGTCCATCCCTTTATGACCACCATGTACCCATTCTCTGATGGCTACTTCCAGCAGGATAATGCACTTCCAGCAGGATAATGCACCATGTCACAAAGCTTGAATCATCATTTCAAATTGGTTTCTTGAACATGACAATGAGTTCACTGTACTAAAATGGCCCCCACAGTCACCAGATCTCAACCCAATAGAGCATCTTTGGGATGTGGTGGAACTCTGCTCAAATCTCCCACTGCAAGATGCTATCCTATCAATATGGGCTAACATTTCTAAAGAATGCTTTCAGCACCTTGTTGAATCAATGCCACGTAGAATTAAGGCAGTTCTGAAGGCGAAAGGGGGTCAAACACAGTATTAGTATGGTGTACCTAATAATCCTTTAGGTGAGTGTATAGCATTTATAAAAATGTTGGGTTCCACTGAATCTTAAATGTACAACAAATGCTGCTTTTTGTTTTTTAATTCTAATTTTTATCTTGTCTGTTTACATCTCACTTTGTCTCTTGCAATCTTTTGTTTGTTTTCATTCTGTAGCCGTGAAAAGCAGGACCTGCTGCATGCGATTGATTCGAAGCAACGTGGACTGGCTGCTATGGAAAACAGTCGAAATAACCAAATTTGTCGTTTTGGTGAGCAAATGCCTGGACTGCTGAAGGCTATAGATGAGGCTGACCGACGGGGTCAGTTCAAGAGGAAACCAGTTGGACCGCTGGGTAAGTATCCTGATGCAAAGTATCCTGATGCAATTTGAACAAGCTACTTCTCTCTTTATTTCAGGATGTAGTTTAGCTCTTAAGCCCAGAGTATACTTCAGTTTACACATACTCTGTACACTCTGCTCGCATATTGCAATATTGTATGTAATTTTGCTTAAAGGGTTTTTTGTTTCCAGGATTCTGCATCCGACTGCGGGATCCGGAGCTGGGTCTTGCAGTGGAGAGCTGTCTGAAGACTCTGATGTTAGCTTTCTGTTGCGATAACCACGCTGACGAGAGGGAGTTACAGAAAATCATGAGTCGCTGCTTCCAGCATGGCAGAAGACCTCAGATCATTGTCAGCACATTTACCAACACTCTCTACAATGTCAGCAGCAGGTAGCTAGAGATCACCTGACCTGCCATCTTATTTAGGAATGGTTACCAGTGTTTTCTGTAATTTTGTCTTTTTCTGCTTTATTTTTATTCCCTTTTAATTTGGTGTGATATTAAATACTGTTATAATTGTATAAGTTATTTTATAAAAGGTCAATTTGAAAATGGCTATGTACATGTGCACTAGTAATGTGATTTTTCTAATACTCAAAGTTTCTAATAGAACTTGAACTCTAAAATGTCTTCATTTTGATGTTTTTGACTATCGGTTAGGACTGGGTAAAAAATTGATTTCTTGACTTTAATCGCTATTCCTTTTATGAACTATCTTAAATCCCAAGAATCGATTAGTCCTCCTGTTTTCAGTTGATGAAGGAACGGAACGGAAAATTGTAGAGCCCCTCCCATCCAATAAATCGCAAGCTTCAAAAGCTTTGTTGCTTTTTATTTAAAATTATTTTATTATGAAACTCTAAAAATAAACCATTTTGGTGCGGTTTAATGTGGCTGACAGATCACTGTAGTGCCTCAGTTCAACAGAAGCGGCAATGCATAGCGCATATGAACTGATCATCTAATCCGCTTTAATACCAGTTACAGCAAGGAATAAACATGACTGAACATCTGAAGTATGTTAAAAGATACAGTACAACTTACAACTTAAATCTGTATCATGGCTCATGTAATCGCTCAATCAGGGTTTCAACCATGGAAAACTTCAATATTACAGCTTGTGAACAATATCACATTTTACTTCCGAAAAATCATATTCAGTGACCATAAACTTGTTAGTCAGCTAGAAAAATGCACCATATTCATTATTTATGTTCTTCAATATTTAATGCATGTTTAAATGAATCCTTCAGGTTTTTATAACACCCACCATTTAAATGTTTATATAAAAACGAATTGGAGTATTATAACTTCTATTATAATAAAACTCCCTTGCGTGTAATTTAAGTGTTTGTAAACAAATCAGTTAATCTTAACCTTCTCTATTATAGCAACTGTCTCCTAGGAATAATTTACAGCATTAGTTGAGAGATTTGTCCTTGAGGATATCTGACATATACTGTACCTGCTATATATCCAAAATCGAAATGAAATCTAATTGAATCATGACATTTGTGACAATACCCAGCCCTACTATCAGTATACTGAATTGGATTCATGTCGCATAACGTTGTCAGCATGATCTCAGTTTCTTCAGCACACAAATTTCATGCCGCCTTTTACTACGGTTTACAAATGGTAAACAGTAAATTTGCACGACTGTATACACCACATTTTATTACGACTATGGTTATGATTATCAGCTATAAATCACATCAAGTTGATCTGCAAAAAAGGGATTGTTTACATGAGGTAAAGTTTAATCACAATATTGCCTAAATCTCATAATAATCACATTATTGGTGGTGGTTGAAGTTTCACCCTTCCATATGTAAAGCGCTTTGAGTACCCAGAAAAGCGTTATATAATGTAACAGATTACATTTACAGGGTGCATGTAAATGTAGTCACTGTCAGGTTGGTTGGTTACACTTAAGATTAGGGTCCAATTCTCACTATTAACTACAACTTTTGCGTCAAACTCCTAATTGCCTTGCAAACTATTAATAAGCAGTAGTGTTTAAGTTTAGGTATTGGGTAGGATTAAGGGATGTAGAATATGGTCATTCAGAATAAGGCATTAATATGTGCTTTATAAGCACTAATAAACAGCCAATATCATAGTAATATGTATGCTAATAAGCAACTACTTAATAGTGAGAATTGGACCCTAAACTGAAGTATTACCGGTTCATCTCATGCTAGATTTTAACCAGTACTAGTTTGTCCCTCAGAGTACAAATGGAAACTTGTATGATTAAGATGAATGAAGGATCTGCATCTTTTTCACTTGTTTTCAGGGCTGTCAATCACCCTGAATACCCAACAGTTCTCCAGGCACTTGACATTGAGAATCCAGTTGTGGCCAACTGCCTGATCGACATGAGGGGAATTGAAACCATTCTGCTCATCAAGGTGAGACCATGAGGAAGACCACGAGCATTTTACTGCTTTTCCACATCCTGTGAAGTAAAGAGCTCTGTTAATCTTTCCTGCAGAACTCTAAAGATGCAAGAAGGGTCATGCTGAGTGGACACCCACCACGCAATTGCAGGGAGGCCTTCACACGAGAAGGGGACCAGGTCTTCCATAACCGCTACTACTCCTCTGAACAGAACAGAGCACACTACCTCAGCAAAGATGTCGAAGAGGAAATCAGGTTTGAAAACATTAAACTCATTTCTGAGATGTATATGGATTCATTTAACTTTAAAATAAAATACAAATTCTACATGTAACACATTCTGAACTAAAAAGCGGGGCCTGGAGGAAGCACTGTCTCTGACTTTTTTTCAGTCAAAAAGAAACTGAGATGGAATGACAACAAACTACTTGAGAAACTCTAGTTTAAAAAAGTACAAAGATAGTTTTACATCAGATCTTTTGGAGAGTAAAGGCCTGTTCATACCAAGGACTATAAATGTATAGTTGTAAAAATCGAAGTGAAGTTCAGCTGAACGAACATCTTTCCAGAAAAGCTTCACTTGACAAACTTTATAAAACAGTTTTGAATATTGATCTAGGAACTTTACACCGTGTCCTAACCAGACGTGATGTGATAAAAGGCATCTTTTCCATGTTAATCAGTGTTTTTGTCATAACAGCCGCAACAATTATTTATTAGAAGCTGCTTCTATTTTTCTGCAACATTGTGGCTGGAACAACAATGACAACTCATGCACTGATTATGTGCGTTAATTAATGTCAAAAGAATTAATGTGAGTTTTTGAATATAATTTTGTGTGATTCACCTCAGATTTTGAAAATAAATGAAACAAACTGTTCAAACTGTGAACATAATGTGAACAAACAAGTGTATTTTATGACAAAGATTGTTTAAATCATTCAGTATGTATTTTTTAATAATGTTAAAGTGATGAAAGGTTTATGAATTTTACGTATCCATTTTGTTGAGTGCAGTGAGCTTGGCGAGAGACCCCGCCCACACACTTTTCTGGTTGGTTGGTTGTTTGTTTGTTTGTTTGTTTTTTTTTTTCATGTCTCATTGTCCAAACCAAACGCAATGCGACTATGAGACTGTTATACAGTGCTTGACATTGTAAAGACTGTAAGTCTATCCCTCACAGCCTTGTTTTCATCCCCATTCAGTTTGGCTTTTAACCTGACAAAGGTCCATAAACAGAACATTGTTGTCTGATAGTTAGGATGCTAATATACTTAAATGGTTAGTTCACCCAAAAATTTTAATTAGTCCGTTAGTTTATTGATTTACTCACCCTCAAGTCATCCTGAGTGTATATGACATTCTTCTTTCAGATGAATACAATCGGAGTTATATTAAAGTCCTGGCTCTTCCAAGCTTTATAATAGCAGTGAATGGCTGTTTCTGTTTTGAAGTCCATAAGTGCATCCATCCATCATAAAAGTGCTCGACACAGAGCTGGGAGGTTAATAAAGGCCTGAAGTAAAGTGGTGCGCTTGTGTAAGAAAAATATCCATATTTAAAACTTTACAAACTGTAATCTCTAACTTCCACCAACTGTCATATGCTCATTCATGAGAGACTGGCATTCTCGAATGTTGGTTCTCGCGAGAACCAAGTTTTGTTTTGCTCTATCCTCTGGTCTTCCGCGTTTCTCACCGGAGCTTGCGCTATGCTGGAAGAGGTTGTAACTTTCTAGTGCGCATGTGTTGAGTATCTGTGTTTAAACAACGTTATCAAATTGAGTATATTTTCAAACGTAAGTTTTCAGAGTTTTCTAACTGTCTAGCTATGTCCACTGAACTTTGCATTTTTTTTTTTTTTTTTTTTTTTTTTTTTTTTTTTTTTAAATCGCTGTCTAATTCGTTTATAATTATAGTTCCTACAATTTCTCAACATGTTCATGATTTCTGGATCCCTTTCAGTCTGATTGTGTATCTACAATGTAGCAAAAGTTTGGGGTCAGTAGATCAAATTATTTAATTGACACAGATTGTTCAAGTGACAGTAAAGATTTCAAAAATTCTCTTCAAGCTGTGGGTGCGTGGTTTTTTTTTTTTTTTTTTTGACACATCAGGACACGTGTATAATGACATGGTTATTACAAGGAGAGGGTGAATTATGAGGACATTACCCATGTCCCCTTTTTTCAAAAGGCTTTTTTTTTTGGGAGACAGGGGGATGGAAAAAACGGTTTGTATGGTATAAAAACCATTACGCCTATGGAATGTCCCCACAATTCACAAAAAAAGTGAATTTTTATTTTACTTGGAAGTTTTTCATTAACTTGATGGTGATTTGGAATTGCTATTCTTATGGCCTGTTTTCTATTGCGCTTATAAACTATCAAGAAAGACCAAAACCTTTTTTCTTTGTTCTGCAGACATTTGCAGTCTGCCTTACATTCCCAGAAAACACATTTGGATCATTTTCAGCAAGACATGCAACAGATTAGTGAAGACGAGAGACAGAACCAAACTCATCTTCGCAGAGCCTATGAAGACCAAAAGAAGGCCCAGGTCACTAAATACCAGCCGTGCATAGACCACATCATAGTGTTTAACTGAATGTGGCATAATGTTGTGTTTTTTTTTTTTTTTTGACTTAACAGGAACGTTGTCGGAAGCTTCAGGCAGAGCTGACAGAATTGCAGAATGTTGAGGAGCCACAGTCAGAGGACTTGAAACCTTTGGTAACAAACGGATTCACACATTATGAAATGAACGTGATGGTGGATTTCTATGTCTCATTATGTCTCTGTTCAGGAGGAGGAACTGCAGGAGCTCAGCAGCCGGATAAGTGTATGTCAAGTGGAATTTGAAGCTGCGCGGAAGCAGACGCTGACACACAAGAGGGAATGTGAGGAGGCTGAGCAGCTCTACCGGCAGCAGAGGGAAGCTTTTAACAGCATCGCAGAGGAAGCTGAGCCCATTAAGGTGGGAGAAGATTTTCAAGAGTGTGTGTGTGTGTGTAACATCATTAGTTCCTCCTGGTGGTGAGTTTTAGCCACCAGATTCCTCTCAGCTAATGTCAAGCTTCAGGCCATAGTATGCCCTTTTTAAAAGTCTTGATTTTGGGTTCTACTAGAATAGATTGTCATGCTTGAATGAAAAAATAGCCACCTTATTTTTTCACTTATACTACAGGGCTTTTGAATGCTTGAATCTGATTGGTTGACAAACGTTCTAAGGTGTGCAATTTTCGCACAGTTAAAGTATTTTTCAGGCAGGTCTCGACCGCATTACTGTTCCATATAACTTTTGTCAAATGATTTCAGTTATTAACTTCAAAGGTACTTTCAGCCTCCAACAGGCTCCTTTTTGCCGCAAAATAACAAACCCGATTCCAAAAAAGTTGGGACTCTGTATATGAATAAAAACCGAATGCAATGATGTGGAAGTTTCAAATTTCAATATTCAGAATACAACATGGAAACATCAAACGTTTAAACTGAGAAAATGTATAATTTTAAGGGAAAAATAAGTTTTTTGTTTTTTTGTTTTTAAATTTCATGGCTTCAACGCATCTCAAAGTTGGGATGAGGCCATGTTTCCCACTGTGTGGCTTCTGGCAAGTTGCTCAAGTTTAGGAATAGGAATGTTGTCCCATTCTTGTCTAATACAGGCTTCTAGTTGCTCAACTGTCTTAGGTCTTCTTTGTCGCATCTTCCTCTTTATGATGCACCAAATGTTTTCTATGAAAGCATAGAAATCTTTCAGTCCAGGTGAAAGATCTGGACTGCAGGCTGGCCATTTCAGTACCCGGATCCTCATTCTACGCGGCCATGATTTTTGTAATTGATGCAGCATGTGGTCTGGCATTGTCATGTTGGAAAATGCAAGGTCTTCCCTGAAAGAGACGACATCTGGTTGGGAGCATATATTGTTCTAGAACTTGGATATACCTTTCAGCATTGATTGTGCCTTTCCAGATGTGCAACCCCATCCCATCAGAGATGCAGGCTTCTGAACTGAGCGCTGATAACAACTTGTCCTTGTCTTCTTTAGTCCGGATACATGGCGTCCCAGTTTTCCAAAAAGAACTTCAAATTTTGATTGGTCTGACCACAGAACAGTTTTCCACTTTGCCACGGTCCATTTTAAGTGAGCCTTGGCCCAGAGAAGACGCCTGCGCTTCTGGATCATGTTTAGATATGGCTTCTTTTTTGACCTATAGAGTTTTAGCCGGCAGCGGCGAATGGCACGGTGGATTGTGTTCACCGACAATGTTTTCTGGAAGTATTCCTGAGCCCATGTTGTGAAAAAATTTTTTTTTTTTTTTTTTTTTTTTCATTACAGTAGCATTCCTGTATGTGATGCAGTGCCGTCTAAGGGCCCGAAGATCACGGGCATCCAGTATGGTTTTCCGGCCTTGACCCTTACACAGAGATTGTTCCAGATTCTCTGAATCTTTGGATGATATTATGCAGTGTAGATGATGATAACTTCAAACTCTGCAATTTTTCTCTGAGAAACTCCTTTCTGATATTGCTCCACACTATTTTGGCCGCAGCATTGGGGAATTGGTGATCCTCTGCCCATCTTGACTTCTGAGAGACACTGCCACTCTGAGAGGCTCTTTTTATACCCAATCATGTTGCCAATTGACCTAATAAGTTGCAAATTGGTCCTCTAGCTGTTCCTTATATGTACATTGAACTTTTCCGGCCTCTTATTGCTACCTGTCCCAACTTTTTTGGAATGTGTAGCTCTCATGAAATCCAAAATGAGCCAATATTTGGCATGACATTTCAAAATGTCTCACTTTCAACATTATCTTTGTTCTATTGTGAATAAAATTATAAGTTTGAGATTTGTAAATGATTGCATTCCTTTTTTATTCACATTTTGTACAGTGTACAAATCCGGTTCCAAAAAAGTTGGGACATTGTATCATGTATGGGACGCACATACTCTTTCTCCTGCTTGCTCTCCCACTCTTATACACACACATACAACTTATACACACACAGTATGCACAGAAACATGTTGTCAGTGCTGCTTTGATTTTATCAGTAAAATAGTTTAGCAACTGAAAAGCTACATGACCTTTGTCACTAGTGAGGTAATAACGGCACTGTTCTTTGAGCAGATAAACTTAGAGTAGAGACACGGCTGCTGAACACTGTTGAGAGGAGAAACACAGACTCTGGTAATTCAAACATATTTAATGTATACTTTTTTTAATTCTCTGTTATAATAGACCTATCATCAATTATTCCTTACATATTTGAAATTATTGCAGCACCTCTCTTCCCAGTCTGTCAGTAACACTGTTTAGTTCCTGTCTCTATGAAGCCCCTCCTTCTGAAAAGCAGCATGTGCTCTGATTGTTTGGCTGAATCAGTGTATTGTTTGATCAACTTTGAGCAGCTTATATCTGTTGTTTTCGGTGAAGTGAACTTCGGTGCAGTAAATCTGCATATAGTGCGGGAATTGAAGATTGGATTTATATCTGTTTTGCGGAGATGCATTTATGTAATGGTGAAGTGTAAATCAAAGCTTATCTGATTTATTAAAACAATTTAATTTACACACAGCTCGTGTGTTCTCCAGGTTGTGCTTACTAGGGTGTTCATAAAAGCCGAAATGTGCCCAGATGTCAGCTTTTAAAGTAGTCGGAGCATTTTTAATTACTTGCACTCGTGTCTCGCCTCCCTCTGCCATTGTATGCTACTGCAACAAAGCAGTGTGACAAATGACGTCAGAAAAGCATCAGCACATTATAATCAGTTATGGTCTATCACTGAACCGATACCAAATCGTCCTCGTCTGCATTGCTTAGAAACGATTAATTCCGACACCCCTACTCATTACACATTAAAGAATGTTGAAAATGTCATTAAAGCAGAGTAAATCCTCTTTAAAATAAGGATCATGATCTTCAAGTGCACTTAATTCTGAATTAAATTTTAGTATTTCCTAAATATCAATGTGTCCAACCTTTGTGATTGAGTGTAGGAGCAATTGAGCAGCTGTGATCAGGAGATGTCAAAGGGTAAACACCACAAAAAACACTATGAAGACAAACGCAAAACCCATGTGGGAATGATCGAGACACTAAAGAGGAACCTGAATGTGAAGGAGCAGGCGTTACAGGTGACCAAACATTGACATATTTCACTGATTCTTTAGATATGAAAAGATTAGTGTTTGTTTGACTGAATCAGTTTTTTTGACAGGCTGCTATAGCACAGGCCTCCGAAATCTGCCCCGAGCGATTGGATGTGAGGAGAACAGCGAAGAGTTTGGACAGTGAAATCAGCCGCCTCAGACACAAGATTAACACACAACAGGACACACAAGGACACAGAGACACTATCGTCAGGTACACATGCACAGTCTCTGGGCGATTGTCATAAAACATGTCAAAAGAATGTGGCCAGATGATATTTCACCTTATAATCAAAAGAAAGAAATAAGAAATCATATTTGACATGAAGAAAACCGAAGCCTATTTGTAAAACCATTCTGTTGCATTGTGGCATTATTTGCAGGACATTTTCTTAAAATGAACTAATCCTAATATGAAACTTTTCTCAAACATATTTCTTTACATATCAAATAAGTCTCGCCATGTCCAAATATGTTATATGAATATGGTAATCATTCAGATTTCCATGGTATTATCTGAAAATGTACTATGCTGCTACCACAGTACCTTTTTTTTTATTTTTATTTTTTTATATTTATGATGTTATAACGCTGAAGTTGTTGGTCATTGAAACTTCTAGGCAGTACCATGAAGCGAAGGAAAACTTTAATAACATAGCCCGGCAGGTAAAGGGACTGGAGGCTTTCATCAACCAGTTATCCAAGATCATGAACACCAGACACATCGTCTACACTGAAATGAGAATGTAAGTTTCACTCGTTTTCATTACTGACTGATTTGTATGGGTTAAGCGGATCGTCGTTGATCCCGTGATCTACACAAACCCGGCCACATGGTTTGGCATGCATGTGATTTTTAAGTTTAACCATCATCAAGTGAAAGTTTCTCATTTACATGCATTTTTCCTATTAAAACAGCAAGTTGCAGTGGGACAGATCAAAGGGCTTGTGCATTTTAATGAGGCTGTTGTGTTTCCAGGTATCTGTCTGTACGCTGCAAGTACTACTTTGGCTCCATGCTGTCTCAGAGAGGGTACATGGGGAAGATGACCTTTGACCACAAGAATGAGACTCTCTTCATATCAGTAAGACTTTGCATGATGATAACATCATGGATGTAGTTGTTCTCATATGTGTTCTAGGGATGTCACAGTACCAAAATTCCAGTAGTCTGTACCAATACCATAATTTTACAGTACTCCTATACCAATTTCGGTACCACAGCTAGAAAAAAAAATATTACATTTATTATTTATGATAATCATAAGTAAATAATACAAAGATTTAAAGGCTGTATGCTGTTTAAAAGTGAACCTTGTTTATAAAAAAATCAAGTGAAAAATAATCAACCATCTAGGCATTATTATTATTATTAGAGACGTATTACATGGAGGCGTAGCTGAATCTACTGTAGGCTACAACAGTAGCCTAACATTGTCAATTACTACTTTGTTTTTTTGTTTTGTTTGTTTATTTTGGCTGGTTGCTGTGAAGACCTTTTGAGTGTCTGTGTTCATGATATGACCGTTTTCTCAAATGAAGCGGTAAATTCTCATGAAGTGACCGTTTATGTGTTCGTGTCCCATATAGTGACACACGGAAGAGACTACAAAGACAGCGAGCGTCAGGCGTGCCTGCGCAGCTGCGGGTACCGCGGGGGTCTGTACTACAGTCACATTTTTATAATTTCAGTACTCACTTTGTACCAGTACTTGTGACATCCCTAATGTGTTCCCATAGTGTCTTTTGGGGTCAGTTATTTTTCCCTGATGAGCCATCGTTTTGTTTTTGCTTGTTTTCCTCAGGTCCAGCCAGGAGAGGGTGGTAAGGCCGCTCTGAGTGACATGCGTTCTCTGTCTGGAGGAGAGCGGTCGTTTTCTACCGTGTGCTTCGTCCTGTCACTGTGGGCCATAGCTGAAGCTCCATTCCGGGCCTTGGATGAATTTGACGTATACATGGTAAAAAACATTAATAGGCACCATATCATCATATTGGAATGGTTTCTGAAGGATCATGTGACTCTGAAGATTGGAGTAATGAAGCTGAAAATTCAGCTTTGCATCACAGGAATGAATTGCACTAATGTATAAAATATAATAAAATGGAAAAGTTGTTTTAAATTGAAATAATATTTGAAATTACTATTGTATTTTTGATCAAATGAACGTAGCTTTAATGAGCTTTTCAAAAACACTTAATCTTGCCAAACCCAAACTTTTGAATGGTAATTTAAATGCATTTTGGCATTTCTGCAATCCTTTTTTCATCAAGTCTTTTGAAAACACATTCTCAGGGATTTAGGTAATATTTGATCATTAAATTAATAAGGTTTATACATTTTCAATGTATATGGTAGGTGCTAGTCACTATTTTTCACAGTTTAGCTTTTTGTAGTCCTTTAGAAGTTCCTACAATGTTAACAAATTAAATTTTACAAGTACAAAAATTGTATGTAGTTTAATAGGTGTCTGTGAAGTGTGTGTATACATATTATACAAGTAGAGAAAATGTTTCGGATTAAAGTGCCCCTATTATGCTATTTAAAAAATTCCTAATTTTAAGTCGTCTACAACAGGTTTACATGCATCCAAGGTCAAAAAAATTGTTCTCATCCCCACATTTTTCAGAGCCTGAAAATTGTTTGTTCGAAGACTGTCTATAAACCCCTCCTTACCAAGAGCTTACTCTGCTCTGATTAGTCAGATAGCCCAGTCTGCTGTGATCGGTCGACTGCTTACAGCTCGTGCCAGAAACCAGACGCCTATTACCATATCTGAATTTCAGCTCTGGAGCTTCCTCAGCAATTGATACACAGTGATATGAACCGTAATGATGGTGTCTGTTTTACTGTACCCATTCAAGTGCGACTCTTCATCCTTTTGAAGTGCTTGCAAAGTGGATTTGACATGAACAAAGCAAATCTTTTAGGCCTCATCTACAACTACAGTGTTTGGTGGTGAATCAAAGTAGACGTTTGTGGGAAGCCAATGATAGACTGGCATCATGCAAATTTCTTACTTGGGTTTGTAACAGCGAGTGAGACTGGAATTACTCACGACTCATTCCAGGAGTTCAGAATCGATTCTTTCTTTTAGGAGACGATTACTTTTATTTGTTGTCCACTTTAATCTTTAAAACTTTGCAGACCTTTTACACTCACCCACAGCTGTATTACACTGCATGAAAGGGAATATTCAAAGCAAGCACTAAAAATATTATCACATGGAAGGACACTGCTGTCACTGCTTGATATGTCAAGTACCCAATAATGTGTCGAATTAATGTCATGCTTAAAAAGATTACATTTAAAAGTCTAAAGAGCATTGTGTGAATACAAAAAGACGTTTGTCATGGCTACTGACGAGAATCAGGTGACTGGAGTCATGGAGTCAACTCTATTGTGTGTGTTCTTTCAGGACATGGTGAACCGGAGAATCTCCATGGACATGATGTTAAAGATCGCTGCCAGCCAGCGCTACAGACAGTTTGTTTTCCTCACGCCACAGAGCATGAGGTAAAGAGCTTCTCTGGTGTTCATGTAAAACTGGAGTTAGATTAGAAGACATTCAAGACATGATTGTGTTATTGCCTTATTACATTATTTACAATTGTTCTGCTTCCCTTTTCCTAGTTCTCTTCCGGGAAATGACTTGATCCACATCCTACGTCTCAACGACCCGGACCGGAGCCAGGCTTCTCAGAGGAGCTCAGAATAACACTGCTGTTTGCTGAACTGCAGTTTACACCTCTGCACTTTACAGTTCTGTTCTCTATAAATGTTTAGTTTTCTTTTTCAATGTCATTTACAAGGATGTATGTTTATAAACTAATTTAGTCATTTAAAACCAAAATTTGTTCTCTGCTTTGTTCTGCACTTTATTTTTCTAAAATAATAGTTTGTTTTATAATATAAATGTGATTTAAAGATATTTGCATTGGTTGAATAAACCTTTTGAAAGATTTTTCCCTTTTTTTTGTCATTAGAAATTGCACTTTTTCCTACTTTAACAAAAGAAAAATCATCTGTCACTTTGTTCATCCATTCACCAGAGTCCGTTTTGGGAAGGTTACTTTTGATATGTAACAGGGCTGGGCAAAAAAAAAATCATTACGATTAATCTTTTTTTTTTTAAATGTGGTCGATTCTCAAAGGCCACGAATCCTTTTTTTTTTTTTTTTTTTTTTTTTTTTTTTTTTTTCTCTCTTTTCTCTAACATTGAACATAAGATTAACGTAAATCTAATTACTAGTCTTCTCCACTAGATGTCACCCTCTTATTTGCCTTGCGCAATGTTACAAAGGCCTGTCATTCATTCAGTTCTTAAATGGCGGCTTCCGGTGCGTTATCGCCTCTTGAAGTGCTGTGTAATACTACAAATCTGCGGAAGCATTTGAGACATCACCCAGACGTTGCAACACCCCCACAGCCGAGCACACAAACGCTAAAAATAAATCCATAATGTTACACGCGACTGTTTGCCTTGCATTACGATCAAACTTGAGTTCACTTAAGCACGTACGTTAGCCATTATAGACCTATTCAAATCAACTGAGTCAGTAGACCGCGCAGGACCAATAATTCAAACCTAATAGCTTACGTTATAAAAAGATTTCCTCAAATTAAAGTTAGTCCACATAAGTCAGCACGTTAAGGTATTATTGTTCGTTACCACGGCAAGTAACCAGATATGAACGCAAGTCCCGTGTATGACAAGTAACTGCACCCCTGAACGGCGCCTAAATCGCAAGCTTGTGTACTGAAAATTATCCAATATCCTTTTTATGTTTTAGAATAAATGTATCAAAATCTCAATAAAAACAATTTTATAAAATACTTATCAAATATATATTTTTTTATAATAAAGTTGTATTTAACAATTGTATGCATTTGCAATATAGAGTTGGGTTCTGTTTTAATGTACCCAAGTGTACCTAAAATAAAGAGTTTAATATACAGGTTTGTGGCTCTTCATTTCTTAAGTATCCACTTGTAAACTTATGTTCACTGTTCTTTTTTATAAATACCTATAGTATTTGTATTAAATCTATATTCAATGAGTTCAATGAATCGAAATCGAATCGATTTGAGAGCTTGTGAATCGAATCGGAACCTCTGAATCGATACTCAGCCCTATAGGTTACAGATTAAAAGTTACCCTATTTAAAATGTAATGAGTAGTGTAACTATTTCAATTACTTTATTAAAGTAACATTACTTTTCTAGTTTCCAGCACTGAAACGCCTTTTTATCACTTGCCATTGTGGCAGTTCTCAGGCAGGTTGTTGATGTGGATTGATGTAATTGGCAGACGTGATGCACTGCAAATTCAAACGAGAACCAGAATCAGAATAGCATTGCTTTTCTAAACGGCCTTTAAATGACAGGAGGCATCATGCACATCAAAAACAGGCATAGCAACAAATGAATATTATTCAACATATAGCTTTTTACAGAAAATGTTCAGATGTAACCCCCTTAGTAATCATTAACATTTTCATTAACTAATTTAACAAATTTTTCCCAGCAACTGTAATAGATTACGGTTACATTTATTTTGTAATTCAATTACATAATCTAGTTAGATGTAACTAGTTACTCCCCAACTCTGAGCAGAGTCATGTGGTGTTGTAGTACTGTGGTCTATTTCATGAAACTACCTTAGAAAGGTACTTCACCCAAAAATGAAAATTAGCCCATGGTTTGCCCACCCTCTAGTCATCCTAGGTGTAAATGACGTTCTTCTTTCAGTTATATTAAAAAATGTCCTGGCTAATCCAAGCATTATAATGGCAGTGAATGGTTGTCGTTTTTTTTTTTTTTTGCAGTCCATAAAAGTGCATCTGTCCCTCATATAACTGCTCCACACGGCACTGGGGTGTTAATATAGGCCTTCTGGAGAAAAGTGGTGCATTTGTGTAAGAAAAATATCCATATTTAATACTTTATAGACTAAAAGAACTATCTTCAAATAATAACTGAAAGAAGAATGTCATATACACCTAGGATGACTTGAGGGCGATTAAAGCATAGGCTAATTTTCATTTTTGGGTGAACTATCCCTTTAACACTTTGCCTGCTGTAGACAGGATTTTACGGTAGGGGGCACTATTACGCATCTTCTGAAAGAGTACAGAATCTCAAAACACAGGTGAAGAAGCGAAACAAGCGATAGAAGATTTGCTTACGTACATGTAAGTTAATGCATCATCAAACATTAAACAGCATAAATCAAAACTGCCTAATGTTACTGAATGAAATGAAACGACTGAAGCTTTGGGGGTGTTGATGGATTCGAGGTTTTTCTGTTTTTTTCTTCAAGAAGATGTTTTTTTTTTTTTTTTTTATGCAATAAATCCACTCTCTGTATCTCTTGCTCCAGGTCACAATGAAAGCATTTTAGAGAGCTTTTGCAGCAAATTATTACATTTATTTCATATACATTGGAATACATAAAGATTTTAAAATCACTCATTTACATATTTTCTTTTAAACTCTGTGAACCTATATAAATCCATCGAATTCAGTTGTGATTCACTTGCATTCATATAGTCATAATTTCTTTCAGCTGCGTTCTTAAGCATCTGTGGCTGCAGCAGTTTCTTCCTGCCTTGTGAATGTTTAAATTCATGATGTTCTTGTGCCGACTTGAGAAGTGAATCAAACGGACGATCTCCATGTTTCTTGTGATTGGCTGTTCGTTAGAGAGATCACACTTTCAGATGCAGGGTTGGATTTGTTTGGTTTTGTCCAGATTCAACTAACCAGGTTACTTCAACAGGTGTAGCAAAAACACCTAACTGTATGAAATAATGTAGGATAATGTATTCTGTTCAAAGAAATCACATGATAGATTATGCCAATCATGCTACCCGCTTTCAATTGTCTATTTGTCCTACAGCAAGTTATGTCTTTAAGCTTTGACCTTGAACAAATGTGACTTCTGAATGGGCAGAATGCAAATAATGCTGTAAATTGTGGTTTCCCAGTGCAGTTTATGACATACAGTCACAATGGCACTGATTCAATTCTGTGGTCATCTCTGAGCCTGTACTTCAGTTGCGATAAGCAACTACTTTACATAGTGGTGTCTGTTGAACACAAAAGAAGATATTTTAAAGTGTGTTGGTAACCAGACAGTTGACGGTAGCCATTGACTTGGAAAAAAATACTATGGGTCATATCATATCATCAACTGTCTGGTTACCAACATATGTTTAAATATATTCTTTTGTGTTCAACAGAAGAAAGAAACTCATACATGTTTGGAGTTACATGAGGGTGACTAAGTGATGACAAAATTAGCAAAATTTGAACACCGATCACAGTTCCTCTTTGTTGATTCAGCTTGTCATTGCTGGTTATATCCTGTCATTTTGTGAGGCAGTTCCCCTTGATAAATACATTTGGTTTTTATGATCGATAGTGTGCAAACCGCCGACTGAATATTTTGCATTTTTTGTTGCCTGTTCATTGCTCAGTCATTGTTCATTGTGTAGCTCTTAACATATTTATATGGATAAACTGGCAGCTTATGCAATAAAGTAAGTAATGCTTTATTTTGGTCTTGCTTTCTTACCTAAAGTTCACGTATGCTGTGACTTTAAAAACATTTTTTAGAATAGCTGCCACAGCTTATCAAAAGAATAAACACAATCCAGCAACGATTGTTCTGGCGATAAAACAGGTAGCTTAATAATTAGTAGCTGTACAATTACTGTTAGTAGACAAATCTAAGTTCAGGGCTCAAGTATTTTGGTAATATAGGTGGCTTCCAATTCACCCCTACAAAACAAAGTCTAAGTCTAAAATGGTTCGTCCAGAGGTCAGTGCGATTCCTGGCCATCAGTCCTTGGTGGCATCAGCATACAGCAGGAATCCAGAGAACGTGCTGTCGTCCTCGCTGCTGGAATAAACACCGTTCCAGTCCCGCAGAGTCTCCAGCCATACCTGGTCTCCAGATGAGAGACGAAGCACTGCCATGTTGGAGGCCTGGTCAATGTCCTGGCCATAAAGGGAGTCACGAGTTCGCAGTTTCCGAACGCCGTTCACCACGAGGGCTGCACGCAGGGGGCGATCACGCACGGTTATGTAGTAGGAAAAGACGTAAACTCCCCCGTGAGTGCAGTTGAACCTACTGCCATGGGGGTCCCAATGACCCTCCTCATTGTAAATGACTTTGTCGAACTTGATAGGCAGGCCAGGTGGTGGGAATGATCGGCTAGGAAAAAGACCAACGCTAAAGGCTGAACGCTTCTGAACAGCAGGTTCACCTTTAAGGCCCTTGAATCCCCTAACACCTCGTGCTCCCTTTAGGCCTCGTGTGCCTTTCATCCCTGGCATCCCCCTCTGCCCTTGTGGTCCATGGGGTCCTGGAGGACCAGGCTCTCCCTGCTTACCTGGGGGTCCTGGGTCTCCTTTCAGCCCCGTAGCCCCAGGAAGCCCATCCGTGCCATTCACACCTGGCACGCCCATGTCTCCTTTTGGCCCTTGAGGTCCTGGCTCCCCCATACTGCCTTTCTGTCCTTTCTCTCCAAATGGACAGTCTCCTTTGTCACCCTTCTCCCCCTTGATGCCATCTGGTCCAGGGGGGCCAGTCAGTCCTCTTATGCCAGGCTCACCCGCTTCTCCCTTTGTTCCGTTCCAGCCGGGCTCTCCCCTGTCCCCTGGGTCTCCTTTCAGCCCGGGTAAACCGGTATCTCCTTTGTCTCCTTTGAGGCCCATTTCACCTGCACACATTAACATAGACTAGAATTCGAAGGCCCATTCTCAGGAAACTGTTGCAGATTAACAGTTTGAAACGGCTACTGGTGAACACATTTAAATTTTCCCAGATCATAATATATTTAGATAAGATAGTATCGCTCCATTTCGGTGTGCCTTGTAAGAAATCCCACATTGTAATTATAAAGAAAGGATCATCACCCTTATTAGGGCTTCACCATAACTGATCTTGACCTTATCAAGCTTGATACTTCAACTCTATGTAATGAAATGCTTATAAAGACCATAAAATAAACCTATATCAGTTAGAAAGGTGTGGTCAAAAAGACTATATGATGTCCAAAAAGAATATGATATAATAAATAACCAGTAGTTAGCTATTACTTCTAACCCTAAAGCTCTTTATTATTTCAACCCCGTCACAGTTCAATTCTTATATGTAGATAACTGAGTAAATTCTGATCACCATCTTTGCCATAACGTTGAAATATTGAGCTTGATGTAAATGTAATGTAAAAGAAACCTATATCTGTTAAAACCATGTGGTTTTCAATAATGTCACTCCCTTGAATATGTCAAAAATTATTTTAAATACCAATATTTTAAAAAGGAAATATCATATCACAACAGGGTGGAACTGAAAGTGAGAGGCAAATTGTAGCTTAGGAAAAAAAAAAATCAAAATGTATTAATTCTACATAATATAACCAGTTGATCTAATACTAAATATAGTTACAGCCTTCAAAATACTAATAGATATTTATCAAACCATTACTTAAGGGTGGCAGCATAACAGGGTTGAACAATGTGTGGGACAAAGACACATTTTTGGATTTAAAAAACCAAAAATCCTTCTTTTTTAAATTTTAAGTAGTAGTACTAATAGTAGTTGTAGTAGTAAATCGTGGCACCGTTTCCTGACAACAGTCCATAAATCAACACAGCAAGCAAGCAAAACATCAAAGACTGGGTTTTGAGAGCTTTTGTCACAATGAATGTACCTTTCTCTCCTTGTTTCCCAGTAACACCGGGAATCCCAGGTAGCCCACTCAATCCAGGATCACCTTTCTCTCCTGAAGGAGGAAAGGACATCTGTCTACAAATGATTTGCACGTCTGCTCTTTGCTGACACAGTTAATCAGAATAGATCTCAATCCTTAAGAATACGCAAAGGTTCACAAGAAAACAAAACCACTGAACACTGGTGTATTTTGTATTAACTTCAGTGGTTACTCCAGCTTGCTCATGCTAGAGAGAGAGAGAAGAATCAGAGATAGCGAGCTCTAGGCACACAATTTTGCAGATGACCCTTTGTGCAAACTCAAGGAACTAGCATTACCAGTTTGAAGACAAGTTGTAGGTTTTGCCAACTTGTGTGAGCATGCAGCACTACAAGAAAGGGAAAAGTTTGTTTGATCTATAGGCGTGGCGATTGCTTTTTCTGTTATGGACATAGGAGAAGCCTTGAAAATACACACAAACTCCATGTAATACTCAAGGTCAAGGTCCTCCTTGCAAAACATTGATCTCTGTACACACAATCAACGATGATGTCCCTAATCCTTTGCTTATAACTTTGGATAGACTAACTACCATAAATGAAAAAAAAAATGATGGTATAAACAGTGTTTGCTATATTCCTTTTGACTACTTTATATGGAATCTTAAATGTAAAACTTACGATTATAACTTCTTATATCTTTTGTACAACAGTTATTTCCAGTCCTTGAATTTGATTGGTCAAGCAACGTCCGTAGAGTGCTGAAATAATAGTTCAGCAACACAGACGGATTTGTTTTTAAAAATGTCCTTGCTCTTCCAACCTTTATAATGGGAGTGAATGGCCAAAAAAGTGCATCCATCCATCATAAAAGATATCCACACGGCTCCAGGGGGTTAATAAAGGCCTTCTGAAGCGAAGCGATGGGTTTGTGTAAGAAAAATATAAAAACCTTATGAGCTATAATAACTAGCTTCCACCAGACGGCCGTACCAATTTACGGCGAAAGAGTGACCCCTGACCTGACACATGATGCATTGACGAAACGAAACACCGCTCACAAAGTCTAAAATGAGAATTTTTAAAGAGAAATGTCGAATAATTTCGGTATAAGAGAAGAGGAGCTTGAGTTTGTTGCCCAGCCCTTTTTGTTTGAACCGCGAAAGGCGTCAAAGCTTGCACTACTCCTACATTCTATGTCATACATCATGTCAAGGGTTACGTATTTGGAGTGAGTTGACTTGCGTAGGCCGTCTGCCGGAAGCTACTTATTTTCGTTTATAAAGTTATAAATATGGATATTCCTCTTACACAAACACATCACTTCGATTCAGAAGGCCTTTATTAACCCCCCGGAGCCATTTGGAGCACTTTTATGATGGATGGATGGATGGATGCACTTTTTTGGACTTCAAAATCAGGAACGCCATTCACTGCTATTATAAAGCTTGGAAGAGCCAGGACATTTTTTTACATAACACTGGTCATGTTCGTCCGAAAGAAGATACATCTAGGATGGCTTGAGGGTGAGTAAATCATGAGGTAATTTTCATTTTTGGGTGAACTATCCCTTTAATTTCTTGTTAAATGTATGCGATTGTTTGTGATTTCAGATACAGTCTCTAATTTATTCAGAAACAAACAAGTGAGTCGTTAGCTATGTTTCCATCCAAAGTTGTGAATCTAACTTGTGTGCAAAATTGGAATATCTAATAAATCATTTGCGGATAAAGCACCGTTTCCATCCAGTGGGTCGACAAGAACAAAATCGTCACTTCCTGATAAACTTGCGATAAATATAAATAAGAAAAACAGAAGTTGCTGCAGTAGGAGAAGCCACTGTATATAATACTTGTTGTATATAATAAATTACTTGCACCTCAGAGCACGCAGACGAAACTCGATAAACATGGTAATGTTATCTTGGTTTCAGAGGTAGATCTGGGAGGTATTATACCAAACCACTTTGACGACAGACTTAGCATTTCAGGACAATCAAAACAGCATTTCAGATTATGTGCAATAAGATCGGTCCGCTGGTTGGTCCAGTTATGCCGTCCCATCCCAAAGTCACATGTCTTTTTTGATGTGCATCGAAGAATTTATTCAGTATGTGTTTCCATTGTAGTTTATGTACATGTTTTCTTATCGGATAAAAACTGTATCCGAGAGCATTAGATTTTCATGCACATTTTTAGAATGTATACCCATTGTGGCGTTTCCATCCAGGATTTTTTATGCAATATCCCAAAATGTGCATTAAAAATAGGTGGATGGAAACATAGCTATTGAATGATTCACTCAACCAAACTCGCTCAAACTCAATTGTTCATTAAGGAAGACGCAACAGTTGATTCTGCTTTGGAAAGATTTGGACGATATGGAACGATTTTCTTTGGCGGAGCAAAAACAACAAAACTGCCAATATTGTATCTAAAATATAAATTACTCAACATTTACATCTTGTTCACTGAACTCTTTTGATTATCTCTTGCTCATACTAAAGTTGAACACAAGCACATGACATTACCATACAGACCTTTTTCTCCATGTGACCCTGGAGCGCCAGTGAGTCCATCTTGACCTGGAAGTCCAGGAGGTCCCATCTCCCCCTTTTCCCCTGGAATGCCTTGCAAGATTATAAATAAAGTGTGAAGTTTAATTCAGCATTTGACTCAGATAGCTATCAACCGGCAATTACAATTTGTCTTCTTACCCGGCAATCCCTTTTCTCCTACCGGTCCTGGAGGACCTCTCTCTGGTGGACAGCACTCACAGAAGTTGAAAAAGCACTCATTGTAGTCCAACGTGTAGTTCCCAGGGCCCACCCCAGGAGGAACCATGGCCTCTGTGTGGTAGTCAGCAGAATAAGCATCACTGGAGTAAGTGGTGCTGTCGGTGGGGGAAATAGTGTACGCATCCATCATGGAGTCTGTGACTTCCTCTGTGACGCCAATGGCGGTGGGGCTCACAGTGGTAGTGATCGAATGGGACCCCAAGCGGGCGGGCGGCTGTGGGGGATCATCTCGAGGCGGAGGCTTCTTAGTGGGTTTCAGTCGTGGCCACTGTGTGGTCTTGGGTAGTGATGCTTGAGTCCCTGTTGTTACCTCCAGCAAGGCCATCAGCAGGAGGATCGGGTGGAGAATATTGAGCATTGTACCAATAGCTGCACACAAACAGCAGCTAAATTCGCTGAGGACAGAAGCAGGACAGAAAGAGGACAAAAGTAGACACTAAACGGAAGCCAATAAACGACAAACATACAGCTAATACTTACCTAGTCGTCGAACTTCAGTGCCGCCTCTCCGTTCCCTTCTCTAAGAGAAAACTGCATCCAGATCACTTCCTTTTAACAACCTGTGCCTCCCCGTCTCCCCTCGGTCCAGCCAATGAGAGTGCTTTCTGCTGCATGGGCAGGTGACATACACTTGGCACAGACCCGAGGATTTGATACCTGAGGAGAAGCTAATGTGATGGCTTTAGAAAGTAACGTATCAGTCCACCTCATTCTCATGCATCTGTATCCCTTGTAGTGTTATATCACGTAGAAGGGCAATTAAAGTGCAGATGTTTACACATCATGAGCATACACACATAGACCTGTCTATGTATCTTCTTCATTCATTATATGACTAAGAATCAACAGGAATTAATTTGATGAAAAATACAGTAAAAACAATAATATTGTGAAATGTTATTACAATTACAATACTCCTATGATGGCAAAGCTGAATTTTCAGCATCATAATCCTTCAGAAGTCATTCTAATATGCTGATTTGCTGTTCAATAAACATTTTTTTATTATTATCAATGTTTTAAACAGTTTTGCTGCTTAATATTGTTGTAGAAACCACAATTAAAAACGTATATGATCAATAAGTTATGACAACATCTGTTTCTTAACATTATAAGTTATATAAGATTCAACTCATTTTTAAAGTCAAATTGATGTAATTTAAGTTGAAATGACTTAAACATCAGTTGATCGTACTTAAAAATTTAAGGCATAATTTAATTTTTTACAGTATTTAATTTCATGAATACATTTCTTTTCAGGATTATTTGATAATTAGAAAGTCCAAAAGAAAAGCATTTACTTGAATTAGATTGAATAGAATTTGCTGTAGGATTTACTTTGAAACAGTTTTCACTCATAAACTTTACATTTCACAAATAATTACAAAGAAATTGTAACACTAAAAATGATATGATCAATAAGTTATGACAACATATGTTTTTATATTGCTTTAACTCATCAAAATAAGTTAAGCAAACAGTTTTTCTAAGTTATACAAGATTCAACTAATTTTTAAGTCAGTTTAATGTAATTTAAGTTGAAATGACTTTGAAAAAAAAAAATTTGTTTTAACATTATGAATGTCTTTATTCATTTCACTTTTGATTCATTTAATGCATCCTTGCTGAATAAAAGTGTTAATTCCTCTCACAAAAAAATAAATAAATAAATTGTAACGGATACCAAACGTTGAACGGTAGAGTAAATGTTTATATATTGTATATTATAAAATATTTAACTGATGATATCAGTCCATGAACACTGATGCTCTCTTGCAAACTTTCAGAAGCAAAATTGTGCTAACAAAGGTTGAGTAAGTCATGATTTTCCCAAGGATCAAAGAGAATCAGAGACTTTTTGGGGGATTTTTGAACGGTCTCAGCGGAGAAAACACTAACACTTGGGGGGGTGAATGGTCGTGTATCCTAGACGCCTTCAAACCCTTCCATCAGACATGTAGTCTACTTCCTAACGGTATAAATGTACAAAATTTGAACGAAACAACCCCGGGTCAAAACTGCCTTCTACAGAAATGTGGCCTGAATTCTGTGTGACTGGTCCATTTGGCTGAAGCTCAAAGGGAAGCTAAATAATCAAAGCAAATGAGACATTGGCCCATGAAACAAAGTCATGGCAGTCATTCTGCGGCCCTCCTTCAGGAAATCCAGCACTAGTGACTTTTATATCTCAGGGGGTTACTGACCAGAGTAACCCCAGAGTTAAGATGTTCATCTCGTACCTCTCGATGTGATGTTTCCCAGGTGCAATGACATCATTCTAGGAAAAAACGTTTAAATGACTACACCTCCAGCATTTGTCAGATCAGTAGAAAGCGTGACTGTGTTCATGACCGAGGTGTGACATCTTAAACTGGGCAGAATCAAGCTCTTCAACAATATACGTTTCATCTAAACTTTTAGGAAGAAACTTGCTGCCACAAAGCTATAGGGTGATATGGGTGTTTTGGTCAGGCAAGAAATATGTCTCAATAAACAGCACAATTTGAGCATTATGATCATGTTTTGAATTTTTCGACTGACATTTATTTGTGACCCTGGACCACAAAAACAGTCATAAGTTGCACTTGTATATTTGTGGCAACAGCCAACAATACATTGGTCAAAATTATAGAGTTTTCTTTTATGCCAAAAATCATTAGGATATTAAGTAAAAATCATATTCCATGAAGATATTTTGTAAATTTCCTACCATAAATATACAAACCTGATTCCAAAAAAGTTGGGACACTGTACAAATTGTGAATAAAAAAGGAATGCAATCATTTACAAATCTAATAAACTTATATTTTATTCACAATAGAATATAGATAACATATCAAATGTTGAAAGTGAGACATTTTGAAATGTCATGCCAAATAGTGGCTCATTTTGGATTTCATGAGAGCTACACATTCCAAAAAAGTTGGGACAGGTAGCAATAAGAGGCCGGAAAAGTTAAATGTAAATATGAGGAACAGCTGAAGGACCAATTTGCAACTTATTAGGTCAATTGGCAACATGATTGGGTATAAAAAGAGCCTCTCAGAGTGGCAGTGTCTCTCAGAAGTCAAGATGGGCAGAGGATCACCAACCCCCAATGCTGCGGCCAAAAATAGTGGAGCAATATCAGAAAGGAGTTTCTCAGAGAAAAATTACAAAGAGTTTGAAGTTATCATCATCTACAGTGCATAATATCATCCAAAGATTCAGAGAATCTGGAACAATCTCTGTGCGTAAGGGTCAAGGCCGGAAAACCATACTGGATGCCCGTGATCTTCGGGCCCTTAGACGGCACTGCATCACATACAGGAATGCTACTGTAATGGAAATCACAACTTGGGCTCAGGAATACTTCCAGAAAACATTGTCGGTGAACACAATCCACTGTGCCATTCGCCGCTGCCGGCTGTGGCAAAGTGGAAAACTGTTCTGTGGTCAGACCAATCAAAATTTGAAGTTCTTTTTGGAAAACTGGGACGCCATGTCATCCGGACTAAAGAGGACAAGGACAACCCAAGTTGTTATCAGCGCTCAGTTCAGAAGCCTGCATCTCTGATGGGATGGGGTTACATGAGTGCGTGTGGCATGGGCAGCTTACACTGAGATGTGTTTTTTGAGATGTGTTGATGCCATGAGATTTAAAATCAACTTATTTTTCCCTTAAAATTATACATTTTCTCATTTATGTCATTTATGTTGTATTCTGAATAAAATATTGAAATTTGAAACTTCCACATCATTGCATTCTGTTTTTATTCACAATTTGTACAGTGTCCCAGCTTTTTTGGAATCGGGTTTGTATATTGCACATGAAGCAAGATGAGTTACAGTACACTCTTTAAAAGGATCTATTCTGGTTGTGTTCAACTTTCTTTAGTGTGTAATGTTGCTGTTTGAGCATGAAAAATGTCTGCAAAGATACAAAGCTCAAAGTTCCTTTCAAAGAGAGTTATTCTCTATCTATAGCTGTTTCTGAACTCCCTGAAACGCCTCCATTGTAATCTTGAGTTTTCCGGGAATAAACACGTCACAATATTCCACATTTAAATAGTTCCTACCAAAAAAGCCACGGCACACTAGGCTTTGAGCACACAAAATTTGTACGAAAACTAACAGTCGTGATATGACATCACACTCTGCGGCATCTTTTTTATAATCATGAATTCAACATATATAGCAAATAGTAATGCATTCAAAACGTAAAAACATACAATGTACTCTACCTTACCTTAAAATATGCGTTGTTTTAATAGAGGTCACGCAAGAGGTGACATATCAATCTTTTACTGGTCACACGTCTTCCTGTGATGTGAATTCGTAGGTCAGAGTTCACCAAACTTTTGTGAATGTAAAACTTTTCACATGAGCTTCGATTTCTGGTCTGATGCATTCGTATTACTGCTGTCAAATCGATTAATCGCGATTAATCAAATCCAAAATAAAAGTTTGTGTTTACATAATATATGTGCGTGTACTGTGTATAATTATTATGTTCATATAAATACACACTCATTCATGTATATATTCAAGAAATATTTGCATGTATATACTGTATAATTTATATTATATATAAATATAAACAAATTCTTAAATATATACATATGTGTATGTGTGTGTGTATATATATATATATATATATATATATATAATAATTATACACAGTTCACACACATATATTATGTAAACTACCTATTTTTGGATGTGATTAATCGCGATTAATCGATTTGACAGCAGTAATTTGTATGTGTATGAATGGAAGTCAATGGAACGAAATGTGTATTGTGACTGCCCCTTAAAGTAAAGTTCACCCAAAAATGAAAATTTTGTTATTACTTACTCTCAAGTTCCAAACCTGTATGAGTTTCTCTTCTGTTGAACACAAATGATGGTACTTTAAAGAATGTTGGTAATCAAACAGTTGACAGCACACATTGACTTCCATAGTAGGAAAAAAAATGGAAGTCAATGGCTACCATCAACTGTTTAGCTACCAACATACTTGAAAATATCGTCTTTTGTGTTCAGCAGAAGAAAGAAACTCATACAGGTTTGGAACAAGTTGAGGGTGAGTAAGTGATGACAAAATGTTCATATTTGGGTGAACTATCCCTTTAAGGCATTTGCAAAAAAACAAACAAAAAAAAACAAAAAACAAAACAAAACACAAAAAGGCCTGGTTGAGTTGTGTAAGTGTGTTTTTGTTGCCATTTCCTGTAGAGACATGTTTTTTCCACCCCAGATCTAACGTGGTTATGGTAAGACGCTGACATTTCCAAAACACTCTCAAAGCAGTCAAAGCAGCCAACCAATCAGAGCATATGCTGCTTTTCAGAAGGCGGGGCTTCATAGAGACAAGAATTAAACAAAGCGTTAATGACAGACTGGGAAGAGAGGTGTTGCATGCATTAATGTAAAACCTGAAAAATATAGGGTTTTTTAACATTCAAGCAAAACCCTATTCTAGTATTCCAAAATCAAGACTTTTTGTCACAGAACAAGCATTTTGGGTTCCCCAAAGAACTTTAAAGAACAGTTTTTAAAACGACCATTTTTTTTTTAGAACATAATCTAAACTTTTTAGGAATGGAAAGCTTCCATGGATGTTAAAGGTTCTTTATGGAGCGGATGCACTGAAACTGAATACTATACAGGTTTATTCAAATCAATACTATACAGGTTTATTAACAATATTAGCTAATAGTGATGCTTTCCTTAACAAACAGCAATATGTTTTAGCAGGCATTACCCTCTCTTACAGTGCCCATTAGACTGGTCTAACACTGTTTCTGTGTACACAAGGGCACCATTCGGGAGAAGGAGATGAGAAGTGTGGGGGATGCTGTGGGTTGTTACTTCAGCCTGAGATACACACCCTCTCGTTGCCGCTACAGACGCCATATGCATTAGCTTCAAGAGGCTCGAAAGCCCTGTGCTAAATGACATGCCCTTGTTGCCAGGTAGGCAAAATGGAAACTATTAGTCAAACCAAAGGTCTATTTCTCTACACCTCACTAAGCTTCCAGTACTGGTGCTCCACTAAATAAATCCCATTGGAGTTATGATGAAAATTAATCAATAAGATGTGTGCATCCATTATTCAGCCTCTAGAAGGCCAACAGTATGGTAAGCACTTTTCTGAATCACAGTTTTGATCCATTAATATGTTTACTTGCTGCATCCCTAAATGGAACCTTCACTGGACAAGCCGTGCAACTTCATGTCAGGGCATGAAGTAAAATAACTGTTCAAATAGTTAAAGGGATAGTTCCCTCAAAAATTTGGCTATACTGTCAACTGTCTGGTTTACACAGGTTTTCTTACAAAAATCTTTCATCAACAGATGTGTAAAATATAAATGGGTGGATGACATGTACAATAACATGGACATTCATTGTCTTATATTATTCATTCCTTCTTGATTAACATAAGGGAAATGTGTATTTATGGCCATGATTGGTCATCATTTTAAAAACTTCAATGGAACAGTTTATTGAACCTGAAAACAAAATATAAGACATACACTCACCTAAAGGATTATTATGAACACCTGTTCAATTTCTCATTAATTCAATTATCTAATCAACCAATCACATGGCAGTTGCTTCAATGCATTTAGGGGTGTGGTCCTGGTCAAGACAATCTCCTGAACTCCAAACTGAATGTCAGAATGGAAAAGAAAGGTGATTTAAGCAATTTTGAGCGTGGCGTGGTTGTTGGTGCCAGACGGGCCGGTCTGAGTATTTCACAATCTGCTCAGTTACTGGGATTTTCACGCACAACTATTTCTAGGGCTTACAAAGAATGGTGTGAAAAGGGAAAAACATCCAGTATGCGGCAGTCCTGTGGGCGAAAATGCCTTGTTGATGCTAGAGGTCAGAGGAGAATGAGCTGACTGATTCAAGCTGATAGAAGAGCATCTTTGACTGAAATAACCACTCGTTACAACCGAGGTATGTAGCAAAGCATTTGTGAAGCCACAACACGCACAACCTTCAGGCAGATGGGTTACAACAGCAGAAGACCCCACCAGGTACCCCTCATCTCCACTACAAATAGGAAAAAGAGGCTACAATTTGCACGAGCTCACCAAAATTGGACAGTTGAAGACTGGAAAAATGTTGCCTGGTCTGATGAGTCTCCATTTCTGTTGAGACATTCAGATGGTAGAGTCAGAATTTGGCATAAACAGAATGAGAACATGGATCCATCATGCCTTGTTACCACTGTGCAGGCTGGTGGTGGTGGTGTAATGGTGTGGGGGATGTTTTCTTGGCACACTTTAGGCCCCTTAGTGCCAATTGGGCATCGTTTAAATGCCACGGCCTACCTGAGCATTGTTTCTGACCATGTCCATCCCTTTATGACCACCATGCACCCATTCTCTGATGGCTACTTCCAGCAGGATAATGCACCATGTCACAAAGCTCGAATCATTTCAAATTGGTTTCTTGAACATGACAATGAATTCACTGTACTAAAATGGCCCCCACAGTCACCAGATCTCAACCCAATAGAGCATCTTTGGGATGTGGTGGAACGGGAGCTTCGTGCCCCAATGTATCTATACACTGTATCTAATTTGTATATTAATGTGTTCTTGGAGCAACATGTAATGAAAAAAGTATGATGGGAGTAATAGTTGGCAACATTTTCATAATAATAGGACATAATAATAATATTATAATATTAATACTATCTAATATTTTATAAGAATATATGTCATTTCTTTCCCTATTCACTTGGTGTGTCTTCTAAAATGCCTGATGATTTAAGTCCTGGTGCCCTCTACAGTGGACATTTATGAAATCAGTGACCAAGGAGAAGTTATTGTCCTGGTGAAACCTCAAAACAAATGGTCTCTCTGAAAAGCCCTGAATGTGCTCTTTACTGGACATGTATATGGTGTCAGAGAAATTCACTCAAATATAATGCCTCGGGAGGATACAGAATATCACGGTTATTCCAGTTTAAATATTAGAAGAGAAGTTATGCTTGTAAAGCAGAGACCAGGCGAGAAGGACCTGCTTATGATTTTTTTTTTTTTTTTTTTTTTTTTTACAAAGTTTATAAAGTTTATAAAAAAAAAAAAAAAAAAAAAAAAATTGGGAGAAAATATAAAGTGGAATAAAGTTCCAGACAGAGGTTGGATTTCAGCGTGGCCCTGTTTTTCTTCTGAGCACAGCTACGCATGACGTCACGACCTTTCATAGTCATCGATTGGTACGTCACGTTGCGGCATCTGTAGTACAAAAATCAGTTCGTCGTGAAAATGTAGTCTGACGTAGGCTTCAGAAGCTAACGGACCGATATGATGTAATTTCTTTAGCGTCCGTGTCTTTTCCTCGTTCCGCCCGGTGCTGCAGTCAATCAGTCACGCACTCAGCGCGCGGAGGAAGTCAGAGCAGCGGCGGCAGCGGCAGCGGCATGTGCATTGACGGATTTGCGATATAGAGTGTTTTTTAAAACTCTCTGTGACGCACGCGAACGAGTAAATAATCGTCGTTTTGAGCGGAGACTCGTCGAAGACGCTAGCTAGCGGCACGGATGGCTTTATGGGAGGGAAAGTATTCGCTGTCGTTGGGGGTAATGGGATCTGTGCGGTCATATGCAGCCCGTCGGTAGGGCAGAGCAGAGCCAGACTGCAACCGAAAGCACCGGGATCTCTCTCCATCTGCAGCTTATAATATAACCAACGGACATTCGAGCGTTTGCGTCGCGGTGTGTTCAGAGGGGATCATACACGTCGGGCTGCAGGTGGGCTTTAATATCGGTCAAATGAAGTAATTTGAAGCCCATACTTCAGTCCCCGTGTGCAGTCTTGAGCGTGTGATGGTAGGAGACACAATGACGCTTTTGTCTCTTTTGGGTCGCATCATGCGTTATTTCTTGCTCAGGCCAGAGACCTTGTTTCTGTTATGTATAAGCTTGGCCCTTTGGAGTTACTTCTTCCACACGGACGAGGTGAAAACCATCGTTAAGTCCAGTCGGGATGCCGTGAAGATGGTGAAGGGGAAAGTGGCGGAGATGATGATGAACGACAGGCTCGGCGGTCTGGACGTGCTGGACGCGGAGTTCTCCAAGACCTGGGAGTTCAAGAACAACAATGTAGCGGTGTACTCGATACAGGGCCGGAGAGACCACATGGAGGACCGCTTTGAGGTCCTTACCGACCTGGTGAACAGGAGCCACCCTTCAATCTTTGCCATTTTTGACGGACACGGCGGGGAGGTAAGACATGCGGATGCTGAGGAGAGTCGTCGTGAGAGCTTTACATACGAAATGACAGTTACGATTGTTACAACGTTAAAAATAACGTTCGTATAACGTTAGGAATTGGTTCCCAAAATAACCAAACATAAGGGGTTGTTCTGTGGTTAGTTTGGACGACCTTCAAAGGAATAGCTAAATGTGTTTACTCACCCCCATGTTGTTATAAAAACGACTCGCTTATGTGGAACATAAAAGGGAAAACTATGAAGCAAATCATGGATAGGCTTACTCTTTCACATACTGAAAGCTGATGAGGACTAGTTTGTCCAAAATGTTAACAAATCCAAAAATGTTAATAAATCACCAGAGAAGTACCATAAAAGAGGTGAATTTGAACAGGTGCCGAAGTAGCCGAATCAGAGAGTGAATATTCGTACACTTAAAGGCACAATATGTAAGATTTTTGGATTAAAAAAAAAATAATCCCAAAACCAGTAGAACAATGTTATATATTTTGTTGACTTGTGTACTTACATTATCCAATTTTAACCAGGACATGGACCGTGTCCGTACATCGCCTATCAATGACATCAAACCCGCGCTACCCTCGTTTTCTGGTTTTATTTTGTAGAAACCATGAAAACACCTAAGACGCTTTTATATATTAAGTGTTTTATTAGACGGGTGAGCAACTGTTTGGATGCATTCATCGACAGAAACGAATCATTGTATAACATAACTTTCAACACACTAAAATGTGTAATATAATAAAACAGCGCTGCGTATGTGGGGTAACACATGACCGGAGGAAGCGGAAACGGTCGTCTGCGGCATAATAAAAGCTCTGGGTGTCATCAAGCTATGTCTTTGTTTTGAGTAAGTGACCTCTGGTGGCAAAAAAAAATTACATATTGTGGCTTTTAAGGAATAATTCACAAATATTCACTGTGAAAACGGTGAAAGGTCATACAGGTTTGGAACAACATGAGTGTGAGTAAATAATGGGTGAACTGTCCCTTTAAGACAGACTATTTTCAAGAGTTTATTCACTGATAAGTCATTCAGGTCAATTAATTGGACGATATTTCGAAATTATGAAAATTAGTCCCAGAATTTACTGTGTAGACATTGCACATTTTCTGGTTTACTTTTCTTTTTTTTTCGGTAATGTATGTCTTTTACCCACACTGCTCCCTTAATATCATAGTATATCAGCCTTTAAAAATACACTTTTGGTTGATGATAATTTACACCCCTTCAAAATACTTGTTTCAGTATTGCTTCCAAATAATAAACTGTTAGCCCAAAAGTTTTTAATGTGTTAAAAATTAGACACTGAGAGATCTACACAAACTGCCTTTATAATGTTATAGGAGTACTCTAATGCAGCCAATTGACATTCCCATGATACTTATCTGAGGCATTCAGTCTGTCCCCCCTTCCCCCCAGACATCTGCTCCGACCAGCCTTATTCCCCAGCCAGACAGATGTTCATTTTATCTTTTTCATTGTTTGGTAAAACAGATGAATGCTGGTTGGCCTAGAGTTTGAATGCCTTTTGAGATTCTGTTGTGTAATGAAATTAATAGCTCACAGGAGCTGATGCATATGGACACCTATTAAACCAGCTCCGAAAACTCTTAAATTTGAGTTTTACCGATCAGCCATTTTCCTCCGCATTAGTTGGCTGTTTCTGGCTCCCACGATCATTTATGGAATGACTGAAATCTATTTATAGTGGCATTTGTTTAAATGGCCAGAGGTCTCCCTGCAATCCAGGCAGTTAATAGATTAAAATGTGCCAACCTCATGCTCTTTGGTCCCTGTAAAAGGTCTTTTAATCTACACTATCTCCTCTCATAAATGTTTGCTGACCCAAACGTCCTGACATTGAGTCTTATCTGTATATGTTGATACTGGCAAATTTTTTTGTTATGAAAGCCCATGATGATTATTACCAGACCTAAACTCTTAAAGGCAAAATATGTATGATATTTGAATTAAAATATCAAAAAATCACTAGAACAATGTTTATTTTGTTGACTTCTGTACTTGCATTATCCCAAATGTTTCCAAGAATGTTTAAATCCTGAGAAATAAGCTATTTTAACCAGAACATGGCTCTTGCGTCGGCTATTAATGACATCATACCCATTACCCTCAAATTCCGATTTTATTTTGTAGAAACCATGAAAACACCAAAGACGCTTTAATATATTATGTGTTTTATTAGACACCAAAGGTGTTCTATCGGGTTGAGGTCAGGACTCTGTGGAGTCTGTGCAGGCCAGTCAAGTTCCTCCACACCAAACTCGCTCATCCATGTCTTTATGGACCTTGCTTTGTGCACTGGTGCGCAGTCATGTTGGAACAGGAAGGGGCCATCCCCAGACTGTTCCCACAAAGTTGGGAGCATGAAATTGTCCAAATGTATTGGTATGCTGAAGCATCAAGAGTTCCTTTCACTGGAACTCAGGGGCCAAGCCCAACCCCTGAAAAAAAAAAAACCCACATCATAATCTCCCCTCCACCAAACTTTACACTTGGCACAATGCAGTCAGGCAAGTACCGTTCTCCTGGCAGCCACCAAACCCAGACTCGTCCATCGGATTGCCAGACAGTGAAGCATGATTCGTCACTCCAGAGAACGCATGCGTCTCCACTGCTCTAGAGTCCAGTGGTGGCGTGCTTTACACCACTGTATCTGACGCTTTGCATTGCACTTGGTGATGTAAGGCTTGGATGCAGCTGCTCAGCCATGGAAACCCATACCATGAAGCTCTCTACATACTGTTCTTGAGTTAAACTGAAGGCCACACAAAGTTTGGAGGTCTGTAGCTATTGACTCTGCAGAAAGTTGTTGACTTCTGTGCACTGTTTGCTTCAGCATGCGCCGACCCCGCTCTTTGTGGCTGAGTTGCTGTTGTTCCCATTTGCTTCCACTTTGTTATAATACCACTAACAGTTGACCGTGGAATATTTAGTAGTGAGGAAATGTCACAAATGGACTTTTTCGGCAACCTATCACGGCACCATGCTTGAATTCACTGAGCTCCTGAGAGTGACCCATTCTTTCACAAATGTTTGTAGAAGCAGTCTGCATGTCTAGGTGCTTGATTTTATACACCTTTGGACATGGAAGTGATTGGAACACCTGAATTCAATATAGTGTATATATAAAATGACTTTGAATAATTATTTACAATTATATTTTATATAATTAATTTTATAGTAATATTTTATTAAATAATTTATACAGCAGGAATATTTGTGACAATAAAAAAATTCACATTGTTACAGAAATGCTGTTCTTTTGAAGCTATTCATCCAAGAATCCTGAAAAATAACCACAATCCACAAAAATATTGATTAGCACAACTGTTTTCAACATTGACAATAAGAAGAAATATTTCTTGAGCAGCAAATCATCATTTTAGAATCATTTCTGAAGGATCATGTGACACTGGAGTAATGATGCTGAGAATTCACAGCATAAATTACATTTTAAAATATATTAAAATAGAAAAATATTTGACAATATTGCTGTTTTTACTTCACAACAGCACCAGAGGAGCAGAATAGCAACACTGTTGGGTTTAATTATACATTTATTTTTTCCAGAAATTATAGAGGGAGTCTTTTCCAGCCTCCCACATGTTCAGTGCATAAATCTGATACCCAAACAACAGTATGAGCACCCCACCCAGTCAAAAGTCTAAGACAGTTTTTGTATTGACTTTTTAAGCCACTTGCAATGTCAAATTTTTTTATTTATTACAGCTGTGAAGGGCTGTAATTTGATTTCTTGGACAACAGCCGACTGATTGAAACACCTAAGCAGTAGATAGTCAATCTGTCATATTGTGGTTAGAATTTGCACATGTAATCAACATGCATGCAAATACAAGTTCTGATTGAAAGTGTCAGAAGTTAAAAGTAGGTCTGAAAAATATTTGATCCAGTGGGTATGTTAAAAATACCCTGTTAAATAATTTTGCCCTGTGGTGTCTGCTAATGACGAGAGCTCTCGCTAACAATGATCGCTAACTCGCTAACAATGAATCGATAGCACAGTTGGGCTAATCAACGCTTATCTTCCTCTATTCCCTGGTGCTCTGGTTTTCTCCTCATTACAATCTTGAATTAGAGCTTTTTAATTAGCAATAGGGGTACAAAATAGTGTGAGCTACTGTATGATCATTCTTCTTTAAATCAGATTTGAAATGCACCGAATGGGTGAATCCCATGAAAACATGTCCAGGTCACATGTTGGTATGGGAATATAGAAAATTAAACCTTTAGCATTCAAAAGAGGGTTGGTAAAATGTTTTTGAAATAAGTCTCTTACACTCACCAAGGCTGCATTTATTTGATACAGTAAAAACAGTAATATTGTGGAATATTATTACTACTTAAAATGTATACTTATATTTTCAGCATCACATGATCCTTCAGAAATCATTCTAATATGATGATTTGCTGCTAAAGAAACATTTATTATCAATGTTGAAAACAGTTTTCAGTGTTTCAGGGGTGTGTTAGAAAATTTTGATCACAATAAATGCAATGCAGCAAATACTAATTTTATTTTATTAATTTACTATTTAAAAAATATATTTGCAGTAATCAGAATTTGGGTGGAAAAGGGATGGTTCACCCAAAAATGAAAGCTCTGTCATTACTCACCCTCATTTTGTTCCAAACCAGTAAGACTTTCATTCATCTTTGGAACACAAATTAATATTTTTAATTTAATGTAAGAGCTTTCTGTACTCTCCATTGACAGCTACGAAACTACCACTTTGTCGCTTCAAAAAGTTCATAAATCGTACAACTAATCCATATGAATTGAGCGGTCTAAAATTTTCGGAAGAAACTCAATCCCTTTATATGATGAATAGATTTAGTTTTATTTTATTTAGGCCCTTTAAAAAATCAAAAAATCTTGATGGTCCTAAAAATAGACTTGCTATATTTAAACTTTAAAGTTCATGAGATTGACAGGAACACACTGGCACTGATATGTTTGAGTTAAACGCGTTAAAGCCCTAAATCTTCCAAACACAGGTGCGTAACACCAGTAATAAAGCACTCATTGTGTTGGTGTGTGAATGAAGTAAAATGGCTGCTTGACTGTAGTGTGTTTGCGGTAGGAGGGTCTTGAGTGGAAAGAGGTCACTGCGGGTCACCACTGCCCCACTGTCTTTGTTCCTGAGACACAATGATGAACATACTTTGAATAATTCAGATTGTGACACCCTGAAAATTGTGCTATTGCCAGACTCTCAATATATTCATGACCATAATTGTTATTGGCTATTATTAGTAGTGTTGACTACTACTGTAGATTGACTACTTTGCCCTTTTCAGATGGTAGCTAACTACACTGAAATCATTTAAGCAAACAGTATTATTTCGATTATTATGAGATTTTATACCGTCTGGACCAGTTAAGAGGCGCAGAATTCAGCAAGCCCTCAATCTCTGATCTAAAAAGACCCTTCATATCAACTCTGTGCTATTTACGGGTCACTAAAATCACTGCTATGTGCAAAGTGACCCTGAGCTATATCTGCTTATTCTGTAAGTGTTTTGCATGAGCGCTGCTTCTGTGTAAATAATGCATAGGCTTCATCAGAAGGCTCTGCCGTGTCTTGTCTGAAAAGCAGCAACTCCATGTTGCCCGGGAAGTGGCTTTCGAGACTGCAGCGTTCTCTTGGCAGACAGGTATTATGTTTGCTTCTCTGGTTTCATCACTGTATTTATAGAGTGACATTGCTGAGTCACTGGCAAAGATGCACAAGGCTGTAGTGTGAGCTGCTGAAAGCATCCTGACTGATGATGGGGAAGCAGAGTTGGGCAATGAAATAATGCTCTTTGACTCGATATGTTTTGGTGATCTGGCAGTATTTGGAAAGGGCACTCGCTCTCTAGAGACTTTCTGTCCCTTCATCTGTATTCTGCTGCAAACTCCATCTGGCAACAGCTCTTAGGCCTCTTTTAAAGCGATAGTTCTCCAAAAAAAGAGAAAGTTCTGTCATCGTTTACTCACCCTCATGTGGTTCCAAACCTGCATGCATGACTGACTGACTTCTGCTGAACACAAAAGAGGATATATATAAAAAAAAAACCTTGGTGACGTTGACTTCATTTGTATGGACAAAAACACTTGAGACACATCTGAAAATATCTTCTATTATGTTCTACAGAAGAAAGTATGCTTAGGTTAGGTTTGGAACTACATTAGGGTGAGTAAAAGATGATCATTTTCATTTTTGGCTGAACTATGCCTTTAATATCTATCTGCCGTTCTATCCATCCATCCATTTTTCTATCCATCTATTATTCCATCAATCCATTCATCTGTTGTTTTATCCATCCTGGATCTATCATCTATCCATCTACAGTTCCATTGATCCATCCATCTGTCGTTCCATCAATTCATCCATCTGTCGTTCAATCCATCTGTCGTTCTATCCATGTCATCTATCGATTGATCGATCGAATGTTCTATCTATTGTTCCATCAATCATCCATCTGTTGTTCTATCATCTATCTATATTGATCAATCTATCGAACATTCCATCCATCCATCTATCGTTCTATATCATCCATCTGTTGTTCCATCCATCCATCGTTCTGTCATTCTATATATCGTTCCGTCAATCCATCCATCGAACATTCCATCCGTCCATCGTTCTGTCATCCATCTGTCGTTCTATATATCGTTCTGGGAACGATATGGGAACAGCACCAGTCATGACCGCAAAGCCCTGCAAAGAGTCGTGCGCTTGTCCGAGCGTATCTCAGGGTCAGCTCTCCCGTCTCTGCAGGACGTCTACACCAAACGCTGCAAAGGTAGAGCTACTAAGATCATCAAGGACTCTAATCACCCTGCAAACCCTCATTTCACGCTGCTGCCATCTGGTAAGCGCTTCCGAAGCCTGATGGCCAAAACTGAGAGACTCAGGAGGAGCTTCTTCCCCCAGGCCATCAGACTCCTGAACTCAGTCACTTAACATCACGTGACCATCGATATACTGACATTGCACTGCACTTTCTGTTCTCGTTGTTACTGTGTAACAACCTGTTATAAACCTGTTTGCACATTATACTCTTTATACATTTGTTAACCACATATTTATAAGTCTACAGTTTACTCACTGCACAGTTTACCTCACTTATTTTATTCCACTTCTTTATTCTTATTTTTTTACTTTTTCTCCTACTTGACTTGATTATTTATAATTCTACAGATATATATATATATATTAGATAGATAGATAGATAGATAGATAGATAGATAGATAGATAGATAGATAGATAGATAGATAGATAGATAGATAGATAGATATAGATAGATAGTACTTTTTTTATCCTATTTCTATTATAATTTCCTCCTTGTGTTTTTAACTGTGAATTTGCACTGTCCATGGAGCAGACCTGTTTACATTTCACTGCCGGTTGTATATTCTGTATATAACGGTGTATGTGACAAATAAAACTCTTGAATCTGTCCTCTACACTGGACTGTTTCTATATATCGTTCTGTCATTCCGTCAATCCATCCATCGAACATTCCATCCGTCCATCATTCTGTCATCCATCTGTCGTTCTATATATCGTTCTATTGTTCTGTCCATCCATCTATTTAATCAACTTTTCAACATTGTTTTTTTTATTTTTGTTATTATTATTATTTTCATAAACCAACATTTTTTTTTTTTTTTTTTTTTAATTAACTGAATCCACTGTTGAAAAGACGATTTAAAAAAACGTTAATTAAATACATGATGTTTCCAGAATCAATGCGTAATGCCACCGAGTAAACATGATCTCAGTATTGACCGACATTTATAGTGACTATGATTTTTGCCATAATTGAACAGCCCTAATTATGGAAGTGGAAATGGGTGCTTAATTGTCATGCAAATAATGTCACAAAAAAGCTTAATGATCTTAAAAATATTATTTAATATTTCTTTATAAAATATTATTTATCGGAAGCAGCCCACTTCATGCCCCTGTGTTCTTCTGGTTCTCTCACAGGCCGCTGCTGATTATGTGAAAGCCCACCTGCCCGAGACTCTGAAACAGCAGCTGCAGGCCTATGAGCGGGAAAAGAAAGACAGCTCTCTCTCTCATCCCGCCATCCTAGAGCAGCGCATTCTGGCTGTGGACCGGGACATGGTGGAAAAGTTCTCTGCCTCCCATGATGAAGCAGGTCAGCAGGTTGATCTTATCTCTGGGCTTTGGCTGACTGGAAACTGTAAACCATGCTGAATTCCTCCCCTTTGTTTTTAGGCACAACATGTTTGATCGCCTTGTTGTCAGACCGTGAACTGACTGTGGCAAATGTTGGAGACTCTCGCGGTGTTCTCTGCGACAAAGACGGCAACGCTGTGGCCTTGTCACATGATCACAAGCCTTACCAGCTGAAGGAGCGCAAGAGGATCAAGAGAGCCGGTGAGTTTGCTGGCTTCAAGGGGAGCTACTACAGGCATAAGTGGTGATTTTGCTTCAAATAAACAATTTTGACTTTTGCGATTTAAAAAAATTATTCAGCTACCATACTTTCAAAAGAAATGTATTTTTGAAAACGTTACCTTGGTTTAACTTATCAATGATTATCATAATCTTTAAAATAACATTTTCTTAAAAATATCATATAGTAAAGGTAACCGTCTCATGGTGTATAATTGAGATCATCTAGAGATCTCTATTTTTAGAAAATTAAATGATATAGCGTATCATTTTCAGAGGGTTTTTGAACATTTATCATTTTTCTTTTTTCCTTTATTATTATTTCTTTGTTAAAACAACCAAAAATATTATTTTATTAAATAAACTTTTATTGGCACCTATTTATTCCCTTTGACTGGCAGTGGTTGGTCATTTCATTTGACAGTTGACATTTTATGGGCCATTGAATCTTAAAGGCATTTCTTTTTGCATACAAAATATTATTATAGTATTTTATTATTATTAATTATGATGATGATAATGATCATAATAGTAGTAATTTTTTTTTTGTTTGTTAAAACAATAATTTTTTCAAAATAACCTTTTGATTTATAACACCATAAAAATACAATTATTAATAATAATAATAATAATAATAATAATTACTTTAGAAGTATTTTTCTTTTATTTTTGTAATTTAATAAAATAACATTTTTATTTTAATAATGATCACAATAATTGCCCCCAGACCCCACTATGGGGTTTGTCTTTTGTCACCTTTTTCTGATGAGTTTGACCCCTGCATGTTATTATAAGTTGAGTTAGAGTGATGGCTTTCTGGCAGTTCCAGATGACTTCACTGTGTGAATATAACACGTGTGTGATCTCATCCATCAGGTGGCTTCATCAGTTTCAATGGTTCTTGGCGTGTGCAAGGCATCCTCGCCATGTCGCGCTCACTCGGTGACTACCCTCTGAAGAACTTGAATGTGGTCATCCCAGACCCGGATATCTTGACCTTTGACCTGGACAAGCTACAGCCGGAGTTCATGATCCTCGCCTCCGACGGCCTGTGGGACGCGTTCAGCAACGAGGAGGCTGTGCGCTTTGTGCGGGAACGCTTGGATGAGCCGCATTTTGGCGCCAAGAGCATCGTGCTGCAGTCGTTCTACCGCGGCTGCCCCGACAACATCACTGTCATGGTGGTGAAGTTCAAGAGCAGCTCTGGGACAAAAACTGGAGAGTAGTTTTACTCAACCAATAAACAGCCTTGATTGTCTTTCCATTAATGCATATCGCTAAATGGTGTAATGTAAGAGACAACCCTTTTTTCTCACAACTACAATAAACTGGCACACATAAGCATGTGCAAACACATGCATTCCCAGATTTTTTGTTTTTGGTTTTGTTTGTTTTTTGCGTGTGTGCCAAATGGACACTTTAAAAATTATTTTGAAATTACTATTTTTCAATTCATTACACTGTAAAAATTATGCATCCTGGCCTTCCTTATATAGAGCAATATTATTTGTGAAACGGCAATTGGCATAAATGGTAGAAGGATGTTTATTGCCTTGAAGATGCAGATCAGAACTTTATTTTTTTGTGGTTCGGTTTGTTTTTGTGAATTAAACAGCTGAAGAATTTGGATGTGCATGATCCATTCATATCAGTTCATGGCATCTATGCCAATTTACACTGGTGCTGCTCATCTGATAGTTTAAGTGAGGATGGTATAAGGCTGTGTTAGATTAAGAATGTTTGAAACTTTGATTAAACTTCATAATCAGTCTATGTCCCAATTATTATTGTCAGAAGGAACTCGAGTTTTCCAGTCATTCCTGATCTTTTAAGTCTCTGTTTTAATGGTTATGTGAATACAAAAGTGGCTGAATTGAAGTATGTTATGTCATTATTTTGTAAAGACTGAACGAAATTGGCACCAGCCCCCATCTACACAAAAGTTGAATTTCTTGCACTGTGTGAAATGTATGTTGCAGATTAAAGAGATAAATAAACCTAACAAGTCAAAGCTGATACTGCTTGTCTTTGTTCTCTCTGATATTGATATGATATTCAGCAGGGACGTTGATCAAATATAAAAAATATATACATTTCAAATAAATGAAGAGACTGTTTTCAACTGATAATCATTATATTATGATTTCTGAAGGATCATGTGACACTGAAGACTGGAATAATGATGCATCAATTCATCCATCACAGCAATAAAATACATTTTAAAATATATTATAGAAAACAGCTATTTTAAATTGTAATAATAGTTCACAATATTATGTTTTTACTGTATTTTTGATCAAATAAATGCAGCATTGGTGAGCATAAGATAATTTTTTTTTTTTTTTAAATAAACCTACCCCATGGACAAAAGTATTTGCGCTCGCCTCTTACTTATTGAATTAGTTTTTTTTTTTAATCAGACCCATCCATTGCTGAAGGTGTATAAAATCAAGCAGCTGATCATTCAGTCCGCATATAGGAACATTTGTGGAAAAAAATGGGTCGCTCTGAAGAGCTCAGTGAATTCAAACGCGGTACTGTGATAAGATGCCACCTTTTCAATAAGTCCACAATTTCAGTCAACTGTAATTGGTATTACTGGAAAGTAGAAGCTTTTAGGAACAGCAGCAAAAGACCATGTAATCACAGAGATGCATGGTGACTAAAAGTCACCAACACTCTTCTGATTCCATCGCTGAAGAGCTCCAAACAACGGGAGCTTCAAGGAATGGGTTTCCACGGCTGAGCAGCTGCGTGTGAGTCTCACGTCACCAAATACAATGGCAAGCGTCAGATGTTTAAAGCACGTCACCACTGAGCTCTGTGGAAACGTGTGGAGTGACGAATCACAAAGAATGTAGCTTGGCTGACTGCATTGTGCCAACTGTAAAGTTTGGTGGAGGAGGGATCGTGGTATGGGGCTGTTTATCAGAGGTTGTGCTTCCAGTGAAGGGAAAACTTAATACGTCAGCTAATGACATTTTGGACATGGACAATAATAATGCTCCCGACTTTGTGGGAAGAGTTAAGGAAGGTCCTTCTCTATCCCAGCATGACTGTGCCCCAGAGCTCAAAGCCAGGCCGATAAAGACATGGTTGGATGAGTTTGGTGTGGAGGAACTTGACTGGCCTGCGCAGAGCCTCGACTCAATCCCAACCAACACCTCTGGGATGAACTGGAACGGAGATTGTGAGCCAGGCCTTCTTGTCCAACATCAGTGCCTAACCTCACAAATGCTCTACTGGACAGAAACACTCCAAAATATTTTGGAAAGCCTTCCCAGAAGAGTGGAAGCTGTTATAACTGCAAAGAGGGACCAACTCCCCCCATTAATGATATTATCTATTTAGAATGCGACGTCATTACAGTCCCTTTTGGCGTAATGGTCAATACTTTTGTCCATACAGTGTACAATACAGGGGACATGCAGGGGGACAACTGGGAAAATGGCCCTTTCCTCCATCAAAACTTTAGTATCTTTAAACATAAGCTGTTGTATTTAACTTATTAATAAGCATTTCAATAAATGTAAAATATTTCAAATGGGTTCTAGTTTACGGTTAAACTTTGGTACTCATTAATATATGTTACATTAACATTAATGATATCCTAGATTGGTCGTTGTAACAAAAATACAGCAGAACAGAACGAGACATTTGTAATTTTGTTCATTTAGTTTTCCCCCAATTATCATATTTGTGAATTAAACACAATTTACATTTAAATCTCATTTAAAGATTCATCTTTTCACACTTGCATTCAACTAATTTCCGCGCAATTTTGTATTTGTCTTATACTTTGATTTATAATCCTATGACGAATGAATGTGTTAGGTCCTGGTATGCACTTCGGCCAACATGTGTTGTTGTGACATAGGCCTATAAATAAATGTTATTGACCAATTTGTAGCCTACCCTACTCACAGATAAACGGCTGGTCAGGACAACTGGACAAGGGACCACTAAACCATCTTACAACAGCTGAAATATGGCCAAACCCCTCTAGAAACCAGCTTGAGCAGGTTGGGAGACCAGCAAAAAAACAAAACAAAAAAAACAGCCTTTGCTGGTTTAAGATGGTCTTTTCAGCAGACAGGATTTTAATGTGGGGAATTGATGGTAGCCTATACAGTATGCGCTCATAAGGGAAATAATCCAATAGAATAAGCATGACGCATGGCTGTTTGCATTCTTCCTGACAGACTGACATCTTGATCTGCGCACGTATGTCCACAGGCCTCGGTCGCAGTAACTTTACACTGCAGCGCATATCGAGCTTTAACGGTGACGCGCTGCCGGATGCTGAGGAGTCCATCGTGATAACAGGGAGCAGGTGTAAAGCCTCAGAATAGCACCAGCATTGTGGAGTCCAATATTAAAGCGCCTAAGACTAGTGCCTGTTGTCACTGAGTAAGCGTCCTATAAATCTCCCCCTACACACTCTTACTGGATCTGACACCCATATAGCTCAGTGACCGTAACGTATAAGTGTACAGTTTGGGCACCGCTTTGGAACAGAGTCTACAAGACGCGCGCGCAACGGCCTATATTTCAAGGATTTTCCCACGCACACACGGAGAACAAGAATGGGCCAGTGCAGTTCAAGGACACCCGAACAGTTTAACGAGTTTACGTCACTTACAACTATAAAGTTGTGTGAAAAACGCACTCCTGGCATTTCGCAAGGGAAATGGCGGTCGGACGTCTCTCCGTATGAAGCGGCAGCGGACAGACGGCGCCGCGGCTGCGGTTGTCACGACGACTGCTCTGGACTGGTGTATGTGGCAGATCCAACAGGCGGGGTGTGGATAGATAAAACCCTCGGTAGACAAAGGTGAGGCCGGCCCGTGGGTGTGAAGTTATGGTCGCTGTTGTTCTCGTTTCTCTCTGAAATCTATCCTGAGGAGGGTTTCTAAAGATGATGACGCCACAGTCAATAATCCAGTGCTGGAAGTATCTGGAATGCTTGGGATGGTGTGATAAAAATTCCTGGATATCTGAGGGAGACATGCCATACACTTTTTTTTTTGTTTGGTGTCCATTTACTGGAATGGAAAGATTGGAAGAAAAAAAATTATTTGAAGTCTTTTTCCAAGACATTTTATTATTTTTAAACCAGTCTACTTATGACTTCCTGCCAGGTCATGGTCATGCATGTGGTCAGCTGATAAATGTATTGGGAAGCCCATTCTTATTTCTTTAAACTTATGGTCACGTCCCAGCATGGCAACTTAACTGAGAACTTTAAATATTTTATTTAATAACTATGTTTTTGTTTATTTATTTTGCTGGAAGTTTAAGTTTCTATGTATTTCATGTGTCAATTGACATCTTTATTTTCTTTTGGATCTTAAACTAAACGGTGAATTGTATTTTATTTATTTTTCAGCCATGTTGAGCATGAGATTCTATTTTATTTAATCATGGAATATTTTGTTCAGTTTAAACGTGTACAGTATTTAAATGCATCATTTGCGCAGGACACCATTGAGACATTCTTAGCATATCTATTTGGGAGGTGTCCTGTAATACTTTGACCCAATAATCACACAGCTCTATGTAGATAAGCAAGATATAATACATCACTGAGTAAAGCAGACTCCATCTTAAGTAAACTCACGTTTACTAAGAGAAGAGTGTAAAAGACTTTGGTGTTTGTAAAACATCAGACGTTTACAATGGGCAATTCTGGATCCAGACACAAACCTGAAGCACGTATCCTCCTCCTAGGGCTTGACGGAGCTGGAAAATCAACTCTTCTTTACAAACTGAAATACAATGAGGACTTCCACACAGTTCCCACAATTGGATTCAATGTAGAAATGATCGAAGCCAAGAAGAACAGGGACAAAATCATCCTGACTGTGTGGGACGTTGGCGGTCAGATAAAGATGCGAGCGCACTGGAGGAACTTTTACCAAGACACAGCTGGAATTGTGTTCGTCGTGGACTCTTCTGATGTTAAGCGTCTGGATGAGGCCAAGGGCGTCCTGGAACAGACCTTAAAGAATGAGCACCTCAGGAGACTCCCGGTGGTAGTTCTTGCCAACAAGCAAGATATTGTAGGAGCTGCTACAGTAACCGAGATCACAGAGCAGTTTAACCTGAGAAAGAGTTGCAGTGAACGAGACTGGTTCATTCAGCCGTGTTCGGCGCTGACTGGAGCAGGTTTAGTGGATGGCTTCAGACGAATGGCACACCTGGCGAAAAAGACACCCGGTGAGGACAACAACATCAAAGAGACCGTGAAGTATATAAGATCGAAATCTGTTATGAAGAAATAGCCCACATGGTAACTTAAATCACTTTTATGGAAGGTTGTGTGACTGTACTATCCTGGTAAATATAGCTGGGCAGTTCATAATCATGTGCAACCCATGTGTTTAAATGAACTGCGTGCAAGATACTTAAAATCTACCTTCAGATATTAAGAAATTCATATAGTAACCTAAGTATATTGATAAATTTAAAGAAATGCCCTTGCAAACATCAAAACCTGTTAACTTACAAAGAGTTCCACTGTTCAGTTAGGTGATCTGAATGGGGAAAAAAGGGCACCATTAAAGATGCTACCTCGTTATAATTTATTAATAAATGTATATATGCAATGAAGAGTTTCATTTATAAAAAAAGGAACATTTTATTTTAGAACCACATTTACATAGTGTAATTTGTTCATAATCATGTGATTTGAATGAGTTGAGTAAAAGGTACCATAAAAGGTGCTGAATGTTACCTCGAGTCAGAATTAAGTGCAGTTACTACAGCATATGCAGTGAAAAAGAACTTGTTATTGTGCAAGTTACTTTATAGCACAAACTACCTTGAGATTTATGAATTGAAATGTTTTTCCTGTGACTACAGCATTTGCAGTAATGGCAAGGACCAAGATGAGATGCAATTCAACTTTTAATTTAGAAAAAAAAAAAAAAAAAACATCGTCAGTTTCAATTTCTCATTTTTAAAAGGCGGGGGGGGGAGAATGATTAGTCAAGCCCACTTCCCTCTTCTGAACTGAAAAGATCAGAAACCTTAAGGAACAGGCCATCCTTTAATGGAGGGAAGCTTTGAATCTCTGGAGCATTTTCTAACTCCACCTCATCTGGCACGGGACTCATTTCGGTCAAGTTGACGAACACCGGCTCCTCGGTAACTGATGCGGAGAAGACCTCAGCTGGGCTGAACTCTGAGTGTCCACTTGACCGGGTGGTAGTTCCTTGCTTTGGGAGCAGCACCAGAGGACCCAATGTAGCAATTGTCCAGTCTGTTATAAAGGGGGTGTTGGAGAGTGTTTTAGTGCCACACAACTCAAACGGGATAAATCTGGATGAATAAAGAAACATTAAAATCATGCAAACCGTCGCGCGATTCAGTTGCTCTCTTTGACAGACTGCCATATGAAGACTGCCTTGGCTGTAGGAGCGCTCTAAAGGGTTCTAATGACTGACCGGGTACCGCGTAAAAATCAGCAGGCCCAGGTTTTTGGGCCAAATTTGGCTGCTTAACAGGAGGGGCTAGTGTGATAAGGAAAGGCTTGATTGGCTCCGGCTCAGCCGCACCTTGTTTGGATGGCTCACAGCTGTTACACACCTCATCATTTCCATCCACAGACTGCCACCTGCACAGTTTATATGGGTTCTTGCATAAAGAACCACTGATTGATACCAAGATTTAAATTTGAGAAGTCTGTCATTACCTTCCATCAATAAAAGAACATGCTCGATTCTGAGCGCTTACAGAATAGGCAGCAGGGATGGCCTTTAGGTAACATGTGATGTACACCTGTTTCAAATAAAACCAGGAAGCAGTGCAGAATTAGACATTACATAGACAAAATAGTCTCCACCCAAAAGTGAAAATTGGCGTTTGCTCACCCTCATGTGGTTTCAAACCTGTATGACTTGTGAAAACATGATATTCAAACAGTATTGGTCATAAATTCATACAGGTTTAGAACATGAGGGTGAGTAAGTGCCTAAACTTAATTCAGTGAACTAACCCTTTAAAATTACAATATTCATCCTTGGGTGAACCATCAAATCAAACAAAGCAATCTTAAGTCCTGCTCACCAAGTTGCTTGTCAACTTGTAGAACCTGAAGGCGTCCAACTGCAGGTTTAGTTTGCCTTCACTCCTCTGCAAGAACCTGGAGTGGGAGTATGAACCCCTACTGTCTGAAAGACACCTGAAAGCGGTCTAGATGATTAGAGAAGCGCAAAAATACTGAAGTATACAAACAGACTGGTACACTTAAGGCTTTAACCATGGTTCAATGAACACTTATCCATGGAAACATTAATGCAAAAGATTCTTTGGATTAAAATGTTTTCTACGCTGGGAGTATAAAAGACTATGAACCGTTTTATAAGTCCCTTTCAATGCACTACAGCAGAGGACATGTTTGAAAACCCCTGTACTATAGGACTAATTTCATTCACCAAACTAGTTACAAAGACCAGCGCCTGGTTTCAGAGATAGGGCTTAGATTAAGCCAGGATTAGGCCTTAGTTGAATTAGGACATTTAAGCATCTTTTTTTATTAAACAAAATGTGCCTTAAACAAAACTGGTGCACATCCTGACAAATAGCACTGACATTAAGACATGCCAGTGCAAGTTGCTTTCAGTTAAGAGTTTGGGACTAGGTTTAAGCCTTGTCTGTGAAACTGGGCACAGGTTTTACAGGAACAGGTTTGTTTAAATCAATAGATGTTATAAAAATATTGCAAAGTCTGAATCCAAACTCACCCGTGATCTGCGAAGGAATATTTGATGTCATTAGCGTCAAAGTTAAACGTTGGCGTAGCCACACACCAGTCAATAAATGGAAGTAGAGGCAAGTGATTGCCCAAGGTAACTGATGCTTGAAGGTGTATCGCATCCCCAAGAAAATAGACATTTGAGCCCCTCTCATACTGCCAGTCATCTTAAACAACAAAACAATATTAGTGATAAGTAATTCTGAAGCAGAACTTGGCAAGTTTAAACACTATACCACTCATCAGTCGGAGGGTAAAGTCCAGATAATCTGTGGCCGACATAGTGGAAGCAAATGGAAGCCAAGTGGGTGCCACTGCCGCACTGTCAACGTTATACCTCCTTAAAAGGGTTTGAGGGGAAAAAATAAAAAATAAAATAATAATATTTTAAGAGCGCTAATCGGTCACTAAGAAGTCTGAGGTTGGACAGCTTACCTCCGGAATTGGCACTGAACTGGTATGACTGCGCCATCTTGGCGAAGCACACCATCAGAAGAAGGTAGAGGCGCGTACACAAGGACATTTGAATATACCAGAGAGTCCTCAGTTACCTGTGACAAGACAAGTGAAACCCATAATGTGTTGGTAGCAAACCATTTAGGGAAACTAGTAGTATTATTGGTGTAGCTCAGTGGTTCCCAGTTAAACCCACCAGCTGATTGCCAGCTAGCCTTCTAGTCAGACTAAGGTCCAGTTTACACCTGGTATTAAGATGGGGTTTGGTCAAATTACTAGGGAGACACAGCCATTTACACGGTGTTAATCCATCTCTTTTGTCCACTTCTGGTTGACAAATCACATCTTAAATACCAGGTGTAAAACAGGGCCTAAGTGGAGCGGGGTAAAAACTCAACAGAACTTACAGATAATTTGGTTCCACAATCTTTGAAATAAGCAAAGATAGCAAACTGTGATTCTCCAGTTTGCACAGCTCCACATGAAGCTGCGGACACTTTGTTGAGCAATGATTGTTGACCCAACCACAGCTCATCAGCATAGACGAGAAAACCCGAGGCAAACAGGTCTGCGTTCATCACGACCTCTATCGCTTCGTCGTGGCAATACACGGACACGGTTTTCTGACGTTGTTGTGTAACAGGGTCGTTCACTTTAGGAGGACTTTGTGAAATTGCCGCCTGAAACTGGCTGTTCAACAGCTGCTGGTTTGCCAAATAGCCTTCTTGCTGGAATGTACGAGGGTACATGCGAGGATAACATTCAGTGAGGAGTGATATCATAAGAAAGACAGTAATGCACCATATTAATGTGCTACTTAGCCCCATCTTGCCTACTAAATAATTATATCACACACAAATCCGGCTTCTCGACCACACGAATGAAAAACCTTGTAAGGCGCCCTTTTTAACACGCATGACTGAAAACGCCTCATCACTCGCCCAAACCACCTACACCTGATTCCCATTTATTCAGGCCAATTAGGTTTCATGCAAATATGTATAAGCAATTATGTTAATGCACAGCGTTGGCTATGCTGTGGCATGTTTTAAAATACCTCTATTATAAATCTTCTGATGAAAAATAACATTAACATGAAGTTTTAGGTTAAAATGTGAATTGTGTGCGTGTTGTACAGCTTTTGAACTTCACATGCAGTGACAAATGAACTTTTCAAAGTACAAATATTCCATGTGAACTTATGCAGTAACTAAGTACATTAAAAATAGAATTTTAAATATAGTTTTAGGTGGAGTAAAGGATTTCACATAGCAAGAAACTGCTTGCAACACACTAACAAGAACCTTTTAAGTCTATGTATAATATGAATAAATACATAAAGCCATTCAAAATACATTTTGTGTGGTATAATAGTCTCTTACTGAAAACGATACACTCAGAAATACAAACGCCATCACTGGGACAGCACAGCACGTCCTGATTTTGCAGAATACACGTTCCTCTGTCAAAATATTTTGTTGATCCTGGAACAACATTCCGGACTAAAAATGTAGTGTTAACCCCATAAGTTATCCTTAAAACCAGAGGGAAATGATATGTGAATAACACTGATGTAAAAGCATCTAACCCTGGTTGTAAGCTTAAACCTGACATGTACGGTAAATTTGTCCCTCAAATCTGATTGGTTAATTGGAATTTCGCTGCAGGATCAACAAAGATGTACCATTTAGGTACTAATATGTACCTTTGAGGAACTATGCACTCTTTAGGTACAAAGGTATACCTTTTGAAAGGGTGACAGCTTTTGTACCTTTTTTTCCTGTGGGTGTATATTCATAACTCTATCAATCAAATGCATTTCAAACAAATTAGTGAATTTCATGTCACTGTGATATAACTAGCTTCTTTTTTTTTGGCTATCATGTTAACAACACATCCTGAGCAATTCTTTCACAGTAATCATTTAAAGTATTTAAACAAAGGAGACATGTAGAAATCAATGGGTTTATTTTGGGTTATAAAAAGTCTAAGGCAGAGAAGATAGAGAAATAGACTACAATGTTAAAAGGCACAATAAATTACTACGTTTCCTCTGCTGTGCCACATAAAAATACAAAAGCCTTCCCTCCACAAAACTGGAGCGTTGTTTATCATTAAGGCAGACTTTTTAGTTTGAGGTCTTCAAACAGAAATCTGAAGTTTGTGAAAGAGAGAGTCAAATACAAGTTGATATATATATATATATATATAAAAAAAGTTTCTTGTTCTACAATGAAAACTTGAGAAAAAAATGCACCATAACAGACATAAAGCGGCCAGATCGGCAAATCCTTTCAGTTCTTATTTCTGTGTTTATGGCATGAGGTATCAACTGGCAGGTGGACAGCTTTGTGCTGTTGCTTTTTCGATTATACATCATGACAGTGGTTCTTATTTTTCCCCCAGCAGAAACGTCACAGGAACAGGATAAAAGCCTGACAAGACAGATTTGAATTGTTAGTTTCAGTTTTGTAATGTTCAGCATTTAATCAAATGCAATTTGATACATCGTTTTATCCTTACCAATAGCAGATGGCCGTCGTGGACCCTCACAAGAAGGAGCAAACCTTCTGTGTCCTGAAGGGGTTGGTGCTTGAAGACACACCGGTCAGCAGGGGATCTTGAAGGGCGTTTTGAATGCAGAACTGCTGAAGCTCTGCAGCCGCCTGAGAAACCTAAATAACCAAAATTACACAACATGTCACAAATGTTTGGAAACTGTGGGAACATTAAATCAGACAATCACACAATCAGCTGCAATGCTAAAAACAAACTCATATAAACAGATGTGAACACAGCATGTGAAACACACACATGTGAAAATGGATGTAGCCAAGAAATACACACTACTCTGATATTGCATTTCTCATATAAAGTGAAAATATAAAGGTTACACTTTATATTAAGATATAATCATTACAGTGTAATTATATATTCAAGTACTGAGTAATATTAATTAACTACATGTACTTAGGGTTTGGGTTAAGGTTAGTTGCATGCAATTATGCATAATTTACTGTTCTTATTATGGTAAGTACATGAAACATGTAACAAGGCCACTAAAATAAATTGTAATGAGAATCATCTTAAAAATAAAAATTTTATTTAAAATAAATAACAAATATAATAAATATAATACATTTGGATTCATATAAGTTACATATAACAAGTACTAGAATAAAAAAATACGTAATATAGCGTAATCGACACATTTGTAATATATTTGTTCCTACAGCATTAATAGGGTATTTATATTTGTAAACACACATCCGCTTTTTAATTTTTAGGCCCTCACATTAAGATGGTCATATTTGGGGGTCTATGGGATCTAAAAACCTCTGGTCTAGATAAACTAACGTTAACGTTACCCATCTTAGCTAGCTAGACCTGGTATAAATCAAATATTTCAGTGCTTCCCCACCAAAGTCTGTTAAATATTCAGTTTGTTCAATAGATATTTAACGTTATACTGCTTGACTGGAAAATAAAACTATTTTAATACATCATCTGAGAAGCCGCTAAAACAAAGCTAACGAGTTACAGGTCCACGCCCAAGCTCAACCCGGCTGCTAACTCACTAGCTTCAGTCTCATCAGAAATCAAACCGCTCATAGTAACCAACCGACCTTTACTCTGTTGATGTTTGCTTCGAAGCGCAACTGCTGAACGACTTTCTTCATCGCAACAATGTTTGATGAGCCCGACATGATATCTGATATTTCCAAACGATTTGCCACCACGAAGACAAAAGTTGTAAAGTAGGCAGTTTCCGGTTTGGTTCAGTCCGGAAGTAACGTTACACAAGTGAAACGATTCCGTTCGCATCATTTCGAACCATACCATTGCGAAGACTGCACTTATGAATATTAATGAGGTTAAGTCTTCAGCGTACTAGGATTGGTTCGTTCGTTAGCGCCCGCGACAGCCATTCAGCAAATCAGTTAAGGTTACTGGGCAAATGTAATTAATATTCATAATCAAATCATTCGTATTGGACATCATAACATACAACATACACGCCACCTTATGGCAATTAGATGCAATACACTATTCATTCTTTTTTTCTTGCTTACGCTTCTTTATATTGTAATAACATCTTTATATAGTAAAAAAACAAAACAAAAAAAAACATTGTGTATAACAAAACAGGACTTGTTATGGATACTATTGAACAAGACAGTCCAATAAAATGCGTCCTACACTAAGTTTTAGTAAGATTGGTTTGCCTTATTCACAAAGCACAACTGATTGGTAGATCTTTCAAAACAATGTCCCCCACAGCAACCTTTGAAGTACTATATAGGCTAGTCCCCATTTCCTGTCAAAACACTTAGGATTTCACCTGAGAGATTTCATTCGTCCCATGATCACTCTATTTCAGTTTTCGCTGAAACTTTGCTTTAAATTTATCCTGTCTTCGTCAGCCTGTTCACGATGTTTTTCTACCCTACGGTGCTCAATCATCGGACTGGGTGCTTTGCCACGATATGGTGAGTTCTCATTTCTTTCCGAGAGTTCGGCCTATTATTGACTGTTTGTGTGAGAAAGTGTGCTTATAATCATTGCATGCCCTTGCATGGCAAACCCATAATTAGGATAAATGTTATAATCTGTCCATTTTAAAAGGTCTAATCCCAAAACGGAGGCATAGCTATCTAACTAAATATAAATATTTTCAGGTTGGCGGCCACTAAAGGACGAAAGATCAGTCGGAGAGATATGCTTAAAGTCAATGTCCAGCTCACCTGGTAAGTAGCAGCCTATCCTTTCTGTGAACAAAATAAAATAAAAAGACGTGAATAATTTTCTACATGAACGCATTAAAGATAATAATATATTTATTCCTTTTTATTGAATAAAATTAATGATAATAATAATAATAATAATAATAATAATAATAATAATAATAATAAAAGAAATTAATGGAGTTATTCTCAAACAGCAATGACATCATGGATTACGTGTTGGTCAGAGTCCCGCCCCCGATGTCAGGATTGCCCCGGCCCCGTTTCTCCCTGTACCTGTCCTCCCAGCTGCAGTATGGAGTGGTGCTCGTCTACCACAGACAGTGTGAATTTCTGTTAGGTGGGCTGGTTCCATTTGTCAAAAATACTCATTCATAATCTTTTTTTATTAATTTTTTTTATATACTAATACATTTTTTACTTAAGATTGATTTAATTGGAAGACATAACACAATAATGTTTTTGTTTTTTTTTGCTGTTTTGACTGCATCTTTATCCTTTAAACCTCATCCTTCCCTCGGGTCATTTTGACCCGAAACTATTTTTTTTAAATTTTCTTTTAAATAATACAAATTGAGTGTTCATCAGAGTCTCCAAGACCGTAGGACTTTTGTCACACTTGAACCAAAAATTTGACTGGATTCGAGGAGTTTATGTGGTTGAATTCTGGGAGTTTATCCGCACGCTGTTGCCGTGCAGATGAGTGGCTGGAACGCATTGAGAGTTTTCTATTTTGGTTGAAAATAGAGTGTAATGTAAGTGGCCCTAAAGTAAATAACTAATGATTTTTCACACGTAAATGAATCAATCAAAACTTAATTTAGCTGGACTATAACTTTTTTTTTTAGAGCTGATGTACAGCCAAAACAATATCTCTTCCATTAATTTCCTATTATCACTGTAAAGCTGCTTTGAAAAGCGCTATTTAAATAAAGGTGACTTGACTTGAAATTTAAAAAATTCAAAAATCCTTCCCTCGCGGATCAATGTGCGATCAATTCCTCATAGGAATGAATGGAATGCGAGGAATGCTTCAGTATACATAGAAAAACCTTAAAATGCTCAAAATTCAAACTAAAATTGCATACTGAAGAGAAACTGACTTCAGGATCCAGCAGAACAGCTCATTTGCTCCATATAGAGCTAATAAGGCCATCTAGTGGCAAGAGTCATGAAATATGTTATATGATCTTTTTTCCACAAGAGGTTGGCAAAGACACCCAATGTGAGATATTCTGAGCTGAATTAAAAGGGTTATGCGTGAAATTGAGTTATTTTGAGCTGAAGTTGAAAGAATATGAAGAATGTGCTTAAATTACTATTTATATATTATTAATTGATAAAATCTAGTAATTTAAAGGTAAATAAAATAAAAATCCACTTATTATCCATTTATTATTAGCGAAAATGAAATAAAATAGGCTTTCTGGACAATTTTTAGGGCTTCGGGCTAAGAACCAGCTGGGGAAGGATTTGTTACAAAATGCTAGGGAAGGATGAGGGTTAAAGGGATAGTTCACCCAAAAATGAAAATTCTGTCATCATTTACTCTCTTTCATGTCGTTCCAAACCCGTAAGACTTTCGTTCATCTTTGGAACACAAATGAAGATCATGTATCATGTATCATTTAGAGATTTTGACATGCCCATGATTATTTGGTGTTTCTCTTAATTGTGTCTTTTTCTCAGAGGACACTCAGTGGGCGATTGACAGACTGTTCCGCACTAAACGGAAAGCTAACATTGATTTGATGGATAAAGAAACCAGGTCAGGCACGATTTCATTTCTTAGACACGCTTCAATATGAACACCCTTTATATTGTCATAATGTCAGATGAAATATCAAGTGCTATAGATGAATTCAACCATTATGTCTGAGGAAAAACATTGCCTCTGATCCTTTAAACAATGCCCGTTGCACTTTATTTTACAGTACGTTTACTTTCAGTGTACTTACCTACTGGTTAATATAAGGTAACTACATGGGTTAAGGTTAGGTTTAGGGGTAGGTTCAGGGTTAGTACCTAGTTATTACAATAAGCACATATGTACATGGGGAACAAGACTGAAAAATAAAGTGCTACCCAATGCCCTTTGGATTTAATACTTCAGAGTTATTTATTTATTTTGATTTATTAGTTCATTTAACAGGGACAGTGCACATTAATAAACATTTCTGTAATTGCGTCAGAATTATTTTTTATCTGTAGTTCCTGTACAGAATGTCACAGCATCACCCTAAAAAAGTCAAAATTACAAAAATTATTTAAATGAACATATCATGTTATTTTTTTTTTATTTGTAGAACATTGCCGAAACAGATTGTGAATAAAAAAGGAATGCAATAATTTACAAATCTTATAAACTTATATTTTATTCACAATAGAATATAGATAACATATCAAATGTTGAAAGTGAGACATTTTGAAATGTCATGCCAAATATTGGCTCCTTTTGGATTTCATGAGAGCTACACATTCCAAAAAAGTTGGGACAGGTAGCAATAAGAGGTCGGAAAAGTTAAATGTACATATAAGGAACAGCTGAAGGACCAATTTGCAACTTATTAGGTCAATTGGCAACATGATTGGGTATAAAAAGAGCCTCTCAGAGTGGCAGTGTCTCTCAGAAGTCAAGATGGGCAGAGGATCACCAATTCCCCCAATGCTGCGGCCAAAAATAGTGGAGCAATATCAGAAAGGAGTTTCTCAGAGAAAAATAGCAAAGAGTTTGAAGTTATCATCATCTACAGTGCATAATATCATCCAAAGATTCAGAGAATCTGGAACAATCTCTGTGCGTAAGGGTCAAGGCCGAAAACCATACTGGATGCCCGTGATCTTCGGGCCCTTAGACGGCACTGCATCACATACAGGAATGCTACTGTAATGGAAATCACAACATGGGCTCAGGAATACTTCCAGAAAACACTGTCGGTGAACACAATCCACCGTGCCATTCGCCGTTGCCGGCTAAAACTCTATAGGTCAAAAAAGAAGCCATATCTAAACATGATCCAGAAGCGCAGGCGTTTTCTCTGGGCCAAGGCTCATTTAAAATGGACTGTGGCAAAGTGGAAAACTGTTCTGTGGTCAGATGAATCAAAATTTGAAGTTCTTTTTGGAAAACTGGGACGCCATGTCATCCGGACTAAAGAGGACAAGGACAACCCAAGTTGTTCTCAGCGCTCAGTTCAGAAGCCTGCATCTCTGATGGGATGGGGTTACATGAGTGCGTGTGCATGGGCAGCTTACACATCTGGAAAGGCACCATCAATGCTGAAAGGTATATCCAAGTTCTAGAACAACATATGCTCCCATCCAGACGTCGTCTCTTTCAGGGAAGACCTTGCATTTTCCAACATGACAATGCCAGACCACATACTGCATCAATTACAACATCATGGCTGTGTAGAAGAAGGATCCGGGTACTGAAATGGCCAGCCTGCAGTCCAGATCTTTCACCCATAGAAAACATTTGGCGCATCATAAAGAGGAAGATGCGACAAAGACCTAAGACAGTTGAGCAACTAGAAGCCTGTATTAGACAAGAATGGGACAACATTCCTATTCCTAAACTTGAGCAACTTGTCTCCTCAGTCCCCAGACGTTTGCAGACTGTTATAAAAAGAAGAGGGGATGCCACACAGTGGGAAACATGGCCTTGTCCCAACTTTTTTGAGATGTGTTGATACCATGAAATTTAAAATCAACTTATTTTTCCTTTAAAATGATACATTTTCTCAGTTTAAACATTTGATATGTCATCTATGTTGTATTCTGAATAAAATATTGAAATTTTAACCGTGCACTGGGGCGGTTTGCAGCCGAGTGTGAAGCGGCCGGGATGAGAATCAGCACCTCCAAATCCGAGGCCATGGTTCTCAGTCGGAAAAGGGTGGCTTGCCCACTTCAGGTTGGTGGAGAGTATTTGCCTCAGGTGGAGGAGTTCAGGTATCTTGGGGTCTTGTTCACGAGTGAGGGAAGGATGGAACGGGAGATTGACAGACGGATCGGTGCAGCTTCTGCAGTAATGCGGTCGATGTACCGGTCTGTCGTGGTGAAGGAGCTGAGCTGTAAGGCGAAGCTCTCGATTTACCGGTCAATCTACGTTCCTACTCTCACCTATGGTCATGAGCTGTGGGTCATGACCGAAAGGACAAGATCCCGGATACAGGCGGCTGAAATGAGCTTTCTCCGCAGGGTTGCTGGGCGCTCCCTTAGAGATAGGGTGAGAAGCTCAGTTACTCGGGAGGAGCTCAGAGTAGAGCCGTTGCTCCTCCACATCGAGAGGAGCCAGTTGAGGTGGCTCGGGCATCTATTTCGGATGCCTCCTGGACGCCTTCCCGGGGAGGTGTTTCGGGCATGTCCCACCGGAGGAGGCCCGGGAAGACCTAGGACACGCTGGAGGGATTATGTCTCCCGGCTGGCCTGGGAACGCCTCGGGTTCCCCGAAGAGCTGGAGGAAGTGGCTAGGGAGAGGGAAGTCTGGCCGTCTCTGCTTAGACTGTTGCCCCCGCGACCCGGTCCCGGATAAGCGGAAGATAATGGATGGATGGATGGATATTGAAATTTGAAACTTCCACATCATTGCATTCTGTTTTTATTCACAATTTGTACAGTGTCCCAACTTTTTTGGAATCGGATTTGTCAAAAGCACAAAACATTAGGTGAGAGCAACAGGACAAAGATTAAAAATATGAATGAAAATGAGATTCAGAGCTTGAGGCATATAAGATATGTCTCACATTTACAGTTTCCTCAACGTCCTCCTCCTTCTTTTCAGGCAGAGTCACATGATCCCTGATGCTGCTGCGCTATTTGATGAAACCGAGGGGGCGAGGGATCCGTTCTTTGGAGTTATGGAGAGCGGGTACGGCCTGCCAAGTCCAAGCAGCTTCATTCAGGTGGATGTAACTCAGAGACTCAAAGAAACACTAAAGTTCTGCCATACACTACCATTTAAAAGGATCTTTTTTTTAAATAAATACTTTTATTCAGCAAGGGTGCATTAAATTGATCAAAAGTGTAACAGTAAAGACTTAAAGAGTTATATAAGCTGTATAGCGGTTTCACAAGAATATTAAGCAGCATAACTGTTCATCATTGATAATAGGAAATGTTTTCTTTGAGCAGTAAATCATATTAGAATACATTCAGTGACACTGAAGACTGGAGTAATGATGCTGAAGCTTTGATCACATGAATAAATTACATTTTAAAATAGAATAAAATAGAAAACAGTTCTTTGAAATTGTAATAATATTTCACATTATTACTGTTTTTACTATATTTTTGATCAAATAAATGCACCCTTGGTAAGCACTTTCAAAAACATTAAAAATCTTACTGACACCAAACTTTTGAACAGGTAAAGCACAAATTATGTTGTTTATTATTTTATTATTTAACAATGAAGTTAAGTCATGTGTAGTCTAACCTCTCACACTGTGCCTCAGCGAATGGAAGAGGTTTCACCAGAGCATGTCTCGCCCATTAGAGAACCAACACCACCTTCAGATGGTGAGCTCTTAATAGTTTGCACGGAAAAGTGATACATTATCATTTGCGGCACACAGTTACACATATCCATTGTCTTTCAAATGATGCTATTTACAAATGATAAGCACCAGCAATAAGGACAAATCTAGAAATGTAAGTTTATTTTAAAGCTCCTTATTTCCCCTCTAGGCATCACAGCCAGTCAGGAGTCCATCACTCTGACAGAAAGAGAACCAGTCATCATGCCTGAGCCAGAGGTACAGCTGTGAGTCACTGCTATCATCACTGCCTGAACTCCAGTTGTGTTTATCCACGATGCCGTCTCTCTGTTTCCTCAGTTTGAAGGAACAGATCTGCAGGAGTCCAACCTGGTCGAACTACTGCTGGAGCAGCCAGATCACTTTCTTGAGCGTGAGTGACGGCGACATGCTGCTTTCACTCAAACCCATAATTATGTGCAGTAATTATCCTGGTGCCAGATAAAGATACAGATTCTACTTGCACAAACTAATGAATCTAATAAAACATGCCCTGGTTACATTTCAAAACATGCCAAGAATATGTCATGTTTATATTTCATATTTCCAAAATCTCTCTCTCTCGCTCTCTCTCTCTCTCTCTCTCTCTCTCTCTCTCTCTCTCTCTCTCTCTCTCTCTCTCTCTCTCTCTCTCTCTCTCTCTCTCTCTCTCTCTCTCTCTCTCTCTCTCTCTCTGTCTCTCTCTCTCTCTCTCTCTCTCTCTCTCTCTCTCTCTCTCTCTCTCTCTCTCTCTCTCTGTCTCTCTCTCTCTCTCTCTCTCTCTCTCTCTCTCTCTCTCTCTCTCTCTCTCTCTCTCTCTCTCTCTCTCTCTCTCTCTCTCTCTCTCTCTCTCTCTCTCTCTCTCTCTCTCTCTCTCTCTCTCTCTCTCTCTCTCTCTCTCTCTCTCTCTGTCTCTCTCTCTCTCTCTCTCTCTCTCTGTCTCTCTCTCTGCTATATATATATATATATATATATATATAAAATGATTTTTTAATTTACATTTTTTATGTCAATTAAGCAAGCACATTACTCATTACCTTATTGCTAAAATGTTAATGCTAAAAAGAAAGCATTATTTATATTTCATAATGAATGTCAAGTATGTATACTTCACTGTAGCTTTTTGTGCTTGCTTTAAACTATGCTCATTTAAATAAATAAATAAATAATAAAAATACTTTATAAAATGTCAAGTATTTATAGTTCAATGTAGCTTTGTGCTGGTTTTAAACTGCTCATTTAAATAAAAAATATGTAAATTTAATTTTTAAATAATTAAAAATACTATATTATTTTATTTTATTAATTCAAATACTATATAAAATGTGAAGTATTTATACTTCATTGCAACTTTTGTGTTGGCTTTAAACTATGCTCCTTTAAAAAAAAAAATGTAGAAAAACATACAAATAAAATAATAATAATAATTAAAACATACTCTTTTGTTATTGCAGTAATAAGAATCTAATAAGAATCACCATTAAGAATAATGAGGCAACTCAAAAATAAAACATCTATATTTGTTATGATCATGAGAATGTGTTCATGTCAGGTTTGGTGAGATTTGCCCAAACACTCATTATAAGTCAGTGCTCATTTCATGTGGTTTTATCATTTATCCCTGTGCGGTTTCTGTCATGTTGTATCTTGTTTTATAACATGGAGACATTATAAATCAGTTTTAGGTTTAAATTTGAGAAGGGAATGTTTTTTCGCAGGTGAAGATGAGAGGCAGCTGGAAATAGACAGAGAAAGAGAGCAAATAGAGAAAGAGACAGAAGAGGACAGACAGCCGAGGATGCCTGATGAAAGAGAGCAAGAGAGAGCAGCACTTGAGAGAGAGGCAGCGAGAGATCTGACAACATCAGTCTCTTTAGATCTGTACGTTTAGACAACTGCACTTCAGAAACTTGTACTTACGCCTTCTTCAAGTATGCTTTCAGTAAACAAAAGATACTAAAAATGGAAAACTTCCCATTTTGAAAAGAACGCTTTTAGGGTTGATGGCTTTAAATTCCACTTGAAATCTAAATCTTGAATCCAGAATCTCTTTCTCTAGTTTTCACCTTGGTTAGTCCATAGTTAGGGCTACACTATTAACCATATTTTAATAATGATCATGATTTCTGCTTCTCTCAGTGAACTAAGCATCGTTATAATCGCAATTGTTAAATATATCCTTTTTATTTTGATATTTCATTACCTTGCACTGATAGCAAGCCTCCAGAAATGGATACATTTTCCACCCAGACTTTTGAAACACCAAAAACTTTGGGCCCTATTTTAACCATCTGTGCAAATAGTCTAAAGTGCACGGCACAGGTGCATTTAGGACGTTTCCGAATCCACTTTTGCTAATGGTCGGTGAAATGGTCGGTGTGCCCGTTGCATGATATAAAAGGGTTGTACCTAGTCTCTTAGGCCCCGTCCACACGAAGCCAGAGCTTTCCCTATCTGATCTTTTTTTCCCCTTCGTCTCAAGAAATATCTGCGTACACACGAGAGCACTGAAACCGACTCAAAACTATGTAGTATACATGCCACGCCTACACCTACCCCAACCCTAAACCTACCCTTACAAGAATGCAAATACAGTAATAAAATAATGCAATATTGATGTGCGCATGCCCAGTGCCCGTAGCTGTATCCCTTCTAGTCCGCGTAGGATGTCGTGTGATGACATCACCATTTCACAAAATATACGGATTGGCTGCACACACGAAAACGCAAGGGTGTCGGTTTCAGATTTATCCACTGTGGGACCCGTTTTAAAATAATATCGGTTTCAGGCTCCTAAAACGGTGGATCCGTGTGGACGAAACACTGATACGATAAAACATTTTTTACGTATACAGCTAAACGCGTCTCTGTGTGGACGGGGCCTTAATGAGTCATGAGCGTGTTTTGGGCAAAACTTGCAATAAAACAATCAGAGTCTCATCTCCCATTCCCTTTAAAAGCCAGTTGCGCTTACATCATGGCGGATTCGTTATTTACATGGAAGAATTTGCGAGCGGAAAGACGAAAGCGCTTCTCCAAAGACGAATCCTTTTATTTTTAATATTTAAAAATGTTTGTGTGCTGCTGCATGTCCCTGTGTGTGTAACGTGCGTGTGTGTGAGAGTGTGCGCGCGTTGTGGACCTGCCTATAGGCAGATATTACTAACGCGCTTTTTAAATATAAAAAAAAAATATTGTGCTATTGACTTTAGACCAGGTTTTTGTTGGTCAATGGGACAGTCGTTTTCAGTTGCCTCAAAATAGCAACGCATCAACAATCCACTTGAACACACCTTGTTTTCAGACCAGCACGCCCATGGGCGCACACATGGGTGCAAATGCATTTGCTATTTAAACAACATGGCTCTGGATCCGAAAAAGATAACTGCGTCTGGCTGAAACTAGCACTTGCGCCGGGTGTATGATAGGGCCCTTTATGTCTATTCTGCTCAAATGAGAGTTCAGTATAACCAGTATGTGGTCCTTCACAAGGCCGATTGTGCTATTTGCTACTAATCAATCTCTGATCAAACCCTCTCAGTAGCCATGTTTCCATCCACTATTTTTATGATAATTTTTGGTGTATTGCAACAACAAAAAAAGCTGGATGGAAATGCCAAGATGCACATAAAAAACATATGCGCTCAATTGAGGCAGCTAATTTTTTTATCCAATAAGAAGACATGCCCATAAACAACAAAACATAAACAACAGCTGTTTATGCCCATAACATTTGTTTATGCCCATAAACAACTTATCTTCGATAAGAAGACATGCCCATAAACGACAATAGAAACGCCTTTACAGAATAAATCCCTCAGTGCGCAACAAAAATCTGATGTGATTTTGCCTCAACAGAGGATGTGATTGGATAACTGGATTAACCCGCTAGCGGATCAGTTTCATTGCACAGCATCTCAAATGTTGTTTGATCTTTCTGAAATGCCTGAGCCAAAGTCTGTAATCAGAATGATTTGGTGTATGGACCATTCAGAACCGTCTCACATGATTGCATTCCCTAACACAAACATCCGAATCCGAATCCAAGAAGGGGTCGGGGGGTTACAAATGTTTTAGTGATATACACAAAATTGGAGTAAGTTCAATTCGCAACTTTGGATGGAAACATAGCTAGTCCCAATCTAATAAATCCAAACATGAATTTTGACTTAATTGTTGGTGATTATGGCTATGCATAATCTGTGCCACAATACAATATAAGTCATGAATAAAAAATTTTAAAAATTGTAATAATTGGAAATAATATTAGGAATTTCACAATTTTAGCTTTTAAAAGAAGCTTCTTAAAGGGTTTGTTCACCCAAAAATTCAAATTAGCCCATGATTTACTCACCCTCAAGTCATCCTGAGTGTATATGACATTCTTCTGAGTTACATTAAAAAAGTCCTGGCTAATTCAAGCTTTAATAGCAGTAACTTTTAAAAGTGCATCATAAAAGTGCTCCACATGGCTCCGGGTGGGTTAATAAAGGCCTTCTGAAGCGAAGCGATGCGTTTGTGTAAGAAAAATGTCAATATTTAAAACTTTATAAAGTAAATTATCTAGCTTCTGGCCGATCGCCTTCCTTATTCAATTTACGGAAAAAGTGTAGTGCCTCTCACAGTTCAAAATGCTTACGCTACGTCTGACGAGTTTAACTGGTGTGCAATGTGGTCAGATGCATCGATTTGCTTCAGAAGGCCTTTATTAAGCCCCCCGGAGCCGTGTGGAGCAGTTATGATGGATAGATGCACTTTTATGGACCTCAAAAACAGAGCAGAACAGTTACTGCTATTATAAAGCTTGGATTAGCCAGGACTTTTTTAATATAACTCCGATTTTATTCGTCTGGAAGAAGAAATGTCATATACACCTAGGGTGACTTGAGGGTAAGTAAATTATGGGGTAATTTTCAATTTTGGGTGAACTAACCCTTTGAGGTTTTACCAACTTTCATTAGAGAGTGTGTTAATGTATATGATAAATAGGCTATAATAAATCAGGAAACTAGATGAGGTCAAATAAACCCTACGTATGAGATGACGTTCACTTCATTTGTGCTTGCGTGAAAGTGCAACAATTCTGATTTAAATGTCAAATGAGAACAACCATGATTATTAACTGTGATTTATATTTTCTAATCAAAATAATCGTGATTATCATTTTAACCATTATCATGCAGCCCTATCCATAATCAAGCTGACAAGTGTGTTTTTAAAGTGCAAGCTTTTTAATATGTCGAGCGCCTATTTCATGTTTAAAAATGAAATGCATAAAAAAAAAAAAAAAAGAACTCTTAGTGTCAGATTCACTAAAAAGGGCAAATTAGTGTGAGAGTACAATTCCAAAAAAGCGCGATAGAAGTGAAAAGTTCAGCGCGTGATCTACTGACTATAAGACCTGCTCTAAGACCTGCTTTTTCGGGGCGGTAAATAATGGCGCAAACACCAGTAAATTGACTAGCACAAACCTCAGTAAATCACCTTGCATGATTCATTTAAATACTCTCCTCCCATAAATTTTGTGTCTGAAAGGGAAACTCCTACAAATACATATGCAATAAGGACAGCCGCAACAATAACACTGTCCGCACCTTTTTGGCACTTATTTTTTACTGCGTGTCTTTAGTAAATCCTGACAGTAGTTTTTTAACACCAAAAGAGGGTTTACGCTGGTGCATGATAAATCTGGCTCTTAATGTTATATACGGGTTGAAAAACACCAAACTTATGCTCTAAGATTATGATTTCCCAGGGCGCAAATCACTGGTGCATCAAGCCAGGAAGTTGTCCTGCTGCCTGAGGAGGATTTGGGGCTGCCTATGGAGATGCCTGTGTTAGAGGAAAGAGAAAAGACGCCAATATCCGTATCTGTACCCATACCATCCCCTCCACCTGGCATAGAGGAGGAAATGGCCGTTGAACCAGAGAGAGAGAGGGCGGTGAGAGAAAGGAGCCCTCTTCTTGAGGTGTGTTAGGTTGTGAGGTCTGTCTTGATACTACATCAAAGTATTTGACACATTTGTCATCAACCCTAATCCCATCTGTCCCTTTGTCAGCCTGCTGTAGTGAGGCCTGAATCTCCTAAAGAGAAGAGGAAGAGGAGGAGACAGCTGCTCTTCATTGATGAACATACACAGATATCGCAAGAGGAAATGAGGGCCCGTATTGATGATGCGGATACAGAGACCAGGCCTATGGTAAGTCCAGAACAGTTTGTATTCTTCAAGTCTGCATTATTTTTGTCAATAAAATTGGTGTCAATTGTGTTTTTTCTTCTAGGCGACACTCATCATACCACCCTTTGAAAAGAGGGGTGCTAAAGAACTTCTTGGGAACCCTTGCATGAGTAAGTCAGCGAATCTCACAAAGAAATGGTCGAGTCATAATTCACCCTAAAATCATAATGGGCCCTATCATACATCCGGTGCAATGCGACGCCTTGCATCACGTTTTTTTGCTAGTTTCAGCCCGACGCAGTTATCATTTTCATGTCCAGCACCACGTTGTTTAAATAGCAAATGCACTCGCGCACATCTGTACACATGGGTGTGCTGGTCTGAAAACAAGGTGTGTTCAGGCACATTGTTGGTGCGTTGATATTTTGAGACAACTGATAACGACTGTGCCATTGACCAACAAAACCTGGTCTAAAGTCAATAGCGCAGTATTTTTGTGTTATTTAAAGGGTGCATAGTAATATGCGCCTATAGGTGGGTGCACAACGAGTGTACACTCTGCTTATTACACACACAGGGATGCACAGCAACACACAAACATTTTTAAATATTAAAAACAAAAGGATTCCTCTCTGGAGAAGTGCTCAGTCTTTCCACTCGCAAATTCCGCCATGTATACAGTGAATCCGCCATGGTGCAAGCACAACTGGCTTTTAAAGGGAATGGGAGATGAGACTCTGATTGGTTTATTGCATTGTAACAATGTTCACGTGTATAGGGTAGAAGGAGGCGGGAACCAGCGAACATTTAAAAACTTTAATCCAAAAATAAAACAAACCATAACGTCGGCGGCAGCCCCTCACGGACGATTGCCGCCTAAAAACAAAACAAAACACAATAATGGCGGCAGCCCCTCACAGCCAACTGCCGCCTACATACAAAACAAAACCAAACATAAACTCCAGGCCTGGTCCTCTCTCGTCTTGCCATGTCGTCGCTCCTCCTTTTATACTCCCGTCACTCCTCCATGAGGCGAGGCCGGTGTGGCGCACAGCTGACACTCATTAACATTCGCCACCCGCTCTCCCCCGCCTCGCCACATGCATGTTACGCCCAAAACATGACTCGTTAAGAGACTAGGTACAACCCTTTCGGACCATGCGCCTGGCGCAATGACTGTTTTTCCGTCATTAGCAAAAAAGGATTCGGACACTGAAGTGCACCTGTGACACTTCAGACCATGCATCCAGATCGTTAAAATAGGGCCTATAATTATTATTTTTTTGAAAGAAAGGATGCATTAAATTGACTAAAAGTGACAGTAAAGACATTTATAATGTAACAAAAGACTTTTTATTTAAAATAAATGATGTTCTTTTGAACGTTCTACTCATCCAAGAATTCTGAAAAAAAAAAAGTATCACAGTTTCTACAAAAATATTAAGCAGCACAACTGAATGATCATGTGACACTGAATACTGGAGCAATGATGCTGAAAATTCAGCTTTGATCACAGGAATAAATGACATTTTAAATGTAATAAAATAAAATAGAAAATAAAATTTATTTTGTAATAATATTGCACAATTTTACAGTTTTTACTGTATTTTGATCAAATCAAATCAAAATCAAATCAGATCGGGCTTGGTGAGCATAAGAGATTAAGTAAATATTTTACAGACTCAGCAAGCAATATTGCGTTTTATAGCCGTCCAAACACAGCCCTGAAGTCTAGGCTAAAACAAGGCAAAATGTGGGCTGTCAGTGAAAATGTAATAGATGTCTAACCATAGCCAAAGAATAGACTAGTCATCTACAACATGAACATGTCAAAGAAATGAAACCAAACACTGTTGACTTTGCTTACATGATGTAATATCATACATCTCACAAGTTATTTTGGCAAAAACGACATGTAACCAAATTCAAGCTAGAAGTGGGTTACTCATAGCCGGACTATATTGGGTCTATAGTTAACCGAGACGGTGAAATGATGGCTATTGCTTGCTGGGTATATTCATGACAGCTGCACATGTTCCTCTCATATATGTATATTGCTCTTGCATATGCCATACGATTTTTCAGGGGAAAGTCACCAGGTCTTTCTCCAACCCTCCCCATTACATGGCTTGGAGTTGGGACTTGCACACACACTCATTCACACCTATACACAATATATATTTTTGGTGTCTAATATGACCTATATGGATATTTCATGACAGTTTCCATGATATTTACTTAAGCACCCTAAGCTTTATCCCTTTATACAGTCCAGAGCTAAAGCTAAAGCTCATATTATTGACAGTTGAGTGTTATGCTTACACAGGCCTTCCACCTGAAATCCTGGCATTATGGAAACAGGCCGCGGTTGTGAAGCCCATCCCTCCATCCAGGCCGCGCTGGGAGGTTCCTGCAGATGAGGAGGTTCCTGTAGCTGAGGAGATTCCTTTAGCTGAGGAAAGACCAGAACTAGCAGAGAGAGAAGAGGAGAGTGAGCTTAGCTCAAAAGAGGTTAGCATGCATAACATGTGCTCTACTTCCACTAACACTATTACATTTTAAGATGTAACTTGTCCCACATCATTTGTGGTAATATCTTAATTCAGGGATTCCCAAACGTTTTTGTCAGCTGAACCCCTTTGACCTACAATAGTTACTTGTAGTACCCCTGAGATTTTAACTTAATATTTTGATAACACATTTGGATGTGCATGTGGTCACATGGCATGCAGGTAGAGAAATAAATAAAAAAATTAGTAGGGGTTTTATTTTGCTTGATTTTTATTTTTAAATTATTTTTTCATTTTAATATTGTATTTTTATGATTTATTATTATACAACTCACAAACCCCTCTGCAGTTCCCTCACAAACCACCAGGGATTGTTGAACCCCAGTTTGAGACACCCTGTCTTAAATCACCTACAACACCCTAGCAACACCCTGAACACCCTAGAAACCACATATCAGTGCCCCGACAACCACCCAGAAAACCTTTGCAACACCCTAGCAATCAGTGCCAGTGACATCAAAAGTGTAGAAATGGAAAATATTCCAAAATTAAAATGATTATAGTTTTAACATAAACAAACTAATAATGTGATGCATATGTGTCAGTCAAACATAAATGTAACAGGTCAGATTTGTAATAGTTCTAAAAACGAAATGTGATTTACATACACAATAACCAAGTTTATATATTTATCATATATTTATCATCGATTTCGATTTATTTATCATCAAATGATCAATCTCGTACATTTTAACTTATTGCTTCGTTCACAGCTAGCCATATTTTAACCATATTTATGCTTTTAATTTATAAGTGTAATTGTTTTCACAAAGAACAAATGTATGCTTATTCTAAGCAATTGGAATAAATGCATTTTCAAAAAAAAAAAAAAAAAAAAAAAAGATTATTTAAATGAAATCAAATAGATGCAAAGAGTTAATAATAATCTATGCCATGTATTATTTGAGTGCAGGCAACTGACCTGTTTCTGTAACATTTTACAATAAGGTCTCATTAGTTAATGCATTAACTCATATAAACTAACAATAAGCAATATAGTCTTACAGCATTTATCAATTAACCTTTGTTAATGTAAATTAGAAATGTCCATGTTTGTGTTATTTCACAGTGCATTCATTAACAGATACAATGTTTGATCTTAAAAATGTATTAGTAAATGTTGAGATTAACATTATTAACATTATTATACACTAAGATTAATAAATGCTATAGGAGTATTGTTTATAATAACTAATGTTAACAAACGAAACCTTATTGTAAAGTGTTCACATTGAGTCTATTAGTTCTGTGTGATCCAAATGGATGGAAAGTTTATATGCAATTCAAATCTTAAATTTAGACATCAATATTATTAAGTGTATAACAAGTGGTTCTGTTTAAATGACTGATCTTTTGTCTCGCATCCTTACTACTGTAGATTCCAAGAGAAATGGTGGAGTCTGGCCTCCTCCAGCAAGAAACACCAGGTAAAATATTAGTACATTAGAACATCAGCCAGAACATTAAAACCACCTGCCCATTATCATGTCGAGGCATGGTCTCCACAAGAAATCTGAAAGTGTCCTGTGGGATCAAGCACCAAGACATTAGCAGCAGATCCTTTAAGTCCTGTAGGTTGCGACGTCGAGCCGCCATGGATCGAATTTGTTGGTCCAGTACATCCTATAGATGCTCAATCGGATTGAGTATTGGGGAATTTGGAGGCCAGTGCAACACCTTGAACTGTCATGTTCCTCACACCATGCCTGAACAATGTGTGCAGTGTGTCAGGGTGCATTATCCTGCTGAAAGATACACTTCCATCAGGGAACAGCATTGTCATGAAGGGTGTGAAGCGTGGTCTGCAACAATGCTTAGGTAGGTGGTACGTGTCAAAGTAACATCCACATGAATGCAGGATCCAAGGTTTCCCAGCAGAACATTGCCCAGAGCATCACACTGCCTCCCTTGGCCTACCCTTCTTCCCATAGTGCATCCTGGTGCCATGTGTTCCCCATGTAAACAATGCCGGCCTTCCACCTGATCTAAAATAAAACCTGAATTATCAGATCAGGCAACCTTCTTCCATTGCTCCACGGTCCAGTTCTGAAGCTCACATGCCCATTATAGGCACTTCCTTAGTAAATCACCTTGCATAAATGCAATATGCATTATGCAATAAGCCGCAAATCAGCCACAAAAATAACCCTGTCCACACCTGTAAATCTGGCCCCAGACGAGCTAGCCATCGCTCTCCATGTGCATCAGTGAGCCTTGGGAGCCCATGACCCTGAAGCCCTGACTTTTGGTAGGTAGTAACCACTGCATACCGGGAACACCCCACAAGACGTGCCGTTTTGGAGATGCTCTGACCAAGTTCTAGTCTAGCAGCTGTTTGTCCCTTTAGCTTGCCCATTTTTCCTGCTTCCAACACATGATATAACTGTCAAGAACTGACTGTTTACTTCCTGCCTAATATATACACCTTGTCATGTGCCATTGTAACCATATAATCAATGTTACTCTCTTCACCTGCCAGTGGTTTAAATGTCGTGGCTGATCAGTGCATATTCCAGATTACAGTTGATTGACTTTATTTCAGTAGTGTTTCAGTAGTGTGTTTTGAAGAGAGAGGGAAAAAAGAGAATAAGTTTAGCTGGTACAGAATGTTCATTTGCCACTGTATTTGCAGCCTCTTTGGTGGTTTTGGAGACACCAGACAAGGAGTCTTCTCCACTCGAGACACCTGAAATGAGACGGTGAGAGGAAAGATGGTAAAAGAGAGACAGAAAGTGTGAGACGGAAGTAGCTGTCGCTCTCATTAGAGACTGGTGTGTGAATTTCACATTCAGTCGCTGCATAATTATGTGCCTCAGAATAATTACTTCTGCTTTCATGGGTTTAGATCCCCTGTTCCAGAAATTCAGTTCGGTCTAGAGGACATCCCAGAGGAGAGAGTCCCAGTGATAGAAGATATTGCTATGGATATTGAGGAACAATTAAGGTACAGCTTAAAACTATCTGCTTCTTTTTTATGTCAATGTAAAATGTTACACTATGTATTTATATTATTATACAATAGTCAAGTCACATTTGTTTATATAGCACTTTATGCAAATACAGAAAGTTTCAAAACAGCTTCACAGTAATAAACAGGAAAATAACAGTTGTTGTTCAATGTTGAAACAATTTCAGCTGTAAATCAGCTCTGCAGAGGACAGTTGCAATGTTGCAAAGTTCATCAGTTATGACGCAAACTCAATTCAAAGCTCTACAGAAAGCAATAGTGTTGTTTATTCAGCTCAAATCAGCTCAATGTTGACTCAGTTCAGTTCAATAACAGTGTAGTTCATCAATTATAAAATTAATTCAATTCAGCTATAAAGCGGCTCTACAGAAGACCATTTTCATTATCCAGCAATGTCAGTGCAGTCATAATTAATATATTATTTTATGATTATTTTATAAAGTTTTGATTTGTCCATTTCAGTGGATTGTGACTCTAGACAAATTTCTAATGTATTTCTTTCTTCTGTTGAAGGCCACTGGATGTTATTGAAGATTTTGTGACCTTTCACTCTCTGCTGCCCCCTCAGGCCAGTCGTAAAAATGTTGCCCAACTCTTTTGGAGATTGCTAGGTAAGGCCTGGGACACAACAGACAATTTTCAAATCTTAACCGAATTTAAAACTGTGGTAGACCACAGACATAAGGGCAGTTTCAACCGATTTTTTAGCATTATAATCCTCTGAATGCACACACTAGAAGATTTGTCCGGACCGCGAGACCACACACTTGTCGATTGCAGTAACATTTTCACAGTGAGACGAGATCTCACGGAGACTCGCGAGATCAAACGTGACTTGAGAAGGAAAACAAATGGAGGATCGAACCCCCCAAATTGTTGGGGGTTGCAAATCTGGCCTTAAATCAGGCTTCAAATCTTCAAGTGTGTGGCCAGCCTGTGGCAGAGGATTGAAGCCTTGTTTATACTTTGGCCTGGCTTCGCACCGTGAGCCACTGAGGCATGTATACTTGACACTCTTGCCGTTGTAAAAAAAAAAAAAATGTGATGGAAGTGAAAAAGTTGAAACAGTGTTTATACTTGACACGCTTGCCATTGTAATACTCTTTGAAACGACAGGGGGCAACTCTGAATAATTGTCCTCTAAACCATCAGAAAGCAGTGGTTGAGTACTCATGTGACATTGGCTGTGTCTGAAATTGCATACTCTCTTGAGTAGGTACTTATTTTGACTAAGTAATTACTTCACGACCGCTAAAAAAAGTATGTTCTAAATAGTATGAGTGTGTGTAGTATGAATATATTCTGGATGCACTACATTCGTTGTTATTATGGGCCCTATTTTAACGATCTGAGCACATGGTGTTCGAATCCACTTTTGCTAGTTTAACAAGGAAAAAATGTTTGGCACGCCTGGCGCATGGTCCGAAAGGGTTGTACCTATGGTTGTACCTATTCTCTTAATGAGTCATGGGTGTGTTTTGGGCGTAACGTGGAATAAACCAATCAGAGTCTCATCTCCCATTCCCTTTAAAAGCCAGCTGCGCTTGCGCCAATGGCGGATTCGCTATTTACATGGTGGAATTTGTGAGGGGAAAGACTGAAACCTTCTCCAAAGAGGAATCTTTTAATTGTATTATTTAAAAATCGTTGTGTGCTGCAGCGCATTCCTGTGTGTGTAATAAGCAGAGTGTATGTGCGTTGTGCACCCATCTATAGGCGCATATTACTAACGCGCCCTTTAAATAACACAAAAACTTTAGACCAGGTTTTGTTGGTCAATGGCACAGTCATTTTCAGTTGCCTCAAAATAGCAACCAGCCAACAATGCGCCTGAACACACCTTGTTTTCAGACCAGCACGCCCATGGGCAAACAGATGTGCGCAAGTGATTTGCCATTTAAAAAACGTGGCGCTGGACATGAAAATGATAACTGCGTCGGGCTGAAGCTAGCAAAAAAACACTTTTTTGAAAGAAAGCAGAAGTAATTATTCAGAGGCACGTAATTATGCAGCGACTGAATGTGAAATTCACACGTGTCAAAAAAGTACCTGGCGTCACATTGCGCTGGGTGTATGATAGGGCCCTATGTGTTTTACCAGCCTCATTTGTGTCGGTTCACTGCCATTCACAAATCCTCTCCCGTGGCCTTGTGCGATAGTAAAGTGTCCATCGTATGCACACATCAGAATCTTGCTGGAAGATGTAGGTCATCTGGGTATCCATTTTCATTTAATTTCATGAACAGTTTTTTTAAACAAGGTTCTTTATTTTCTTTAAAAAGGCTTATTTCTGCTATTGTAGGCTTTGATTGATTCATTTGGACAAGTGCAAACTGGGTGCCGGTAAGATGCCGGTACAGATTTACCTGCTTGGCCAGAATTGCATCGAAGTTGTGTATCTTCGGAAGTGGAGCCGCGTGTTACAGAAATTAGTTACAGAAAATACAGTGCACACTGCCACACAAAATGGGGTCTCGCACACTCAACACACATCATTTTTGTCGCTCACACCATCACGCTCCTGTTAAGTATAAACCAGGCTTTACCTTCCCATCATGCCTGACTCTTGTTAGTGTAGACAAAATGAATGAAATGAAAGTATGAAATTGGGGGTTTGCCACAAAAACTGGGAGCAGTTTTTGGCACTGGGATGGTCGACTTGTGGACCAATTAATGAATCCAGTTTTATTTTCAACACAAAGATTTAAAGGGAGAAAATCAACTGCTAGATGCCAATAATGGTGTAAGATGGAACACCACGATTAACAAAATAAATGTAATCAAATGCTCCCCAGTTCTTAATTTATTGAAAAGTTAAATCACCTGGGAATTTATGCTGTCTTGTTGTTTCTTTGTGTTTACAGAGCAAACAGTTGCAAGACAGGTCACAGTGCGACAGCACGAGCCGTATGGTGACATCATCATTTCACAGCCATAGATCGATTGTAAACCGATGATGCCTTGCCATTGTTTTCAGACAAACCTGGTATGAGGATACATATTCACATGGCTTATTAAATCAGTGTTCATGTTTATGAATTTTTAAACAACAGAAAGGTCTTCAGTTGTACTGACATGTTATTGATGGTTTAACATTATTGTCATTGTTTATTTAATATTGTGAAATTTTGTAATCTATGATAAACAAGTCTCATCTTTTTAGGAATTAATTTAACTTATGCAACTTTTCAATGTTTTCTATATTATTCTGATGATACCATGTTTATTACAATATTCTTGTTTTTATTATAATATTAAATGTTCTCTGTTATAGCACGAGGCTTCACAAAATATGGTTTTCTTCTTTTATTACAAACTCTTATCTTTACAGTTTCATCTCAACAACACAACTATGCAATATATATCAGGTTGTTTACCATAAATCAGTTTTGGCACAAAGTACATTAGGCACTAGGTTTACCACAAATACCAGCATAGACAGAAGTGAATATGCTAAAATACATTTCAAGTTATTATTTCACATACCTTCATAAGTGATCGGGACAATCAACCTTTGTCATAAATATCAAAATCACAATTTAACTGAACCCCAAAATTGTACTCATTCTAGAACACTGTCACATAAAAAGTAACATTTTCCTCACTACAATGTCTTAGGCCGGTTTCACACTGCACGCGTTAGCAGAGTGTAAGCAGTGCGTATTTTTTTCAGTGCCCATGTTAACAGACTAGAGCATTCACACCGCATGCAGAGGCGGCGCTGGAGCAGAAGTGGCAGTGCTGCGATCGTTTCGGTGCCGAGTCTATTTTTGCTTCGCTGCTCACGCTGAATTAAAGCCACAGCGCATTGTTCTTGATCAAAATTGACCCGATTAATATATTTCACCATGAAATCACCATATGACATCCAGCGCTGTGAAAAAAAACAGGTCGCATCGCAGCAGATATATATACTGCCCATCAAAAATCAAAGCACAAGACAGACAGGGGTCGGAGGAGAACACCGGAAAAGGTGACAGAATGGGCGGTATTCGTCTGTATTAGCAGTACACACGCCACGGTTCAGCTGCGCGCAACAAACGCTGCCAGTGTGAAAGCACAACGGGCGCCAGCTCTCCATACGCACAGCTTCTGCGCTGCCACCGCACTGCTTGTGCGTGCAGTGTGAAACCGCCGTTAGCTATAAATGTCAGTGCAAAAGTCCAGAGACATGTACATATGCAAAACCCAGGGAAAGTTTCCCCCCCAAAAAATTATCTTGGAAAATAAGCTGAACTAAAATTACTATGTTTCTTCTAACATGGCAAACATTTGTTGTGAATCTTAAGGTGAATGAAAAGTATATGATTTATGTTTTCTTGAAATTCAAACATTCCCTTCTCTTAACAAACAACTGTTTTATTAAGGAACTGTGCAGTTTCTAGCAGAGAATAAGACTGAATATCTTGTTTTAGTTTATCTTATGAAACCCATATTTTTTTTCTAATATTACGCAACCACTTTGTAGCATCAAGGCCTCCTGAGAATCATCAAAACCCATAATCAGAGATCAGGGGTCCGATCTTCATACATCGCTTAATACATCTGAGAAGATTTGACAGATCCCAGATCTTCTAATCGTGATAACTGATCTCTGGCTAATTTGGTTCTTCAAACGAATTTGCGTATTGGATTCAAATATCTGGATTAAGTTATCTGAGCTTACTGCGCGTTCTTGTGTTCCCTGAAGAGGGCAGATGCATCGATACCACGATCAGTAAAGCAGCGATTGGCTGGCTTCAAGACAACGTAATGACATCATATAATTAAAAAAGCCACTTGGCAAAAAACTTGACAAATTACATTAAAAAAAAAAAAAACATAAAACTCTGGACCTTTATAAGGAAACAGCCAAACCAACATAAGAGTTATAATAGATAAATTATAATTTTTTTAAAAACATGATTCCCAATTATTTATATTCACGATTTTATAGTATTTGTACACCCTTTACATTTTTATTTCAATGTTGTAATTAGCAATTCATTTAATTTTTAAGTCAATTTGAAGCAGATTTGTTACGTGATGGCATTAATTAAAGTTTCTTAAGGGTCAAGATGAAGTTATCTGCCATCCCATTATATCCGTCATCACTCAGATGAATGTGTGTAAGACTCCAATAAAATTATAAAGTAATTATTCCATCACAAATAATCAAGTGGCTGTGTCTATAGTATTATGCACTTTTTACACAACATTATAGTATTATTTTCAAAAAAAATTTTATATTATTATTATTATTTAAAATTATTATTACCCTGGTTCAGTAATGAACTCTTGTAATAAAGTAGCAGTGGCTGGGACAGATTTTAAGTATCACCTCAAGATGCAGTCTAATCCTGTTTACATGAAATAAGCTGCTCCCCAGCAGGTTTGATCTTACGGACCTGTTACTATGGCAACAAGTCTAGGATGAGCTTCGAAGAACCAAACAATCCAAGATCATGCCAAATCGTCAACAATCAAATCCAGCTAACTGAGTCAGCGACGTACGAAGAACGGACCCCTGTTGTGAAAGCGGTCTTTCAGGGGAATTGCACCAATAACAACACTGGCTGCCTGAGGAATCAAATAATAAAATGGTGGAATTCACTCTTGCTAATAGGTGTATCTTGACAAAGGCGTGTCTTCTAGGAGGTCATCCTGCAGAAAAGCAAATACATTTTTTACTTTAGATGGCTGCACTTGAATCCTCTGATTTGATCATAATCACAGTGGATTTGCAAAACATGCCAACCACATTTGCAAAATGACATGACACATCCTTATCTATATGTGCATCTGTCAAATTCTCAAACATCTCAATTTTAAAGTGCCTCATTATGCTTTTTCGGATATTACTTTTCAAGTAGAGTGTAATATGGCTGTTTTTTAATGTAAAAGGCCAAAGTTTCTAAAATCAAAGTTTATGATAAATGTATTTATTGTCTCCTAAAAGAAAGAGACGAGTCGTCAGTAATTCCAGTCTCACTTCCGGTTACATACCTACGTAGGTTTGAAACAAATTTGCATAATGCAAGCCTATGGTCTTTATTTGCTGCCCACGAATGTCTATTTTGACCCTCAAACACTGACGTTGTAGCTGAGACTGGAAGAGTTTGATTTGTGTTGTCGACATGTTGAGAAAATGCTGTTTTCTACGGTGCGAAAGCAAACTTTACATGCACTTCCAAAGGACTCACGCTTGAATTGGTACAGTAAAACCAACGCCATCGTTACTGTTTGTATCACGGAGTATAAAGTGCTGAGGAAGCCTCTGGAGTTGAAATTCACTGTAAGCGGTCGACTTAATCACAGCAGACTGTACCATCTGTCCAATCAGAGCAGAGTAGGCTCTCAGAAAGGAGGAGTTTAGAGAGACTGAATCGTTAATCGTTTCAGACACTGTGAGAAAAGAGGTGATGCTGCAATGTATATTATGGGAACATTAAATTGTAAAATGCATGTAAACCTAGACGAAACAAAATTAGGAGCCTTTAAAATAGCATAATAGGGACACTTTTATGGGATGAAAATGATTAACAAATGCATGCACAGTTATCCATGAACTTGATAAATGCTGCAGAAGTGTTATTATCCACAACCAAATGCCTTTCAATTTGCGTGTGCAAAATTCAGATTTAAATGAATGTACAGCTATTTGTATTTCTTTTGTATTTGTGTATCATAATTTGCACATGCAAAGAAGATGTGTCCTGCCTCCTTGTTTCCTGTTACCACGCCCCCTTGTTTAGTCCTTAGCCTCGTCCCAATTCGCCTACTTATACTACGACCTAAAAGTATGTACTCTTTTTGTGAAAAAAAGTACATACTTTTGAGTGTGTAGCAGAAGAGTATGCAAGCTTTGGGACATACTACTTCGTCATCTATAACGGACTCTGTCGCTTAGTTACATGCATCCCGTCACCGTTTAAACTGCCCTGTCAATCGTCACAGTTCAAATCCTCCACATTCAGTTTCATTTCCTACCGTATCGGAGAAAAATGTAGTAGCACATCAATTTGCCATTTGTGGGTCTTTAATGCAGAGACTCTCCTCATGTGTTTGCAGTTTAAATATAATGATGCATTTAAAAGTTAATGGCCAAACGTATCATTACAAAAGTTCACAATGCTGCTGCAGGTGAAATATAATGTGGATAACATTGAATAAATATCTTTTAGTTAGGTTAAATACGTTTAATTCATCACTCAAGCCCTTAAGCTAAACCTCTCTACTTGACATGTTTGTCGTTTTTTAACACTTGTTATCCGTGTTTGTAGTTCTAATTGAATCCTTGTCCAATATCAGCCGTTAGAGTGTGCGTCGATCCGCACTTCGAATTCTGACCGGAAATAGTAGACCATCCGGGTATCTTTGGAATACTCTTTTCAACATACTACGATTTGGGACATCCTGATTATATTTTCAAATACTATTTAGTATGGATAGTATGCGAATTGGGACGCAGGGCTTGTCTAGTCTTGTCTAGTTTCACTAATAGTGTGCTCACCTGTTACTTGTCTGAGTGTGCCTACCCTTTCCTCATGTTCTCTGCTCCTCGTTTGTCTGAGTGTGTTCACCTGTTCCTCATGTTTCCTGCTTCCTTTATAATCTGTGCTCTTTCCCTCATGTGTTGCTGGTTCGTTATACGTGGTGCCTACTTGTTACTCTAGTCTTGCTAAGCATTAGTTTGTCCTGTACTGCCCCCTTACCTTCCCTGCCCTGCCCTGCCCTGCCCTCCCTGGCTGCTTGCTCTCCTTGTCTAGCTGCAAGCCTGGTGCGTTTCCTGTAATACCTGAGTTCACTGCCCAAGGATTCCTGACCATCGCTGACTGTTCACCTCCTCACCATTTCTTGTATTGTCAGCTGTTTGGCCAATAAACCCCTGATCACTCATTCCTGCATTTGAGTCCTCTCTCATAGAACTGTGACAGCTAATTATTGTGTGCACAACTACCCATCTATTTAACTAATTCACAAATGTGAGTTACATTTAAAGTAATATTTTAATTACATGAATGTGCAGCATTTTGTACAAATAGAGGTGTAGTTGTGAATGGGTTTCTATAATTGCAGGTACATTTGGGACCAGATTTACTAACAGCTTGCGCCAGCACAAACCCTCTTTTGTCGTTAAAAACTACCGTCAGGATATACTAAAGAAAAAAAAAGGAGTGGAGTGAGTTATTTTTGCAGCTGACCTTATTGCATATGCATTTGTATATTTTCTGTAACAAGTCTTATATAGCTGAAAATCATGATTTCTTGTCGTCTGAATTAGTGTATTTCCCTCATCATGTATCATTGTGTAATCAAAATATTTTATTTTACTTTTCTTTTGGTGATATTTTATTTATTTGATCTATAAAAGCCCTAAATAGTCATTTTCCCATACCATACTTTGCCTTTAAATTGGTGCAAGTATCTCCCACAACTATGTAAGATACAGGAAATGATGTCACGTTCCCATCACTGGTAAGATCTGAAGCACTGAAAGGTTTGTGTTCTCTCTCTGAGAAAATATTTTAATCTAAAAAGTTCTTACACCAGTTATTATTACCACAATATCAAAAGGAAAACCTTTTTTTATCACTGATCACACATTGGGTTGTTTAAAAGTCTTTTAATCATGATTTCATGCTCTTAGCATTTATGCCAGTAAGTGGAGTTTTTGGCTAAAAAGTTTTAAAATGTCAATTCTGTTACTGCCAAACTCAAGGTAGAGTAACAATGTTGACAGTATGTGACAGAATTGACAGTAACAGAGTTGACAAACAATACTATAAAGAAATCAGTTTTTTGGCAAGCACTGAATTATTCGAATGTATTATGTTTTCAATAAGATATTGGAAATAATTTCTGTTAGTGAACAGTTTTTTTCCTTAACTTTTTGAAATGCAAAATGTATCTCTCCAATTACAGAATCACTTGAATACAAAACTTAGATTTTGTATTAATGTAGGTCAGAATTTGAGCATGCAACAAGTTAGATCAGGTGGCACGTGCATTCATTGACTCGTTTCTGAGTCGATCCGATTTCTGATTCATTTGGATTTTGAGACTTTCCTTCTGGCCTTGCACAAGCCACACATAGCAGTCAGAGAAAACCTAACCTGCTACTGCTAAAACAGTCAACGGCATCATAATCAAGCGCTCTCCCCAAGCGGCAACCTCCCGCAATCTCTCTTGAAGTCGTGTAAAGTCTCTTGAACACGGAAGTGAATTAAACTGCAATTCATCGACTGGCTGCTAGAGACAGGCTCCAAAAGAAAGTCAAATCTGTATCTACCCCCTGGTTAAAATGTAAAACTTTACAGCAGAAAAAAAAATGTTTACAGCCTACAAGAAGTACAAAAAGTGGTTTTGGTCTATAGCTAATTTTGCCCTTCATGACAACTGAGAGGGGGGTGAATTGTTTTATAACTCATCCGTTTATATTAAGCCTTAACGTTCTGCATAATTAAGGGTGTGGTCACTTGAGTGACAGGTAGATTGCCACTATGGTCGAGCTAGGCGGGCGTGGTTTCAGCAACCAGGCACCTCAGCTCCACCCATGTCCTGCCTCTTTGCCCATTTTCAGTTAGGTGGGAGTGACGTGCTGCCAAGATGGCAACGTTGACTTTAGGCTTCAAAAATGCTCTTCAGAAACCTATGGGTGATGTCATGGACACTATGTCCACATTTTTTTTCAGTCTATGGTTCTCCCCCATATAAGAAAAAAACGCTTAACGTAATGCATTAAGACCCAACTAGGCAAGCCTATGCCTTATTAATAAAGCATACTTTGTACAGGCAAGAAGATTAAATCAGATATTTATCATGGATAATTGTGCATGCATTTGTTAATCATTTTGAGACTAAACTCATCCCATACCCACTTTAAGTATTATATTTTGATGCCCAAATGCCATGTGCAGAAATATGTAAAAATCATAGATATATGATATAAGCATATATATAAGGAGACTTACCATAGGTAGATCTTGTAGCCGATGGAATTCTGGATGCTCGCTGCGCTGGCGGAACCTTAAGAAGAGGACGGCCGAGACCATGGCAGTGCAAATGATGAAAATGGTGACCAGAGCGGCAAGCAGGGGGTCCAGGGGTGATGTAGGGCGGTGAGGAACCTTCCCTGATTCTGCAAGATTGATGAATTGAGTGGAAACTGATTATCACTATCACAGGAACTAATAAAACCAAAGGAACATAATGAAGCCATGCACAGACCACAGAAGTAAATGCAGATGGAAAAATAATTAAATTATCATCCGTCATTGTGCTTACGAGACCTCTACTGCAAGACCAAAGACACCAGTCAAACCTCCCTCTCTTACACTTGTGCAGAGTATCTTTCTGGCCTTAGTTTAAACGGAGCATTATGGATTAGTTCACCCAAAAATAAATGTACCATATTTGAGTGCTCTATGTATGTGCGTTTAAATATGAATAAAAGCCTAAATTAAATTGGTTATAAAACGATTATCTTCAGAAGACTTGGATTGAACTGCTTGATTCATATAGATTATTTTTACAATCTTTATAAACTTATAAAAAATATGGTCTAAAGGCTTTAGGGGTTGAAATGACATGAGGATGATTAATTGATTTTTGCGTGAACTATCCCTTTAAATTAAATAGCAAGACATATATATGCTATCCACACACCTTGATCACCCACATCCAGTTCAGAGGGCTCGTCCTGGTCTTCCAAAGGAGCAGGTCCAGTGACATCTGGACTGCTGGTCAGGGCAAACTGAGATGTCTGAGGGTAACTGGGGGTGAATGGTGGAGCTGTTTGTGTTGTCTGATACACACTGCTGGTCGAAGTGGAGAAGGTCTGATGTCCTTCACTTGGACTGATGGATGTTGTAGGAGCTGTGGCTACTGAATCTGAAACGGTGCTCTTCAAATAAGAAAGAGATGGGCTGCCAACAGAAAAACCTGCAGGAGAAAAATCGGCACACAAACACAAGCTTTGAACACAAAAGGAAAAAGTAGTGAAAGTAAGATTTAAGCAAGTATGGTTTATGGATTTGAAGATTTTTTTTAAGAAATTATGAAGAGCATGTTAGAAGTGTGAGTGGTGCTAGTCTCTGCCACATTGCAAAACAGGAGTGTGTGCAGTGCTGATTTCTTCAAGTTCATGAAAGTTCATTAAGATGTATAACAAAGATGAATCTAATTAGCACTTTATAGGAGGATTTACCAATTTCTTTTAGATTTAGACAAAATATTTTTAAAAGTTTATCAATGGATGGATGGATGGATGGATGGATGGATGGATGGATGGATGGATGGATGGATAGATAGATAGATAGATAGATAGATAGATAGATAGATAGATAGATAGATAGATAGATAGATAGATAGATAGATAGATAGATAGATAGATAGATAGATAGATAGATAGATAGATAGATAGATAGATAGATAGATAGATCTGGGTGGTCACAGGCAGGGTTGCCAAGTCCAAGGTTTTCCCATGGAATTGGGCTACTTTTACAGTATTGGCGCGGGTTGAAGCGACATTCCCAACCCCCCAGAACTCAATGTTTACACCCTGGAATGCATTTGGGCTAGTTTGAGCCGTGATTGGGCGGGCTTTGAATAGCAATTGAGCTGATTTTGGTATGCAAACCTGGCAACCTTGGTCCTGGGTCCCTCCTTCAGTGTAGGTCCATGGTATTTTTTTACCCATTGTATTGTCTGCCAGGCAACTGAGGCAAGTTTTGAAGAACTTCTGTTCTGTTTTCTAACAGTCATATTTAAGGTCTGGCATAAGTGCAGTAAACCAATAAGTAGATATTCAAGTGCCCTAAATATAGCTGTGTTTCCAGTGAAATGACAGTATGAGAGAGGGATATTATTTACAAACACAGTCATGTTCCAAAATGTTACACCCACGTCCAGCCATTATTTACGGATAGATGGTTGATCAAGTGGGTGGAATGTGGCGCTTTCCAGAGAGTCTCATGAGTTCAGTCTTGATTCAGTCACATATAGCCCAGCGTTTTATCTTTAAAGTGGAACACAGTGATGTACACACACATTAATCATCACAGCTTGTGGTTGACCAGTATGGGTTTTTCAATGGCCAGAGCAGCATGGAAGATGACTGTGATAAAGGCAATATATAATGATGGCAAATTATCAAAATTTCTGAAATATAAAAAAATTCAAATACAAAATAGTGATTTTTTTCCAGTCCTTTAAAATGCGATATTTTCAATTGAATGTGATAATGGTTTGAAGACTGTCTCAATATACAATTTTAAACATCTTTCAACTCTTCGTAACTGTTCATTTTTGCAGCCTTATCTTCCTCTGTCCATGTTGTTGTTCTCAACACAATGGATGGCAAATTTGTTTTCAAAGCCAAGTTAGACCGATTAATGACAGATAGCATTTGCAATTAGATTAGGTTTAATTTGATTAGTCTTGCCTGGTTCTGAGGCTGTGTCCGTGTTGAGGGTGGTGACATCTTGTAGCGCAGGGGTCTGTGAGATGGCTGGTAACGGAGACGTGTCATTGGATGGCTGTGACGGAGGAGTAGCATTAGGTGTGACCTCGCCAGATGACAAATCAGTCGGAGGAGAGGAGACGCTTTGATGGGTTGTACTGGGTCGTGATTCCAAAATGTCACTTTTTGAAGTCACGCGATCTTCAGGAAGGACTTCATTCAGAAGGGAACTCACGTCTGGGGATGAGTCTGTTGTCTGACCTTGGGGAGAAGTAGAAAATATCTGAATGAGCAAACAGATCCAGCTTGTTCATTTAGAATGCATTAATTAAAAATGTCCACATAACTTCTTATTGTCAACTGTACTACAAATCTACAAATAAACATGGCATATTTCAATTCTTTCCCTTTTAAATGTTCATGTTTATTTGTAGATTTGTAGTACAGTTGACAATAAGAAGTTATGTGGACATTTTTAATTAGCTACAGGAAGAGCGCTGTGTGTTCTCATGCTGAATCGGTTACGTGGGCGTTCCAGACCGGATCTGTACAGTCGAGTTTAATGGTCACACAGTGAATCCACAGAACAAAGCGGTTGTGACCTTTATGTGTCAAGAAGGAGCAGAGGAACAAACAAAATAGATAAAAGGAGATCGTGTCCTCAAATCCTGCATGTGCACAGGTTTTTGAAGATTTAGAAGATAGAATATAAGAAAAGATCACCCTATCATTATTCTCAGCTACATCATAAACCACTTAGTGGCCAGTTCAACTAGGTTAGATGCATAAACAAAACAAAACAAAATGTTTATGCAGGCAGGAAACACAGGCCAGATTTGAACCCATGTCTCCCACATCAGCACCAAATCAATGTGTCAAATCAGCCTACGTGTTCCAAAGGTTAATGAAATTAACACTAAGAACTGGGGGGGAGAACTTAATATTTTCAGCTTTGCAGTATTGTAACATGCAAATTGTCAATGACATACTTTGTGATAGATAGATCGATCGATCGATCGATCGATAGATAGATAGACCTTTAACCATTTTTTATACATTATACTTTTGTGTAATAGAAAGGTTCCATGCACTTAAAAACAAAGGTTCTAAAACGGGGTTTTCACAGTGATGCCAAAGTGTGTGTGTGTGTGTGTGTGTGTGTGTTTGTGTGCTTGTTTATGTGATTTATGAGGACACAAATTTGTATAATGACATGGGTATTACACTGGTATTACAACGTAAACATGGTGTCCTCATAATAAAAATAGCTTTAAAAACATACTAAACAATGTTTTATTAAAAATGTAAAAATACAGAATGTTTTCTGTGATGGGTAGGTTTGGGGGTAGGGGTAGTGTAGGGGGATAGAATGTACAGTTTGTACAGTATAAAAACCATTACGTCTATGGAATGTCCTCATAATGATAGGTGCACCAACATAGGTGTGTGTGTGTGTGTGTGTGTGTGTGTGTGTGTGTGTGTGTGTGTGTGTGTGTGTGAGAGAGAGAGAGAGAGAGAGAGAGAGAGAGAGAGAGAGAGAGAGAGAGAGAGAGGACCTTTTCCACTATATGAAACATTTAGTGGTTCCATTAGAGGTTCTTCAATGCCAATAAAGAGCCTTTACTTTTAAGAGTATAGATAGATAGATAGATAGATAGATAGATAGATAGATAGATAGATAGATAGATAGATAGATAGATAGATAGATAGATAGATAGATAGATAGATAGATAGATTTTGTCCCATAATGTATTTCATGCATAGGCTAAATAATATAATTTATTAATATAATTAAGACGTATACATTAGTAATGATGACTATTGTATCACGCGAGCACGCGAGCAAGACAAAGCCTGCTCTCTGTAACATTACAGAATCATGTTGTTGGATCCAGAGCTACTAGAAATCAAGTAAATCATAAGCCATGTGCTTACCTTTTATGACAGATAAATGAAGAACCATCGCAGTCCATATAATAAAAGCGCTTTGAGTCCTCATGTTAAGATAAAGCGACTCAAAGCGAGCGCGCGCAGACACCGTGTAGATTCGCTCTGTGATTCCCGGGATGATCTTTCCGTTAGATGACAGCGGACATCGTCAGCGCTAAAAATATCTTGAGGGTTCTGGGCTTCAAGAGCGGGGTGTGGTTAACCGCAACCTATGGTCTAAACGACAGCTTATTTATAAAGAGAGCAAAATGACCAGACCGTTTGAATCACATCGAATCTAATGTGAAGGGACCGAGTGATTTGAGTGAATTGGCTCGAGACAGTCGGTGAATGACGTGTGGCGTCAGTCCTGTCAGCTGTTATTTAGGGCGACCCACGTGTGTGCTGGTGGACCATCCCGTCAGAGCTGCCCCCCGCACGCGCACAAACACACTCATGACCTGACGAGACTCCACAAGCACCCCCTCAAAAAGTACAACTGAATACTGGCCGTCACAGAGCACAAGATAGGATATAAGCAACTTAACTGAGAATGGAGTCAGTGAATGCAGAGGAGTTCACAGTGGAGGCGGTGGAGAGGGTGAGTAGACGTGACATACAGTAACTCTATGACCAAACTGACTCACAGAAACACAATGACATATCACTCAACCATTTGTGTGTGAGCTGACAAACGGTGGCTAATAACTTTTTCTTTTATAACATCACATAAATGTTAGAGGCTATAAAGGTAAAAGAGAAGTTGTTGCCTATATTTTAGATGGTCTGGTCACCATTTCTTTCACTATTGCAGTTCACTTAAAGACTAACGTTACCGCACTGTGTTTTAACCCTCACGATCTATTTCAAATAGCTTTTTAAATATAGGCTAACTATATAGATATAAATATATAGAAAAATATCCATATTTAAAACTTTATAAAGTAAAGTTCCAGCCGATCGCCTTCTGCGGAAAAGTGTTGAAAGTGCCTTCTCGCAGTTCAAGATGCTTACTGATGCTTGTCTGATGAGCGAGGGTGCGTTCCATTCGACAGGGTCCCTGCGCAGTGTTCACTGCTCCCTACTCCCTGAGCACAGTATATCAGCTGGAGTGGACTTAACTGACAATAATCGCTCATTTGGAGCGCCCTGCAACGTCATTAAAGAAAGGCAAAGACGGGGTCGCGCAGATTATGATATAACAAATTAATATTGTAATTTACTTTACTTTCAGATTTAAAACCATATAATAAGCATATACATTTAACACTTAAAACACACAGTATGTATCTAAAAAAATATAATTGTCCATTAGTTTTATTAGTTTACATATTCCTGTATTGACTACACTGTCAGAAAAAAAGGTACAGTGCTGTCACTGGGGCGGCACCCTAAGGTACAAAAGTGAAAAGGTACATCTTTGTACCTTACTCACCCCTAAATGGTACATATTAGTACCTTAAAAGGTACATATCAGTACCTTTTCGGTTTTGTACCTTAGGGTACCGCCCCAGTGAGCGATGTACCTTTTTTTCTGACAGTGTATTAACAGATTTTAAGCTTCAGCTGTCATTCAATATGAAAATACATTTTGATTTGGTTAACTATGTATAAATGTATTCTTAATCTATGGTCTTTGTAGCGGTCTCATCTCGTGCGCTTTCTTTCCCAAGTGCAGCTGCATAGTAAACATTCCTGAGGTAAGTTAAATAAAGTAAAATATAAAAAAATGACAGCCCTCAGCTGCTTCTCAACTTTTAATTTGTTTACATATTCATAAAATATAATATGCAAATGTAACAGTTATTGCCATAACCATTCATAAATACTCTAGTTTGTATAATAACTATGGATATTCAAATGCATACGTTAACTCCTCCATCGCAGAGCTGTTTAAAAACTCCTCTAACGGTTCTGCTCCATTCGTCAGTTCAGACCATAGACCATAAAAAAATATGGACAACGCGACTTCATTCTCTTCCACTGAAGTGATTGAAGCCTCCGGAGGTCCGAATATGGTGCTGACATCTTGCGCAGATTTGGGACCGAGTCTGCGTAGTAGAGCTCTTGGGAACGGAGTCTGCACAGTAGAGAGCAGGAAGTAAAGGGCGCAAAGCCCGCCCACACTCTCGCAGATGCAGAACAATTCATTATGTTGGTGTGAAATACACAGTTATGGAAATGTAGAAATTACACTTGAAGTGAAATCATCATGATAAAAGCTGCCTACAATGACAGAACCCATCCTTGGGAAAAAATTATTTGAAGTGTAATTTGATTGTTTAGTTCGTCTCACGTCCATATCTATCTATCTTATGACCTATACTGGAACCGGCCACCGGGGGGCGATCAGTTTCTGAGAGGAGTGCTATAGGCTTGGTTCAGACAGGTGATGCGACGTGCAATGACAGTTGCGTGATTTTTACACTCCACTTCCTGTGAAGTGATGTATCGATGTTCCCTTCTTCCCTATGACGTTTGTAGTACCCTTCAAACTGAACATGTTCGCTCCCTTTGGATTGGAATCTCACTTAAGATGGCGGAATACCCTGCGAAGTCCACTTCATAGTCCACTTAAGGTCGAATGGAACGCACCCCGTATCTGGTAGCGTAAGCCTTTTGAACTGCAGAGGCACTTTCAACACTTTTTCCATAAATTGAATATGGAAGGCGATCGGCCGAAACTTTACTTTATAAAGTTTTAAATATAGATATTTTTCTTACACAAACGCATTGATTCACTTCAGAAGGCCTTTATTAACCCCCCGGAGCCGTGTGGAGCACGTTATTTGATGGACAGATGCACTTTTATGGACTTCAAAAACAGAGCAACAATCACTGCTATTATAATGCTTGGAAGAGCCAGGACTAATATAACTCTGATTTTATTAGTCTGAAAGAATGTCTTATACACTTATGTATAAGTGTACAAGGATGACTTGAGGGTGAGTAAATCATGGGCAAATTTTCATTTTTGGGTGAACTATCCCTTTAATTCTGATACTTTTATTCAGGTTAAACATTACTTACACTACCAAGACAACAATTTAGTGTTTATTTATTAAAACAAAGCCTGTAATTATCATCAAGTGGTTGTTTTAAAAGTCGTTATAAACAGAAGTTGTGATAGTATTTGCTTCCCTATTGTGATGTATATATGAGTAAAGGGCGGGACTTGATTTTGTCGATTTGGAATTGATTGGTATGCTTTCAATGATTCTATTATTTGCTATGGCTGTGATATCATAATGAGTGTCCCGATCTCACACCAGTAAACATGTCAAGATTCATTTGAAGCAAAAAATTTGAAAATCAGACAAAACCCCCACCCCCCCCCAAACATACAAAGAACTATAATCTTATGTCGCATTCGAGGGAAATAATCAGTTCTAGAGAAAATTAATGGTTGCACTCTGTTACTATATCTATATCGTGGAATATACTGTAAGATGACTGCAAATCTGTATTGACCAATCAGAAGCCAGGAGCAAACTATCCATTTAATACTATACTATACTATACTATATGTAACCGGTCCTACTCGACCTGCTCTGAGTGGGATTCAAACCACGGTCACCAGCGTGGGAGGCGGGCATGCTAACAAGGACGCTAAAGACCACAGCTGCTAAGATTGGTTGCTAGCGCACCTCTTGAGGCCAGGGGAGTGAGGTTTACACACACAGCCCTTACTGGCCTACATTACACTCACCCCCTCTAAACCCCACTTCCATCCGGGTCTCTATTTAGATCAGTGGTCCTATCACTGAGTTTAAAGATATGTGTGATAACCCATATATTTTAGTAAGCAGATTTCTTTTCTCTTTTTTTTAAGAGCACAAGATGTAAATCAAAACTGCCAAAATTTGGAGATATAAAATCTGAGGCAAAAGCAAATTCAATAGATGTAGATTTCATCAGATCCATTTAGGGCTAATGGTGACAAGTAGCTTTTGGTTTTCCACTAACAGCCAAGCAAAGCCACATGCGCTTGTAGGTGTTTGTTCTTGTGCAGTTCGGGACAATATAGCAGCTTCTGGAAGAGGAAAGTAACTTGATATCCTCAGTAAGCTGTTCTAGTCTAATAATAACTGTCAGCATGTGGGGGATTTGGTGGCTGGTTTATATTATGCTTGTCCATTGTGTCCTGTGAATTCAGTTGCATCTTATCAATGCACTCAATACATATTTTTGGGGAAAGAATATGGTAATATTACACTATCATTAAAATTTGTAAATATTTTTGAAAGAAGTCTCTTATGCTTACAATATATGCTTGCATATTTGATCAAAAATACAGTAAACTGTAATATTGTGCAATGTTATTATTTGAAATTAAATATAAATGTTTTGTTTTTTTAATATAATATATATTTATAATAATTTAAAAGGTAATTTATTCCCATGATTCAAAGCTGAATTTTCAGCATCATTACTCCAGTCTTCAGTATCACATGATCCTCCAGAAATCATTCTAATATGCTCAAAAAAAAACTGCTCAAAAAAACAATGTTGAAAACAGTTGGGCTGCTTAATATTTTGTTTTGTGGAAACGTGATACACTTGTCATATCTGTTTCTGTGTCTGTCGCTCGGTGGGACTTTTATGCTGTAGTTATCTGTGCCTAGTTTCTGTGTTCTGTTCTATGTCCTGTTTCCTGTGGTGTTTTTGTAGTTCTTTGTAGTCTTTCATGTTGATTAGTCTCCCCAGGTGTTTTCCATTTACCACACCTCTTGTTATCTTGTTAAACTAGTCTTCCCTGTGTATTTATAGCCCTTGTTTTCTCTGTTTCTCTGTCGGTCGTTGTTTAATGTTATGCAGGTGGCTGTTGTTCCCCGTGGTTCTCTGTTGATTTTGTTCCTGATTTATGGTCTTTATTGTTTTTTTGTCATTAAAGTCTCCCTGCATTTGGTTCCTCATCTCTGCCTGCTGTCTTTGATTTCCCTTGTGTGCCGTGACAACACTACCATTCAAAAGTTTGGAGTAAACAAATGAATACTTTTATTTATCAAGGACGCATTAAATTGTAACAGTAAAGACATTTATAATGCTACAAAAAGGATTTCTATTAAAATAATAAATGCTATTCATCAATTAAATCTTACATTTTTTTTCCACAAAAACAAAAAAACTGTGACACTGAGACTGAAGTAATGGCTGCTGAAAATTTAAATAAGTAAATGCAGGCTTGTTGAGAAATATAAATATTTTTAACATTATAAATGTCTTTACTGACACTTTTTTTATCAATTTAATGCGTCCTTACTAAATAAACGTAAGTTTTATTGTAAGCATAAGAGACTTCTTAAAAAAAAAAAAAAAAACCTGTAGTATATATATACATAATAGGAGCAATTTTTCCTGATGTTCTTTAGGCTCTTCAGCAGCTCTACTATGATCCTGATATGGGCAAGAAGAATGTGGCCCAGAAATGGCTCACACAAGCTCAGGCATCACCACAAGCGTGGCATTTCTGCTGGGCTTTGCTCCAGTCAGACAAAGTAAGCAATACGGGCGACTATGGCACACTTTACAATGTATGAATTTCACTGCATTAGATATGTAGTTCTTATTTATTCTGTTTCTAATTAGGTTCCTGAGATCCAGTTCTTTGGGGCAAGCACATTACATGCTAAAATCTCCCGCCATTGGTCCGACCTCCCAACTGGTCAATTAGACTCCCTCCGCTCGCAGCTCATCGCTCAGGTCGGCCAGTTCGCGTCAGGGCCCAAGATGGTGCTGACGAGACTCTGTGTTGCTCTGGCCGCTTTGGTCCTTCACGTCTTACCCGAACCATGGCCAACCGCAGTACCAGATCTTCTGTGTGCCTTCCAGACAGGGGAGGGTGTGACAGAGGCTGACAGTCAGGCCCGATGCCTCGCGCTCCTAGAAATCCTCGCCGTTCTGCCCGAGGAGCTTCAGAGCAGCAGGATCGCGTCCTCTCGGCATTCCCAGCTGAGAAGCGCTCTGGCTGTGGAGTGGAGCTCCGTCTGCTCCCTGCTCCAGCAGTTACTACAGCGGGCAGACGTGCCCTGTGGGGTCAGAGAGCGGGTGCTGAGGTGTGTGTCCTCCTGGCTCACACTGGACATCGCTTTAAAAGACATCGAGGGGCTGCTGCAGAGCTGCTTTGCCCTCCTTAAGGAGTCTGAGCTCTTTGACATGGCTGTAGAAACCATCGTCAGCATCATCTCACAGCCTGATTGTCAGAGGTGAGATGTGCCATATAACAGAGAATATACTGTCAAAACAAGCATTATTTCCTGTCATGCATTACTAGTTCTGAGCATAGTTTCCCTATATATCACGTTCATTGTTCCCTTTCTCGTCACATCATTGTGCACTCAAAAAATATTTAGGCCTAAATTTAAAGTGCCCCTGTTATGCTGTTTTAAAGGTTCAGAATTTTGTTTTTGAGGTCTCCTACAACAGGTTTACATGCATCCAATGTCAAAAAACACTTTTTTTTCTCATTATATACATTGCACATCACCTCATTTCTCAGTGAGTCTGAAAATGGTTAGTTCGAAGATTCAGTCTCTCTAAACCCCTCCTTACCGAGAGCTTACTCTACTCTGATTGGTCAGATGGCTCAGTCTGTTGTGAATGGTCGACCACTTACACTGTGCGCGACGGAAACCAAACCAAATTTCAACTCCTCATCCTTTTGAAGTGCATGCAAAGTGGATTCACAGAGCTGAAACCAGCATCTTCTCAACATATAGACAACATGAACCAAACTCTTCCAGGCTTCAGCAGAACTACAGTGTTTGAGGGTGGATTAAATTAGACGTCATTTGCCGGTAGCCAATCAAGACCATAGACTGGCATTATGCAAATTTGTTACATTGTTATGTAGGTGTGTAATAGAAAGTGAGACTGGAATTACTGACGACTCATTTCGGGTAATTCAGAATCAATTCTCTCTTTTAGGAGACAATATATTTATTTGTCATCTACTTTGATCTTTAAACTTTGCAGACCTTTAACATTCACAAACAGCTACATTATACACTACATGAAAGGTAATATTAGAAAAAGCATATTAGGGGCACTTTAGGATTTATGTATTTGAATTGCATACATTTCCATCCATTTGGATTATACCGTTTTAACATAAACACACTGATGCATATTTGTCAGTAATACATAAACAAAACAGGTAACATCTGATTTGCAATTTGAATAAATGCATTTTGAAAACATGATTATGTAAATAAAATAAAATAGATGCAAATAGTTACTAATAATCTATGCCATGATTTTATCTATGCAGATTCTAAGGTGTTCATTTGTTCTTCCAACATAGCATGCCAGCACATGATCCCTTTTCTAAAAAAAAATATTATTTTAGTTATTGTATTTTGATTACGATATATTATGATTCCTGATCTGTCCTTCTATCCGTGCAGACGTGTTTCTTCTCTCTGCTCCCCGCTGTGCTCTAGCGCTGTTTTGTTTTGTCTAGTGTTTCGTCTCTTCTCTTTCTCTCTGACTGCTGCTTTGCTGGACTCCTGAAAATACTGAAATGGAATTGATTAACTGGTCAATCAGCGCGATCGACAAGATTTTCTCACTAAGGAAGGGTGCCCCGGGAGAACCCACCTGCCCGGACGGGACCTTTGCCGCAGGATGCGAGGGACGCATGGAACAACTGGCAAGTCCTGTGCCTGGAGGCTCTGTCCGTGGAGGATGCGGAAGATTTATACATGATTGGATTATTGATGGCGGGTTCCTATTCTTTGGCTTTGGGATTGCCCTGACCTATCGGAAGATTGGTAAGACAGCTGCAAGCAAATTCACCCAGCCGCTGTCTGTGGAAATTAAAGAATGCTTCGGGGTTGTGTGTGACCGTTTGAAGGAATTAGATCAGAAAGTGATAAGAATTGAGGAACTGAACTGTAACAACGCAGTCCGGACTGCGGATACCCAGGGTAGAGTGGGCTCCATCGGGGGTCAGATCGGTGAACTTTTACGGACTGTAACCGGTCTGGCCATGAGGCTGGACGTAATGTCTAGGGAAACTGCACAGACCGGACGCGAAACGCTGAGGACCAGATCTGATTGATTGATTATGATCCGGACAAATTACCGAAGATCATCAAATGGATTAAAAATAATAAATTGTATTTGCCTGACCTAATCCCCACTTGGTCCCTTTCTCTCGGTTGGGAGTCCAGCAGGGCAGCCGGGCAGCTGTCTTATCTCCCTTCAAGGACAAACCATAGAACTGAACTCGAAAACATCTGAAGTTATGGCTAACATTCTCACAGACTCACTCGCACCATACACAATACCTAACCTGATCACTACTACCGTCTGCCTGTTATCTATCTCCTCCCCCAGTCCATACAAAAAATCCCATCACGTGACCACGTGTACTGTGTCATGTTTATGTTTATGTTTATGTTTATGTTTTGTTGATGTTTTGTTGTGTTTTGCTATGTAATGCTTGCTAAACTGCATTCTTGTATTTCTGGAGAGCGTGTGGCGGCGCCTGACTAATCGGCTGCGGCCCGGAGGCTTGCTCCAAACTTCATTTCGTTATACTGTACTTGTACATGTGTAATGACAAATAAAATATTCAATTCAATTCAATTCAATTATACTTTATTGAAGACTGTATATGTAAGGCATCTTAATGAAATCTAATGTATGTGAAAAGACATTATAATCAGGGATTCACTAATATTCAAACTCATAAGCTGATAATTATGTTCATATTAAGGAAGAAAAAAGAACAATCGCAGATGTTCTAAATCTACATCTCTATACTACTTTGTTACAAAACAGTAAAAGCTAAATGAATTAAGATTTCACAGTCTGATAATGTTTAGTATGAAAGATTAATGAGATTCATATTCCTTTAGAAATGTGCTATAGACAAAATAATTCAAATAATGGATTTAAATGGGTATTTAGTTTGTGCGCAGTTGGTGTACTTTTCCTAAAGAAATTAACTCATTTTATATACAAACAAAACAAATAATGTTCAATATTGGCTGATAATTTGGGTAAAAAGTGATTGTATGATCTGATTACATTTACTAACCATCACTTGTCACTTGAACTAATTGTCATTTAGGTCCGTTTCTGTATGTCACTTCAAACCCCTTGTGGTGCACAGAAGGTTGACCATAAAAATGTATTATTACTAGGGATGCGCCGATACCAAGCTCATGTACTCGTACTCGTAAAAATACCCCTGATACCAAAGACAAGATACCTCACATGAGTAACTGACAGAACTTTCCGTGCAGAGACACCGGTGGCAGCAGCAGACACAATGTCAGCCTCAGGGATATGGAAATACTTCAAAATTAATGACAACAACCCACACATTGCGAACTGCATGCTTTTTTACATTTTTATTATTATTATGACAATGGTAATTATGCCCTTTGAAGGTTATTGGACACTGAAATTTGTGCTTTAAGTTTGTGATAAGCACATACAATAATACTTTTTTTCATTCGAGCAATAGTAAAGCTGTCCTACATTCATTAGTCTCACTGTGTTGTGCTTGGAAAACTGCCACATCACCAAAAAAAAGGGGGGAAAAGAAATTAATAAATGTATAGGTATAGGTATCGGCGAGTACCAGAAAAAAATATTGGTACCCGTACTCAATAAAAAATATTATTGTGCATCCCTAATTATTACTCTGTGTTTGTTTATGTGGAGGTTTGCAGACAGCCTGCTGAAGGTTGTTCCTCAGGTTCTGGGTCTTCAGGAGCAGCTAAAGAAGGCGGTACAGGATGGAGACATGGAGACATCTCATGGAATCTGTCGCATTGCTGTAGCTCTGGGAGAAACGCATTGCAGGTTGGACATAATGACTTATATGCATCATTAATCTCCTATTAATAACAGTCTTATATGACCTCAGATGTCCTGGGCCTATTCATCATTTGACTCTCCTTGTCTGTTTGATGAAAGCTCTTTTCCCTCTTTCTGTCCCTCTCAACTCCCCAGGACTCTTCTGGAGCAGGTGGATCACTGGCAGGGCTTTCAGGCTCTAGTGAGCATGATTATGTCCTGCACTGGTACACCTGGACATTACCCTGTTGATGAGACCTCCAGCTCTCTCACGCTCACATTCTGGTACACCCTACAGGTAAAGCAGGTCCACCCAGAAAAATCACTCAAGTGTGGTGCCAACTGCTATTGCATTGACTTGAGCAGATATGAGGTTTTTGAGTCATATCGGCTGCTTGTTTCAGGATGAGATGACGTCGTTGGATGCTGAGAGGCAGACACTCTATCTACAAATCTACAGACCTGTGTACTTCCAGCTGGTGGATGTTCTGCTGCAGAAGGCCTGTTTTCCCAGAGATGAGGACTACGCCACATGGTCCGCAGATGACAAAGAGCAGTTCAGGACCTACAGGTTAAACTAGATTTTTTTCAAACTGCACAATTATTTATGTTATAATTATTTTTCTTAAAAAAAAAAAAAAAAATCAGGGTTGCAGTCTCACTGTAAGTAAGTGTCTCACACTTACAATGGAAGTGAATGGGGCCAATCCATAAATTTTAAAATGCTCACTGTTTCAATAGTATATCCACAAGACAAAAGGTTAGTCATTTTTACACCAAAAATCATCTTGACAATACACTATAACACAATAACAATATGCATGTTACCATAATTTTAGTGTAAAAATAACCAAACAATTGCAGTTTTACAATTCAAATAAGATTTTAAAATAAGAATTATTGTAAGTGCTTTTATAAAATTATGAGCTTCACATTTCTGCTTTTAAATCCTCCAAAAATTACCATTTACTTCCATTATAAGTGTTTCTTCATAGGATGTATTTTAAAATATATAAAATATCTAGTATATATATTTAGCATACTCTCACTGGCCACTTTATTTGGTAGACCTTGCTAGAACCAGGTTGGAGCCTCTTTTGCCTTCAAAACTGTGTTTATTCTTCATGACATAGGTGCTGGAAACATTCCTAATTTTGGTCCATATTGATATGATAGCATCATGCAGTTGGTGCTGAACATTTGTCAGCTGAACATCCATGATGATGTTCCACAAATCTCCCATTCCAGCACATCCCAAAGAGATCTGGTGACTGTGGAGGCCATTTGAGTTTAGTGAACTCATTGTCATGTTCAAGAAACCAGTTTGAGATGATTTGAGCTTTGTGACATGGCGTGTTATCCTGCTGGAACCATCAGAAGATGGAAACAGAGTGGTCATAAAGAGATGGAGGTGGTCAGCAACAATACTCAGGTAGGCTGTGGAGTTTAAATGATGCTCAACTGGTATTAAGAGGCCAAAAGTGTCCCAAGAAAATATCCCACACACTATTAAACTACCACCAGCCTGAACCGTTGATTCAAGGCAGGATGGATCCATGCTTTCATGATGTTTACGCCAAATTTTGACCCAACCATCTCAATGTCACAACAGAAATTGAGACTCATCAGACCAGGCAACGATTTTCCAGTCTTCCATTGTCCAATTTTGTTGAGCCCGTATGAATTGTAGCCTCAGTTTCCTGTTCTAAGCTGACAGGAGAGGCACCGGTATGTCTTCTGCTGCTGCTGCAGCTGTCGTGGAGAAAAGTCTTCTCAATCTTGCAAAAGTAATGCTCGAGATGCAGAGTTCCAGAAGTCAAAATAAGACTTTATTGAACAAAGCAACAAAGCCAAGATGCCTGCAGGACATCTTACCATTTCGTTCGCAACATACTTTTATAACATTTTAACCAATGATCTCATCTGCAGGTGCTCTCCTCCCTTTTCTCTTCCTGGAATCTCATCAACACTTTTGCCACAGTTACTTCATTAATTGGCTAGCCTGTTCTCTTTGTAAGGGTGTCCGACTGCCAACTAGTCAAAAACACATTTTCATTGTCCCACAAAGTGATTATTCAGTGTTTTTTCAGTGTTAATGACTTTGTAGGCAGCATAAGTGCACAACCTCACAAAACTGATTTCAGACAGATTTCTGAGGCAGCGTTTAATGATCTACTGAAAAATAGAGCAAGCTTTGGTGAGAATTAAGCAAATATTTAATTACTACAGTAGTAATTTCTCGCTGGAAATGACATCAGAAGTGGAAAAAGTTAGTCAAAAACTTACATTTACACACAAACTGACCACCAACCAAAATTTTTAGATGCCATCTTTATTTTTCTAGAACGTACATATGGAACGCACTGGATTGTGGGATATCAAAGGCAGCGAAGGATACATCTATGCTGCCTTCAAAAATCGATCAGATGAAGGTATCTCAGGAGACAGGAAGTGAAGCTAACATTGGATTTGGATGTCCCTTGATGCCTTCCTACCTTGGAATGCCTCCTCCGAAGGCAGCATTTTTAAGTTTCTGGATGCAGCCCATGCCTAAATCCATTGAGTTGCTGCCATGCGATTAGCTGATTAGATATTTGCGTTTACAAGCAGTTGAACAGGTGTACCTAATAAAGTGGCCGGGGAGTGTATATTTGACATGTATTTTGGCCATGGTATTTTTTAATACCATAAATAATGATGGGATTATTTATTTTTTATTTATTTTTTTGCATAGGAAAAGATTTAATACTTAAAATCAGGGGTGTATTCACTGATGCCCTTACAAAAACCACTGATATTTCAATTCAGTCTTCATTTATTTTTAATTTGCATCATAATGTAAATGCAATAATAAGCGTGTTTAATTGGATCTCAGGGTTGACATCTCTGATACTCTGATGTATGTGTATGAGCTGCTGGGCCCAGAGCTCCTCAGAAACCTGTATGATAAACTAGGCACACTGCTGACGGACACAACACGGCCCTCCTCATGGCAAGTCAGTCCTAATGTTACACTAATTGCTTGTGTATATATAATATAAATGTCATTTATGATAATGAACAATATGTCTATGTTTTCTCCCTCTCTCCCATGGAGGATATAGAGGCTCTGCTGTTTGGTTTTCAGTCCATTGCTGAGACAGTAGATGTCAGTTACTCAGACGTCATTCCAGGACTGATCGGTCTGATTCCTCTGATCACAGCCAACAATATTCAGCTGGCTGAGACCATCATGTTCACCATAGGTACAGTAATTTATTTGTAAATGAATACAAATATAACCGTAAACAATAAAACATAATGGTGATGTCAAATGCTGAGAAAAATACCTGCATCATTTTGTGTTTTAGTAGTTTAGTTAGTAGGGCGAGCAATTGAGAAAATAAGAGTTCAATGAATTTCAATGGGTTTTTTCAATTGCATCCTGCAAAAACTGAACCGTTTCTAATCCCTGGTGAATGTGGTAACCAATACACAGATTAAATATTTAGTTACTGTGCTTTTAATAATGACATGATCATTAAACTACAGAAATAAACACATACAGATTGTTGTTTTATTTAGCAAACAATAATTATTATTTCTATTGTTGTTATTTATGCCATTATTAGGTGTAATGATACCCTCATGTCACAATTTAGTATCATGAGACATTTTATATATATATATAGACATATATATATATATATATATATATATATATATATATATATATATATATACTAGTTTAATGTAGTACTGACACTAAAACTCTGTAAACCTTTTTGGGTGAACTATACACAATACAGATGGTCACTTTCCATGATACATATTGTTGCATTTTTGTATGCCGATATTTTGTTACACCCCTAGGTGAAAGTTGTTTTCATGTCTGCACAAATGGTGAAGTTCAATTTCTAGGATTGAAAGTAATTGACTTCTGCTGTCATAATTTCTTGTAGGCTCTTTGGCTGAGTGGCTGGCCGATCATTCGCTCATGTTGGCGAGTGTCCTGCCTGTGGTTTTGCATGGTCTGTCCAACCCAGATCTGTCCGTGTCTTGTGTCTCAGCGCTGAAGAGAATCTGCCGAGAGTGTCGGCATGACCTCCACCTTCACGCCAGTGACATCATGGCCGTCTCACAGGTTTTAAAAAAACTTTCGCCTAGAAGTACCACTGTACCACTGTGTCAGTGAGTAATGTACTAAACTCACTGTGGTGTTTTTGGTTTCAGGCAGTACTTGTCAAAGAGATCCACAAAGTAAGTCCAAGCCATGTGTGTTTGATTAGTTTTGGTTACACTGTAACTGTAACTTACACTAATAACAAACATGATTACATTGTATAATGCTTAACCCTCCTAAGCTTTTCAAAAAAGAGTCACATTTTTGACTGGGAAGAGTAATTTCCCTGAACTACCTTTTGGGATTTTAAGTCATTTAGATATTATTTATTAGATTTTAGATTTCGCCATCATTTGTTTAAGCAAATACGCAAACTTTTGGAACTTTGTTTGGAACATATATATTTTGATCCCCATGAGGAAAACAGCTTATAAATGCTTATAAACGCTTATAAAGTGAAGAATGTTTTCAGAGAGGCTTGTGTTTAGAATTAAGGTTAGAGGATAGAATATACAGTTTGTACTGTATAAAAAACATTATGTCCATGCAAAGTTAAAAAACATGGAAACCCAACATGAGTGTGTGTGTGTGTGTGTGTGTGTGTGTGTGTGTGTGTGTGTGTGTGTGTGTGTGTGTGTGTGTGTGTGTGTGTGTGAGTGTGTATGTGAGTGTGTGTGAGTGTGTGTGTGTGTGTGTGTGTGTGTGTGTGTGTGTGTGTGTGTGTGTGTGTGTGTGTGCGCACGTGTTTTTGTGACATATCAGGACACAACTGTGTATAGTGACATGGGTATGACAGGTATTACAAGGAGAGGGTGACTTATGAGGACATTACCCATGTTCCCATTTTTCAAAAGGCTTATAAATCATACAGAATGAGGTTTTTTGGGAGAAAGTAAAAATGTGCAGTTTCCTGTGATGGGTAGGTTTAGGGGTAGAGGGGTAGTGTAGGGGGATAGAAAATACGGTTTGTACGGTATACAAACCATTACGCTTATGGAATGTCCCCACAAAAACAAACGTGTGTGTGTGTGTGTGTGTGTATCTGTGTGTGTGTGTGGTGAATATTTTGCACTCTGGATGTTTTATAATCTCGGCCCTTTATTTCTGTGTGTTCTTTCAGGACTGGCTGATATATAGATTTCATTCAACACATATTTAAAAAATTAATCTTAAACATGGTGTGACATTTTTATGACCACTTAGACTTACGGAAGTCTAGTTTTGTTTTCTCTTTGGTTGTTCAGATTGCATATCTAAAATGTCTCCAAGCTTTAACTCTATACCATGCTTAATAGTTATATCACAGTAGGATTGAGAGTAAGTCTTCTGTTCAGAGCCCGCAGTGCATGTGGATAATGCAGGCACTGGGTTTCCTGCTCTCAGCCCTGCCCAGTGAAGACATTCTGGGGAAGCTCCTCTCTCTGGTCACTCCCCACATCCAACAGCTGGAGAAACTGGCCAATGAGCTGGTGAGGTGCAATAATCAATGTATGATTGATTCACATACTATTAGAGTCATCCAAAACCTGAAGAGAAAATGTATTTGTATAGTACACTAACAGAAAATACTTTGAAAATTTAATTTTTTTGTCCATTCTATTAAAGACAATGATGTTGTTTTAGATCGACAACATGAACCAAACTCTTTTAGGCCTGTTTGAGGGCGGGTCAAAGTAGACGTTGTTCACAGGCAGCCAATGAAGGCCATAGCCTGGCATTATGCAAATTTGTTACAAACCTACGTAGGTTTGTGTATGAAGTAAGACAGGGATTTCTGACATCTCATTTCAGGCAGTTCAGAATCGGTTCTTTCTTTTAGGAGACAATAGCTCCAGTTACTTGCATCTTAGAAACTTTGCAGATCTTCTACATTTACAAAATGTAACTGCACTTTAACATTTATAAAGCAGACAAAAAAGCAGTTTGTTTTTCTCCCTTTGATGCAGCCCAGCTCTGCTAATAAGCGTCCTACTGTCCACATCCTTGGCCTGCTGTCTAATCTCTTCTCTACATTTGACCTAAACAAGCAAAGTGAAAGATTGGAAGTGATGAGGCCTGTCCAAACACAGCCGCACAACAACAACCCGGTACAACAACATATCACGGCTCAACCTCCAATCAGTTTTGTTCATTAGCAAGCTTGTTTGAATCAAACAGACCTGTAAAATGAACACTCAACAGTGTGTGGTTTGACAGCTGTTCTGGTCATTTCTCAGGTGGTGGTTGTCCTACAGCAGGCCTTCCCTTTAATCCAGACTGTCCTCAACAAGTGGCTGAATGAATCTGAGGTGGTAGAGGTCAGTGCAGTGAACGTGTGTGTGTGTGTGTGTGTGTGTGTGTGTGTGTGTGTGTGTGTGTGTGTGTGTGTGTGTGTGTGTGTGTGTGTGTGTGTGTGTGTGTGTGTGTGTGTGTGTGTGTTCGTGTGTTCATGTATGTGTGTAAAAATATAGAAGATTAACTTTTCTCTCACCTCAACTCAGGCGGTGTGTGCTGTCTTTGAGAAATCACTGAAGACCCTTATCCATGACTTTGCACCACTGGTGACTCAGCTCTGTGAGCTTATTGGGCAGATGTTCAGCGCTTACCCACAAGCCTCGGCTTTAGACCTCACACGACAAGTAAAGACAAGTTCTACTTCACATACAACAAAACATTTTTGTGTTTGCTGGATAAGTAAGTGTCATAATGTGTTTATGCCTTTCACATTTCCCTCTAGTTAGTTCACATTTTTGGCTGTGAGAAGGATCATTTTTCTCCAATCTCTGCCCTTTTAGAGCTGATTACCAACATCACCATGTCCATTTTTCAGCTGGGTAAGAGATTAGAATGAGTCACTATCAATATGTCAAGAATGAGTTCTGAGGTCTGTATTTAAAGTGATCAATCGATAGACTGCTGCTGTGATGACACATTTTTGTAGACCAATCTGGAAGTTAGCATCACCCTGGTTCCCTTGACAAAAACCCAGTAGGAATTTTCCTCTGGCTTTTGAAAAATGAGCTCTGTGATCAACAAAAGTTTGATTTTTATTGCGTTCGTTGTGATAATCTTCACAAACGAACACAATGGCTGCATCAGAAATCGCATACTTCCCTACTATATAGTTGGTGAAAAAACGTATGTGACAAGAGTAGTAGGTCCAAATTCACAGTACTCATAAAAGAGTGGGCAAAAAGTACCCGGATGACCTACTACTTCTGGCGAGATTCCGAAATGCGCATCCAATGGACACCCTACTATCTCATGAGGCCATGGGAGAGGATTTGTGAATGGCAGTGAAGTGATGCAACTGACGCTGGTAGATCACATAACAATGACAACATGATGAATGTAGTACTTCCAGATTACATCCATACTACAAACAATCATACTATATAGACAGGGCTAAAAATTAACGTACCAAATGCGAGTAAAAATCAGCTTTCAATTGGCAGTTGGCTGGTAAGATTTTTATGAATTCTAACAATGCAATGTTGTGAAAGCATGCACAAACGTCTAAAACGCTTGGGACAGTTGACGGGCCAGTGCTGCATCATCACAAAAGTTTAAATCTTGTCAATTTAAATATACAAGCGCAAGAAGACGTGAAAGGGACTCAATTCATTACTCGTTATTAGTTATTTGTTACTACCAAGCGGCAACCTCCTGCGGTTTCCCAATACGGAAGTGACTTAAACTGCAATTCATCGACTGGCCGCTAGAGACAGGCTCCAGAAGGGAGCAGAATCTCATTGAGCCCCATGTTAAAAAAAACATGTTTACAGCTTGGTACAAATTATGGTTTTGGTCTATAGCTAATTTTGCCCTTCATGACAACTGTGAGGGGGTGAATTTTTTTACATGAGTTACATTATATAAAGCCTTAAAGTTCTGCATGTGTCTGTCATCGCATCACCTCAGCTACGCCCGCGACCCGCCTCTTTGCCCATTTTCAGTTATCCGGGAGTGACGCGCTGCCAAGATGGCAATGGCAAGCTCGACTTTACACTTCAGAACTGCTCTTCAGAATCCTATGGGTGACGTCACGGACACTACGTCCATATTTTTTTACAGTCTATGGTTACTACTAACATCCGAAGCATGCACCCAAACAAATGATGAATTGAGTTCTCTTTCACTTTGAGTTTTGCGTTTTCTTGAACGGACAAATGCACACAAAATTTAAAAAATCGTTGTAAACAGTCGGTTATGGCTTAAAGCCGGGGAAACACTTAAAGGGTTAGTTTACCCAAAAATGAAAATTAGCCCATGATTTACTCACCCTCAAGTCATGCTAGGTGTATATGACATTCTTCTTGCAGACAAACACAATCAGAGTTTTATTAAAAATGTCCTGGCTCTTCCAAGCTTTATAATGGCAGTGACTGTTGAGTAATTTTTGAAGTCCATAAAAGTGCATCATAAAAGTGCTCCACACGGCACCGGGGGGTTAATAAAGGGCTTCTGAAGTGAAGCGATGCGTTTTTGTAAGAAAAATATCCATATTTAAAACTTTATAAAGTAAATTATCTAGCTTCCGGCGAATCACCTTCCGTATTCAACTTACGGAAAAAGTGCCCACGCCTCTAGCAGTTCAAAATGCTTACGCTACGTCTGACGAGTGTAACTGGTGTGCAATGTCATCAGACATAGCGTAAGCATTTTGAACTGCTAGAGGCGCTACACTTTTTCCGTAAGTTGAATACGTGTGGAGCAGTTATATGATGGACAGATGCACTTTTATGGACTTCAAAAACAGAACAACAATCCCTGCCATTATAAAGCTTGGATTAGCCAGGACTTTTTTAATATAACTAGAATGACTATATAACAAGAATGTCATATACACCTAGGATGATTTGAGGGTGAGTAAATCATGGGCTAATTTTCATTTTTGGGTGAACTAACCCTTTAATGATTATAAGGCCAATTATGAATGTAATTTAATACTTACGATCATGCCCAAACGCGCCGGATCTGTGCCAGTTGCATTTAGTCTGTGTTTACAGTTAGCATTTAAAATCATTTCGTGTTTTCAGTTCAGTCTTAGAATGTTTCAGCTAGTCATTAAGTGTGTCCTCGGCTTAAGTGAATGTAAACAGTTGAGAAAGAAAACGCATGTGTAACACTATCAGTATATTGGATCCGTGCATCCTAATAATTCGGCTGCTATCTGCGTTTTTAATGTTAATCAAACAACAAAAGAGAAAGAAAAAAAATCACTCACTGCTCTTGACTGAATAATGTTTGGAGCTTCAATAAGTATTAAACAATGTTTATTTATACATTAAAGACTATCCGGTGCTATTTTACATTTGATTACTTAATTCAATGTCTCTACCTGAAAGCCACTGTTATTTGTCTTTAATAATGATTTAAATTTATATTAGTTAGGTTAATAGTTTTATAAATTGGGATAGAGAATTGTGATTTTTCACTGGTATCTAACAATTTTGGTGCCAGTTTCATGTCCAGGAAAAAATATTTATTTTTCACACCGGCCTTGGGCAGGTGTGGTAAAAAGTTTTTTGGCCCTGTAAATAGAACATGCTTTTTTAGCGATCACAAAATAATTACTTATTCGAAATACGGAGAGTATGCAATTTCGGACACAGCCAACTTTTATGAATTTCAAAGCCTAAATATTCACTAGAAGTAAAAGTTAATTGAAAAGTAAAACATAAGCTATTAACAAACTACATGACTTCAATATTCACCATTACTAAGGTTTTGACAAACCTCTATTACTTTCTTTTTCTCATGAACACAAAAGTATTATTTTGTCTTTACAATGAAAATCAATAGGAGATTGTTTTGGACATTGTATGGACAAAAACACTTAAAACATTCTTTAGTATATTTTCTTTGTGTTAGAAAAAGGAAAGTCATACAGGTTTGGACTGATAAAATGTAAATGAATAGGGTAAGTAAATTTTTTTGAGGGGGTGAACTATCCTTTTTAAAGGTTAAAAATATTTAAAGGTTATTAAGTAACTTTTTCCACTATAAAATGTTTTACCCTAAAGAAATGAATAGTACATTTGACAAATATTAAAATGTTATACATGACTGGCCTAGAAAAAGCTAGGTGGCTGCCATGTTAAGATCACATGACCAGCATTTTACTCACTTTATCTCAGTAATCAGTCACTTTTGTTGGCTAGTGAAGCAAATAAAAGAATACCTTCAACATAGAGACTTTGCACAATTTTACAATTATTGTTATGATATAGAGGTATCGCGTGCAGGTATGACGTCACTTTGTAGGCCAATCGGCAGTTAGCATCGCACTGGTTCCTCGAGAAAAACCCAATAGGATTTTCCCATAGGCTATGAACGGACTACACCACAGTCCCACGACTTCGTCACCATCACTAAGCTTCTGACAACTCTTTCAGTTTTTATCTCAATTTTCTTTTTCAAGAACATTTGATTTAAACACACAATTGAATTAAAGCACAATTATAAGCATAACGAGGATGCAAACGCAGACGGGGCTTACCTTTTTGTCTGGGTGTCCTTTAATCTCCCCGACACCCTCTGTCCCATTTAGCCACTTGTTATCAACCCCCTTTTTCTAGACACATAACAGCTTCAAAATGTAACGATGGAACCAGAAGTGCTAAAATGTTAACTCGTTTCCACATTTTGGCCTACAAACGTTTGACTTATAGTCATTCTAACCCTATGGAATTGTTGTAGGCTCCAGAGATCATCCAGATGTGGTGGAGTCATTTATGCAGCTTCATGCTCAGGTCTGTGCTCTTTATTTTTGCCTTAGACTTCAGACACTAGTCTACATATTTATATAGATTAAATATTTTACATATACTTTCATTGTTCAAAAAATAAAAACACTTAAAGGCACAATATGTAAGAGTTTTGGATTCATATATCCAAACACTACTAGAACAATGTTATATATTTTGTTGACTTGAGTACTTACATTATCCCAAATGTTTCCAAGATGTTTAAATCCAGAGGAATTAACCATTTTAACCAGGACACGAACCGTGTCCGTGCATCGCCTATCATTGACATCATATCCGCGTTACCCTCGTTTTCCGTTCCGTTTTGTTTTATTTTGTAGAAAGCATGGAAACACCAAAGACACTTTAATATATTGTGTTTTATTAGACAGGTGAGCAACTGTTTGGACACATTTATCATAAGAAAATCATTGTTATACATCTCAACACAGTTAGTCTTATTGTTTAAATCTCGTTTTCTTGATTTCCCGCGAGAACCATGTTTTACCATGCCTAATATCGATCTAGCTTACTGCAGTGTGCAACAAGTGTCTCGTAGTTTTCAACACACTCAAATGTATCTAATATAATAAAACAGCGCTGCGTTACCCCACATACGCATGACTGGAAGAAGTGGAAGTGCTCATCTGCGGCATAATAAAAGCTCTGCAAAGTCAGAGTCATCAAGTTACACCTTGAATAAGCAACCTCTAGCAGCGAAAAATTACATATTGTGGCTTTAATGTGGTTTCCCATGTTCTTTATTTGGGTTTTTTGTAATATATATATATATATAAATTTTTTTTTTCTGATGTCTTTGCAGGGTTTGAAAACAAAGTCTGACCTTTATCTTTCAGACCGTCTTGATATCAAAGCTGTATTCTACTGTGGTGAGCGTCCCTTCAGCAAGCTTGTTAACAATGCTCAACATTTATTCATTCATCCATTAACTGTCTATGTGTATGTAGGAATTTTGTCATTCAAATTCCCTGAAACTCCAACATTGAAAGCAACCTGTCTGCTGTTTGTAAGTACAGTACAGCACGTTTAACATATTACAAAAGATGTAGTGCAACATACAGCCCAAATGCTAGTGCTTGTACTGGAATAAACTCTTTCTGTACCATTAGTAATTGTAATATTAGCAACCCTGCACCACAGAAACTTGAGTATAGTAACCGGACTGAGCTCTCTTGACACAGACGGAGATGATCTCTCATTGTGAGGATGTTCCTGCTGTGAGGGAGCTGCTACAGGATGATGGCAAGCTGCTCCTTCAGACCCTACTAGAGGTCAGACATTTCTGCATGTTTCCATCAGAAATGTAGTCATATAGATATCAGTGGTTTCAGACAAACTCTCTATGCATTAGTGGTTGGCATTTTTGTCACTTTTATATATATCATTATACTAGTATTTGACATATTCACTTTCCTTATGAGTGAGTCGTTGAATCATTCGACACCCATGAGACCTTTGTTCATCTTCGGAACACAAATGAAGATATTTTTTGTTGAAATTCGATGGCTCAGAGAGGCCTCCATTGGCAGAAATGACATTTCCTCTCTCAAGACCCATAAAAGGTAATAAAGACGTCATTAAAAAGCCCATCTCACTACAGTGGTTCTACAATAATTTTATGAAGCGATGAGAAAAGTTTTTGTGCGCAAAAAACAACAGCTAAATAACGACTTGTATAGTGATGGCCAATTTCAAAACACTGCTTCATGAATCTTCGGAGCGTTATGAATCACCATATCAAATCAGCGATTCGGATTGCCAAAGTCACGTGATGAATCGATACGCTGATTCATAAACGCTCAGAAGAAATGTCATTGCTCCCAATGGAGGCCATTCTGAGCCATCGGATTTCAACAAAAATATCTTCAATTGTGTTCCGAAGATGAACAAAGGTCTTACGGGTCTGGAACGGCATGAGGGTGAGTAATTAACGACATTATTTTAATTTCTGCAGTCCGTAAATTTTGCCTCTTTGTCGCCATCTTTGTTTGCGGAATTATCTTTTTTATGAGGGTTGTGCATCATCACGGCATGGATGAATCTAATGTTTTGAGGAGTATGCAGGGCTGTCATTCATTCACCGCACCGGTGTGGATACTTTACTTTAGAATCACAGATTTTACGTCTTGGAAGTACGACCAAAGTAAGAATTTTCACCGGAAAATGTCATCTGAACAACTGGGAAAAAGTGTAACTGAGAAAAAAAGCATTTTCATAAATCGTGCTACCAATGGTGATTTAAATCTAACGATCGATCGCTTAGCTCACATCACATCAAACCGCGCAAATTATTATTATTGTTATACTTTGTTCTAAAATTGTTAATGTTAACATCAGCTTTGCGTGGTTACGTGTATTTAGTGTTCATTAGCGTTGCCTGTAGATTTCAGTTTCTCTATAGTCTAATCTTTTGCTTTTGACTTCGGGTGAATCTCCAGTTGTCACTGATGATTGTCGTTTGGGCTTTTCTGGATTACAATCTGCCATCAAAATGATTAGTTTAATTACTCCAGCTGCAGTGAGGAAAGGCTATAAATGATCCACCACCTGCAGCATCCTCACATGCAATAGCTTACTAGCCGGACTCCTTCTTTATGTATATAGACGTGACGTAATGATGCAAAGACATGTTTGGAAAGCCACCAGTACCACTCAAATTATAACACATTATTACAAGCTTACCGTTGTGAATCGGGCTACCGTTTTTGAACACTGGCTGGTTATGTACTTGCACAAAAATGGATTTTGGATCATTTTTAACCAAAAAAAAAAATTATGTACGGACTGCAGCTTTAGTGATTCATTTAATAAATTATTCCAGTGTTAAGAAAGTGTTAACGTTGAACCTTAAAAAAAAACAGATGAAAGTGCTTTGGGAACAAGTATGGAAATGTTACAATATCTAGTCATAAAATACTGCATATATTGTATAGAGCATGTAAGGGCCAATTTTATTGTCCAACACAGGCTATTGGGGGTCAGTGTCCAAGCAGTCTGGCTGAGCACTATGCAGAGGTCTTGTTCTCCGTGAGTCGTTACTGTCCCAGTGTTCTGTCTCTGTGGCTCAGAGAGGCTCTTCTGCCCCCTGGCTTCCCCAGCTCACACCTCACCGCTGAGAACAAAGAGCACTTCTGCCAGCAGATCCTCAGGTAGGGCCACCACATTAACATTAGCAGAACACCACACAGGCACTTTATAAACATTTTCTATTCATTTCTTCTGTTTAACTACTCGCACAGGGAACAAGTGAGCAAGCGACGGATGAAGGACATCGTCAAAGAGTTTGTTCTGTTGAGTCGGGGACAAGAAGGGACTGAGTATGCAGCAAACTACTAAACACACTCTACATGCAAGAGCCTCTCTACTCTCAAGTCATCATTGCTTTAGTATTGTGGGGTCAAAAGATACAGTGCACACATACAGAAAATGAAAATCTGAATGATTTAGATAATTGGATTTGATTTTCAATTTTAATACTGTCATACCATATGTAAACATCAAAACAGCACTGGTTTCACTGCTAAAAAAAAATCTATATTTTGTCTTTTTTTCTATTAAAACGATCAAAACAATTAAATAAGATACATTTACTCAGAGAATATATCTCTATTTTTCTTTGTTTGTTGGAAATGTTTTAGGATAAGCCTCACTAAATGTTGTGATTAAACAATTTCCTTCATTTTAAGCATGTTCAGTTCATTTGAATGTTTTATGGATTTGTTGATTTTTTTATTAATGATGATTGTTCCAGTTCTGCGGAAATCCGTGGAGCTTTGCAGGCTGTTTCTGTGTGAGCTTTATCAGATTTCACAGAAACTTTTGAAATCTTGAATAAATCACTACATATTTACACTACAAAAGTTCAAAGGTTTGTCTCATGCTCACCAAGGCTACATTTATTTGATCAAAATACAGTAAAAACATGACTGTTTTCTATTTGAATATTTTAAAATGTAAGCTGTGATTCAAAGCTGAATTTTCAGCATCATTACTCCAGTCTTCAGTGTCACATGATCCTTCAGAAATCATTCTGATATGATGATTTGCTGCTCAAGAAACATTTATTATTATTATCAAAGTTAAAAACAGCTGCTTAATATTTCTGTGGAAACTGACGGGGTTTTTTTTCAAGATTCTTTAATGAATAGAAAGTTCAAAAGAACATCCTTTATTTGAGATAAAAATCTTTTGTAACGTTATAAATGTCTTTACTGTCACTTTTGATCAATTTAATGCATCCTTGACATTTCTTAAAAAAAAAAAAAATTGCACCAAATCTTACTGACCCCAAACTTTACTGTTTATGTACTGTGTACAGTATTGCTAAACATACAGTACATACATCCTGTTGTCTGTTTGTCATGAAAAGTGACAGGATTAGTGTCAAGTGTATTTATTTGACAGATTTCATGATCTGTTTTGATACACACATATAAAATATGTAAATTTTCATACGCCATTTCTGTATAACCTCATGACTGAAGTCATGATAATGACAATATAGGTCATATAGGTTCATTTCTCTATTAATACTTCTACTTATACAATAGCACATCTGTTTGGACATCCACAATGTACAATAATAAGAACTGACTGAAAACATAAACAACGAGCCCTCACTCATTTTTACGGGGTAAAACGGAAATCTGCTCAGTAAAAAAGTGAGGAGGAAGTGCTGGGTCTCTCTTTGTCGGAGGGTCTAGAGTTGATGCAAGGACACAGAACAGAGTTCAAGGCTTTCATTCGTTCACGTGACTGGATGGACTTCTGTGAATTACCGTATCCTGGTGAACAGGTTCAACACTGATTTGGATTCCTGGAGAGAGAAGGAAAGAATGTGAAACAGGTAACGGTGAGGTGCAGGACGAGCTACACATCCAAATGTAACACTCCAGCCTGACCTTGGTGCAGCGTGTTTTGCTGAAGACATTCCAGAACCTCAGTGTCTCGTCTCCTGCTCCTGTTACGATGGCCTCACCGTCCGGAGACACCGCCTGTACACAACCAGACACAGGGCCCTGTTTTTAATGATCTGAGTGCATGGTCTGAAGTGTGTGGCGCAGGTGCACTTAGGGCGTGTCCGAATCCGCTTTTGTTAGTTTAACGTCAGGAAAAATGGTTGGTGTGCCCAGCACATGGTCCAAAAGGGTTGTACCTAGTCTCTTAATGAGTCATGGGTGTGTTTTGGGCATAACGTGCAAGAAACCAATCAGAGTCTCATCTCCCATTCCCTTTAAAAGCCAGCTGCGCTTGCATCATGGCGGATTTGCTATTTACATGGCGGAATTTGCTAGCGGAAAGACTGAACGCTTCTCCAGAGAGGAATCTTTTTATTTGTAATATGCCCCTATAGGCAGGTGCACAGCGCACAAGCACTCTGCTTATCACACACACAGGAACGCGCAGCAGCACACAAACATTTTTAAACATTACTAACGCGCCCTTTAAATAACACCAAAAATACTGCATTTTCAGTTGCCTCAAAATATCAATGCCCCAACAATGCGCCTGAACACACATCGTTTTCAGACCCATGGGCGAACAGGTGGGCACGAGTGCATCTGCCATTTAAACAACGTGGCGCAGGATGTGAAAATGATAACTGTGTCTGGCTGAAACTAGCAAAAGCCACTTGTGTCGCATCTGCCGTCGCATTGCGCCGGGTGTACGATTAGGCCCATGCAGTCACTTCTGATGTGTGTCTGAATTAACACAGGATAACATTATTAAATTACAGATCTGAAGATATCTACAGATAAAAACTGGATCCAGAGACAACCATGCCATCCACAGTGTCTCTCTGAAATAAAGCTATAAAGTGAGCCTTGCTGGTACACTTGGAAAATGTTCCCTATTAATAAGAGACGATAAGAAAACACACAATAAGAAAAAAGGATGTACTCTTTGTATTCATGCTTATTTCATATGGAATATTGATTTTAAAATATTGATCCATATTTAAATTGAATGACTCTAAAATATAAAATGTCATATGGTGTAATTAACATTAAGCAAAAAAACAAACAAACATATTTTCCTTAAACCTTGAATGCATGCAAGTGTCCACATCTTAACTATTATTTTGAAAAACATTTTAAACAATTTTTTTCAAAAGTAGTTTATTAGGTATTTGCGTTAACGAGCAGTTGAACAGGTGTACCTATTAAAGTGGCAGGTGAGTGTTTTATGAATACATAAATATGTTTTTAGGAAGTCGCACCATATGACATTCTACATCAGGAACTAACCTTTCAAATGATTGATGAAATATTGAATGAAATATTTTAAGAGTCTTATTGACCTTGACACAGTCATGAGGGTCTAAGAGTCACTCCACTCTATGACATCATTTCCTGTTTAGTTTTTTTTTGCATCTTGGTCGCACCACAAGACTTTGATTTGGTGGAGTTTTCCAAATATTAACAACTTATAATAACACTTTTGTTAAAATATTTTTTCTATCAAGGAAATAAAATTATTAGGGGTGTAACAATATATTGTGCCACAGTACATCGCAATAAAAAAATGCAACAAAATGTTTCATGGATAGTGACAATCTGTATTGTGTATAGTTCACTCAAAATTCAAGTTTACAGTTTTAGTGTCAGTGCTACATTAAACTACTACATATAATGTTGAATATAATGTATTATAATGCAATGGGGGAATATTTGTGGTTCCTGATAATGCCAAATGTTGTATGTTACCAGTAAAATGTGGCTAAACTAATTTTAATAAATATACAGTGTGAAAATCCTATTGAATTCCATGGTTTTCTGTATCAGGACATAATAATAAAAAAATCATCTGGTCCTTGGCAGGTCTTAATTTGGAAAATAAAACCTCAGATGAACAACAACACATGATATATCACACCGTGTCATTATTTATTTAGCAAAAAACATAAAGCCAAAATGGAAAAGCCATGGGTGACAAAGTTAGGACACCCTTACTGTTAACATGGGAATTAAGAGGGTATGTAACGGTCAGGCACTGCTAATCAAATGCCTTTGATTAACTGATCACCAGCAAGTGTGATCACCCCTCTATAAAAGCAGAAGCTCTGGCAGTTTGCTGGTCTGGAGCATTCAGGTGTGTGTTAACACAATGCCAAGGAGGAAAGACATCAGCAGTGATCTTAGAGAAGCAGTTGTTGCTGCCATCAATCTGCGAAGGGTTACAAGGCTATTTCCAAACAATTTGAAGTCCATCATTCTACAGCGAGGAAGATTATTCACAAGTGGAAGACATTCAAAACAGACACCAATCTTCCCATAAGTGGACATCCCAACAAATTCACCCCAAGATCAGACTGTATTGCTCTAAAGAATTGCAGACAACCCAAGAACTACACCTCAGACTCTACAAGCCTCAGTTAGCATGTTAAAAGTTAAAGTTCATGGCAATTAGAAAAAGATTGGTCAAGTATGGCATGTTTGGAAGGGTTGCCAGGAGAAAGCCTCTTCTCTTTAAAAAAACATGGCAGCATGGCTTAGGTTTGCAAAGTTGCATCTGAACAAACCATAAGACTTCTAGAACAATGTCCTTTGGATAGACGAGACCAAAGTGGAGATGTTTAGCCATAATGCACAGCGCCAACCGACAAGTTTGGTGAAAACCAAAAAAGCATGTCAGCACAAACACCTCATACAAAAAGTCAAGCATGCTGGTGGAGAGGTGATGATTTTGACCTTGTTTTGTAGCCACAGGATCTGGGCACTTCACAGTCATTGAGTCGACCATGAACTCCTCTGTATTCCAAAGTATTCTAGAGTCAAATGTGAGACCATCTGTCTGACAGCTAAAGCTTGGCCAAAACTGGGTCATGCAACCAGGCAATGATCCGAAGATCACCAGCAAATCTACAACAGAATGGCTGAAAAAGAAAAGAATGAAGGTGTTGCAATGGCCCAGTCGATGTCCAGACCTCATCCTGACTGAAATGCTGTGACAAGAGCTGTGCCCACAAACCTCAGCAAACTGAAACAACGTTGTAAAGAGTGGACCAAAATTCCTCCAGAACGATGTGAGAGACTGATAAATCATGCAGAAAATTATTACTTCAAGTTATTGCTGCTAAAAGAGGATCTACAATTGATTTATAGGGTGTCCTAACCTTGTCACCCATGGTTTTTGCATCTTGACTTTATTTTTGCTAAATAAATAATGACACGGTGTGATATGTCATGTGCTGTTGTTCATCTGAGGTTTTATTTTCCAAATTTTAAGACCTGCCAAGGACCAGATGATTTTTTATTATGTTCTGATACAGAAAACCATGGAATTCAATAGGGTGTCCTAACATTTTCACATGACTGTATCTAGTCAGTGACAGTCCGCAAGCATGTTCATCTTAAATAATTCTGTATTTTCAGCTTCAGAATCAAGAATATTTTTATTCTGGTGTCACCAATTCAGCATTTTAATCAACAGTACATTTTTTGTTAACCTTTTACCATATGTCTTGGAGTATCGCAGCAATATTGTATTGTGAGTTGTGAGTATCGTGATATGCATCGAATCGTGACTTGAGTGTATCGTTTCACCCCTAAAAATTATGCATGTGTGATTTTTGTTGAGTATCATATTTGATACATCAGGTTTTTGTGGCCCATATAGTGATAAACAGTGAAAAAAAAAAAAAAAAAAAAAAAAAAAAAAAAAAAAAAAAAAAAAAAAACCTTTACTTAGAGGCCCAAAAGGAGCAAAAATATAGAATTTGGTGCAATTGCTGTTATTTATATGGCTAAAGCGTAATATGAAATTCTGATATGAAATAACACTATAGCAGACTACTGACATAAATACATATAAATATCAGTTGTCACTCTATATCTCCCAATAATATGCCTTAGTAAGATATTCAAATGCTTATTTTTATGCTCAAATCTCTCTCTATATAGCCTTTTTATTCTAAAAGGCCTTTTACTTGCTTAAAATGTATAAACTATCAATCAAATGACATAAGGCATGTATAAGGTTATGTACAACAGGTTTTTAGTATAACATTTTTGTGTTAAATATGATACAGTAGACTTCATAGGGTTAATAAATTTTCTTTTCAAGAAATGTAGTCTTTTTTTTCTTCATTATGAGGACAGATATATCACCCTGAGGTTTTTGTCTGTATGTAGAATCACTGTATGTCTGAATGAATTGCATTTCTACATTATTTCAAATAGATAACTAGATCCGAAAAAACACTTACCAAGTAGAGCACTCGATACGAATGTCCCGTGAGCTTGGCTACCTGGGTGAGTGATGGGTATTTCCACACCAGGATCTGGTTCTGGGAGTAGCCGTGTGTGCTGACCTAATGAACATCAATGGTGAAAGCCAGCATGGGCATGGGGAAAAAAAACGTACATAACATGACCGAGATTGTAGTTGCTTTTCTTACCAGCTCATTGGCGTGTTTGGACCAGGCCAGGTTGCAGACCTGTGAGCCGGTGTCGGTACTCTGTAATGCCTGTCCGGTCAGAGTGTTCCAGAAGCGAAGGCAGCGGTCAGCCGTTCCCCCTCCGGAGGCCAGCAGGCCGTGCTGGTGAGGAGACCAGGCGATGGCCTTCACGGCTGCCAGATGATCACTGTACTGCTGCACGGGCAGCAGGCTGGAGCTGTTCCACACCAGTAACTGAAGCCGTAGAAAAAAACACGGGATAGTTTTGTGTTATGCTATTTAGACCAAATTTTGTTAGATCTTTTTCCATTTGTTTTGCAAAAAAATTGGTCTTCATTTTGAATAAGTTGGGCTCTTAATAATAATTAATCTGATATTGGTACCATTTACCTGTTAATTCGTTTTTTGATTTAAAGGTACACTATGTAACTTTTTTGGTTCAAAATGAACAAAATGTAAATAATGTTAATCATTCATCAATCATTATTTCAAAATATGTCTTTGTCTCGCACTGATTCACTATGGTTAGCATTGTGAAGTGTTCATATTTTAGACTTGTCGGGACGCTTTTAGCGGGAAATTGCATACATACATCACTCGCCTATACATGTCTCGTCATATCCGTAAATAGAGAAAAGTTGCTCTGGCTACTTTGACGCTGTCACATCCACTAGCTGAAGTGAACTGCATTTCCCATAACCCAATGCATGGACTCTTTTTTCAATTATTGTTTGATCACTTCCACCTGTGTCTCATTATCTGATTAAACTCTGACTATATAAGCCCTGTATTTTCACGCATTCATTGGGAAGTCTTGTTGTTTCACTACATTTCTAAGAGTTATCCTGGTTTTCTGTGTCTTGTTGGGTTTTTTTTTTTTTTTATAAATATATATTATCTGCCTGTTTCCTGGATTACCATTTTACCTGTATTGTCTGCCCGGTTGCTCATTTGGATTGTTTGCCTGTGTGTTTGGCCTTTTGCTTGGTATATGGATTATGATTCTGGATTGTCCCAAATAAACTTGCATTTGGATCTTCAACCAAAGTCTCGGAGCAGTGTGTAACACAGGCATGTTACAAACTGAAGAAATGGACTTGGAGCATGCTAAATGTTGAACTTTCAGGAAATCACTTGTTTAAAAAAAAATGCTGAACAGAGGAGTGTCTGGCAAAAAGACAACATGACAGAGCTCGTAATAAAACAAGAATCATCACTGGCTTGGGTTTTCAGATTATGGCAATAACTGAGGGACTTGAAATATAAAAGAGATGGCAAGATGCCGTTTTTATCACTCGACAGGTGAGTAAGGTATTTTATTGAACAGATAAATTTCCATATGTAGCTCTCGAACAGAGTTCATTAAGCATTGTCTATTGTGAAGGTTCATATTCATCCACATGGTCACGCAGAGCCAAAGCACAACCACAACAATGTTCTTCCACAAAATGTATGCAGCTTTGTTTTTTAACCCCTAGAGGGCCAAAAGTAACAGTGTATTAAAAGCAGAAAAATTAGAAAATGGTGCCCTGATATATATAGTTGCAATAATTAGTGAATAATTATTGAATAGTTAGTAGACAATTATTCTGTTGCACAAAGAGAACTGATCAAATATTCAAGCCGTTTATGCATTTTCTACCCCTAAAAATTAAGCCTACTTTTGGCAATTTACACCATCCACAGTGTCTTTCTTAACAATCCAAGAGAGATGGTGAGCTTGCTTATTGGTACACTTGGAAAATGTTCCCTGTTATTGGATTTGAAGTGTCCACAATAAGACAAAAAGTATGTACTCTTTGTATTCATGTTTGTTTCATATGGAATGTTTGATTTTTACTTCTATACCATTTTTGAAAAGTTTAAGTTAAAACATAAAAGTATTTTTTTACAAATATAATACATTAATTCATACAGTAAATATCCATTTTGGGAAGTCGCACCACATAACATTTTATAACCTGAACTAACCTTTCCTTGCCATAAGTTATTTTCTGCATTTTGGTTGCACCACATGATTTTGATTTGGTGAAGTTTTGACTTAAACTAACTTATAATAACATTTTTGGATTACACTTTATTTTGAAGGTGTCATTGTTACAGTGTAATTATACATTTAAGTACTAATTAATAATAATGAACTACATGTACTTGCTATAGGGTTAGGATTCAGGTTAGCTGCTTGTAATTATGCATAATCTATAGTTATTACTGTAAAATAAATTGCTACCCCCTTTTGTAAATAATAATAATAATAATAATAATAATAATAATTATATATACACTACACTCACCTAAAGGATTATTAGGAACACCATACTAATACTGTGTTTGACCCCCTTTCGCCTTCAGAACTACCTTAATTCTATGTGGCATTGATTCAACAAGGTGCTGAAAGCATTCTTTAGAAATGTTGGCCCATATTGATAGGATAGCATCTTGCAGTTGATGGAGATTTGTGGGATGCACATCCAGGGAACGAAGCTCCCGTTCCACCACATCCCAAAGATGCTCTGTTGGGTTGAGATCTGGTGACTGTGGGGGCCATTTTAGTACAGTGAACTCATTGTCATGTTCAAGAAACCAATTTGAAATGATTCGAGCTTTGTGACATGGTGCATTATCCTGCTGGAAGTAGCCATCAGAGAATGGGTACATGGTGGCCATAAAGGGATGAACATGGTCAGAAACAATGCTCAAGTAGGCCGTGGCATTTAAACGATGCCCAATTGACACTAAGGGGCCTAAAGTGTGCCAAGAAAACATCCCCCACACCATTACACCACCACTACCAGCCTGCACAGTGGTAACAAGGCATAATAGATCCATGTTCTCATTCTGTTTACGCCAAATTCTGACTCTACCATCTGAATGTCTCAACAGAAATCGAGACTCATCAGACCAGGCAACATTTTTCCAGTCTTCAACTGTCCAATTTTGGTAAGCTTGTGCAAATTGTAGCCTCTTTTTCCTATTTGTAGTGGAGATGAGTGGTACCCGGTGGGGTCTTCTGCTGTTGTAGCCCATCCACCTCAAGGTTGTGGGTGTTGTGGCTTCACAAATGCTTTGCTGCATACCTCGGTTGTAACGAGTGGTTATTTCAGTCAAAGTTGCTCTTCTATCAGCTTGAATCAGTCGGCCCATTCTCCTCTGACCTCTAGCATCAACAAGGCATTTTCGTCCACAGGACTGCCGCATACTGGATGTTTTTCCCTTTTCACACCATTCTTTGTAAACCCTAGAAATGGTTGTGTGTGAAAATCCCAGTAACTGAGCAGATTGTGAAATACTCAGACCGGCCCGTCTGGCACCAACAACCATGCCACGCTCAAAATTGCTTAAATCACCTTTCTTTCCCATTCTGACATTCAGGACCACACCCCTAAATGCATTGAAACAACTGCCATGTGATTGGTTGATTAGATAATTGCATTAATGAGAAATTGAACAGGTGTTCCTAATAATCCTTTAGGTGAGTGTATACTGTATTGGTGTGAATGCAACATGCACAAACCTAAAATCTTTGCACTTGACAAAAAGTCAAACCATGTTCCCAGCCAACTTAGTCAAGTCTTGCATGTTCAATTATGTCTGCTAATCAGATTATTTAATTGACACTCTAACCTTGTTATCGTTCCCTCCAGAGGCGAGGTGCTGGTGGTCAGGTGACCACTTGAGGCCGCACACTTCCTGCCTGTGGCCCTGGAGGCGTCTCTCCACAGGAGGAGGTGTCCTCACGTCCCTTTGTAGAATCACTCTGTCCCGGCTACCCGACGACAGCTGCTCTCCATTCCACGCAAGCGCTCCTGAGAGACGAGAGGAGGTGAGACTGGAACTGTTATAATATGAAGATTATTTGTTCTTTATGAAGATCTTGGCTCTCTTAGTAAAAATGAGAATGATTTAAAGTTCATAAGACTTTCTTTCATCTTCGGAACACAAATGAAGATATTCGTAATGAAATCAGAGAAATTTCTGTCCCGCCACTGAATGTCTATTCACCCAAAACTCTGATGCTTCAAATATTTATAAAGAGATCATAAAAAAAAAATCAAAGTCTTCTGAAGAGACATGATCGCTTTATATGATGAACAGATTTAATTTAGGCTTTTATTTTCATATAAACATTGACCAGCGAACATACATAGAGCACATCAAATATAGTAAAAGTTCCGAAGATGAACGGACATTTATTGGGTTTGTAACTGATAACATAATTTAAATTTTTTTATGAACTAACCCTTTAAACCAGTAAAAATTTTAAATAAGTGAGATTTTCACACGACACAAACCTACGCGTGCTGAATGTCCCTCCAGACTGGTCAACTTCCTCCCTCCAGCTGCATCCCAAATCTGAACAAATCCCTTATGGGTCCCTACAGCCACCAAGCTTCCCTGAGAGAACGACAAATAAGGAAACATTATCCTGAATAAATAAAAGGCACACAAGTTAGAAACTTTTATAAAACATATAAGAGGTTAGTGCTGACCCTCTCATTCCAGCACACTGATGTCACAGAGTCGCCATCCACCGATAAGTCACACAACCGCGTCACCTGTGTGAGTTTGGAAGTGTAAAATGAAATGCTCATTATTGACAGTCACACCAGATCACGCCTGTAACTGTTTGTCCTTAAAGTCCGTCTCATACCTGGCTGGTACAGGCACTCCACAGGTAAACACAAGCCCCCAAACCAACACTCAAGAGATTTCCAGCTGACCAGTCCACCTGTTCACAAACGTTTTCAATCAAATCATTACACCGCAAATGTTAACATGCATAGTATAGAGACTACATAGCAAAATTACATCATGTCCTAACCAGAATGGGTGTGATAAGATTCCAACGACAAGCAATTAGTCTGTCCACACCAGACACTACCTTCAATTCAAAACCAATCAAAAATCACAGCCAATCAAAAAAGCGTGTGGACAGAGTCTCACCAAGCGCAATGAACTCGCAATGAAATGGATACTGATATCCATGATCATGCATAATGATATACATTACTCACACTAAATTCTTTTAACCCTCTTGACTCTGTTTGTATTTCTGGAGAGCGTGTGGCGGCGCCTGAATAATCGGCTGCGGCCCGGAGGCTTGCTCCAAACTTCATTTCGTTATACTGTACTTGTACATGTGTAATGACAAATAAACTTGAAACTTGAACTTGGTGCTGTTCGGTCATTTTTGTCCGAAACATTTTACGTTTTGTTTTTTTTAGAATTTAGTTAATCAGAATGGAACGAAACTTGGTAAAGGTTTTGGCACTTGCTATGTGAACACACAAATCATGGACATGATTCGAAAAGGTTAAATGGTACTGAAAAAAATAGCCACACTTGTACTGTTGGCAGTCAAAAATTACAGCATTGGGAACGAATGGGAAGCGAATTTCATCTAGTGGGAACGTTTGGTACTGGAGATGTCAACCTAAAATTTGGAACACAACTTCTTTTGATTTTTCGTTGATTTTCATGCAGTTTTAGTGTAAAACGTGTTTTGCACATATTTCATATAACATTTAAAAATAGTATTTTTATGCATTTTTGATAATAATAAACTTAAACTTCCATATCTTTATTTTAGTTTAACTTTTTTTTTTTTTTTTTTTTTTTTTTTCACTTTAGCAATAAACTGCCAAGTGTCTTCTTTAATGTCCCAGTGAACCAGAAGTAGCAAGTGAGTTTTCTTCAGTGCTGTGATGTATTTCCAAGTGAAACAGAATATTGAACAGAGGGCAGGGTTTTACTTCAGCGCTCCTCCTCTCCATCTCTCACTCATAGCAGACTGACGGTTGGAGGGGCATGGTTACGCATTTTAAAACCTAAGCCGTCAAACTGACATCATCTGAGAAGGAACGCCGTTTCCAGACCGGAAGTTACTTTTCAGATTTTGATTAAAGATTACTGAGACAAACAATTTTTTTCTGTGTATTAACTTGCACGGATTAATTGTTCTCCCCAAGACCTTTAATGTGTGCTAACAAAGTCAATTTTGATTCATGAGGACTTTAACTTCACCCTTCATTTTGACCCGAAAATCTTTTTTAAAGATATTGAAAAATTGAGTATTCATCGGAGTGGTCCAAGTCCTTGGGACTTTTGTCACACTTAAACCACAAATAAACAAAAAAAAAACTGGATTCGAGAAGTTTATGTAGTTGCAATAAAAAAGTAACAAACCCTTCCCTTATGGGTCAATTTGACCCCCTTAGGAATAAATGGAATGCAAGGAATGCTTCAGTATACATAGAAAACCTAAAAAATTATCAGATTTAAAACTAAAAATGCTAAAACTTTACCAAAATACATGTGTATCTGAATGCATACTGAAAAGATAAACTCATGGCCTGACTTTAGGACCCAGCTCATTTGCTCTATATAGAGCTATATAAGGCCATCTAGTGGCAATAGTCATAAAATATCATGTTATATATATACACAAGAGGTCGCCAGAGACACCCAAATTGACCCAATGTGAGATACTTTGAGCTGATTTGACCTGGTTATTGCATGTATTGGAGAATTATTTTGAATTTAAGTTGAAAGAACGTAAACAATGTGCTTAAATTATATTATTTATTGGTAAAATGTTGTAATTTAAAGGTAAATAAAATAAGGAAATATATAAAAAATCTCCCAAAAAAACTGACATTAAAAATTGAAAATATATTATAAAAAAATGATGATATAAGCTTTCTGGACAAAAAAAAAAACTATACAAAAAAGTATAATTTTAGGGCTTCAGGTCATTTTGACTCATGAGGAAGGATGAAGTTTAAACAGATACCAAACTTAAGTCTTTATATTAAATAGAAAGAACATTGACCTAAAATATAGTAATCTATTTTATTGAAATAAAAAAATAGTCAATTTTTATTATCATTGTCATACTTTTGTACGTTGTTGTTCCAGCCACAACGTTGCAGAAACAGAAAACGTTTCTAAAATAGAATTGCCACGTTAGGACAAAAACTGAAAAAGATGCCTTTTATCACATGACGCCGTGTCACCACGTGCTAAAAGAGTATTTAAAAGAGTTCTCTGAAATACTTCTGACTTCAGATTGGTCAATGAATATTCTCCAGTTATCCTCCAAATATTTTTGTATAATGACTGACTATATAACTGACAGTTGTCCCAGGCAACCAATTTCTTACAGTGAGCTGGTCATTATTGCAAAATTAAAGTAAAAATGATGTACCTTCAAAGTGACACTTTCAGACCCCTATATCCCTTATTTAATATCAGTAAAACATATGGAACTTTGTAAATGAAGTGTACCAGGTTGAGGTAGAAGTCATCCTGCAACTCTGGGGCATCAAGAACCTTGAACGGGATCTTGGAAATCTTGCGTGCTGGCTTTCGGGGTGAACGCAATAGTTTGTGACTGCAGACAAAAATAAATAAAGAATAATAATAATAAATAAAAATTCACACATTTAGTTTAAGTTTAATCCCAGTTAAATTAAAATTGTTTAACATGTGGATAAAATTAATAATGTACAAAAAAGTCTTTATAAACAGAAAAACAGCTAAAAATACATTTCTTAATCAGTATTTTTTTAAATAATTTATTCCCTCATTTTAGCTAAATCGTGGCCACATTGTACTAATTTGTTCCCTTTTTTTAATTTAGTTAAATCGTGCATAAAATTTGTTTTTTTTGGCTGCTATATATATATATGTCACTCACCCCCCCACCCCGCGTCATCATGTGTTCTGTATTTTTGATTTTTTAATGATAGACATATTTAAACTTACTAAAAACAATTCGGCAAAATGGTAAGAAAATAAACTTAATTCAAGATACATTTCTAAACATTTATGTGTTCTTTTCAAGTAAATGAGTCGAACGTGATAAATTATCATGGGCTCAATTATATTTTGAATTAATGCAGCGATTAGGGAGGAATGATACCTTTTGTTACTGAGAGGAGAGAGGGAATAGGGGGAGATTTCATTGTCAAAAGGCACTCTCTTTGTGTGGATGGTGTACTGAGAGACACAAGAAATACAAGAGTTATACAACAAGAGTCAAGTTCTAAAACTTCTATAAACTCAAAAATGTGAGAACAAGCAGAAAACATGTTTCTCCAGTAAGCTTTTCACATGGCAATGAATCTCACATGGATCGGTCATGCTCACCCTGAAGAGGCTGTGTGTGTCCTGTGTGAGGATGGTGTGTCGACGGTCATCTGTGTGAGGATCAGGCACGGTTTCAATTCCTGCTCCCAACAGCTCGTTCCTTAGCAGTGCAGCATACGCCACAGCATCTGTAAAACACAATTGCAATGCTGTTTATTTTATATTTTATTTTATATATATATATTATATATATATATATATATATATATATATATATATATATATATATATATATATATATATATATATATATATATATATTACTATGTTCTTCTGAACTTTCAAAATGTCCTGAAAAAATTTACCAGAATATTTAAATGTTGAGTAAGCAATCTCATTGGCTGCAGGATCATCAGAAGCCAATCAGCATGTGCCCTACAGTAATGATGTGATTGCTTGCAGACTGCATGAAAGGCCCTATCAGCCTGCAACCTCTACAGTTTCATGACTGAACAATATATGAAGTCCAATGCAAAAGCCTCTAAAAGCCACCTCGGTCAAAAATGAGATAACGATACTGAGTGAATGTTCTCTGCACACAGTAATCAAAATACTTTCACTTCAAACCAGCTAAATCCCAGCCTCAGCCCATTCAGAAGTACCGAACCTGACAAAAATGCTAATTTTAAAGAAAAACATCAGATGGACTTATTTTCATATATATATATATATAGTTTTACTGTGAAAATCAAGGGCATGTACAAGAAGATGCAGAATGACTTCACCTTTCCCTGTGTCTGTACTAGCATCCTTCGCCCGCTGATTCTGATTGGGTGACCAACAGTTCTCCTACAAACAAGGAATGTGAGTTTATAGTGGTGCAATGACAATAATGCACTAGCTATTATTATTTTTCACTGTGGATGAGTGTTCATATGAATGGTAACTTACATTGGCATAGTGGAAGTTTATGCTCCAGTTGCTCCCGGCACGTGTGGGGATAAACCTGTCTCCTGATTTCACCGTAACCGGACTGCATGCTGCATACCCTGACTGCACAAATAGTAATACATAACTGCAACAGACAATCATCATATGTAACATTTACATGTTTTGCTAAATACCATTTCTGCCTCTTTATTTCATACATTTAATACAAATCAAAAATGGAAGAAAAGAAAAGTCTGAAATTCAAAATTCTGGTGCAAAAATGCAATGTAATGAAATGTTCTTTTTTGAAACAAAATATATGTCTTAATATTCTAGATCTAAAACGTATTAGCACATACCAAACTGGGGTTTAAAAGAAAATCCATATTCATTAATTAATTTCTGTTGCTGCTAATAGTTGCACAGACATGATATTTGTGAGCATGTAAGATGTGCTGCAGTGCAGCTGCATAAATATAAATACATATAAATGCCATAGCAGATCTAGGCAGGTGGAGCTGGGGGAGGTGGAAGGTTTCAGAGGAACTCTGATTGTGTTCTTTAGGACTAGCCTATAGCAAACACTGAACCAGACTATTTAAAGGGATAGTTCACACAAAAATGAAAGTTTTGTCATCATTTACTCACCTTCAAGTTGTTCCAAACCTGTATGAGTTTCTTTCTTCTGTTAGACACAAGATATTTTAAAGAATTGTCAACAGCTGGCGACACCCATTGACTTATATAGCAGGAAAAAAACCACTATGGCTGTTCGGTAACTGTTCGGTTACCAACATTCTTTTGTGTCCAGCAGAAGAAAGAAACTAATACAGGTTTGAAAAAACTTGAGGGTGAGTAAGTGATGACAAAATCTGTGGGTAAACTATCCCTTTAAATGTTGAGCAAACAATCTCATTGCCTACAGGAAAAGCAGAGGCCAATCAGCTTGTGCCATGTGGTAATTTATTTATTCATGACTTAATGCCATATGAGCAGCAATGGATATATTCATGGAAAAATCAACAGAATTTCAATTATGATTACAATATTATTTCAGTACATTGTTTACAATCATTTAACAATTTTGTCTTAAAAACAATCAATATACAAAAACATACATATATAATAATAACAACAATAGTAATGATACACTGCCCGGACAAAAAAAGTTGCTGTTTGGATTTAAATAGGCAAATGCTTAAGAGTCTTTGATTGGATCAGTGATTATTACGTTTCTAGCATGTTATGTTTGGCAACAGTTCAATACAAGCTCTTGAGCAAAAATGTATGCACTTCTTGATGAAAATAAATGCTTTTCTGAGTTTTTCTGAGCATCATTTTTTGCTCAAGATCTTGTATTGACAATGCAAGAGTCCATCACTCTGTAAAGTCTCCTCCAGAACATCCCAAAGACTTTCACTGAATTTAAGGTTCGGACTCAGAGATGCCAATACATGTGTGAAAATGATTCTTCATGCTCCTCCCAAACATTCTTGCACAGTTTGAGCCTGATGAATCTTGACATTGTCATCCTGGAATATGACCATGATGTGTCTTCCTATGGTTGTTTTAGAAATGAAAAGCTACACACTCCATCAATCAGGGTTATAAGAACTGTTGCCAAACATATAACATGCTAGAAACATAATCACTGCAATAACGATCCAATCATTGACTCTTAAGCATTTGTCAGTTTAAATTCAAACAGCATTAAAAAAAATTTTTGGGGGCCGGGCAGTGTAATATAGAATCTTTTAATTTAATGTATGACAAAAATTCTAAAATTATACCAGGAGAAACCTTTTAAGAATGTCCATAAAAATGTAATAAAATCATTGTTTAAAAACAATTAAGGATTTATAACTCGAAAATGCAAGTTTATATCTCACAATTCTGGAGAAAAAAAAAGTCATAATTGTGACATAAAAAGTCGCAATTTACGTTACCTTTTTATATTTTTATTCTGTGGTGAAAACAAGCTTCCACAGAAATCTTATTAGAAATATGGCTATATTTTTCCTGCTCACAAAGCAAAAAAAAATATCAAATAAAGTCATTATCAAGTTACAAGATACACATATGTCTAAGGATCTTTTCATGCTTACCTTGGACGGGTGGCCCTCTGGGACATTCTGGTGGTTGATTTGCCTTAACAGGCGTCTTTCATAGTCCTGGTCCATTTCTACTGTAAACTACAGTTTGACTCTCTCCATCAGTCTGCAGATGGGGGTCCTCCAAGGTCTCCCATCCCTACAGGACAACGATGAATGCATGAGTGATAATATTCATATATATGTAGCAATATATTCATAATGCTTTACTTATTTTCTAATCATTTGCATTCTGCTCCAATGACAACTATCAGTAAGTGTCAACCTCTCATCAATCAGTAGGAACAGACTTGATATTGTCATTTAGTGAAGTCCCTCCACAAAAACGTCTATCAATTCATCACCTTTTCATTGTCACCTCAATTGTTTTCTGACCTGGTTTATGAATATATATATATATATATATATATATAATTTCTAATTTAAGTCATTGCAATATCTGCTAGATAACAAGCATAACACCAGCCATATTAGCAATATAAAATCACACGTTTTAAGTCATTCATGATGATTTTATTAAAAGGACCGAGTGTTAATAGAGGAAAGAGCGCATTAATGCCAGCTGAGGGTTGTAAACACGCGTAAGTAATCAGTTGCCATGGCAGCTCGCTAACAGCGCTGAGCTAGCGGAAGATTTACATCTTACGTTATGACACGACAACAACGTTTTTTCCGAGTTTAATAAATATAGGAGTCCTTTGAACCTCGTATTAGAAAAGAAAACCATCTTACCTTAGCCAAGTGCTCAGGAAACCCACATTATGCTGGCTTGTATGTTCAGCTACGTGCGCAATGATTTCCTAAACATCTAGTTCGCGTTTTCCCGATACTGCAGCAAAGGATTAAGGCTGTTTTGGTAATGTGCTGTCAATTTTTCGGTCTTTGGAGATAATAGTACGATCATTGAGCAGAGGGCATCAATGTTTATGTTCATGTCAAGATGGCGAGCAAATCAGCTGTGATGTGAAAGCGTGTAATTCCGAGTGCTGCCAGAAGAGGCGCAGTGTTGCGCTGTCAGTGAGAGGAGAGGAGAGGAGAGGAGAGTCCTGCACGCCACGGCCCTGCTGCGTTAATATGGCAAGCCGTTTTGACATTTAGTCCTTACAACGCACCACTAGTATCTATTTTCATGCTACTAGTACTTATTTTTAGATACTAGTATCTATTCCATTAGGTAGCCTATTAGTACTTATTCATTTGCTACTAGTGCTTATTCTTTAGGTATAGTAGGCTACCTTTTTAAAGATAAGCCTACTAGTAGCCTACTTATTCATTTTAGATTCTAGTTCTTATTTATTAACTTAGATACTGGTACTTATTCCAGTAGTGTCTAAATGTAATACTTTACTTGTTAAGTATAATTAGAACTAGTACTTATTCTTTTTACCAAATATATCCTGAACTTAGTAGGTACTAGTAACCTACTTTTTCAAATTTACATTTCTGCTTAGTTAATAATACACTGAATAGGGAGCGCGGGGTTAGTTGTAACACGCATGGTTTAAAACTTTCCACACATGCCAGTATGACAAAACTTTGTGTATTTACTAGTTGCCATATCAACATTATTTAGAGAAGAAAAAAATGTGCCAAAATTAAGAAATCTTTGGGAGATATCACTGAACATTTATTTAACCATAGCAAAAGTACATTTCTTACTTAAGTTTATTGTTCATCTCTGTTTTTTGTGTTTGTTTAAAATAAGGCAAATCTGATATTATTGTAATCTTATATCTGTTATGTAACAGTTGAGATGGTTCTTTAATGCTGATCTAACAGCAGAAGACACGAGCCGCGGTTTAAATCCCAGTTGTGCAGGTGGAGTGTGCTGTAACACTGCGTTACAATGAGCCCCTATTAGAACTACGCTATTATATTCTATACTTTTATGAATTCTTTTAAGAAATCAAGACTGAGAGTCAATGTTCAGAAATTATTCTAATTATTATGTTTTGAACTCTGCTGTATAGCTGTGTTTAGCGATGTATTTGATGTCAAATTCAAAAATGTGTGTATTTTTAATGATAAAAAAATGCCATTATTTTATTTAAAAAAGTAAACAATTGTATTTTATTGACAAAATATTTGAGTTTGTCTTGTATATTTTTTTTATTATATCAGGTAACATTTTAAGCTGTCATATGGTCATGTTACAATGTGCCCCTCACATGTTACACTGTACCCCACCTATGGGGCATGTTGTCACATTTTGGGGTATATCAATAAAAAAGTATACACTGTATTAATGAAACTAAACCACATAATTGTACTAGACGTGAGAAATTAATGTGGGAAAAATAAATACTCTGAACCACAAGTGGATTTACACAAACTGAAAAAGTCAAAAAGCGTTAGGTTGTGCCCCGCTCTCCCCTATTAATGAACCAACATTAGACAGGAAATATGCCACCATCGGATTTTAAATGTTCGATGATACATTATAATTAGTGCTGTCAAACAATTAATCGCATCCATAATAAAAGTTTGTGTTTAAATAATATATGTGTGTGTGTGTGTACTGTGTATAATTATGTAGGCCTAGGCTATATTTGAATACACTCACGTATATAAAAAATATATATGATTTATATAAAATATTTCTACTTATATAAAATATAAATATACATTATATATTTATTAATTATAAATATATACTATTAATAATTATTCATGATAATTTGGTTAAAGATTTGGTTTTAAAATATTATCAATAATATTCTTAAGAATATAGCAAGGCTCTCTGTTCCCACACAGGAATATCTTGCCTCTGTGGAAATGTGACATCTGCTGGTTGTCATGTAAAACAATTAAGCTCTTCCATGAATTTGCGTAATACAGAGTAAAGTACTGTTCCCTTTATTACTCAGTACAGGCCTTATATTTGCTCACTTGCTTAAGCTGTATTAAATTCTGTAAATGGCTCATTCCAAACCAAATAGTATATGCCGACAGAGTAAAGTTTGTGTTCATTTATTGCATATAAAGCCAAACAACTCAACTTGATCTCAAGATGCTATTGCAGCCTGCAACCATTTAAAACTGACAATATCACAGAAACTTCATGTTGTGGTGCTTATTTAAATAGCATGTTAAGAAAGTGTTGAAAGAAATTGATGTGGTTTAGACTTTTTTTACGTGTGTGTGTTATTTTCACGATCAGAAAACCAAAAATCATTGATCAAAAATCTGGTTACGTTATTCACATTACTTGTAATGCGTTACCCCCAACACTGCTTATGATTAGGTCAAAGACAAATAATAAGATGTCTGAGATGATGGGTGTAAAAAAATTAGTATGTGAACCCTGTGCCGAATCTGTGAAAAATAAAATGAGTGATCATACAAAATGCATGTTATTTTTTTATTCAGTACTGTCCTAAATAAGATATTTTACATAAAAGATGAAAAAATATCAGAATTTATAAAAATGACCCCGTTTAAAAGTTTATGAACCAATGATTCTTAATACTGTGTCATTACCTGGATGATCCACAACTGTTTGTTTTGTTTGTTTTTTGTTTTGTGATAGTTGTTCTTGAGTCCCTCGTTTGTTCTGAGCAGTTAAACTGCCCAAAGCTCTTCAGAAAAATCCTACATTTTCAACTTTCCAGCATCTTTTGTATATTTGAGCTCTTTCCAGCAGTGACTGTATGATTTTGTGATCCGTCTTATAGTTGTGTTTGAGTCCCTCAGTTGTCCTCGGTGTGATAAGATTGACCTCAAAATCATACAGTCACTGCTGGAAAGGGTTAAAATATCCTCATGCAGGTTTTGGTTGTGTTTCAGGTCAGGAAGCATCAGCTCATCTGCATGATTTGGCACTAGAGCCGTAGGATCCCTGTCACATGGTTTATCCTCCAGCCAGTGTCTGTCCAGCTGTTTGCTGTCCAGTGGAACGCACGGGGTGGTCTACAGGGTCAAGAGTGGGGGATAGTAGGTTTGATTACAAGTCATTTTTTTCTGTGAAAACCCCAAAATAATATTTCCATATTGTTAATTATAATTCCTACAGTCCACCCGCAGCCATGTGAAAAATAAGTGTGCCGAATTGTTTTGAAAGTGCACTTGTATAGTGTGCTTCAAAACTTAAAAGTATATATACGAAAACAGAACTTTAATAGATATATATAACATTATTGAAATAAAAGGCCTCTTAAGTGTACTTAGTGTACACGTTCATGACGGTTTCTTAACACACTTTACACTTTCAAAAGTGCATTTTGCAATAATGTCAAAGTACATTTTTAAATCATTATGTTTTTATATTTTTGTAATTACATTGATATTGCAAGTTAATTTAATAATGAAGTTGCATTTTAGTATTTAAAATATGTGTAATTACAGACATATTTAAATATCCTATATGCGTATAAGTTTTAATAGAAATTACATTAAAGTATATTTTAGTTTACCAGTACCATAAATGTTTGTCAGTACATTGTAGTCCACTTTAACCATATTTCAAAGACAATAGAATTAATTATGTAATTGCATATAAAGGTGGAAGTCTTATATTTAAGTGGGTGAAAAGGTGCTCTTAAGTTCAACCATTACATTTAATATATACATATATACTATACTACAATTTTATTTGATTGCAATTAATGTAATATATCAATAAAGTAGGCCTATCCCAAAAACATTACAGTTTGCAATTAACTATTCTTTTAAAGTATATTTTGGTAATAAGTACTCTTTTACTTTTTTACAAGAGCAGTCCATTTTTCAGTCTAATCCAGGAAGATGTTATATACAAACCCGATTCCAAAAAAGTTGGGACACACAAATTGTGAATAAAAAAGGAATGCAATAATTTACAAATCTTATAAACTTATATTTTATTCACAATAGAATATAGATAACATATCAAATGTTGAAAGTGAGACATTTTGAAATGTCATGCCAAATATTGGCTCCTTTTGGATTTCATGAGAGCTACACATTCCAAAAAAGTTGGGACAGGTAGCAATAAGAGGCCGGAAAAGTTAAATGTACATATGAGGAACAGCTGGAGGATCAATTTGCAACTTATTAGGTCAATTGGCAACATGATTGGGTATAAAAAGAGCCACTCACAGTGGCAGTGTCTCTCAGAAGTCAAGATGGGCAGAGGATCACCAATTCCCCCAATGCTGCGGCCAAAAATAGTGGAGCAATATCAGAAAGGAGTTTCTCAGAGAAAGATTGCAGAGTTTGAAGTTATCATCATCTACAGTGCATAATATCATCCAAAGATTCAGAGAATCTGGAACAATCTCTGTGTGTAAGGGTCAAGGCCGGAAAACCATACTGGATGCCCGTGATCTTCGGGCCCTTAGACGGCACTGCATCACATACAGGAATGCTACTGTAATGGAAATCACAACATGGGCTCAGGAATACTTCCAGAAAACTTTGTCGGTGAACATAATCCACCGTGCCATTCGCCGTTGCCGTCTAAAACTCTATAGGTCAAAAAAGAAGCCATATCTAAACATGATCCAGAAGCACAGGCGTTTCTCTGGGCCAAGGCTCATTTAAAATGGACTGTGGCAAAGTGGAAAACTGTTCTGTGGTCAGATGAATCAAAATTTGTAATTCTTTTTGGAAAACTGGGACGCCATGTCATCCGGACTAAAGAGGACAAGGACAACCCAAGTTGTTCTCAGCACTCAGTTCAGAAGCCTGCATCTCTGATGGGATGGGGTTGCATGAGTGCGTGTGGCATGGCCAGCTTACACATCTGGAAAGGCACCATCAATACTGAAAGGTATATCCAAGTTCTAGAACAACATATGCTCCCATCCAGACGTCGTCTCTTTCAGGGAAGACCTTGCATTTTCCAACATGACAATGCCAGACCACATACTGCATCAATTACAACATCATGGCTGCGTAGAAGAAGGATCCGGGTACTGAAATGGCCAGCCTGCAGTCCAGATCTTTCACCCATAGAAAACATTTGGCGCATCATAAAGAGGAAGATGCGACAAAGAAGACCTAAGACAGTTGAGCAACTAGAAGCCTGTATTAGACAAGAATGGGACAACATTCCTATTCCTAAACTTGAGCAACTTGTCTCCTCAGTCCCCAGACGTTTGCAGACTGTTATAAAAGAAGAGGGGATGCCACACAGTGGTAAACATGGCCTTGTCCCAACTTTTTTGAGATGTGTTGATGCCATGAAATTTAAAATCAACTTATTTTTCCCTTAAAAAGATACATTTTCTCAGTTTAAACATTTGATATGTCATCTATGTTGTATTCTGAATAAAATATTGAAATTTGAAACTTCCACATCATTGCATTCTGTTTTTATTCACAATTTGTACAGTGTCCTAACTTTTTTGGATCGGGTTTATACATTATCCCAAATGTTTTCCAAGAATGTTTAATGTTGCCTATCAATGACATCACACTCGCGTTACCCTCGATTTCTGCTTTATTTTGTAGAAACCATGGAAACACCAAAGACGCTTTAATATATTATGTGTTTTATTAGGTGAACAACTGTTTGGATACATTCATTGACAGAAAACAAATTATTATTATACAGCTCAACACAGTTAGTCTTATTGTTTTCTTGATTTACTGTGAGTACCATGTTTTACCATGCCTAATATCGATCTAGCTTACTGCAGTGTGCAACAAGTGTCTCATAGCAGCTGCCGAGTGAACGCACAGAGTAGCATTATAACGTAACTTTCAATACACTCAGATGTATCTAATATAATAAAACAGTGCTGTGTTACCCCACATACGCATGACCAGAGGAAGCGGAAATGTTCATCTGCGGCATCCGTGAAATCCAGGCGTCATCAAGCTACGTCTTTCTTTTGAATAAGTGACCTCGAAAAGTGGCTTTAAATCAAGACAAAAACAAGGATCATGAAGCTTCAGCTCTGAAAGTTTACATGTCATTGAATATCATTTAACATTTTGTAAACTATTGAACTGTTTTAACAACTAATAATAATGAAAGGCAGAGTTGGGTGGGGTTGCTATGAACCATTAAAGCATTTCATTAGCAAGACTAACCACCCCTGCCCTCCCTCACTTATTGTCGAGCCCTGAATATAAATATCTCAAAGCCAGTCATATGCTGCCATGGACTTGCACTCATTACACAGCCTGACTAAATTAGGCCTTTGCTTTATTTGATTAGTGTCATGCTAGTACAGCCGCACACTTCTCAGTATGAGGGATATGTAAATAAGTCCAGGCCTGCCGATGTAGCGCTCCAACTGTGTAAAACAGGCTGCATATGGATAACGAGATGGCATGAGGGAAAAACAGGAGTTTCCCATCACAGCAGGCATTGACAGCAGGGCTCCTCAAGACAAGCAGTGACAGAGCCTGTTGCTGTAGAATAACCCCTAGTGAACACCTTACTTCTGCTGGCTAAATTCCATTTGAAATATATACAAAATATCAATGTATTCCTGTATTTGAATTTACAAAAATTCATACTCATAGTTTATGTGTAAGATTTGCATCCAGAAGAAAATTGCAATTTTCATTAATATTTCATTTAAAATGAAACTTAGCATTTTATAAGTTATAATTAGCAAATAAATGGATGTTTTTAATTAGTTAATGCAAAAAATACTTTAATACTCACAATAAAGGCATTTGAAATTGCCTTTATACTGTAAAACCCAATAGTTTTAGAATAGAGGGTATGCATTGATGTCACTTTCCCACCGGAACACGCCCCCTCAGCTGGACTGAGTGGCAAAACAGCTGCTGCGTGACTGGATTTAATAGGGGAAACTGTGAAAACGCGAGTAAAACAAACGATTATCAGTTTAAACTAAAGGTTGTACTCGATATAGTGTTCCTTACATCTTGCCAAAGATCCAGTGATCCATGAATATTGACATGCAGCCAGGAATCATGTTTCCTGACATTTATATGAGCCTGATTTCAATGCCGGGAAAATTTATAAAGCAAATTTTGCTTTATATAAATACAGTATTGGTATAGGTCTAAATCTGGGTGATCACGTATAACAATATTATATATATAGTCCTTTCATCCATCCCTAAAAGTTTTAAAAACATCCAATCATGCAGAATATAAGATGGTAAATATTTAACTGATGAATTGTCAATACAATATATAACAATACAATATATAAGGTATGATTTTACCCCAAAATTCAGCATATTGACACAAAATGATAACTGCAAATCCACCCGCCTGGAGTTCAGTTGATTCTGTGAATTGCAGCGATCCATTTGCTTCTCTTTTCTGTAGCTTTCGGCAGTCTGTAAAAATATACTTCAGATTTCTTGTCAAATCTATCTGTGCAGTCAATCTCAAAGCTCTTTCCCGTTTTAGATGTGTTTTGTGTTTTTTTTTTTTTTGCGGCATTCCCTTTAAAAACCAATGCTGCCTCTGTCTTTTTGCCACTCAGTGGGCGTAACCGCAGTCACTCCGGCCGACGATGACGCCATTCAAAGATTAAGTTAGTTGAACTTATCATTTGTTATAATTTTGTGCTACACAAACATGTTACAATTATGCCTTTAAATTTACAATTTAAAGGGATAGTTCACCCACAAATTAAAATGGTCATTTACTCATCCTCATGTTGTTCCAAACCTGTATGAGTTTCTTTCTTCACAAAAGCAGATATTTTGAACAATGTTAGCAATCAAACAGTTGAAGGCACCCATTGACTTCAATAGTAGAAAAAAAAAAAAAATACTATGTCTACCGTCAACTGTTTGATTACCAAAATTCTTCAAAATATTTGCTTTTGTGTTCAATAGAAGAAAGAAGTTCATACAGGTTTGGAACAATAAGGGTGAGTAAATTATGACAGTTTTCATTTTTGGGTGAACTATCCCTTTAATTGTAATACTGAGTAAACTTACTCACACAGTTTGTTTGCATTAATATCATATTAACTCAAACGTTATGGTTAAGTGCTAGTTAGCATTGGTGGTGGTGGCGGTGTCGTTGCCGGTGGTGGTATCGTCTGTGGTGGTGGTGTCTTGATCTGCCTTCTGTTCCAGAGTATCCTTGCTATTGTTTTGTATTTTTCCCCTTAGTTTTCTCTGCTTATTCTAGAGTTCTCAGTTTACTTTAGTATTCCGGTTTTTTCCTTAGTTGTCTGCCTTTAACCTTCATTTATATTAGTTCTTTCTCTTTATTCCTAGCACTAGTTCTCCTCTCTTTATTAGCTCTCTTCTTTAGTCTCTTCTAGCTTCTGCTTAGCTTTAGTCTTTGTCTTGTTGTGTCTTGTTTCGTGTTTGTTGTGTCTCTTGTTTGTTATACAAGCTGAGCTTCCCTGACCGCTTACTCTCCTTGTCTAGCAGCAAGACCGCTGCAGTGCCTGAGACACTGCTACAATCCTCCGGTCTCGTGCTGTCTTGTCTTCACTGCTCACCGGCCTATCACCATCTTGGGCTAGTCACAGTGGCGGCTCTCCCTGCTTGCCTGTTATTGTGCATTGTTCCCTGCCTACAATTTGGACTGTTATCACCTCCTCACCTACCATCTCTCGTCTAGTCTGCTGTCTTATCAATGAACCTGTAAAGATTATTCTGCATTTGAGTCCTCTTTCACAGATCCCTGACATAGGCTATAACAGAAATCTCAACATAACAGGACATTACACACTAACACTACTATCTCTACCTATATTAATCTTATGCAAAATCACACAAAATAACACTTAATTTCAACATTTATTCTCCTTATACAGTCTGACGCAAAGCATGCTGGGAACTAGAAATCTCAGTGAGTTTAAGTTTCGCTTAATACAATCAGATTTTGATTTCATGTAACTCTTTTCAATGAAGTACAATAGACTTTCAGTAATATTTGTGTGAAATTAACTCATTTTAGGTCATTATTGAACTTTTCAGTTTTTACGGAGCAGACAATTGTCAACATCCCCAAATGTCAATCATTGCATCAAGTCTGGTTTTCCCCACTTTGAAAACCAATACTGACCAGGCCTTGTGAAAAAGAAATGCACTTAAGTGTAGTGAATGTGCAGTTTTAGTGTACTTCAAATCTTAAAATCATATTTTTAAATAACTGTACTAAAAATCTAAGTGTACTTAAAGAGAGTAGACTTTCATTTTTTTTTTTCAACACACTTAAGTAAAAATGCACTTTGTAATAATGTCAAATTTAAAGTTTTACTTTAACCCTTAAATGCATGAATGTTCCACCAACCATTATTACATATTCGGGTCTTTAGCGACCCGGATCTATATCTAACACGGATGGATACCTGTCACGATAATATAAAACTCTCCTGATATTAGAGTAACAATTACAGAAGAATAAAATAAAGCATATTTTGTTACCCTTTGGAGCTTGTTCAGTTTGAACAGAAGTTTTATACCATCATCACTGTCCTCGGCAGATCTCATTTCCCAGTAGATTCAGCATCTGACACATACAGTGCATCCGGAAAGTATTCACAGCGCTTCACTTTTTCCACATTTTGTTATGTTACAGCCTTATTCCTTATTTTCCTCAATTCTACAAACAATACCCCATAATGACAATGTAAAAGAAGTTTGTTTGAAATCTTTGCAAATTTATTAAAAAAATAAAATAATTCACAGCCTTTGTCATAACACTCAAAATTGAGCTCAGGTTCCTCCATTTTGTCAGCTGCTGGGATATATACAAAATACAACAATAGCCTCAATAAATTAATAATGACGTTCAATCAAATTTATTTGTGAATGGTCATGAGTAATCTTACAGATTCATAAATAAATTTGGGATTAATAATGTGTACACTTCTGTTTCATTGCACAATTTCCACCTTCATTTCCTTGTTGAACAAGACTGACTCAGGAGCAGAAATAACAACCTACTGTATGTCGCGTTTTACTCCATGCTTAGTTTGCTGAGCATGTGTGTATGAATAAAAATGGCATGACTTAGCCAAGAAGTGAAACAAAAATTAAAATCACAGTTTTGCATAACTTAAAGTGTATTGAATCTGTGGATTGAGTGCGTTTTTAACAATCGCAAGGATCAAATAATATGATAGCATGATTTATGACTTGATGTTACTTTGCTCTTATCGGCATTATAAACTTGTCAAACATTTCATATTGACTCACACTGTAGGTCTGTTTAGATATGTAATCCTGCTAAAGCATTCCTTTTATGATTTAGCACTGACCCTACTTTCAAGTAAGTAAAACCTGGGTTATGGGTGATACATGTTCACCTGTAACCATGACACAATGCAGTAGAGATGGTAATTACTAATGAGAGATATGCTGATTATGCCAATGTTTGTTGGTTGAAAGCAGTTCCTTTTTAAAACACACATTTGAGGCATCATTTGATCTGAAGCCCACAGCTGCGTTTTTAATCTGATCTCTTTGTGTTCAGCCGCCTCTTATCAGGCCCTTCATTTGGTGCCCATGGCAACTAGGTTGAGAGACGGGACGCTGAAAGAGAGGTAAAAACACGAAGTCTGCAAATGACAGCTACTTTTATACACTGTCTAAAAACAAAGAATGCTAGCTTAAACATAGAGGAAGCATTTGGAATGCCAAGCTATTGTGTTTAGTGTACAAAGATTTATGTTATTTGGATGAGTGCAAAGATTTACTGCCTGGGAACTGCTGCAGATAACAAGGAAGAGGAAATTAATATGAAATATGAGTAAACACTGGCAGACCCTCTGGCAACCCCAGAGGAATGTTAAAGCATCAGTCTAACACAAGGCAGAAAATCCCAGAAACTATGTTTCCTCCTCCATAAGGAAACAAACTGCTTTTATGTTATGACACAGCAATTCAGTGAATGTGCAAAGCAGGTAAAGATTATTATAATCTGAGGTCAGTAAGGGTCTGCAGTTACCTAATGTGTCAGGAAATCTAACTGAATAAGGAGTGACAAAACCTCAGACAGAAAGTCACATTGCAGAAGCCCCATGACATGAAACTTACGGTTGATCAGTTGTATTTGAGGAACAAAGCTCGGTTCAAGAAGTTTTGCATCAGGCAGAAATAAAGTGTTTTACCTGTTAGTTCCTGAGTGTAACAAATGTTTACACCATTTTAAAAAAAGAAAGAAAAAAAAATCAAAACAAATGCATGAATCTCTTATGCGGGCAGTTCACAATTTGTCTGGTGTATGACAACAAATTGCTTACTGAAATTAATTAGCTATTGAGTAAGTTTGCACTAAATTAGCATTTGGAACATTTGTATAACAGTGCATTTAGAAACAGCACATCGCATGTGTTCAGCACAGAAAATGTGCAAAGTCATGCTGGCATAAACAGATCTCAAGTGTTCACTTCACGGAGCATTTTGCTTCTCAGACTCGAGGCAGTGGATCTCACGGAGTATCGCGATACTTGAGCATGACCTATTTAAACACCAACCACTGCCGCGAGTTCACACTCATTCATTAACAGAGACCCTAGGATTGTGGAGACAGCTGAAGGTATGAAATACTCAGTTTGAACTTTCTTTCCGTTCCAGTGAAAATGCGTTTTATGATAAGTAATCGGACTATTTGCTCTTGTTTCACCACGGAAATTTCCACGTAATTTTATTACTGCTTTTGCTGGGAGAGTTTCGTTTTCTGCAATTGAGTTACATTTTATGATGTCTTTATATACGTTTGAATTAGTTGTGCATTGTGAAAGTGTTCCCATGTGAACATGTTTGTAAGGCGCCTAACTTACCTGTTGCAGTTGGATCAATGGAAAGTGCTTTTAAGTTTAATATGCAATAAAACCATATCTAAGTGTTAACTACGTATTATAAAATTCTTATAATGCTGAATTTTGTATATACATGTAAACCGATTGCGTCAATTAACTTTATAATAACTTTATATTATTACGAAAGTCCGTAACTATTTGTACATGTGTTGCAAATTGAGGATGTATTGAAATAACGAAAGAAAGAAAATGACTTCCTGAGGACCAAATTACATATTCTTATCTATTCTATTCCTAACAAACAACTGATCATATAGTATTTGCATGTGCTCTTTGATGTGTATGCTCTTTATACAGTTCAGGTTTTTTCCTTTCTGAAATGTGGCATTAAAGGGATAGTTCACTCAAATGAAAATTCTGTCATTTACTCACCCTCGAATTGTTCCAAACCTGTATGAATTTCTTTCTTCTGCTGAACACAAAAGATATTAAGAATATAGGGGTAAAAAAACTATATAAGTCAATGGGACACCAAACTTGAGGGTGAGTAAATGATGACAGAATTTTCATTTGAGTGAACTATCCCTTTAATGTAACACATTGCCTGTGTTATTTATTTTTTTTTTTCATGAAACACATTTTCTTCTCTTGAATCTAGCAGAAAATGGCAGCCGGAAAAGCACATATTGGCAAGCCTGCTCCAGACTTCACAGCCAAAGCTGTGATGCCAGATGGACAGTTTAAAGATCTCAGTTTGTCTGAATACAAAGGTATGACCTTAACATTAGTTCAGTGAAGAAGAGCAGTCAAGATACAAGCAGAATGTCCTGTAATATGTGATGCATAAAGAATATTTAACTGTTAAAAACTCAAGCAAGGAAGCATGACCAGGAAGCTCAAGGGTGTGACTTAATCACTCAAATATTTTATTAGCGATAGCACACATTGTGTAAGTGTCCTTGTGCACTTGTGACAAATGCTTTATTGCTCTTGTTTCTAGGGAAGTATGTTGTATTATTCTTCTATCCATTGGATTTCACTTTCGTTTGCCCCACTGAGATCATCGCCTTCAGTGACGCGGTCGAGGAGTTCAGGAAAATCGACTGTGAGGTCATTGGTGCCTCCGTTGATTCCCACTTCTGTCATCTTGCCTGGTGAGCGATAAAGATGAAGGGAGGAAAAAAAATCTAAATTGAATGGGGCCATGTCATACTTTTAAAATATTTTTCTCTTAATGTTCAATGTTGCTAAAGTGTTGTTGTTTTTTTTGTCACAACAACCACCCTCTCAGACTCTTAAAAAGGTCTGTTTTATGCTATTGAGAAACACCCCCATAGTATCTGACCATGTAGGAAGACGCATCATGGTCATATTCCAGGATGACAATGTCAAGATTCATCAGGCTCAAACTGTGCAAGAATGTTTGGGAGGGAGCATGAAGAATCATTTTCACACATGAATTGTCACCTCTGAGTCCACACCTTAAATTTATTGATAGTCTTTGAGATAAATAACATCACAACATTTATTTCCATCAAGAGGTGCATCATTTTTTGGTCCAGATCTTGTATTGACAGTGCAAGAGTCCATCACTCTGTAAAGTCTCCTCCAGAACATCCCAAAGACTTTCAATGAATTTAAGGTTCGGACTCAGAGATGCCAATACATGTGTGAAAATGATTCTTCATGCTCCCTCCCAAACATTCTTGCACAGTTTGAGCCTGATGAATCTTGACATTGTCATCCTGGAATATGACCATGATGTGTCTTCCTATGGTTGTTTTAGAAATGAAAAGCTACACACTCCATCAATCAGGGTTATAAGAACTGTTGCCAAACATATAACATGCTAGAAACATAAAAATCACTGAAATAATGATCCAATCATACACTTAAGCATGATGATTTAATTTTTTTTTTGCCATATATTTACAAACTTTTATGTTAAGAGGATTAGTCAGTTAATCGATTTGTCTGTGCTAATTTTAAATGCTTTTGCGTGCTCTCAAAGAACTCAAGGTTTGATATATTCTCGTGTTTACTTGCTCAAGGGCAGGAAAACCTGTCACTCAAATGACATCACAGCAATAGAAAACCACAACCATCCTGTCAATTCCCCATGGACAAAATCAAGTGTCGCCCTACTTTTATTTATTTTTTCTTGTTCGAGAAGCCGTTTCACTCACAATAGGAAAGAAGACTATCGCAACTTCTGCTTCATGCCGACATCAATGCTTCTTTTATTTCATGTAATAAAACAAATGCTGGCATCAGTTTTAGTTCAATAATAACCCTGTCTCACAATGGCTTGCGGATCTGTTGTCAAAAATGTTACAGTCTACTCCATAGTGAAGGTTATTTTAAAATAATAATTTTTTTTAGACCTGTTAAAGTGCTATTCTACTGTACAGACAGAGTTATCCAGTGTTCATGAACTTTTACCTGTGTGATCAAAACAGGATAAACACACCTCGGAAACAAGGTGGTTTAGGGCATATGAAGGTCCCTCTGGTGGCAGATTCCCTCCGCTCCATATCTCAAGACTATGGTGTACTGAAGGAAGATGAGGGTATTGCATACAGGTATGGACGGATTACCTAAATCCAAAAGTTCCATATACACTACCATTTTTTTATATATATATATATATATATAATTTTAAAGAAATTAACTTTAATTCAGCAAAAAATGTCAGAAAAGACCTTTATAATGTTACAAATTTCTATTTTAAATAAATGCTGTTCTTTCTGTTCATCAGCTTCTTATGACAAATTCATCACAATATTAAGCAGCACAACTGTTTTCAAGAATAATAATAATAATAATAATAATAAGGATCATGTGACACTGAAGGCTGGAATAATGATGCTGAAAATTCAGCTTTGAATCACGGGAATAAATTACATTTTAAATGAAGCGTATATCTTTCTACTACTTTGTAGTGATGGGTTTTTTGTTTTTTGGCACACAAGATTAGACAAGCAATTCAGACGAGCAACTCTCTCTCTGTATACTGCCATTAACATCTTTCACCTTTTTCTAACTTAGAGGTCTTTTCATCATTGATGACAAAGGCATTCTGAGACAGATAACCATCAATGACCTGCCAGTGGGCCGCTCCATTGATGAAACCCTGCGCCTGGTGCAGGCCTTTCAGTTCACCGACAAACATGGAGAAGGTACAGCATATTTTCTCGTCTTTTTGACTGGCAGTTTCTGTAATATTTAATCTAAACTTGACTTTGTCACTTACTTTTTACCTAGTTTGCCCAGCCGGATGGAAGCCCGGAAAAGACACAATTAAGCCCGACGTCCAGCAGAGCAAAGACTACTTCTCCAAACAGCACTAAAAAACACACTAGACTGTGCAGCATAGTGTAATGGTCCCTGTACAGGCACTATTAACAGGACCGTAGTAGCATGAAATACTGCTACTGATTAGCCTAACTAGCAGATCATGTAAGAGTTGTTATTATTTATTGTGAGAAGTTGTAGGACCAAAGCATGTAGTAACATTTAAGCTAGTATGTATAACATGTCTTGCTGTCCTTTTTGTTGTGAAAAGAGATGTGCTGATTGAATTGTCAACAGAAGTTTTGCATTTCAAACAATAAACCATTTTTCACTCTAAACATTTATTTTAAAATGATTTTTATTGTGGTTTAATGAACTTGGTATCTATTTATTTGGTCTACTATTACATAAATATTAGTAAATATAATAAATCAATCCTTGTCTGTTATTATTGGATGTGTCGCCCCTCTCAGGGATCTGTTTTTACCGCCAAATGCGCGTGAACCGTGACAAGTGTCTCGCGGACTCGCGCGCGTTCACTGATTTGTCGCGGTCATCGGTTTACCTTAAATTCTTCGTACGGTTTTTAACGATAAATGATAATATTTATAAAATAACACTGTCTTACATAAACATCGCATAGATTCATTGAACTATTAATTTAACTTAATTTATTGATGCCATAATAGTTCTGAGGAGGTCATTTCAGTGTGAGGAAGCTAACATTTAAATTTACCTCAAACATGACAACCAGACAGAAGAAACTTGCTCACGACAAACAGGTGATTGCTGAGGTGAGATACTAAATCAATGACATTTACAGTGTGAACGTAAATAAAACACACCCTTACAAAATATATTTAAAATTTAAACCGCTTCGGTCGTTTTAGTACTGTAAAATTATAGTACATTAATTTGAGTTCTTCAGTCATTATAAGAAGCTGTCAGAATCATTCTTTTATCAACATTATTATTAATGTCAGTTGTCGCCAATACTGTTACCACCGGTTTACTACAAACAATTCCTGAGGTAACGTTAACTGACATTTTAGACAAGATAAAACGGTCGGAGCAGGTCAATACCGTGGTATACATCAAACATTGCTAAGCTAGTAACAAAATATTGTAATATTTCAGTTGTAATGTTTTAAGAGTAAGACCCGTTATTGGTGCTTTTAATTTCAGTCTTTTTCACAGTTTGCCAAAGTAAAGCGATAGTAAACTGAGATAATTCATATTTCTGTAACGTTACATAAAGACTGATTGGTGTTCAGTAGGCTATTTGACTTATGTTATCAGTTCTCACAGTTTAGGTATCATAGATTTGACAGTGAATTGTCATTTGAAAGTCACACTTCTAATGAGAACAACATTCTTTTCCTTAAGAAATCTTACTAGGTTACATAATATTCTATTATAGATGCTGAAAAGTTCATGCATTCATAACTTGACTGAATTATTGTAATGCACCACTAGTTGGATGGCCCAGTATTTCCAATATCTCCATAAATAAGGTGCAGTTTGTTCTGAACGCAGCAGCCAGAGATCTAACCAGATCCATTATCCCACAGGCCCATTATTAACCTGTTAACTGTCTGTCAGTTTCCCGCTAACAGAACACGCGGCATGCTTTTTTATTGCCTTTCCCTCTCATCACATATTTTAGTAATCATCTTAAAAATCATTTAGGTAGTACTCAGGGCTTGATTTAAACGTTTCACTAGCCACGGTGGCTAGCCACACAGTATTTCCACTGGCCACAATCACATCGATACCATGGGGAAAAACTGCCATATAGATATTTTTTATATTATCTTAATTTGGTAGCAGGTATATTAGGCTGCTGTCACTTTAAGACCTGACACACGTTACACATGCATTTTCTTTCTCAACTCTGTTCTACATTCAGATAATACATAACTGACTGTGTTTACATGAATACTCGCCAAGATCGGCAGTTTGGAATTATTGTGTGTGTATATGACGGTTTAAGTGCAATAAGGCAGCGAAAACAAACTCAAGATGGCTTCATGTGTGCACTCTGGGTGTAAGCCCAAAATCTGCGCAATTCCATGCCGAAATTCAAGCCCTGTAACACCAACAATATTCATCCGGAGCGAATGAAACGAGTGAGTGAGGGGAGGCAGGTTTGTGTGGAGAGATGAGAGCATCTGTCTGTTTTGCAGAAAATTAGCATTGGAAGCATTTCAGTATCGATATGTATCGAAAAATCAATATTTTTGTCAACACTTCGTTGCACTTAGTTTATTATTTCAGATGCCTTTTTAAAAGACTACAGTTGAAAAATGTATAAATTATATATCAACTGCGTTACACGCCACTGCTGAAATACAATGTAATGTCAAGCCCTGGCAGTGTTATTTGAAAGCTTAAACACTCAAAATTCATCCTGTGAAAACCATTTTGAAATTAGACATTGTGTTTCCATGAAAATTGTATTTTAAAACACTTGATCAGGCTCCTTGCCTTAGTGGGCGGTGTCTTGTTTTAAATTTGACAAAATTTACTGCATTTTATAATCAAATCTTTTTCTAAGCTTAACAAAACATATCGTTGGAAAGGTCTGTGTCCTCAAGGTTCCATATTTATTGTTTTGTGACAGTAATTTATAAATCTGTGACAGGAGAATGCATCAAAATAATTTCAATGGAATGTGGGTGTCATCCCGTGGCTATTTTTAATATAGCGCCTAAACATTATCTCAAAGGAACCTTTTTGTGATATCAATTTAAAATTTCAAACATAACTTGGTTATACATACTAGCAATTTTATAGTCAAATTAGAAATTATTTAGTAAAATATATATTTTGTATAAAATTAAAATATGTTTAGTAGGACAGTACATTTGCTTTACAGCAAATTCTACAGCACGTCTATGCTTGAAAAGGTCCCAAAGCTATAATTCTATGGGATTACAAAGCATTTGTCGTTTTGTGTCTTTTGTGACTTGAACTGAACCAGTGTATTTCAACAGGCGCTGGATACTGAGGCTCAGTCACTGGTGTTTGTCAAGCGCATGGTGGTTATAGCCGTCTCCTCCATCACCTATCTGCGTGGGATTTTTCCTGAGGACTCCTACAGATCCAGATACCTGGAAGGTATAAATATACACTGGTTTATTACTGGCTGAACATCAGGCTGTTTGAAATATCTCATACACGTTTGTTCATCGATGAATGTTGTTCTTCAGATTTGTGTATCAAAGTCCTCAAACAGGACTGTTCCTGCCCTGGAGCCAGCAAACTTATCAAATGGTAATATGTTGTATTTGTACAGTAAATTACCATATTTGTTTGAATGTATGATTCACTGAAGTGTAAAAAAAATGCTAAGATGCTATAAAAAGTAATGATAACCATACTTCTGTCCTCCAAGGCTGATGGGATGTTTTGATGCTTTGGAGAAGAGATATGTAAGTCAAAAGTTTACAGTTGATATAAATCTATCTATTATTTATTATAATTATTTTTGTCACCGCATTAATCTACTTGATTTTTTGCAGCTTCAAATGGTGGTCATTGGGGTCAGTATGCATGAATAAATGTTTTTATTTACATGATCATTTTTAAAGAAATACACATATATATTTGCTGTTTTTTTATTCACAGGTACACACAAGCCCAGATGACAGTAATGTAAGTTTTTAGATCAGGTTTTTGGTTTTTTTCATGCCAAGGATCACCAAATATACTTTCATGTTCAAAACTATTTATACTGTGTACGTGGAATTCCAAAATCAAATAATTGGCTTTTATATTTCTTATTATACTAAAGACAAATTCTAATTCATATTTTCCCCAATATTTATTTCTATTGAAATTGACCTTTAAGTTTACCCTTGTTTGACTTGCATAATAATGTTAAATGCGTAAAGCTGGAGAGAAATATTTTCAGTTTTGTGAAGCACAGTTGAGTTGAGGCGTGGATCTAAATACAAGCTGTATATATATTTAAAGAGAAACCAAGCACAGGAATATAAACACAAGAGAATAATAACTAAACAAGACAGGTGAACATAATCAGAAACCACAGTAACTAATAGAAAGATAGAGTCCTTAGGATACGTTTACACGACAATGATGTACTAAAAATGGAAACGTTTTTTGTGTACAGACAACAACGTTGTCAAAAGGTGTGTGAAACAGATGTGTTGTTTCTTAGGACTGTCAGTGGAATATGATTGCATTTAATCTAATAAATGGAATAAAATATTACATTTAGCACATATGTCAATTATTGCATTACACATCATTTGTTAATTTTTCCCAGTGATATACCTTTTGAAACAATAAAAATGTGGACACAATGATATGACTTTTCCAAACCTGCTGTTTTGTCTTTTGCATGTGTCTGTTGTCTCAGCACGTGATTGAGTCCTATCAGTTTAAGTTCAGATACTCAGAGTGTGGACCACAGATGGACATCCTGAGGTGCAGTATTGTACATTGCTCAAGTTTATCTGTAAAACTAGTAGTATCTGTAAAACTTGTAGTATCTGTTTCTATGAAAATATTAAGCTACACAACTGTTTTCAACATTGATAATAATAATAAATGTTGCCTGAGCACCAAATCAGCATAATAAAATGATTTCTGAAGGAACAAGTCTGGAGTAATGGCTCCTGAAATTTCAGATTTATCACCACAGGAATAAATTACATTTTACTGTAATTTACGTTTTATTTCTGAAACTGTATTCCAGATTAATGCAGCCTTACTGAGCATAAGAAACTTCAAAATCATTAAAAATCTTACTGACCCCAAACTTTTGAATGGTAGTGGATATAGTTTTGGACAGTATGCTGCCTATTTAGTGTACATTAATGTAAAAAATAAAAAAATAAAATGAAGTTTCACATTCTACATTCACTTCATACAGACTAGTCCTCACCTCTTTTCTTCATTTCAGTAATGTGACTGAGAAGATGACAGTGACCTTAGAGGACACTAAGAAAGCTTCAACCCTCCTGATCAGGAAGCTGTTCCTCCTCATGCAGAATCTAGAAGTTCTGCCCACTGCCGTTTACCTCACGATGAAACTCTACTACTATGATGATGGTACAATATATCCTTCTGCAGTATAAGGAAAGAAGTGGATAAGAACTGTTAATTCATGACAATGCATTGAAGTGTTGTTACTACAAATAGTATGTTTAGTGAAATATCAATGCTTGAGGGGATCTATAAATGTGCTTTTGTCTCCTTGCAACTTGAGTCACTCCACCTGAATACGAGCCACCAGGATTCAAGGCAGGTATAAATGACAGTCTGTGGTTCGAGGGAACTGCAGTGCACTTCAGAGTGGGCGATGTGCAGTCTCGCTTCCACGCCATGAAGTTGCGTGTGACGGCAGCACAGAACCGTCTTGGGAAGCTACAAGAGGGGGGCCAGTTGAGCGAGAACGACACGGAGATGGAGACACCCTCTCTTTCTCAAATCAGAGCAGCAGAAACGGTGCAAAGCAGATCTTAATGAAAGCTTTGATGTGTGTTCACCAGACTGGATTCTGAAACATTTCTCTTGTGACAGGTGACCAGAGGCTGTGACCAGGATCTGCCATCTGAAGATGGCAAGTATCTAAAACGTACCATTTTATTTTTTGTTCAATAAGTCTGGCCTGCTTTGGAGTGTTTTCTGAATGTCTTGACCTTTTGCAGAATCTCTTGCACAGTTCAAACAGTCTAAAAAGCTATAGCAAAGGTAAGAAATTTATTATTTTTATGGCGATAAAGTGTTTTATATATATATATATATATATATATATATATATATATATATATATTAAAAACATATTTTGATGCTTTTTCATTATACATTTGCACAGAGGAAGTGTGTGAGAAGCAAACTTCCAAGGAGGAGGAAGAAGAAATGCTTTTAAAACCCATAACATGTTCACATCAGACAAACATGTTTTTGTTTTTTGACAATATAGTAAAGATGGATTTTCACCAGGTAGAAGTTTAAAAGTTTTTGAATAGGTAATTATTTCTAGAAAATTCATTCTCATATTCTAGAAACATTTATAACTTATTTATAATGAGGTGACTTCCTGTTTGGAGTTGATGAGATATGTATTCGCTGAATGTAGAAAACAACGTTAAATGCATGACACATCAGCTGTACAAGAGTATGTACATAAAATAAACAATACTTCAGACTACCTTCTTTATAGCTCTGATACACAAGTACATTATGTTGTCACATTATAGCTATTTAACAATCAAAAATAATGATAGTTTCTTTAAAATAAATGCAGTTTACATTCTCTTACACTCATTAAGAATTGTACCATCCTACAGTACAGGCACTTGATTGTGAAATTTTCACAGACAGCTGCCATTACATGACAGAAATTATGTTAGCAGGCTAATATTAATGATCCATTAGTAATGAACATTAATACATTTCAGTAACTGCGTGTCAGTCTTTAGGATACGTGGGTAATCCCTCATTGAGATCTTCCAGTAGGATCCAATCATTAATCTGAGACCAGAATATGTCTGGCTCATGTTTAAAAGAGACTATCCACATCACCCATCTCCACCACCACAGTCTTCAACTGAGAATAAAATTCAATGGTGACCTGGCCATTTTCTCTTCCAATACCTGAAATCAGAGATAGAGGGTTGAGTTTAATTTGAGGACAGTGAGTGTTTAGTGCTATAGAGCACACACAAAATGTTAAGTAAACTCCTGTTGTCAGTCCACCTGAGGCCTTGTATCCTCCAAATGGCACCTCCACAGGGGTGATATTGTAGTTATTGATGAAGCAAGATCCAGCCTGCAGGTTCTCTATAACGCGATGTGCTCTCTTAATATCTCTAGCGAGTCAGAAACAGACAGGAAAAGAAAATATGAGTAAATGGGGAAAACCCCAGTCTAGCTTTGTTAACCTACAGAAACATCAACCAATCACACGTACCACTGTTCAAAAGTTCGTAAAAAATATTTTTAGAAAGAAATTTACTCAGCAAGGACACATTAAATTGATCAAATTCGACAGTAAAGACATTTATAATGTTAGAAAAGATTTCTATTTCAAATAAATGCTTTTCATTTAAACTTTCTATTCATAAAAGAATCCTGAAAATAATGCATCACTGTATGATATAAAAATATTAAGCAGCGCAACTGTTCCACATTGATAATGATAATAAGAAATGTTTATTGAAGAGTAAATCATCATATTAGAATGATTTCTGAAGGATCATGTACATTGAAGACTGGAGTAATGATGCTGAAAATTCAGCTTTGCCATCACAGGAATAAATTACTTTTTTTTTTTTAAATACATTAGTCACAATGAAATAAAAAATTGTTGGTGTTTTTTTAACTTTTAGTATGAATGTGTTATTATGGTTATCTATAAGCTAGTGTGCTACAAAACAAAACAAAATTATTTAGAAGATATAAACATTCAAAACATACAGACTCTCACTTCTGCCATAGAAAACAGTTATGTAATATTTTATTTTATTTTTCTGAATTTTGGATCAAATAAATGCAGATGGATATGGAAGCGTGAGGTATAAACTCACAATTTTGACTTTATGCCACAATTCTGAAAAGGGAAAAAAAAGATAATGGTAAGATAAAAAGTCACAATTACCTTTTATATTTTTTATTCTGTGGCAGAAACAAGCTTCCATAGATGGATGACTATAACTAAAATCTTACCAACCCCAAATGTTTGAATGGTAGTGTATAAAACTTTAACTTTACTTAGTAAAGACCCCTGCAGCCAGACCCAGAGAGCTGTCATTGGCTCGTCGAAGAACCTCGTCCTCAGTGTCGAAGGATAGTACTGACATCACAGGCCCAAAGATTTCCTCTTTGACACACGTCATGTCATCTGTGCAGCCATCTGAAAACAAGACGTGAATGAACACACTGAACAGACTGATTTAAGGAAATGAGTAGAATAAATGTTTCCAAAACACATGACCTCAAAACACCAGCTGCCAACAGTTTTTCTAACTCACCCAGCACACATGGTGTCATGTAGTACCCATCTTTTAGTTTAGGATCTGTTGGGGTAAAGGGCTCCCCTCCACAGAGCACTCTGGCTCCCTGTCAAGAAAAAGAAGCTACTTTACTAAGCCATATAAAAGTTGCTGTTTGGATTGAAATAGGAAAATGCTTAAGAGTATATTGGATTATTATTGCAGTGATTATATTTCTAGCATGTTATATGTTTGGCAACAGTTCTTATAACTCTGATTGATGGAGTGTGTAGCTTTTCATTTCTTAAACAACCATAGGAAGACACATCATGGTCATATTCCAGGATGACAATGTCAAGATTCATCAGGCTCAAACTGTGCAAGAATGTTTGGGAGGGAGAGTGAAGAATCATTTTCACAATATAATCATGCTACTCAATGAATCATTTCTACTAAACACACAGCTATACCTCTTTCTTAGCTTGGTTCACATATCCCAGCACCTTCTCCAGGTGTGGTTTGCTGACCAGAGCTCCCATACGAGTCTCCTCCAACAGAGGGTCTCCTATCAGGATGGCTTTAGTTCTCCTGACCACCTCTTTCAAGAACTGAGGAACAATTGAGCTTTGCACAAAAACTCGAGTTCCATTACTGCACACCTACACAAGGGAATATATATATATATATATATATATATATATATATATATATATATATATATATATATATATATATATATATATATATATATATATATATATATATATATATATATATATAAAAATTAAGGAATGGAGTAATACATGTTTGTATGAATATGAAGATCTTGAAGAGTATATTATTAGATGCATATTTGACCATAAACAGTATATGGGCCCATGTAAGAGGGTTTTTTATTATTAGTGTCCAATCTGATATCATTAGGGAATAACTGCAGTTAAACTGTTGAATTACTGAAAATAAAATATGTGAAAAAGGTAATGCTGCCATTTTAAAATAATGTTTAAAATAATTTAAAATAATTTTCTTCAGCAAGGATACATCAAAATGACAGTAAAGACATTTATAATGTAACAAACGGTTTCTATTTCAAATCAATGCTGAGGTTTTAAACTTTCTATTCATCAAAGAATTCTGATTAAGCAGCACAACTGTTTTCAACATGGATAATAATAAATGTTTCTTCAGCAACAAATCATAATTTTGATTTCTGAAGGATCATGTGACGTTGAAGACTGGAACAATGATGCTGAAAATTCAGCTATCATCACAGGAATAAATTACATTTTAAAATATATTCAAATAGAAAGCAGTTCTTTAAAATTGTAATAATATTTCACAATATTGCTGTTTTTACTATATTTTTGATCATGTAAATGTAGCCTTGGTGAGCATAAGAGACTTTTTCAGAAACATAAAACAGAGTTTTCATCTCTGAAATGCATTTGATTTATTTTATATATTTTTATATAACACATTTTTAAACAGACATAAAATGCTTAACAACGTAAAATACTATGTAAACTAAAATGCTGTTTAAATCAATATTATTGTAATCAACATACGTTATAATATTGTATAAATGTCTAAAGCAATATTGCAGTTGTGTATATCAGCTTGGTTGTGATCACATGTGACATTGTGTGTAGATGAGAAGGAGCTTGTTAGTGCCTGGACATGGCAAACTCTCGAAAAATAGATTTTATATGAATCAAAAGGAAAACCATGTATGTTCATACTTTGACTTGATCTTTCAATACAGTACCTGGCCTTGAGACAGGAAGTTGGCCATGAGTGCTCCTCTAACTGCATTTTCAAGGTCAGTGTCCTCAAAGATGATCAGTGGGGATTTACCTCCAAGCTCCAGTGTCACTGGTTTGACCCCTCGGGAGGCCATTTCCATGATCTGTTGGGACAAAACATGCATTTAAACACAGGAAGTGCATTCCAGGATAGTATTTATTACTACTACTATTAGAAAACTTCTCAATAGATTGTATAACATCATGTATAATACACACAACTTAGATTTAACCAATTGCTTAAAGGGATAGTTTACCCAGAAACGAAAATTCTGTCATCATTTACTCACCCTCATGTCGTTCCAAACCCAGAAGACTTGAACACAAGTTAAGATATTTTGGTAACACTTCACAATAGGGGTCTCATTTGTTAACATTAGCGTTAAAGGCACACACCGACTTTTTGGGACTTTAGCATATTCACCGTATCCCCCAGAGTTAGATAAGTCCATACATACCAGTCTCATCTCTGTGCATCCCATACTCTGTCTGACACCGCTAGCCTAGCTTAGCACAAAGACTGGAGCTAAACGGCTCCAGCTAGCCTACAGCTCAATAAGTGATCAGTCTATGCAATCAGTCTATGCAGCGCATGAAAACAATCTCCAGCACGCTCTCTATGCAAGCAGGTTGTCACGTTGGTTGTGTTGATGGAAGTTACCCTATTTTCAGGCAGAATGAGAGAATAGTTCCTAGCCATATCGGTCAAGAAAAATCGCAACTTTTCATTTTCTGTCAGTCTTAGTACACGATGCAACTATACACATCACAACATGTAAATAGGAAAATGTTGGCGTTATTTTGTCACTTATTGAGCAGTAGCCTAGCTGGAGCCATTTACCTCCAGTCTTTATGCTAAGCTAGGCTAACGGTGTGTGCGTCAGACAGAGTTAATATACGCATGGAGATGAGAATGGTATGTATGGACTTATCTAACTCTGGGGGATACGGTGAATAAGCTAAAGTCCCAAAAAGTGTGTGTGCCTTTAATGTATTAACTAACATGAACTAACAATAAAGACCATTTTTACAGCATTTATTAATCTTTATTAGTCGTTTCAGCATTTGTTCATGTTAGTTCACAGTGCATGAACTAATGTTAACAAATCTAACATTTGATTTTAATTATGTATTAGTAAATGTTGAAATTAACGTGAACTAATATGCAAAGAGCCCTGCAAAGAGTCGTGCGCTTATCCGAGCGCATCTCAGGGTCAGCTCTCCCGTCTCTGCAGGACGTCTACACCAAACGCTGCAAAGGTAGAGCTACTAAAATCATCAAGGACTCTAATCACCCTGCAAACCCTCATTTCACGCTGCTGCCATCTGGTAAGCGCTTCCGAAGCCTGATGGCCAAAACTGAGAGACTCAGGAGGAGCTTCTTCCCCCAGGCCATCAGACTCCTGAACTCAGTCACTTAACATCACGTGACTTCACTTCAGGATAAACATCGATACACTGACATTGCACTGCACTTTCTGTTCTCGTTGTTACTGTGTAACAACCTGTTATAAACCTGTTTGCACATTATACTCTTTGTACATTTGTTAACCACATATTTATAAGTCTACAATTTACTCACTGCAGTTTACCTCACTTATTTTATTCCACTTTATTTTTATTTTTACTTTTTTCTACTTGACTTGATTATTTATAATTCTACAGATTATATATATATATATATATATATATATATATATATATATATATATATATATATATATATATATATATATATATATATATATATATATATATATATATATATATATATATATATATATAGTACTTTTTTATTCTATTTCTATTATAATTTCCTCCTTGTGTTTTTAACTGTGAATTTGCACTGTCCATGGAGCGGACCTGTTTACATTTCACTGCCGGTTGTATATTCTGTGTATGTGACAAATAAAACTCTTGAATCTTGAATCTAATATTAATAAATGTTGTAGAAGTGCAGTTCAATATTAGTTCATGATAACTAATGAAACCTTATTTCATTGACAGTCCAGGTAACCAAAACCTAAAAGATCCAAGAAGTCATAAAAAGAGTCCTTATGAATCAAGCGGTTTAATCAAAGTCTTGTGAAGAGATGCAATCTCTTTATTTGATGAACAGATTTAATTTAGTTTAACTGTTTTTATTGATGCTTTTTAACAAGAGAGATACTGTTTTTCTTGTGCTCTTTGTTTATTAATAAATCATGGGTGAGGAAATGAAGCAGCAAGGGTCAAATGATCAGTTACATATATACAAGAAATCACTAATCCATTGAGTTGTTTTTTTAAAAGTATGATATAAAAGTTATAGCTTGACTATAAAAGGGTTTATTAGGAAAGGCCTGTTCACACATAGGACAAAGACAAACAATATCGTTGGAATCAAAGCAGATAAATGATTAAAAACACTGACAGCCAATCAGAATCCGCCCAACTATAACGAGCATGAGCATTTACAGCAGCAGACGACAGAACTGTAGTGTGCACTTAATAAATAGAACGCTAATATAGTTATCTTTATATTTATTGTTCTTACTGTGACTGTGAACAGACCTTAAGCCTATTTCATTTAGGCTTGTATTCATCTTCGTTTGAGTTTGGTTACCTGAACTATCAAATGAGAGACAGAAATATCTTAATTTGGGTTTCAAGATTAACCAGAGTCTTATTTGTTTGGAATGACATGAGAGTGAGTAACTGATGACAAAATTGTGGTTTTTGAGTGAACTAACCCTCTGTGACAGCTACTACTGGAGTCCTCTTACCTTCTTTCCTGTGGACACACTTCCTGTGAAGGAGATCTTAGCCACAGATGGGTGATGACACAGAAGAGAACCCGTCTCTACTCCGCCCTGCACCACATTGAACAGGCCCTCAGGAGCTCCAGCCTGTGAATAAATCTCAGCCAGCAGCACTGCAGTCATGGGGGTCACCGGAGAGGGCTTGAACACCATGGAGTTGCCTACAATTGAAGCGTAATAGCAGACTAAATGGAGAATGTTAAGATAATCATTTCAGGCTCAGATCTAAGACAGATCAAGAGGGAACAAAGAAGGTATTAAACAAATACAGTTCAATAGCCTTCAACAAAATAGAGAGCTTCACATTTTTTTATGTCTAGTGTAAATAGTGTGAGTTGTGGCCTAATGGTTAAAGAGAAACCTGAAGGTTGCGGCAGGAAATGACTGAGGTGCCCTTGAGGAGGGCACCCAACCCAATCACTACTCACTACTCCTAATGTGTGTGCACTAACTTGGATGGGTTAAATGCAGAGGACAAATCCCGAGTATGGGTTACAATACTTGGCCTTCATGCTATGTCATATAATAGGACATATAATAACAGTGAACAATGAGGTATATGGAGAATCAACAGATTAGGTTTTAACATTTTAAAATCCAGATTAGGACTTCAAAATGATTTTAAAGTAAATTTGTAGGAGTTTGCTCAAATCTCTAACCCCTAAGTGAGAGCAAAACTGACGATGAAGTCGGAATGAAATGGACATTCACCCCATCTATTTTTCTTAATTATTTTGAACAATTCATGCAAACTTTTCATTGCAAGCAAAACTTCATACCTAGATTTTCCAGTGAGACGACAGACGTCTCTAGTAATCATACGCTGTAAAAAAAATATGGGCATAGTGTCCGTGACATCACCCGTAGGTTTCTGAAGAGCAGTTTTGAAGACTAAAATTGTCCGTTGCCATATTGGCAGTGCATCACCGCGTATCACTCCCGGATAACAGAAAATGGGCAAAGAGGCGGTCCCGTGAGTGGAGCTGAGGTGAGATGATGACTAATAGAGAGCAGACAAACAGCAATCCACCCGTCACTCAAAGTGGCCATGCCCTTAATTATGCAGAACTTTAAGGCTTTATATAATGTAAATTAATGAATTATAAAAATTAAAAAAATCACCCCCCCCTCACAGTTATCATGAAGGGCAAAAGTAGCTGTACTGTACCAGGCTGTAAACATGTTTTTTTCTGCTGTAAAGTTCGAGCATTTTAACATGAGGCTCAATGAGATTCTGCTCCCTTCTGGAGCCTGTCTCTAGTGGCCAGTCGATGAATTGCAGTTTAAGTCACTTCTGTATTGGCTTCAAGAGAAACTGGGGGAGGTTGCCGCTTGCTTGTAATGCATGTCAGACTTCTCCCGTCATTTAATCCTTTCTTATAACCAACTCCAATCAACTCTCACATTCAGATCTGCTTCTATCCAATTAACAACTGATGGATAAAACCAAGACCCTGCACTCTATTTCACTCAGAAGTACGTCATAATACGGAAGAAAATTTCTGCATGTTCCACTGTGACTTTAGGCTTATCTAAACTAACGCCAGATATAAATAGAGCTGATATATGCCAGGAAAGATTGTGAACGGAGTCTGAGATACTACATTTATATATTTACATTTATTAAATTGGTAGACTTTTATCCAAAGTGACATACAATGTATTCAGAATAGGGAATGGACAATATATTGGTACTACATTAGTTATCTATCTGCCAATATTAGAGATTTTTTTAAATGTATTTAATGATATTATCTGTTATTGGATAGATAATTGTGCACGCTCATTTTGATTATCTTTACCGTCATCTACCACTTACTTTAAATTAAATCTTAAAGGGATAGTTTACCCAAAAATAAAGATTCTGTCATTAATTACATTCATCTTCAGAACACAGATGAAGATGTTTTTGATGAAATCCGAGAGCTCTCTGACCCCACATAGACAGCAAAAAACAAACAAAAATAACAACTTTATTCAACAACAACTTCTCTTCGCATGCGTGTGATGCTGAGTCATCGCTTCATAACATTAAAGTTGAACCACTGTAGTCACATACTATTTTAACGATCTCTTTACTACCTTTCTGGACCTTTCTATGGCTGGTTCAGAAAAATCTCGGATTTCATCAAAAATACCTTAATTTGTATTCCCGAAGATTAACAAAGGTCTTGGAACGACATGAGGGTGAGTAATTAAGTGACAGAATTTAAATTTTTGGGTGAACTAACCATTTAAAATAATACGTAATCTTAAAAAAAAGAAGAAAAAAAAAAAAAAAAAAGTGTACTCTTTAGCAAATGTGGTGATGCCTTTAATTTTTTTTTATTTATTATTGTTTTAGGTAATTTATTTAGAAAAAAATAATAAAGGCCTGGTTTCACAGACAGGGCTCAGATTAAGCCAGGATTAGGCCTTAGTTCAGGGCATTTAAGTCGCTTTCATAAACGTGCCTTAGAGAGAAAAAAAAAACATTGCTGGTGTGCATCTTGAGACAAAACTATATTTTAAGATATGTCAGTGCAAGTTGCTTTCAGTTAAAACAGCTCAACCGTGCATTTTACCTTAAGCCTTCTGTGAACAATTTTAATCTCCATTTACCAGCTATTGGCCATAATAACATCACAACAAATTACTGGCTTATCGGTGGATTCCTACATTAATTATGTGTGATTCCAGGGAATCAGTAAGAAACTTTGATAAGCCACACTTATATCATTTATATAACACATACCACAAGCGATGGCAGGGGCAGATTTCCAGGCTGCGATCTGGAAGGGATAGTTCCAGGCTCCTATTCCCACACACACACCCAGTGGCTCCCGACGCGTGTAGGCAAATGAACCTCCTGCTAGCTGAACATGCTGACCTGAGAAAGAATAGCCGATAACCCATCTATATGAATCTCTCAATTAGGTTAACATAACTATCATTTTAATTAGTTTGGAATAACTAAGATTGTTCAATGTTTTTGGTGATCAAAAATACATATTTCAATTTAAAATAACTGTTTTCTATTTGAATATATTTTAAAATGTAATTTATTCCTGTGATTTCAAAGCTGAATTTTCAGCATCATTACTCCAGTCTTCAGTGTCACATGATCCTTCAGAAATCATTCTAATGAGAATGATCAATAGCAAAACTACTAACCTGAAAGGGTGGTGGCTTGTCCTGCAAAATACTCAATGCACAGTCTGGCTGAGTCCACATCTAAACGGGCTTCTGTGATGGACTTGCCATTGTTGACTACCTCTATCTCAGCAATCTCCTCTCTTCTCTTCTGTTCTCAAACACAGAAAATACTGAAAAGATCAGACTCAACACTCCTTGTATCAATGCAGCCTTGTTATGTAATGTCTTAGGATGTCGGATCAATGCATTCCAGTCTACCTCAATGAGTCTAGCAGCCTCCAGCATGACTCTGGCTCTTTCCATGCCTGCCAGTTTACTCCACGCTGTAAAAGCAGCACTGGCGCTCCTAACAGCTGCATCAACCTCTGTGGCTCCACAAGCCTGCAGCTGGCAAAGGACACGGCCTGTGATACATTCAAGACACGACAGGATGGTAATGTTTTTTATTCATAGAACATGCTGTTAAAAAAAAAAATCAATTTGCAGACATAGCCAGATGTGACTGTGATCATGTGATGGGGCAAAGTCTGATTGGCCAATGCCTATAGTGGGGTAAAATGAAGAAAGTAAGTTTTGCAAATGCATTACCCGTTGCAGGCTCATATACTGGTGTGGATTTGGCTTTCACATCTTTGAGGTTGACTCGGCCACCACACCAGAAGTTGAGTGGATCTTTGATATGAAGGGTTCCTGAGGATGAGCTCCTGGTCCCGGTGTAATAAAGGGCTCCACGGAGACCCGGGGGCACGAGAGAGCTCAGAAGGACCATCTTCATCTCCCTAACACTGAACTTTGACCCCCCTGGACGGACGAGTGTCAACAAACGGGGACTTTTCAGATATTGCATTAAAACATAGCGTTACAACAATAAAATTCAACATTCAAACATAAATCAGAAGAGATCTAAAACTAGTCATGAATATCAAAAGTTAAAATGATTTGTGTATATATGTTTACGGCTATTTTATCGCAGTAAAATTCGAAGACAACAACATTCAGCTCTCCGTTTAAATACAGCCTAGCGCAGAGCAAGCGTTAAGGCATTAAAACATAAACACTAGTAAGCAAAGATTTAGCAGTGACAGACGTTCACTTACCTTCTGCAACAGATCTGAAGATTTCGGATCAGTTTTAGCCCTCTATGGACCCAAGAGGTCCATGTTCGATCATTTTTAGGGCGGGGCTTATGCGCGAGAACAGCTTCCATTGGTTTGTTTACGATGATGTCATGTGACGTTATCGGAGATAAAACTAAATGAAATTTTAAAATATTGCATGTCTCCAAATATTTGGATGTTGACAACACTTACGCATTTTGTGAGTAGGTAATTCAGCAACAAGGGTCATTTGAAACATCATGCATTGTTTGCTGATGAATGAACTGACTGTTCTAAGTAAAGATCATACTGTTGTGTTTCGGTGATTAAACCAAATGTTCTCATTACATATTACAATAATCTTGTGTTTTGAAACAATGATTATGTGGACTGAAAATGTGTATAACTATAATGAAAGCATAAGATCGGGTTTTGTAGGAATGACTAGCTGTGTTACAAGTGTGATCTGTTTGGATTTTTGTCATTTTAATAGGAGCTTAAAATATATAGGAGCTTGTAGACAGACAGACAGACGATAGATAGATAGATAGATAGATAGATAGATAGATAGACAGATAGATAGATAGACAGACAGACAGACAGACAGACAGACAGACAGACAGACAGACAGACAGACAGACAGACAGACAGACAGACAGATAGATAGATAGATAGATAGATAGATAGATAGATAGATAGATAGATAGATAGATAGATAGACACACACACACACAGACAGACAACGTGACTTTTGAAACCATGAACAAATCCGGTATGTTTTTAATTTAAAATGTATTATTATGAAAAATAAGTATAGGCCTAATTGAAATTGCATGTCTAAACAGTCCTAAACGGATGAAGGGAACAGCTTGCAGTGTAAGTGTAGCGTTATTTTCTTTGTGAGAGCAGTGAGTGGGACAGTAAAAGAGGAGGAGCTATGTCTCTCTCTCTCTGTGTGTGTATTATTAGAATAGCGACACACACACACTTGAGCTCCACTCACTGCAAGCATGGCCGGCGACACTGAAACACATCTTCAGGACAGAGAGGAGAACGGACACGCCATCCGACAGCCTTTCCTCATCGGTGTGTCTGGAGGCACCGCCAGTGGAAAGGTTTGAGCTTTATGTGTTAATCAGTAACCGTACAGACTCATGTAGGTTAACGGGGGTTTATGACGCCGGTGCCTCCAGAGACCGCGTGGCTTTACCCAACTCACAATGAAATGTACAATAAAACACATCGGAAAAAAACGGCATATGGGATTATAAAACGTATTCACGCGGTAATATATCTTACAGGGCAAAACCTAAACAACATATTTTGTCATTCGCCAAATCTTTTGTCATGCATTAGTGGAAACTGAGTAAATTTCTAAAACGCGAAAATAATTTTAAACTGAGCGACAGACCAAAGTTACAGTGTCACGTTGAGATGTCCAGATTTCGTGTTTACTATCGTAATAAATATCGAAAATGTTTTAGCTCCACGTGGCGCAGCATTTTGAATTTTCACGCTTTATGTTGTCGTTAATTTGTCTGTGAGCGAACTTGAATGTCTAAATCGAAATTTGACATTTATTACCTGCCAGACCAGTTTAAAATTGTTTTTTGGTTATTGTTAAAACAAAACAATAAAAGGGTGTTATTTCCTCTATGTAGGCGACCGAAAGTTGCGGGAACGTGACGTCATAATTGCGGAGGATGTTTACATTGTCCCGGTGACCCCGTTTTAGTAACACTCCGTCATTAATCTTCCGCTGACCTTCATGTGCAGGAAATTAAACTTCCACCTTACAGCTGAGCTTCTGAAATGTCTCTTAAACTCGCTCGGTAGATTAAGCCATGTTACTTGAGGTCAAAATGTGGTTTGTCCACACTCTGTATTGCCATATGTTCACTATTGTGTAAGGCAATACACGTTTTCTCACCTGACTATCATCCATACAAATAACTGACCCAAATTTGAACTGCACAGCCGATGGATAAAGCCAGGCCATGCTACCCTGCTGAATTACCTTACATGGGAGATCTGACCCACCCCCATGGCATTATACCACATCACCATTCAAAGCACATGTCTGCAGACACACTAATGGGAAAAGTCTTCTTTAGCTACAGTTCAAGTTAAAAGTTCACCCAGAAATGGAAATGGTGTCACTATTTACTCGCTCTCATGTTGTGTAAAAAAAACATAAAATAAGATATTTTATAGAATGTTGATAACCAAACACTTTTGGTGTTCACTGACCGACGACATGAGACACAATTTTCATTTTTAGGTGAACTATCCCTGTAACAGTAAAGCCTGACATATGAAATGTATAGATTTATCTTTTTAACGGAACAGTTTATTCAACCTTTATACACTATTTTGTAAAAAAAAAAAAATCATCATATTTGATACATATGGCTCATCCTTGATGCCCAAACTGAGCAAAAACATGTAATTTGGTGCAGTTGCTGTTATTTATATGGCCAAAAGATATGATTAAATGGCTTGTAATAAAATCAATGAGAGCTTTATTACAGTACAGAATACTACTTGCATAAAATGCATGCATATATATATCAGTTGTTAGTCACTATATTTCCCAATAATGTCTTGGTAAGATGATATTTAAGTGCTTGGTTTTAAAGCTGTAGTTTCTATTGTGGGGGCAAAAATATAATGCAATGCAATTCAATAATGATTTAGACATTTATCAAAAGCCTGTTGTATATATGATAGTTTAACATGATTCTTGCTTCAATACAGCAAGTGTTTATCTTGAAATATTACTAACAATATCAAATGTATTATAAATGTTAACTTTATAAAACTCACCTTAACTTGAAGTTGGACATTTTTTGAATGATACTAAAATGCGTACAAAAAAAGGATAAACTATAAATCCGACGACTGTGTACAACAGGTTCTTTGGTAAAGTTTTGATATTGATAATTTAGAGGCCTTAGATTTTGCTCATCAAATATATTACAGTTGCTTTATATGGTTAATAACACAAACACTGGCTTTTGGATGTGTAGATCTGAACTGGGTAGCTTGAAGAGTTTAACACTAACTAAGTCCTGTGTCCTGTCTTCAGTCTTCAGTATGTGAGAAGATCATGGAGCTGTTGGGCCAGAATAAAATTGACCGTCATCAGCGGCAAGTGGTCATCCTCAGTCAAGACAGCTTTTACAGGGAGCTCACACCTGAACAGAAGGCCAAAGCACTCAAGGGCCAGTTTAACTTCGATCACCCAGGTACTATAAGGTCTTGAGGGTTGTTCAAGGAACCCTTTATTTCCTGTGGAACATAAAAACACCACAAAGGCCCTGATATACTTGCGGTGAATTTCGAAATATGTTAGTGAACATCCTGATGCCGCCCACACTGCTGAGAGTGGCATTAAAATTAATATGATGGTATGTGCTGTGCTTTCCTTTTATTAACAAAATAATTTACAAAAATGACAGCACTTTGAAAACAGTATACTAGTATAGCCTACACTATAAAGTAGAATTTCAAACTTCGATACCTCAAAATATCGATATTCAGTACTATGGGGAGGACTGCCATGGAGCTTTCCTCTTACAGTGAAGTCGCCATTTTGCGCCGGCATGTTTCTACAGTAGCCCTAAACAGACAAACTGCTCTACAGAGTGCCAGCTACTCTCTTCTGTCTCAGGTGACAACATCTTTGTCCTGTGTTGGCCACCATAGGTTCTCTGTTCTTCGAGTTGCAACCTCACCCCTAGATGCTGCTAAAATTTACACAGTGCACCTTTAAATGCAGATTACATTTACATTTATGCATTTGGCAGACGCTTTTATCCAAAGCGACTTACATTGCATTCAAGGTACACATTTTTACATTTTGTCAGTTCTTAATTTTCAAGGGTCAATTGTTTACAATAAGTTATAGAAGTTATGCAGTCAAGAGCAGTGAGTGATTTTCTGTCTTTTGTTCTTTGATTAACCTGACAGACAGTAGCAGGAATATTAGACTGCTGTCACTTTAAGAGTTTATGCACGGATCCAATATACTGTTATACAACACGTTTTCTCATCTATTTACATTTCAAAACTGACGTTTTGACTCTGCAAGACGGGCATTTTAACATAATCTTGTATGTATTTGGTCGTTTAAGCGCAATAAGCCACAAAAAAGTAGACAATTTGGTACTTGTGAGCTGTTTGAGAGGCGGCTTTATGAGAGCAGCACTTGTATAGATCAGTGGTGCATGCGATTTTAGTGTGAAACCTGTGGGAATTACGAAAATTATACGCAATACAAGCACTATTCAAATGGAGTGAGTTAGTTTTACTCACAGATGTCCGACCTTGACGGAAGAAATGAACCGGAGATTTCCATGTCAAAAAAGGCGGCGTCTCAGAGCCACACCTATTACATAATCGCCACGGTTTGAAGGTGCATCAACTTCGCTTTGGCAAGATGTCACACCTGTTTGTTTTTCGAACTCACTTAAAGTATATCGGGGTCTTAAATAGTCCATACGACTTGTGCACTATATTTCTGCCTACATTCCTTCTAAAGCCTTACGATAGATCAGCGTGAGAAACAGACCAATATTTAAATCATTCAATGATAATCTTATATTTTTGCAAGTATCCCAAATATGTATGGAAAACAGAAGTGCCTGCATAAACACCATGACACGCACTGTTTGATTTTAGACCGGTTATAGTTGGATAAACAACACACAGCTGAGTTACGTCACTGTTCGTTCCACTCGCCTGGCCGAGAACGTGAACCATTCTGGTGGAAAAGGGGTGCAGGTCTTTAATTTTTGTTTGACTCGAAGGTTTCAGAAAATGTCACATGGACTACTACTTTTATGGATCAAAATTGTGTTCTCTTTGACTAATTTCTTACTGAATGGAGAATAATCTGTTCATCACTGTTTCCTATAATTCACAGATGCTTTCGACAATGAGCTCATCATGAAGACTCTGCGCGACATCATTCAGGGGAACACTGTGCACATCCCCGTTTATGACTTTGTTACCCATTCCAGGTCAGCGCTGCTCTCCCTGTCCTTTCTGAAAGTTCTGATGGGGGAATTACTGCTGAATCATGTGTTCTCCAAACCTCTTACAGGAAGGATGAGTTTTTGACGGTGTATCCAGCAGATGTGGTTCTCTTTGAGGGGATTCTCATGTTCTACTCGCAAGAGATTCGAGATCTATTCCAAATGAAGCTGTTTGTGGACACGGATCCAGACACGCGCCTCTCGCGAAGAGGTAGATGATGTGTGACATTTTCATTGATTAATTTTTGGAATGATTTGTTTTGGTGTAGGTAGTGCTTCCCCCTCCCTTAGTAGAGTACAATTTATAGCTTTGTTGGTTATAGCGGGAGTGATATAAACATTTATTTTTCTATCATTTGTTCTTCTGTAGCACACACACACACAAGATTAATTCTTCAAAAATTAAAGTTTATAAAAAAAATTAAAAGGATATTACTAGCGTTCTGTCTGTGATGCTGATTCATTAATTTTACCAACGGGGCTGTCAAATGATTAATCGCGATTATTCACATCCAAAATAAAAGTTAGTGTTTACACAATATATATGTGTGTGTACTGTCTAGTTATGTATATTTGAATGCACACACATACATGTATACATTTAAGAAATATTTGCATGTGTATATATACTTGTATCATTTATATTCTATATAAATATTTTTTTAAATTCTTAAACCTATACATGTGTGTTTATATATACATAATCAATTATACACAGTAAACAAACAAACAATTTTTTTTCCCTACGCGATTTAATCGTTTGACAGCACTACTTTATTTATATAGCCAATGAGATAAAGTACCTCTGATTTGTAAAGAATGTGATTTGCTTATTAACAAAATGGCCATTATTATGTAATTAATAAATCATTTTTATGCTGAACTTCCAGCTATAATGACCGTGAATGTTTAGTCCTATCACCCATCGCTGTCCCTTAGCATTAGTTATGTAGACTACCATAGACTAATCATGTGTATTTTCTTGTTTCACTCAGTGTTACGGGACATCAGTGAGAGAGGCAGAGAGTTGGAACAGGTTCTGAACCAGTACATCACATTTGTAAAGCCAGCCTTTGAGGAGTTCTGTCTTCCTGTGAGTAAACTGGTAAAAATCCAATTCTGACTGCACCGTATTGTCAGGACAGGTATCATGTATGCTAACTTGATACCTTCCATCTGCTTTCTCACTATTACTCTATTCTTTATGCCCTAAATTATCTTTAACATTGATTTATTTTTGCAGACCAAAAAGTATGCGGACGTCATCATCCCCCGAGGAGCAGACAATCTCGGTAGGATAATGAGAGCAAGTTTGTCTTTTCTAATGCACACTATGGATAGAGATTTAACTTGATGTACTTGTGTTTCCGTTTCTCTCTAGTGGCTATTAATCTGATCGTGCACCATATTCAGGATTTCCTGAACGGAGGATTCAAACGACAGAATGGTTTACAGAACGGCCACGGGACACCCAGACAAAGACGGACGTCTGAGTCGAGTAGACCTCACTGACCTCACTGTGACCCCTTCCCTCCATTGAGGAGAGGGCGGAACTGAATAATAACAGCGGCATCCCGTTGAGAATAAGGGGATGCAGGAGCTGAAATGCCTTTGTTATTGTTACTATTATTTGCATTTGAAATGTTGTTGTGGATGATTGTTTGCTTTTACAGTTTTTCAGATGGTTTTGAAGGTGCTGTATGTTTTTTGGAAGATTTGATTACACACTCAACCTGCCCTGTCAGTGTCTATCTGCTTTCTCAGCTATTCAAAAAATAAATGGATACTATGGAATATTTCGTAGAGACAACGTTGATCACAGTGCTATTAGCACACATACTTGAAGTCAGAGCTCAGGTTGGGTGGGTTGTTCCATCCACAAAGAAAAAAAACCCTAATACCTCGTATTTGAGGCCCTTTTATGTGTGAGAGAAGAGATGCGTGATTTTCGTAAAGATGACAGTGTGGTACACTAGCATTTTATATTCTGTCATTTAAGGTTTTTTTTATTATTAAGTTTTATAGTTGAATCTCAATGTTGTTCTTATTGTAGTCTTTTGTACATATAACGTGACACAATATGTCATACTTTGTCAATTACATTTACAGTGACTGGAAATGTTTTTTGTTCACAGTATGCATACTGTTTTATGCCAATTATACCAGTAATAATACCTGATTCGATGTAAAATCAGGGGTTACAGTCAGATATGTTGGTCTTTGTAACAAGGAATATCTCGGGCACCAAGAGATTGATCACTTGACTTTTACTTTAGTAACCCTGTGCACACTACTTCAATGAGCATGTTTTCTTTCCCCTTCATGCCTGTGCCACGATTTTTTTTCTAGGATTTTTTTACCAGATGAATTTCATATCTGGTTTGTCGACGAATAATCCATTACGTTGTGATGGGATAAAATAATAAAACTATAAACTCTGGTTCTTGTGTCCCTCTCTTACTTTGTTTCACACGTGTAATACCACACATGTCCGCTAGGCGGAGCAGCTATCGTGGCATCTGTCGCAGTCTTTATACGCAGTTTGGTGACGTAGAGCAGCAGAGGCGTGGCTCAATATGGGGGTATGTGTGAAAGCAGTGCATACTTTCCTTTGATAGAAAATCAGTGAATTGTTGCTCCTATAACTATTTCCTTTTATCTATGTAGAAATTTGGGTTGCAGTTTAAAGCGACTTTGGAGAATGTAACAAACGTGAGGCCAGAGGGGGATGATTTCCGCTGGTATTTAAAGGTAAAGTGTGTTCAGCTCGCTGCTAGTATGCAGCAGTGACAGGCTGTCATTCAAAAAGTGGATTTAGCTGCTCACCGTTTTTATAGAAATTGAGAAATTACTAACTTTTCAGCATCTATAATTATATTACATAATTATAATAATTCGTAAATGTGATGAATACTGATAATTCTGAATACTGTTGAAGTTGTCAGTGACCATGCGATTTAATGACGCATAGCCTAATTTAAAGGGACAGTTCACCCAAAAATTAAAATTCGGTGATTATTTACTCACCCTCAAATTGTTCCAAACCTGTATGAATTTCATTCCTCTACTACATACAAAATATATATATATTTTGATGGGCCCCATTGACTTCCATATAGTGGAAAAAATTACTATGGATGTCAATGGGGCCCACCAACTGTTTGGTTACCGACATTCTTCAAAATATCTTAATTTGTGTTCATCAGAAGAAAGAAACTCATACAGGTTTGGAACAACTTGAGGGTTATGAGAGTAAATGATGACACAATTTTCATTTTTGGGTGAACCATTTCCTTAATGATTGACTCCTGTCTTTGCAGCTGAAGTGTGGGAATTGTGGTGAGGTGTCAGATAAATGGCAGTACATCACCTTACTGGTAAGTTGCAAAGTGTGAGAAATATAACCAAAAACTGATTTGCATCAACTTTCAGTAGCCTATTGTTGCCAAATGGTGACATGCTTTTGTCCAAAGCTATTTAAAATTGAGAAGGAAAAAAAAAAACAGCCTTTGGGGGGAATCACAATGAAAACTGCATGTTCCTTTTCAATATTTTGTTGAATACTGCATTGAATCATGAGTTACACTGTTGACATTTATTGAATTTATTTTACAAAAATGCATAAAAAGTTATAGAAACGTGTCATTTAAAAGAATAATAAAAAAATACTTTTGTCATTATTTACTCATCCTCATGTTGTTTCAAAACTGTATGATTTTTTAAATTTTTATTTTTTATTTAAGATGTTATTCATTCAAAATCCCACCTTCACTGATACAAGTGCACTTTTGCACTTTGTGTGAAAAGTTGATGATTAGTGATTTAGTGCATAGAAATCAAGGTGTGATCGCTGGGCCTTTCCTCCCTTCAGGACAGCATGCCACTGAAAGGAGGACGAGGGAGTGCTAGCATGGTGCAGAAGTGCAAACTGTGTTCTCGGGAAAACTCAATAGGTAACTAACAAGCTAGTAAATGTGCTGAAAATATGCTTGCGTATGGGCTAAATCTCCAGATAAGTTGCACCATAATATCTGTATAATATATGTTTAAATGTTTGGTTGTACCATGGGTCATGGTTCTTATTGGACTTAACTGGATGTCTTGTTGTTTCCAGATATCCTGAGGGACACAATTACACCTTACAATGTAAGTAAGGCAGACTGCATTCATTTTGAGGATTGTTTGTTACTTCAAAAGCCACACTGTACCAAGTGAAGGATGGAGTTGCATATATTCATGTATTTTTTGCTCAGTCATGATGACAATTTATGTGTTTTTTCTCCTGAAGGCAGAAGACAGCGAAAGGTTTAAGACAATGGTGCAGTTTGAGTGTCGAGGCCTGGAACCGGTCGATTTTCAACCTCAGGTGAGATATTCCACATATTCAAGTAGTGTGTGTGTGTCTGTGTGTGTGTGTGTGTGTCTTACAGACCTTAAACTTTTGAATGATACTCTCTACATAATTATATAATTGTCAAATGATTTTCTGAAGCCTTACCCTAACCTGAATAAAGCACATAAACATTCATCTTGTTGCTCTGTAGGCTGGTTTTGCTGCAAGCGGAGCAGAGACCTCCACCCAGTTCCCTGAAATCAACCTGCAAGAGAAAGTAAGAATTCTCTCAGTCACATCACACCTTCATTCAGTTCATTCAGTTCATTCAGGAGGTCACAGCCCTCTCTTTTACATGTTTCAGGACTGGACAGACTACGATGAGAAAGCCAGTGAGTCTGTGGGGATCTACGAGGTCACACATCAATTCATCAAGTGCTGAAACATAAAGAAACCAGAAAAACAAACTGACTGGTTACTGATTGAAGATCAGTTTTAAATTGACTACACCACACTCTTGTTAGTCAGTGCTGATTGCCGTTTGATAGTTGGTAAAAGAACACTTTTTTTGTGTGTGTGCGAGATGGGCAGTATATTGTTGGTTTAACAATAATAAAGTATGGAATTATATTTTGTTGTTTGTCTGCATGCATTTAGAAACCAGATTTGAAAAGAAGAAAGGCAGAGGAATCTATTTTCAGACCATTAAAATGTATGGCAGGTATCTTTACAGTGCTGAACGTTCTATCAGTGTAAGTCAATGGGACATTTTAAACCATTAATTATACATTTCTTGGTTGTAATATGTTTATACAAACATATGGGGGGAACGTTGTCATATTGCACAATACCATATCGCTGTACCACAATCGATAATGGTCACAAAAAGTACTTTTTCTATAAAATTATGATTTTCTTTTCTATTTAAATGCACATAGATTTATATACTTAAGTTGGGACTCATGGAAACCAAAAATAAGTAGATCCCTATCGTTCCCTATAATTTGGCTAACTCATCCTCACTTTCATCACGTGGAAGAGCTAACTCTGCACTCTTTCTATTGCCCTTTCCGTAAAATATTGCTTTCATTTTCTAAAAAAGAAGAAATAATTTTGATACTTATACATAAACACAACTATACTACACTTTAAATAAATAACTGCAATCATATTGTTGATGCTTCTATCTATAAAGAATCCCAGTGGAGAAATACATACTGCAATTCCACTGTGGTACAGCATTGCCATATGGCAACATTGATATTTTCTCAATTTACAGTAAAACTATGTTAGACAAAGTTGATTTGTGAATATCTAATTTACTTAAGCAAAAAAAAAAATCCCCCTTGAGAAGAGATGTTTAGAAATGAGGTTAAAGCTACAAACCCGATTCCAAAAAAAGTTGGGACACTGTACAAATTGTGAATAAAAACAGAATGCAATGATGTGGAAGTTTCACATTTCAATATTTTATTCAGATATCAAATGTTTAAACTGAGAAAATGTATAATTTTAAGGGAAAAATAAGGCATCAACACATCTCAAAAAAGTTGGGACAAGGCCATGTTTCCCACTGTGTGGCATCCCCTCTTCTTTTTATAACAGTCTGCAAACGTCTGGGGACTGAGGAGACAAGTTGCTCAAGTTTAGGAATAGGAATGTTGTCCCATTCTTGTCTAATACAGGCTTCTAGTTGCTCAACTGTCTTAGGTCTTCTTTGTCGCATCTTCCTCTTTATGATGCGCCAAATGTTTTCTATGGGTGAAAGATCTGGACTGCAGGCTGGCCATTTCAGTACCCGGATCCTCCTCCTACGCAGCCATGATGTTGTAACTGATGCAGTATGTGGTCTGGCATTGTCATGTTGGAAAATGCAAGGTCTTCCCTGAAAGAGACAATGTCTGGATGGGAGCATATGTTGTTCTAGAACTTGGATATACCTTTCAGCATTGATGGTGCCTTTCCAGATGTGTAAGCTGCCCATGCCACACGCACTCATGCAACTCCATCCCATCAAGATTCAAGAGTTTTATTTGTCACATACACAGTTATATACAGAATATACAACCGGCAGTGAAATGTAAACAGGTCCGCTCCATGGACAGTACAAATTCACAGTTAAAAACACAAGGAAGAAATTATAATAGAAATAGGATATAAAAAAAAAGTACTATCTATATATATATATATATATGTCTATATCTGTAGAATTATAAATAAGTCAAGAGAAAAAAAAAGGTAACAAATAAGGATAAAGTGGAATAAAATAATTGAAGTAGACTTTGCAGTGAGTAAACTGTAGACTTATAAATATGTGGTTAACAAATGTATAAGAGTATAATGTGCAAACAGGTTTATGACAGGTTGTTACACAGTAACAACGAGAACAGAAAGTGCAGTGCAATGACAGTGTATCGATGTTTATCCTGGACGTGAAGTCACGTGATGTTAAGTTCAGGAGTCTGATGGCCTGGGGAAGAAGCTCCTCCTGAGTCTCTCAGTTTTGGCCATCAGGTTTTCGGAAGCGCTTACCAGATGGCAGCAGCGTGAAATGAGGGTTTGCAGGGTGATTAGAGTCCTTGATGATCTTGGTAGCTCTACCTTTGCAGCGTTTGGTGTAGACGTCCTGCAGAGACGGGAGAGCTGACCCTGAGATACGCGGATAAGCGCACTACTCTTTGCAGGGCTTTGCGGTCATGACTGGTGCTGTTCCCATACCACGCTGTGATGCACTGAGTTAAAACACTTTCTATCGCCCCTAAATAGAACGTTTTCAGGATAGCTGGTGAAACCCTGAATTTCCTCAGCTGGCGCAGGTGGTACAGTCTTTGCCTGGCTTTTTCACCTGTGTCTGAATGTGAGCAGTCCAGGTCAGGTCCTCGGAGATGTTTACTCCCAGGTACTTGAAGCTGCTCACTCTCTCTACTGGTGACCCGCTGATCATGAGGGGGAGTATGTCCGTTGCTGTCTCTTCCTGAAGTCCACAATCATTTCTTTGGTCTTGCCAACATTCAGAGAGAGACAGTTGTCCTGGCACCATGATGTTAGATGCTCCACCTCGTCCAAGTATGTCGTCTCATTGTTGTTGGAAATGAGGCCCAGGACAACAGTATCATCAGCAAATTTGATGATAGAGGTGGAGCTGTGTGTGGACAAACAGTCATGCGTGTAGAGAGAGTAGAGCAGGGGGCTCAGGACACAGCCCTGTGGAGCTCCCACACTCAGGGTGATGGAGGTGGAGGTGGACTGGCCTATTCTCACCACCTGAGGCCTGCCAGTGAGGAAGTCCTCAATCCAGTGGCAGAGAGAAGGATTCAGGCCGAGATCCAGGAGTTTGGAGGTTAGCTTGGTGGGAACTATGGTGTTAAAGGCTGAGCTATAGTCAATAAATAGCAGCCTTCACGTAGTTCCCACTTTTGCTGTCGATGTGAGTGAGGGAGGAGTGGAGGACATGAGAGATGGCATCTTCAGTCGATCTATTGGGACGATAGGCAAACTGAAGAGGGTTCAAAGTGTCAGGAATGAAGGCGCAAATGGTGTTTTTAATGAGTCTCTCAAAGACCTTCATGACTATAGACGTGAGAGCCACTGGACGATAGTCATTTAGGCAAGAGGGTTTACTGTTCTTAGGGACAGGGATGATGGTGGATTTTTTGAAGGAGGTGGGGACCACAGATGTAGCGAGGACTCATTAAAGATAGATGTAAACAACCCGGTGAGCTGATCAGCACAGGACCGCAGAACACGACCTGAAATACCATCCGGCCCGGCAGCTTTCCTGACGCCCACACGCTTGAGTGCTCTCCGAACTTCATCCTCCGAGACAGAGATCACGTGATTGTTGCTGCTCTGAGTAATTTCTCTAACGCGCCACTTGGCGGAGTCGCGTGCCGCGTTACAGTCAAAGCGAGCGAGAAAGAGTTTAACTCATTCACAAGTGACGGATCAGCGCCACCTCTGCAGAGGATTTAGATCCAAAGGAGCAGATGGACCTCAGACCTTTGCCACATGCCGCGAGTCGTTGAGTTGGAAATGAGACTCCACTCGGTCTTTATAACGGAGTTTTGCGGCTTTAACTGCTCGCCTGAGAGCATAGCAGGACGATCTGTATTCATTCATATTCCCTGAATGGAGACCGGCGTTGTAAGCAGCAGTGCGTCGCGTTCACTGCCGCGCTGGATTGAATTGTCCACCCACGGTTTCTGATTTGAGAAGGACGTTATTGTTATTGTTTGCGTGGCTTGCTCTGTGAGCGTGTTGATGAAGCAAAGCGTCTGTGAACTCGCTTACGTCAGCTGAACTCGCCGAACATGTCCCAATCCACATCGCCCAGAGCTGCCTGTAGCGCGGTCTCTGAGTGGGGTGACCAACGCTTAACTTCCCGCCTCACCGGGGGTTCCTGGAGGAGCTTTTGTTTGTATTCGGGAGTGAGGAAAATGGCGGCATGATCCGATTTGCCAAACGCTGGAAGTGACCGCGCTTTATAGGCGTTCTTAAACGGAGAGTAGCAATGATCCAGTGTGTTTGCTCCTCGTGGTGGGGCAGGAGACGTGCTGGTGAAAGTTTGGCAGGACTTTCTTTAGGTTTGCTTTGTTAAAATCGCCCGCGACAATGAATGCCGCGCCGGGATGTTGGTTTATGATGCCGCTGGCAACATCATGAAGGCCAGATAAAGCCAGCGCTGTGTCTGCCTGCGGTGGGATGTAAACGGCGGTCGCGACAACCGCAGAAAACTCCTCGGCAGATAGAATGGGCAGCAAATGATTGTTAAATGTTCCAGATGAGGCGAGCAGGACCGCGAGAGAATGGTGATGTTCCTGGGATCGCACCATTTCTTGTTGATCATGAAACACACTCCACCGCCTTTGGATTTACCGGCCTCGCTGTTCTGTCCATCCGAAAAACAGAGAAGTTCTCCGACGGCGTCACAGCTGTGTCCGGGACCGCGGGCGTGAGCCATGTTTCGGACAAACAGTAGATATTACAGTCTCTCATGTCCCGTTGAAAACTTATCCTGGCTCTAAGATCGTCCATCTTATTATCCAAGGATTGAACATTTGCTAGAAGAATGCTCGGGAGAGGAGGTCTGAATGCCCTTTTCCTCAGTCTGTTACGGATACCAGCGCGTTTCCCACGGTGTTTCTTGATTCTTCGCAGTTGACCCGTCTGTCCATTGTTCAACTCGGCGTTCCGAAGGATCTCAGATGGCCACAGAGGATCGGTGAAAGTGTCCTGAAACAGTCCAGTGTAGAGGTAACCAATGTCCAAAAGAGTTTTGCTGTCGTAGTAGATCAATGCAGATGATAAGTTTGTAAAAACTGAGAGTAAAAGAAAGTAAAATAGTAAATAAAAGCACAGTCTTCGCGGAGCGACCTGAACGGCGACCAAACACAGCGGCGCCATTGCTAAGATCTTAGAGATCTTATCTTCAGAGATACAGGCTTCTGAACTGAGCGCTGATAACAACTTGGGCTGTCCTTGTCCTCTTTAGTCCTGATGACATGGCATCCCAGTTTTCCAAAAAGAACTTCAAATTTTGATTGGTCTGACCACAGAACAGTTTTCCACCTTGCCACAGTCCATTTTAAGTGAGCCTTGGCCCAGAGAAAACGCCTGCGCTTCTGGATCATGTTTAGATATGGCTTCTTTTTTGACCTATAGAGTTTTAGCCAGCAACGGCGAATGGCACGGTGGATTGTGTTCACCGACAATGTTTTCTGGAAGTATTCCTGAGCCCATGTTGTGATTTCCATTACAGTAGCATTCCTGTATGTGATGCAGTGCCGTCTAAGGGCCCGAAGATCACGGGCATCCAGTATGGTTTTCAGGCCTTGACCCTTACGCACAGAGATTGTTCCAGATTCTCTGAATCTTTGGATGATATTATGCACTGTAGATGATGATAACTTCAAACTCTTTGCAATTTTTCTCTGATAACAATTTGTACAGTGTCCCAACTTTTTTGGAATTGGGTTTATACAATATAATGTTTTTTTGTAATAAAATATCCAAAAACCACTTGCACGTGTGATATATTTCATGCAGCTGTGTACATTATCCCAAAAGTTCTCAAGGATTTGTAAATCCAGAGAAATTCCAATTTTAAATTATGGCTCCTCCCTTGTCATTTTCACCTATAAATGATGTAATGTCCGCACTATCCTCGGTTTCGCGTGTAGAAACCATGGCAACACACGTGAACAAATGCAGAAGCACACCACTATTGTGTCATTCAGTCGGGACAGGATTATTCATCGGTGAGTACAGAAAATCCTCAAAAACGTAAACATAGATAAACTGAAGCCCCAGGCATACTTCACTTTCCACGTTCCACAGATGCGCACTATCTAGTGGACTATCAAGTGGTTTAATATCGCCGTGGCATTTTCGAGATGGAGAGAACTTTGTGACAAATTGGGACTTGACAAACTCTCGCATGTTTTTTAATAGACAGGAAAGCAAATATTTATTGTAGCCTACATAATTCTGTGTGGGTTATGCTGATTCTACTACACATACAGTTATATTGCACTTTGTTTGTAGTTACATTTTTTATCAAGTCTGGTGACCGAGTCTATGGCAGTGAAATTAAATACAGTGGTTCACAAAAATATTTTGCCATTATTTGCTAATACTGTGGGTTCGTTCAAATTTACTTTTAGTACGATTGTTTTAAACACGCAAAACTGTGCAGCATTAATCTACCATATCATTAACAGGCTAATATAGCTTTACATTTCACATTCCTTAACAGCTAATTCATTACGACGACAACATAGTGTGATCAAATGTACAGGTAATACAAAAACGAATTCATTACTAATTCATTCCGTGAACATGATTTGTGAATTCCATATATCTGTGGATGGTGAAAACGACATCTCCCATTGTCCCACTCTTCTTCAAGCTTCGCCTTTGTTATTGTTTTGAAAGTGCGCCCTCTAGCGGTGAAAACTTACATCTTGTACCGTTAATAGAGCAATTTCTGGAGCACTTCCGTGTGAGGGTGACGGGGGAAAGTTTTGGAGGGATATTCAAATGTCATTTGACTTAAAAACAGCACATCACTGGGCTCGGGATACTTCCCTGAAATGACTTTTTGAAGGTTGGGATGTCTGTTAATTGTTGATAATGTGGCAACGTTGTACCATAAAGGGTTAAATGTCGAGTTCACTGAGGATAGAGCGCCATCTGTATGACATTGTCTGCACTGCACCCAGTGGCTGGTGTGTTTATAACCAGCTGCTGCTGTAGTGAAGTCCTGTTGATCTGTCACAACGCAAACCTGAAGATGACTCCAGCAAGAAACAGGGTTTTTGTTATCGGGGTGGGAATGACAAAGGTAAACTGATTGGCCTTATATTAGCGATCTGTTATTGTCTGGTTTGCTATTGTAAAGGCAACTATAATGCAGCTTAGCGTGCTCGTACTGGTGATCATACTGTGGTAAAGTTACGGACAAATCCTGTAGGAGTTATAAATAAAGTATAAAGATATTCGGTGTCTTAGATTTTCGCCGAATATCATCGTGTTTTATTAAACTATTACAGTTAGCATGGTGTTTGGTTATTAGCTGAGTAACTAACGTTAGCCTTTTTGCTAAAGGCAGATGGTTTGGAGGTTTAAGTTATCGTCATTAAAAATGAGTTTCTTATCAGAGATGTACGACTCGGAACTTTGTTGAGTAACTGTAGAACCGCACAGTGCTAAAGTCCGTTAGACTTTCACAGAAACGCACAGATATGAGGATCATTCTGTAAATATGACCCTGAATTAAATGTGTCATAGGTTACTGTGCACAATGACAATTAACGTGAATTAACGTTACGCAATCTGGAAAGCTCAGCTCTACGTTACATCACGGTCGTAGTTTCAAGCTAACATTGAACGAATAAATATGATTTATTATAGTATTAATTGGAAATGGTACTTTTTTGAGCAACTTTTTAATGAAATCGCAATATTTTTTTTATGATACATTACATCCCTTCATAAATAATGTTTAATATTATAATAATAAAATAAGCCTATAAATAAAAATATACATTTTAATTTACATGTGGATTGTTAACGTGACATGGCATTTTCATTGTCACAAGATAAAAAGTAAAATCCAGTAAATGGTTAAACATTTCTTTGTTGTACACGGACCTGTTGATATAAAAACTGCTGGGTTTTTTTGTGTTGTTTTGTTTTTTACATTTTTTAGCTAAATCTCAAAATTGTCCTATGGTGTGACGGTCCAATAAATTACAACTTTTATAAATTAAAAAGAAAATCATACAAATGTTAATAAATACCTCAGGAACTTGATACATTTTGTCACTGAAAACCACGTCCTCCGCTGTGAAATCATATCCTGGTTTTAAATCAGGCAATTCCACTGACAAGTTTAATTAGTTGAAGGACATGTTACTGTGAAGCCCATGACATGTGCACATGGTAAGGTTTTGTCTCAGAATTGGTCAAATATTTAACTGTTTTGGAATCACTATAATTTATGTTGTCCTTCGGTGCGACACCCCTGAATTCTTAATTCTTTCTGTCACACCATAGGACACATTTCAGTAAAAATGTTCAAAAAGCAGTGAAAGAATCGACAAAGTTAGTGAGTGAGATATTTTCTGAAACATCAGACTTCACACTACATAACAATATGCGTTTTTTCTTCAAAAGTGGTGTTTTACAAAAAAAAAAAAGCATTTTTTTACTGCTTATTTGTCAACTACCTACCTATGTCCCAATAAATATAAACCTAATGTCCAGAATATGCACTATTAAAATTCCAGGCAACTTTTTAAACTACACGGTTCCAAAGTGTCATATTTCAATGATGCGTTTGTCCTGTTTTTCAGTTTGAAAAGCCGGGTGCTAGAGACATTGATTACCCAGACATGGCCAAGGAAGCAGGTGCAGCCGCTGAACCTCGTTGTACTGTAGATATATGAATGTTTTGTTCTTGAATAATTTCTGTTATGGCACAGGGGAGAGAGCGCTGACAGATGCTGGAATCAAGTACACTGCCATCCAACAAGCATGTGTAGGCTACGTGTACGGTACGTCATTGTTGTCAGTTGTGGATGTATACATTTAATAACATGTCAACATGGTTTTAATGCCTTACACATTGACTTTGGTTTTCTGTATTTCTCCAGGTGACTCGACATGTGGCCAACGGGCTATTTATCACAGTCTGGGTCTGTCAGGGATCCCAATAATTAATGTCAACAATAACTGCTCAACTGGCTCCACAGCGCTGTTTATGGCCCGTCAGCTCGTTCAGGGAGGTGAGAGGTTCACAAGTGCACCTGTCGCTCTGCCCCATGCCTACTCTGATTGGCTCGATCATCTTTCATAGGCATACATGATAGGAAATGTGTTTGTATTTTGTGTAGGACAGTGTATATATGTCTTTTTCCTCCACTTCATTTCAGGAAAACATGCTGTTCCGCTTCATAAGCCAACCTTTTGTGACAGATCTTTTCGATCAACTGGTTACATTGAGTGGTTCATTTGTGAATTTGACAGATCCAGAAGATTAAACTTATAGCAGTTAAAAGCGAGTCAAGTGAACAATAAATACCTGAATCGGTCTTGCCCTGCTCAAATGACCCAAGATCCACGAGTACATGACGTTCTCAGATCATGTGTGCTCCTAATAATTCATAATTATGTCAGACTGCCCTAACCTTAACCCTAACCCTAATCTTACTTGTCACATTAGAAACCTCTCTTTTACTGGAGTAATATTTTATTGCTGTTTCTCTGCTTTAACTTGAGTACAGGGTTTATGTACACATCTCACAACGAATAAACATAATTAATTTCTCGGGATGTAGGCTAATGTTGTATTGTCTGTGCATTATAGTGAATACAACTCCGAACACGTTTCCTATCATGTATGCCTATGAAAGACAACCGAGCCAATCAGATTACAATTTTTCTGGAAACCGTGATACATCTTTAATGAATCTCAAAATCCAAAAGAACAGCATTTATTTGAAATAGAAATCTTCTGTAACATTATAAATGTCTTTTTGATCAATTTAATGTATCCTTGTTGAATAAAAGTATTAAATACACCAGACTTTTGCACATTAGTATATATACAGAAAACTCTTGTGCTCAGGTTTGGCCGATTGTGTTCTTGCCTTGGGCTTTGAGAAGATGGAAAGAGGTTCATTATCCTCAAAGGTGCGAGTACAGCTCACAGCTCTTTTAGAATACCAGTGATGAAGCAAATCTGCCTGTGCCTCATATCATCTTATGGGTTTGCAGTACATGGACAGAACCAATCCTATGGACAAGCACATGGAGGTGATGATCAACCGTTATGGGATGGCGGCAGCACCAGCTGCACCTCAGATGTTCGGCAACGCTGGTAGAGAACACATGGAGAAGTACGGTAAGATGTGCGTGATATGTGGCCTTTAGATTGATTCCGGCAACTGCAGTTCTTTCGTTCCTTTCGTAACAGAAGCTGTCTGTCATCTGTAGGCACAAAACCGGAGCATTTTGCCAAAATTGCTTGGAAGAACCACAAGCATTCAACCAATAATCCGTAAGTTTGAATGGCAGCTTGTTATAAAGGAAATGTTTACTTCTGTGCAAAAGTCATATTCAGTGTTTGTTTCTCTCTCTTCTTTCTTCTCTTTCAGATACTCTCAGTTTCGGGATGAATATAGTCTGGAGCAGGTCATTAACTCCAGGAAGGTCTTTGAGTTCCTCACACTCTTGCAGTGTTGGTAAGTTGAGAGCTGTGGTGAATGAGGTTGTTGCCATAGTTTGAATATCCACAGAAGGATGGCCAAAATCCGTATTCAAAGTTAAGCTCAAAAGATCTACCACAGTATTAGTATTTACCGCAAAACATTTTTTCCACTGTTTCCTTTTTTTCTTTGAAAAAAGCAAAAATCTGGGTTACAGTGAAGCACTTCAATGAAAGTGAATCCATAAACGTTAAAATACATACTGTTTCAACAGTATAGCCACAAGACATATACAGTATGTGTGTTTATTGATGGTTATTGACGGTATAAAGCTTTCGATTGAATTACTTAGTTTGGTCTTTCTTACAGTTCAATGACACAGGAGATTTGGTGAAAGTTGAAATATGATTTGGTTTTCCAATTGATTGATTGGTTTCGCGCTTGGCATTTTGATAAAGTAAAGCAACAGGCAAATGCTTTTTTAAAATACAATTTAAAATGTGTTTTTAAAATGATACTAATGTACAATATTATTTTATTTATTATTATTTCTAGATTTTAAAATTACTATAATTTGCCTAAATATTTCTATTTTTTGTTTATAATGATTTAATTATTTTATAAAAATGTTTTTATCTAAATTATGTAAAGTTTTAAATGTATTTAAAGTTTGTCCATTTAAAAGTTATTAATAATTATTAAATTGATATTATTATTATTATTATTATTATTATTGAAATTCCTTTTCTTTTTATTCAAGTGTCACTCCTCCATAAAATGTTGCCTTTTCTTTGTGGTAATCCATATTATGCCACAAATGCTGTTGGTTGAGCTTAATATATGTACTGAAACCAATTAAATATTCCTTTAAACGAATGTTCTGGGTTTTTGACAAGCTAGTAAATGTTATTATTTTACATGTCAAAGAACTTGTTTTTGTTGTATTACTACATACAGTAGCTTGTTACATATGGTGGGTCCAGAAGCAGAGGTTTATATTGTCTCCTATTGTCCTGTAGCCCGACGTCAGATGGAGCAGGAGCTGCAGTGCTGGCCAGTGAGAAGTTTGTGAGGAGTAACGGATTGGAGAAAAAGGCTGTAGAGATCATTGCTCAGGAAATGGTCACAGACCTCACCACTACCTTTGAGGAAAACAGCTGTATGAAAATGGTAAGAGTTGCTGACACTGACATCTTGTTGAGCAGCACTCAACCTCCAAAACATAGAACTAAAGCTTCACTAATAAAACTTCAAAAGTTATGACTTAAAGGTGCCCTAGAATGAGTTGAAACAATATTTTAAATTGTTCTCTGATATCTACATAGAGGGTATGTAGCTTATTTAAGGTAAAAAACTGTCCAGATATTTTTTACAGGTCCATTTACAACCCTAGAAATTGTCCCTAGAATGAAATGGTCTGTTTTTGTCTTATTTGGAAGGGCCATGAATAATAATGATGAGTTCTGCTCTGATTGGCTCATGGCCGCAGCTCACACAAGTGCAGTTATTCACCAAACACCATCGCAAACAGCACAAGCGACAGAACACAGACCGACTGAATAACACTAAGCAGAAAATCTCAAATGGAGATTGCTGAAATGCAGCTTACTTGTTTATTGGTGTTTTGCCGATCATCCGTATGCGCGCGAGAGAGCTTGCGTGCACATGGTTGCCAGATTGCAGGTTTAAGTAAAGCTCCGGATATAATAAGTGTTCTTTTAACAGAAAAGCTCTGATTGGGGGATTTAAATGACTGAAATCTGGCAAGAGCCAGACAAGCAGGAACACTCGAATGCTCCACTTCGAGGCTATGAAAAGTGCTCACTTCCCCCGCACAGCCTGGACCATAACATTTATGTCCATGATCTGCCGTTTTCACTATATTGTCCTCATCTTCACAATACCTGCAGAAGTTCTGTTGATTCGGTGCAGGTCCACGTTAATACTTCCTGGCCTTGAACATGGGCTGGTTATATGCAAATTTGGCGAGGCATAAATATTAATGATCCCAACTGTTACGTCACAGTCGGTGTTATGTTGGAAATTGCCCGTTTTTCAGTGGTCTTTTTCTAGCACAAGATTTACATATGAAGGAGGAAACAATGGTGTTTGAGGCTCATGGTATGTTAGTTCCATGTACTTAACTCTTATTATTCAACTATGCCAAGGTAAATACAGTTTTCCATTCTAGGGCACCTTTAAGTTTTTCCTTAAAAGGATGGTCTACCCCACAATTAAAATTTGGTCATCATTTATTCGCCCATATGCCACTTCAAACCTGTATGAGTTTCTTTCATTTCTTTTTTTTACTCTGTCCACTATAGGTTGGCTATGACATGACCTGCCTTGCAGCTAAGAAGTGCTTTGAGACCTCTGGTCTGAAGGCGTCAGATGTTGACGTCATCGAGCTGCATGACTGCTTCTCTGCCAATGAGCTCATCACCTATGAAGCTTTGGGGCTGTGTCCAGAGGGTGAGATGAACGGCTTCACATGTACACTTTTCTTGCATCTATTTTTTAAAAACAGAAGTTTAGATTAGCAGTGTGTTTGTGATTTTTGTAGGTAAAGCTGGTGAGCTTATTGATAGGGGTGATAATACATATGGTGGCAAATGGGTGATAAACCCCAGTGGAGGACTCATCTCAAAAGGACACCCGCTTGGAGCTACAGGTATGGTTTACCAAACACGCCTGATGCCAGATCTGGGTGCATTAAAGGAATAGTTCACCCAAAAATGTATAATTTGACATAATTTACTCACTATCATGTCACTCCAGATCTGTTTGACTTTTGATTCTGCTCTGAAACACAAAAGGAGAAGTTTAGCAAAGTGTTCATGCTGCTGTTTTCCAGAAGTAGACAGTGACCAGTGGCTGTCAAGCTCCAAAAATGAAAAAGTACTATAAAAATGGTCCGTTTGACGTGAAAAATATTAGTATAAATTATATTATATATTATATATTGCAAGTTTTCAGAAGCTATACAGTATGTGCCAAAATTGAAGCCATTACTCACTAAAATCTTGAGAGAAAAAAACTGAAATTCTCTGACCGAAAATGAAAAATAATTGCCACCCCTTAATTATCCCAGCACTAAATGTAAATGTAAGCAGTGTTTCGTGTACTGCTTTTCAGCAAGGCCGCTTCAATGTGATGCCATTTTAAAAAAGTGTACCACAAAATAATTCCAAGAAAACACATCTATAGGTTGTCCTTGCGTGCTGCACTCGGATACAGCACACCTAGTGTAGTCAGTGATTCAACAAATGACTTTTATGAACTAGTTCTGGGTTACTCAAAAACATAGCACAACCAGTGTAGCCCAGTTCACAAACAAATTGACTGTTTTTCCATTTGTTTGTGAATCAGAAAATGATTGCTTTCTGGCTAATTCAGAGGTACTCTGAGAAATGTAATCCCATCTGGATAGAATATGTCTGGGATTGCGTATTGTTTGGCGAGCCGATTCTCCTACTGCCCGCTCCACTTTCATTATGGATAAGATATCTTTTTGCCATCTGATGAAAAAATAAACTGGAATCAATAAGAAAATCCTGATCAGTAGATGATTACTTTAATGTAACTTTAATGCAACTTTTTCGCATATTCATGGAAATGAATGTGAATGTCAGGCCATAAATCTCTAAGAACTATGCATGGATGTGTGCTTTGGTGTTGCCATGCCTCATAGTACTAATGCCACCCCTTAGGTGGTACGTGTCAAAGTAACATCTACATGGATGGCAGGACCCAAGGTTTCCCAGCAGAACTTTTGCCCAAAGCCTTCTTCCCATAGTGCATCCTGGTGCCATGTGTTCCCCAGATAAGTGATGCACACGCACCCGGTCATCCACGTGATGTAAAAGGAAACGGGATTCAGGCCACCTTCTTCCATTGCTCTGTGGTCCAGTTCTGATGCTCACATGCCCACTGTTGGTGCTTTCGGCGGTGGACAGGGGTCAGGATTGGGCACCCTGACTGGTCTGCGGCTATGCAGCCCCATACGCAACAAACTGCGATGCACCGTGTATTCTGACACCTTTCTGTCAGAACCAGCATTAACTTCTTGAGCAATTTGAGCTACAGTAGCTCGTCTGTTTGATCGGACCGCACGGGTCAGCCTTCGCTCCCCACGTGTATCAATGAGCCTTGGCCGCCCATGACCCTGTCACCGGTCCACCACTGTTCCTTTCTTGGATCACTTTTGATAGATACTGACCACTGCAGACCTGGAACACCCCACAGGAGATGCGCTGACCCAGTCGTCTAGCCATCACAATTTGACCCTTGTCAAACTCGCTCAAATCCTTACACTTGCCCATTTTTCCTCCTTCTAACACATCAGCTTTGAGAACAAAATGTTCACTTGCTGCCTAATATATCCCACCCACTAACAGGTGCCGTGATGAAGAGATAATCAGTGTTATTCACTTTACCTGTCATAATGTTATGCCTGATCGGTGTATACAGCTATGGAAAAAATTGAGACCACTTAACATCAATATTAAGTAGTCTCTTAATTTTTAATAATAAGTACTGAGAAATAGTAATTAACTACATGTACTCACTATAGGGTTCGAGTTAAGATAAGGGTGTGGTTTAGGTTAGTTGCTAGACTGGGTAAACCCAGCCCGATCTGCCGACGATTTGATTTCACCCTGCAGCTCAGGCTGGAAACCTGTACATTTTCTATCCTGCTTCTGTTACAAATTTGCGGGGACCAATCACAAACCGGCTTATCCACCTGGTGCGCTATTGTTGGGTTTAACACAATGACGGATAGAGAAGCGATGGATCGTTGGTCTGATTGAAGGAAGGACTATCCAATTTCGTACAGAGTCATTTGAACTATGCTCGTTGATTACGCCTCTTTTGCAGTAGAAAATGCAGAGCAGACTCCCCAGACCAGTGTTCAATCTTAAAAGATTGAGTCTGGTTTGGTGATACCCAGACAAGTTAGCATATAATTATGCACAATTACTAATTAATAATAATAATTATTATAGTAACTACATGTAACATGTTACAAGGACACTGTAAAATGAAGTGCTAATTTTTATAACAATTTCTAGATCCGTCGCTGACCCAGTCTTGACCCTCACGTCTTCTACAAGGAGTTGGGAGTCACAGGCTTGCACTGGCTGACTGAAAAGGTCTTATTCTAAGTCCCTTATCCTGTTGGGGATAATGAACAAAAGTGCAAGCAGTTTAGCCCAACAGGATAAAATGTTCAGCCTGAGCGTTAACACACGAGTCAGGACCAAGGGGTTAAGGTGTGGTGTCAAGTCATTGGCCGTCCAGCGCTGTGGGAGCACATCAATTTGCTGCAGGACACTGTAACTGGACAGTGTGAGATCATAGAGTTCAGAAGATGCCCATCATCATTATTATTAAACATTATCTACTGCCAAACGAACTACACTGCTATCCACAGAGAAATACATTATTCTTAGTTAAAGAGCCCCTATTATGTTCCTAATTTTGTTTTGGAGGTCTCCTATAACAGGTTTACATGCGTCCAAGGTCAAAAACACTTTAATTTTCTCATAATATACATTGCACATCACCTCATTTCTCAAAGAGTCTTCAAACGGTTCATTCAAAGATTCAGTCTCCCTAAACTCCTCCTTACAGAGAGCTTACTCTGCCCTGATTGGTCAGACGGCCCAGTCTGTTAAGTCAAGTCACCTTTATTTATATCATGCTTTATACGATACAGATTGTTTCAAAGCAGCTTTACAGTTCTCCGTATGTTGTGATTGGTCGACCGCTGAGTGTGTCTGAAATTAAACGGCCATTACCATATCTGAATTTTAGCTCTGGAGCTTCCTCAGCACTTGATACAGTGATATGAGCAGTAATGATGGCGTCAGTTTTACCATATCAATTTGCGCCCCCAAGCCCTCATCCCTTGGAAGTGCATGCAAAGTTGATTTGCTTTCGCAGCACAGAAACCAGGAACTTCTCAACATGTCGACAACACCAACCAAACTCTTCCAGGCCTCAGCTACTACAAACTAGTGTTTGAGGGCGGGTCGAAGTAGACGTTTGCGGGCAGCCAATCAAAACCATAGACTGGAATACACTGGAACACTGGAATTGCTGACGACTCGTTTCAGACAGTTCAGAATCGATTCTTTCTTTTAGGAGACAATAACTTTATTTGTAAATGCACTTTGACCTTTAAAACTTTGCAGACCTTTTACATTCACAAACCGCTCTATTACACACATGAAAAATAATATTGGAAAAAGCATAATAGGTAAAGACTTATTTTAAAATAAGACTTGTTAAAAGACTTAACTTAAAAAAATGTGATTTTTAGTTTAGGAAATGTTCAGAACAATACAATATAATTATAAAAAACATTTTCAATCTGCAACAATAGACCCTATTCAGTGTTGCAGCATATTTCATTTGTGTCAGGAATGAAAACGAGGATGTGAGGGATAGAAATAGTGTTTCCAATTGATTGTACAGTTTGCCAACAAAATGCCAATTGTTCAGCTGATGAGACATCTTTCCAAAGTACTTTCAGTAGACAAAAACTTTAACTTTTTTTTTTTAAATCAAGTGATCTAGGACCTTGCATGCCATTATAAAAAGCTGTGTAAAATTCAGTATGGCGTCACCCTAACCAAGATCAGTAAAGACATTTTTATAAACTTTACACACACACACACACACACACACACACACACACACACACACACACACACACACACACACACTCTCACAAACTCACTACTGGTCAAAAGTTTTAGAACAGTAAGATTTGTTTTTAAAAGAAGTATCTTCTGCTCACCAAGGCTGCATTCATGTTATTAACAATCCAAAAAAAAGCTGTAATATTGTGAAATATTATTAAAATGTAAAATAACTGTGTTCAATTTGAATATATTTTAAAATGTCATTTATTCCTGTGCTGCAAAGCTGAATTTTCAGCATCATTACTCCAGTCTTCAGTGTCACATGATCCTTCAGAAATCATTCTAATATGAAGATTTGCTGCTCAAGAAACTTTTATTAGTATCAATGTTGAAAACAGTTGTGTAAAACAGTTTTTTAGGATTCCTTGATGAATAGAAAGTTCAAAAGAACAGTATTTATAATAGAAAGCTTTTGTAACATTGTACTACCGTTAAAAGGTTTTGGGTCGGTAATAATTTTTTTGGGGGGGAATGAGCTTAAAGAAATTAATACATTTATTCAGCAACGACGCATTAAATTGATCAAGTGACAGTATAGACATTTATAATGTTGCAAAAGCTTTATATTTCAGATAAATGCTGTTCATTTGAACTTTCTATTCATTAAATAATCCTGAAAAAAAAATAAAAAAATTTTTCAACATTGATAATAATAATAATAAATGTTTTTTGATCAGCAAATTGGCATATTAGACTGATTTCTGAAGGATCATGTGACTAAAGACTGGAGTAATGATGCTGAAAATTCAGCTGTGATCACAGAAATAAATTGCATTTTAAAATGTATTCAAATTGAAAAAAGTTATTTTAAATTGTAAAAATATTTCACAATAATATAATAATAATAATATATTTGCTGTATTTTGGATCAAATAAATGCCTTGGTGAGCAGAAGAGACTTATTTAAAATCATTTGAAAAAAAAATCGTACTGTTCTAAAACTTTTGACCGGTTATGTGTGTGTGTGTGTGTGTGTGTGTATATATATATATATATATATATATATATATATATATATATATATATATATATATATATATATATATATATATATATATATATATATAATGTGTATATATATATATATATATATATATATATATATATATATATATATATATATATATATATATATATATATATATATATATATATATATATAATTGCATTCTGCAAAATATATTTTACAGTTTTTGTTTTCATTGCTTAACCTTTTCTAATCCCTGGTTATAATTCATTGCATGTAGAATATTAACGTTCTAGTTACATGTACAATGTGCTGTATGTTTCTATAAGACAACAAATCTTCAGAGAGTTTTCAATTAAACAAATTACATTTTTATTTATTCGATTTTATGCAATGACATTTTGGACAAAGAACTTCAGGCTTCAGGTTGTTTTACTAATTGCTAGAGGTCACAGAATAAAGAAGCAATGAAGGCAGATGGCTGTGACATTCAGAGCGAGTGTGCGGTGGATGAACTCTGGCCTGTTTTCATGGCTCAGGTCTGGCTCAGTGTGCAGAGCTGTGCTGGCAGCTGAGGGGCGAGGCGGGGCCTCGGCAGGTCCCCAGGGCAAAGGTCGCCCTGCAGCACAACATCGGTCTTGGTGGAGCGGTGGTGGTCACTCTCTACAGGATGGGCTTCCCTCAAGAAACAAGGTATGTTTTTTTTTTTTTTTAACAAACATTGAGTGGTCAAGATCTAGCCAGCTCACCTCTTGTACAGTTTTTTTTTTTTTTTTTTTTTTTTTTTTTTTTTTTTTTTGATGATCTATATTTTCAAAATTCAGTTTTTCTGATTACATTCCAAATAATATTTGTATTTATAGACTACCGAGTCAAAAGTTGTGGGTCGTTAAGATTTTAAATGTTTTTGAAAGAAGTCTCATTTATTTGATCAAGGCTGCATTTATTTGATCAAAAATACATTTTTTTTTAAAAAAATTTTTATTTTATTTTAAAATATAATTTATTCCTGTGATGGAAAAAAAACCTTTCCAGCAGCCGTTTCTCCAGTCCTCACTTCAGTATGCTTATTTGGTGTTCAACATTTCTTTTTATTATTAATTTTGAAAACTTTTCAAGCCTGATATATTTGTTTTCAGGGTTCTTTGATGAATAGAAAGGTCAAAAGAACAGCATTTATTTGAAACGCTTGATCAATTTAATGGATCCTTGCTTTCTTAAAAATTTCAAAAACAGTGGTAGTGTTCATTTTATTTGGGATTATTAGATTTATATCTATATTCGATTTTATATTTTTGGTTTATACATACCTTTTGTTTGCTTGCATAATATCAAAATGTTTGTTGAAGTTTTATCCATTATCATGTATTCTTGGCCTTTTACAGCAAAAAAAAATTATTCAATTAGCTTTTGAAGTTCTAGGCTTGAATGATTCAGCTCTGTTACATGTTTGTTTAAGCATACAGAAGGTGGGTACAAAATCCAAGGTACAAAAGATTATATTTCAATCTACATAAGTACTTATGAATCTATTTAAATCTACATAAAACTACCCATGTGGGTAACACTTTATAACAACTGCATGCTATGAATCATTAGTTAAGCATTAGCAAATAGTTAATTCATCATTTATTAAGCATTAATAGAAATTAATATGCAGTTAATTAGAAGTTGTCAGTGGTTCACAAGATCATTTACAAAGTGTAAGTAAAGGATTCATAAACTAAATGTACATTTATACATATTATTTAGACAGAAATGGTTTATTAACATGTATTCCTACTGTAATTCATGATTAATTCAGGTAGTTATAACACTTAGTAATTGTCAGGTTTTTTTTTTTGTGAGCTCATTTAAAGTGAGGACTATTTATTCCTCATAAAAGCTTTTACAAAGGAGATTTAAAGGCTCAGTTTTCTTCAAAAACAGAAAAAGGAAACAAACAACACAGAGTGATACAGAACATAGAAAATATAAAAATAAACCTCTTCAATGTCATAGAAAAATACAATTCCTGTACACCTCCAGAAAACATAACTGTGCAGTAAAATGAAACTAAGCCTCTGCATTCTGATATAAAAATACATTTCTGTAAAGTGGAAACATTGCTGAATAAAAATTGGGCTACAGGAGTGTCAAAATACAACAAATAAACATTTTATAAAACAATAGTAATATAATAAAATATTTTGCAGTCAAAACTACCTCAGTACTAACTTTAAAATATTAGAGAACAGCCATGCAGAAGAAAACTGAGCCTTTAAATCTCCTTTGTAAAAGCTTTACGAGTCATAAATAGTCCTCATTTTAGATGAGCTCACCAAAATAAATACTACTAAATGTTTTATAACTACCTGAATTAATCATGAATTACAGTATGAATACATATTAATAAAGCATTTATTAACACACTGAGTAACTCTTTCTATATGTCTAAATAATATGTATAAATGTACATTTTAAATAGTTTATTAATCCTTTTTAACCCTGCAAACTTTCTCAGCTCTAGGATCGCCGCAGTGCCCACCAACGCATCCACTGACCTCAAAGGCTTCAAAGCTCACGCTGTCTTTAAGGAGATAGAGAAGAAGCTACAGGAGGTAATGTTTAAGGAATTCATGAATGAAGTTCTCACCGATTATACCATGCAAATAAGACTCTGCCTCTGTACATTGACAGTGGGATTTGTTAAAGGCATAGTTCAAAAATTAAAATTCTGTTATCAATTACTCACCCTCATGTTGTTTCAAACCTGTTAGACGTTTGTTCATCTTTGGAACACAACTGAAGATATTTTGAATGAAATCTGAGCTATTTCCCTCCTTTGACAGGCTACGCAACTACCACTTTGATGCTTCAAAAAGTTCATAAAGAAATCGTAAAACCAATCGACATGAATTGAGTAGTTTAGTCCAAAATTTCTCATCACTTTATATGATGAACAGATTAAATGTAGGCTTTTTATTCACATATAAACATTGATCAGCGAACATAAACAGAAGCTCAACCGAACCTTCTTGATGCGAGAGAACAAACCTCTTACAGAAGCTCACATGAGATTAAACCTCATTGGTTCTTACGGAAGCTCAAACATTAACCCACAAAAACATTAACACACAAAAATTAACCAATTTTTTTTCTTGAGCAATGTCAAACCTGCTGCCTAACACGCGAATGAACCTCACTGGTTCTTGCGGAAGCTCAAATGTGCTGCGTAACACGAGAATGAACCTCATTGGTTCTTGAGGAAGCTCAAATGTGCTGCGTAACACGAGAATGAACCTCATTGGTTCTTGAGGAAGCTCAAACGTGCTGCATAACACGAGAATGAACCTCATTGGTTCTTGCGGAAGCTCAAACGTGCTGCATAACACGAGAATGAACCTCATTGGTTCTTGCGGAAGCTCAACCGTGCTGCATAACACGAGAATGAACCTCATTGGTTCTTGCGGAAGCTCAAACGTGCTGCATAACACGAGAATGAACCTCATTGGTTCTTGCGGAAGCTCAAACGTGCTGCGTAACACGAGAATGAACCTCATTGGTTCTTGTGGAAGCTTAAACGTGCTGCGTAACACGAGAATGAACCTCATTGGTTCTTGCGGAAGCTTAAACGTGCTGCGTAACACGAGAATGAACCTCATTGGTTCTTGCGGAAGCTCAAACGTGCTGCGTAACACGAGAATGAACCTCATTGGTTCTTGCGGAAGCTCAAGGGTGCTGCATAACACGAGAATGAACCTCATTGGTTCTTGCAGAAGCTCAAACGTGCTGCATAACAGAGAGAATGTTAAACAAACGTGCTGTTAAACAAACTGTTGGTTTACCCCAACTGATGTGAGAGTTGATGAATGTTTATGTGAATAAAAGCCTAAATTCAATCTGTTCATCATATAAAGCGATCGTGTCTCTTCAGAAAATTTGGATTAAACCATTAAATTCATATGGATTAGTTTTACAATCTCTGTATGAACTTTTTGAAGCATCAAAGTGGTAGTTGCGTAGCTGCCATTGGAGGGACAGAAATCTTTCAGATTTCATCAAAAATATCTTAATTTTTGTCATACAGGTTTGGAACAACATGAAGGTGAGTTATTAATGAACAAATTTTAATTTTTGGGTGAACTAACCCTTTAATGTCTTTGTGGCTTTATTACACCTAAAAATGAGAAGCGCAGATAGACAAAAATGACCAATGCCTGGTGGCACATTTCCTGGAAAGAATTATATTCTTGAATGTCTAAATCACATCTCAAATTACTTTTTAAATAAAGTTGTAAATCTTCACTGCTAGTATTGTAGAAACTGAAAAATAGTAAAGTAACATACCTTAAAGGGGTACTTCAGCGCTGGGAAGATGAATATCTATTTAAACTGGGTCATTTATGTAGTAGAAATGTGAAATTATTTTTGAATTTGGTTCCTTCTAGAATGAGAAAAGACAGAAAATGTATTTTTGGCTCATGTGGATGAAAGACAACAACTCCCAGAATGCACTTGCTTCGCTGCCCAACGAGGCCACTCCCAAAGCCACTGCTACTGGTTCACTGGATCACTTGCCCACCGCGGCACCGCCCCTACCATTGTTTTCATTTTCATAATAATGAAATAATTTAGTTCAGTTAGAGATCATAAACTGTAGTGCATTCTACAATTAAAAACTGAGCGTGTCTGTTCAATATAATGTGAGTGTCACAGCACAAACGCAGCAGGAGTCTGATTACATTCATCACGAGAGCGAGGAGCTGAGCAGAGCCGAGGTAAGCGCGGGCGTGGCATACATTCACGGCACGTTTTCAGATCAAGCCTATGGAAGCTTATCTTTTAATAGGAATTAATTTGAAAAGTTGAAACGCTCACTTTGCTCCGCACCGCTCCATTTACGTGAATGCCCGCAGCTGCCCGAGCCAAGTGCTGTGAGTGAGATCCCACCCCCCATGGGCGGGTTGAAAACATGCGGAACTAGCTCCTATGACTGGCTTTAGGGAGCACGATCATTCGAATATACTACTGGATTTTTACTGATAGTAAGCATAATGCTAATCGCTGAAGTAACCCTTTAAGTGAAGTATTCTGTCAAGAATTATTTATAATTTGTAAAATTTATATTATTTATGAAGTGTAATTTTAATTGTTACATTTGTTATTTAGCTTGATTCATGTATTGTTTGTTAACAGCCATTTACTATCTATTAAAGCAAATTTTAATAGAAAGAATTATTCAATTATGTAATTATTTCTAACAGGAGGGCGAGGCGTTTGTAAAGAAAATTGGAGGTGTTTTCGCCTTCAAAGTGAAGGATGGTCCAGGTGGAAGTGAAGCATTATGGGTTGTGGACGTAAAAAATAACAAAGGCTCAGTGACCAATGATGCAGGTGTGTTCAGATTTTTTTTGTCCACCTCATTGTGTATTGGTATACTATAAAAAAAAATGCATGTGTGTAACTACATAGTGAAAGCATAATATTTTTTATTTCAATAAAAGCTAAATGTTTATAAGTCATTGGATAGATTGAACTCCAAGAGCACTATTTTACAAAGAGTCTGACAATTCTGTTTACTTCCCACACAGATAAAAAGGCAGACTGCACCATCTCTATGGCCGACTCCGATCTTCTTGATTTGATGACGGGGCAAATGAATCCACAAACGGTACGTTTTGATGATGGTTTATTCTTAGAGGTCTGTTGATCTTGTGCTTTTTTTTCATTAAGAAAACGAACATTGAAGCTGTCCTGATAAGCTGGTGTGTGATCAGTTGGTTAGTGTAGTTTGAGGGCTAAATAAGGTTTGTGAGTGTCTTGGGACAGAGCCAGTGTTTCCAGGATTAGTCCCTCTTAAACCTTGTCCCATGACCCACAGACACACTGACCATTCGTCTGGCCTGCTAATTTAGCCTCTTCAATGCAATTATCTTACAAATTACGGCCATCACAACATTTATAGACTGTTACATCAATATTGACTCCATTTTAAACTATTTGTTTTATCCCTCAATTTACGTCTAAATGATCTGACTTGGGTTTTTGCCTTGTGTGTGATTAAAAGCCGAATAAATCCCTTAGACCTACCATTGAAGGACCATATCTAGAGATCAAAATGTCACTATCTTGTAACCACATGTCTTGCAACCACTTTGTAATTAGCAACTAAGACTGGGTATTAATTTAGATTTCCTTATTCAATTAGATTCCGATTCACAACCACTTGATTCAGTTTGATTTTAGATTAATTTGGTTGTAATGTACATTTTGCTTCAGTTTAAAAGACATTCTCTGCATGTCAACTAATGCTATAAATTATAGTTAAACAGAAAAAAAGAAAAATATAAATGTATAATAATTTGTTCATGAATTGGACTACAGTGACTGACTGATTGCGCTGAATGTTTTTGATTCATTAAAAGAACCGGTTCATAAGAGTCATTTGTTCATGATTCAGACTACACTGATTGCGCTGTATGTTTTTGATTTGTTCAAAATAACTGATTGATTCATACGAGTCACTTGATTGGAAATCAGACACCGCTCACACTTTGTTTTTGATTCATTAAAAGAACCGGTTCATAAGAGTCATTTGTTCATGATTCAGACTACACTGATTGCGCTGTATGTTTTTGATTTGTTCAAAATAACTGATTGATTCATACGAGTCACTTGATTGGAAATCAGACACCGCTCACACTTTGTTTTTGATCTGTCAAAAAGAACCGGTTCAAGTTTTTTTTTTTTTTTTTTTTTGGCCAATATTTTTGTGGTGTTTCAATTTGACCTGCAAACTTAAAATATGAATGAAAATTTGGCTGTGGTTGTAAATTCAGCATCCACTGCTGACAAGTGGTGCAAGAAACACTGGCATATACAGTGAAATATCATTGATATCCTGATTTTTTTTTAAATGATCATGTGTAAAGAGAAAATCTATATTTTTATCCAGTCGTAGCTAAAATGTTTGTAAAAAGAAGTAAAAAGTTGCGTCTTTTGCACCATAATGTAGCTGGCTGCTATTGCGACGGTAGCCTTTCTGATTAATCTGATGTCAGGGATGACCTTTAACCTGTAATGTGCAGTCAATAAAAGTGAACTTATCTCTATGGGGAAAAGATTAACATGGAGTCACTTTGACATCGCCTTGACCTGGTGTTAGCCATCATGACATGTATACAGTATTATGTTTCAGATTTATCCCCCCAAAAAATGTCCAAGAATTTCTTTAGACTTAATCATACACCATTAAAGTACACAGAGCCTCCAGGGTGACACTGGGAATATTTTACGCAATTCCAAATTAGGCTAATGGCTTCTAACGTTTCCTCCGCTGACATCAGAACATTAAAAATAGATTGTTTTCATAAGCCTTTTGAAATGTTTGCCCCCTGTGATTCACACCCATCTGTGTTGACGTCTGTGGATCGCTGACCGATCTAAAAATTAGCCACTCGTTTTACAGTAATCCTCCATAAAGGGAATCATTTTCAGTTTAATCCGAAAGAGAAAAGATGAACCATTTAGAGCTCAAATCCATCATGCTCATCGTGACATGTAGAAATGGGTCGGGGGATCAGCGATAAAATACTTTTACACCAAAGAGCTTTTTATCCTTTACTTTTATTATAATGAGAACCCTTTTAAATAATGCATTAAAATACAGTCTTTTATATTTATATACAGTGTATATAAATTATTTCAATTAGTGAAAATGTTTAGGTTATGGTTTTAGTTTAGTATAATAGCCCTTATTTGTAAAGCCCTAATCTTCTGCTCTTATTTAAAGGCATTTTTCCAAGGAAAACTAAAGATAACTGGGAATATGGGAATGGCCATGAAACTTCAAAACCTTCAGCTGACAACTGGAAAAGCCAAACTGTGAACTCATGGCGAACAGGAAAGTGGCACAAATTCATCCAAATGTGTCGTGTGGAGAGATGCTAGATTAGTTAATTTCTAAAATGGTATGTGTGTCATATAACAGTGAGTCTGTTGGTCATTGCATAAACGTAACTGCATAAAGCATACTGTATGTTACTAACATACTTGAAAGACACAAGCAAAGCATGTCAAAAATGATCCTGTACAATAAGTCAAGCTTCTTTGGATGAAAATTGATAATGTTGCCGTTGTAGATCATAATAATCATCTTTGGCAGCCACAAGAGAGCTAAAACTACAAATCGTTCTTGAACTAACAAGAACTACGTCATGTTTCCTCAGGAAAGATATCACAAAAAAAGACAGTAAAGTGACCTTGCTCAAATCTGCATTGTTCAGTTGTGATTAGTCAATCACCATTTGAACAGTGAGACTGACCTCTTTTTTTCCCCTCCTGACTTTTATAGCGTCACTGGCTTTATAATGTGCATCTATTTGACTAATATCAGTTTAATCATTGGAATTCTGCGAAGACTTATTTGGGACCTTCATATCTACTTTGTAGTGTCACTACAAATCAAGTGACCTTGATGCTGAAATTCTCATTGAATCTTCAGAGGCATATTGGGTATATTATAATTTTTAAAGCATTTTGTATAATTGTATATCGATCAAGTTTATAAAAAAAAGTCATTTCTAATAAATATTAAATTTACTTCAAAACATGCTGTCATTTTCCTTTAATGTTTTTAATATACAAATTCCATATACAAATTCCCTATTCTGAACAATTTTTCCATATTCCATAAATTAATATACGATTCCAAAAAAGTTGGGACACTGTAGAAATTGTGAATAAAAAAGATTTACAAATCTCATAAACTTATATTTTATTCACAATAGAATATAGATAACATATCAAATGTTGAAAGTGAGACATTTTGAAATGTCATGCCAAATATTGGCTCCTTTTGGATTTCATGAGAGCTACACATTCCAAAAAAGTTGGGACAGGTAGCAATAAGAGACTGGAAAAGTTAAATGTACATATAAGGAACAGCTGGAGGACATCTGGGGACTGAGGAGACAAGTTGCTCAAGTTTAGGAATAGGAATGTTGTCCCATTCTTGTCTAATACAGGCTTCTAGTTGCTCAACTGTCTTAGGTCTTCTTTGTCGCATCTTCCTCTTTATGATGTGCCAAATGTTTTCTATGGGTGAAAGATCTGGACTGCAGGCTGGCCATTTCAGTACCCGGATCCTTCTTCTACGCAGCCATGATGTTGTAACTGATGCAGTATGTGGTCTGGCATTGTCATGTTGGAAAATGCAAGGTCTTCCCTGAAAGAGACGACGTCTGGATGGGAGCATATGTTGTTCTAGAACTTGGATATACCTTTCAGCATTGATGGTGCCTTTCCAGATGTGTAAGCTGCCCATTCCACACGCACTCATGCAACCCCATCCCATCAGAGATGCAGGCTTCTGAACTGAGTGCTGAGAACAACTTGGGTTGTCCTTGTCCTCTTTAGTCCGGATGACATGGTCCCAGTTTTCCAAAAAGAACTTCAAATTTTGATTCGTCTGACCACAGAACAGTTTTCCACTTTGCCACGGTCCACTTTAAATGAGCCTTGGCCCAGAGAAAACACCTGCGCTTCTGGATCATGTTTAGATATGGCTTCTTTTTTGACCTATAGAGTTTTAGCCGGCAACGGCGAATGGCACGGTGGATTGTGTTCACCGACAATGTTTTCTGGAAGTATTCCTGAGCCCATGTTGTGATTTCCATTACAGTAGCATTCCTGAATGTGATGCAGTGCCGTCTAAGGGCCCGAAGATCACGGGCATCCAGTATGGTTTTCCGGCCTTGACCGCTACGCACAGAGATTGCTCCAGATTCTCTGAATCTTTGGATGATATCATGCACTGTAGATGATGATAACTTCAAACTCTTTGTAATCTTTCTCTGAGAAACTCCTTTCTGATATTGCTCCACTATTTTTGGCCGCAGCATTGGGGGAATTGGTGATCCTCTGTCCATCTTGACTTCTGAGAGACACTGCCACTGTGAGTGGCTCTTTTTATACCCAATCATGTTGCCAATTGACCTAATAAGTTGCAAATTGGTCCTCCAGCTGTTCCTTATATGTACATTTAACTTTTCCAGTCTCTTATTGCTACCTGTCCCAACTGTTTTGGAATGTGTAGCTCTCATGAAATCCAAAATGAGCCAATATTTGGCATGACATTTCAAAATGTCTCACTTTCAACATTTGATATGTTGTCTATATTTTATTGTGAATAAAATATAAGTTTATGAGATTTGTAAATTATTGCATTCCTTTTTTATTCACAATTTGTATAGTGTCCCAACTTCTTTGGAATCGGGTTTGTAAAATAATGTAATAAAATACAGGTCGGTAACACTTTAGTATGGGGAACACATTCACTATGAACTACGATTTTTGTCTCAAACTTCTAATTTACTGCTTATTAATAGTAAGTTTAGGTATTGCTATTGTGTAGGATTACGGATGTACAATATGGTCATTCAGAATAAGGCATTAATATGTGATTTTATAAGTACTAATAAACAGCCAATATCATAGTAATATCCATTCTAATAAGCAACTCCTTAATAGTGAGAATTTAACCCTAAAATAAATGGTTACTTACAGGTCCATCCATAGACTATTTATCGCTGCAGTGATGGAGTAATAGATTTGCCTTGTCACTTGCCGTAACTAAAACATGACATTTTCTTTCATCTAGGTCATTCTTGAATGGCAAGCAGTGTTCATTTGTTTGCAAGTGCATATTACTTTCCAGAAGTTGAAAAGATATATTAATTACTCACCTGCTGATCATGTTTAACACTGCAAATTGCATAAGATGCGGGCTACTGTTTGCATGTTTATTTATACATTACAGTCTTGACTGCATTAAATCTGTCCTCCTTTCTCAATTACCAAACTGCACTGACAGTACACAACATAAATGCCATATGCCGATCAGGCATAACATAATATTGTGTTGGTCCTCTTTTTGCTGCCAAAACAGCCCTGAGGCGAGGCATGGACTCCACTAGACCCCTGAAGGTGTGCTGTGGTATCTGGCACCAAGATGTTAGCAGTAGATCCTTTAAGTCCTGTAAATTGCCCAGTTGGTGCTTTCGGCGGTGGACAGAGGTTAGCATGGGCACTCTGACTGCAGCCCCATACACAACAAACTGCGATGGACTGTGTATTCTGACACCTTTCTATCAGAACCAGCATTAACTTCTTGAACAATTTAAGCTACAGTAGCTCATCTGTTTGATCGGACCACACAGGCCAGCCTTCGCTCTGCAGGTACATCAGTGAGCCTTGGCTGTCCATGACCCTGTCGCCGGTCCACCACTGTTCCTTCCTTCAACCACATTTGAGAGACACTGACCAATGTCTGTAGACCGGGAACACCCAACAAGAGCTGCAGTTTTGGAGATGCTGTGACCCAGTCGTCTAGCCATCACAATTTGGCCCTTGTAAAACTCACTCAAATCCTTACGCTTGCCCATTTTTTTTCTGTTTCTAACGCATCAACTTTGAGGAAAAAAAAAAGTTCACTTGCTGTCTAATATATCCCACCCACTAACAGGTGCCGTGATGAAGAGATAATCAGTGTTATTCACTTCACCTGTCAGTGGTCATTATGTTATGCCTGATCGGTGTATGTTTAGAAGGCACAATAGGTGTTTTTTTCCCTTTTCCTCTGGTTTTGTCATTTCTTCACCCACAACTTTGAAATTAACATATTTGCAATAACATCTTCAAAGTATGTGGACGGCAATATGTCTACTATTCTGTTCTAAACCCGAGTAAAGCGGATTAGTAAAGCTCATCAGTAGAACAGGCACAGTCGGAGTCTCCAAGCATGAAAAGCATTAACTTTTTTTTTGCAGAATACAAACATTTTTGCTGCGTTTTAATGAGCAGTTACCCTGTGAGTCCTGCACTATGGCCCAATGGCAGCGCTGTTTCCTGCAGAGTTTCAGCTTGTCCATGTGCCCACATAACCTCTTTCCCTCCACCTTCTGCTCATATCTGCAGTTGCTCGTAATTACACATTCACACGCTGCGGTTCTGCCTTACTATCAGGATCTTACAACCAGTTAATCAACCAGTGGTCAGAATAATTATGCCTGGACTCCTGGATTTCCTCCTGTTGGCCAACTGACTACTACATTTCTATTCTGAACAATTTTCATGTAGCTTTTCTATTTGGTGCATTTTAGTTACTTTTAATAATAATTATGCTCAACTTTCTATAACTTGACCCACTGGATATGTGCCTCTACATAAACGTCTCGTCTTTGAACACTATGGAATGAGAAGACATGCATTGCTTTCATTAGGTGTACCGAGTGAGTGATTTTATGGAATTTCATTCAAATCACAATTAATACATTTTAAATTTTTCATACAAAGAATCCATACAAGTTCTGTAAGGCTTTGGGAATGTGTATATATATCATTCCTGTGATGTAAAGCTGAATTTTCAGCATCATTACTCCAGTCTTCAGCGTCACATGATCCTTCAGAAATCGTTCTGATATGATGATTTGATTTGATAACATTATAAATGCACTGACACTTTAATATATCAGGTTAAATACATCCTTGATGAATAAAAGTATTAATTTTAAAATCGTTCTGACCTCCCGCATTTTGAATCTGTAGTGTGTGGTGTCTGTATACACTACCAGTCAAAAGTTTGGACACACTTTCCCATTCTCTTTCCCATCAAACTTTTGACTGGTAGTGTATATGTTGCAAACTTTGCTCATTTACAGTATCCCCAAAAATATTTGGACACTTAAGTCACATCTAATTTGTAAAGGGAATCAATAAATGCATTAGATAACGAAATATCAAACCAAATGATGCTGGAGCTTGTCTTTAGTAGTTTATAAACATCTCTCAGAACTAACTTCTAACTAACTGGTGTTTTGATGATTTTTAGATATACTTGTATATGTATTTCTAAAGACCCTTAATAAAGGTTAAGCCCTATAAAAGGGCTGGAGGTAATGGCTGAAAACCTCTGATGTAATGCATTGGCATTCTGATAAGTGTATCAAATACTTTTAGCAAATACACATGCCCAAAAACTTCTTGGATGTGATCACTGGCGTTTAAATCTTCTTCAGGGGACATTTTTTTTCCCTCTCTGTTAGTGAACAAGAGGATTTAAACGGAGAAATAAATAAATAAAAAAGATGAAAAACGATCTCAGCAGCATATGACGTATAATGTACTGGAATAAAATGACATCCACATTCCACAGACAAGCTGTCCATGAAGATTGTTGATCTTCTCTCAGTTCACATGGAAAGGACACAATAACAACAGCACTCATATGTTCACGGATCCACATGCTTCAATGAGGAGCTCCGCCATCTGGGGGTCAACAGGGTTCAGAAAATCCCCTTAGCAGGTCCAAAGATTCATGGCCCTGATTGCTTCAGCTTCCCTACAAAGACATTCACACATGTACTCAAAATCCAAAGATTAAGAGAGAGCGGCTGACATCTTGCAGCTCTGGTGTCTGAAGGAGTCTAGACATTGGTCTCCAGACCGTTCATGTCAATGGTACAATGCTCTTTGTCTTTATGGTCTCTCTTATAATGGTGTGGAGACAAGTGAGGGGATTTCTTGTCGGCTGGCCTGATGCCCTCTTCCAGCTGCATTAGACGGGCCACATCAGGTGACAGGAGCTCAGGTTTCCTCATGGGGCCTGGCGGAGGGGGCTGGAAGCAGCCATTTTTCTGATAGGACATCATCTGCTGGATGCTTATCATAGGCTTGGTCTCACAGATGAGAGGAATCTGTAAAGAGAAGACAAAATCATAATTTTATAGCTACTGCTGAGTGAAATGGTCATCAGATGCATGTGTGTGTTAAAGGGACAGTTCACCCAAAAATTTTAATTCTGTCATTAATAACTCACCCTCATGTCATTCCAAACCCGTAAGATTTTTGTTTATCTTCGGAACACAAATGAAGATCTTTTTGATGAAATCTGAGAGTTTTCTATACTCTCCATTGACAGCTATGCAACTACCACTTTGATGCTTCAAAAAGTTCATAAAGAGATCGTAAAACTAATCCATATGAATTTAGCAGTTTAGTCAAAATTTTCTTAGAAGACTCGATCGCTTTATGATGAACAGATTTAATTTAGGCTTTTATTCACATAATCCTTGATCAGCAAACAGAAACAGAAACACAACTAAACCTGCTTGACATGTGAGAACAAAACTGAAGCTCAAATGTGCTCTGTGACATGAGAATGAACCTCACTGGTTCTTGAAGAAACTCAAACATGCTGTGTAACACAAGAATGAACCTCATTGGTTCTTTTGGAAGCTCAAACGTGCTGCGTAACACGAGAATGAACCTCATTGGTTCTTTAGGAAACTCAAACGTGCTGTGTAACACGAGAATGAACCTCATTGGTTCTTTAGGAAACTCAAACGTGCTGTGTAACACGCGAATGAACCTCATTGGTTCTTTTGGAAGCTCAAACATGCTGTGTAACACAAGAATGAACCTCATTGGTTCTTTTGGAAGCTCAAACGTGCTGCGTAACACGAGAATGAACCTCATTGGTTCTTTAGGAAACTCAAACGTGCTGTGTAACACAAGAATGAACCTCACTGGTTCTTGAGGAAGCTCAAACGTGCTGCGTAACACGAGAATGAACCTCATTGGTTCTTGAGGAAGCTCAAACATGCTGCGTTACATGAGGATGAACCTCAACGGTTCTTTTTGAAACTCAAATGTGTTGCGTAACACGAGAATGAACCTTATCGGTTCTTGAGGAAGCTCAAACATGCTGCGTAACATGAGAATGAACCTCATTGGTTCTTGAGGAAGCTCAAATGTGCTGCGTAACACGAGAATGAACCTCATTGGTTCTTTTGGAAACTCAAACATGCTCCGTAACACATGAGAATGAACCTCATTGGTTCTTGCGGAAGCTCAAACGTGCTGCGTAACACGAGAATGAACCTCATTGGTTCTTGAAGCTCAAACATGCTGCGTAACATGAGAATGAACCTCATTGGTTCTTTTGGAAACTCAAATGTGCTGTGTAACACAAGAATGAACCTCATTGGTTCTTTAGGAAACGCAAACATGCTGCGTGACACGTGAATGAACCTCATTGGTTCTTGCGGAAGCTCAAACGTGCTGTGTAACACGAGAATGAACCACATTGGTTCTTTAGGAAACGCAAACGTGCTGCGTGACACGTGAATGAACCTCATTGGTTCTTGCGGAAGCTCAAACGTGCTGCGTAACACGAGAATGAACCTCATTGGTTCTTGAAGCTCAAACATGCTGCGTAACACGAGAATGAACCTCATTGGTTCTTTTGGAAACTCAAATGTGCTGTGTAACACAAGAATGAACCTCAATGGTTCTTTAGGAAACGCAAACGTGCTGCGTGACACGTGAATGAACCTCATTGGTTCTTGAGGAAGCTCAAACGTGCTGCGTGACACGTGAATGAACCTCATTGGTTCTTGAGGAAGCTCAAACGTGCTGCGTGACACGTGAATGAACCTCATTGGTTCTTGAAGCTCAAACATGCTGCGTAACACGAGAATGAACCTCATTGGTTCTTTTGGAAACTCAAATGTGCTGTGTAACACAAGAATGAACCTCAATGGTTCTTTAGGAAACGCAAACGTGCTGCGTGACACGTGAATGAACCTCATTGGTTCTTGCGGAAGCTCAAACGTGCTGTGTAACACGAGAATGAACCACATTGGTTCTTTAGGAAACGCAAACGTGCTGCGTGACACGTGAATGAACCTCATTGGTTCTTGAGGAAGCTCAAACGTGCTGCGTGACACGTGAATGAACCTCATTGGTTCTTGAGGAAGCTCAAACGTGCTGCGTGACACGTGAATGAACCTCATTGGTTCTTGAGGAAGCTCAAACGTGCTGCGTGACACGTGAATGAACCTCATTGGTTCTTGCAGAAGCTCAAACGTGCTGCGTAACAGGAGAATTAACCTCATTGGTTCTTGAGTAATTAATGGCATTTTTGGTTGAACTTACCCTTTAAAGTTGAATGCAACTTACACTTTTTCCATAAGACTTTTTTTATATAACTGAAATATGTCTGAAAGAATGTCATATACACCTAGGATGACTTGATGGTGAGTAAATCGTGGGCTAATTTATATTTTTGGGTGAACTAATCCTTTAAGGCCCTAATATACTTCAAGCAAAATCATACGAACTGCTGTGACATCATTCTGTACAAAAATCAGGCCAAAGCAAAGTTTGTTTGTAGTTTGCTTTGGGAATTAGAAACTGTTTGCCAGTTAAATAGGTTTGGCTCTGAGGCTCCGCCTTCTTTGATGTGGAAACAGAAAGGGTCTTATTATTAGAAGATATGAGGATTAGTGGCTCTACCATTGGAGAAAGCGTAATGACTAACTTGGATTACGTGTGCCTTGATAACCAATCACATTACAGCCTTCACGTCATTGATTTTCGTTCAGTTATTTTGTTATTGAGAGCAAAGCGTGCAGCACATATTTACATATTCATCTAAATAGCGTCTCAGCATTGTTTGTGGCATTGGGATGTTCACTAGATCGGAACGAAAAAGGATTTTGCCGTGAGTATGACCTTTATTATTTATAAGAACCTTTATAAACCTATTCTCACCTCCTCGCCCTCCTTCACAAAGTCTTTTCTGCATATGTGTGCCATGATTCCTGTGGCCAGAGCATCACCCATCACGTTCACCATCGTCCTGAACCGATCCCTAACAGATACATAACAGATACACAAGTGATGAAAACTCTGCCCTTTATAATGGAAATGAATGAGAGACAGAAATTCATGTCTGATTTCTTACAGGGCCCAATCCACAGCGATAATTAGAGTTATGTCATCTGTAGGAAGTCCCACTGAAGTTAACACTATCACCATGGTTACCAGGCCAGCCTGTGGAATGCCGGCAGCACCGATACTGGCTGCTGTAGCAGTGATGCTGAAGTAAGAAGCAAAAAAATATCCTTGAGTAAGAACTTACTGATATCTGATTTATAAATGAACTTGGTATCAAAGGTAATTTCACTACTGGGGTAACATAACATCCGTCATCTGATTTTGGCAGGATTTATCATAATGATTTGCCATTCATGTTACATTTTCCTTAAATTGATGTTAATGTTTTTTTGTTTTTGTTTTTACAAATGGAATAAGTATTTAAGTTGAATAATGACAGATATATCAAATAATCAAAGATACCAAGATGCGTCTGAATTACACTATATAATTACATGAATATTTTTATATAATACAGTATTACTTTGAAAAGAAGTCTTTTATGCTCACCAAGGCTGCATTTATTTGATTAAAAATACAGTAAAAATAGTAATATTAAATATTATTACAATTTTAAAGAACTGAATATATTTTTAAATGTATTTTATCGCTGTGATGTAATTACTCCAGTCTTCAGTGTCACATGATCCTTCAGAAATCATCACAAATCATGATGATTTTGTGCTCTATTATTATTGGTTCTTTTTTATTAATCAATTATTAATAATGGTTCTTATTATCATCAATGCTGCTTAATATTAATATTAGTGGAAGTCGTGATTTTTTTCGTGGGATTCTTTGATGAATAGAAAGTTCAAAAGAGCAGCTTTTATTTTTATCTGTACCAAAAGTAACATCCACATGGATGGCAGGACCCAAGGTTTCCCAGCAGAACATTGCCCAAAGCCTCCCACTTCCTCCGCTGGCTTGCCTTCTTCCCCTAGTGCATCTGTTGGTGCACTGTGTTCCCCAGGTAAGCGATGCACGCGCACTCGGCCATCCATGTGATGTAAAAGAAAACATGATTCATCAGACCAGGCCACCTTCTTCCATTGCTCCGTGGTCCAGTTCTGATGCTCACATGCCCACTGTTGGAGCATCAACTTCTTGAGCAATTTGAGCTACAGTAGCTCGTCTGTTTGATCGGACCACACGGGTCAGCCTTCGCTCCCCACTTGTATCAATGAGCCTTGGCCACCCATGACCCTGTCGCTGGTCCACCAGCGATCCTTCCTTCGACCACTTTTGATAGATACTGACCACTGCAGACCGGTAACACCCCACAAAAGAGCTGCAGTTTTGGAGATGATCTGACTTTTGCCCATGCTTCTAACACATCAACTTATAAAATATCCTACTTTCTCCAAGCTTTTGATTGGTAGTGTATCACCATTTCCTTAAAAATATTAAGAAGCACAAATGTTTTCAACATTGATAATAAGAAATGTTTCTTGAGCATCAAATCAAATTATTTATGAGGGATCATGTGACACTGAAGACTGGAGTAAGGAGTAATTTGACATCAAAGGAATAAATTACATTAAAACATTTTTTAAATAGAAAACAGTTATGTAATATTTTATTTTTTCTGTATTTTGGATCAAATAAATGCCTCTTTGGTGAGCATAAAAGACTTCTTTCAACATTAAAAAAATCGTAATCATTCAAAAACTCACAAATGTAGATATTCAGATGAAAAGTCAAGATTAATAGGAGTATTTATTAATGGCATAGCCATTGAATAAATGTGTTCAGATTAGATTTAGTGACATATATGAAAATGAAGGGTGGGAGAGGCATCTAGCCCACCTTACCCTACCTTATGGTGATTATTTGCCCAAAGTCCAGCTCATAGTTGTTGACTTGAGCGATAAAGATGGCTGCCACGGCCTCATATAGGGCAGTGCCGTCCATGTTGATAGTAGCACCCACAGGAAGTACGAAGCGAATGATGCGTCGGTCGATGTGGTTATTCTCCAGAAGGCACTTAAAGGTGATAGGCAGTGTGGCAGAGCTGTAGTAGAATGCAAGAGCATCAAAGTTTGAGGTTTACATTTGTGATATTTTCAGTTCAAGGCTGTAATACACTACAACCTTTACAATCGAGTTTGCTGTTAGCACTTGAAAGTCTGATGATGCCTAGTTTTTCACTATATCTATTAAAGGATTAGTTAAATGAATCCATGATTTTCTCACCCTCAAGCCATCTTAGGTGTATATGACTTTCTTCCTTCCTATGAACACAATCAGAGTTATATTAATACATATCCTGATGTTTCCAAGCTTTAGAAGTTGGATAATAAGTTTGAAACTCAAAAAAGTGCATCCATCCATCATAAACGTACTCCACACGGCTCTGGGGGGTTAATAAAGGCCTTCTGAAGCGAAGCGTTCGTGTGTGTAAGAAAAATATCCTTATTTACTTTATAAAGTAAAATATTCAAAGCTATTCAAACCGCCCTCCGTATTCAACTTATGCCGAAAGTGTAATGCCTCTCTCAGTTCAAAACGCATATGCTATGTCCTACATCATATGTCGTGTCAGTTACACTTTTCGTAAGTTGAATACTGAAGGCGGTCTGACGGAAGCTAGATATTTTACTTTATAACGTGTTAAATGTGGATATTTTTCTTACGCAAGCGCATCACTTCACTTCAGAAGGTCTTTATTAACCCCCCAGAGCCGTGTGGAGTATGTTTATGAGGGATGGATGCACTTTTTTTGAGCTTCAAACTCATGAGCCCCATTCACTGCTATTATAAAGCATGGAAACATCAGGATATTTAGTAATATAACTCTGATTGTGTTCATCAGAAAGAAGAAAGTCATATACACCTAGGATGGCTTGAGGGTGAGTAAATCATGGGGTCATTTTCATTTTTGGGTAAACTAATCCTTTATCAAAGCTGACAAGTGTATGATGCCTAGTGTTTTGAAATCTGATATGCAGTCACATAGTGTTTAGTTTATTAAAATCTTGCAGGGCCTAGCTCAAAATATGAATATGCATAAAGCTATTCTTACCTGGATGAAGTAGCTAATGAGATGAGAAGGGCCTGTAAAATCCCTCGGATGTAGACGATGGGGCTCTTTTTCGTAATGAAGAAATACATGGAAGGCAGGATGAACAGGCCATGAAGCACAAGCCCCATGACCACAGTGATGGCATAGAAGCCCAGTTTCTTCCCCATAGCTGAGGGGTCATCCATTTCCAATATTTTTCCAGCCACCAGAAACACAATCCCAAATGGGAAGTACCTGGAGTGTTGCATCAGAAACAGCATTCTTAGGGGGGAATTCACTAAATTCACCACTTTTGCAAATGCATGTCCTGTAGGTGCAAATACTGGGTGCACATTCAGTATTTAAAGGTGAGCTATTCTTTTCTTTTGTTTCTGACATTTTCAACTGTTTAAAATTCCAAAGGGAGTTATTCTCTATAAAAATGCTTAATACATTTCTCAAAAATTTTATGAAAATAAAAATCATCAAATTTTCAGGCACAATTTGGTGAGCATGACCCAAACATGAAGAACATTTGACAACTACATAACTCTCTATTTAACAGCTCTAGTTATTTGGTCTATTGTCATAAATACGTTTTGGAATCACGCTTGTCTTTACCATATAACAATGGCCACAATTTTCAGCACAGCTTCATTCAGACTCTGGCAGAAGTTGACGAGAGCACTGCCATTTGGTCCCATTCTTCCAAGCATGATACCTAAATGACGAGAATACTTGAGTATTTATTAATTAAACTGGATTAAGCTGTGGAATTCCAGATGTTGATGCGCCTACTCACCCATAGTAGCTGAGAAGATCACGATACCGAGGACATTCATGCCTTCACTGGTGCCAGGAAGCGTTCGGAAGACCACATCGGGAGGTGGCGTCAGGTCAAGGGAGAAGTTCTGGATGTCTGTGCCGTTGTCATCCTGGATTCCATAAATGAAGTTCCGTCTGGTGGTGGTATCTTGTATGTCCTGACTGATGGTGGGTCTAGGCTTCATGATAGGGATGCTTTTTGTGCGATACTACAATTCAATTATAATTCATAATTAAGATGGCATATAAAACAAATTCACAGCAATGCAAATATATGCAATACCAAATGTACAGTACAGATGCAGGGTTATTTTCAATATTACGCATACACCTATAATATAGACATACACCTATGTTAAAATGATATAATACGCTGATAATTATTTCCATGTTATATGGTTTAACGATAAATAAATATATATATATATATATATATATATATATATATATATATATATATATATATATATATATATATATATATATATATATATATAATAATATTACATTTCTTAACCATTTTATCTAAGTAAATTAAATTTAAAAAAGTAGGGCCAGATTTACCAAAAATTAGCATGAGAGTGCAATTCCAAAAAATGATGGGAGTGTAAAGTTCAGAGCATGATCTACTGACGATAGGCAGTAAATAATGCCGCAAATACCAGTAAATTGACTAGCGTAAACCTTAGTAAATCACCTTGCATGATTTATTTAAATACTCTCAGATTTTGTGTCTGAAAGGGAAACTCCAAACTACAAATACATATGCAATAAGGTCAGCCGCAAAAATAACATTTCAGTTATTAGCCTTTTCAGTGCTAATTTTTCACTGCGTCTTTACTAGCAAATCCTGACGGTAGCTTTTTAACACCAAACGAGGGTTTGTGCTGATGCAAGCTGTTAGTAAATCTGGCCCTTGGTTTCAAAAGTAAATTCAGTCATCACAACAATATAATTTACAGTATGAAAAATGTATTTTAATTTTGAGAACAATAAAGATTATATTTAACAGTGTTCTTAAATTATTAGTGTTTAAAGAGTAACTTTAATTGAGCAGCATGTAGGGGAAATGAGCTGCACAATACTGACTGATAAGAACACTCATTAAAAATGTAATATCAGCCAATAACCAATATGCATAAAATGTGTACCTAAAATGGTTACCTAAAATGGCTATGTATATAGAACAATTTTGATCAAGCGTTGCAGGCACGGCATGAAACTAATGGAAAATCATAAAAACTCACTTGTTGAAAAGTTGCTTGGACCAAGTTGGCTGGGAACATGTTGCTGATGGAGGAAAGAAAGATTTTATGAAAATTATAATGAATATTAATGTTTATTACACAGATTATTCAATGGCATTCTGATTTTTCTAACCTGCTAAAAAAAATAAAACCAAACTGGTTTTGGTTTATAATGATTATGTACTGAAACTAAGCTGGATGAAGTGGAAGTTTTGCTGATTAAGCTAATTAAGTTAGCCATTCGACCAACATCCAAAACATAACATTTGCAGTTGACCAGTTTATTTTTTCTGTGAAAGGACCCTTTGCACAACAGAAGAAGAGTAAACGAGACTTTTCAGTTGGACGGTCCAAAGTTGTCATTACAATTAAAATGTATAAACCTAAAAATGAAATAATAATAACAGCATTTAAGGTAAATGCAAAGAAGTACAGTCAGAAGCACATACATCACAAAGGAATCTATGATGTCAAAATGCAATTTTATGTTGGCATAATGGCTTAAAAGTATGTTCTTCTTATCTTCCCATCACCATTAAGTGCATTTCAAAAGAGTGTACATTGTGACACACACAGTCAACTAATCCTAATCCAAGTTTTAGTTTGCTTATCAACACACTGTCTAGTTACCACAGAGGGACCCAGAAAAGTGGAGGTTTTCAGGTGGAGGTTACAAACATCACATAATAATTTGGTACCTCTCTTAGTCTACCTGTCTAAGACTTCATCATGAAATGTGCCGTTAATAAATTGAGCTAAACTTGTGGCTGTATGTAGTTTCCTCCTCTTTTTATCACCTCAATAGGGGCCATATGGTTTCAGGCTCAGATCAGTAATCAGTTTAGGCTCCAGTCTTCACCACACACTCCAATGACACGGGGTCATGCTCTGTCACGCAGCACAGGTGACAGGTGGGGCAGAAATTCCCTGTTCCTTAGTCCTCAGCCAACCCTAAACTGAGCCATGTCTAAGCTCTCCTGATCCCTCAACATCAAAGCCACTAACTTCTCCACAGACATTCAGGCTGAAATACATTCATTATACATAGAACACGTGAAGGTGCCATTTCCTTTACTGTATGTATAGTGAGATTTAACTAACAGTCAAGCAAGGTAGGAATGTTAAAATTTGGGGCTGTCCTTCCCCTCCTGACCTATGAGGACTACACATCAACTAACTAAAACCCTTACTAACTAACGAATGTGGTGGAATTTTGTGATGGAGAATAAAATGTGTGGTAATGGATGTGCTTTTAGGGAGATGGAAATCGCTAAAACTTAATTTTAGTGTTTCTGTTACATAATGTTAGAAGTACTTACTGTAATAATAACAGTAAATTATACATAATTACATCTGATTCCCAACCAAGCCCTAACTGTAACACTAAACGCAAGTACACATTGTTAGTTTATATTACTCAGTATAATTACACTGTAACATGGACACTTTATATTAAAGTGTAACCTGAAATTCTCAAAATGTATTTATTAGTTTGGATTAATTCTTATTTTATGTTTATTTTTAATCTGAAATGTTGATATGTCCTGTGCATGCTGGAAGATAAAAAGAGTGCATTCAAACAATAGGTCCCAGAAAGAAACTGAACAAATGTGTTAGAATTTAAGAGGCCATGGTCATGCACTTTCTGTATATATGCATCTCACACGATTAAAGACTAGACTTCAGTGATCAACACTAGAATACTACTTACAAGTCAGGCCAGTATGAGTGCAACTTTTAAAACATGATTATCAAGGTATAAATGTGTATATGTTTTTGGTAGTGGAGTTCCTCTGCTTTGTCTGAAGTGACCCGATCTCATGGCAATTTGTACATATTTTTACGAGGTGGCTAATTTAGCAAAAATCTTACGAATTTGTATGAGTGAGGTCGTATAAATTCGTATGATTTAGCAAAAACAAATTGGTCAGTTCATATGATTTCGTACGAATGACCTACCCTTAACCCCACCCCTAAAACCTACCTGTGGCGAGGTGGACGAGCGAGAGACGTGGGAGGAGCGAGTCCTCTCATGAGGGAGCTCGGAGGCATATAAGGACGAGCGACACCAGTGAAGGGCGAGAGAGGATCAGGCCTGGACTTTACGTTGTGTTTTGTTTATGTTTTATTATGCGTGTACATGGAAGCCGTCCGTGAGGGCCTGCCCGCGTTACTTTCAGTTTGTTTATTTAATTAAAGTCTTTTAAATGTTCGTCGGTTCCCGCCTCCTTCTTCCCTGAACAAAGAACTGTATTACACTACCCATCACTGCAGTATAGACAAATCATATGAATTCACATGAGTGAGGTCGTATGAATTAGCCACCTCGTACAAATACGTACGAATTGGTCGTGAGATAGCATTAGACTGACTAACCCACCAAACAACTAACTAAATAACTAATTAAGCAACCAACCTATCTAGTGGAAGGAATGTCAGGATCCGGATCTGACTTTCCGCTTTTGAGGACTCCATATGAACTAACAACCAACCAACCAACGATCCATCCAACCAACTAACTAACCTCTAGCATGGTCTCATGTCAAAAAATGGGGCTCTTTCCCCTCTTGAGGACACCATGTGAATTAACTGACTGACTAACCCACCAAACAACTAACAAAACTAACCAACCAACCATATGAACTAACTAACTTACTTCAATAAATAGTCAGGCATGGTGGCAGGAATGTCAAGATCTGGAGCTGTCTTTTCCCTTTTGAGGACTCCATATAGACAAACTAACGATCAAACTAACTAACTAATGATGACCTATGAGGACTCCATAACCTCCATAGTCAAGCTTGGTGAAGGAATGTTAATCTGTATCTACACATGGGTTTTCTGTAGTCCTTTGGCTTTTTGACACATTACCGGTTTGTGAAAAGTTCCTGACTAACTGTTCCACTGACCAACTGGAACAGCGACACAAATGTCACTGGGGTAAACTCCGTCCTCATTTACTCAAGCAAACACTAACTGGCTTATCATGAGCTTTTACTCATTAACAGGCAGTTCAAAGCCTCAGTGGGTGAGAATGTGTCTGGAACGCTTTATATTCTATCACTGAAAACATGAGAGAAATAACAGCACATTTCTCTAGCAAATATACAATAGGCTGATGTGATGTATGGATGTTTCTAATATCTGATTATGTAAAGGTAATGTGACTCATATGAAAGCTAGGAAAAATAAACCAAACTACTTAATGCATCACAGATTTAAGGAAAATACCATAATTTTGATAACAGATACACAATAGCACAGACTTACCGGATTAGGTCCAGAAGAGCATCAGCTGAGCTCATGATGGGCTTCCCGCTGTCCTCAGAGTCCTCCTTCTGGGCAGCTCCACCCGGGTGGATGATGATTACCATGACGATGCCCACCACCACAGCCACAAAGGTCGTCCACAGATAATAAGAAATTGTCATGATGCCCAGTCGACTGGAGCACTTAGCATCTAGTGCTGCCAAACCAGACATCAAACTGAGAGAAAAACAAAACAAACAAAAAAACATAAAATGACTCTCAGTTAAATGCAGAGAAGATAAAAACAACTATTGGAAAATTCTTGCAAATGCTATCTTTTTTTATTTTATTTTATTGACATTTAATATACTCAAACCCAAAATATTGCAGTGGATAGCTGATTTAATTTCTAAATAGACCATGCTGAAAAAAAATATATTTTTCTCTTTATTTGTATTCCAACGCGCAAATTTAAGAACACAGACGCAGCAGATAATTTCCATAATGACCAGCACAACCTACCAAGAGCAGCGCAAATTAGCTTCTGCTTTAAGACATGCTTTTTTCGCTCTGTAAATAATGGCGCAAATACCAGTAAATTGACAAGCGCAAACCTTAGTAAATCGCCTTGCATGATTCATTAAAATACTCTCCTCCCATAAATTTTGCAATGCATATGTAATAAGGTCAGCCTCAAAAATAACCCTGTCCACAGCTTTTCAGAGCAAATTTTTCACCGCGTGTCGTTAGTAAATGCTGACAGTAGTTTTTTAACGCCAAAAGAGGGCTTGCGCTGGCACAAGCTGTTAGTAAATCTGGCCCTTAATCTTTTCCAAGTGTAGGTATAACATTAAATCCTAAAGCCAGTGCACTGCTTTAGTCGGGTTTGTATATTTCCAATGTAATAAAACCTGCCTGTGGATAAGGATGCAAAGGCAATAGCGTTTAGTTGTCTTTGAGTCAGACTCGATTCATCGAACACCAAATATAGCAAATTCAGCACATGGCTAGAAAGTGTATCGAATATGGTTGACCAGTACATGCGAGTCAGATCTGCTTCACCTTTGTGACATCTTATACAGGTCTTGTCAAAAGTAGGATTAAAAGAAGCAATCCTTGTTCTGCTTAGGTGCACATGGTGCAAAACCATTAACTGTATTAAACTTAATCGGGCACAAATGCCTACCATTAACTTTACATATAAAGCACTGCTCCAAAATTCCTCTGAAAATACTATTCCAAGCTCTTTCTCCCAACCTCTTTTAATCTTGTCTGTTCCTACACTTTGTATAGACATGAGCTTCAAACAGAGAGTCTAATGTGTTAAAAAAAGACTTTGGATAAGAAGATGGGAAGGCATTGAAAAATGTGTGTGTGTATGTAAGAATCTCGGAAGAACTGTCATTTTAACACCCTGCCTACCAGAGTATGGAAAATGGAGAATCCTCCATTTTTGAGGATCAGATTTGAGTTTAATCAAAAGAGATGTAAAATTACATTTTAATTATTAAGCATGTTGATTTTCTGATCATATTTTTTTTTCCAGGCACGTTTTACCAATTCCAAATCACATTAAAGGGTTAGTGCACCCAAAAATGAAAATTAGCCCATGATTTACTCACCCTCAAGTCATCCTAGGTGTATATGACATTCTTTAATTTTCATTCATTCGGAATTATATAAAAAAAGTCCTGGCTAATTCAAGCTTTATAATGGCAGTGAATTGTTGCCTCGTTTATGAAGTCCATAAAAGTGCATCTATCCTTCATATACCTGCTCCACACGGCTCCGGGGGGTTAATAAAGGCCTTCTGAAGCGAAGTGGCACGTATGTGTAAGAAAAATATACATATTTAAAACTTTATAGACTAATATAATGAACTTCCGGCAGAAAGCCATACGCAATTCGACTTTAAACAAATAAAAAGAGTAACCCCTGACGCAATGTATCGAAGCATCATAAGCTTTGACGCCTCTCGCGGATAGGGCTGGGCAACAAACTCAAGCCCCTCTTCTCTTATATCGAAAGCCATTTCTCTTTAAAAATTCTTGTTGTAGACTCTAATTCATGACCGGTGTTTTGTTTTGCTCTATCCTCTGCGCTTCTGCGTTCGTCAATACGCATGCATCAAGGGTCATGGAACATCAGGAACCCTTTAGTTTAAAGAATTCATGTTCCAGAATCTGCCATTCTGGAAGATTAATTTTTCAAACATTAGTACAAGAGGATGTGGTGCTGGTCCTACAGAGTCACTCTCAACCTATCTGTATATAAAGCTTATACAAAACCAGTCTTCGTGTATTTTACAACACTTCAGCTTGTGATTCTTATCAAGTGGGGGTAATTTTTTTTAGGATTGTTTACCTAACTTAAGTCTCTGAGATCCTGACACCTTGCAGTTCTGGAAAATGGTGGCGCTGGAGACTAAAGGGTTCCTGATGGTTTCACACTTAATTCTTCACCTTAATTCTTAATTCCTTTGCAGCTAACATGTGTCTTTTCTTCGCCACCTGTTTTTGTCTGACCCTGCTGACCCAATGAGCATTTCACGGTCCAATGGTCATGCCTGAACTGCAATGTCTAGTTTTTCATTAGTATTGTATCCTTCTCATCGGCATTTAATAATTTTTGACTTTTCAGTCAGAGTTAAATCTCTTTTTTGACAAATTTTATCAGTAAAAGAAAACATGCCTAATAATTCTGTACACCTGAATGCAAAGTGCTTTTCATTTCAGCCATCATGAACAATTATATGTCACTTATAAATGATTAAATACAAAATTAATAGTAGTTATTACGATTAATGTGGTTTGGAATTGGTAAAATGTGCCTGGAAAAAATATATAATAATCAACATGAAAATCAATATGCCTAATAATTCTGCCTGCAGTGTATTTTCATATAGTTATTTGAAGTTATGTGTAATATTAATATACCCAGATATTTAAACCTAAATATTGCCTAGCTAAATGAGTACAGAAAGTAAGGCATATGCCAAGTGTGTTAACGGGCATGTATTTATTTTTAGAAACATTCAATTTATAGCGAAAAAAAGTCCCAAAATTGTGCAAGACTTTGATAATATCATTGATGCATGATAAAGGGTCTGAAATGTCTGAAATACACTATATTGGCAAAAGTATTGGGACACCCCTCCAAATCATTGAATTCAGGTGTTCCAATCACTGCCATGGCCAAAGCTGTATAAAATCAAGCACCTAGGTATGCAGACGCTTCTACAAACATTTGTGAAAGAACGGGTGATAGGTTGCCTAAAGGCCGTTACATATTCCTTAAGAACAGAGAAAAAAGTTCTCGCTCCCAGTGCTGCGAGAACAAAATGATGTAATTTTGTTCTCGCAGCCCTGGTTTGGGAGTTCTTGTAGCTTATTCTCGACACATTGTCTGAGCAGAACTTTTTTCTTGTGGGTGTCCGATAACTACTGTGTGACTGGTCAGAAATTTAAAGTGGGTAGGGTTAATCCAGAGAAACGGAGATGTTCGGCACCTGCTTTTCTCGTGAAGTATGGAATGTACTGGCCAGAATGAACTTTGCTTTCTCAAGAAAACAAATAAATAAATTCTTTGTTCTTGCAAAGTATGTACCAAGCTTAACCTGTACAATAAGTCCATTCACTGCCACTGGATTCTAGAGCAGTGGAGATGTGTTCTCTGGAGTGATGAATCACGTCTCTCTGTCTGGCAATCAGATGGACGAATCTGAGTTTGGCGGTTGCCAGGAGAACGGTACTTGCCTGACTGTATTGTGCCAAGTGTAAAGTTTGGAGGGGAGATTATGGTGTAGGGTTGTTTCTCACCCCTTAGTTCCAGTGAAAGGAACTCTTGATGCTTCAGCATACCAAGACATTTTGGACAATTTCATGCTCCCAACTTTGTGGAGACAGTTTGGGGATGGCCCCTTCCTGTTCCAACATGACTGTGCACCAGTGCACAAAGCAAGGTACATAAAGACATGGATGAGCGAGTTTGGTGTGGAGGATCTTGACAGTCCTGACCTCAACCCGACAGAACACCTTTGGGATGAATTAGAGAAGAGACTGCGAGCCAGGCTTTCTCCTCCAACATCAGTGCCTGACCTCACAAATGCGCTTCTAGAAGAATGGTCAAAAATTCCCATAAACACACTCCTAAACATTGTGGAAAGACTTCCCTGAAGAGTTGAAGCTGTTATAGCTGCAAAGGGTGGGCCAACTCCATATTAAACCTTACAGATTAAGAATGGGATGTCATTAAAGTTCATGTGCATGTAAAGGCAGACATCCCAAAACTTTTGGCAATGTAGTGTATATTTATAAACACAAAGAAGCATCAGATGTCACATAATTAACATGAAAAAAGAGGTACAACCAAAAAGACATGCAAAGAAAGCATTGTTTAAATATTTATTGAATATTTTTGTTATTTTATCTACATTATTTTTTGTTAGTCATGTTTTGTTTGTTACACCAACATCACCGTCTCTTAAATGACATCTTAGATCTTGGATCTTAGTCTTCAGAAAGTTCAGAAAACAGCCCAACTCATTCTGATGGGCTTAACCAGGGCTTAGTCTTTTAGGTTTCGGGAACCGTCATTGCTCAAACATCAAGTGAAAAGATGACACAAAAAAATACATAATATACTGTCTCATGTACCTCCAGAGATAGCTGAAAAAAAAAAAAAAAAAAAACAGGCAAAGCGTAAAAACAAGCCACAAACATTGATATGGCTTGGTGCCATCACTGAATCTGCCATTACTTTAGGATTCTTCTATTAACTAGAGGTGCGATTGCACTCTCCTCAGCAACTCAATAAAGATATCTGATTTATAGAAAAGAACAGATTTTTGTTGCCACCATAAACAATCTTTCCTTCAGCTGTGAGAGTTTCAGAAGTCTAGGATACAGATGTTTGATCTGCGTGATATCCTCAGATGCATTTGATCTATTCCATACCAGTAATTCAGAACAGAACAGAGATTAGGCTTCACAATGTAAGTTTAGCTTTACTATAGCCACTTCAATTAGTTCCTATATTCATCATTATATCCATTTGTTCACAGGGAATCTCCCTCTATGCTGGTCATGCATATTACTCATACAGAGAACTGGGTCCTAATCATCACCACTAACACACCACACAACTGGACGTGTTAAAAGCTGTTTTCTTGTGATGTCGATATAACAAAGTTGTTTTCTTGTGATGTCGGCATAACATTCAAACATCATTCCATAACCATACAGACATCCTCATTCCTCGAATTGGTTGTGACTGAAACTAAGTGCATGTTCAGAGCCACTAAAAGCTGTAGCCGCCTCCTCAAGTGTCAGACACTGATTCAGAAATCCTTCATCACTGACACACACAGAGCTGTTTTCAGTTCCTGATCAAAGTCAAACAAATATGACTTTGAGAGGCTAATCTAAACAAGACAAGTCTAGTTTAAATTAGTTAATTCAACACTCAATCATAATATTTCTTCTGATGATCCAATGATTCCTTTATTCTATGCTCCTCATTATTTTATCAATTGAAGGAAGAGCAGTTAACCTGTCAACATCCCATGACCTGAATTTGTTATCTTTAAATAAACAATTCTCCATGTATTCTATTATTTTGGGGATTTGGAAAGTCATTGCATTCTGTAGACTAAAAATATAAAGACATAAAAGCCAGAATTCTCTTGGCTGCATACAGAGACATTGATAAGAGTTGGCTAACTGAAATCTTTGCCGTCATATGAGAGAGCCACTGCTGGCGAGTAACTAACCAAAAGGTGGATAATGGAAAAGGCACATTTGTTGTTTTCTCAAGGGCTCTTAAAATTCAAAATGTCTCCCAATTGTGAAAATGTGAAATTTCACATTGCAATTTTTTTTTTTCTTGCAATTGAAAATGGACTTTTATACAAAATGGTCCACTCCTCATCTGGAAGAAAAAAGGCCTGGTTGTTTGAAAAATTAACAGCACACCTTTATTCAAGAAGCCACAAATATTAAAGAATTATTAATGTAATATATAGGTTTAGGGGTTTAAAATGTCATTACATGAGAACCACTAATAATTTATTCCATTTATTTCCCTTCATTAACTTTATATTATTGTAGACAGATTACTACAACAATTTTGTTTCTTCTCAACAATGTACACGGATGAATCGTTCACAATAAGAAAAAAAAACATGTATTCAAGTTAAGCTCATTCAACAACATTTATGTTCAACAACATAATGTTGATCATTACAAAAACTGAAATATGAAGCTCGTCATTTTATAAAAGCACTTACACGAATTCTTCTGTTAAAACTTTTGATTTGTAAAATTCTGTAAAACTTGTCATTCTCAGTTGTTTTAACATTTTATTTGTTATAAAATTGGAACTTTACACAGAAAAGGTTAGTAAGTGATTTTCTTCACACTAAAATAACATTTACTATTACCATTTATGTATTGTTTATGTCTTGTAGCAATATCAGTATTTGAACTTTAATCCTTCTATAGTGTTGTGCAGTGTCTAATAATCCATAGCCGTTTCCTTTTATAGGATAGTGGTTGTACACAAGCAGACACTCATGCATGTCATTTGTGTATGTACATGCGTCTTAAGCCCTTGCTCTCTGACCCTGCATGTGTTCCTGCTATAGGCAGGCAGAAGGACTTCCAGACCATCTGGAGCTTTCTGTGAAGCACCTCTGTTTGACAAGAGCATTACCCTAATCCTGACTGGAGATGTGAAAGTCCAGATAAAGTCTCTATGCCAGGGCCTTTACCCAACTGAAGTCACATGGGTGCCATATTTCTCAGGTCGGACAAAGCAAAATAACCTGTTGGAAATGTACACAGATATTGGGTACAGTGGGGCTAAAGACACACCTTAAGAAAAATGTCCTTTTCATTACTTTTTACTATGAAAATATTTTGTGTACAAATAAATCATAAAAATGGTTTATTTTGTTTAGAATTCTTATAAATCTATAGGGTGTTTGAGGGGAGCCTTTTACGGTAAAAGGCTCACCAGCATGGGGCAAAAGGCTCACAGTATTGAGACAAATACTTTAGTTAAAATAATATATTTTGAATAATGTTAATACTTGTTCAAAACAACCACTTTAGCAAAGTTTGAACTATTTTCTGTTCATTTTGATAAAATAATTCATTTTTGTTCAATAAATATGCTGTCATTAAAATATGTTAATATAGAAATATATTTTAAAAAATATAGAAAGAAATATAGAAAGAAATAATTTTAAAAAGTAAAGATTCTGAAAGCATTAAAGGAGATCCCAAAATAAATTATTAACACTGGGCAATCGATTAATTGCATATTATATATATATATATATATATATATATATATATATATATATATATATATATATATATATATATATATATATATATATATATATATATATATATATATATATATATCATATATTTAAGATTTTTATTTTATTTTATATATAAATATTTTTATTTATATACAAACCCGATTCCAAAAAAGTTGGGACACTGTACAAATTGTGAATAAAAACAGAATGCAATGATGTGGAAGTTTCAAATTTCAATATTTTATTCAGAATACAACATAGATGACATATCAAATGTTTAAACTGAGAAAATGTATCATTTTAAGGGAAAAATAAGTTGATTTTAAATTTCATGGCATCTACACATCTCAAAAAAGTTGGGACAAGGCCATGTTTACCACTGTGTGGCATCCCTCTTCTTTTTATAACAGTCTGCAAACGTCTGGGGACTGAGGAGACAAGTTGCTCAAGTTTAGGAATAGGAATGTTGTCCCATTCTTGTCTAATACAGGCTTCTAGTTGCTCAACTGTCTTAGGTCTTCTTTGTCGCATCTTCCTCTTTATGATGTGCCAAATGTTTTCTATGGGTGAAAGATCTGGGCTGCAGGCTGGCCATTTCAGTACCCGGATCCTTCTACGCAGCCATGATGTTGTAATTGATGCAGTATGTGGTCTGGCATTGTCATGTTGGAAAATGCAAGGTCTTCCCTGAAAGAGACGACGTCTGGATGGGAGCATATGTTGTTCTAGAACTTGGATATACCTTTCAGCATTGATGGTGCCTTTCCAGATGTGTAAGCTGGCCATGCCACACGCACTCATGCAACCCCATCCCATCAGAGATGCAGGCTTCTGAACTGAGCACTGATAACAACTTGGGTTGTCCTTGTCCTCTTTAGTCCGGATGACATGGCGTCCCAGTTTTCCAAAAAGAACTTCAAATTTTGATTCGTCTGACCACAGAACAGTTTTCCACTTTGCCATGGTCCACTTTAAATGAGCCTTGGCCCAGAGAAAACACCTGCGCTTCTGGATCATGTTTAGATATGGCTTCTTTTTTGACCTATAGAGTTTTAGCCGGCAGCGGCGAATGGCACGGTGGATTGTGTTCACCGACAATGTTTTCTGGAAGTATTCCTGAGCCCATGTTGTGATTTCCATTACAGTAGCATTCCTGTATGTGATGCAGTGCCGTATAAGGGCCTGAAGATCACGGGCATCCAGTATGGTTTTCCGGCCTTGACCCTTACGCACAGAGATTGTTCCAGATTCTCTGAATCTTTGGATGATATCATGCACTGTAGATGATGATAACTTCAAACTCTTTGCAATTTTTCTCTGAGAAACTCCTTTCTGATATTGCTCCACTATTTTTGGCCGCAGCATTGGGGGAATTGGTGATCCTCTGCCCATCTTGACTTCTGAGAGACACTGCCACTCTGAGAGGCTCTTTGTATACCCAATCATGTTGCCAGTTGACCTAATAAGTTGCAAATTGGTCCTCCAGCTGTTCCTCATATTTACATTTAACTTTTCCGGCCTCTTATTGCTACCTGTCCCAACTTTTTTGGAATGTGTAGCTCTCATGAAATCCAAAATGAGCCAATATTTGGCATGACATTTCAAAATGTCTCACTTTCAACATTTGATATGTTATCTATATTCTATTGTGAATAAAATATAAGTTTATTGGATTTGTAAATTATTGCATTCCTTTTTTATTCACAATTTGTATAGTGTCCCAACTTCTTTGGAATCGGGTTTGTATAAGATAAATGATATAAATATATACAAGGAGTAAGTATTTATATCTACATAATAATTATACAGAGTACACACATATATATTATGTAAACACAAACTTTTATTTTAGATCTGATTGCCCAGCACTATTAATTATATTTTATTATGTTATATGATTAATAACTTTATATATATATATATATATATATATATATATATATATATATATATATATATATATATATATATATATATATGTATAGATAGATAGATAGATAGATAGATAGATAGATAGATAGATAGATAGATAGATAGATAGATAGATAGATAGATAGATAGATAGATAGATAGATAGATAGATAGATAGAGATAGATAGATAGATAGATAGATAGATAGATAGATAGATAGATAGATAGATAGATATAGATAGATAGATAGATAGATAGATAGATAGATAGATAGATAGATAGATAGATAGATAGATAGATAGATAGATAGAGATAGATAGATAGATATAAAGATAGGTGATTATCTATAAGGTGGACACCTTACAATCTGAATCTAACTGTCAACAAATGGAAAAGTCAGCCGGCTGTTTATTATCATGTTAAATATTGCCCCAACAGCAACAGGGTGCCTTTTACCCCAAATACCATACTTTAAACATGTTCTTCCGTTATTGAAAAACTGTTGCTTTAATTAGCCATCTATTTTTAATGAAAATAATTAAGACCGTTGTCTCAAAATATATTCAATAATTTTAGCAACTCTTATTTGCTACTTAAATCTATTTTGAAAAACATCAAATATTAGATCAAATTAGCGCAGAATCAATAAAAGGAGCCTTTTACCCAGTGGAGCCTTTAGCCCCACTGTACCCTATATTGCGGGAACACTTGCACAAAACCAAGTAGGTGAATCGAATTAAAATGTGCCTAGATCCAGTATTATTTTAGCATCTTTGAGATACTATTATAATTTTTATTAATATTTTGAATCAGTTTTTATTTTTATATTTGCCATTTGCATTTAGTCAAAATTGTGGTAATGTTTTTGTTATGTGTATACAAAGTTCTTTCATGAAACTCTAGGCTGATATGTCCTTAACTCAATCTGCTTGCAATCGCATCATTCTCTATAGGGCACATCTGATTGGTTCCTGCTGTATCAGCAGCCAATGAGCTCGCTGCTCAACCTTCAAATACTTGGTTAGCAATTGCTATAGCCGTTAGTTGCAGCACGCTTTCATAAACCCTCCACCTTCCCCAGCTCCACCTGTATAGATCTGCTACAGGTAATTCATGTATGCTATACAGCAGTATTTTACTTGAGTAAAACAAAACAAAAGCAGTATTCCAACAAGATCAAACGTAACAGTGTGACTCACCCAAACAATACCGGACAATGACTGAAAGGAAATGAGGAACTTAAATAGCCTTTGTGATGAACTAAATACAGAAAGGTGTGTTCGTAAATGAACGTCCAATGATTGGCGGGAAACTAGAACAAAGTAAAATCTACAATCTAAAAGTCCTTTAAAATTAAATGAATATACTGTCACCATCAGTAACAAATGATCAACAAACTGTAAATGAATTAATTACAGTGGCCAGGCAACAAGTTTGTGGTCATAAATTAAAAGATAAACAAAATATTAATTATTATTATTATTATTGTAGATATGATTTTTGCATTTTGTCTAATCAGCACCATATGCCACTAAGGAGAATGTATTTTAAAATGAAAAGAAACACACACACACACACACACACACACACACACACACACACACACACACACACACACACACACAACATGCACATTTCAGCTTTAAGGAGCATAATCTCAAAGATCTCATCAATCTGCCACCAAATGAGATGAAGTTGATCTGAAAAAAAGACATGCCTTAATCTCGCAAAAGGTCGATTGATTTTATCCATATAGATGAAAATTGAAAAGATGCCTTAAAGTAGACTTTTTTTGAGAGGATTATCTGCCCTGCATCTAGTCAATGTTTTTAAACTCAGAATGACAGGAAACTGAGATTTGGACTTGATTGGGACTCAGAAAGTGCATTACATTTAAAGCATCTAACCTGTAATTACCTATAGTAGACCAACATCAGATGTCATATCCTAAACTAAATTCAGAACAATGCACATGCCATATTCCCATGGCGACCTTTTGAAACTGTTTTGCATCCCCATGGTTGTATGCCTGCATAGTCATTGGTTAAAGAACAGCGTTGTACTGAAATGCATACAGGGATAATAAGAAAGCGCACGGTTGCCTTTGATTGTGACTAGTGCGCTAATCTGGTTTCCGCTCTTGCCGGTAGGCAGATGACGTTGAAAGGAGGACAGTACGCAGACCCTGCTTTGGGCCCTAAGCCCTATAGCATACCATTTGATTAATATGTCAGTTTTATTCATTTTAAACTAGCCATGGCATCTGCAATACTGTATGTGATGGAGGTTCTCATAAGAGAGCCAGTTCTTTTACAAATGTCATTCTGCTTTTCATTCTTAATTCGGTTTGCCGCTTACTACAGTTCAAGCTCTAGCATTAAGGTCAACACTAACTTGTTTATATATAGTCATTGGCCATTTTGCATTAGGAAGTGTCTGATAGATGAGGTCTTGGCTGCTGTGCATGTGCAGTTGGTCCTTAGCTTCCTCAGATTAGAGGTAATTAACAACCCTGACCCTCACATAATGACTCCCTGGAGTGTGTGTGTGTGTGTGTGTGTGTGTGTGTGTGTGTGTGTGTGTGTGTGTGTGTGTGTGTGTGTGTGTGTGTGTGTGTGTGTGTGTGTGTGTGTGTGTGTGTGTGTGTGTGTGTGTACGTGTACTGGGCATCTGGAACACTGACCCAGACAGAAGTATGTGTGTGTAGAGTGATAATCAACTTCCACTCAAGACTTTGCTGCACCAGAAAATGCAAGTTGCACATCCAGCATGTGATCATTTGGTTTGGATAGTTTTATTCCATATTTGAGGTTGCATGTCATAAATCTTTCACAGGCAGCATGCGAACAGTGGCTGTTAAATCTTTATCTATACTGACAATTCACCTATTTAACGTTTTAGAGGGGTAGTTCAGCCAAATATGAATATTCACTCATGTTGTTCCAAAACATGAACTTCTTTCTTCTGTGGAACACAACAGATTGTTTTACAGAATGTCTGAGCTGCTTTTTCAGAAAAAGTTTTTCCATACAATGAAAGTGATTTATACGGTCAAAAAGAATTAAACTACCATACTCTGAGGAAAAAAAAGGTACAAAGCTGTCACTGGGGCAGTACCCTAAATTGCAAAAGCGAAAAGGTACATCTTTGTACCTTATTTACCCCTAAATGGTGCATAATAGTACCTTAAAGGTACATATTAGCACTTTAAAAGTACATATTAGTACCTGAGGTACAAGTTTGGTCCATATGATTAAATTCTAAGCAAGGGAATTGAATTTCGTAGGCATGCTAGGAACATGTCCCTACAAATATCCAGTGACAACTGAATTGTCCCTAGGATTCTTTTGATCAAACAATTAAAATATATTTTATGTAACCATTGTTGTAATTTTGGCCGCATCTGAAATGGGTCACATACCATTGACATTACCTGAGAAGTTACAGCAAATATGCTAGAAAACGGCTCTCTTTCAAGCATGTGCATTTAATGCATGGATGGAGTAATGCTGCCTTCACGTGCTATCGGAAGTATCATAAATACTAGTTTCCTAGTTAAAACTGGACATGAATGGACAATTCAAAGCTTGTAATCACAACTTCAGAAGTGGGAAGTAGGAAATTTCTGATAGCATGTGAAGGCAGCATAAGAACATAAAGTAAACATTTAAAACAAAAGTGCACAGTTCAGTTGCATTATAAAGTTGACCTTCTTTAATGTAATGCTGTCAAACTGAATGTACAAAGCAAAATGTTAGCTGAAACAGCCACAAAATTAAAAACAATAATAATATTAAAACCCAGCCTCTCCATACATTATGCATATGTACTCAGATGCTGATGTATTAAAGATGTGGACGATTGCACACAAGTTAGGTCTGTTAAACTGCCTCATTGATGTCTTTAGTTACCTTTAACTTATAACACAGCAGAATTGATTACCTGAAGTCCTTTTCCAGTTATGAATGTATGCCTCTTTAGATATTCTATCATGAAGTACAGAAAGCTAAATTATAATGTTGTTGGTTTACATAAGCAAAACGTGTAATAGTGAGTTATGTGTGTTTGGCTACCATATCTTCACATTAGATGACATGAAATTGCGGTCTGTCATAAATGCAAAACATATCATCACAAGATACTTAAGCAACAATGAAGTCACTGACGTCAAACTTTACATTATGCGTCTGGAAGTGCCACGCTCTTCAATATAAAGGTTCTTTATTGGCATCGATGGTTCCAAGAACCTCTAACATCCATTGCACAAAAGGTTCTTTACAGTGGGAAAAAAGGTTTGTTGGATTAGGAAAAGGTTATTTTAAGTTATTTTAGTTTATAGTTATTTTAAGAACTGTTAAGGTTCACAAAATGGTTCTTCTGTGGCATTGCATCGGAAACCCCCTTTTGGAACCTATATTTTTAAGAGTGCTCATCTGAAAGGGCACATGCGCATAATCATTTAAAATTTGCTCTGTTATTTGCACCAATATTGTATGGCTTCAGAGGAATTGGAATATACTGTAGAGCACAAGTCACTTTATGGTGTATTTTGTTGTCATTTTTAGAGATATAAATCACTATGCATTTTCACTGTATGGAACAAATCAGATATAATATTAATATAATATTTTTTTGTGCTCCACATGAGAAAATAATATGGTTGACACTAAGTGTGGACAAAATTCCTGCAGCTTAAACAGTAGAGCATGGCACTTGCAACGCCAAGGTCATGGGTTCGATTTGAACTTACAAAATGTATACCTTGAATGCAATGTACTGCAAGTTATTTTGTATAAGCAACTGCCATATGTAAATACAATGAGAAGACTGATTCTGATTTGATAGCTTTTTATACTAATGTATATTTATCCTCAAATAGATCCTAAGTGTTAGTGAAAATCACTAGTGGTTTTTTTAATTTTTAGCATCCAAATGAATATGCATCAGACGTGCAAACAATGACAAAAGCGAATGTGACATTCATTGTAATGGAGTTGTAAGTCTATTGAAAATAATATTTTTTAAAGCCCGTTTAAGCATATTAAAATATTAAAAAATTATGGCTTTCAACTATAATTTTAAATGGCTATATTGCCCATGTTTATTTAATAAAAGTATCAGTATTGGTATCATTATTGGCACTATTGGCTTTCGATACTTGGTCAATTTGTGGACACGTGATATGGTTATGGGTTTGGCCGATGTAAGTATGTAACCGATGACAAAAGTATACCATTATAAACTCTAATTGCTATCTCACTTCAGAAACAGAATACATACAGACACTTATCTCACTTGATTGTACCAGATTCGCAGTGACTTACAGCTAAGTTATTCATGTTAAAATCTTGCAAAAAGGAACTCTTACCTGGAGACCACTAGAGGCAGGATGAGCATCTTCAACATCCGCATCAGCAATTCCCCTGGGAACTGGAAGTACTTCACCTCCTTCAGAAAAAACAGAACAACACACAACTTTAACTGCTTTGATTCACTGTCTTATGGAGATTGAATTAAATCTCCAATCTTTAATATACTCCTTTTCAAAATCAAACAAGTTTATACTTTATTTTAAAGGCACAATATGTCATTTTTACACTACTCTGTGTGTTCACTCGGCAGCTACTATGAGACACTTGTTGCACACTGCAGTAAGCTAGATCGATATTAGGTATGGTAAAACATGGTACTCACAGTAAATCAAGAAAACGAGATTTAAACAGTAAGACTAACTGTGTTGAGCTGTATAATAATGATTCGTTTTCTGTCAATGAATGTATCCAAACAGTTGCTCACCTAATAAAACACATAATATATTAAAGTGTCTTTGGTGTTTCCATGGTTTCTACAAAATAAAAAGGTAATGCAGGTATGATGTCATTGCGAAGCACGGACACGGCCTATGTCCTGATTAAAATAGCTTATTTCTCCAGATTCAAACATTGATGGAAACGTTTGGGATAATGTAACAAGTCAACAAAATATATAACATTGTTCTAGTAATTTTGGGGTATTTTAATCCAAAAATGTTACATATTGTGCCTTTATGGTGACATTGTACTACTCAAATACTGAGTAACATTAATTAACTACATGTACTTACTATAGAGTTTATCGTTAGGGGTTGGTTTAGGGTTAGTTACTTACATGTAGTACATGTAACATGTAACTACACCTTAATATAAAGTGTTACCTCAAACAATTCTGCAAATAGAAAAATTATTTTTGTGGAGTTTACAAAGGAAAACTGATTGTGTTGTTTATTTTTTTTTTTTTTTTTTTTTTTTTAGCACCTAATCCATTGAAGGATTTATGCAATTGTGAAAATATAATATAAATGCTGAATGCAATTTGTGTGGAGCAGCAGACTACCACAATCTACCCTGGGACTGTATAGCATTTCTGCTCTTTAAACCTTTGAAAGCATACTTAAATGTACACCACACATCTTGACATGTCAAATGATAACGCACGTCTCCATCATTTGATCATCATTTCTTGAATTACTGCAATTTCATCATTTGCAAATAAATCACCATTTCCATCCCATGTGTTTAAGAGTACTAAATCATCACATCCTGGGAAATTGGCACCACATATCTGTAATAAAAATAGAAGTTGCTGCAATTGGGGAAGCCCATTATTAATGACTTGCATCTCAGATCATGCAGACGAAACACAGTAAATGCTGTCATGTTATCTTGCGTTCAGATGAAGATGTTAGGGAACGCAATGATGAGAGACGCTTCTAACTATACCAAATCATTCTGATGTTTGGCTCATGCATTTCAGAAAGATCAAACCAACATTTGAGATGCTATGCAATGAAATGTCCAGTTATTGAATCATATCCTCTATTAATACGGAGCCACTAAAGGGACATGGTGATGGAAAAAAAATATATAAGATGGGAGGAAAAATTTTATTTTAATTATTTTTTTATTTTATTTTTTGTGTTCCCCCAAGAAGCTTTGCTTTGGCTCACAAAACTTTTAAAATATTTAAATATGTCCAGGGTTTTGCACTGAAATGCCTTGAGCAAAAGTGTTGCAACCCTTTAGATTTTATAGTCTTTTTAATTTCATCGTTTAGTTCATGAAAATATATTACTCATAATATAAATGTGTTTATTGTCCAATAATAGTTATGTATTAGGACAGCACTATTTTAGAAAACGACTGCCCAAGGAAGTAAAGTTGCTTAAGAATAGCCCTTAAGCAAGAGAAAGACTTATTAAAGACCATATTGTGTTGAAGGGAGCTGAGAGACATGATGCTGGTGTTAAACAGCTTAAAGGCCTGCATTAAGGAGGGGGCAGGGACATGTGAAGCTTAGATCAGGGCCGTTGTCCAAGCAGCATCAGGATCAATGCTGACAAATGGCTGTGCAACTCTGGCATTCCTGTGCTACTTGCTAATGCTAACATAAAACAGCGGCCATGAAGCCGCTATCTGCCTCTGGCATTCCTGACTTGGGCCATGTAAAGTCTGTAAAGCTGCCATGTGGCGTAATCTAAACAGACAGGTATACCAGGGCTCATTGATGATAAAGCTAGCTGTACTGTTGTTCAACGTCTGTACTTGCTTTGGTAAATACTTATATACTTATATACACTCACCTAAAGAATTATTAGGAACACCTGTTCAATTTCTCATTAATGCAATTATCTAATCAACCAATCACATGGCAGTTGCTTCAATGCATTTAGGGGTGTGGTCCTGGTCAAGACAATCTCCTGAACTCCAAACTGAATGTCAGAATGGGAAAGAAAGGTGATTTAAGCAATTTTGAGTGTGGCATAGTTGTTGGTGCCAGACGGGCCGGTCTGAGTATTTCACAATCTGCTCAGTTACTGGGATTTTCACGCACAACCATTTCTAGGGTTTACAAAGGATGGTGTGAAAAGGGAAAAACATCCAGTATGCGGCAGTCCTGTGGGGCGAAAATGCCTTGTTGATGTTAGAGGTCAGAGGAGAATGGGCTGACTGATTCAAGCTGATAGAAGAGCAACTTTGACTGAAATAACCACTCGTTACAACCGAGGTATGCAGCAAAGCATTTGTGAAGCCACAACACGCACAACCTTGAGACAGATGGGCTACAACAGCAGCAGACCCCACCGGGTACCACTCATCTCCACTACAAATAGGAAAAAGAGGCTACAATTTGCACAAGCTCACCAAAATTGGACAGTTGAAGACTGGAAAAATGTTGCCTGGTCTGATGAGTCTCGATTTCTGTTGAGACATTCAGATGGTAGAATCAGAATTTGGTGTAAACAGAATGAGAACATGGATCCATCATGCCTTGTTACCACTGTGCAGGCTGGTGGTGGTGGTGTAATGGTGTGGGGGATGTTTTCTTGGCACACTTTAGGCCCCTTCGTGCCAACTGGGCATCGTTTAAATGCCACGGCCTACCTGAGCATTGTTTCTGACCATGTCCATCCCTTTATGACCACCATGTACCCATTCTCTGATGGCTACTTCCAGCAGGATAATGCACCATGTCACAAAGCTCGAATCATTTCAAATTGGTTTCTTGAACATGACAATGAGTTCACTGTACTAAAATGGCCCCCACAGTCACCAGATCTCAACCCAATAGAGCATCTTTGGGATGTGGTGGAACAGGAGCCGTCGTGCCCTGGATGTGCATCCCACAAATCTCCATCAACTGCAAGATGCTATCCTATCAATATGGGCCAACATTTCTAAAGAATGCTTTCAGCACCTTGTTGAATCAATGCCACGTAGAATTAAGGCAGTTCTGAAGGCGAAAGGGGGTCAAACACAGTATTAGTATGGTGTTCCTAATAATCCTTTAGGTGAGTGTATATGCTTTGGTAAATGCCTACAAGTATGGATACGTTTGGAACCACAGGTTTGGAATCATTAACATGTTTGAATGTTTTGGTCCAACATCATATAAAGATGTAGAGTATATTTAGATTATTTTCCACATACACTGATCATGCATAACATAACCACCTTCCTAATATTGTGTTGGTCCCCCTTTTGCTGCCAAAACAGCCCTGACCCGTCGAGGCAGGACTTCACTAGACCCCTGAAGGTGTGCTGTGGTATCTAGCACCAAGACGTTAGCAGAAGTCCTGTAAGTTGTGAGGTGGGGCCTCCATGGATCGGACTTGTTTGTTCAGCACATCCCACAGATGCTTGATTGGATTGAGATCTGGGGAATTTGGAGGCCAAGTCAACACCTCAAACTCGTTGTGCTCCTCAAACCTTTCCTGAACCATTTTTGCTTTGTGGCAGGGCGCATTATCTTGTATCCAGTTCTGATGCTCACATGCCAACTGTTGGCGCTTTCGGCGGTGGACAGAGGTAAGCATGGGCACCCTGACTGGCCTGCGGCTATGCAACCACATACGCAACAAACTGCGATGGACTGTGTATTCTGACACCTTTCTATCAGAACCAGCATTAACTTCTTGAGCAATTTAAGCTACAGTAGCTCATCTGTTTGATCGGACCACACAGGCCAGCCTTCGCGCCGCATGTACATCAGTGAGCCTTGGCTGTCCATGACCCTGTCGCCGGTCCACCACTGTTCCTTCCTTCAACCACTTTTGATAGACACTGACCAATGTCTGTAGACCGGGAACACCCCACAAGAGCTGCAGTTTTGGAGATGCTCTAACCCAGTCGTCTAGCCATCACAATTTGGCCCTTGTGAAACTCGCTCAAATCCTTACGCTTGCCCATTTTTCCTGCTTCTAACACATCAACTTTGAGGACAAAATGTTCACTTGCTGCCTAATATATCCCACCCACTAACAGGTGCCATGATGAAGAGATAATCAGTGTTATTCACTTCACCTATCATAATGTTATGCCTGATCGGTGTATATCCCTCATTCTTTATCTTTCAACAAAGAGAATAAATCATATTCACATGGAAGAGAGGGTCCAGTAGCAATAGCTTGAATGTACTGTAAGTGACTTAAACATATTGGTGTTCAAGAAAGAAAAGATTCATTAAAAGTAACAGTATCTAAAACTCCAGCTTTACCTTTTTTAACAAGACTGTATATGCTATAGATCATGAGGTAACCTTAGTTCATTAACCTCATGATAGGATGAGGATAGGAAGAAATGTTCAGCTCGACATAGATGAGAAGACATGATGAGATTTTCAACTTCATATCCTCAATGCCATAGTGCTTCAACATTTCAGTTGATTGACTGATAATCCCTCAGGGCAACTAGATGTCTGGTTTACTTGTATCATAAGGACAGAGAGCTTTGATGGAATACACATCTCGCTTAACTGTGATAAAGCAAAGGAAAATCTTTTAAAAATCTAATTTCTTAAGTTCTTATAAAAGCGCTCTTTGTATTCATGCTGGTTTTGAAAAACGTATAGCATTTTCAAATAAAGTTTCCATTTAAAATGTTATGTGGTGTAACCATAAAAAAAAAAACAACAAACATACAATTTAAAAAAATTAAAAAAACACCTTGAAAACATCTTAATTTATATCATTAATTGATTTAATAATAATATTATATTATTATATATATATATATATATATATATATATATATATATATATATATATATATATATATATATATATATATATATATATATACACACACACACACACACATGACATTTTACAACCTGAATCTTACAACCTGAATCTTGCCTTGTCATTAAAATGATATGATATTTTAAGTGATGCATCTGCCTTGACACATGATATTATTTCCTGTTTTTCTGGTTGTACCATATGACTTTGATTTGGTGGTATTTTTTTAATTTATTTTAATAAGCAGTGAAGCAATTTTGGTAAAATATATATTTATTTTTCTAATGCAGAAATTATCAACATGCTAATCTATGAAGAAAAAAAAATATTCGTGCCCAGTTTATATTAGGTGGCCTTAACTACCATGTGCTAACATTTAAATTAATAATTTGGTGCAATACACTTATTGTGTACATACATGTTTTTACATTGTACATACATAGTAAAAATGACCTGCATGTAATTACATCTGTAATTAATTTCTGTAGTTACATTTATAATTACACTGCTGACCCTTCCCTTACACCTAACCCTACCCTTAAACTTACCCATACCACCACACCTGTCCCTAACTTTACCCGTATCCCCGTAACCCGTTGCAATACAATATGAACACAGTAAGTACATTGTACTTATTTTTTGATGCAAGTATATAGTAGTTAAGGCCACCTAATATAAAGTGGGACCAAATATTCTGATAATAGTATTATTTGCATCTTAATTTAATAAATCCAGAACGGACCCACCCCGGTCAATGGGACCCACCCTGGTCAATGTGTCAATGAGAATACTTAAAATAACCATTTCTTAGTGCGAAGAACATTTTAAAAATCGATAAAGAACCTTTTGTGCAATGGAAAGGTCCCATGGATGTTAAAGGTTCTTTATGGAACCATTGTTGCTAATAAAGTATCTTTTTTAGTGTCTGTGTCAGATGACAATAAAAAGTTGGATCAATGCAGGAAAGTTGGATCAATGCAGGGGAAAACAGGTAAACTGTTATTGGTAGGGGTTACACCAGGTGGGGGAAACCAAAACTAACCTGCTCAGAGAGGTGTTTGGAGCGCAGGAAGAATCCCAGCAGGCATCCAATAACCACGGCCAAGACTGACAAGATAAGGAGGCCGTTCTGTTGGCACACATTTTTAACACGGCTCCACACCGCACCCAACGCCATGGTGACACGTCCACTGCCCACTCAATCAGCCATACAAACACCCTTTTACACCTGAATTCACAAACCTTCCAAGGGGGTAAAAATAAATGGACATGCAGAGAAAACAGTAGGAGGTTGTAGAAAGTGTGATAATGAAGGTCCCTCCAAGAAAAAGAACTTGTCAATCCACTGTTGGTCACTACTAAAGCCCATCACCCTTTCCAGTCACTAACAGACTAGCCTTCTTTCTTTCTCTCTTTTTCTCTCAGTCTCTCTTCGTTCTGCCCCACCACACCCCTTACCCTGTACTTCAGCATGGCCAATAGGGGGCTCTGGGACAGCTGGCGGTATTGTCCCAGAGGTTAATACCAGCGATCCTATTAGAGCCACACTGCATTAAGCCGATCTGAAGATGGATTAAAGATCTCTGAACAATTGGAAAGGGGATTGCTTCATGTATGTGTGAAAGAAGAAAAAATTAAACAGGGCAAAAACATAAAGATGAAGCAAGTGACATGACTCAATGTATATGTTAAACAGCGGGGGGGGGGGGTTTAGACAGAGTTGGCCAATGTGGACACGGGTTGCTGTGGCTCTACCAGTGGTTGCAGGTATGCGTTTGTCTGAGTGTTTTTGCACCCTCCAGTGGATGATGGCCAACAATATATGCCATTATCTCAGTCTGCAATTTAGGAAGGAAACGCAGGCTGAGCCAATCACAACACGCTGGGATGATTTATTATTGTCACCTGATCTTGATTCTGGGGAAATGTACAAAAGGGTTGTTAATAAATGCCTCAAATTAATAGTTGTAAGGTAGGCCTATATAAATTCTTACGGACTTAGATTCCTAAAAAAGGTCCATTAAAAAGGGTCCAATGTACTGTGCTAATATATGGATTTTTTCTGTATTTCATTTTTACAGGCGTTTTATTCGTATTTTTTCTTCTTTTTTAAAGGAAACAAAAAATCATATTTTATTTATTTTTGTTTTTGTTTTACAGTGGTAATATTTGTTTTACTATCTTTAATTGTTGCAGTTTTAAATTAATCATTGTACCACAGAATTTTGAATATTGTATAGCTAGTTAAAAAAAAAAATAGAATTACAGTAACGATAATCTAATAAAAATTACCTTAGGTATTATATGTTCATAAAAGGCAAGATTACCAAGATTACTCTTATGACAACAGATGGCTATGGAGAATATACAGTCTAATGCTCAGCATATCCAGCCAAATGCTGTTCTATTTCTATTTGAAATAGAAGCACATCCACTTCACAAAGACAAGACCTAACAAAGAACTGAACAAAGCAGGGAGTATACACACACACACACACACACACACACAGACTAAATGAGGTAATTAATAAACAAAATCATTAATCAAACATACTGGGTCAAATTACAGGACACACAGGCAAACAGGAACAGAACTAAAACAAAGAAACTACAAACAAAACATACACTATATTGGCAATAGTATTGGGATACCCCTCCAAATCACTGAATTCAGGTGTTCCAATCACTTCCATGGCCACAGGTGTATAAAATCAAGCACCTAGGCATGCAGACAAACATTTGTGAAAGAATGGGTCCTTCTCAGGAGCTCAGTGAATTCAAGCATGGTACTGTGATAGGTTGCCATCTGTGCAATAAGTCCATTTGTGAAATGTACTCACTGCTAAATATTCCACGGTCAACTGTTAGTGGTATTATAACAAAGTGGAAGCAATTGGGAACAACAGTAACAACAGGCCACGAAGTGGTAAGCCACGTAAAAATCACAGAGCGGGGTCAGCACATGCTGAGGAGCACAAGTTGCCAACTTTCTGCAAAGTCAATAGCTACAGACCTATGACCTTCAGATTAGCTCAAGAACAGTGCGTAGAGAGCTTCATGGAATGGGTTTTCATGGCCGAGCAGCTGCATCCAAGCCTTACATCAAGTGCAAGTGTCAGATGCAGTATACAGTGTAAAGCACGCCACCACTGGACTGCAGCAGAGACTCACTTCTCACTTCTCTGTCTGGCAATCTGATGGACGAGTCTGGGTTTGCCAGGAAAACGGTACTTGTCTGACTGCAAGTGTAAAGTTTGGTGGAGGGGAGATTATGTTTTATATATATATATATATATATATTTTTTATTATTTATTTATTTATTTATTTTTTATTTTTTTAATTTTTTTCAGGGGTTGGGCTTGGCCCCTTAGTTCCAGTGAAAGGAATTCTTGATGCTTCAGCATACCAAGACATTTTGGACAATTTCATGCTCCCAACTTTGTGGGAACAGTTTGGGGATGGCCCGTTCCTGTTCCAACATGACTGCGCACCAGTGCACAAAGCAAGGTCCATAAAGACATGGATGAGCGAGTTTGGTGTGGAGGAATTTGACTGGCCTGCACAGAGTCCTGACCTCAACCCGATAGAACACCTTTTGGATGAATTCGAGCGGAGACTGCGAGCCAGGCCTTCTCGTTCAACATCAATGCCTGACCTCACAAATGCGCTTCTAGAAGAATGGTCAAAAATTTCCATAAACACACTCCTTAACCTTGTGGAAAGACTTCCCTGAAGAGTTGAAGCTGTTATAGCTGCAAAGGGTGGGCCAACTCCATATTTTAAGATTGGGATGTCATTAAAGTTCATATGCATGTGCATGTGCATGTAAAGGCAGGCGTCCCAAAACATATGTGACTCAGAGACTGATTAATACTGTGCTTTCTCTTCCATGTACTGTCTTTATTTGCTAAATTAGAAGGTCTGACCCTTTCCCATCTCATTTACCTTCAAGTGAAATCAAACTGCCCTGCATAAGGCCCTCCATTACTTTACAATTTTAGAGTCAAGTATCTGTGACCTGAATACTTAATTATGTTTCCATTAATCTATGCTGAGATCTGCTGATTTGTGATTGTGTTAACGCTTTATAGGGTTTTCTTTAGCTTAATCTTGTGATAAGGATTTAAGACATATTTATATGCATTAATACTAAAGGTTTACCTGTTACTATTATTATTAATGTTATTAAGTCAATAGACTTGATATCACTTCATTAAAAGAATTAAACAATAAAACGACATATTACATTCACAATCTTTCTCAATTAATGCTACTGGATCTTAGTGTTGCATTTGATACTATTGACCACAACATTCTTTTGAATAGACTCAAATATTAAGTTGGCATTAGTGGAATTACATTAGTATGGTTCAAATCATACTTATATGACCGTTATTTATTTGCAGCAGTAAATGAAGAGGTCACAAGTTCAGTATGGAGTACCGCAAGGCTCAGTACTAGGGCCGCTGCTTTTTGCCCTGTACAAGGTACCCTTGAGAGATATCATTAGGAAGCATGGTCCTAGTTTTTACTTTTACACTGATGATACTCAGCTCTATATTTCTTTGCTCCTTGATGAAACATACCAATTTACAAAATTAAAGAAATGAATAGTTGATATAAAAAAATTAAAAAAACTAGTAATTTCCTACTTAATTCTGAAAAAAAAAAAAAAAAAAAAAAATTGTTTTATTTATTGAACCAAAAACCACTGCATATACTAATCCTGGAATACTGTCTAACACTTGATGGATGCTCTGTCAAGTCTTTATCGTCATTTAGGAGCATGGGTGTGCTCTTTGAAAACCAATCTTTCATTTGAAAGTCATAGGCAGTATCCAGGGTGAGTTGGGTCTTTTGTGATACAACTGGCTTTCTTCTTATGTCATCCAGTGTATATGTCTGTCAATGATGTAAGTGTGGTGCCAGTTATTCGCTCTGCTGTCTTCACCACCCGTTCTAGGTCCCTCCTGTTTTCTGCCGTGCAGCTGCCGTACCGTAGGCCGTAGGTCAATAGGTTCTCAAAAGTGGCATGGAAGAAATAGATCAGCAGTTGTTGTGGGAGGTGGGACTACTTTAACTTCCTGAGGAAGTAAAGTATCTACCGGGCCCCAGTAACTCCCAGGAACTCGAAGCTTTCCACTCTCTCCACCTCCTCTCCTAATATGCTGAGAGCAGTGTGCTCAGGGCATCTGAATCTTCCAACGTCTAAGTCTGAAGTCTTTTTGTGATGTTAAGATCCAGATTGTTATGAGTACACCACTCCACCAGATGTTGAACCTCCTCCCTGTAGGCTGTGTAGCGAGACCTAGCCCCAGGGGAAATGGTGCGGGATTTATGCATGCGTCTAATCGTGTTACGATCAAACATGCATAAATCGGCACAGAGGGGAATTTGGGTATTAACAGTTGATTATAACGGATTATAACAATTATTAATATCTAGGGCTTGATTCAACTTTTAGAATTTTCTTTGATTCTAGAATTGAGTTCAAAGGACGGATAATTGTCCACCAACTATCTCCCTTTTAATAACTCTTAGACAAGACTTCTCTGGCCAGGAGAAGTATCTTTCTTTTAATTTGTAACAGGGTCGGTTCACCGTAAAAGGGACCTATGGGTGAGCAACTCAGGCACAATCACGTGTGAATATATATATTTTAATAAATCAACAAACAATAAACAAACATACACAAATTAACTGAAAGCAGGAAGGAGAGAGAGAGAGAGAGAGAGAGAGAGAGAGAGAGAGAGAGAGAGAGAGAGACAAGGAAAGGTGGTATTACTGACACAACCTATTAAGAACAAGCAAGAAATCAGTCCAACTTATTGGTATAAGCTCAAGACTTTATAACGACAGTAAAGAGATACTTGCATAGGTTTACTTCGTGGCTGATCGCGGATTCGTGCGAGTGGGAAATTCCGTGATCCGGTCCGTGTTTTGAATCTTGCAGGGCGGATCCGTTGGAATCCGCGGGTAGTTCAAATTCGGTTCCTTTGTGTGGTAATGTCCTTTGGAAAAATGGCGCGCTGGCAGTCCGAGAATCCGCGCCGAGGAAGAGTCCAGAGGGCAAGAGCAAGAGAGGGGGTCAAAAGCAAGAAAGGCAAAAAAGAGAAGAGAGAGAGAGAGCAAAGCAGGAGCGGGGGTCAAAAGCGCAAGAGCGGCAAGAGAGAGGGAGGAGAGCTTGTAGGCCCTTCTTAAAGGGCCCTCACGGGGCACGCCTCTTTTGTCGGAGCAGCCAATCAGAGCGAAGGGACTCAGAAGCGGGAAATCTCCCTTTGTCTTCGTGTCTCGCCTCATTAACATGTTTATGGCTTTCTTAGGTTTTGCAGACTTTGGGGTTTTGGCATAAAAGAAAGAGTTTGATGCTTCATAGTACCACAAAACGCACATAGCCAATCTACAAATTGAGAGACAAAGATTTCGAGACCAAGCATGGGGAGTTTAACTTATGAATTAAAGGAAAGGTGAGGGTTGGCGTCGTTCTTCATTAAGCATTCACTGGCTATAAGTTTCTAACCTATCAAACACATCTAAAATGGTTATAACAAAAAGCATGCATACATACAGGGAACACAGCACATCTAAAATGAAAAATAACTAAGTTAAAAGTCATATAACCCCCCACCTTTGGGTGTTTTATGGTGTCCGTGGAATGCAGAAGGCTGGTTTGTGTTCTTTAGAACCGTTAACCTGTCAGTCTGTAGACTTCACGGCGTCGGTCCTGTTGACTTCATTTTGCATAATCAAAGTATTGGTCCGTTCGATCATTTATGAGCACCGTCCATACGCTATAGCTGTTCCGTTGATATGTGTTATCAATCCAACTATGGTAGTATCGTCTGCAAATTTAACGATGGTGTTGGAGGGGTGAACAGGGGAGCAGTCATATGTGAAGAGTGTGTAGAGGAGAGAGCTGAGGACATGCCTCTACAGTGCTCCCGTATTTAGGATCAAAGTTGACAAAGTCATCCTCCCTTCCTGAAGTTTAAGAAGTCCAGTATCCATGAGCTCAGTGAACTGTCCAAGACCAGGTGCATACATTTTTTGGACTAGTTTGTGAGGAATGATTGTATTAAAGGCTGAGCTGAAGTCAACAAACAACACATATATCCTCACATATGTGTTTGACTGGTCCAGGGGTCCGTTCTTCGTACCTCGCTTAATACATCTGAGATGATTTGACAGATCCCAGATCTTCTAATCGTGATAACTGATCTCTGGCTAATTTGGTTCTTCAAACGAATTTGCAGATTGGAAAACATATAACATTTATTACCTACCCAAGTACCTCATCTACTTGCCATCTGTTACAAGCAATCAATATTAACCCATTCCCCACTTATAATTATAATAATAAACACTCAATACATTCACACATAATACACTGAACACCTAATCTTGACAGTTAAATGCAGACACAAACACATATTCACTCTAGACAATGGTTTCGTCAGCTTCCGGTTGCACTGCGCTAGCGTGACCCAGGCCGTGACATCATAAGTGGCCGCGGATCGATTGTTTCGGCTTGGCTGGCGCATATTCCCCCCCTTGAATACCGACAGACAAACAACACCAGGACGAAACTATAAGACTGTACAGTTTAAGTGTATGAAATGACCGGGAAATGGATATGGATGAGAGAGAGTGGAGAAATTAGTTAATGTCCATGTGCTATTGCGTGTGCACCTGCTCCTCTGATAGCGGCAACGGCAGATAGGAACGAGATGAGGAATGAATGAGATCATTATGTATGTGCGTATGTGTGTGCCAGTGCTGCTTCCCCAGTGGTGGCAACTAATGTGACTTTATCACAATGGGGATTACTGGACGATAGTCATTCAGACAGTTCACTGCTATTTTCTTAGGAATTGGGACAATTATGGCTGACTTAAGGCAGGTGGGAACCACAGACTATGAACTATGACAATAACACTAGTCTTAAATAATTTCATTTTTCTTGGGTCAGAAGTTTGTCTCCCTTTATATCAGGATTTGACTCAGAGTTTAACTGGGATTAAGGAAACCATGTGGACCAGACAGTTTCATTCATTAAAAATGCCAAGAGTGTCTTGTGGGACTAGGCACTTATGCATCAACCACTTGCAGTGCAGCTGGATGTGAAATACCCAGTATAACACATTAGAAGCAGAAGTTCCATAATCCGATTACTTTTTTCAAGTAACTCGTAAAGTAGTGCATTACTTTTAAATTTAAACACAAAAAGTTACTTTTTCAAAGAAGTGATAAGTTACATTGTTTTCTCATTTATTATCGACGGTTCTCCTGACCCCATGATGAGAGAAATCACAAGCAAAGGCCCCCGATACACTCATGGCAAAGTTCTTCGTTTAGGGGTAAAAATAAATACGTGAGCAGTGACATGTTAGCGAACATCCAATGCTGCCCACGCTGCAGAGAGAGGTGTTTAGATGGATATGTACGTAGTACTGCGCTTTTCTCTCAATAACAAAATAAACATAACAAAAATGAGAAAACAGCAAGCATTTTAATAAAGCATAAGAAAAGCAATGTTTATGTTAGTTTGCACAAGCACTGCAATTCGGCACTCTAAAGTCATGTCATGTTTTTATATATATATATATATATATATAGCACTTTATACAATACATTGCTTTAAATGAAGCAGCTTTACCGTATTAAACATGAAAAACATGCCAGTGTCTCGTTTCTTCAGAAGTACAACTGCATTTTCTGCTATAAATCAGCTTTCCGTGCGTTTATGATTTCACTCGCAGACGAGTGCTAAGTACTACTCTTTGTAAAATATGCTAAATTGTACTCCTTTTTCACAAGGGAAAATAAGGCACAGGGTGAAAAAAAACCCAATGTACTATACTATACTTTAAATGTCAAGTGCAGATCAGATGATAGCTGCAAATACACAAGGAACTAAAAATGAGTTAGACAATAAAAATTACCTATTAACCGAGCTCAACAAATAGGCTACACCTCTTTCAACCTTTGCTCAAGATGCTTCCGTTGTGATGCGCACTCCGCACTTTTCCAATATGATACAAAAATAATCAATACACAGAATTATTGGATTGTACCAAGTATCAGGTATGTACAAAAACGTTGTGATTTATTTTACTGTTATTTCAGTGGGTTTTTGACTAAAGTATTTCTCTTTTCAATTGATCACATGACGGTCATATGACTATTGCATTGCATTGCATTGTACTTGACTTACACATCCTTGTATTTAAGCATTAATGCTACAGGAACAGGACAACAGAATGAGTTATTGTACTTTTACCAAACTGACTAAGTTAAACAAAATGTACTGTTTCACCATGTGAGATCACTCTGACAGGACTGTGATATGATAGACTAAGGGTGATTTATGGAAACAATAAAAATGATCATGATATCAAAATTATTTTATTTCTTCTAGATTGGGCATCATGGGGAATAACATGCACCGCAGAGTTAATGTGGTTCTAATTACATATTTGGTTATGGCAATGTCTGCACATGAATGTCTGACTTCTCAAGAAAAACAAGCAACTTTTTCATCAGAACTTCAACCCTTGGAAAGTTCTTCAGATGCCCAGCATAAGGACAAAACTGACATACTTGGCCCAAATGGTTAGTGCAATCACTTAATGTCCTCATTTAATGTCCTCAGTGTGTTCATTAGCATAAAATATTTCAATAGTGAAGCGAAAACTGTAACGGACATTATCTAATTAATGCCTTAATCTCTGTTTAGCCCTATCAAACATACAACATGCATCCCATATGTTCATGTCAGATCATTTGCATGGAAAAAACTGTGTGAAATCTCAGAAAAAAACTCTCTGATTTAAGCTGATGACAGAAAGAAAAAAAATTGGGGGTATTTTTAATAACATACACTTTACACCAGTGTACCTCTTAAAATCAGCATAGAAATAATTAACCCTTCTAAGCTAATGGTTTGGGATGTACAGAGACCCCAGACAATAAAATGTGATTTTGTAACATAACATAACCCACTTTATTCATGTTTGAACTCTACGTGTGCAGTATTTGAGGGATTTAAGTTTTTTTTTTTACATTTATATAAATAAATTAAAATCAAGTCAAAGTAAAAAGTCAAAGTCAGCTTTATTGTCAATTCTGCCATACGTACAGTACATACATACAGAGAATTGAAATTCTATGACTCTCAGACCCTAGGTGCCTAACAACAACAAAACAATAACAACAAAAGTTTAACAGTAACAACAACAGAAGAAAGATTTAAAAAAAAAGATGGATAAAGTGAATTATAGAGGTAAAGTGGCGATGGCAAATAGTGCAAACAATGGTAACAATAGTGCAATTTCAGATTTAAGTCAGTGCAGGTATAAAATTATAAGAGTGTGTGCAAAAAAGAGTCTGTAAGAGGGGAGACCAATTCCTCAGAGAGACAATATAATGAGGTAGCTGAAGGGAGGAGAACTGGGGGGGGTGATTCCCAGATCAGGTGCGTGGTGGCAGAAGAGGGGAGAGTCGGCAGAGTCGGGAGGGAGTTCAATGCCCTGATAGCTTGGGGAATGAAGCTGTCCTTCAGTCTGCTGGTCCTTGCTTGGAGACTGCGTAGCCTCTCTCCTGATGGCAGCAGACTGAAGAGGCTGTGCGATGGGTGGGTGGGGTCTCTCACAATGATGAGGGCTTTGCGGGAGAGGCGGGAGTTATAAATGTCCTGGAGGGGTGGGAGAGAGACACCAACGATCTTCTCAGCTGCTCTCACTATGCGCTGAAGTGCTTTACGGCAGGATGCGTTGCAGGCGCCGTACCACACAGTGATGCAGCTGGTCAGAATGCTCTCGATGGTGCCTCTGTAGAAGGTGCGCATGATGGGGGCTGGGGCTCCGGCTCTTCTCAGCTTATGGAGAAAGTAGAGTTGCTGCTGTGCTTTCTTGGTCAGTGCTGTGGTGTTGGCGGTCCAGGAGAGGTCCTCTGTGATATGTACACCCAGAAATTTGGTGCTCCTCACCCTTTCCACGGTCACACCGTTGATGGTCAGAGGAGCGTGCTGGGTGTGCATTCTCCTGAAGTCAGCAACAATCTCCTTCGTCTTCTCCACATTCAGAGAGAGATTGTTGTCGCCACACCACCTGGCCAGGCGGCTCACCTCGCTCCTGAAGTTTGTCTCATCATCGTTGCTAATGAGACCAACTACGGTCGTGTCGTCCGCAAACTTGATGAAGAGATTGCTGTTGTGTATGGGTGTGCAGTCATGTGTCAGCAGAGTGAAAAGGAGGGGCTCAACACACATCCCTGAAGGGCTCCAGTGTTCATGATGATGGAGCTGGATGAGTTACAGCCGACCCAAATTGCCTGAGGTCTTCCCGTCAGGAAGTCCAGCAACCAGTTGCACATCGATGTGCTGAGTCCCAGCTGTGACAGTTTTTGAGTGAGCTGTAGAGGGATGATTGTATTGAATGCTGAACTAAAGTCTATGAACAGCATTCTGACATAAGTGTCTTTATTTTCCAGGTGAGTGAGTGCTGAATGGACGGTAGTGGCGATGGCGTCATCGGTCGAGTGTTTAGACCGATATGCAAATTGGTAGGGGTCCAGGGAGGGGGGGAGGACAGACTTAATGTGGTGCATGACTAGCCGCTCAAAGCACTTCATAAGGATGGGGGTAAGTGCGACTGGACAGTAGTCGTTGAAGCAGGATGGAGATGATTTCTTAGGGACTGGAATGATGGTGGTTGCTTTGAAGCATGTGGGGACAACAGCTTGACTCAGTGAGATGTTGAAGATGTCTGTGAAGACATCAGTGAGTTCCTCTGCACAGTCTCTCAATACACGTCCAGGAATGTTGTCAGGACCTGGAGCTTTGCGTGCGTTGACCCTGCTGAGGGATCTTCTCACGCTGTCCCTGGGCAGTGACAACATCAGGTCATCGGGAGGAGGTGGTGACTTCTGTGCAGTGGTGCTGTTGTGAGCTTCAAAGCGCGCAAAGAAAGTGTTCAGCTCATTCAGCAGGGGGGTGGAGCTGTCACATGTCCGTGCAGGGGGCTTATAATCTGTGATGGTCTGAATACCCTGCCACAGGCTCCTTGTGTCTCTGCTGTCACTGAAACGATGGGCTATCCTCCTGGAGTACTGTCTCTTAGCCTTCCTGATGCCGCGTGACAGGTTGGCCCTTGCTGTCCTCAGGCCCACCTCATCTCCAGCTCTGAAGGCAGCGTTACGCGTCTTCAGAAGTCTGTAGACATTTCCTGTCAGCGCTGATGAATCCAATGTTTCGAGGAGAATGTGTGGCTGATGTCAGTCACCGCGCCTGTGTGGATCTATTTTTTTACGGTCTATGGTGTGGATAACGTACTGTCATTCGGAATCACAGATTCTACTTTTTGGAAGTATGACCAACATAAGAATGTCATCTGAACATGTAAGTGGCTAACATCCACTTTTGTTCTGACCAACTAAGGGAAAAAGCATTACAATAAATCGCGATGATTAAATCGAACGATCGCTTATAATATCACGTCAAACCGTGCAAATTATACTTTGTTTTCAAATTGTTAATGTTAACATCAGCACTGCATACTGACTACATTTACTGTGTGTTAGGGCTACCTGTAGTTCAGTTTCCATTTCTGTGCAGTCTAATTTCTAATCGTCATATACCAACAAATTAATGTGGAGTAGAGGTGAACTGCTCCCTCTCAGAGCTAGCACAAAATAACTGATATGCACAAAGCAAAACGAGAAAGGCACAATAAAGAAAACTCCCTTAACTGTATGAATTAAGCGAACAAGTGTGCTACTGTTAAATAATTTAACCATTGAAATGTCTTACCTGTCCAGCAGAAAAAAGCCGTCCCTGCGTCCGTTTTGAACCCCTTCACACCACCTTTCAAAAGCCCTTTTTATCCTTGTTTTCGCATGGGCCCGGTTGAAGTAATATTATTAAAGGGAGTGATATTACATTTGTTTAAAAAACCAAAAACAAATACATTTATTATATTACATTATATTATTATTTTCCTCAAACATACTATGTAATACTGCAGTTTAATTCTTTGGTTACACATTACCAGTGTAATTCATGTTAATGGCTTTGATGACAGGAACTGAAAAGACATAGTGAAAGTATCACATTAGGGTTTGTGGCTATATTAATGTTTAACCTCAGGCAATGCATTGGACCTTAAACTTCCATTGAATGTGCATTACTATATATATGAATATACAGTTTGTGCAGTCTAAAAATCATTATGTCTGTAGAAAGTCCTCATAAAACATGTATACTCAATGTGTGTGTGTGTGTGTATTGTAAGGATTCTGTCCATAGAGATTATTTTTGTTATGAGCTGTGAGTTTTGTTTTGAGTTGTGTTGAACAACATTAATTGAACATTAATTGAAATATACTGAAACTTGACCTGAACCAAGCTCTGAAATAATAAATGGCCAGTTTCTCTATTCCAATATGTTTAATTCTATGGTTTTGTAAATTCATAGAGACACAAGCCACAGTGTCAGCCACAGAATCAACAGGAATCGCTGAAGGTCACTCCTTCTGGCCTGCTGTGCTCGGTGCCTTGACAACCGTTTTTTCCATCGGACTCCTCATAGCACTGGCTGTGAGATACCGTTTCATCCGATGGTGCCTGGCCAGAAACAGTCACGCTTTATTACTGGATGGAGAAACAGCCAGCCAGTTCAGCCAAGTTGGAGCACTGGAGGGAGAAATCCCAGTGCGTGGCATGAGGGGAAGAATGATACATACTGGAGAAAGTTCAGATGATGATGATGATGATGGCTTCATCGAAGACAACTACATCCAGGCAAGTGTGAAAGAGGAAGAAGAGGAAGAGGAGAACCAGCAGGAAGATGCTGAAGACAGTGACGATGAACTGGTCATTCCAGAAATTATATAACCTGGTTTTGTCAGTGTACTGTTCCCATAGCCTATAAAGTTTGGAGTTATCATATAAACATACATATAAAGTCATTTATTTTTTCTAGATATGATTTCATAATTAGTCCCATAGAGGGTTAAGTCATGAGATTGGGTTGTTAGCATCACAAAACATAATGACTGAAATCCTAAAGGTGATGATATATGGGCAACTTTTTGAGCAATGTTGTTGGGCAATGTTGCCTTCACCGGGGAACCAGGTGAGACACAGGGCCCGCGACCGATCCAAAGTATCCAGAAATGTGTTGCCCGAGCAACATCGTCCAGCAACATTGCTCAAAAAGCTTGCCCGTATATCATCACCTTTAGGGTTTGACCTTAAGACCCTAAAATTACTGTAAACATGATGGTTTAAACAGCTTTACAGTTCAAATGATACACAGGTTTTAACAGAAGAATGAATACTTCTATATTCGTACTATAGTGCTTTTATAAAATTATACGGCTACACCCAATTCCAATCTAAAAAAAAGAAATGTATGTTTAGTCGTAATTAACACAAAGTTTCAATTCTGAATATACATATTCAGGAGAAGTTCGCTAATTTGTTTTGTCATAATCACACACAGTTCACACACACACTGGGTTGGGTTGTTTTAACCCAGTAAATGGGTTGTTTTAACCCAGCGGTTGGGTTAAATGTTTGCTTAAAACAACCCAATAGCATTTTTTAGAGTACAACAGCTTAACACCTCAAATGTATGTAATTAATCCACCCATAATAATTGTTTACCATACAAATTTTGAATTATTTAGCTCATTCTTCACTGTTTGTCTTATTTTCAAGTGTGGCTTTTTCTTTGAATATCTGCCTATTAGGCTTGTAAAAAATAATAAAAAAAGAGGGGAAAAAGGTAACTTGTGCATTCAATTCAGCAAATGAAAAAATACATTTCTTTCTCATTTCCACACTTAATGGAACCAAGATGCTTATGTACATTAGATTTCACAATAAAAGCATTTCTAAATTACTATAACTGCTTAGCATAACATTTATGTAAAATTGATTTAGCTTTGGTGAATAAAAAAATCATTAAGAGTTCATAACAGTGTGCATACTTAAAACATTTGGTCATTTGAATGTGAGTTGGTTCAATGAATAGCTAGTCTGGAACAGAAATAGAAATATAGAAATAAATTTTGACTTTTAGCGCCATCTGTGTGAAATGACAGACGCAGATGCACAGTAGACATAACAGCATCACTTCAAGTCAAGACAGAGGCTGAATTCAGAAAGCATGGGCATTTTGCCACAGAAAGAGTATGAGTAGCATGCTAGCAGTTCTGGTCCACCCATCAGAATGGAAATGGAAGTCACTGCATTCTGGGATGTAGTATTCACGTAGTGTGTCAAATATTATCCAGTATTATCCCACCCCCTTTTTTTTTTGCAGCATTTAGATTTGTTTTCTTTTGATCACAGTTCACACTACAGCACAACACCTCAAATGTATGTAATTGATCCTTAATAACTGCTTACCATACAATCTTTATTTGCCATTGTGGCTTTTCTTTTGAATATCTGCCTAAAAGTCTTTAAATATTAAATATTATTAAATATTTTATATTAAATAAATACAAATTTGAAACTTGAAAGGACATATTACTGTCGTTTCCACACTTAATAGAACAAGCTTATGTACATATTTCACAATAACTGCATAGCATAAAATGTATTTAGTTTAGGGGAGACCAGGAATGAAAGTAACACCTTTTGTTTGAGCATCGGTAACTGGTTGTTTGTGCTATATCTGTCAAAATTTGTACATGGTAGCCACATTTGTCTGTTACAAATATAACTCACGTGGACTTGTACAACAATCACAGATTATGTGAGTTAATGTCAAACACAAAGAGTTCTGTTGTTACAACCTACCCCACTACTCGTGTGAGTTGTATGGGTGGGGATAGACGTAACAGTGAGCTAATTTGCTTAGGATCCACACAATATAAATGCATGCATGAATGATATTGAAGAACAAAGAATAATCCGTTTTGAACAATTTAAAGTAACAAAAAACATTGCAATGTGTTTCATGAAAGGTGCACTATGTAAAAAGTTTTCAGTAAAATATCCAAAAACCTCTAGGCCAGTGTTATATAGTTTGTTCAGTTGAGTACTTACAATATCCCAGATGTTTCCAACTATTTGTAAATCGTGAGAAAGTTGCTATTTTAACCAATGAACGGCCTTGCTCAGCTCCCTCAACACTCGGTCCTGCTCTGCTTCACACTACAGTAACGTTAATAATCGCATCCATGAACATGATTTCTGCCCGAGTCCTATCCCGATTCTTTTCCACTGGCTTTGAGATGAAGACCACATGTCCCAAGATTCTGCGCTCAAACGTGGCGTCATCAAACTTCGCCTTTGTTTTGAATAGGCGACTTCTAGCGGATGGAAAAGTTACATAGTGCACCTTTAAGGACTTTAAATTGATTCTGTATTCCTGTCACATAACAGTTTATCCACCTATTGAGATTAAACAAATGGCCATCCACCTATTTAATGTGAATTTTGGAAACGCTGAGATGTGAAATTCTAAAAACGTGCGCAAAAAATCGTATGTGCTCAATTGAGGGGGATAATGTTTTTATCCGACAAGAAGACATGCGCATAAACTATGATGGAAACATATTTACTACATAAATCCCTCAAAGCTCAGTTTTTGTCTTAATCGGGCATGTGGCTGATAACTGGAATCATCATAAGGGGTTGGGTGTAACATTTTAATGAACTATAACAACTACCCCCACCCCTGAAAGCCATAACTTAGCTAACTGTTTTAGCATCTGGGTTTGAAGTTAGCATGAATGCAATTTAAAATAGAGAAATGGCTACTTTAGATTATGCAAGTCAAATAACTATATCTACTACAATGATTGCTAGGCAAAAACATTATCTTGATAAAACATTTTACTTTCCTTCCTGAAAATTATTTTTTTGGTCATAAATTGTACAATGTTGCTCCCAGTCACATGCCACTTCTCCTGTGAGCTCGAAAATGTGATGTGAGCGTATGATATTGATGACATCACCACAACTCTTTTCTGACTTGTCAAACTGATAGTGTTACAACTGAAAACTCTCCGGTCTCCCTATGTGATTAACATATTTATGAAGAGCACATAAATGTACTTTATAGCTGAACTACTTTACATGTATACTATAGGCTACCACATATATTTTATACAGCTGTATACACAAAGTGTGCATGCTTATTATTGTTTTGGCCATTCAACAAATATGGCCTGGTTGAATTACTCTGGCACGCAAAATAACTTTTCTGAAGACAGCTGTGTGGAACGACACACTTTATGTAAACAACAGCATAGTACACTCACTTTTTTGCCACAGAAATAGTGTGAGAAATAAGCCTATGCCAGAATTTATCGGATGGACTGTGAAGTTGAATGCAATGCATTCTGGGATATAATATTCAAAGGAGAGTGGTTTATTGTAATCTACTGTACAAACTGCTTTCCATTCAGAATTTTTCCATATGGATATGGGATATTCCTTGATATCTTTGACTTCCAACTATAAGGGCGTTCCATTGCCTGGCATTCAGAAGATAAAATGTAAAACAAGAAATGGCAATGCTATAATTTGCGTTGGAGGTGTTTGATTGTCAAAGATGTCTTCTAGTCAAACTGCAGGGAATACATGATGCCATTTGTTTTGCAGGTGTAAAATTAACACAGAACAAGCCTGTTTACTCACCAGTATGTGCAAATAAGTTTTATTATCATGTAGAAACCAGGGGCAGATGGAATTCTCGATTCTTCTCTCATAACAAATTTGAATGACTAGATGTTGAATCCCTCCATGGACTGTTCCTTTGTCCCGCCACTGTATACACCCTCAACCTTCGTCGTCTTCGCCTTCTCGTGTTCCTCCTCCCCTGCACATAAACCATCACTCCATATACCATCACACCTAGCACCACAGTGCCCCCACTGGCCAGGAGGGTCACACCAGAAAGCAGCATGTCTGACTCAGTGAGACTGAGAAGCGTAGTCCCACAGACCACCAGTGCCAGGCCAGTGAACAGCAACAGTACGGGATCTGCCGTTCCTCCACTCCGCAGCTGCTCAATGCGTCTGCGGCTGTGTATGCAGCCCATGTCTTGCACGGCAGAGCTGAGCAGCTGCTTCATGAGGACCACCAGTGCCAGGAGACAGAGAGTAGATCCAACGCCCAAGCGCCACAGTACCGAGGGCCCCACTGCAGAAGAGGCCGTCGAGAGAAGCCCCACGCCAGCCGAGCCCAGGCTCAGAACCATGGCCACTGAAAAGCAGTAGCACAAAAGAGAGATGTGTGGCTTGTTGAACCACCAGAGCTCCACCTGCTCCTCCATGGCTTGGCGCTGGAGCCACAAAGGGTCCGCTTGCAAATGAAGGTGAGCTCCAGGACTCATCACACTCAGAGGGAGAAGCTCCATCTCAAGGGTCGTCTGGCGGTATGCTGTCTCCACACTGTATGGTCAGACATAACAATATTTACAGTTATTAACACTTTACAATAAGTTTCAATGCATTAACATGAGTTAAGTTTACAGCATTTATGTTTTTTATAAGTATAAATGTAACGGAGGCCAGCTAGTAGTTGCTGTGTGAGTAAACCTCACTCCTCTGATCTCAAGAGACTCTCTGGCGACTGACACTAGAGGTTGCAGGCTTTAGCCTCCTTGTTAGAGCATCCGACTCTCATGCGGCGCACCCGAGTTCGAGTCCCCCCTTGGAGTGGGCAGTTCGAACAGGAGGGGTTACATATATGTTATAAGTTAATTTATAAGTATATTCATTATAGTATTGTACATTGCCCAGCCAAACAAATGGTCCCTGTTTGTATTTAAATAGGCAAATGTTTAAGAGTGTATGATTGGATCATTATTGCAGTGGCTATTATGTTTCTAGCATGTTAAATTGTGAAATGTGGCTCAAATTGTGAAAGAATGGTTGGGAGGGAGTCCAGACCTTAAATTCATTGAATGTTGTGATGTTATTTCCATCAAGAGGTGCAAAAATTGTTTAAGAAATTAAAAGCGACACACTCCATCAATTATTGTTAGAAGAACTGTTGTTGCCAAACATATAACATGCTAGAAACATAAAAATCACTGCGACAATGATCCAATCATACACTCTTAAAAGGGGGATTTAATGCTATTTCATGCATTCTGACTTATTTGGATTCTCATGCTAAACATGGCCAAAAAAAAAAAACTATTTGGACGTATGACGGAGTATTTCTGTGCCAAATACATTCCTTCAGGATTTGAATACGTTTTGAAAGTTTTTTTTCGAGTGTGGCTTTGTATGACATCATAAAGGGTGGAATTCCTTATATGGGCACTTCTCCTGGATGAGCGCATGCGCACATCAACCAAAGCGAGAGCAAAAAGAGCAAAAGCACGCCCATCAACGAGCTTCGTTTGGGTTACGGAATCCGTCGGCAGTGCTGTCATTTTGTTTTTAGACCACAAAATCAACAATGTCACTAAAGAAGTGTGTTTTTGGTTGTGAGGGAAAGATCACCTTGTTCAGCTTCCCAAATAACCCAGCGTTAAGGAAACAGTGGATGCAGTTTGTTTTTCCGGAAAGACTCTTCGGAGATATGAAGGATGCAGTACTACTCTATAGGTACTCAAGATTAACATGAGACTGGCAGAAACTGTGTGTGTGTTATGTACCCTTTAAGCATTTGCCTATTTCAATCCAAACAGTTACTTTTTTTTTTCTCGGTCGGCCAGTGTATATTCATTATATTAGTTGAAAATAAAGATTATTCAAGTGCGTTTTACAAGCTAAATTAGACTGAAGTTTTTCCACTTCACAATTAATCGCATATAACATAAAAGTTTGTGCAAATATATACATACATACACACACTATACATATATATATATATATATATATATATATACAGTGTGTATACATATGTACAGTGTATATATATATATATATATATATATATATATACACACACACACACACACACACAAACTTCTATGTTAAATGTGATTAATCACGATTAATCAATATGACAGCACTAAATATTTGCTGCTTCTTTGTAATTATTTGTGAAATTTACTAGTAATTTCTGAGTAAATGTAAATTCTACACATTTTTTGAGCATATGGAGCGATTATTTCCTGTCAAAGGCAACTGCCGCATGCTGGACAATTATTATGTTAAAGGCAACTGCCGCATGCACTCATTAAGAAGTTCACACACTTCATGCTGCCATCTGTGCTTCATGAGCACTCATTTGAGCCATAAATGCCATGTGACTGATCACTCTATATTTGAAAATGACATTTCAAGCTATTCCAGTTATCACTTTAAAAAAACCAGTCAGTAATAAAAGTTTTCCAAACCTTAAGTACACACAACTTTTTAAGACAGATATTACTGAAAGCAATAACTTGCGGTTAGATCCAGTAATTACTCTGATCCAGTTAATTCATTCACAGCTCATGAGTTTGTAATTATATATGATTAATTACAGGAACATTTGCAAAAATGATAAAGGTGCTATTCATACACGACCTTAAAAAGCACTCAAATGTCACAAACTCAGTCTACTTTTTTTTACTTAAGCAAAAAGTTATGTTAATGTTGAGTTAAATGCAAAATTAATGCGACCTGTTTTTTAAACAACTTCACCTATGCCTTCCATTACTAATTAAGTTTATACTATTGAAATAGATTTTCAACACAATGGGAGAAGTGATGAAATCCAATCAAAGCTCTACAGCAAGCCAACATTATATAAACCAGAGATAACTGTAACCAATGGAGATGTTCCTCACCTTTCATCAGTGCATGCTTCCAATTCCAAACTTTTGAATCAACATCATGAAATTTCCTGTAAATTTTCATGTATCCTGAACAGCAGACTTTCGTTCATGGTCCTGCTTTAGAAAGTGAAATGTTAGTAAGCTTGATTCTGACAAACACACACACCATCCTCATTTGCTTTGGCTGTAGTGCAGGACTGTTCACTGTCACATCTCTCTTTCTTTGTCTTTTTGATTACCTGTCTCTCTCATTCTGTGGTGTGTCACGGACCATGGTGCAAGCTGACTGGACATTGGTGCCAAGCACTTGGGGCGGTGACATACTTCCCCCGTTGTCTTCAGCCACATTCCACCAGGACAATAAGAGGTTTCTCATTGTCTTCTTTGTGACACACTAAACAGCATGTTCGCAAATGGAGAACACACACAAACGCTCACACTCACACATGTGTGCGCCTAGCAGGCAGACTGACTGACACGGAAAAGCAAAGATATCTTTCAAGGCATTGTGGGAAAGACAATAGGCCAACTGGAGGGACATCCCACAAAGTGAATCTCTGATGTCACGCATGCAGCATAATGGACGTTTTGTGACTGTAAGGATGGTGTCATTCACATGACATAAGTTTACTTCGCCTCAACAACAATAGAGCCACTCTTTTCAGTGTTTATATGTGCTGATTGTCCAGAACAGCATGTGTGGCATGTTATTCTTCATAAACCTCATTCTTACAGGATCATATAGGAAATTCATACTGAGTAGAACTGGGGAGGACTCCCCACTTATCATGTATACATTATTATTATTATTATTATTATTATTATAACTTTTGACTATTTTAGGCCTTAATTCCTCTAAGTTTAAAAAAAGGTCACCCCAGATAAAAAATTGGAACAACCATATAACATATAACCATATAACTGCTTATAAATAGGTAGCACTTCCTAAAACTTTCTGGAACTTTCTAGGACTGTTGAGAACTTACTCAAGCTTTCTAAAACAAATCTTGGTATGCATATATATATAGAGAGAGAGAGAGAGAGAGAGAGAGAGAGAGAGAGAGAGAGAGAGAGAGAGAGAGAGAGAGAGAGAGAGAGAGAGAGAGAGAGAGAGAGAGAGAGAGAGAGAGAGAGAGAGAGAGAGAGAGAGAGAGAGAGAGAGAGAGCTTTATGAGCAAACATCTCAACTTGATACTTTTGATATTTGTTTGAGCAGCTATATATAATGTCACACAAGATAAGTGATACTACCTTACAGAAGAACAAGGCTATCTGGACTAATAATCTAGTGAGATTTCAGCAATCACAAAGAAAAAGAGGAAGTGTGCCTTTAGAAGAATCTTCACTAGAAGAAAAGTGCAGAATGCCAATCCAAATGCAAATTATTGGAATTCAATTTATTCTTCCATAATTTTGTGACTTCTATGGAAATGTTCAGGTCCATTCAGGTCCACTATTCACTCTTTTCTTCCTTTGATTTCTGCTCCAAGAAATCACGACTTACTTATGGTCTCCAACATCCAGAAATTTGTACAAACCCGATTCCAAAAAAGTTGGGACACTGTACAAATTGTGAATAAAAAAGGAATGCAATAATTTACAAATCTCATAAACTTATATTTTATTCTCAATAGAATATAGATAACATATCAAATGTTGAAAGTGAGACATTTTGAAATGTCATGCCAAATATTGACTCATTTTGGATTGGATGATTGGATGAGAGCTACACATTCCAAAAAAGTTGGGACAGGTAGCAATAAGAGGCCGGAAAAGTTAAATGTACATATAAGGAACAGCTGGAGGACCAATTTGCAACTTATTAGGTCAATTGGCAACATGATTGGGTATAAAAAGAGCCTCTCAGAGTGGCAGTGTCTCTCAGAAGTCAAGATGGGCAGATGATCACCAATTCCCCCAATGCTGCGGCCAAAAATAGTGGAGCAATATCAGAAAGGAGTTTCTCAGAGAAAAATTGCAAAGAGTTTGAAGTTATCATCATCATCTACAGTGCATGATATCATCCAAAGATTCAGAGAATCTGGAACAATGTCTGTGCATAAGGGTCAAGGCCGAAAACCATACTGGATGCCCGTGATCTTCGGGCCCTTAGACGGCACTGCATCACATACAGGAATGCTACTGTAATGGAAATCACAAAATGAGCTCAGGAATACTTCCAGAAAACATTGTCGGTGAACACAATCCACCGTGCCATTCGCTGCTGCCAGCTAAAACTCTATAGGTCAAAAAAGAAGCCATATCTAAACATGATCCAGAAGCGCAGGCGTTTTCTCTGGGCCAAGGCGCATTTAAAATGGACTGTGGCAAAGTGGAAAACTGTTCTGTGGTCAGACCAATCAAAATTTGAAGTTCTTTTTGGAAAACTGGGACTCCATGTCATCAGGACTATAGAGGACATAAAGGACAGCCCAAGTTGTTCTCAGCGCTCAGTTCAGAAGCCTGCATCTCTGATGGGATGGGGTTGCATGAGTGCGTGTGGCATGGGCAGCTTACACATCTGGAAAGGTACCATCAAATTTTTTTTTTTCTCCATTCTGACCCTGAAGGAGTTTTGGTTCCTTGCCACCGTTGCCTCTGGCTTTTGGCTTGCTCAGTTGGGGACACCTAAATTTCATCTATATTACCGATCTGCCCGCATTGACGCTATATGATACTTGAAATTAGCTGGATAACATCACCGTTTCACCAGAACGGCTGTACAAATTCTGTTGCATTATTTTCCTGTTAACAATGTGAAGCTGCTTTGAAACCATTGGACTTGTTAAAAGCGCTATATAAATAAAGGTGATTTGACTTGATTTGAATGCTGAAAGGTATATCCAAGTTCTAGAACAACATATGCTCCCATCCAGACGTCGTCTCTTTCAGGGAAGACCTTGCATTTTCCAACATGACAATGCCAGACCACATACTGCATCAATTATAACATCATGGCTGCGTAGAAGAAGGATCCGGGTACTGAAATGGCCAGCCTGCAGTCCAGATCTTTCACCCATAGAAAACATTTGGCGCATCATAAAGAGGAAGATGCGACAAAGAAGACCTAAGACAGTTGAGCAACTAGAAGCCTGTATTAGACAAGAATGGGACAACATTCCTATTCCTAAACTTGAGCAACTTGTCTCCTCAGTCCCCAGACGTTTGCAGACTGTTATAAAAGAAGAGGGGATGCCACACAGTGGGAAACATGGCCTTGTCCCAACTTTTTTGAGATGTGTAGATGCCATGAAATTTAAAATCAACTTATTTTTCCCTTAAAATGATACATTTTCTCAGTTTAAACATTTGATATGTCATCTATGTTGTATTCTGAATAAAATATTGAAATTTGAAACTTCCACATCATTGCATTCTGTTTTTATTCACAATTTGTACAGTGTCCCAACTTTTTTGGAACCGGGTTTGTAGAACAGAAAAAGAAGTAAAATTGGACAAGGAATAAAAGAACAAAGTACATTTAATTATGGCTGTGGTTTAAGTGAATGTGTTTCTTGAGGGTATAATGAAGGTTGTGGAAGGTGACTTCGTACTTTGTTGTGATGGAACCACCAGGCAGTGCTCATTCACTGACTGCAGATGATGTGGGAAACAGTAATTTAGATCTGTAGAAGTGTACTGAAGGATTCGGTTGTAGTCCTGAAGAACAATGACAAAGAGTTCAGTCTGAGAAACACGTTCTGATTTTATTGTAATACAAATTTGGGTTACTAAACTTACTGTGTTAATGTTGTTACCATTGTGGTGGCTCAAACAGTGGCATGTAGAAGGAGAGAGTCAAGCACAGAAATAAACAGCAGTATAAGTGATGCAGTGATTTTTCAGACAAAAGATTCATGCCAGCTCATATTTATACAATAGCCTCGTGTATTTATAACATTATAACAACAACAACAACAACAACAAATTGGGTTTCTAAACTTACTGTGTTCATGTATTCCTGTTCAATGACAATTTCCACTGGTGATTCAGACAAAGTGTCTGTGTCGATGAAAAGAGTCATGCACAGCAAGGAACAGAGGAAAGCATTATTAGACACGTTTCAGAAATATGTTTTGTATTTGTTTTTGTAATAAAAATGTGGGTTGCTGAAATTACCGTGTTGTCATATAATACAATTTCGCATGAATTTTTTTGTCAATTTCGCATGAATTTATATGTAACATTAAGATTATGGAATACAAATTTGGGTTACTAAATTTACTGTGTTATTGCTCTGTCAGATTTATGTGACTCAGACAGCATTGTGTAGATGGAAAAATACATGCACAGCAAGGAAAAAAAAAAAAAATATATATATATATATATATATATATATATATATATATATATATATATATATATATATATATATATATATATATTCATTTCAACATAAGTTACTGATTATTTTATGTATTTCTATCTAGAGATTTACCTTCATGGGAAGACAGATATCGTGTTCGTCCTAGTCGCACACAACAACTAAAGACATGTTCTAGCTTATGACGTTATAATAACAGTAGTAGAATCTTCAGGTAAATAAACCCCAATAAGAACAAACATGTTTACGTTGCTAAGAGTGGTTGCTAAGGGTGTTGTGCAGTGATACAGAACCGTTGGGTGAAGTGGTCAGTGTTTTACAGCGATTGACCAATCAGAACCAATACAATTCACGCTCAGCTTCTGTGAACATAAAGCCCGCCTACTCTGATTTGATTGGTTTTCTCAAATATTTTGACATTGACGAGCGGTGACAGACCAATGAGGCTCAGATGAACGCACACACGTTGTCCTCTGCTTCTGACGTGCGCTCTGCTCGGTGCCGCTGAGGATGGAAGAACGCTCTGATTAACGCAGACTAAAATACGGGACGGCGCTGAAGTCTGCCGCCGGTTTCATGTTTAAAATGATGACGAATCACTAAAGCCCCCCTTAAAACAGCCTAGTGACGCCCATGCACTGGAGTAAAAACTATTATAACAATTTTACGAGTGAAGAGAAAGCACATAAAACTACAATTTCAATATTTAAGTGTGTAAATGTGTATTAACATTCAATAATGTGTAACATTCAACATACATATGTAAAAATATGTAAACAGATTTAAACAAATGCAAGTAGGCCTATATCAAATCGGTCCTACACGACCCGCTCCGAGTTAGATTCGAACCGAGTAGATTTACGAACCTACACTTTACCTAAAAGGCCTGTAGGGGGCACGCCACGTTCATTACCAGCTATAACTTCATCAGACAGTAAATCAGTCCAAAATGCACGAGTAGGTAATTCTAAGCACGCTGAATGTGGTCCAATGTTTCCCTCATATGTAACACAAGCAATAAATAATTTGTTATTTATAGAGGTCAATACTTTGAGCTTATCGTTCTCCCTGTACGCTTCTCTTTTTATTAGGCAAATTCGTGTAAAGTGCTACTGCGTTTGTTTCTTATGTTTTCGGATTTTATTTATTTTTTTTTTTTTTCACAGAGTCATATTCATTGAAAATAAATGCATTTCCAATCTTATATGTGATGGTAGCAATAAGAGGCCGGAAAAGTTAAATGTACATATAAGGAACAGCTGGAGGACCAATTTGCAACTTATTAGGTCAATTGGCAACATGATTGGGTATAAAAAGAGCCTCTCAGAGTGGCAGTGTCTCTCAGAAGTCAAGATGGGCAGATGATCACCAATTCCCCCAATGCTGCGGCCAAAAATAGTGGAGCAATATCAGAAAGGAGTTTCTCAGAGAAAAATTGCAAAGAGTTTGAAGTTATCATCATCATCTACAGTGCATGATATCATCCAAAGATTCAGAGAATCTGGAACAATGTCTGTGCATAAGGGTCAAGGCCGGAAAACCATACTGGATGCCCGTGATCTTCGGGCCCTTAGACGGCACTGCATCACATACAGGAATGCTACTGTAATGGAAATCACAAAATGAGCTCAGGAATACTTCCAGAAAACATTGTCGGTGAACACAATCCACCGTGCCATTCGCTGCTGCCAGCTAAAACTCTATAGGTCAAAAAAGAAGCCATATCTAAACATGATCCAGAAGCGCAGGCGTTTTCTCTGGGCCAAGGCGCATTTAAAATGGACTGTGGCAAAGTGGAAAACTGTTCTGTGGTCAGACCAATCAAAATTTGAAGTTCTTTTTGGAAAACTGGGACTCCATGTCATCAGGACTATAGAGGACATAAAGGACAGCCCAAGTTGTTCTCAGCGCTCAGTTCAGAAGCCTGCATCTCTGATGGGATGGGGTTGCATGAGTGCGTGTGGCATGGGCAGCTTACACATCTGGAAAGGTACCATCAAATTTTTTTTTCTCCATTCTGACCCTGAAGGAGTTTTGGTTCCTTGCCACCGTTGCCTCTGGCTTTTGGCTTGCTCAGTTGGGGACACCTAAATTTCATCTATATTACCGATCTGCCCGCATTGACGCTATATGATACTTGAAATTAGCTGGATAACATCACCGTTTCACCAGAACGGCTGTACAAATTCTGTTGCATTATTTTCCTGTTAACAATGTGAAGCTGCTTTGAAACCATTGGACTTGTTAAAAGCGCTATATAAATAAAGGTGATTTGACTTGATTTGAATGCTGAAAGGTATATCCAAGTTCTAGAACAACATATGCTCCCATCCAGACGTCGTCTCTTTCAGGGAAGACCTTGCATTTTCCAACATGACAATGCCAGACCACATACTGCATCAATTATAACATCATGGCTGCGTAGAAGAAGGATCCGGGTACTGAAATGGCCAGCCTGCAGTCCAGATCTTTCACCCATAGAAAACATTTGGCGCATCATAAAGAGGAAGATGCGACAAAGAAGACCTAAGACAGTTGAGCAACTAGAAGCCTGTATTAGACAAGAATGGGACAACATTCCTATTCCTAAACTTGAGCAACTTGTCTCCTCAGTCCCCAGACGTTTGCAGACTGTTATAAAAAGAAGAGGGGATGCCACACAGTGGGAAACATGGCCTTGTCCCAACTTTTTTTGAGATGTGTAGATGCCATGAAATTTAAAATCAACTTATTTTTCCCTTAAAATGATACATTTTCTCAGTTTAAACATTTGATATGTCATCTATGTTGTATTCTGAATAAAATATTGAAATTTGAAACTTCCACATCATTGCATTCTGTTTTTATTCACAATTTGTACAGTGTCCCAACTTTTTTGGAACCGGGTTTGTAGAACAGAAAAAGAAGTAAAATTGGACAAGGAATAAAAGAACAAAGTACATTTAATTATGGCTGTGGTTTAAGTGAATGTGTTTCTTGAGGGTATAATGAAGGTTGTGGAAGGTGACTTCGTACTTTGTTGTGATGGAACCACCAGGCAGTGCTCATTCACTGACTGCAGATGATGTGGGGAAACAGTAATTTAGATCTGTAGAAGTGTACTGAAGGATTCGGTTGTAGTCCTGAAGAACAATGACAAAGAGTTCAGTCTGAGAAACACGTTCTGATTTTATTGTAATACAAATTTGGGTTACTAAACTTACTGTGTTAATGTTGTTACCATTGTGGTGGCTCAAACAGTGGCATGTAGAAGGAGAGAGTCAAGCACAGAAATAAACAGCAGTATAAGTGATGCAGTGATTTTTCAGACAAAAGATTCATGCCAGCTCATATTTATACAATAGCCTCGTGTATTTATAACATTATAACAACAACAACAACAACAACAAATTGGGTTTCTAAACTTACTGTGTTCATGTATTCCTGTTCAATGACAATTTCCACTGGTGATTCAGACAAAGTGTCTGTGTCGATGAAAAGAGTCATGCACAGCAAGGAACAGAGGAAAGCATTATTAGACACGTTTCAGAAATATGTTTTGTATTTGTTTTTGTAATAAAAATGTGGGTTGCTGAAATTACCGTGTTGTCATATAATACAATTTCGCATGAATTTTTTGTCAATTTCGCATGAATTTATATGTAACATTAAGATTATGGAATACAAATTTGGGTTACTAAATTTACTGTGTTATTGCTCTGTCAGATTTGCGGTGACTCAGACAGCATTGTGTAGATGGAAAAATACATGCACAGCAAGGAACATAAAATATATATATATATATATATATATATATATATATATATATATATATATATATATATATATATATATATATATATATATATATATTCATTTCAACATAAGTTACTGATTATTTTATGTATTTCTATCTAGAGATTTACCTTCATGGGAAGACAGATATCGTGTTCGTCCTAGTCGCACACAACAACTAAAGACATGTTCTAGCTTATGACGTTATAATAACAGTAGTAGAATCTTCAGGTAAATAAACCCCAATAAGAACAAACATGTTTACGTTGCTAAGAGTGGTTGCTAAGGGTGTTGTGCAGTGATACAGAACCGTTGGGTGAAGTGGTCAGTGTTTTACAGCGATTGACCAATCAGAACCAATACAATTCACGCTCAGCTTCTGTGAACATAAAGCCCGCCTACTCTGATTTGATTGGTTTTCAAATATTTTGACATTGACGAGCGGTGACAGACCAATGAGGCTCAGATGAACGCACACACGTTGTCCTCTGCTTCTGACGTGCGCTCTGCTCGGTGCCGCTGAGGATGGAAGAACGCTCTGATTAACGCAGACTAAAATACGGGACGGCGCTGAAGTCTGCCGCCGGTTTCATGTTTAAAATGATGACGAATCACTAAAGCCCCCCTAAAAACAGCCTAGTGACGCCCATGCACTGGAGTAAAAACTATTATAACAATTTTTACGAGTGAAGAGAAAGCACATAAAACTACAATTTCAATATTTAAGTGTGTAAATGTGTATTAACATTCAATAATGTGTAACATTCAACATACATATGTAAAAATATGTAAACAGATTTAAACAAATGCAAGTAGGCCTATATCAAATCGGTCCTACACGACCCGCTCCGAGTTAGATTCGAACCGAGTAGATTTACGAACCTACACTTTACCTAAAAGGCCTGTAGGGGGCACGCCACGTTCATTACCAGCTATAACTTCATCAGACAGTAAATCAGTCCAAAATGCACGAGTAGGTAATTCTAAGCACGCTGAATGTGGTCCAATGTTTCCCTCATATGTAACACAAGCAATAAATAATTTGTTATTTATAGAGGTCAATACTTTGAGCTTATCGTTCTCCCTGTACGCTTCTCTTTTTATTAGGCAAATTCGTGTAAAGTGCTACTGCGTTTGTTTCTTATGTTTTCGGATTTTATTTATTTTTTTTTTTTTTTTTTTCACAGAGTCATATTCATTGAAAATAAATGCATTTCCAATCTTATATGTGATGGAAAAAGCCAGAAGAACGAGTTCGGCAAAAGGCGGATTCGAACCCGGGTTAATTTGCATCGAAAGTGTCTGCACATCACTGAAAAAACATTTGAAAACCATTTTAATTAGTAATAACATATTAATTTATATGCCTTTTTTAATTACATGTGAAGCTTTTCTATTGATGGCTGATCATTGAGATATTGCTCTGCGGTCTGTGTATTTTGTCAAATTATTCTTCATAAACCTCATTCATACAGGTTAGTACAGGCAATTCATAGAGTCAAATTAACAAACCCTAAGTTGTAAAATATCTGGAACGTTTATTTATTTTCTGGAACGTCATAGTTTTGTCATGTTCTCCATCATTTCATAAAGTAACACCCAATATGACACTTTATTCAGGCATGAAGAACAAGAAATACATTCAGTTGGCAAGTGGTGGTAGTTTCGTTCTGGATGAGGGTGTCTGGCTGAGAATCTCCTGCTTGAGTCTGTGGCTCTCCAGTCGCTGTAACTGGATGATCTTCTCTGCTTCTTCAGAATTCTGCTGCATCATCAAGCCAGTCCTCCCTGCTGAAGCTGCACCTGAAGCATGACAGAAAAAAGGCAGCTGAACATCTGAGATGGAAATGTTATAATGGTCCATGATTATCCAGGGGATATTATGTTTCAATCCTGAAAGTTTAACATTTGTAAAGGCAAGTATGGTATAAACGCACCAAAAACCATCAATTTCAAGTCAACATGGGTCACCTCTTGTTTTAGCAGAGCCCTTGATGTTCTTGTTGAAGTTGCTTTGACTCTCGTAGTTGTGCAGCTGCATTCGGACTGTGCGCAGCTCCTGACGCAGATCATTGATCTCTTTCATGAGAAATACGTTCTCCTGGACACAGATGGCAGATGTGAGAACTTTCACACAAACAGAAACAGTGGCTGAAGGAAAAAAGAATGGCTGTATTTATTTGATCAAAAAACTGTAATATTGGGAAATATTATTATGATAGAAAATGACTTAAAAAATAAACATTTTATATATATATATATATATATATATATATATATATATATATATATATATATATATATATATATATATATTAAGGTTCTATTAATTCCTGTGATGGCAAAGCTGAATTTTAAGCAGAATTACTCCAGCTGTTTATGCATGTCAGCCACAAAATAAAAAAATAAAAAAGGTAATTGCAACTTTTTATCTCACAATTTAGATTTTTCACCCCTCAGAATTGTGACATATAAACTCGTAATTGCGAATTATAGTGGTAAAACTTTACATTAAGGTTCCCTTCATAAAGGTTTTATAAAGGTGTTTATAAGTAAGGGATAACGCAGCTTAAGACCGATAACTTTATTTGCTTCAGAAGGCCTTTATTAACCCCCCGGAGCCGTGTGGAGCACGTTATTTGACGGACAGATGCATTTTTATGGACTTCAAAAACAGAGCAACAATCACTGCTATTAGCTATAAAGCTTGGAAGAGCCAGGACTTTTTTTAATATAACTCCGATTTTATTCGTCTGAAAGAAGAATGTCATATACACCTAGGATGACTTGGGGGTGAGTAAATCATAGGCTAATTTTCATTTTTGGGTGAACTAACCCCTGAAGTCTTCCATTGTAACCTGTGGTGGTTAATAGTTTTTCAGTCACAAGATGGCGCCAGACAGTCAACGACAGCGGAGTGACACGTTAAGCATATAAGTAGTACCGGTCAAGATAACTTGTAGTACCCGGATGAGCGGTGTGTTATTCACTTTGGCGGTTGTTATCTGGGAATAACATACCGCTGGAATGCGCGATTGACCAATCAGAATCAAGTATTCCACAGAGCCGTGTAATAAGCAGCTATAACTGCATGAATAAAAAGGGTGACTTTAACAGAATAATAGTCAAATAGTGATACATTTTTAACTTGCATGTTATAAATGCTAAATAAATGCATTTTTTCCCCCACACTTATTTGACTTAAAATCAGATTCCTGATTAATAACACGATGCAGCAAAAATAGTGAGACTGAAGGTAAGTGTGTGTGTTGTATTTGTGGTTTTCTCATTAATATCTCATGACTTGTCACTTTTCTTACTATGTTGCTTACCAGAAGTTACTCTTACCACGAAAAAGGTCATGATGCCTATCCACAGCAATGTATAAAAACTGATTTCTTGTTTATAAAAATGAAATTATCAAACTTTTTGGAAAAAGAGAGACTCAGAGCACAACCATAACTTGATGAGATATTAATAATGAAAATGTTTATTCCAGTATTACTTAGCTACCTTAATGTAGAGTGGAACCTTAATGTAGAGTGGACATTAATAACCTGTAAATGAACAATTTATTCAGCGATTTTTACATTTGTAAATGGTTATAAACATTAATAACCTGTAAATAGTCACCCCATTTTTATTTTTGCAGTTATAACTGCTTATCGCAAGCAATTTTCTAATGCATTGCAAATTTATATCAGAATTCTGAGAAAAAAGCCATAATTGCAACTCAGAATTGAGAGAAAACGTTGCAATTCCCTTTTCTTTTTTTCCCTTTTTTTATTCTGCGGCGGAAACAATCCATAGAAAATAGCTCATATTTAATGTAAGAAAATTACATGTTTAGGTAGTGCAACTTTATTAAGACTGTATAGGCCGCTGGTCTGAATCTGCTGGCACTGCAGTCCTGCAGCTGGATATTATTGGTTCATTTGAGCAATTACTGTCTAATTTACTGTTAAATTATAACTACCAAACCAGAAGAAAGTTATACGCTACAGCAAGGGTTCTCAACTCTGGCCCTCGAGGTCTACATAATCCTGAAGACCTTTGCTGTGTTCAAAATACACTCTATACACTCATTCACTATTCCCTACATTACTCCACTAATATAGTCCACTTGAAGGAGTCAATGAAAACAAGTGAGTGAATTCAGACACTGAGTATGCTGGAAGGGCGGCAGCTTTTTTCATAGCTTCTGCTTGCTGTTTAATGAAAGCTCCAGTAGTAAAATATTTATCTTGAACTCTGCCATGGAAACCAGCATGAATAAACCGTAATTAAACAATTTAATAAGCAATTAAAAAGGAATTTATACCTGTATAATATTACACTGGACCAGCGCGGTTTGGAAAATGGATGGATGATTAGAATCAATTCAGTGCGTGACTCTCACAGTGCATTATGGGTATTCTCAGTTGTACACTCGTTATTGCGGTGCATTGTGGGATTGAATGAGTACATTCAATAATGTCCACTATGGTTTCGGACACCACTACAAATGGCTGTCCCCTCAAATAGTGCCCTATTTAAGGCTATAGGGGGCGATTTCGGACACAGCCCTTGATTGGCTTGTTCAGGTGTGTTTGATTAGGTTTGGAGCAAAACTCTGCAGGACCTCGAGGGCCCCCTAGGGTAAACAGAACAGAACCAACATAAAATGTATTAATGTATAAATGTATCTTAATGACAATAATTTAATGTGACAACATAAATCAAAATAAATGACAGTCTGATTTGAAGAGGAATATCTGAAGGTCCTGCCTGACTTGACGAGAGGAGGAGCTGGGGTTTACATTTCACTGCCGGTTGTATATTCTGTATATAACTGTGTATGTGACAAATAAAACTCTTGAATCTTGGATGGAGGGGAGTAATTAGCTCCTGAGTAATGTGATAAAGCTGCTGATAATACTGAATGGAACTTAGGGGTGCTGTGATAGGCATCGTATTCCTATAGGTAGACGTGGAGAGTCAGCTGATGAGAGCAAGACTGACGTGACCTGCCAGAAATATTCCTACACTTGATTTCTACTTGCATGTGTCCGTTTGTCAAGTCAGTTTTACTGATTTAGACTGAAGATACTCATTTCCACATTAATTGCACACTGTCGTTTTTGTTTCTCTCACCTTCATGAGCTTCGTATTATTGGCCTGGAAGACGTTTGCATCTCTGCTAAGCTGGTTCTTCAGAGTAGTGATAATATTCTCATAGTGCTCCCTCTGTTTGTTGTTTTCCCTCTGGATATCTGTGTGCACCGCCACTTTCTCTACCTACAGTCAAGCACCACACACGCTCGCTTCATTGGCAGTCAAAACAGTCAGAATATGAATAATAACCAGATGTCTTGATCTTACCACATCTGATGGCTGAACGTAACATTTATAGAGCTCTCGAATGTTTTCCTTCAATTTTTTGGGGTCCTGAATGCATTCTACGCACATGTGAAGGTCAGCTTTAAATCTCTGTACCAGAACCCCGAAGTCCTTCACCTGGAGAAGACAGCTGGACAGTTACTCATTTAAAATGTATAGTGAAACAAGTACATTGGTATATTTATATATTTAATTGTCAACCAATGCTTCCATGAAGGTAATTTTCAAAAATGAATAAATACTACTGTTAAATGTAATCTTTAGCAAACCTCAAAATGTCACATGTATACTCTGTTTCTGTTTAGTTTTTGATTGTGTTGATTACCTGTCTAACGTTGTAGGTTTATGCTGAAATAATAAAATAATGGTTTGTTTTTAAAAACAAAAATGTTGTTATCGGTCATTATGTGTAGTGAGTTGGCTCACATGGTTTCAGTTTCATGCTTCAGAACTTCCGTTAAGGGAACATAGTGAGCATCGATGCACCCTGGGTTCTGTGGTGCATTGTATGACTTTTTAGGGAGTGAACGTTTCAGTTTCTGTGATTGAGTTAGCACTTCCATGGCCGACTCCCTGATCAGTGCCCTGGCTACTGATTCTAGGGAGCTGAACCCTTTGAGTTCCCTTTTTCCTTAGTACCCTAGTTAGTCTCTTAGGTAGTTCATCACACCTGTTTCTGTTCTCCCTGATTACTCCACATGTATTTAAAGGTGCCTTATGCAGGATTGATTAGGACAAATGCAGGACAAATTCAAAATATTGGAGAGCGCTTTCTCCCCCGCTGATTTATCCACATTTTAATATGCTCTCGTTCACAGAGATGTTTAGGTAGATGCTGAGGCTTTTTAGGTCGGGTAGAATCTGCGATCACCGGTTTGTTCGCTGGCTTCCATGGCAGCAATAAGCTGTGTTTTCCACCAACTGGCAACCTGGGGTGTCGAAATACTATTGGGTAAACTGGCAACGTGCAGTTTTCCTTTGTTCCCTGTCTGGTACTGTAAACGTCTATGTTAAATGTGGTTGTGTTATTAGTTTCTCCAACGATCTCCGTAGCTTTCTGTTTTTGATTTATTAAAGACTGTTTTGTTTTCTACTCGCTGTCAGAAAAAAAGGTACATCGCTGTCACTAGGGCGGTACCCTAAGGTACAAAACTGAAAAGGTACTAATATGTACCATTTAGGGGTGAGTATGTATACAAAGATGTACCTTTTCACTTTTGTACCTTAGGGTATCGCCCCAGTGACAGCACTGTACCTTTTTTCTGAGAGTGTCTATTCACCCGTGTGCATCATTACAGCGACCGATCCGTGACACAAAATGAATATTTAAAAAATTTTAATACTATATATTATAATGTAGAAGTTACATAATTTGTTGCCTAAATTCACTATAAAATATACAAATATACAAATCAGCCATTAATCGGTTATTGGCAATTGGCAGGGGTGTAAAAAGTACTTACTTAAAAAGTACTTAAAAGTATAGCTACTGAGTGAAAATTTTAGTAATCGATTTCTGAGATACGCTGTTGAATGTGGATCGGACCAAGCACCAAAACAAACTTGTAGCCAATCAGAAGTACGGGCGTGTCCGATCATAATGAGACTGTAGAAAGAGAGATGGCTGAAAGACATTACAAAAGAGTAAAGGTCAGGAATATCACTGGAAAAAGGAGGGTTATGATCAGGCAAGAGCTTTAGGACCCGAGTTAATATTAGAAAAGCTTTCCAGCGCTGGAGAGAACGAAACGGGAAGGCCTGAAAACAGAGCATTTATGTTCTTTCTTGTCGTTCATCATCTTTTCTTTATTTTCAGTGAAGCGCTACTTTGCTTCGCTTCAGCTATGATAAAGAGACATCCACTCTTGCATTGATTGTTTGCGCAAATATCAACAGTGTTTCTTACAAATCGCTTACTGCACCTTTAATTAAAATTATCAAAATCATACTTGAGTGAAAGTAAAATGTAAAATTTTAAATTGTAGAGTATTACAAAACAGGAACTATAGCAAAAATAACGAGAAGAGTCTCTTGTTTAAGTATTTTGAATCATATTTATTTACTTTAATATAATTACAATACTTTATCCACTCCCTGGTAAGAATGTCAGAACATTTAAATGCTAATAGTTTTCAAGGTTTCAAGGTAGACAGTTACCACTGACTAATACATTTTGATGTTATGAAAATAAGTGAAATGTACGAATACTTTCAAGTCGAAATAAAATTGTAAGGAGTAAAAGTATCTTTTTTAATTTATTTGTTATTTAAGTAAAAGCACAAATATTGAGATTAAATTGCACTGGAGTAAAGTACAAATCCCAAAGTATGTGCCCAAAGTATTTTACATCATTGATAATCCCTAATTATGCTCTTAATAAATTATTGCATACTTAATAAAAATATAGCTTTCCTGTAGCTCAAACAATAAGAATGTGGTGCTAGCAACGCCAATGTCATGGGTTCGATTCCCAGGGAAAGCAAGAACTGACAAAATGTGTACCTTGAATGCAATGTAAGTCGCTTTGGATAAAAGCGTCTGCCAAATGCATAAATGTAAATGTAAAATTCTCAAATGACCAACTTACTTTATAATTCCTTTATCATTTATGACTTAAATGAAGCAGTGAAAGCAGAAATGTAAAGAACAGTTAGTTCACAGTACAGACACAGTACTAACCTTCTTCAATTCTTTGTGTATTTCTTTGTCTTTGGTTTTCAATTTTAAGTTCAGTTCATGAATTTTCAGTTCCAGTTGTGTGTCTGTCTTATGGAAGTCCTTCAACTCTACCTCTATCTGAAACACACATCTTTTATCACACTGTGTTCATAATGCTTACCTTTTTATGTAAAATGATTTACATCTGACAATGTATTCTGGGTACCACTTTATTTCGATAATCCACTTTGGACATTCTACTAACTTTGCAAGTACACGTCAACCTTTTCTACTAACCCTAACCCTAACAATCTACTAATACTCTAGTGATCGTTAGTTGACATGTAGTTACACAGTTATAGTTAGTAGAATGTCCAAAAGTGGACAATTTAAATAAAGTGTAACTTTATTCTGTGACACAATCATTTATTATGAATGTTTACAATATGTTTTCATGTAAATGAATGTTAATCTTCAGGCTTGACAATGCAGCAATAGTGCAGAAAATGATATGGCTCAGGCAAAAAGAGCTGAATAAAACATTACAGGTTGAAGGGATGAGGCAGTAAAATACCTCCTGCATCTGCTCCTTCAGCTCTTTAATTTGATTCTCTTTTGGTGCAATCTCCTCCTCCATAAATTCAGCCCTGTGCGTCATCACTCCGAGTGCTTTGTTAAGTGTGCTATTCTTCTTATTCAGGTCATAGATGGTATTTTCCTGTTGAGACAAAGTACATGTACAGTTCCTTAGTAGCTGAAACTTAAATATACAGACTGTGAGGTAACTAGACTCTGTCAGATGGCATGAAAACAATATTAAACTGCTTGAGGCTCTGTGAATGATTTTCATAAACCATAATACATTCATTCATCAACCATGTTTACTTTAAGACAGTGATGTAGTTCATTTATAGCCTAACTTTAGCTTTTTACATATGCTGATTATATTTAGGCTTAATATTTCAATGAATAAAAGCAGAGTTCATTTGTGAAGATTATCTTGATAAACTAATCACATACAAATCATAAACTTTTGTTGGTCACAGAACTAATTTTCTGCAATAATTCAAACACCAATGAGAATTTCCTATTGGCTTTTTGTTGAGGAATCTAGGGTGATGCTAACTTACATAATTACATAATTCCTTCAGCACACTTCTTGTTAAACCCGAACGAGCATGACAGACGTACTAGTTGGAGTAGTTTCTATGACTTTGGAGGGTGCAAAATTCCCAATTTGTAATCCGTCTATAACTGCTTATAAAGCCAAATGTTGTTAAAGGAACAGGAATACGAAGAAAAATAAAAAGATTCAAAAGCGACAGGAGAATTAATGTGAATTTTAGTTCTAACCAGACACGACTGTGAGTCACTTGATAACTACAGGATTGCGTCTGAAAGCTCCACCCATACTGAAATCTCACTGGAACAAATGGCTGCTCCTCTTGAATATTAATCATCAAATATGGATGCAAGAGACTGATTGTAGACGTATGATTTGTGATTGTCTTGTCATTCAGGATGATCAACTTCAGCATAGACAGACAAGTTGCTTTTAACAACATGTAAAGAAAAGAGCTATATACTGTAAATAAAACTGACTTGACTAGCTTTTCCACGTCATCATGAACAGCGTTCATGTGTGCTCACCTTATCCTGTATATTTCCGTCTTTTTTCCGAATTGTGGCCTTTAGCCCAGTGATGTCGTTCTCCAGTGATTTGATCACCGACTGCAGCTTCTGCACTTCTTGCTTCAGCTTCTCGATCTCCAAGTTCCTGTTATCAATTTCCTTCTGCAGGCCATGAAACTATACAACACAACCCAACCTACATAAGATCCAGCTCACTGCATACGTCGTCTTTTATAGTGTACAGTTGCAGTGATGAACTCAAAGCCGAATTATAGTCACTCACCAACTTTGTCGTAGTATCTAAGTCCACTTTGAGCAAAGCACTGGCCTTTTTTTCTTCCCTGAGATTTTGCTCGTATTTCATGCGGATGTCATGGATTTCGATATCTGTGTCCACCTCTTCTTGCTTTATGTATTCCTCAAATTCCCGAACCCGCTGCTGGGATTCAACCTGAAACTGCAAGGCGGAAAAGAAAATATATTATTTTGTTCTCAATTTTCTATATGCTCCTCACACAACGCAATCATAGGACTTCACAAGACTTATAACGACAATCACACATATGGGTCATATGGTCCTTTTTTTGTTGTTTTGGAGGTTGACAGTCAAAGGCCCCGAACATTTTCATATGAAAAGAATGACCAGTAAATTATTAAACATACAGTAGTGGTCAAAAGTGATGTCTGGAGGGGAGATTTGTTTTTAATGACCCTACAAATTTGATGAAACCATCAAAATATGAGGAAAATATTTTATATATTTTAAATATTTTAAAGACCCCAGTGGTGAAAATCAAGGTTTTAATGTTGTTTCTATATCTATGTAGTATTTTTCATATTCTTTAAGACAAACCATGAGCAAATTCATAAGTCAACACCATTGACTTGTATTTTCTCCTTAAAACTGCAGTGAACCAAAGAACACGGTTTGAAATCACTGCTGTTACTGATGTCACAAACTACCAACCAATCACGTCAACGTTCGGGCGGGCTTTAGCATATCATTAATTATAACCACTCTGAAGCAGGGGAGTCTGAAGAGAATATATATATATATATTTTTTCGGTATATATGGTATATTTTTCTGTTGATATAAAAATCGGGTATGTTTAGCAATAAAGCGGGTGAATTATGTATATGATGTATATTATGATGTTATGATGAACTATATGCCTTTCTACACTGATGTTTTAAGATGTTCAAAGTGTTTCTAAGGATGTTGATTTGATTTTAGAAGGCAGACTGAGATAAATATAAATATAGAAAAATAAAAAATGGATATACTTTTTAACCTATCGCTTGGGGCGGTACTTCCGGCTACGTCTAGCGTGACCTTTCCGACATGATTATGTAATCTGTGGCGCACCGCAGAGCAGCACAAGATGAATTTAGGTTTTAAAAGTATATATAACATTTTTTTTTTTTTTTTTGGAAAATGACAAATCGTTTTGCTAGATAAGACCCTATTCCTTGTCTGGGATCGTGCAGAGCCCTCTGAAGCCCTTTGAAACTGCATTGATCTGGATCTTTAACCCGTTGGTTGCCATCAAAAACCATTATGTGGAGAAAAATCCTGGAATGTTTTCCTCAAAAAAACGTAATTTATTTTTTCGACTGAAGAAAAACACGAACACCTTGGATGAGATGGTGATGAGTAAAATATCAGGAAATTTTCATTTTGAAGTGAACTATTCCTTTAAGGCATGAACACTTTTAAATATGTCATTTTGGTGATCAAAGATGAGTTTTAAGGGATACAATTATTGACTTTAAATATGAGGGAAGAGCAAAACACTAAAATCGGTCAAAGTATTTATCTGACAAAATTATTTTCGCTAAAAGGTAAACTAGCAACAGGTTTTATTTTACAATGCAAAAAAAAAAAAATGCACAGAAAAACAAGAAGCTCACAGGAAAAAGCATACATTTATTACAACATAATCGGTTATTAATATATCATTGGTTCTCTGTTGTTTTTGCATGTGTTCATAATTTTTTGTATTACAACCAGGGTAAATTTTTGTATTACAGCCACAATTTGGCATGTTTCATTGCGTTATCACAAATAAAACAATATGCATATTAAAAAAAAATGTTTAATAATATCTGAATAAAGGATGATGATGTCGATTTTCCTTGGCTGTAGCTACTGTACTCCTTTTGTGTATCATATGGTTTGCTGGTCACCAGTATGGGGAATGGGAGATCTGGTGCTACACCAGATCACTTTTGCTTGAGAACAGAATGAGTATGCTGGTCCACCAGCAAGACAGCACTATAATAGCTCTAACCAGCATAAACCAGCCTGGACCAACATGGAATTCATGCTGGGTTATGCTGGATTTTTCAGCAGAGCAAGTTGCCTTTACCTGTTTATGTTCGCACTTTACCTGGTTCAACTGCTTCGCCTTCTCATTCAGCCTGGCCTCATAAGACTGCGTCATCTCCTCCAGGGCTCGGGTCTTGCTCTCCTCCATGCTGTGCAGCTGCTGCTCACATTCCTGCTGAATGTTATGAAGCTTCAGTTGTAGCTCATGGTATTTCTCATATTCCAGCATGAGCTTCTGGTTATTGGTCGACTCTGTGAAGAGCAGCTTCAGTTAGCCTGGATAACTTTAAGAGGGGAACAGGCTGGTTCTGAAGATAGTAAACTGGTTTACAGTACAAGAACAAAAGCATCATTATTTTAATTCAGGCTTGATTTAAGCTGTCATGAGCTTGTCGATAAAACATTACACATATGAATCTTGCAAAAAGTTTTAGACCTACTGTACAGTAGGTTTAGACTATACTTACGGAGCTCCGCACATGACATGACATGCAGGAAAAAATAGTAGGCTAAATCCAGACATGGGGACTTGTGACTTGGTGACTTGGACTCGAGTCGCTATTTTTATGACTTGTGACTTGACTTGACAAAAAATAAAATACTTGAGACTTGACTCGGACTTGGAAGTTAAAGACTCGGTACTTGACTTGACTTGAGACACGATGACTTGAATGACTTGAGTGTTAATCACATCATGTTTTCAGTTTGAATATAAAACGCGACTTTCACTTCTGAAGTCGCGATTACCAGCTCGTCACATTCAAGTGCTTTGTTGCCAGAAAGAACGACACCAGGAAGACACCAGGCTTATTCTTGCTTATTTATTGGGAAAATCTTATTAAAGCCAAAATTATATTTATTATCCCATTCATTCACAACTATATAAAAATTCACTGTGTATAAAACATACAATACGTTTCATATGATTATTCATATATACACTCACCTAAAGGATTATTAGGAACACCATACTAATACTGTGTTTGACCCCCTTTCGCCTTCAGAACTGCCTTAATTCTACGTGGCATTGATTCAACAAGGTGCTGAAAGCATTCTTTAGAAATGTTGGCCCATATTGATAGGATAGCATCTTGCAGTTGATGGAGATTTGTGGGATGCACATCCAGGGCACGAAGCTCCCGTTCCGCCACATCCCAAAGATGCTCTATTGGGTTGAGATCTGGTGACTGTGGGGGCCATTTTAGTACAGTGAACTCATTGTTCTCAATGTTCAAGAAACCAATTTGAAATGATACGAGCTTTGTGACATGGTGCATTATCCTGCTGGAAGTAGCCATCAGAGAATGGGTACATGGTGGTCATAAAGGGATGGACATGGTCAGAAACAATGCTCAGGTAGGCCGTGGCATTTAAACGATGCCCAATTGGCACTAAGGGGCCTAAATTGTGCCAAGAAAACATCCCCCACACCATTCCACCACCACCAGCAGCCTTCACAGTGGTAACAAGGCATGATGGATCCATGTTCTCATTCTGTTTACACCAAATTCTGACTCTACCATCTGAATGTCTCAACAGAAATCGAGACTCATCAGACCAGGCAACATTTTTCCAGTCTTCAACTGTCCAATTTTGGTGAGCTCGTTCAAATTGTAGCCTCTTTTTCCTATTTGTAGTGGAGATGAGTGGTACCCGGTGGGGTCTTCTGCTGTTGTAGCCCATCCACCTCAAGGTTGTGCGTGTTGTGGCTTCACAAATGCTTTGCTGCATACCTCGGTTGTAACGAGTGGTTATTTCAGTCAAAGTTGCTCTTCTATCAGCTTGAATCAGTCGGCCCATTCTCCTCTGACCTCTAGCATCAACAAGGCATTTTCGCCCACAGGACTGCCGCATACTGGATGTTTTTCCTTTTTCACACCATTCTTTGTAAACCCTAGAAATGGTTGTGTGTGAAAATCCCAGTAACTGAGCAGATTGTGAAATACTCAGACCGGCCCGTCTGGCACCAACAACGATGCCACGCTCAAAATTGCTTAAATCACCTTTCTTTCCAATTCTGACATTCAGTTTGGAGTTCAGGAGATTGTCTTGACCAGGACCACACCCCTCAATGCACTGAAGCAACTGCCATGTGATTGGTTGATTAGATAATTTTATTAATGAGAAATTGTGTTCCTAATAATCCTTTAGGTGAGTGTATATGCATATAATTAATGCACTACTTTAACAAGACAATGCAATGTAGCTGTTGTATAAGAATGAATAAAGAATATCAATAAGAGCAGCAATCGTTCTCCTCTCTGCCATGTTTAAAGTTTATGGCCTCTTTTTGAATACTCACTTGAGTATTAAAATGATCCCTGAGCTTCCCAGTGGTAAATACGACTTGAGAGGGCGTTCATGTCCTATTTTTAACTAGGAAACTCGTATTTACAATAATTATGATAGCATGTGAAGGCAGCATAAGATAAAACAACTAAAAATTAGGACATATTTCTTATTTTAAGTTGTTGGCATGGTTTTGGGAAACATATTGACTGTATATGAATTAGGTCAAGCAGAACATTGCTACATAACCTTTTTTTTTTTTTTTTTTTTTTTTTTTTTTTTTTTACGTATCCATTCATCAGGATGACTGGAAATGTCATGTAAATTCATTGGTCATAAAAAGTGTAAAGCCAGAAATGCATTCAGCTCTTAAAATTCCTGGAATCACGAATTACCACACCTGCCAATGGCAGATGACTTAAGAAAATTGATCAGCTATACATAATATAGATTAATCTTTATTAAAGTTATTCAGTTAAGAGCAATGAGTGATTGTTCTTTGTCTTTTGTTGTTTGATTAACATTAAAATCACAGACAGCAGCCGGAATATTACGCTGCTGTCGCTTTAAGAGCTAATGCACAGATCCAATATACTGTTACATATGCATTTTATTTATCAACTGTTTACATTCATTTAAGACATAACTGACTATCTTTACAAGAATAGTTGCCAAGACGGGCATTTTTACATAATTTTGTTTGAATATGTTCAGATGTTTGTCACAGAAAATAATAGTTTATTGATTTCTCTTTCACGTCTTCTTGAGCTTGAATATTTCAGTTGGCAAGGCTTGAACTTTCATGAACATCAACTGTCCCATGCGTCGTTTACGTTTGTTCATGTTCTCACAATTTTGCATTGTTAGAATTCATAAAAATGTTACCAGCCAATTGGCAAAGTTTCATATACTTGCCAACACAGATTTTTACTTGCATTAGGCGCTTGGCGAGGGTTAATTTTAGGCCCTGTTTATAATTATTTTATTTTAATATTTTAAAATACTACTACAGTAGTTTCTGTAAATAAAAAATGTTTGAAAACAAGAAATTACAGCATAAATATCGTAGCCTACATGGGGGCCTTTGAATATTGCCTTGGACAATGTTGATATCCTCTGCTGCAACTTATCATTAAGATTGTAAAGATGAATGAAATATGTTTTATTTACCTATGTCCTGCAGCTCTTTTTCATGTTTTTCTAAGATTTCTGACAGAGCTTTAACATGGGCTGCTTGCTGTTTCTCTTTTTCTGTTTGCAGGACCTGTAATGGAAAATGAACTTTATAAGTTTAAAGGGATAGTTCACTCTTGTCATCATTTACACACCCTTGTTCCAAATGAGTTTGAAACAAAGTCAACCTGTATGAGTTTGGAACAACTTGAGGGTGAGTAAGTAATGACAAAATTTCAATTTTGGGGTCCCTTTAATATGCCATTTATGTTATGAAATAGAAATAGAATTGTGTGTCTCCTAACACTGACCTCTTTCTCAGCATTTAGTGAACTGATCTGTTGGTGACATTTTTCAATGAGTTCATTGATCTTTTCCTTGTAGGTCATGTCCTTGAGGCTGAGCTGGTGCTTGATATCCTCCTGGAGCTCATCCACTGTTGTGTTCAGATCCAAAATCATTTTATTCTGCAAGATGGTTCAGATGAGAAAAGGCTGTAGTTGCTCTTGTGGTTTACAGCAGGACAGTTTATTGTTCATTTTGCCATTTAGCTTCATCATATAAATGACATTACAAAATATTTCCTAAACTTTCTCTTAAATGCCCTGTTTTATGCAACATTGAGATCACAATTACTGATTTGAAGACTTAAAAATCTGAGCTTAATGTTATTTTTATTTTAGCATAACAATCAAGGCTACTTTACATAAACTACGTATTACAGATTTTGCTGATTTTTTGCAAAAAATACAAATGACCAACACACAGGGAAAATATTTCCTCAGATTACCTTTTCTTCAAGGTCTGATTTAGTGACGAGGATCTCTTCTGCATATACTAATTCCTTCTCTCTTTTCAACCCTTGTCCTTCTTTGTCAATGATTTTCCATATGAAAAGACAACCGTCTTCTGAGACTGTTAGGAGGAGCTGGTCATCAAAAGTGATAACCATCTATAGACAGAAAATAAAAGCATTAATGAAAAACATGCTTGACTTCTGACTAGGAGCTCAAAGAAAACTTAATTCCAATTAATTTTAGCAGTGCAAACCTTGGTGACAGGGCCAGCATGGGCTTGGTACTCTAGCCAGGCATTCTGGATGGGCAGAGGGTATTTGATGGCCCTCACAGCCCCAGTGGAGGTTCCAATGAAGAGCCCTCGTCCTGAATGAGACATAGCAACAGTGGTGTAAACCACATCACCTGAAGGCACTTCCCTAAGGATCTGCAGCAAAAATATAAACACACAGTATTTTATTGAGGGATCATTGATGGTTTTCGTTTTATCCAAAAGATGCTGCACCACAATTGTTCAAAAGAAATGCGACAACCATTTGATTCTACTGATGTCAAAAATGGTGCAACACGCTGTGAGGTGAAAATTTTAACCAAGCTTAAAATGTTCTTCAGCATTTTAAGCTTGGTTCTGTATGCATAAAGCACTAGAGTGTTCCCCTATTGATTCAACAGTAAAGGTCTTTCAGTTGGACAGCTAGCAGAGTAGAAAGCTGTCTCGCCGGTTGCCCCTTCAACAAAGTATGTTGGATGGTGCATATGTGGTTATGTCAACACTCTCCCGTGATGGTCTGTGAGATGAGACGTTTGTCAGAGCAGAAGGGAGTCTAAACACTGTAGGGTGTCCCAGTTTCCACCTTTGCCCATTCCAGTATGAAGCTGGAAGATATTTCCCTGGCACACTTCCTGGAAGTACCTTTTCTCTCTTATTTAGGAGTATTTAGGGTATGGCACCTATGAGATGAGGTGGGCACCAGAGTGATCCACTCTCTCACATTCACATTTTGGTGGAGAGTGCACAGGCAATCATTCTTAGGTAACACCCCTGGCAAATCAGCAAACAAGGTAGGAAGATTTTATTAATTCAAGAGTTTTATTTGTCACATACACAGTTATATACAGAATATACAACCGGCAGTGAAATGTAAAACAACCGGCAGTGAAATGTAAGGTTAGGTTAGGGCTGTCTGAATGGAAGAAATTGGAAAAGTAGAGCGAGTGAGCTTCACTCCGATGATGATGAGTGAGGATTAATTATACTAAAGTTTAATAGTATAAGAAGTCGCTGATAGCGTCGTTACGGTTAATGGCTCAAGCGGGGGCCCCGATGGGCATTGGTGTAGCACCACCCCTACAGGAGTACGTCCCTGGATCGAAGGTCCAGTAGGTACCGCAAACCTGCTCCATCTCTTTCATCTCAGATAGGGGTACCCCGATTTTAGAGAATCAGGCAGTTAGGGATTAAGTTATTAGTTAAACAAAATAAAAATAGATACAGGGTTGTTTGCCAGGGATACATTTGGAACGATCCAGAGTAAAATAAAAACTGTGACCCAAAATTGGCAAGGACTAGTATATGTTTTTAAAGTGTACTTTTCAGTTTCATCACGCAGAAGCCAAAGCTGTGTTGTTCAAAGACTGCTGCCTCCTCTTGCTGTTATAATTTGGATTTAAATTACTGCATTACGGTAAATCTACATCTGAATCAAGTTCTGTAATACAGTGGATAAAAGTGGTTTTGAGATTTCAAATGAGTCTTTTGAGACTGCATTCATGTACCCACCTGACAGTCTTCTATTTCCTTCAGAGTGCAGTCTGTCCCGACAGCAAAGAATGTCTTTGAGTCAGGGGAGATGGTGACCCCTGTGTAGCTGCAGGTCTTGAGCACACTGTCAGACTCTCGGGTACCACTGAGAGTATTCCACTCATACACGGCCCCGTCCATACCACATGACACGAGACAACTGTCATCTGCACTGAATGCTACGGCTCGCACCTAAGGCACAATAATATGGACTGTAACACTGTTTAAAGAGCCATGTTTTAGTAAGCTGTGGATTTCCTCCTTCAAAATATCATATTCCACAAGAAATACACATATGTTTGGAACAACATGAGGGTTAGTAACTGATGACAGAATTTTCATTTTAGGTGAACTATTACTTTTAAATTTCAGAAAACATACTTTTTCATTGTGTCCCTTCAGATTTAGGACGTCCTCAAATGTGGTAGTGGAGTAGATGTTGATCACATTTCCATTGACAGCAGCAAACAAGTGGCCCCCATTGCTGAACACACACTTGGAACAAATGTATGGGAAATTAGCCACCACAGTCAATCAACAAGATGTGATGAATGAGACTTTCTACGAACAAACTTACTTTCTATACATGAATGAAGAGATAATAGCAAATTTTAATGGATTTGCAGAGACGCACCTCTCGGCAACTGCGTACAGTGAACTCCTTCAAAGTCCTGATGTCATCGATGAGCAGAGTCATGAAACGGAGTTTGTCTGAGAATCCCACCAGGATGAAGAGTCCAGTGGGGTGAAGAGCTATGCTGTAGGCTTCCTCCTGGAACTCCTTATAAATCTCTAAATCACTGGACAACACACACTCACTCTATTGGACATATCCAACAGTATCCCTAATAAAGACCTGTCAGCTTAGACCTGATGGAATTTAATAGCTAAGTAAATAAATATGTTAAGTAATAAATATCCACCAGAAATTAGATTTGATGGTATGTGACTAATAGAAAGTTAATTTTTTTAAATGTATTTAAGTATATAAGAAATATATAAAGAAAAAATCTTACCCAAACATTGTAGTGTGTATTTATTTATTTTATTCATAGCCCTTAATTTTATCAGTAAGTAAAAACTAAATATTTTTTCTATATAACTATACTATATTTTATATATCTATATATTTCTATGTATGTTTTATAATAAATAAAAACTTATTGGTGATGTTGATCTGTTTTTAGAAATCTAATATTTTAATGATTTGTTAGAGACAATATAAAAGCATTTATTTATAAATAATGTTGTATTTATAATACAATATCTTTATTATATCTTTTCTCAAACAGTATAATTTAATCTTTATAGAATTTAAAGGAATGTACAGCTGATTTTATATTTTAGTAAGGGGTCCTCACAAGCGTGTATCTTATTTGGGGTCAAAACCTGTGAAAACCCTCTAAAATTGCATGATTAATAGATTTGGTCAGCAATGTTTATGGAAATTTGTGGTAAGATTTACTAAGACACAATTTATACATTCATAGATGTGGTTATTTTCGCAAAGTGACCATTATCAATCATCATATTTTTATATGATAAATATGATAAAACTATGATAAATTGCTCTTAAAGACTCTTACAAGAGCATAAAGAGCCAAAATGAAAACACTGTCTCTTTAAACAAAACTATGAGACAAATAATGCTTTTAAAGTTCACTGAGAGAGATAATAAAGCAAAAGGACCTTGTCTCTTTAACAAAGCTAAACATACTTGGTCTCAAAGTTCCAGATGCGCACTGAACGGTCCAGAGAACAGGTGGCAATAAGCGGTTTGCGGATACAGGTGGACAAACCGGTGATGATGCTGGAATGGAACGACTGAGACAGGTACTCAAAATGAGCACGATCACCTGATGATGAAACAATGGGAAAAAGAGCTGAATTAGTCATGACTAGTATAATGAATAAATACAGAACTGTAAAACATCTCTTGGTTACACTTTATTTTAAGGTCAATTAAAATATGAATTGTTACAGTGTAATTATATATTTAAGTACTGAGTAATATTAATTAAATACATGTACTTACTATAGGGTTAGAGTAGGATTAGGGTTTTGGGTTAAGGTTATTGCATGTAATTAGGCATAATTTACTTTTATTACTATGGTAAGTACATATGTAACAAGGACACTGTAAAATAAAGTGTTACCCATCACTTTTAATACACTTAGATCTACTGCTATTACGGGATAATGTAAGATTTTGGTTTAGCTTCTCACAATAGCTCTCACGGTTATAATAAGTGCAAAAATTGATTGTTTGCTAATTTTACAAAACTACAGTAAAGATGGGAAAGGCAGACCAGTTTTATTATTGTGAACCAAAACTATTAAAAATATAATAAAATATTAAATAAAATATGAATATTAGCTGAAAAACAGATATTTACTTTTCAAAACTATATGAACATTTGAAATGTTACCTTGACAACTAACTGAAATACATTTAATTTAAAGCACTAAAAACTAAAACTGAACCAAAACTAAAACTGGAATAACAATAAATCAACTTAAATAGTAATATTTAAAAAAATGATAAAATCACATACCAAAATTACAAAAGATAAAATAACAAATCTGAATGAAAATTGAAAATATATTAATAAATAAAAATATAATAGTACAGAGCCTACAATTCGTTTAGGAAAATGAGGGGAATACCCCCTTAAATTAAGCCAAACTATGTCTTTCTCAACTGTTTATGTTCACTTAAGATACAACCAACTGTGTTTATGAGGATACTTGTATTTGACAGCTTTAGCGCCATAAGCCACAAAAAAGAACTCAGCGAGCTTTTTGTGCACACAGAAAATCATCTCTTTAAAGGGATAGTTCACCAAAAATGAAAATTACCCCGTGATTTACTCACCCTCAAGACATTCTAGGTGTATATGGCATTCTTCTGAGACGAATACAGTCGGAGTTATATTAAACAAGTCCTGGCTAATCCAAGCTTCATAATGGCAGTGAATGGCTGCCCAAAATTCTAAGCCCAAAAAAGGGTATCCATCCATTATAAAAGTATTCCACACTATCCCTTTAAGAGAGTGCAAGCGTAGGCTACTGAGTGGTTTAAAATCACTTGAACGTTTAAATCGGCAGAACTCGCAATGATGTGGAAATGATAAACTTTAGTGACAATGCAATTGGGCAAGTGACGATTCTGCCAACTGTCCTGAAACGCCAGCGAAAGCCTTGTATTGCTTGTAGTGCAGATGAGATGTTGTGATGTGAAGCTGTTTGCGCATTTGAAAGAGAGAGAGAGACACTTTACTGCTGAATCACTCACTCTGTGTGTGAAGTTACGTTTTACAGAAAGTTTTCAAATGACTAATTTGATTTTATAATCTGTGTGGATTCAACCTACATGCCATAGTGCACACATTTCTACATTATAAGCATGAAACCAGCGGGAATGAGTAAATTATGCGCAATACCTGCAATCTCACACTGATAGTATATAAATAATATTATAATAACAGTGAGACAAATGTCACCTTTTCTAACTCAACTACGGAGAGATGGATGCTGTAGAGCTGCCCACGGTCTGTAGAGGCGGCCAGGGTCTCTTCTGAGGGACTGATGCACAGAGTGCTGATTTCCTGCTGCTCTGCAGAACTGGGATCATTACTGAACGCTTCTGGAGGAATCTGAGACGACAACATGGATCAACCATACTTTCTGATGCTAAAACCGACACACTACCATGAAGATTTGGATGAGAAAATGTCAAGGCACCTTTATGTTTTTGATCTTCTTGTACTGGTCCTCCTCCTCTATTTTCTCAAACAAACACACAGTTCCAGGACCAGCAGAGCAAAGGAATCCACTAGAATAACCTACAATGGCCGTCACCCTCGGCAGGGCGGAGCAGGGCTCATTTGAGACCTGCTTTTCTGAATGACTGCAAGATAAAGTCATGAATAGACAACATACAAAAAGTAATCCACATTCATTGCATATTATACAGTGCATCCGGAAAGTATTCACAATGCTTCACTTTTTCCACGTTTTGTTATGTTACAGCCTTATTCCACAATGGATTCTACAAAAAAATTCCCCATAATGACAACGTTAAAGAAGTTTGTTTGAAATCATTGCAAATTTATTAAAAATATTCACAGCCTTTGCCATGACACTCAAAATGGAGCTCAGGTTCATCCTGTTTCCACTGATCATTCGTGAGATGTTTCTACAACTTGACTGGAGTCCACCTGTGGTAAATTCAGTTGATTGGACATGATTTGGAAAGGCACACATCTGTCTATATAAGGCCCCACAGTTAACAATGCATGTCAGAGCACAAACCAAGCCATGAAGTCCAAGGAATTGACTGTAGACCTCCGAGACAGGATTGTATCGAGGCACAGATCTGGGGAAGGGTACAGAATCATTTCTGCAGCATTGAAGGTCTCAATGAGCAGAGTGGCCTCCATCATCAGTAAATGGAAGAAGTTTGGAACCACCAGGACTCTTCCTAGAGCAGGCCACCCGGCCAAACTGAGTGATCCGGGGAGAGGGGCCTTAGTCAGGGTGGTGACCAAGAACCCGATGGTCAATCTGACAGAGCTCCAGCGTTTCTCTGTGGAGAGAGGAGAACCTTCCAGAAGAACAACCATCTCTGCAGCACTCCACCAATCAGGCCTGTATGGTAGCGTGGCCAGACGGAAGCCACTCCTCAGTAAAAGGCACATCACAGCTGCCTGGAGTTTGCCAAAAGGCACCTGAAGGACTCTCAGACCATGAGAAACAAAATTCTCTGGTCTGATGAAACAAAGATTGAACTCTTTGGCCTGAATGGCAAGCGTCATATCTGGTGGAAACCAGGCACCGCTCATCACCTGGCCAATACCATCCCTACAGTGAAGCATGGTGGTGCCAGCATCATGCTCAAAAAATGTCCTGGTGGTTGTAGATCATAATTAAATGAACCGGAAAGTTAAAACACTGATAATAATCGAAATAAAGCAATTATTAGACACTTTTATGTGCCAGGGAGTGATTTTTATATAACTTTATATAATTTTATATATTTTGACTGCTTTCTTTGTAAAAGAAAAATGTTTTTGAAACATTTCAAATATTTCATACGTTTCTAATGCCTTTTATGTATAGATTTTGTTTTCAAACATAACATAAATATTTCATAAAAATACTATTTATAGCATGTTTAAAATAGCCACTGAAATACCACTGAACTGAATGATTTTCTTGTACATTATTAAGGTGTAAATTTGTGAAGTGATGCAAAAACTATGAAAATATTTCATTTAATGTATGATACATAAAATGCTAGCTATGAAATTAGCCTTAGCAAGACTAAGTAGCTATTTTATTAAAGAAGTGTTAGAAACACTATTTTCATAACTGTCATTTTCACCACCAAACTTTTTTTTTTTAAGTAATTACACAATAAATAATTTGAAGCTTCTGAACTATTCAGTACATTTCTGAGAAATTTCTAAAATAATCTTATATGAAATTTATAAGAACATATAATATGAAAAGTACCTCCAGTATTATGACTCTGAAATATTTTTGAACAAAATATATTCATTTTATTTGCACACACGTTTATTTTTTCATGCTGCAGTTGTTCATCAATAAATGGCAGCATAGTGAAATGTGGACTATTTTTAAATAGTAAAAATACTTTTAAAAGATCTGAAAAAAATAGATAATGTGTTTTTGTATTTGTGTATTTATTTTAATGCACTATTTCGGGTTAAAAATCACCCTGAATGTGTCATAAGGTTTAAGAAAACATGAACTAAATGACAGATTTCTCCTGTAATTGTGAGCAGATAAATTAGATAAATGATCAAGGGTTTTAAGAAAAGAGAAGTGCCCTAGTACGTCTCCCTCTATGACACTGCTGATGTCATCAGAAGTTCATTCCACTCACCTCTTAACCTTCTGCACAGACGCCACATTCATTTCCCAACGTAGGCGACTTGATTCAAACATCATCAGCTGACCTGTCTCTGTTCCAGCAATCACCTTCTCTGTGGATATCCAGGTGTGGCATAGGAAGTTCTGGACGTCTGTTTTAAATGTGCTGGACTGTTTCAGGGTTTCTCCAGCGTAGCGGAAGATCTTGAACACCCCGTTGCCGCACACACAGATCTGTGTGTTGTCCTGAGGGTTGAAGCTGACCTGTGAATGGGAATGGATAGATTGTGTTAGGACAGCTTGATCATTGCAGTAATTCTGACCTGTCATCAAAATGACTTTTAATGATCAAATTACAGTTAAATAATTCAGCATTACGGTAATGAGAATACAAAGAATAGGATCTATTTTCTGCATATACTAGCAAAGGGTGGTGTGCTTAAACATTATAATAATTTGTTATATTTTGATGTACAAACCAGTATACACACGTTACAGCAACATGCATTCATTTGATCGAAATCTTGATTTCCTATCAGTGTTATTTTAGTACTTTTTAAACACTATTATAGTTTTTATTAATATTTTAAATGCACTTCTATGTTTATTTTTCCATTTTTATTTTAAATGTATTCTGTTTTAGTAATTTTGTTATGCTTTAAAAAATACTATTTATTTTTCATTTCAGTTTTAGTTTATTTATTTCCAGTTAGTAATTTAAGTGCTTCAACTTAGCATTTAGTTACATTTTTTCATCTATCAATATGATTTATAATATCTATATTATTTGAGTTTCAAAAAGGGGTTTTAATATTTTTAGTTAATGCCGATAACCCTGTTTCTCATTTACCTTGTGATAAGATTTAAAAATCATAATTCATGTTAATATAATATTTAATAATATCTTGATGACCAGTGTCCAGTTAACGCAAACCCATCAATAACATATGTGGGTCATATTTCTTCCCAGAAAATCTAAAGAAAAGAATAATAAATTATATTTTGCTTAAAGAACATGAACAATATATTTAGGACCATATTATCTTTTTATTTTTTTATTGTTCATTAAAATGAACCATTATTTCCTCACATTTCTCCTTATTGTAATGCAAAAAATTAAATACTTTAAATAGCAATGATAACTAACAGTATTTTTTCATCTATGGTGATTTAGAAAAATTTATTTAGAAAATAAATAGTTTTAGTATTAAAAACATTATATATTAATTATATTATATACAAATTATATGTTATTATTACAAATGACAAAATTATGAATTACACAAACAAATGCCCTTTGAAGTAAAATGCTCAGCATTACGGTAATGAGAATTTTAGTTGTTTGGTGCTTAGGGATGAGGGTTTTGCATTAAAATAATGCCACAGTGTCAAAAAATCGTAATGGTCCTAAAAATACACTTCATCTTCTTCATGAAAAAGAATGCTTCTCATTTGATTCAGAGGTGAAATATGATCGGTTGAAGTCACCTGTCTGTCATTTGTGTTTACCTGGTTTATGGGGCCACTGTTGCTCGTCTTAACAGTGGCCATCACCTTATTCTTTTCCCACATCCAGAGGAAGAGAGTCCAGTCTGGCCCTCCTGCCTGACCGATCAGATACTTTGAATCAGGAGAAAAGGCCAAGCAGACAAACTCATCCACTGGGATCTCTCCTCCAGTCAACACCTTCCTCTTCCTGTTCTGCTCGTGCTGTAGATCAAACACAGTGATGGTGGCTTTCTCTCCACATTCCGACACAGCCAGATAACGCCTGTTTGTGCTGATGGCCAAAGCCTTCATGCCCCGACTTCTCTCTGTACCTGTGCCGACATAGACATAGAGTTAAAGACAGGGGTCCGATGGATCGTTCTCACAAAACATGTCCAGGTCAAATTTAATACTAAAATTAAAATTAAAATCTAATTATTTTACAATCACTATTTTCATGACAGTTATAGACACTATAGCCTATAACAATTTTATATATTTTGTTTTATTTTTATTCTAAACATTATAAATTAAAATAGTAGATTACATTTACCATAATGTATACATTAACATTAATATTTAACAATAAAAAAATAACATTTTATTTTGTTCACATTATAAAATACTTATTTCTTTACATTGATTTTTTTATTGATTTTTGATTTTTTTATTGAGGTTAGTAATTTTAGTGCTTCAACTTAGCATTTCTAATTTTCATTTTCATTATTTTTTCATCTAATATTTACATGATTTACAATATCTATTTTCAGCTTCAAAAAAGGGGTTTTAATATGTTTAGTTAATGCCGATAACCCTGTTTCTCATATACCATGTGATAAGATTTAGAAATCATAATTCATTTTAATATAATATATCCCATTACAGTATATGAAATGTGCAATAAAACTTTGGAGTAAGTTAGCGTTAATTACCTGGAATAAACTTCTGGCATTTCTGACTGATGTTGTAGCGCACACAGTTGTTTCCGCACGGAAATATGATGGTTTGCTCATCAAAATACAACAGATTATTCCTCACTCCTGTCCGCAATCCAAATATATAACGAGACTGTGGCACTACTGTGGCCATTTGACAAAATTATTAGCTAACGTTAACCGTTTGTAGAAAAGTAAGATTAAAGCGCGTTGTCTAGTTTGTTTGCCGTGCATTTGTTTGACGCTGCAGTGTTGATTAGTTACTAGGGTAACAGCAAGCTAGAGGAGAGAGGTCTGTCACGCTCGTTACACCGCCCACAAACTGTTTTCCAAAACCTTAACGGCCAAATGAAGAAAAAAAAAATTATATTATTGGTACAGTAAAATGCACAGATGCAAATATGTAGTGGGATTTAAATAAATAATAATAATAAAATATTTTTAACCAATCTACTTAATCTGCAGTAGGAATGAGTTTGCAATGTTTTAAGATGATCAAAACGCAGCTGCAATTATTAAGACCACGTGATGGCGCCCATACAAAGCAGGACCAGCAGGACACACGATCACCCCGTCATGACAAGTTATCAAAATAATTTTAGTTTATTAGTTAATTAAAGCTTTAAAATATTTACACAATTACATTTTTTTTTATTATTATTATTTTACACAAGAATTAAGTGAAATATGTTGCTAAATATTTGATGTGTTAATAAACCATGTGTTTTTATAATTTCTAATCAAGATACAGGACGATTTTTTGATAAAACATCGATGGCCCACGAAAACAATAATTTTCTGCAGTGCATCCCAAAATGTTTATTGCAAAAAACGCATTAAATGCGCATTAAAAACGCATTATTATTAAAAGAATCGAGCAACTGCGCATATAAGCAACTGTCAATATGGCTTTATTTTGTGACAAATTAAAATGCTTACACCCCACACGCATTTTATACATTTATTATAATGCCATGCTTAAAATTATAAATATTATATTAAAAGAAGCATTTTGCTATTCATGATGGTTTTGCTGTAGACATTCCTGGCTTATTTTGCCTGAACACTGAATAACTCTTGGGCTTAAACGGTTATTATTTGATGACATATTTTAATATAAACTTATATATTACGCAGCTATGCCGTCAACATAAATCCGAAAAAGGCAATTCCCCAGCAGCGGAACCATTCTTTGTCGTTCTTTGTTTCCGTTAGGGTTTTATTTTTCTGCACACCACGAAAAGCATAGCTGTCCACACGTGAAGCTTTGGGATGCTGTAAAGTCTTCTGTTGCTGTATTTATTTGTCTCATTTCCCTTCTTTATTGCTTAATTATGGTAGAAATAGATGAGGACCCCCAGTTGGGGTTTGAATCTGACGAAGACGATGATGAATTATCAGACGGCGGGGTGAGAATATAGTGCATTTCACGTGTTGTGTTTAGCCAGAGCTGTTTTACATTAGAACACAAGTTCATGCTACAAATGACCAGCACAACCAATGTTGGATAAAAATGCAGAATACATTTGCGTAATTTAATACACATCTGTATCATCTAATTTTCTTTGTTCAGCTGCAAGAAGCTTTCGCCAAGGGTTTGCTTAAACCTGGATTGAATATTCGTCTGGATAAACCAAAGAAAGCCATCAACAATGTGGTGAGTTGACCAGAGCTATGTCTGTCTGTCTTAAGTAGATAAAGATGTGTGTATATTTATATATTCATACAGTATTATATTATGGTCAAGGCTGTGTAGTTTTAATTGTGGGTGTCAAAACATAAGTGCAATGCAATCATACAAATTCCTCAAAAGACTGATGTATCTCATTTGAAAGTTACATTTTAACAATTAAGTTGCTTTAGTCCAGTAAATCATCTTAAATATTGCTAACAAGGCAATTCTTGCTTAGTTTATAAAAATCATTAAATGTCACAGCAAAAAGATGACCTGAAGGTGGACGCTTTTAGAATGATACTAAAAGACATTTTTCTTGCTATAAAAAGTATAAACTGTCAATCAGCCGACAGCAGGCATGTAAAGCAAAGTTTTGATCGTCTTTCTTGATGATTTAAAGGTTTTAGAAGTTCATATATCAAATATGACACAGTATCATACACATTTATCGGCTTAATATGTGAACAATCTAATCCAACATCAATGTTCTTCATTCAGGAGGGTTTGAAGAAATGCCTTGCTGAGTTTAAGAAGACCCTGCCATGGGCTGAAAGGCTTGACCTCACCAACCAGCCAGCTGTTGACGTCATAGCAAAAGCAGAGGGCAAACCACAACAACCAGAAGGCGGTGAAGAAATCAATGCAGAGGATGACTTTCAGAGGGAGATGTATTTGTAAGTGTGACTTGGTCATGTAGAACAAGGATGCAGCTTGACTTATTTTGCATACGATGGTATATCTTATTTATCGATGTTCCCTATTTTGGAAATCACATACCTTTATGAGTACCACAGTTTTAATTCTTGACAGACAGTTTATTTTTTTTTTTTTTAAGAATTAGTTCACTTCAGAATTAAAATTTCCTAATAATTTACTCACCTCTATGTCATTCAGGATGTTTATGTCTTTCTTCAGTCGAAAAGAAATTAAGGTTTTTGAGGAATGTGTTCCAGGATTTTTCTCCATATCTTCAACAGGAACCAACGGGTTGAAGGTACAAATTGCATTTTCAATGTGGCTTCAAAGGTCTCTAAACAGTATACACATTATTTTTAGAAAATGTCCGATCATTTTGTAACCACAAATGCTCCTCTTGCACAAGCTCTGCAATGCACCACGCATTGTCATCACTTGGAAAGGTCACACATGACGTAGGTGGAAGCACCGACCCAGTGTTTACAAAGCGAGCGTGCAAAGACTAAGTCAAACGGCTTTTACAAAAAAGGTAAAACAACGATGTCGGATGGTTTTGAAGTTGGGAGAGAAAATGAGATGGAGTTTTTCGCCCTACCCGCCTACGTGACCTTTCCAACGTGATTATGTAATGTGAAATTTAATGTAAAGTCGTGGACACCCATTGCAGAGCTAGTGTAAGACAAGCATTTGTGGTTTAAAAAGTGTAAATACATTTTTAGTTTTTAGAAAATTACCAATTGTTTTGCTAGATGAGACCCTTATTCCTCGGCTGGGATCATCTAGAGCCCTTTTGAAGCTGCAATTTGGACCTTCACAGCAGTTGGTACTCGAAGTCCACTATATGGAGAAAAATCCTGGAATGTTTTCCTCAATTTTATTCCAATTAAAGAAAAAAAGACATGAACATCTTGGATGATGTGGGGGTGAGTAAATTATCAGGTAATTTTAATTCTGAAGTGAACTAATCTTTCAATGGCAGATACTTATATCTAGAAAGCTGTATGGCTAATAGCTGAAATAATGCTGTATTCATGTCATTATAATGATGGCAACCAGCATTTTACACTATTTATAACATTTGGAAATAGAGCTACATGATTAATTGTTTAAAGATTGCGATCTCGATTTAAACACCCACATGATTTCATTCCTAAATTGGCAACGATTCTCCTGTGTCTATTAAACCTTTGACAAAATCACGCTGGAACATTTAAATCTCCGTTGCAGCTGACTCCGAGAGAGCAGTTTCCTTTTAGAAGTATGAAACTGCTTCACAAACAGTCTTTTCATCCACACAGTATCATTATTTCTGTTTTAGAAATGTTAATATTAGCTACAGAAGTACTGGGATAAAACTTAATGGTTCAGTTCAGTAAAAAAAAAAAAAAAAAATGTCTATGGAAGTGATCAAAATCACTTTTTGAAAGTAATGTATTGTAACCCATACTCATATTTTGTCCTTTGCATTTAACCCATCCAAGTTAGTGCACTCACATTAGGAGTGGTGAGAACACACACACACACTGTGGTGCCTGAGGAGCGATTGGGGGTTTGGTGCCTTGCTCATCTGAGAGATTTCTGTCCCTCCATTGACACTCTATGCATCTACCACTTTGATGCTTCAAAACGTTCAAAAAGAGATCATAAAACTCACTATATGAATTCAGTGGCTTAGTCCAAATTTTCTCAAGGGACACGATCGCTTTAGATGGTGAACAGAACGGATTTTAACTTTTGAAAAATGAACTTTTTTGTCATTAATTCCTCACCCTCATGTAAGAACCCGTAAGACCTTCATTTATCTTCAGAACACAAATGATGAAATCCGAGAGCTCTCTGACCCCTCCATAGACAGCTATTTAATTAACACTTTCAAGGCCCCGAAAGGTAGTAAAAACATTGCTAAAATAGTCCATGTGCCTCCAGTGGTTCAACCTTAATGTTACAAAGCGGCAAGAATACTTTTTGTGCGCAAAAATAACGACTTTATTCAACAATTTTATTCTTGCCTGTGCCAGTCTCCTACAAAGTTTACATTGTAAAAACTAGAGTTGTTTTCCGATACTATATCACCGATACCACAACAAATTCTGGCATCGGTATCGGCGAGTACTTGAACCCATGTACCGTTCCGATACCATTTTCTTAAACAAGACCTAGTTATTATGACCGCTATCTTTGCCTAACCGCTGTACGGTTCTTCTTCCCTGCTCAGAATGCATTGCAAACACAGGAAGTTGTGCTGTGCTGCCAAAAGCAACCACTGTTTAGAGCAGCGAAGAAGAAATGAAACGTGTTAGCAGTATGCCCGCTGTTTAGCAGTATTTCAGACTGGACCAATCAGCCAGTAAAATGGCAATTGTCACAAGTACGGGTACTTTGGTACCAAGTCGTTACTGAAATTTGAAAAAAAAATTACCAGCATTTCTGTAGTACCGACTCCCGAGTATATTCAGTACAAGCAGCTGCGTTCAGTTGCTTTCGTGTTTATCTAAGCTGTTATATTCAGACTGTAGCCGAAAATAAATTATATTATATGTAATATAATTTTTATACATATATATATATATATGATACATACATACATACATGCATACATACTAGTGTCTGAATATTAAACTGCAAAACACTATTTAAATATTACTCCTGCATGTTCTGCCTCTCTGTGTGGATGCGCAGGCACGCGTGACGCTCGCTGTCTTTGTAGTCTCTTCCGTGTGTCACTATATGAGGACACGAACGCATAACCCGTCCCTTCATGAGAATTTCATTTGAATTTCAAAGTTTCATTTGAGAAAACGGTCATATCATGAACACAGACACTCAAAGGTCTTCACGGAAGCCCGTCAAAATAAAAGTTCGGTTTAACGTGAAGAAATTGACAGAATATATTAGGCTACTGTTGTACAGTAGATTTAGCTACGTCTCTATTTAATAATAATACATCTCTACTAATAATAATAATAATTATGCCTAGATGGTTGCTTATTTTTCACTTGTTTTGTTGTAAAGAGATTTTTTTTTCTGATTAATATAATTTTTTATATCCCTAAATTTATTTGTTGCACTGTTTTTTTATACAGTTATATTGTAAAACTAATACCCTTTTCAGTTTGGGGTGTTAGATTTGTGGCTGCATTTGAAGTTCTTTTTCGCTTAAGAAAAATAAGTAATATTGCTGTCAAATGCATGTCAGATAATACAGTAGTTCACTGTATGCATTTGTTCATGTTTTATTAAGGGATAAGTCTGAAACACACCATAAAATAATTCTAGCAATTCATACAGGGCTAGTAGTAGATACAGATACACACCCAGGTATCGGATCAGTACTCGGTATCGGAACATCTCTAGTAAAAACGTCAATGTCATCACACGCATTCCTCGTGATGTGTACGTGAACGGCACTGGCTGCCGTAGAACCCTGAAAGCTCAACACTATTTACATCGGAATCTGCGTAGGACACGGGCACAGGCTAGTAAAAGTATTCTTGATAAAATTAAGGTTGAACCTCTGGAGTCACATGGACTGTTTTAGCTATGTTTTTACTACCTTTCTGGACCTTGAAAGTGTTAATTAAATAGCTGTCTATGTGGGGTCAGAGAGCTGACCCTTTACCTGTTAACTGTTGTGTTACAGCTACCGACAGGCCCAAGCAACTGTTTTATTGGCGCTGCCAAAGCTGCACAAGTTCAAGATTCCTACAAAGCGACCTGAGGATTACTTTGCAGAGATGGCCAAGACCGATCAGCACATGCAGAAGGTAAGAACATGAGCACATAAAAATGTAAGCGAGTATAAATGTCAGCGTTATCATATACGTGTAAAGAAGTCTCATGAAAAACAAAAACAAGAAACTATTATATTGTATCCGTTAACGTTACTCCTGATTGGAGGCTTCTGTAAATATTTAGTTTATATGTAGATTTAGGCTTTAGGCTTCAACTAAGTTTAATGGTGCAACGCAAAAATATTTAGTAGTGCATAAGTTGTAACTTAGTGCCCATTTACGTCAAATCTAGGCTAATTGTAACTAGGCTAATTGTCCCAGGATACTGCAGGTCTGGAAAGCTATCCGTTCCTTTATCGATACACGTAAAAAGCACCCCGGGGCATTATAGGGATTGGTTATGTTTAATCTATGTTTTGCTATGTACAGGTCTATTTCTTTTGAATTAAAGTGCACAGTGAACTCTGTTGTGTTCAAATTCATGCTGGCGTCAATCATTTCATATTCGCTCCTGTCTGTCCCTGCCTGCCAATATGGTGTTGTAAACAGAATGGGTCACATGATGTCTGGAGCTCTATATTCCCATTTTGTGCTTTTAAATTAGTTAAGTTAAATTCACAACTTTGGATGGAAACATAGCTATTGTTTCCACACAAATATTAAGTAGAGCATCTGTTTTCAACATTGATGATAAGAAATGTGAGCATCAAATCATCATATTAGAATGATTTCTGAAGGATCATGTGACACTGAAGACTGGAGTAATGATGCTGAAGATTCAGCTTTGACATCACAGGAATAAATTACATTTTAAAATGTATTACAATAGAAAACATGGGTAGATAAAAATGGAAACACGGGATTTAAATCTTCAGACAGAAGAATTCAAATTCATTGTCAATGTCAATTCAAAATCCAAATTTTCCAGGTTCTTGTTTTGTTTGTTTGTAACAGGTTAGGAAAATGCTGCTTTTTAAGCAAGCGGCGATGGAGAAGTCAGAAAAGGCCAAGAAGCTCAGAGAACAGAGGAAATATGGCAAAAAGGTCAGTTTTGAAACAGCTCCCAGATTCTCTTCAAATTATGTTTTTAGGGTTTGTTATTGGATGCTGGACAAACGTTTTTTTTTACATCTCTGGCTCTACAGGTTCAAACACAGGTGATTCAGAACAGGCAGAAACAGAAGAAAGCAATGCTGTCAGCTGTGAAGAAATATCAGAAAGGTACATTTTCATATGGGCACATCATCAGAGCGACATGTTTTCACTTTTATCGCATATCGTTACCAAGGTTATCTGAGCAAAGTTTTATACTCGTGGAGCAAATTTTCACTCAGTGTTTGTCTTCCAGGAATGACAGATAAACTGGACTTCCTGGAAGGAGATCAAGATCAGAGACCGAAAGGATCAGCAGCAAAAAAGCAAATAAACACAAAAGGGTACGCATTGACTATATTTGCTGTTTTTCAATATTGTGACTAATTCAGCTGTTCAAACTGTATATTGAGGTTCTTGAAGGGCTCCAAACTAACCTTTTTAATTCTTTTCATTTCAAGTTATGTGAAACACTTGAAAGTCTTTAAAAGTGTTTGAATTTCCCTCAATTAATAATGTAAAAACATTTGAGTATCTCTGCCACAAAACCATGGTTACAGTTAGCATTATTACATAAAATCCATTATTAATCCGAATATTGGTGATTTGTGTACTGGAAAACCTTCTATAACTTGTTTGTTCATGGCACAATGTTTCTCCTGGTTTCTCATATGCAAAAGAAATGGCAGCTTTTATCAGTTGGGCAACATGGTGTTGCCAGTCAGTGCAAACTATCAAAATGTAGTCAAGTCTGGAGCCATACATTTATTTATTTTAATAATAAATGTTTGTCCTGCTGTCTTTAGTCCTAATGCGAAGAAGAAATACAAGGATCAGAGGTTTGGCTTTGGGGGCAAGAAGAAGGGCACCAAATGGAACACCAAGGACAGCTATGATGACGTTTCAGGATTCAAGGCCAAAATGGCTCATGGGAAAGGTGGGAAAAGAAGCGGCAAAGGAGGCAAGACGAATGTAAGTGGGGTTTTTTTAGCCAAGTCTGTTAACCTAGATGCTTTTGAAAATTAAGTTTTGTCCACATCAGTATTTTCAAGCATTTCCCAAAAGTTTCTCATCCACACTGAAATGTTGGAAAATGTTAAAATGATCTAAAACATAATAGAAGTTCACTGAGATGATCCAAAGAGACCAGGGCCAGTTGCATAAGCTTAGCCACTATCTCTTATTGGTGCACTGTGTCAATTTTAGCGACATCTAGCGGTGAGGTTGCGAATTGCAACCAACCACTGCTCGCTCACTCCCTTTCGAAGCACAAAGAGAAGCTATACGATGGTCGACACAGGACAAAGATGTTGTCGTCTGAGACAGAAGAGAGTAGCTAGCACTCTGTAGAGCAGTTTGTCTGTTTAGGGTTACTGTTGAAACATGGCGGCACAAAATGGCGACTTCATTGTAAGAGGACCCGTGGTGTGTGTAGATAGAAATGCCTCATTCTAAGGAAATAAAAACATAACGGTTCAAAGGTCTTTATACACGACTGAAAATATAGTTATGTATACTATATTGCATTTCTGTCAATAGATACACACTGCACCTTTAAGAACTAGTCGGACCAATTAGCAGTTAAACAAGTCAATCAGTTTCTTTTCCCGATTCAAATTAGACCGATCTACCTTTTTATGTAACAGTTTAGAAAGTTATCTGCAGTCTTGAAGACAAAATTGAATGGCTAACTTTTAAGACTATTCTAAGCTGTTTATGCAACCGGCCACAGACAATACATTTCTCATGCTGTTCTTTTGGTACGATCATTTTATTGGCAAAATATCTCTGTTTACTGATGCGTCCAGGTTGCGCTCAAGCAGTATTCCATGTATGGTGTAAAACACAATTGTCCTCATGTTTTGTTGCAGGGCAGCAAATGTGTGTCAATTTGTCAGTCATCTTTGCAGGAATGTAATATGAAGATTGTACAAATTAATTATTTTTAGCAACACTATGCAAGTAAATAGCACATAGCAGGCACATACCGGTAGAAACATGGATATTCATTGATACAATGAGTAACACGACTAAACATGGATCGCCGTTTTCACAGTCTACGCTACAACATAAAAACTGCATTTTCAAATGTATCCACTTGGATGAGCGTCTTCAAAAAGTTATGGAAGCTTATTTCTGCCACGGAATAAAACAATTTAAAAGATAATTACAACTTCTCACTATTCTGACTTTTTTTTTTGCAAGTTACAAAGTCAGAATTGTGTGATTTATAGATGGGAAAAAAAGTCAGAATTGTGAGTTACAAAGTCATAATTGCATGATGTAAATTCACAATTGAGAAAAAAAAGAATAGTGACATTATATTCTTTCCTGTAGCTCAAACAATAAGAGCGTGGCGCCAGCAACGCCAAAGTCATGGGTTCGATTCCCAGGAAAGCAAGAACTGAAAAAATTTAGAAATGTGTACCTTGAATACAATGTAAGTCGCTTTGGATAAAAGCATCTGCCAAATGCATAAATGTAAATGTATATCATGCAATTTCTGAGACCTTTTTAATTTTTTTATTCTGTGGCGCAAACAAGCTTTCACAGTAAGCTCCTTTTTCGCAGGACAAAAACACGTCCCAGTGTGGATGGAAGACCAAAATGTAGAGGAAAAAGATGTTTTCAAATGTATCCAGATTTGTGTAGATACAGCCTTATTACTATTGTTTTGTTGTAACATTTTTAAAGACTCCACGTTTTCATCTTTTTTTTTTTTTTTTTTTATAGAAACGGCCAGGGAAGGAGACAAGGAGAAAGATGAAGGCACGCAAATGAGCTGTATCTTTCCATCAGTAGCTCTCACTGAAATGGATTGTGCCATTAAAAAGACTTTTTTTTTTTTTTTTTTTTTTTAAGCTCCTCTCATTCTTATCACTTGGGTGAAGTCAGGGCTCTGTTCTTTCCCCACCCTGACAAACACCTTTGAATTTTTTTTAAAGACTTCTCCATGTTGGCTGAGAGGTATTGTTTCCGAAGATTTTTTTAAATGTTTGTATTTAGCAGACTAATGACACCACAAATAAAACCCTTTGGGATGGTGCCACTGCACTTGGAAATCATTTATGATCACCATAACACAATTCTGATAAGTATACCATAGAGTTGCATTATTTTGCCTTGTAATGTTTTTTTTGTTTGTTTCATGTAAAGAGACAAGCAGTGACTATAAAACTAGTTTTCCCTAGATGTCTGGATCCAGCAAGCACGCAGTGCTGTACTAAATCAGTCAGCAAACAAAATCTCTTTTTGCAGTGATGTTTGTATTTGCAATGGGAATAAACATGCTGCTTTATCAGCTTAAATTGTGTAGACAAATTTGAATTTGGCACACACTGAATCGTAGTTTCACATTCAGCAATGCTCTGTGCCAGAGGAGCACATCAATATTCATGAGATTGTAATTAGTTTATCTGCCCACTGGTCCTGGTTGTAGTATTCTGACAGTGTCGTTCCTGTGCCGTCTGGGTTCAGATAAGCAAATGAAGTGAGATGTGCATCCTGGGAATCTTAATGTCTCTTTTCCAGAGTTACACAGGGCAAAAAGAGCTGCTTTGGTTGTGTTTTACAAAATCAGAAAGACTATAAATCGTCAGAATGGAACAGTTTATTGATTAAATACTCATCCAGATTTAGGATAAAATATTCTGAACATCACTACTACCTCAAAAAGCCTAAACAACAGGCCAAAATATATAAAAAATATCAAGCATAACTGCTTTTAACATTCAACTTTCCAGTGTAATCAGTTGGAATTAGAGCTGTCAGATTTAAAAACTGCAACAACAAATGAAGACTGTAGTGTAAAAAATGTCAAACTGTTGCCTTTACTGGAACAAAGACCGTTGGTTTCAGCTGTCTTCTAAAAAAATCATGAATACAACATAGTCGCAGTAATGAACTTGCACTGTAACTTGCTATTGAAAGTAGAAAGGAATATGGGCAAACTCCTGTTTTTGAAAAGGATGCATTGAATTGTGTTATACAAATGATGTGGTATCAGTCGAAGAGAAGCTGAAGGTTTTCAGGGTGTGTTCCTTGAGGAAAGACTTTCAACAGGTACAACAACCGTTTCCTGGTTACCGCCAACTTGGCTTTCTGTATCGAGCAAGCAGAATGGACAACTGTATGAATAATATGGAAAACTGAAGTTTTGACCTTTTTTGTCACTTTGGCACCAAATAAATTCTTCTGTATATAAAAGACACCTGAATATAAAAGAACATGTATTTTGAGTCTGTATAATATGTAGTGTAACATTCCTTTATCTAGCTGAACACACTTAATCTGATTCGATTATCATTGTATTTGAGTAAAAACAGATAAATAAAATGCATTTCAAATCAATGTACCTACCAAGACACTCGAGACCCAAGGTGTCAGTGTGCCATATTTGGCCACTGGCGGCTTCAATGGAAGAAAGTGAAGGTGCGTTGTTCATCTTTTTTTAGTCTATGGTTTGCTTTCGCATCCAAACACACAGCGTCTCCACAACATAACACTTCAATTCACTAAAACATTTTGTTTTCTCCCTATGCATATACATTATGCTAATATTGTGACTTCGATCAAGGTGTTTTAGGCAGGTCTGGAGCAGCGTTCTCTGTTAGAATAAATCCCTTTGTGAGAGACTATGACCTTTGTAACTTCAGATCGTATACATGCACAAACGTTACACACTAAATGGGCCCCTTTAAGTGGGAGTGTTTTTCTTTAATCTTTAATACCTGGGACACTTGCAGCTTGAGGAGGAACCTCAGATCTTCCTTGCTCTCCGTTCATGTAACACTGTGAATTTTGGGAACGTTCATCTCTCAGTCCTGGATATGAGAGGTACGGACTATACTGCGGAACATGGTTCTTCAGAAAACACAAGAACAGGACATACAGATTTAGTGTAAATACAACAGTTTCGGTGAGAAAAACTAGAATTGACCTAAACTTTAATGGGATGCTCATAAAAATTATCTTTCTCTTGATTTACACTCTTCCCAAATGTTTTCATAACCACTGAAAAATATAAAGGTTTATTCGGATGGTGCAGAAGATAATGGGGAATAAGAAATAAGACATAATTTCTCCCTTTTTCTTAGAAGTGAGAGCAGGCCAAAGTTTTATTGTGACAGTGTGAAGCCCCTTGATCAAAAGTTTGGGTGAAGAGATTAAAAAGTTATTTGTAAGTTTAACAATGAAAAAGAGCAAATCAATTATTACACTACGACTCAAAAGTTTGGTTGGTAATGCTTTTGAAAGAAGTCTCTTATGCTCACCAAGGCTATTTATTTGAACAAAAATACAGTAAAAACAGTAATATTGTGAAATATAATTACAATTTAAAATAACTTTTCTATTATAATCTGTTTTAAAATGTAATTTATTCAGCATCATTACTCAGTCTTCAGTGTGGAAGCTCGTTTCCGCACCGACTTAAAAAATAAAAAAGATAATTGCGACCTTTTATCTCGCAATTCTGATTTTTTTGTCACAAAAGTTATAAAGTCAGATATAAAGTCAGAATTGTGATACAAAGTCAGAATTGTGAGATATAAAGTCAGAATTGTGAGATATAAAGTCAGAATTGTGGTATAAAGTCAGAATTGTGAGATATAAAGTCAGAATTGTGAGATATAAAGTCAGAATTGAGGTATAAAGTCAGAATTGTGGTATAAAGTCAGAATTGTGAGATATAAAGTCAGAATTGAGGTATAAAGTCAGAATTGTGGTATAAAGTCAGAATTGTGAGATATAAAGTCAGAATTGAGGTATAAAGTCAGAATTGTGGTATAAAGTCAGAATTGTGATATAAAGTCAGAATTGAGGTATAAAGTCAGAATTGCGAGATATAAAGTCAGAATTGCGAGATATAAAGTCAGAATTGCGAGTTATAAAGTCAGAATGCGAGTTATAAAGTCAGAATTGTGAGATATAAAGTCAGAATTGTGATATAAAGTCAGAATTGAGGTATAAAGTCAGAATTGTGAGATATAAAGTCAGAATTGAGGTATAAAGTCAGAATTGTGTGATATAAAGTCAGAATTGTGAGATATAAAGTCAGAATTGAGGTATAAAGTCAGAATTGTGATATAAAGTCAGAATTGTGAGATATAAAGTCAGAATTGTGAGATATAAAGTCAGAATTGTGAGATATAAAGTCAGAATTGAGGTATAAAGTCAGAATTGTGAGATATAAAGTCAGAATTGTGATATAAAGTCAGAATTGAGGTATAAAGTCAGAATTGTGAGATATAAAGTCAGAATTGAGGTATAAAGTCAGAATTGTGTGATATAAAGTCAGAATTTGTGAGATATAAAGTCAGAATTGAGGTATAAAGTCAGAATTGTGAGATATAAAGTCAGAATTGTGAGATATAAAGTCAGAATTGTGTGATATAAAGTCAGAATTGAGAGATATAAAGTCAGAATTATGAGTTATAAAGTCAGAATTGTGATATAAAGTCAGAATTGTGAGATATAAAGTCAGAATTGTGAGATATAAAGTCAGAATTTGAGTTATAAAGTCAGAATTGAGGTATAAAGTCAGAATTGTGAGATATAAAGTCAGAATTGTGAGATATAAAGTCAGAATTGTGATATAAAGTCAGAATTGTGTGATATAAAGTCAGAATTGTGAGTTATAAAGTCAGAATTGCGAGATATAAAGTCAGAATTGTGAGTTATAAAGTCAGAATTGAGGTATAAAGTCAGAATTGTGAGATATAAAGTCAGAATTGTGAGATATAAAGTCAGAATTGTGATATAAAGTCAGAATTGAGGTATAAAGTCAGAATTGTGAGATATGAATTGTGAGATATAAAGTCAGAATTGTGAGATATAAAGTCAGAATTGAGGTATAAAGTCAGAATTGTGAGATATAAAGTCAGAATTGTGAGATATAAAGTCAGAATTGTGATATAAAGTCAGAATTGAGGTATAAAGTCAGAATTGTGAGATATGAATTGTGAGATATAAAGTCAGAATTGTGAGATATAAAGTCAGAATTGAGGTATAAAGTCAGAATTGTGAGATATAAAGTCAGAATTGTGAGATATAAAGTCAGAATTGTGATATATAAAGTCAGAATTGTGAGATATAAAGTCAGAATTGTGAGATATAAAGTCAGAATTGTGTGATATAAAGTCAGAATTGTGAGATATAAAGTCAGAATTGAGAGATATAAAGTCAGAATTTGAGTTATAAAGTCAGAATTGTGATATAAAGTCAGAATTGTGAGATATAAAGTCAGAATTGTGAGATATAAAGTCAGAATTGTGATATAAAGTCAGAATTGTGATATAAAGTCAGAATTGTGAGATATAAAGTCAGAATTGAGATATAAAGTCAGAATTATAAAGTCAGAATTGTGAGTTATAAAGTCAGAATTTGAGATATAAAGTCAGAATTGTGAGATATAAAGTCAGAATTGAGAGATATAAAGTCAGAATTGTGAGATATAAAGTCAGAATTGTGAGATATAAAGTCAGAATTGTGATATAAAGTCAGAATTGAGGTATAAAGTCAGAATTGTGATAAATCAAATTGTGAGATATATAAAGTCAGAATTGTGAGATATAAAGTCAGAATTGTGGTATAAAGTCAGAATTGAGGTATAAAGTCAGAATTGAGAGTTATAAAGTCAGAATTGTGAGATATAAAGTCAGAATTGTGAGTTATAAAGTCAGAATTGTGAGATATAAAGTCAGAATTGTGAGTTATAAAGTCAGAATTGTGAGATATAAAGTCAGAATTGAGATATAAAGTCAGAATTGTGATATAAAGTCAGAATTGTGAGATATAAAGTCAGAATTGAGATATAAAGTCAGAATTGAGATATAAAGTCAGAATTGTGAGATATAAAGTCAGAATTGTGAGATATAAAGTCAGAATTGAGAGATATAAAGTCAGAATATGAGAGATATAAAGTCAGAATTGTGAGATATAAAGTCAGAATTGTGAGATATAAAGTCAGAATTGTGAGATATAAAGTCAGAATTGAGAGATATAAAGTCAGAATTGAGAGATATAAAGTCAGAAGAATTGTGAGATATAAAGTCAGAATTGAGATATAAAGTCAGAATTGTGAGATATAAAGTCAGAATTGAGAGATAAAGTCAGAATTGTGAGATATAAAGTCAGAGATATTGTGAGATATAAAGTCAGAATTGTGAGATATAAAGTCAGAATTGTGATATAAAGTCAGAATTGTGAGATATAAAGTCAGAATTGTGAGATATAAAGTCAGAATTGTGATATAAAATCAGAATTGAGAGATATAAAGTCAGAATTGAGGTATAAAGTCAGAATTGTGATATAAAGTCAGAATTGTAGAGATATAAAGTCAGAATTGTGATATAAAGTCAGATTGTGAGATATAAAGTCAGAATTGTGAGATATATAAAGTCAGAATTGTGATATAAAGTCAGAATTGAGAGATATAAAGTCAGAATTGAGGTATAAAGTCAGAATTGTGATATAAAGTCAGAATTGTGAGATATAAAGTCAGAATTGAGGTATAAAGTCAGAATTGTGATATAAAGTCAGAATTGTGATATAAAATCAGAATTGTGATATAAAGTCAGAATTGTGAGATATAAAGTCAGAATTGAGTCAGTATAAAGTCAGAATTGTGGTATAAAGTCAGAATTGTGATATAAAGTCAGAATTGTGAGATATAAAGTCAGAATTGTGATATAAAGTCAGAATTGTGATATAAAGTCAGAATTGTGATATAAAGTCAGAATTGTGATATAAAGTCAGAATTGTGAGATATAAAGTCAGAATTGTGATATAAAGTCAGAATTGTGAGATATAAAGTCAGAATTGAGATATAAAGTCAGAATTCAGAGATATAAAGTCAGAATTGTGAGATATAAAGTCAGAATTGTGAGATATAAAGTCAGAATTGTGAGATATAAAGTCAGAATTGTGAGATATAAAGTCAGAATTGAGAGATATAAAGTCAGAATTGTGAGATATAAAGTCAGAATTGTGATATAAAGTCAGAATTGTGAGATATAAAGTCAGAATTGAGAGATATAAAGTCAGAATTGTGAGATATAAAGTCAGAATTGTGATATAAAGTCAGAATTGTGATATAAAGTCAGAATTGTGAGATATAAAGTCAGAATTGTGAGATATAAAGTCAGAATTGTGATATAAAGTCAGAATTGTGATATATAAAGTCAGAATTGTGAGATATAAAGTCAGAATTGTGAGATATAAAGTCAGAATTGTGAGATATAAAGTCAGAATTGTGAGATATAAAGTCAGAATTGTGAGATATAAAGTCAGAATTGTGAGGTATAAAGTCAGAATTGTGATTGTGATATAAAGTCAGAATTGTGATATAAAGTCAGAATTGTGATATAAAGTCAGAATTGTGAGATATAAAGTCAGAATTGTGAGATATAAAGTCAGAATTGTGAGATATAAAGTCAGAATTGTGAGATATAAAGTCAGAATTTGTGATATAAAGTCAGAATTGAGATATAAAGTCAGAATTGTGAGATATAAAGTCAGAATTGAGGATATAAAGTCAGAATTTGAGATATAAAGTCAGAATTGAGATATAAAGTCAGAATTGAGAGATATAAAGTCAGAATTGTGAGATATAAAGTCAGAATTGTGAGATATAAAGTCAGAATTGTGAGATATAAAGTCAGAATTGTGAGATATAAAGTCAGAATTGTGAGATATAAAGTCAGAATTGTGAGATATAAAGTCAGAATGTGAGATATAAAGTCAGAATTGTGAGATATAAAGTCAGAATTGAGATATAAAGTCAGAATTGTGATATAAAGTCAGAATTGTGAGATATAAAGTCAGAATTGTGATATAAAGTCAGAATTGTGATATAAAGTCAGAATTGTGAGATATAAAGTCAGAATTGAGGATATAAAGTCAGAATTGAGATATAAAGTCAGAATTGTGAGATATAAAGTCAGAATTGTGAGATATAAAGTCAGAAATTGAGGTATAAAGTCAGAATTGTGAGATATAAAGTCAGAATTGAGGTATAAAGTCAGAATTGAGGTATAAAGTCAGAATTGAGAGTATAAAGTCAGAATTGAGGTATAAAGTCAGAATTGAGAGATATAAAGTCAGAATTGAGAGATATAAAGTCAGAATTGTGAGATATAAAGTCAGAATTGTGAGATATAAAGTCAGAATTGTGAGATATAAAGTCAGAATTGTGATATAAAGTCAGAATTGTGAGATATAAAGTCAGAATTGTGAGATATAAAGTCAGAATTGTGAGATATAAAGTCAGAATTGTGTGATATAAAGTCAGAATTGTGAGATATAAAGTCAGAATTGAGAGATATAAAGTCAGAATTGTGTGATATAAAGTCAGAATTGTGATATAAAGTCAGAATTGAGAGATATAAAGTCAGAATTGTGATATAAAGTCAGAATTGTGATATAAAATCAGAATTGTGAGATATAAAGTAAGAATTTGCGAGGTATAAAGTCAGAATTGTGAGATATAAAGTCAAAATTGCAAGATAAACTGGCAATTCTGAGAAAAAAAAGTTGCAATTATCTTTTAAAATGTTTTATTCTGTGGCGGAAACAAGCTTTTCACACTTCAGTGTCACATGATCCTTCAGAAATCATTCTAATAAAATTGGTGTATCAAAACTTGACTTAAATCAAATACCAAATTTTATGCTAACTCTCACATTGTGATTACAATGTACAGTGTTGCCTTTACCTTTGTAACAGGTTTGAAGGCATTTTCATGAGTGCAACTGCAGAACAATCATGCTTGTGGAACATACTTGCAGAGTCTCCAGTGGATGAGACAGCACACCAGGTGGCAAGGGAACAAATCCAACATGTTCCCTGAAAGCTCCTGGTACGGGCGGTCTCAGGCTCACCAGCACGGCCGGGAACATGCATCTGTCCGGGTAATGCGGGTGCAAGGGAAGAGGGATTGTGAACATCTCAGCTGGATACATTTGCCCAGGGATTGCCTCTGTAATTATGTACTCTAGAGGAAAAGGTGAATCTGCAGATATATGCAGTATTATACAATATTCGGTTACGTATTCAAAAAACTTGTAAACATTAACACATTGTTCAATGCTTAAAAGATGTATTTGCCACACCGTAAAAAATTTTTTGGCATGTAACAAAAAATGGCTACTTTTATACAAATAAAAAAAAAGTTAAATGGGCGAGACTAAACAGCCAATCACATTTTTGATAGATGACCAGAAGTTCCACCTTACAGTTAAAACAGTTACAGTTTTTTTTTTTCATAGTGACAACGTCTGTCTGTTCCTGGGATGTATGTAAATACAAAGTGACTTGACCCAGCTGGATTAGCTGCATAATTTGTTATTCAGATGGACCTCCAAAATGGCTATCTGGACTGCTTAGTAAGTTAAACACAGTCCGGACCGAGTTATGAATATACCATGTGAACAGGCTATTAAATGTATCAAATGTAAGACTGTTAAAGACTTACACGAATGAATCGCATGGATCTGTTCATAAAGAACAAACAATCAAAAACAATCTCAAAATAAATCATGTATCTCAGATTATTTTATTTAATTAAACGTTTATACATTTAACAGGAACTTAATACTGCTGATCAACAAAAAAGCGTAACTGCAAGTTTAAAATACTCAAGACATGTTTTACTTTACCAAAACTATCCAGAAAAAATATTTACATTTTAAAGGTGCTCGAAGCGATGTCACGCGTTTTTAGGCAAAAACATTGTCGTCACATACAGCAAACATCTCCTCGCTATCCGCCTGTCCCCTGAACACACTGTAAAAAAAACGCGGTCTCTGTAGTCCGCATAAGCTCCACAAACTGCAACAAAAACAAACTGGTGCAGTCTGGACCATGAAGCATAACAAACAGTGCTCCAGCCAATAGCCGACAAGAATATTTGGGGGTGGAAATCATTTAAGACTTTAATGACCCTAAATGTGATCAAACTCAATTTATAAGACATTCATAATGCATTGTAAGGACTCGCGCGAACCACGAGTAACGTTAGGTTACTTCCTCTTTATGTTTTTATTTTCACAAATACGATAAAATGCACTTGTAATGCCTTTTGATTGTATTGCATGAAATGTTGATTTTCATTGTAAATGGAATGTAAACTAACACTGATAGGCCTAATAATTTAGGTGAAACTTATGTTTTGTGTAAACAACAGTAAAATAACAGATTTATAAACACCCTGTAATAAGAGTCGCTGGTAAATTTATATAATGTAATGATGTAACTTAGTTGAAATAAAATGATTAACTTAACGTTACTAATTAGGAATGACGGTTTTGAAACTTAGTATTTAAGTTACTGACAAGAAAGCACAAACCTCCAAGAGCGCCGCTCGGTCCCGCCGGTGTCCTCAGGTCGCAATAAACCGCGCCCGAGCTAACGGAACCGCACGTGCCAACAGGCGAGCGGAGGTCAATGTACGTTTTATCGGCTGTGCCGTGTCGACTAACAGGCCCTTTCATAGCATTCTCCTTTCTTGCGCCGACGCCGAATTCAGCGTTCACTCCGTTAGTTGAAGTATTACCCTCGGAGACCGTTTTTCTGTCAGATCGAGTAGCCGGTCCCTGAACGGATTTGATCCGTCGTTGAGATGCCAGGATTTTGGTCCGTTCGTTGATTAGAGAACACTTCCAGCACAAGCACTGCCTGAACTGACATTTTCCCGAATGGCCTTTTAACTGGACCACGAAGCCATGGTTACGACATCTCGCGCACTTCGGGTTGCGCGCGGCCTTTTCTGCCGTTATTCGATAATTTGGTGCCGCTGCTGTAATATTTGCCATCGCCAAAGACACGAATAACTGTATCAAGAATAGTTTGAAATGTCTAATTAATGTGTCACATTTGAATAAATTTCGTTTGCAGGGGTGTGTCCTCCAAACTCTTGAAATTGGCTGAATCGATTCACGTGATGCCAGGTGGCGTGAGAGAATCAGAGAATGGACTTTCTCAGGCTCGTCGTCTAGACAGCGGAATTCCCCAACAGCCGGTGTGACTATTCTTATTACAATAAATTACTTTTGACTTGCAATTTATACCACAAGAAGCACATTTATGACAAATTGACATAAATTAAAGCTTTTAATTTTATATTCAACAAAAATTATTAAAATATGATTTATGTGGATTACAATTGGGTTATGTATATCCTAATCTTTAGAAATAGCTGACCTAAGTGGTAGGCAAAACCATAAATGATAAAACAATATTTTAATGTTTTAAAATACATGAACAAAGATAGTATAAGCTTTAACGTTATTTAAAAAAATTTTTTTAGGTTAAATACTTTTGTTCTGTAAATTAGAATTCCGATATCAGATCTAGCCAATATAAATGACTATTAAAAATATTATCAAATTTTTTTTGTGTGTGTTAAAAATTTACAAAAAAATATGTAATATTTGCCTTACCCTGAATCATTATGGTATACTTAATAAGTGTTTATATTGGGACTATTTCAGACCGGTCTGGTAGGATCCACTGCGGAGGAGCACAGTCCCTGCGTGACTTGCCATAGACATAAACAGAGAGAAGTAGCGCCGGCAGCAATGTTCCTCCGCAAGACGCACGCAGTTCTGTTTATTAACCGCTAGAGCGCAAACAGTTACGGACCGCAGCTTTAAATGGCATATCCTTCTGATACATTTCTAAATTTAAAATTAAATTGAGCCTTCTATGCCAGTATTTTTTTTTTTTTTTTTTTTTTAATGTATTTGGACTGTTCTGTGCCATTTTGTTGTAATTCAGATTTTGTATTTAAAAAAAAGAGAAAATATCAGTGCATGTATCAGACGCAGTTTTTAAAAATAAATAAATAAATAAATAAAATGTTGTTGTTATTTTATTTGTTTATCTCACTGTTGACCCCTAGTCAAGGCAGATGCCATATTTAATTTAATCTGTGAAAGAAAACAATGATAGCCTAAACAAGGGATGGATGTACAATTCATTCAATGGACCCTATAATCCGTTTGTAATCGGACTAGTAGCACAAAAAGTCGCATGTAACCACATCAATCGGAATTAATTGGCCTAATCCGATTGAAATTTCATTCGGATTGTAAGGGGTGGTTTAAACCTTTCCTAATCCATTCGCTCATTTCGCTGTAAAAACTTCAATGAATTGAAAACCGAAAATGGAAAGTTCTGCGCATGTGCAATGACGGAGAAATGGCGTAATGAGGTATGACCACGCCATACGGGACAAATTGTCGTTTTTGTTGAATATGGTGTATTAATGACTGTCGTATCATTCTCATTCCACGTATCGTCTGTGAAGAATCTTGTCCCGGACTCTTATCCACAGGCACCGTATTTTGTGCACGGGTTAGGGGGCGTTTTTACCGCTTGAGAAAGCTTCATGTGCTCGCCAATCCAGTGTGCATGTCAAAATATCAATTTACGATTTGAAGCTTCTTTTTTTATCCTTCCACTTTACAAACAGACAAACAAGGTACATACTTAAATCTCTGAATATAACATCACTTGATCAGTCTTAGGCTGAGCATAACCAGTAACAAAACAGAAAGATCACAATAAAACAAATACAACTGAATAAAAAATAGGTTATAAAAATAAACCAAAAGGGCCTTTTAAATGAATGTATCCTTATCTAAAATAGAAATCAATTTGAGGGCCTTCTTTTTAATTAAACCATCTGCACTTATGAATGAAAACTTTCCAAGACATAACAAGAAATGAATAACAAAATCAAACTCTTTGTGTTCCAGACAAATGCCAAACCTAATTAAATCTCATCTCTCCAAAAGGGTTGCACCATATCACAATAAAAGAACACATGCTCTTAATGATTGTGTCACTAAAATATTCAGTATTTGTTTCACAAAAACAATTATTCAAAATTAAATTTCAGTTTAAAAATCAATTGGTAGGATAAATCTTATTTAAAATTTGGAAGTTCACCACCTTTTTCAAAGATTTTCATATCAAAATCTCAAAATCTTTAATTTACAATTTAAAGCTTGTGACGAAATGCGCTCAACCGCTCACTTTATTTAGGGTTCACGTAAACAATATTTTCGAATTAATCAATCAGAATAATGATTTCATTCCTATATTTAAGCAATACTGTGTTCAGTTGCTGGTTGCATAAACTGCTTATAGTCAGTTATTCATAATTGTTTTCTTTCTTCAAGACTGCTCATAACTTTTTAAAGTAAGTTACCTAAAAAGTAGATTGGTATAATTTGACTTGGAAAAGTAAGACTGATTACCCTTTGGTTAACTGAAGTTGGTCAAACTAGTTCTTAAAGGTATAGTTCACCCAGTCATCATTTACTCTCCTGAAGTTGTTCCAAACCTGTATGAATTTCGTTCTCTTGCTGAACACAAAAGAAGATATTTCTGGAACCAAACAGTTGATGGTCCCCATTAACTTCCATATTTTTTTTTTACCCATGCACCTGCAACTGGCCCTAGGTCCTATATGTCTAATATTCACAACACATATTTTCCAGAGATTTTATTTATTTATGTGTTTGTTTATTTGAAAGACATGTTCAGTTTTCAATGGGGCAACCCTGAATAGTCAAATCATGACATCTTCATCTAATCACTCAGTTACATGTCACAGAGCTTTAAAAAGGTAACGACAGTTTTTTGGTTTTTACTCTAGTTTATACAATGCAGCATCTAATTGTTCCTTATTAATTAACAAAATATCACATGAAAGTGTATATCATTTATTTATTTGAATACACGTCATGTGTATGGTGATCTAGTTTAAATTAGGGAAAAAATATTTTTAAAGCGTCTGCTCAAACGTTTTTTAAAACTTGTTCTATACATTTCTTTCAGTGGCATTTTTTTGTTTATCCCTAAAGTGGATTGGCAGCCACCTGCTGTCAGTTTACATAATCTGGGTACATGCCAAGTTCATGACAATAGGGTCTTTGCCCCTGTAAATTTTCCCTTTGAATACTATGTTGTGGTCGGCTACATTCATAGTTAAGCAGTCGGGGGATGGGGTTCAGCCCCATCTTATTGCTATTAAAATGACTGATTATCCTGTCAGGATCGCTCTGGCCTAGTTTTGACTGACAGAATTGTTCATGTTGGCACAGTGCCACAGATGCAGTCTATATTACTGTAACTCTTTTACAAGGTCACCTAACCCCATTATCCTAATAAGGGTTATAATTAATGCAATTTAAAAACTGATCCTCGCATACTTTTTCTGCCTGTCTTCCTTTCTGTATATTGCTTCAGGGTGATTCATTTTTGAGGATATGCACGTGTACATACCGGAGGGGTGGTGCTATGTTTCATGAGATTTTTAGGCTAAGGGAACGTTTACACCGTTTTCAACTAAACACTTTTTATGCGTTTTGGCCATTAATTTACAGGACGTTTTGAAAATGAGTTTCAAAGTGCAAGTTTTTGAAAACAGTACCGTTATCGTCTCTGTGTAAACTGCAAAAACGTGAATTTGTGAGAACGGTGACATCATGCACATACTTATTATGTGTTCAGTCTATAGACGCATAGTGTTTCTTTGCAAAGTGACATCACCATCTGTAGCAGAATACAGCTTTTTGTAAAAAAAAAAAAAAAATGGCAGCTGTGGTTGCCAGAACTTTACTGTACAAAATACGATAGCAACATTTTAGCTTTTACAGATTTAAGTTAAATTTACAGTAAATAACTGTATTTTATTAACTGAAATAATGTTAAATTACCAACCTATTGAAATACTAATATCCGTTATGTACCTTTGATATATACTGACAACCACCAATCACAGTGTTGATGAGAGTCACATGATGAATAAAAGCTCAAACACCATCATGGTAACACACGAAATAAAAAAAAAATTATAATCATTAATTTAACACCATGTAACATAAAGCCCTAATGTACATAACTGATTAGAAAAAAAAAAAAAAAAAGTAAAACTAAGAAGAAACGAAAAATACGTCAAATGTGAAGTGTCATGCAGGGAATTCTGGGAATGTCACTTTATTTTTCACTGTAAATTACACGACTTGTTCTTTTTCATTAATTTAACGGTATTTTACTGTAAAATTACATTAAATGTAAGGTTAGATCTATTACAGTTATTCACCGGATATAGTACGGAAACTTTCTGTTAACCAGTTAACTGTTTTTAGCCGTAGCATTTTTACAGTATTTTACAGTTAAAATCACAATATTTTATTACAGGCATGTGAACGGAGATTGTTTTGACAAAACTTTTGTCTCGTCATTACATGAAAAACTGTAAATTTCCTGTTATCATCGTCGTGTAAACGTACCCTTAATTGTCCATGCACTCAATGTCTGTTTTCAATGTATATGTTTGGAAATTCACAGGGAAGACTACATGCATACGTGCACAGTCAAACGCACAGCCTTGGAAAGTATACTTCTTTTGACTTGCGTACACAGGCGTTCGATGCATGCACAGTTTTGAGCAATCTCTCAGCACGAGTCACAATGTAAATGTAAACACTGCAAAAAAATTAAATGTGTGATTTAATGTGTGACCCGTGCACACATACAGTATGTGCGTACTCTTCTGATAATGAAATTTGCAACACGCGCACCCTAGCATACTTTGGGCTTAAGTCACTTTAGCATCAGTCAAATAAATAAATACAATGAAATGCATTAGTCTTGCCAAAAATCTAGACCAACCACTAATTTAAATAGTTACATGTTACTCTTTAATAATTTTATTTTTATTATATTTATTTATTTATTAGGGCTGTCAAAATTAGCATGTTAACGTATGCGATAATTTTTTTTCAGTTTAATGCATTGAAAATATTTAACGCAATTAACGCAGCGTAATTTTTTTCCTGTCATCCTTTGGTTGCGCTACAGTAAATGATCATGCTATCATTCATTCAAGTGCTATTAGACCCTTCAATGCAAAAATAGCGCGCGCCAGTACAGATTTAAGTTCTCATTTTTGCGTCTTATCGTACGGCCGCGTTGAGTTCTCTTTCACGCTTCAGCGGACAAAAACACACAAAAGTATTTGTGTGTATCCTTAAATGAGATAACAGTGTTAAATGAACGCAAAGAGTTCAGATCTGCATCATGTGCTTCAGTTCTTAAAGTGACAGCAGCCTAATAAACCTGCTATGACGTCTGCCATTAATGTAAATCAAAGAACAAGAGAAAAGTCAAAGAGAAAATCACCCACTGGTCTTGACTGAACTTTTGTAGTGAAGACTTTTTCATAACTTTATTCAATATCTGTATATTTCCTACCTGTTAGATTAAATATTAGATTAAATATTAAAATATACTGTCTTTATGTTTTTCTACATTAATTTGGAGATTAAATATTAAAAACTTTAATGTGCGATTACTCTCGATTAATTACAGAATTTGTTATTAATTTGTTATTGTTTTTAATCGATTGACAAAAATATATAATTATTTATAAATGATTGTATAAAATATATAATTAAATAAATAATATTTCAAATAAAAATAAAATATGTATTTTTGTATAAAATATATACTGACAGGCTCAATAAATACAATTGGGGAACTATTAAAGGGTTTTAAATGATGATAAAAATCTCTACAATATGAATAATACCATGATTGTAGTACTGCTTTGATTCCATCATTCCTCATTTTCTAGTAGATAGTGTATGATAGCACACTACCCTTCAGTGCAGTTATTCATACTCGCTTACGTTTGATGTCGTCATTGATTCAAATTGCCAGTGAATCTGTTGGAGATCCAGTGAAGGAGCGACGCCATCCGGACACGCTTTTGTTTGTGGATGAACACTCCGTTTCGGAAATGTGGACAGAAATTGGGAAATTATTATTTTTTCATTTTTTACTTTCGGAATTATACTCAGCAAAAGGTTTGTTGCATTCTCTATTTCGGACATGGAATGATCAGGAGCCAGACTGAGTGAATGATGCTGTGTTGGTTATTTCGCGGATGCGCGAGACTAAACACTCTTGATTCAGCGCGGGCACATTTTAGCCTTGTGTTTCCACATTTCTGCCTGCAAACCCGCACATAACACTTAATTACAAAGCTAGTTTGCAAGCACGAGTAAAATATTAAAGGTTGATGATGTGGTAGCGTGAATTTATTGTTCCATGCCCATCGCCATCCTAACAGAAACATATATTTTTTTGTGTCTGAAATAGCATTGAAACAAAGATTTGAGGGTGTTTTCTTTGTCATGGCTTCATTGAAGTGCGCGTGTAGTAATATAGTTGCTGGTCAAAGCACATTGTGTTTGGATTTGCTCGGTTCAGACATGTGTTATTGTGTAGTAGTAGATATCTTGCGCTTTCAAGTGATGGTTGCTGGTTATCTTGGATTGAGTGGAAGAGCAAATGCACGACTGTAATTCTCTTCACTGTCATTCTCAGGTTCCGAAACTGGCACTGAGACGGAGTGCGAGGATGGACAGTTTCAGTGTAACAATAAGAGATGTATTCCCACCATATGGAGATGCGATGATGATGATGACTGCTCTGACAACAGCGATGAGGAGAACTGCCGTGAGTAGCGTTTACTCTCACACTGACACATGTGTGAAAACAGCAGCCGCGCATAACGAAAGGTCAACAGACCAGACAAAAATGAACCCTCACACACCACTATTAATTATTTGTCTGAGTGACTTTCCTTTTCAAGTAATTACTCTATATAAAGCTATAATCAATGATTTCAAAAGCAAAAACATTTTCTAATTATTTTCATGTTGGTGAATAGGAGAAACAGGGGATTGTTGTTGTCACACTCTTTACTCCAGTTATTCTTCACACAGCATTTGTTAAATGTTGATTCTTGTATACATAGAAACATGTATTACATATACCGAAAATGTTTGGGGTCAGTAAGATTCTTTAATGTTTTTGAAAGAAGGCTCTTATGTTCACCAGGGCTGTATTTTTGATTAAAAAAATACAGTAAAAACAATAATATTGTGAAATATTATTTCAATTTAAAGGGATAGTTCACCCAAAAGTTAAAATTAGCCCATAAGTCATCCTAGGTGTATATGACATTCTTCTTTAAGATTAATAAAATCTGAGTTATATTAAAAAAAGTCCTGGCTCTTCCAAGCTTTATAATGGCAGTGACTCGTTTTTGAAGTCCATAAAAGTGCATCTGTCCCTCATATAACTGCTCCACACAGCTCTGGGGGTTAATAAAAGCCTTCTGAAGCGAATACATGAATTTTTGAAAGAAAACTTTCCATATTTAACATGATATAAAGTAAAATATCTAGCTTCCGGCAGTTACACTTGATTGAATACATTTTGGGATGATTTTCATTTTTGAGTAAACTATCCCTTTAAGTGAATGTTTGGTTAACTGTTGGGAAAAAACATCTGAGTAACATTATATTAGATCCGTGTAGTAGGTCTTAATATATAGGCTGTCTGTCTCATTAATGTTAATCAAACAAATGTGGTATCATGGAAAAAAGTTGAATATATATTTTTCCAACAGATATTTGGTTTTGATTTGGTGTGTGTCAAATTTCGTGCTATTACCAGGGATTTTAAGGTATGGTTGCTTGGTGATTTTGTTTTGGAACCAGAAAACTTAAACTGACTCTATCGACTTCAAATAGGTGTGGCTCAGTAATTTTTTTGTCTGATTCCAGCAAATCATACATGAATTGAAAATAACATTAACTAATTTGTGAAAATCTGCTGATTTTAGATTATTGTATATATAGCAATTATCTTTTTGCATGTTTGAATACCAATCACTGTATTTCATATGTATTTCATTGATGCAGAGTTACTGTAACTGAAGTTCTGTCAGGACCACTATTGTCAAAGATGATTGACAATTAGCATACAGTTTGGATTGGTGGTATGGTTCTGTTCTGGGCAAGAACACCCTGCACATCCAAGAGCAGGGAGAGCAGCAATAAACCCCCCTTAGGGTAAATTGAACAGAACCAACATAATGCATTGCAGATATCATTAATGTAAATATTTAATCTACAAAATAATTTGGGAATTTAGTCTGATTCAAGGGGATAAGAATACAAAATCATGACTGGACGAGAGGAGGAGCTGGGGATGGAGGAGGGTAAATCAGTTCTGGAGAAACGCGATAGTTGCCGATAGTACTGAAGGAGCTTATATTTGTATGCTGTAATAGACATCCTGTCCCTATAGGTAGACGTGATCAGCTGACAGTCAGCTGATGCGAGCTTGACTAAACCTACCAGAACTGGCACTATGCTTGATAGTTATTAAAGGGGTCATGAACTGCATTGTTTTATTGTTCTATGATGTTTCCTGGGGTGCACTTATAATGTTAGAATGCTTTTTACATCAAAAATTGTCATAATTTATAAATAAAAGGCATTTTTCCTACCCTGATGGTATGGTATTTTACCAGCCCACTGCTGTGATTGGCTAACGTCTTTCCATTTGAAATAGTATTACTCTCTCTTTTAGCATGTTTTTACTATTACAGTTCTCATGGTTAACTAATCGTGAAAAATATTGCATGATATTTAGATCTATGGCATATTAAGATCGTGGCATGAAAGGTTGCAGTGATGAGCATTGTAGCCGAGCACAGACGCGTTGAGCGCATGAAAGCAGTGATCTCATCATTGCAACTCAGTTTCTGTACACCAATGAATGCTTTCATCTTCACTAACAGTGCAAACGTGATATAGTTAAGAGATTCGTTGAATAAAACGGGAGTCACTGATAAACTCTGTTTGATTGACAGCTGCGGCGCGCGCTGCTCCAACGATTGCAAAGGGAGCTTTCTTTGATCGCTTTCTTTATAGAATTTAATCACCGTTAAATAACAGATTATTTTCATCCTACTTAGAGAAACAACGCAAGTTGAGCTTTAGTCACTGGTTTGATTTACTGACACACAGACAAAGAACATCTGACTACATGAATCATTACATTTCAGATCAGGCATTAGAATGAACACAGTTACTTACATGTTGCATTACTATCAAGCCCAGGCACTGCACAATATTTTATAATCCTCAACGGCATGTTTATTGCTTTGTAGCTCGATCTGGTTTAACACTAGGCCTGTTATATGCGTGAATTGGTGGGCGGGGCTAAACATGCAGTGATGAAGTAGGCGTTGATCTTCTTCTGCAGAGGCGGTGCTTTGCCCTCCGTTGACGTCAAAGATCCCCACTTTGAAAAACCTGTCGTTTGCTGGGCCTGGTGTCAATAAAAGCTTTTATTGGACTAACAAGGATGTTTTCAGTTCTGAAATGTACAGGATATTCTTATAGTATGATGACCTCTTATATGTCAAAAGCTCAAGGAAAATTAGATTTCTCAGTTCATGACCTCTTTCCTGAAGAGTATCCACATTTTAAATTTATTGCATCTGATTTGACTGTTTTTGGAGCATAAATTATGCAAACAAAAACTGTCGAATTCGTCCAGCAAGGCATTCCATGCGTCATTCTTTCATTAGATGGTTAATTGCAGTACAAGATCAATCCATGCATATATGTTTTGTTCAGTAACGTTCTTGCCTATTTTTAAGAGGTTTTTGTCATATCACGATTGCCTCATCGCATCTGGTTATTTCTAGAGGCTCTGAAAACAGGTCAAAAGGAGTGTTGGCTTGTTTTCTTAAGCAATTTATGTGTCACCGCATCATGCGCCTGTTGAGTTTACTGTTTTGACTGCTCCTTCAATTGCTCTCAACAAAGGGCAGTCATGCAGTCTGAAGTTATTCCATCCAAGCAATGCAACACGTCCATGTGGGATCCTGTCTGTCATAACAGGAAATGTTTTTTTCCCCTCCACTTTGTTCTTTAACCTTTGTCACAATATTAAGTAAATCAAAAGGTATTTTTTTGTCTATATAACAAAACAGCTTAATTTATGTATAAGATAAAAATAAAAGTTTGTGTTTACAATGATGTATTTATTATTACTATATATTTTATAGAACAGAATGAAAAAAGGTCATTTATAAGCCTGCTTGATTTTCTGCCGTTACAACCAGATAAATAGATTCTTGATCCTGATCTATTATTCCACACCTTGTCCCAACAACTATTGGCACAGACACATTTGACCTCCGCCCTAACGGATTCCCCTGATGCTCCTCCGTCCCATCCCCCCGTGTCCCTTTTATCCTCCCCCTACATCACCATCCCAACCCCCATGTCAAATCCAACAGATTCATCCGCACACTGTCTATATATCCGCCTCTAATGCATGACAAGGCCACGCGTATACATAGAATCGTGTGATGTGTTCCTGATTGAAATGATTTGTGACCTGCCCTCTCCATAGTGCAGATTGGTAAGTGCAGCCACTTGATGTGACCTGAAGATGAGTCATATTTGTCAGGCTTATTGAGTGTTGAACTGTCTTTCTGCAGTATGAAATGATTCATAATCTGATACTTAAGAGCATAAAATGAGTCAGAAGTGATAAATGTGATAAGCAGCACATTAGCTATAGCGCCTTTTTTCTTTAGGACCCAGATTTTACTTTGGGCATCATCGAGTGTACAAAAATATACAAAAATGTCTTTAAAATCCAACATATTATTATTATTACTTTTTGGCCCATTTTTAGGGCCCTGAAACACCATACGGTAGAGTATAGTAATACTAATTTCTGCAGCTTGCTCAGTTTTTAGTTATGTAAAACAAATTTTATATACACTATTTTGCCAAAGGTATTGAGACACTCCTCCTGAATTGAATTCAGGTGTTCCAATCACTTCCATGGCCAAATGTGTATAAAATCAAGCCCCTAGGCATGCAGACTGCTTCTACAAACATTTGTGAAAGAATGGGTCCCTCTCAGGAGCTCAGTGAATTCAAGCGTGGTACTGTGATAGTTTGCCACCTGTGCAATAAGTCCATTCATGAAATTTCCTCACTACTAAATACTCCATGGTCAACTGTTAGTGGTATTATAACAAAGTGGAAGCAATTGGGAGCAATATCAACTCAGCCACAAAGTGATAGGCCATGTAAAATCACAGAGTGGGGTCAGCGCATGCTGAGGCATTGCCTGACCTAATCAACTAGCCCAACGAACCTCACTTGGTCCCTATCTCTCGGTTGGGAGGTCAGCCGGGCAGCTGTCTGCTATCTTTCCCTGTGCACTGCCTTATCTCCCTTCAAGGACAAACCATAGAACTGAACTCGAAAACATCTGAAGTTATGGCTAACATTCTCACACAACACAATCTCAGACTCACTCGCACCATACACAACCTACCCGATCCCACCCCCCCCTCCAACCGTCTGCCTGTTTATCTATCTCCCTCTCCCACCCATACAAAAAAATCCCATCACGTGACCACGTGTACTGTGTCATGTTTATGTTTATGTTTTGTTGTGTTTGCTATGTAATGCTTGCTAAATTGCATTCTTGTATTTCTGGAGAGCGTAGGGCGGCGCCTGAATAATCGGCTGCGGCCCGGAGGCTTGCTCCAAACTTCATTTCGTTATACTGTACTTGTACATGTGTAATGACGAATAAACTTCAACTTCAACTTCAACAGTACGCAGAAGTCGCCAACTTTCTGCAGAGTCAATAGCTACAGACCTATGACCTTCAGATTAGCTCAAGAACAGTGTGTAGAGAGCTTCATGGAATGGGTTTTCATGGCCGAGAAGCTGCATCCAAGCCTTACATCACCAAGTGCAATGCAAAGCGTCAGATACACTGGTGTAAAGCACGCCAACACTGGACTCTAGAGCAGTGGAGATGTGTTCTCTGGAGTGACGAATCAGGCTTCTCTGTTTGGCAACCCGATGGACGAGTATGGGTTTGGTGGTTGCCAGGAGACTGACTGCATTGTGCCAAGTGTAAAGTTTGGTGGAGGGGGGATTATGGTGTGGGGTTGTTTTTCAGGGGTTGGGCTTGGCCCCTTAGTTCCAGTGAAAGGAACTCTTAATGCTTCAGCATACCAAGACATTTTGGACAATTTAATTCTCCCAACTTTGTGTGAGCAGTTTGGGGATGGCCCCTTCCTGTTCCAACATGACTGCGCACCAGTGCACAAAGCAAGGTACATAAAGACATGGATGAGCGAGTTTTTTGTTAATATACTGTATGTGTACACTACTGTTTAAAGGTTTGAGGTCAGTAAGATTTATTTTGAAGGAAGTTAATATTTTTATTTAGATGGAAGCATTAAATGTGACAGTAAAGACATTTATAATGTTTTATTTGAACTAGGGCTGCCACTAATGACTATTTTTATATTGATTAACCTATCGACTAATTCATCACAATAATTTTCAACAATTTTACTTAAAAACATTTAATTTAACTTGCAACTTTGGCATTCAGTAGTGTACTATAAAAAAGTATAAATGTAAACAACTTTACAAAAAGTAAAACTAAAGGAGTAAAAATATAAATCAAATCATCTTTATTTATATAGCGCTTTTAACAAGTCCAGTTGTTTCAAAGCAGCTTCACATTGTTAACAGGAATCTGAACATCTGATCTGGATACGGCCCGGATACCTCGGGATAAACAGAGAGACTAACATTAGCGTAGATGCCATTCTTCTTATGATGTAACGAGTACATCAGGTGTTATGGGAAGTGTTCCCGGTTCCGGCTGACCTAGTTAATGCAGCCTAACAATCATTTACTGATTTGAATAATAGAAATTGACAATGTTTTATGTGTAACCAATAGTAAAGAGATGCGTTTTTAGTCTAGATTTAAACTGACAGAGTGTGTCTGCTTCCCAAACAATGCTAGGAAGACTGTTCCAGAGTTTAGGCGCTAAATAGGAAAAGGATCGACCGCCTGCAGTTGATTTTGATATTCTAGGTATTATCAACTGGCCAGAGTTTTGAGACCGCAATAGACGTGATGGAGTATAATGCGTTAAGAGTTCGCTCAAGTACTGGTGAGCTAAACCATTTAGTGCTTTGTAAGTAATAAGCAAGATTTTAAAATTTATACAATGTTTAATAGGGAGCCAGTGCAGTGTTGACAGAACCGGGCTAATATGGTCATACTTCCTGGTTCTAGTAAGAGCTCGAGCTGCTGCGTTTTGGACCAGCTGGAGTTTGTTTATTAAGCGAGCAGGGCAACCACCCAGTAAAGCATTACAGTAATCTAGCCTTGAGGTCATGAACGCATGAATTAACTGTTCAGCATTTTGCATTGAAAGCATGTGCCGTAATTTGTGCAGTTTTACAGATGTTAGAAACGTGGCTTTCAAATGAAAGATTGGTATCAAAGAGCACACCCAGGTTCCTAACTGATGACGAGGACTTGACAGAGCAGCCATCGAGTGTTAGACAGTATTCTAGGTTACTACTTGCAGAGGTTTTTTTGTCCAATAATTAAAAATTCTGTTTTTTCTGAATTAAGTTGCAGGAAATTACTAGACATCCAATGTTTTATATCAGCTATGCATTCCGTTAATCTTGTAAATTGGTAAGTGTCGTCAGGGCGTGAAGAAATATAGAGCTGAGTATCGCCAGCATAACAGTGAAAACTAATGCCATGCTTCCTAATGATATCGCCCAGTGGTAGCCTGTACAGGGTGAAGAGCAACGGTCCTACAAACTGATAACGGTCAGATAAGTATGATTTAAACCATGCCAATGCAATTCCACTAATGCTAACAAAATTTTCGAGTCTATTCAAAAGAATGTTGTGGTCGATAGTATCGAATGCAGCACTAAGATCGAGTAACACTAATAGAGAGATACAACCACGATCGGATGATAAGAGTAAATCATGCTCAAACTCTGATGAGAGCAGTCTCAGTACTATGATACGGTCTAAATCCTGACTGGAAATCCTCACAGATACCATTTCTTTCTAAAAAGGAACATAATTGTGAAGACACTGCCTTTTCCAGTATTTTTGACAGAAAGGGTAGATAAAAAGGTACAAATATAAAAAGGTACAAATTTGTAAACCAACATAACAAAAAAGAGAATATTAGCAAATACTTTTTATATATATAAATAGTGTTGTCACGATACCAAAATTATGACTTCGATATGATACCAGACTAAAATACCTCGATACCGATACTGAATCGATACCACAGCAAAAAACAGTAAAAGTAATTGAATAAAATGACAGAACTTACTATTCATTGTTTTATCAAATTTGTTTTTTTTTTAAACCTAAAAGCTCACTTGGCCAGCATGTTCCTGCCCTGCTTTTTGACCATTCACCCTCTTTATTTAAAAATAATAATATAGTAATAATAATAATAAAAAGAAGAACTATAACTGTTGATAAAAATAACCGTTTGATTAACATTAATCAGAATATTTGGTCCGACCCTTTAAGACCTGCATGGACCAAATTCATTGTAACACATCCGATTTCTCACTCAACTCTGTATACGTTCACTAAAGACCTCCCCGACTGTGTTTACCTGAATACTCGCCAGGACGTGTGTCACACACACGTCCTCACTCCTGCTGTCACACACAAATTAAGAAAGACTGCTCTTATTAATATGAATAAAATTTCATATCGTACCCAACTTTACCCAGTCGATTAAAAATATTGATGTTGACTAATTATTAGCGTCAGCAATTGCGACAGCCCTAATTTGAACCAGGCATTTTCAAATGTGTGTGATAAGAAATCTTTCTGCTGAAAATGAACGGTAATAATTTAAAAATGTAAATATATTAAAAGTCATTTTGAAATATTAAGAATATTTCATAATATTAAGTTTTTTTTAATCAAATAAATGCAGACTTTGGTGATCATTGAGAATGTCCCATAGTTGTTTATCATACAAAATGTCATTTATTACTATTACTTTTGGCTGTTTTTGGTTCCTGAAGCACCGTACGGTAGCATACAGTAATTTCTGCAGTAATCTACTTGCTAGGTTTTTGGCTGAGGTTTTTTTGGAGCGATACAACTGGACACGTGGACATTTGATCTTGATCCAAATTTCAACACCTTATCCACTAAAAACTGGCACAGAAACAAAAAGAGTTGAGCTCTGCCAATAATGTTGATCCAATATATTAACCTCTTTTTTCCCCTCAAATTTTTATCACATATTTTCCTCCTTTTTAGAGTGAGTTTCATCCAAGGGGCAGGAAAGCAGCTAGAATTATTCATAAAACAATACAATTTCAGACACACGCATGTTGCGTGCGTGGAAATGAGCATTCTCTTTTTGTCAAGAGCGAAGTGTTTAAATGTATTTTAACACTGTGGCAATTTTGGGAGGTGATTTTGTACAAACAATAACGACAGAGGAGGTAGGAAGGCCTCCTTCATCTCAGAGGCAATCATAATGTGAACGTTCATATTCGTTTCTGTGTTTCATGCTGCGTCAGAAAAACAGCATTCTGAATGTGAAATTTAACAGCACTGATTGGCTGTTCCAAACAGGTACACAGGAATGATTAACAAAGAAGTCCAAGCGTATGGAAGGTGATACTGAAATACAGCCCTTTTACTATCACCATGGCACCGCAACCTCACACAGCCTCTACACAGCTGTAGGCCCCATCTGTGGGCACCTCAAGAGGCTTTTCCCTCCATCTACCGAAAAAAAAAAACCTTTTGTACTTGGCTTGAGTGCAGACTCCCACTCATAGAATGGTGGAAAACCACTCGTGTAGGACCCAGCAGAATAAAAGAGCAAAACCAGAGTAAGATGTAAGATTTGATGTTTTGAAGAGAATGAAAGGGAATAAGAAAACAGGAGGAATTCAAAACAGAGCATACTGAGAAATAAGCTGCCGTACTGAGCAGTGATCTTTACACCTAGACTCTGTGCAAGAGAATGTTATTGAAAAGAAAGCGTCTCTGGAGAATTTTTGTAGAAGATTGTGAAGAGCAAAGATCCTGATAATGATAAAAGGTTCATGGGAATCTGCATTCTTATTATAGAGTTTAGGAGACGTTCTGCAAAATTTTAAGACCATTACCAGCCCTTTCGGCTTCAGAGCATTGTATATACCCTCCTAACTAAAAGTCTGTCCAAATTATACCATACAAATATATTACAAGCATCTTAGACTTTGTAGCATTTAATGCTTTTTTTGCTTGAAGATGACATATAATTATAGTGAATGTTTCTTGTAAGGTTTCTCACACTTACAACAGTTATATAATTTAATTTACATATCCATTTTCCACCCTCATGCTGCCCTTTCGAGTTAATGAAATGAACATGAAATCACAATTTACACTTTCTTAATGCATGTTCCTGGTTTATTGTGCATAACGTCCTGCACATTATTTAAAAAGTCAACTATTAGGAGGAACCTTAAGATGTTTAACATTGTGGCATTATTGTTTGTACAAAGAACTTATTTTACCCTCAAATTCCCATTACTGTAATGCAAAATCTCATTCTCATTACCATAACATGGAAAACTTTAATACAATTTAAAGTATTTATGTATCCCCTCAAATTCCCATTACTGTAATGCAAAATCTCATTCTCATTACCATAACATGGAAAACTTTAATACAATTTAAAGTATTTATGTATCACGATAGCATTTGTTGTACTGCCTTTAGTTATAATTTATTTAGTTATAATTTATTTAAAAAAATTATTACAAAACCGTATTTGTATTGAAATACAGTAAAATGGCTTTATAATGAGAATGATCCTTAAAAATACTGAAAGAAAGAAAAATACACTGGATGCAATATACTGTAATGACATTTTGGGGAGAAAATGTTTAAAATTGTCATGAAAATATCACAATTCAAAACATTATGAGTCCTAATTACAGAATATGATTTCACATTTTCCCCAGTTTCTTTGGAATTAGTTATGAAATGTAACCTGGAAATTCTCATAAAAGGTTTTATGAGAGTCAAAGAATAAAATCAACTCCCGCCTTTTCACCTGTTATTTCTAATTGATTATCCTGCTTCAGTTGAAACACATGACATGCTGTATTACGTTGACTTCAAACAGCCTGCTTTTTGCTGTACCTTTAAGATTTGCTATATGTACAGTCATGGCCAGAATTATTGGCACCCCTGGTAAATACGATCAAAGATGGCTGTAAAATAATTCTGCTTTGTTTATCCTTTTGATCTATCATTCAAAAAATTCACAAAAACCTAACCTTTCATTGAAGTAAAAGAATGTAACGTCGGGAAAAACACATTATGAAATAAATGTTTTCTACAAAACACTTTGGCCATAATTACTGGCATCCCTAGAATATTTTATGAGTAAAATATCTCTGAAGTATATTACCATTAATATAAAAAATTGTTAGCACACCAGGGTGACTAGGAACATGAAATTGTCTAGCTATGACGTCTTGTTTCACAGGAGTATAAATATGACGAACACAGGCTAAATTCCCTTAATCATTCATCTCAATGAGCAAAACCAAAGAATATAATTCTGATGTGCAGCAAAAGATTGTTGAGCTTCAGAAAATAGAAAATGGCTGAAAAACAATAGCTAAAGCATTGAAAATTCCCATTTCCACCATCAGGGCAATAATTAAGAAGTTCCAATCAACTAAACATGTTACGAATCTGCCTGAAAAAGGACGCGTGTCTATATTGTCCTAATGCACGGTGAGGAGGATAGTTCAAGTGGACAAAGACTCTCCAAGGGTCACAGATGGAGAATCGCAGTTGGGTCTTGGGCACAGAAAGCCTTTTTAAAAAAATTACCACGTTGTTTGGGAGGGTTTCAAGAAATATCCTTCTTGCTCATCCAGAAACAAACTCCAGCATATTCAGTTGTCAGACACGACTGGAAATTCAAAAGGGACCTGGTTCTGTGGTCAAATTAAACTATAAAAAGAGCTTTTTGGCAGTAAACCCATCAGATGTGTTTGGTGCAAACAGGGATAAAAAGTACCCTATGCCCTTGGTTAAAAATACCGCTGTATCTTTAATGTCGTGGGCCTATTTTTTTGCTGGAGGTCCTGGACATCTTGTTCAGATACATGGTATCATGGATTCTAGCAAATACCAACAGATAAAAAAAATATCTATTTAATCATCTAATTATGACAGCCTCTGCTAGAAATCTTATAATGGGCAGTGGTTGGATCTTCCATCAGGACAAAGATCTAAAACAAACATCAAAAGGGTTTTTTTGATGCACAAAATGAAGCTTCTGCTATGACCGTCCCAGTCCCCTGACCTGAACCCTATAGAAGATGAGTGGGGTGAACTGAAGAGAAGATGCACCAACATGGAACTGGGGATCTGTAGAGATTCTGTATGGAGGAATGGTCCCAAGACTCCCAAGGTCCCAAGACTTGTCCCAAGACTCAGAGCTGTTGCCTTGGAAAAAGGAGGTTGCAAAAAGTATTTAATAAAAGGGTGCCAATAATTATGGCCAACGTGTTTTGGAGAAAAGCATTTATTTCATAATGTGATTTACCCCCCACTTTCAATTCTTTTACTTCAATGAAAGGTTAGATTTTTGCACATTTTTAAATAAAAGAACAAAAGGATAAACATTGCAGATTTATTTTTATACCCATCTTTGATCATATTTACCAGGGGTGCCAATAATTTTGGCCATGACTGTAAATGCTGTTTTATTTACTGTTGGTTACTAGGTTACCAATACCACCGTCTTCCGTTCGAACAACTTGATGGAAACATTTGCCCATTGTTCACATTTTTTATTTATTTATTTTTAACTTTGAAAAGATTTGCTTCATGTTTGGATGGAAACACAGCTATTGTTGTTCATTAGGATGGGCCAAATGTGTAAATAAGGGTGGTCTTATGTTATTTGCTCATGGCTACGATAGAATCATTATGGTTTGTGCTTTTTCAGGCAGTTCACCCAAAATTTTAATTTTGCCGTTTATTCATTTTCATGTTGTTCCAAAATTGTATGACTTTCTTCTATGGAACACAAAAGAAGATATTTTGAGAAATGTGTTTTTTGTCTATACAATATAAGTCAATGGCCACTAAAATGGTTAACATTCTTCAAAATATTTTCTTGTGTTTTGCAGAAGAGAGAAAGTCATACAGGTTTGGACCGACATAAGGGTGAACGAAGGGTGAATTTTTGGGTGAACTATCCCTGTAAATTTCCATAAATGGTCTTAGACTGATTTTGAACTTTAGTTTCAAAGTATTGTCTTCTAAATGAGAAAGGATAATCCATGGTATGTCTTTTACCCAAGTTTGAGAGACATGAGCATTAGGCCTCTGTGGGGTTAGTGTCTTGAGCTAACCAAGTCTCCTTATCCCTTCAGCAGATTATCAGTCTGAGAGGTGTCTTCTCTCTTCTGTCTTCCCCTCCTGTGTCGTCTGGGTTCATGAGCCAGCACCCCGATGTGGCTATTAGGAACTCAGTGGTTCAAATCCACCCATTATCTGTGATTAGTCAGGGTGATGCTGCAGGAAGATTAGTGGATTCTGAGCAGGAGAGCTTAACGTTGACATCAAGAAATAGCACGGAATCAGCTCATACCAATTTACCCAATGCATACAAACCAGGCTCATTGGAAAAACATGCCTGTGGCGACATTTCTGCACAATTATATTACGTTGCCTCTTGCATGTTTCGTGACACATTCAAAGTGAAATGTCCAGTGAATACTGCTAAAAACCTTTTCAGTTTGATCTGAAACAGATGAAAGTGAATCTGTTGTTGCATATACGGCAGCTCAAGAATTAAATGTCCTGTGTGTAACAATGAAAAGTTAATGCGCTATCACGTTTGAAAATAACACCTACACTAAACCCTAAAGATACCTGATAGTGTTAACAAAAGCAAATGTAGATTAAAACACATTTTGCTGAAGCAACCATGACATTTTAGCGTGCTCTTTTTACCTCGGCATCACAAGTGCAAAAAAGTGTACCAGGTGAGATATTGAGCAGTTTACCGCATTAGAAAAGACTTGCATATAGAGCTGGTTATGTGATGCAAACGTCAAAATGTATTAGTTTACAAATCATGCACTATGGTGAAAGTGAGGTCATAACGTATAGTATAGTATTGTGCAAGAAACCATGCAAAAATATGTCTTTATTAATTTGATAATATACCCCTGTAATCACAATTTTGTGAAAATAAATAAAAGTTTATTTCAAGTGGAAACTGCAGTGGTTTGTGTGTATTGTTACGTCTTTGGAGTTTGCATGTGTTGGCATTTTTATTCTAGTTTCCCATATGTTTAATCAAATAGTCTGTACAACACTTTCTTAAGTAACACTTAATAAATGACACAGCTGGATGAAGTTTCTTGGTGTGGTAGCAGCGAGATATAGGTTCAAAGTTCACCTTAAAACCAGGCAATCACGCTATGTCTGGCTCATTACCCTGCCATCGTGATAATACTCGCCTGTCATGTTCACAAAGGTTCCACAAATCTGTGTCAGACTATTTGAAATGGACAGAATAATTGCAAAGTCAACAGCTCATCCACGCACATATAATCACTTTTGGTCACATCAAAATAATTTCATAAATAAAGAAATGATCTTGAAATGATGATCTGTGAGTGAGCTGGCTTTTAGAGCATTTCATTCAGCTCTGTTAAATGAAAGCTGCACCTCTGTGCCTGTGAACATGGTGGTTTTTACAGAGGAGATATTGACTAATGGGCCAAAAATAAGGGGGCTATTAAAAACAACATAAATAACATTGCCTTTTCTGTAATGGTATTATATTGTACCATATTATTATTTTAGAATCAATATGAACATGTTTACATTATCATAATATACAGGGCGTGACATTTACTTTTTTTGCTCACCAGCCACTGTGGCTAGAACTACCATATACATTTTTAATATTATCTCATAATTTGGTAGCAGGTGTATTAGGCTGTTGTCACTTTAAGACCTGAAAGTTGAGAAATAAAGTGCTTGTGTAACAGTATAATGGATCCGTGCATTATTCATGCACATTCTTTGTAAACTGTTTATGCTCACTTAATACATAATTGACTGTTTACGTGAATAAAAGACTGCCATTTTGACATTATTTCGTGTATTTGACTGTTTAAGTGAAATAAGCAATGAAAACAAACTTAATTTAGTGGTGAGAGACGGCTCTATCTGTGCACACTTTGGGTGTGAGCACAAAATCGGCGGGAATGAGTAAAATTATGTGCAATACGCACAATTCAAGCCCTGTAACACCAACAATATTCATCCAGAGCAAATGAGAGGAGTGAGTGAGGGAGGCGGGTTTGTGTGTCAACTTGCTGTCAGAGAGATGAAAGCAAGATAGCCTAGTTGGTACTGTGCATCTATTCTATTGTGCATCTATTCATCTATTCGGTATTGAACAATCTATATTTTTGACAACACTACATTAGTTTATTTTTTCAGATGCCTTTTTAAAAGACTACAACTGAAAAATGTATATATTATACAAACCCGATTCCAAAAAAGTTGGTACACTGTACAAATTGTGAATAAAAAAGGAATGCAATAATTTATAAATCTCATAAAATTGTATTTTATTCACAATAGAATATAGATAACATATCAAATGTTGAAAGTGAGACATTTTGAAATGTCATGCCAAATATTGGCTCATTTTGGATTTCATGAGAGCTACACATTCCAAAAAAGTTGGGACAGGTAGCAATAAGAGGCCAGAAAAGTTAAATGTACATATAAGGAACAGCTGGAGGACCAATTTGCAACTTATTAGGTCAACTGGCAACATGATTGGGTATAAAAAGAGCCTCTCAGAGTGGCAGTGTCTCTCAGAAGTCAAGATGGGCAGAGGATCACCAATTCCCCCAATGCTGCGGCCAAAAATAGTGAAGCAATATCAGAAAGGAGTTTCTCAGAGAAAAATTGCAAAGAGTTTGAAGTTATCATCATCTACAGTGCATAATATCATCCAAAGATTCAGAGAATCTGGAACAATCTCTGTGCGTAAGGGTCAAGGCCGGAAAACCATACTGGATGCCCGTGATCTTCGGGCCTTTAGACGGCACTGCATCACATACAGGAATGCTACTGTAATGGAAATCACAACATGGGCTCAGGAATACTTCCAGAAAACATTGTCGGTGAACACAATCCACCGTGCTGTTGCGGGCTAAAACTCTATAGGTCAAAAAAGAAGCCATATCTAAACATGATCCAGAAGCGCAGGCGTTTTCTCTGGGCCAAGGCTCATTTAAAATGGACTGTGGCAAAGTGGAAAACTGTTCTGTGGTCAGACAAATCAAAATTTGAAGTTCTTTTTGGGAAACTGGGACGCCATGTCATCCGGACTAAAGAGGACAAGGACAACCCAAGTTGTTATCAGCGCTCAGTTCAGAAGCCTGCATCTCTGATGGGATGGGGTTGCATGAGTGCGTGTGGCATGGGCAGCTTACACATCTGGAAAGGCACCATCAATGCTGAAAGGTATATCCAAGTTCTAGAACAATATATGCTCCCATCCAGACGTCGTCTCTTTCAGGGAAGACCTTGCATTTTCCAACATGACAATGCTAGACCACATACTGCATCAATTACAACATCATGGCTGCATAGAAGGAGGATCCGGGTACTGAAATGGCCGGCCTGCAGTCCAGATCTTTCACCCATAGAAAACATTTGGCGCATCATAAAGAGGAAGATGCGACAAAGAAGACCTAAGACAGTTGAGCAACTAGAAGCCTGTATTAGACAAGAATGGGACAACATTCCTATTCCTAAACTTGAGCAACTTGTCTCCTCAGTCCCCAGACGTTTGCAGACTGTTATAAAAAGAAGAGGGGATGCCACACAGTGGGAAACATGACTTGTCCCAACTTTTTAGAGATGTTGATGCCATGAAATTTAAAATCAACTTATTTTTTCCTTAAAATGATACATTTTCTCAGTTTAAACATTTGATATGTCATCTATGTTGTATTCTGAATAAAATATTGAAATTTGAAACTTCCACATCATTGCATTCTGTTTTTATTCACAATTTGTACAGTGTCCCAACTTTTTTGGAATCAGGTTTGTATATAAAATTCAACCCACCAAAGTGACTAATAGGAGTGATTTCAACCATTTGGCTGGTTGGTGGATGTTAGTGTCAAGCCCTGTGTGTATGTGTGTGTGTGTGTGTGTGTGTGTGTGTGTATATATATATATATATACACTCACCTAAAGGATTATTAGGAACACCATACTAATACTGTGTTTGACCCCCTTTCGCCTTCAGAACTGCCTTAATTCTACGTGGCATTGATTCAACAAGGCCAAAGCATTCTTTAGAAATGTTGGCCCATATTAATAGGATAGCATCTTGCAGTTGATGAAGATTTGTGGGATGCACATCCAGGGCACGAAGTTCCCGTTCCACCACATCCCAAAGATGCTCTATTTGGTTGAGATCTGGTGACTGTGGGGGCCATTTTAGTACAGTGAACTCATTGTCATGTTCAAGAAACCAATTTGAAATGATTCGAGCTTTGTGACATGGTGCATTATCCTGCTGGAAGTAGCCATCAGAGAATGGGTACATGGTGGTCATAAAGGGATGAACATGGTCAGAAACAGTGCTCAGGTAGGCCGTGGCATTTAAACGATGCCGAATTGGCACTAAGGGGCCTAAAGTGTGCCAAGAAAACATCCCCCACACCATTACACCACCACTACCAGCCTGCACAGTGGTAACAAGGCATGATGGATCCATGTTCTCATTCTGTTTACGCCAAATTCTGACTCTACCATCGGAATGTCTCAACAGAAATCGAGACTCATCAGACCAGGAAACATTTTTCCAGTCTTCAACTGTCCAATTTTGGTGAGCTTGTGCAAATTGTAGCCTCTTTTTCCTATTTGTAGTGGAGATGAGTGGTACCCGGTGGGGTCTTCTGCTGTTGTAGCCCATCCGCCTCAAGGTTGTGCGTGTTGTAGGTTCACAAATGCTTTGCTGCATACCTCGGTAATGTAATTAATACAATATCAAAATATTAAAAACTCCAAAAAATATAAAAAAACTTGTGATTAATTACAGAAAAAATTAATAAATTTTTAATCGATTCCCAGCACTAATATTTAGACATAATATTGATATTTTCTACTGCCTTAGATTCATGCTGATTTAAGAAGGAAAACAAACAAACATCTTATTAGTCATCTTACTGTAATACGGTAGAAAAAGTACTTCATAATAATGAGAATCATCATTGAGATAAATGAAAATAAAAACTCTAAAATAAAATGTCCATTTGGAGAATTTGGGAATTTAAATGGCTTAACTGTAAAGAAATAAATAGTAAAAAAACATAATACTTGATTGTTTCTTTTATATTTTAAGGGCTGGATTATTACACACGTTTAACACATTCAGCCTCAATAATATGATATGGACCAGACCCTTAGCATCAGTCACCAGACTCACAAAATGCATTGTGCAATTTTTTGTTTTTGCACCAATAACTATATATGAGGTGATTTATAGAAAACATTAAGAGACATTTGCATTTAATGGCCACCTCTCATAAGACTAAAGGAATCCTAAATGTAAACAGACGCCTACTGTCTGAAGGATTTTCTCAGTATAAACAGCATCACTTACATTTATGCATTTGGCAGACACTATAATCCAAAGCGACTTAGTGGGAATACAAGCAGTGGCGTGTGGTGGTTCCCCTGTGTGTGTGTGTGTGTGTGTGTGTGTGTGTGTGTGTGTGTGTGTGTCAGGGTGTCCCTCAATCAGCGCCCTGTCTTCCTAGGTGGTGAATCAGTATATCATGTTACGTACATGAATGTGGCCGACTCCCTAATCAGTGCCCTGAGTACTGAACTAGGGAGCAGACTGAGACGCAGCCACACAGACAGGACACTGACATAGCCTACAGCGCGCTCTCTTCTGTCTTGTCGCGCTTAGATGGTTTAAAAGCATTTATATGAATAAGAGCGTGATCATATAATGTAACGCTAGGCAAAAATGGATATAAAAACGAACGCTGCGTTAATTGCTGTGGCGAGGCGAGGGACCGTGAGAGCAGGCCGGTGGCGAATGATGATGAGCGTCAGCTGTGCGCCACACCGGTCTCGTCTCATGGAGGAGTGACGGGAGCATAAAAGGAGGAGCGACGACAGAGCAAGACGAGAGAGGACCAGGCCTGGACTTTATGTTGTGTTTTTGTTTTGTATGTAGGCGGCAGTCGTCCGTGAGGGGCTGCCGCCGTTATTGTATTTATGTTTGTTTATTTTTGAGTAAAGTTTTTAAATGTTCGCCGGTTTCCGCCTCCTCCTTCCTTATATCCATTCAACACGTTACAATTGCGTTAAATATTTTTAATGCGTTAAACTGAAAAAATTAATCGTCTGCGTTAACGCGATAATTTACACAGCACTACTAAATATGTATCTTTTAAAAGTACAATAATGGGAATTTGGGAATTTTGATGAAAATAGAGTGCCAAAATGAGGCTTCATTTTCTTTCAACAAAATATTGTTTATTTCTTTCTTTTGATATTGTGTTGAAAATATGTTTTGGTTTTGTGAACGTAAAGAATTGCGTTGAGATGGAGTGTTTTGAGTTAATCTGAACTCAGGTTATGACTAGCATTTGTGCTGTTTTGCTGCTCACATGTAATTGCAAAGAATTTGCAGTGATTATTCTCTGATCCATGTTATTAGCTTATGCTTCAAAATGCTTATTCAAAATCAATGAGACTAAGCTTTATAATGCACAGATCAGTGCAGCAATGCTGAATGGCTGTGTTTTTACCACCATCTGTGTTACTTCTCAGATTTTATACAAAAATGAAAATTTAGTACAAAATCATTATTATATTATTATCTTCTGACATTGATTTTCCCTCTTGAATCCATTGTTTCATTATGAAATGAAACTGCCAAATAGCTAGAGAGAATGTAATATCTCAATGCTGACAGAATTTCTTTTTTAATTCTTTTGAGATCATGAAAATCAGAACTATTCTCCACAACACAGCAGACATTAAAGACTTACTCTAGTATTTTATGAGAGCACACTATCTTGTGGCTCAGTCTGTCATACACTCAGTATTTGTTAACTACTGCGCTTAACTGGAATCTATAATGTTACTCTGTTAAAATGCTATTTCTATCACATTACTGAAGAGATGCAACAGGTTTCTGACTATGAATTAATAAATACACGCCTCTTACTGCTGGAAACAAATACATTTTTGCTTTTAGTGTGGACAGATAAATTACTTCTCATTGAAAATGTATATGTCCCATCAGGTTTGGACACAGTGTAACATTCAGATGTGATTTCGTACTATTTAGAAAAGTGTTTCTTCATTGTGATGCCTTCTTTGATTTCTGGGTGGCACAACAGCACACTGGAAAGCAATCTAACTACTTACTTACTGTCTCTTTGTTTCCACAATATTGACTTATTGGGCATATGCTAATGAGGGCCAGCCAGAAAACTAAATTGCTTTGCACATCTGACTTTGACTCAGCGGAAAATAGCCGTATAAATGGACTAATCCTGACTGACCCATTTAGTATTAATGCTAAATGAACAGTATGTCTGCAACTGTGGCACATTGTTGCTAGCGGGGTTAATTATGTAAGTGAAAAAGAGTTTCTTGGGTTTGCCAACATTCTCTGATGCTAAGTCAGCCATGCTCATTCTAATAGTGGTGTTGTCTTACTTTGAAGTGTACTTGTAATGATTGTACTGCTAGTCTAGCCAGATCTCAAAGGTTTTTTAAAGCTGTGAATTGATGTTTCATCTACAACATAGTCTTTGTGACTGATGTGGAAGGAAATCAGGGGCTGGTTTTACAAAAAAAATTCCCAAAATTAAATTCTTCTTAACTGCTACTTTCTTCTTATTTCGTAACTTAAAGTGCCCCATTATGTTATTTTGAATATTCCCTTTCATACAGTGACTTAATTTTGTGATGTGACTTAAAGTGACTTAAAAGTGGTTGCCACTTTCAAAACAATCCTTCCCTCATGTGTATTGACGGGTGCAGAAGCTCATTAAATATGCAAATCTTATCCAATCCTAGCCGTGGACGTTTATTTCCAAGTCTACAGTGCGGCACGCCCATAAAAACCGAGCGTTCAGGAGAGAGCCTCGAAACCAGTGTAGAAAATAGCTTATTATTTATTCATTATGATATTTTTGAATGTAAAAACCACACAAACATCATTAGTTGACCTCAGACAACAGTATAATTTTTTTTAAAAAGCCAGCTCATGACACCTTTAAAATGTTGCCACAGTCACGTTCAACTGTTTCAGAGAAAATTGAACACGCTGTTCACTTTAAAATGCTATGAAAAGTGCTACAAGCAATGCAATATCATTTTGCAAACTTTTTCATGACATTGGGCTTTTTAATAAACCAGCATCTGCAATGCAGAAAATTTATCTGATTATTCTAAAATTATATGTTTTATCAAGGTGTATGGGTAATGTAAAGACAGTTTGGAAGATGGATTATTTTTCCACTCTCTCATTCATTTTGTTATGTTATAAATAGTGTAGCTTTAAGAAAATATTTAAGAACATAAGAGTTTTCCAAGAATTTCATTTATGAATATTCTTACAGACTTCTTAGAATTTATCTTAAGAAATGTCTTAATTTCCTTTTAAGTAGAAAATCCTTTCTACTTAACTCTTTCCCACCATTGAAGGAATTTTCTGGCTTTCCGTGTTTTCACTGTTATACGGTAGAGAGTGCTATTACGTATCTTCTGAAAGAGTACAGAATACCTGGATCAAAACACAGGTGAAGAAGAAGCAAAAACAATATCATATGTAAGCAGATGCATATGTAAAATAATGCGATCATCAACATTAAACAGCATATAAATCAAAACTGTTACAGAAAAAAATGTCGACCCAGAACAAGCTATAGGACTGTGAAGCTTTAGGGGTGTTGATGGACTCGACCTACTCCATCTGTGTTTTTATCATTGTTCTGAATAAGATCTAGTCACAGTTTTCTCAGCTTTTTGCTCAAAATGTTGCTTTTTTTATGAAACATACCCACATTCAAGTGTTGACAAAAAGAGAAAGCATTAAGCTAGAATAAAACAGGTTTGTTTTGTTTAAAAGTAGAAGGTCTGTACTTTATTTTGATATATTGCATGTTAAATGTTCTAGGGCCATTTTGTGAAAATTATCAAAAATGCTGGCACTGGCAAAAAGCACAACTTTTTTTTCCACAACTCTGGCAGGGAAAGAGTTAATTTTTCATGAAGAACAATCTTAATCTAAACTGTTACTGTACAGAATTGTCCCAAACCCAGTCCATCAAGTGATTGTGGCAAGTTCCTATAAAGTAGAGCCTTATGAGAAACCAAGGCTTGAAGGTGAGAAGCTCCCTCCTCCACCTGGAAAACTATCCTTTATCCACAGACGTTGCTGAAATCTAGCCTTGAGGAGCAGAACAAACATCGGTACTGACTACTGAAGTTTCATTCTAGTGCATCTCTAATGTTTGAGCTCTAATACCAGATGGCAGTGTGCTCCCTGCCAAGCACCATCCGACCCCCATGAGGCTTGTGCTCGGTGATCAAAGCTGCACTGAGCTCTGCCCCGAGGAGACGGAGTCCAAATGCATCATTGTTGAGGAAAACTGGGCTGAAACCTGCCCAAAGAAGAAAGGGCATTAAAAGCTGCGTTTTCATCTAATGTCACACTCTGACTCAACAGAGCAGCTGTGGCAGAAGAAATGGCGTTCTTCATCATTTATCGCAAACATATTGGCTTATTATGTTTTAGGCTTGAGGATGAAAGAAAAGAAGAATGCAGATTAACAATTACCACTAATTTGTCAACAGTGAAGTATTACACTGTCTAGAAACAAATCTAGCATTGATTGAGAGACAAATTTGCTATTAAGAATAGGGAGGGATCTTTGTCAATTGTGAAGGAGGTGCTCTGCTTTCTGAATGGAGGCTGAAGGCTTGTTTGATGTTTGCACGCTGCTGTTTAAATGATGTCTGTAGGAAACAGCCCACACAGTTGTGTGCACTTTGCTAATCAAATGTGTACACACCGCATGTCCACACACACAGACTCTTTTTTTCTGAGGTTAAACTAGCATGAGCACTCTTATACGTTTGATCAAAAACTTGTAGGCTGGAGGTCTCCAACCTTATGTGAGTGAGAGCTACTGCTGTTTCTACCTTGTGCTTCAGGCTGCTAATATCGTTAGTTTCATGTCATATTTCCAAGGAATAATAATGAAATCTCTTTTTATTATTGAAGTATCTAACATATTGTGAATGATTTCTAGCAAGCATTGTATTGTTTTTAAATGTCATTGTTGATCTTGATTCTTCTGATTCTTAGTATTTTTCCCATTCATATTTCTCTTAGGGATTTGAAAAAAAGTCTTTGTTAAAAAGTTATAAGCCAAGAACCAAACCAGCCTATGAAGTGGGTCAGGGACAGTATAAAACTTCTCAAAAATCCTCTTAAGAAAAAAAAAAGCTTTGACATAATTGTCATAAAATTCTTAGTAAAAAAGTAGAGCTTGTTTAAGAGTAGGAACTATTTATAAAGAGGCTAAAAGCAACTTTTAGCAATGTCACACTTTTAGGTGCTAACTGAGGTGACACTTTAGTGTTGTGTATTTGAGTATACAGTAGTGGCCAAAAGTGATGTCCGGCCTAGGAAAATTGACATCTTCACCCTTAAATGTCAGGATTATGTATTGTTCCTTGTATTTTGTTTTGGTCCTTTTCTGTTTCTCTGCCATGTCTACCCTTACCTACTGTAGTTCCCTTTCAAGGGAACTTGCGCTGCGTCACCGCTTTGGGAATGCCTCTGCGTGATTATGTTGTGAAGCACGTATGTAATCAGTCCAATAGAGACATGGAACGTCATAGGCGGGTGACGTTATAGACCCGGAAAGTATAAAGCATACCGGCAAACTTACGCCTTTTAGCTTCTGTTGCCTTCAGCAAGCGCTCTCTGTATTCATTATCCCTGTCATTCTGTGTTTGTGTCTGAGTTCAGACTTTGTTGTTTTTCTCCGCACAAAGTTCACACACACTGACAAAAAGAGATATGGCGAGCGAACAATCGTTCAGAAAGTGTCTTCCTTACGAGCGGGGATACACACTTGATGTGCGTTGTTTGTTTGGGTGAGCAGCACGGCACTGCCTCTTGGCTCACGAGCCATCTCTCTCCCGAATCTGCATCGGCCATTAAAGCTCTGTCTTTACCCACTAAACCACTGAGAGCAACATCTGCTTTAGTGGGTAAAGCGTACTCGGCAGCGGGTCAGGCATGTCTGCACACTATGGCTATAGTGCAGGCATACCAGGCTGACCTGCTAAGAGACCTGGGGGAAAGTCATGAGATCGGGGCAGATATGATTAATGAGCTCCGATCCTCGGCAGATTTAGCCCTCTGTGCCACTAAGGAGACGGCCAGATGTGTTGGCCGTTCTATGGCAGCCCTAGTGGCCATGGAAAGACATCTCTGGCTAAATCTGACCGAGATCAAGGAGAGGGACAAAAGCTTCCTGCTTGATGTGCCGCTGTCTCCTGAGGGCCTGTTTGGTGACGCCGTCACCACAGTTACCATCAGGTTCCAGGAGGCAAAAAAGCAATCAGCGGCTTTAAAGCAGTTCCTTCCCCATAAACCCCAGGCCTTGTCTGCTGCTGTGTGAGAGAGTCTGCCTTCGGTGCCCTCACAGGGTCGTTCCACCAACCCCGCCCGAGTGCCGGGGCATGGAGGGCCCTTGCAAGTCATCCGAGGATGGCTTGCACTCTCTGTGATGGGCGAAATGGCGCTGTCGAGTCAGTTGTTCCTTGCCGGTTCGCCGTTTCGGGGCGCTGCGCTCGCGGTGCAGAGTACATCAGAGGCCAGCCTCGAGAGGCTGGTACCCTTAGTAGATTTCGTAGCAGAGTGGGAGAATCTGCCGAAGATATCTCAGTGGGTCCTGCAGTTTATAAGAAAGGGGTACGCCAGATGTCGTCCACCTCGTTTCAACGGGGTTCTGCCCGGGCCCCGAGCAGGCTCTGGTTATGACTCATGAAGTACAGACTCTTCTGCGAAAAGAGGCTATAGAAAGGGTTCTTCTACCGGACAGGGAGTCGGGGTTTAACAGCCGGTACTTCATTGTGCCAAAGAAGAATGGGGGGCTGCGCCCTATTTTAGATCTTCGCGTCCTAAACCGCTCTGTAGCAAAACTCAAGTTCAGGATGCTTACACTCAAACAGGTTGTGTCTCAAATCAGGTCCGAGGATGCATACTTTCATGTCTCCATCCTTCCGCAGCACAGGAAGTACCTGAGGTTCGCTTTCGGGGGAGAAGCGTACCAATATCGGGTACTTCCCTTCGGTCTAGCTCTTTCACCCCGCACGTTCACGAAGTGTGTGGACGCGGCGCTAGTTCCCTTGCGTATGCAGGGGATCCGCATTCTCAATTACATCAACGACTGGTTGATTCTCGCTCAGTCAGCTCGTTTGGCGGCTCAACATCGGGATGTTGTTCTCGCCCACATGAGGAGGTTAGAGCTGAGGCTCAACTCCAAGAAGAGCGTGCTTTCTCCAGTTCAGAGAATTACGTATTTGGGCGTGAATTGAGATTCGGTCTCTATGCAGGCCCGTCTATCAGAGCCTCGCATAGGGTCGATCCTCTCATCAGTCAAAGGGGTGAAGCTAGGCCAGTCACTCACTGTGAAACAGAGACTGTTAGGTCTGATGGCAGTGGCGGCCAACGTGATTCCTTGCGGCCTGCTGTAATAGACCGTTACAGTGGTGGCTCAAGACCAAGGGTTTTTCCCTGAGGGGAAACCCCTTTCACGTAATCACGTAAAGGTAACGCGGCGGTGTCTCCGCGCCTTGGTTATGTGGAAGGATCCTTGGTTTCTGGCCCAGGGCCCGTCCCTGGGGGCACCATGTCAGCGTGCGTCTCTGACCACGGATGCCTCCCTGACGGGCTGGGGGGCGACCATGAGTGGTCATTCGGCCTATGGCAGGAGTGCCATTGTTCGTGGCATATAAATTGTCTGGAAATGTTGGCTGTGTTTCAGGCTCTGGAACACTTCCTGCCATATCTCAGGGGCCATCATGTGCTGGTTCGCACATACAGCACATCGGTGGTCTCCTATATCAACCATCAGGGGGGTCTGAGGTCTCGACTGTTATACAAGCTGGCTCGTCAGATCCTCCTGTGAGCCCAGGGGAAACTGTACTCAGTCAGGTCAGTTTACATCCCGTGGCGCCTGAATGTGGAAGCAGACATCCTGTTGAGGCAGGGGCCGAGGCCCTGGGAATGGAGACTCCACACCGAGGTGGTGGAGCTCCTCTGGGAGAAGTTTGGCAGGGCATAAGTGGACCTGTTCGCTACACGAGAACACTCATTGTCATCTGTGGTTCTCCTTAGTGTCACCATCTCCTCTCGGACTGGACGCTATGGTACAGGAGTGGCCGAGGCTGCCCCTGTACGCATTTCCCCTTATTGCTCTGCTTCCGGGAGTTCTAGAGAGAGTGCACCGGGACGGGACCCGTCTGCTGTTAGTTGCCCCGTTGCCGGCCCGAGCCTGGTTCTCAGACATAGTGTCTCTCCTCGACGGCTCTCCACTGGAAAGTCCATCCTTCAAGGCCTTTCTGAGGCTCCCTTTGAGCCACTTGAAACAGTTTCTGAGAAGTTTCTTACTCTGAAGACTATCTTTCTACTTGCTATTTCTTCCGTGAAGAGAATAGGGGATCTGCAAGCTCTCTCTGTGGCACCCTTGTTCTTGGAATTTGCTCCTGGTATGGCTAAGGCATTCCTTCATCCTAGACCGGGCTATGTCCCTAAGGTTCCCACTAATCCTGTGAGACCTATTGTACTTCAGGCCTTCTATCCTCCTCCATTTGTGACCTCAGACCAGGAAAAACTCAATCTGCTTTGCCCTGTTCGTGCATTAGATGCTTATGTCCACAGAGCTGCCCTGTGGAGAAAAGCTGAACAGTTGTTTGTTTGTTATGGGCCACCCTTGAGAGGGGGTCCGGCTTCAAAGCAGAGGATGAGTAAGTGGGTGGTTGAGGCTATCTCACTTGCTTACGTTGCTTACAGTCGTAACCGAGACGTTTCCCTGTGTTTGCCTATTAGTCTAATTTAGTTCACCTGTTGATCATTAAGTTTCCTCATTTACCTCTCTGTATTTAAGCCCTGAGATTCCCAGTTTCACAGACAAGGATTAAGATAGTCCTAGACTAAAATGCATGTTTGATCTGTTTTAACTGAAAGCAACTTGCACTGATATATCTTAAAATATGTCAGTGCCATTGTTTTGTTTTACGGTGCACACCAGGGGCCTATACCATGAAGCCGGTTTAGGTGGATCGGCAGTTATGTTTCAGTTTAGTTTGTGCCAACCCTGGGTTTTAGGCACCATGAATGTGGCTCGGTTTTTAGCGGTGTTCATCGCCATAGTAACTTGCGTTCCACAGCTCAATCTGAAATTGGACCAATCAGAAATTTGCTGGGATTTCACAAAAGTGCAATTTAAGACCCTGCTTACTGTGGACTGATGGGTCGTAAGTCATTACCGGTGCACAGATGCATTTTTCCAGTCACCAAAAAAATTTAATTATTACTTTCATTTCTGCGGTTAGAGCATTGATTTGTAGAATGGGACAAATTATAAAATTTCTTACTAGGTCAGGGTTAATAAAGGCCTTCTGAAGTGAAGTGGTGCATTTGTGTAAGGAAAATATACATATTTAAAACTTCATAGACTAAAATAACTAACTTCCGGTGGTCAGCAGTACACAAGTCGACTTATGCAAGAGTAACCCCTGATGCAATGTATATCGCAAGCTTTGATGCCTCTCGCAGATAGGGCCATTTCTCTTTAAAAATTCTCGTTTTAGACTTCAAATTCATGACCGGTATTTTGTTTTGCTCTATCCTCTGCGCTTCTGTGTTCGTCAATACGCATGTATCAAGGGTTCAAGGGTCAGGGGTTACTCTTTCGCCGTAAATCGATGCGTACGGCGATCCGCCGGAAGTTAGTTATTTTAGTCTATAAAGTTTTAAATATGGATATTTTTCTTACACAAACACATCACTTCGCTTCAGAAGGCCTTTATTAACCCCCTGGAGCCATGTGGAGCAGTTGTATGATGGATAGATGCACTTATATGGACTTCAAAAACAAGTCACTGCCATTATAAAGCTTGGAAGAGCCAGGACTTTTTTAATATAACGCAGATTTTATTCGTCTGAAAAAAGAATGTCATATACACCTAGGATGACTTGAGGGTGAGTAAATCATGGGCTAGTTTTCATTTTTGGGTGAACTAACCCTTTAACACATAACCTTTATGAATCACACTTATTCTTAAGTCTAGGAATAAAACTAAAATAATTTTAGAGAAAACTAAAGACTAAACTTTACTCCAAGCGGCTTCATACAGCCCTAAAACAGTAAAACTTGATTTAAAGCAAAAAGACAAATCTACAAGACTGTGTACTTATGGCTTTAATGAACTACAATCCCTACGACGTAGCTACGGCGTACACTCGACGCAGAATTATAAATTGGGATTTGTGGCATTGAAGTGATGCAACTGATACTTATAATGACAGCATGTCAAATGTAGTACATACTGACTACATTAATACTACATACATACACTTTCCATTGACAATTTTTCAAGTGTTCTTTTGGCATGATTTGCTTGCCAGTTGCCACCATTCTCTTATTGAAAAAAAAAAAGTAGAATCATGGGTAATGTAGTTTTCCACCAGAAATTCTGCTAAGTATTTAAAAATAAGTTGAAATAATGTTACCTGATGACTTTAACTTGTATTTCACCATAAGTCTCTCTTGTAAGGTAAATGAGTTAGCATTAAAAATCAATTACCCTAATTACTGGGATTTTACAGGATACCACATTATTGTTCTTGATTCTGACTAGTTGATTAGTTTCTCACAGCCATATAGTACAAACCCGATTCCAAAAAAGTTAGGACACTGTACAAATTGTGAATAAAAACAGAATGCAATGATGTAGACGTTTCAAATTTCTATATTTTATTCAGAATACAACATGACATATCAAATGTTTAAACTGAGAAAATTTATAATTTTAAGGGAAAAATAAGTTGATTTTAAATTTCATGGCATCAACATCTCAGAAAAGTTGGGACAAGGCCATGTTTACCACTGTGTGGCATCCCCTCTTCTTTTTATAACAGTCTGCAAACGTCTGGGGACTGAGGAGACAAGTTGCTCAAGTTTAGGAATAGGAATGTTGTCCCATTCTTGTCTAATACAGGCTTCTAGTTGCTCAACTGTCTTAGGTCTTCTTTGTCGCATCTTCCTCTTTATGATGTGCCAAATGTTTTCTATGGGTGAAAGATCTGGGCTGCAGGCTGGCCATTTCAGTACCCGGATCCTTCTTCTACGCAGCCATGATGTTGTAATTGATGCAGTATGTGGTCTGGCATTGTCATGTTGGAAAATGCAAGGTCTTCCCTGAAAGAGATGACGTTTGGGTGGGAGCATATGTTGTTCTAGAACTTGGATATACCTTTCAGCATTGATGGTGCCTTTCCAGATGTGTAAGCTGCCCATGCCACATGCACTCATGTAACCCCATCCCATCAGAGATGCAGGCTTCTGAACTGAGCGCTGATAATAACTTGAGTTGTCCTTGTCCTCTTTTGTCTGGATGACATGGCTTCCCAGTTTTCCAAAAAAAACTTCAAATCTTTATTGGTCTGACCAAAGAACAGTTTTCCACTTTGCCACAGTCCATTTTAAATGAGCCTTGGCCCAGAGAAAACGCCTGCGGTTCTGGATCATGTTTAGATATGGCTTCTTTTTTGACCTATAGAGTTTTAGCCGGCAACGGCGAATGGCACAGTGGATTGTGTTCACCGACAATGTTTTCTGGAAGTACTCCTGAGCCCATGTTGTGATTTCCATTACAATAGCATTCCTGTATGTGATGCAGTGCCGTCTAAGGGCCCGAAGATCACAGGCATCCAGTATGGTTTTCCGGCCTTGACCCTTACGCACAGAGATTGTTCCAGATTCTCTGAATCTTTGGATGATATCATGCACTGTAGATGATGATAATTTCAAACTCTTTGCAATTTTTCTCTGAGAAACTCCTTTCTGATATTGCTCCACTATTGCTCCACTATTTTTGGCCGCAGCATTGGGGGAATTGGTGATCCTCTGCCCATCTTGACTTCTGAGAGACACTGCCACTCTGAGAGGCTCTTTTTATACCTAATCATGTTGCCAATTGACCTAATAAGTTGCAAATTGGTCCTTCAGCTGTTCCTTATATGTACATTTAACTTTTCCGCCCTCTTATTGCTACCTGTCCCAACTTTTTTGGAATGTGTAGCTCTCATGAAATCCAAAATGAGCCAATATTTGGCATGACATTTCAAAATGTGTCACTTTCAACATTTGATATGTTGTCTATATTCTATTGTGAATAAAATATAAGTTTATGAGATTTGTAAATTATTGCATTGCTTTTTTATTCACAATTTGTACAGTGTCCCAAATTTTTTGGAATCGGGTTTGTATTTTTAATACCACATGATTGTTCTTGATTCTTAATTCTACTAAGTTGACAAACATTCCAAGGTATTAGGGCTGTCAAATGATTAATTGTGATTAATCGCATTCAAAATAAAAGTTTGTTTACATAATATATATAACATCATTATTATGTATATATAAATACACACACATGCATGTGTATGTTTAAGAAAAAACATATTTATATAATATAAATGTACACTCACCTAAAGGATTATTAGGAACACCATACTAATACTGTGTTTGACCCCCTTTCGCCTTCAGAACTGCCTTAATTCTACGTGGCATTGATTCAACAAGGTGCTGAAAGCATTCTTTAGAAATGTTGGCTCATATTGATAGGATATCATCTTGCTGTTGATGGAGATTTGTGGGATGCACATCCAGGGCACGAAGCTCCCGTTCCACCACATCCCAAAGATGCTCTATTGGGTTGAGATCTGGTGACTGTGGGGGCCATTTTAGTACAGTGAACTCATTGTCATGTTCAAGAAACCAATTTGAAATGATTCGAGCTTTGTGACATGGTGCATTATCCTGCTGGAAGTAGCCATCAGAGAATGGGTACATGGTGGCCATAAAGGGATGGACATGGTCAGAAACAATGCTCAGGTAGACCGTGGCATTTAAACGATGCCCAATTGGCACTAAGGGGCCTAAAGTGTGCCAAGAAAACATCCCCCATACCATTACACCACCACCACCAGCCTGCACAGTGGTAACAAGGCATGATGGATCCATGTTCTCATTCTGTTTACGCCAAATTATGACTCTACCATCTGAATGTCTCAACAGAAATCGAGATTCATCAGACCAGGCAACATTTTTCCAGTCTTCAACTTTCCAATTTTGGTGAGCTTCTGCAAATTGTAGCCTCTTTGTAGCCTCAAGGTTGTGCGTGTTGTGGCTTCACAAATGCTTTGCTGCATACCTCGGTTGTAGCAAGTGGTTATTTCAGTCAAAGTTGCTCTTCTATCAGCTTGAATCAGTCGGCCCATTCTCCTCTGACCTCTAGCATCAACAAGGCATTTTCGCCCACAGGACTGCCACATACTGGATGTTTTTCCCTTTTCACACCATTCTTTGTAAACCCTAGAAATGGTTGTGTGTGAAAATCCCAGTAACTGAGCAGATTGTGAAATACTCAGACCGGTTCGTCTGGCACCAACAACCATGCCACGCTCAAAATTGCTTAAATCACCTTTCTTTCCCATTCTGACATTCAGTTTGGAGTTCAGGAGATTGTCTTGACCAGGACCACACCCCTAAATGCATTGAAGCAACTGCCATGTGATTGGTTGATTAGATAATTGCATTAATGAGAAGTTGAACAGGTGTTCCTAATAATCCTTTAGGTGAGTGTATATACAATATATACATGCAAATATTTCTTAAATGTATACATGAACGAGTGTGTATTTATACATAATAATTATACACAGTACACACACATATATTATGTTAACACAAACTTATTTTAGATGCGATTAATTGCGATTAATCGTTTGACAGCACTACGATGTCAAGCAAGTATTATGAAATAAGGAAAGGAGAGGATTAACATTGAGTTTATTTATAGAATGCGCTCTTGTTGACTCACACAACCACCAGGTGCCCGTGGGCACTGCATTGGAGACCACTAGTCTACGTGGCTGTCTGACATCCACAGAAATCTTCCCAAGTTGGTATCATTCAGTGATCTCGTAATTTTCTGTCAATGTCTCCTCTGCAGCACTTACAGATAAATGTAAAATTTACAGCATGTAAATTGATACCATTCACAAAAAAACATATCATCAAGTTAATCATGGGTCAAAAAAATTTATAAATTTGTTGGTGAGCAGTTTTGCTATTTGACTTGATTACTTCTCATAGCTATTTTGTTTTCCACTGATGTCACTATATAGTTACAGCCAGTAATAAATCAATTTAATGACTACATGTAGCCATTGTGCAGATAAAGTTTTAAGTGCAGTAATACTGAGGCAGAAAATTGATTGTTCAGTGAAGTGTAATGAAGTTGGACCTGAGCCAGTGCAGATATAGCACTTCCTTCGACCTACTACTGCAATACTGTGCGTAGCGTCCACACAACCGAGAAAAAAAAAAGCCTAATTATACCGGACTTCCTTTACATCAACTATTCGACAAGCCATTAAGAGAACCCACTGACTTAATTATGAAAATGTGTAGTTTTGCACATCCCTAGTTCTATAAACGTCAATAAACATTAGAATATTTGAGAAAACCTCTTTTTAAATATCAGTAGAAAGATTAGTTTGATGACAGTAGACATCTTTGTTGAAGACATCTATGTGAAGCTCTGTAAAAAATGTGTATTTTATTATAATCTCCTTGAGAAACTATTAGACAGCAGCAGAAAACTACCACTGAGAGTATTAAAGTACACACATTTTCAAATCCTTATAGTGCTATAATTGATGATATATCCCTCCAACAGTTTTACTAGTGGCTTTAAACTCAAATACTCAATAGTAAAATAAAATAAACCAAGAATGTAAGCAACTTTGAAGTTTTATCAGCCTCTGTGATAATGAACTATAATTTTTCATTCCAGCCAGTCTGCCAAATATTGATTTTCCTTTGTTGATACGAGGATAAAAATAAGAGGGAATCTGGATTAGATGTGACGGCATGTCATGGGTTTATATTCTGGTATGTGAAGCATGTCCAATTGTTTGATAGAGACATTTATTTGAGGATTACACACATAAACATGATTGGGGACAGGCTGTTCTCTGGAGCGGGTATTGAAAGCTCCAGGTATTTCAATTTGTCCCTAAGCCCTAATTCTGGATTAGACTCCTGTTGAAATCCTGTAGTATTATATGAAAGGGAGAGGAAGTGAGAGAGAGAGGAAGTGAGAGAGAGAGAAGAGAGAGAGAGAGAGAGAGAGAGAGAGAGAGAGAGAGAGAGAGAGAGAGAGAGAGAGAGAGAGAGAAGTTAAATGTAGCCTCAGATCAGTTAAAGGAAGCTTTAGTTTTTCTTTATCCCTACTTGTCCTGATTGACATTCATAAATGTTTTAAAATGACTGCATTTTAACTGCAGTTATCTTATGCTAACATTGTCCTGCAGATGCCTTGTTTGCATTGATGACAGTTATTTTAGGTATAATAGAAGGTTGAGATTAGCTTTAGACAGGAAAAAACATTGTAGGTTTTTTGCATTCCCTCTCATTTAAGAATCATGATTTCTCAATTAAACATTAGTTAAAAAAAAATCTTGTATTACAATTTATATTATTCTCAGTGAATTGGTAATATAGAGGGGCAATGCATAGACAAGGGTCTGAGCAAGAATAGGTAAAAAAGTAAATGATTAAAATGATTAAACGTGCAGTACCAATGATACTCAATTAATATGTAAAATTATTGGTAGATAACTGTTACTTGATTAATCATCAAAATAAAATAATCTAATCATAAAATAATCAGTAGATTGTCTACACTGACTAAGGTTCATTGATTTAAAAATACATTAGCATGTTGCTAATGATGGTAAAAAGCTAATAATTGTGTAATATGGGAAAAACTCGTAGAACACAAATATTGGCTAAAGAAAGTTAGTACTTAGATTAAACTGTTGTTTGTCCCCACGTTCTTCTACTCGGTGGGACGTGTAATGCGAGACCTGTGTGTAGGGTTCCCGTCCATTGCAATCGCTACCCATTTCTTCAGCGTTCTTGTCTGCACTTCGATCAGTCATCAGTCGCTGCCCAAGTACTGTTTCAATTCAAAGTACACATCTAGCCAAGTACAGTTCAAATCCCCGGATGTGTCCTTGATCTGTCCCTTTTATCAGAGATGCATCGAGAGGTGACTTGTGCGGACTTGAGGCAGCCAGGGATCCCAGAATGCATCTCACGCCAACCAGCAAGCGTCAGTGGTGGAGGAGAAAACCTGCGTAATTTACAAAATAACACTATTGTGTTGTTGTGTCACGAAATGTGGTTTTAAGGATTTTTCAGGCAATAATGTACTTGTTTAAAGCTGAAATCTGTGGTTTATTTATGAAGATGGAGCCTATTTGAAAATTGTATTTGAGGTTTTCAGAGTTGTGAGATCCAGTTGATCAGCGGGCACTCAGTGCTCATTAACCCCCGACTAGAACAGCCTTACCGTGCCTTACCTTACAGCCTTACCGTGGCTATGTCTGTGTAGTGGTTAAACTACACCCCCCTTAACAAAATGGCGCTGCCGGGTTCGGTCGCCGTTCAGGTCGCTCCGCGAAGACTGTGCTTTTATTTACTATTTTACTTTCTTTTACTCTCAATTTTTACAAACTTATCAACTGCATTGATCTGCTATGACAGCAAAACTCTTTTGGACATTGGTTACCTCTACACTGGACTGTTTCAGGACACTTTCGCCGATCCTCTGTGGCCATCTGAGATCCTTCGGAACGCCGAGTTGAACAATGGACAGACGGGTCAACTGCGAAGAATCAAGAAACACCGTGGGAAACACGCTGGGATACGCAACAGACTGAGGAAAAGGGCATTCAGCCCTCCTCTCCCGAGCATTCTTCTAGCAAATGTTCAATCCTTGGAGAATAAGATGGACGATCTTAGAGCCAGGATAAGTTTTCAATGGGACATGAGAGACTGTAACATCTTTTGTTTGTCCGAAACATGGGTCACGCCCGCGGTCCCGGACACAGCTGTGATGCCGTCGGAGAACTTCTCTGTTTTTCGGATGGACAGAACAGCCGAGGCCGGTAAATCCAAAGGCGGTGGAGTATGCTTCATGGTCAACAAGAAATGGTGCGACCCCAGGAACATCACCATTCTCTCGCAGTCCTGCTCGCCTCATCTGGAACATTTAACAATCATTTGCCGCCCATTTTATCTGCCGAGGGAGTTTTCTGCGGTCGTCGCGACCGCCGTTTACATTCCACCACAGGCAGACACAGGGCTGGCTTTATCTGGCCTTCATGATGTTGCCAGCGGCGTCATAAACAAACACCCCGACGCAGCATACATTGTCGTGGGCGATTTTAACAAAGCAAACCTAAAGAAAGTCTTGCCAAACTTTCACCAGCACGTCTCCTGTCCTACACGTGGAGCAAACACGCTGGATCATTGCTACTCTCCATTTAAGAACGCCTATAAAGCACGGTCACTTCCAGCTTTTGGCAAGTCGGATCATGCCACCATTTTCCTCACACCTGAATACAGACAAAGGCTCGTTCAGGAACCCCCAGTGAGGCGGGAAGTTAAGCGCTGGTCGCCCCACTCAGAGACCGCACTACAGGCAGCTCTGGATGATGTGGATTGGGACATGTTCCGGGCGAGTTCAGCTGACGTAAGCGAGTTTGCAGATGTGGCGCTTTGCTTCATCAACACGCTTACAGAGCAAGCCATGCAAACAATAACAATAACAATAACGTCCTTCTCAAATCAGAAACCGTGGGTGGACAATTCAATCCGCGCTGCAGTGAACGCACGCACTGCCGTTTACAACGCCGGTCTCCTAACGGGGAATATGACTGAATACAGATTGTCCTGCTATGCTCTGCGGCGCGCAGTTAAAGCCGCAAAACTCCGTTATAAAGACCGAGTGGAGTCTCATTTCCAACTCAACGACTCGCGGCGCATGTGGCAAGGTCTGAGGTCCATCTGCTCTTTTGGATCTAAATCCTCTGCTGAGGTGAGCGCTGATCCGTCGCTTGTGAATGAGTTAAACTCTTTCTACGCTCGCTTTGACTGTAACCACGGCAACGCGACTCCGCCAAGTGGCGCGTCAGAGGGAATTACTCAGCACAGCAACAACCACGTGATCTCTGTCTCGGAGGATCTATAGTCATGAAGGTCTTTGAGAGACCATTGCCTTTGAGAGACACCATTTGCGCCTACATTCCTGACACTTTGGACCCTCTTCAGTTTGCCTATCATCCCAATAGATCGACTGAAGATGCCATCTCTCATGTCCTCCACTCCTCCCTCACTCACATCGACAGCAAAAGTGGGAACTACATAAGGCTGCTATTTATTGACTATAGCTCAGCCTTTAACACCATAGTTCCCATCAAGCTAACCTCCAAACTCCTGGATCTCGGCCTGAATCCTTCTCTCTGCCACTGGATTGAGGACTTCCTCACTGGCAGGCCTCAGGTGGTGAGAGTAGGCCAGTCCACCTCCACCTCCATCACCCTGAGTGTGGGAGCTCCACAGGGCTGTGTCCTGTGTCCCCTGCTCTACTCTCTCTACACGCATGACTGTTTGTCCACACACAGCTCCACCTCTATCATCAAATTTGCTGATGATACTGTTGTCCTGGGCCTCATTTCCAACAACAATGAGATGGCATACTTGGACGAGGTGGAGCAACTAACATCATGGTGCCAGGACAACTGTCTCTCTCTGAATGTTGGCAAGACCAAAGAAATGATTGTGGACTTCAGGAAGAGACAACAACGGACATACTCCCCCCTCATGATCAGCGGGTCACCAGTAGAGAGAGTGAGCAGCTTCAAGTACCTGGACGTAAACATTTCCGAGGACCTGACCTGGACTGCTCACATTCAGACACAGGTGAAAAAAGCCAGGCAAAGACTGTACCACCTGCGCCAGCTGAGGAAATTCAGGGTTTCACCAGCTATCCTGAAAACTTTCTATTTAGGGGCGATAGAAAGTGTATTAACTCAGTGCATCACAGCGTGGTATGGGAACAGCACCAGTCATGACTGCAAAGCCCTGCAAAGAGTCGTGCGCTTATCCGAGCGTATCTCAGGGTCAGCTCTCCCGTCTCTGCAGGACGTCTACACCAAACGCTGCAAAGGTAGAGCTACTAAGATCATCAAGGACTCTAATCACCCTGCAAACCCTCATTTCACGCTGCTGCCATCTGGTAAGCGCCCGAAGCCTGATGGCCAAAACTGAGAGACTCAGGAGGAGCTTCTTCCCCCAGGCCATCAGACTCCTGAACTCAGTCACTTAACATCACGTGACCATCGATATACTGACATTGCACTGCACTTTCTGTTCTCGTCAGACTCTTTCTCGTCAGACTCTTTCTTTCAGACACTTTTTGTTCTCATCAGACTCCTGAACTCAGTCACTTAACATCACATGACCATCGATATACTGACATTGCACTGCACTTTCTGTTCTCGTTGTTACGGTGTAACAACCTGTTATAAACCTGTTTGGACATTATACTCTTGTACATTTGTTAACCACATATTTATAAGTCTACAGTTTACTCACTGCACAGTTTACCTCACTTATTTTATTCCACTTCTTTATTCTTATTTTTTTACTTTTTTCTCCTACTTGACTTGATTATTTATAATTCTACAGATATATATGTATAGTACTTTTTTATCCTATTTCTATTATAATTTCCTCCTTGTGTTTTTAACTGTGAATTTGCACTGTCCATGGAGCGGACCTGTTTACATTTCACTGCCGGTTGTATATTCTGTATATAACTGTGTGAACATAACTCTAAACATGAGATATAATTCGTCTTGTGTACATCTAACCGGCATCTTTGGTCTCATGAATCTATAATTTGTTCCCAGGCAAATCGTTTTGGCTGAGGGCAAAGTGAAGTTTCATAACTTTTTATATTTAGGCTATTTCACTTTACCATTGTAGCCTACTAGTGCTGACTTTGAATGTTTGACTGCATTGTTTGCTTGTCTTTATTTCTTATTATATAGCTTTTTATACCTTTTACTTATACTTTTATAATTGATCATTAAAACTGACATTTTAACAAAAAGAGATTATGTTTTAGTTATGTTTTATGTCATATTTCATTTTATTACAGTAAGTAATACTTAGTTTGCAATATTTTTAAAATGTAAAAGAGAAGAGGCAGGGTTGCGTTTTTTACTACTAAATTAGCATGATTAGAAACAGTACACAATGCAGATTACTCAATCACTTGTCAAAATAATCGGCAGATTACTCGATTACCAAGATATACAACAAAGCGTTACTCGATTAATTATCAAAATAGTTGTTATTACTCGATTACCACAGGTTACTACCACAGGTAATATATTAAATTAATCAATAACAGTTGTCAAATTACTCCCTTTCCAATCTGTATAATGCAGATTACTCATTTATCCACCATACCTTTTTATTACCAGGATGTACACAAAAATGTACTTGATTAATCAAGAATTTTCCAAACTGTACAATGTGGATTACTCAATTAATCAAAATTGTCAGCAGATTAGCAAGATATACAAAACATATTACTTTCTTACCAGGCTGTATGTCATCAAAAGAAACATCAGATTACTCAATTACCAGCTCTAGTGTGAACCAGGATCTGTGGTTTGCCATAAAATGAGCATCAAATGTCTGATGCACTTGGATTCTCAGAGGGTCCTTTTGATTTCTGCTCTAATGAAACAAGGATTTAAGTATCAGAAGAGGTGTGAGCAGGGATTTCTGAACTGCAGAAGCGCTTCACACCCATCACTGATGCCCAGACACACTGCTGCAAATCCTGCCTAATGTGATTTCATTTCCCAAATGCACACCATTTAATTTCAAGGATGCTATTTACCAATTAAATGCTAATCTTCCATTTGCTTGAATGTGAGACTCAGAAATAAACAATTTCTTAACAAAACTATTCCATAGTGTTTTGTGGGTGTAACTTTGTGGGCCTGTGTATGTCCTTACTTTGTGTGGGAGTAAAATATTTATATTCCCATGATCAATCCAGTTTCGCTCAGGTATTGCTCAGACTTTATTTTGCACTTGAAACAAGTTTAAAGCAGGTTAGATAGTCTTTTGTCACAGAGGCATATTTTTGTGCCTGTGTTGGCTTATCTCAACCTTTGACTTTTAAATCACACTAGAACACAGTGATGGAAGAATGCAGGACCGAAACAAGATGTAGAAATGGATAGAAGCACGCTTATCTGCCCCATTCTGACAGAAAGGAGAAGCATATCTGGTTGATGCTGGATAGGCCCTCGGATGATTACAGCGTACAGATTGAGCCGCTCGAGCAGAACTCTGTTTCTTATCTGGAGGTGAAACTCAAAGGACTGTAGCACATACAAACTATCTTGTACTGGGTTATGATGTGCAGCTACTACATCTCTCATCTGATCCAAAACCTACCAAGCTGCCTTTCTATAGTGCCTATATAATTAGTTGCCTTCTTAGGTGTGGCAACAATGCTGGTGTGTGATTTGTTTGTAATTACACATTTGTCATGGTGAGGGTAATCCACAATCATAATCCAAATGACAGGCAAAATATCAGAACCACAGGGCAAATACAAATATCAAGTCCAAAACACAGGTAGGTGGGGAAATCCAGGTAACCAGGCAGAAGATTCAAGATTCAAGAGTTTTATTTGTCACATACACAGAGTTATATACAGAATATACAACCGGCAGTGAAATGTAAACAGGTCCGCTCCATGGACAGTGCAAAATTCACAGTTAAAAACACAAGGAGGAAATTATAATAGAAATAGAATAAAAAAGTACTATATATATATATATATATATATATATATATATATATATATATATATATATATATATATATATATATATATCTGTAGAATTATAAATAATCAAGTCAGGTAGAAGAAAAAGTAAAAAAATTAAAGAAGTGGAATAAAATAAAATAAGTGAAATAAACTGTGCAGTGAGTAAACTGTAGACTTATAAATATGTGGTTAACAAATGTACAAAGAGTATAATGTGCAAACAGGTTTATAACAGGTTGTTACACCGTAACAACGAGAACAGAACAGAAAGTGCAGTGCAATGTCAGTGTATCGATGTTTATCCTGAAGTGAAGTCACGTGATGTTAAGTGACTGAGTTCAGGAGTCTGATGGCCTGGGGGAAGAAGCTCCTCCTGAGTCTCTCAGTTTTGGCCATCAGGCTTGAAGCGCTACCAGATGGCAGCAGCGTGAAATGAGGGTTTGCAGGGTGATTAGAGTCCTTGATGATCTTAGTAGCTCTACCTTTGCAGCGTTTGGTGTAGACGTCCTGCAGAGACGGGAGAGCTGACCCTGAGATACGCTCGGATAAGTGCACGACTCTTTGCAGGGCTTTGCAGTCATGACTGGTGCTGTTCCCATACCACGCTGTGATGCACTGAGTTAATACACTTTCTATCGCCCCTAAATAGAAAGTTTTCAGGATAGCTGGTGAAACCCTGAATTTCCTCAGCTGGCGCAGGTGGTACAGTCTTTGCCTGGCTTTTTTCACCTGTGTCTGAATGTGAGTCCTCGGAGATGTTTACATCCAGGTACTTGAAGCTGCTCACTCTCTCTACTGGTGACCCGCTGATCATGAGGGGGGAGTATGTCCGTTGCTGTCTCTTCCTGAAGTCCACAATCATTTGCTTGGTCTTGCCAACATTCAGAGAGAGACAGTTGTCCTGGCACCATGATGTTAGATGCTCCACCTCGTCCAAGTATGCCGTCTCATTGTTGTTGGAAATGAGGCCCAGGACAACAGTATCATCAGCAAATTTGATGATAGAGGTGGAGCTGTGTGTAGACAAACAGTCATGTGTGTAGAGAGAGTAGAGCAGGGGACTCAGGACACAGCCCTGTGGAGCTCCCACACTCAGGGTGATGGAGGAGGAGGTGGACTGGCCATCTGAGGCCTGAGGCCACCTGAGGCCTGCCAGTGAGGAAGTCCTCAATCCAGTGGCAGAGAGAAGGATTCAGGCCGAGATCCAGGAGTTTGGCGGTTAGCTTAATGGGAACTATGGTGTTAAAGGCTGAGCTATAGTCAATAAATAGCAGCCTTACGTAGTTCCCATTTTTGCTGTCGATGTGAGTGAGGGAGGAGTGGAGGACATGAGAGATGGCATCTTCAGTCGATCTATTGGGACGATAGGCAAACTGAAGAGGGTCCAAAGTGTCAGGAATGAAGGAGCAAATGGTGTTTTTAATAAGTCTCTCAAAGACCTTTATGACTATAGACGTGAGAACCACTGGACGATAGTCATTTAGGCAAGAGGGTTTACTGTTCTTAGGGACAGGGATGATGGTGGATTTTTGAAGGAGGTGGGGACCACAGATGTAGCGAGGGACTCATTAAAGATAGATGTAAACAACCCGGTGAGCTGATCAGCACAGGACCGCAGAACACGGCCTGAAATACCATCCGGCCCAGCAGCTTTCCTGACGTCCACACGCTTGAGTGCCCTCCAAACTTCATCCTCCGAGACAGAGATCACGTGGTTGCTGCTGCTCTGCGTTCACTGTAACGCGGATTGAATTGTCCACCCACGGTTTCTGATTTGAGAAGGACGTTATTGTTATTGTTTGTGTGGCTTGCTCTGTAAGCGTGTTGATGAAGCAAAGCGCCACATCCATGAACTCACTGACGTCAGCTGAACTCACCCGGAACACGTCATCCAGAGCTGCCTTAACTTCCCGCCTCACCGGGGGTTCCTGAACGAGCCTTTGTTTGTATTCAGGTGTGAGGAAAATGGCGGCATGATCCGATTTGCCAAAAGCTGGAAGTGACCGTGCTTTATAGGCGTTCTTAAACCGAGAGTAGCAATGATCCAGTGTGTTTGCTCCTCGTGTAGGACAGGAGACGTGCTGGTGAATGTTTGGCAAGACTTTCTTTAGGTTTGCTTTGTTAAAATCGCCTGCGACGATGAATGCCGCATCGGGGTGTTTGTTTATGACACCGCTGGCAACATCATGAAGGCCAGCTAAAGCCAGCCCTGTGTCTGCCTGTGGTGGAATGTAAACAGCGGTTGCGATGACTGAAGAAAACTCCCTCGGCAGATAGAATGGGCAGCAAATGATTGTTAAATGTTCCAGATGAGGCGAGCAGGACCGCGAGAGAATGGTGATGTTCCTGGGGTCGCACCATTTCTTGTTGATCATGAAGCATACTCCACCGCCTTTGGATTTACCGGCCTCGGCTGTTCTGTCCATCCAAAAAACAGAGAAGTTCTCCGACAGCGTCACAGCTGTGTCCAGGACCGCGGGCGTGAGCCATGTTTCAGACAAACAATAGATGTTACAGTCTCTCATGTCCCGTTGAAAAATTATCCTGGCTCTAAGATCGTCCATCTTATTCTCCAAGGATTGAACATTTGCGAGCAGAATGCTCGGGAGAGGTGGGCTGAATGCCCTTTTCCTCAGTCTGTTGCGGATCCCCGCGTGTTTCTTGATTCTTCAACGTTGACTCTGGCCATTGTTCAACTCGGTGTTCCGAAGAATCTCAGATGGCCACAGAGGATCGGCGAAAGTGTCCTGAAACAGTCCAGTGTTTTGTAAACAAAGTTTGGGAGGAGCACATTCAAACTGTCTATCTAATCAGCTCGAGAGGCGTATACACAGCTGGAGCCGACTCGCCTAGTTACCGCGACAGTTTTCTGGATCCCTCCGCCACCTCGACTCCTCACTCTCGGCTAGGGATACGGGGGAGAACTCTGGGTTTGGGCTAAATTCCGAGCTCGGAGCCCTCGATCCCCTCGGACAACCAAATATGCGTATTATATATAGATTTTTTATTTATCATTTGTAAGTGTGAACTCTTGAAAACAACTGCCACAGAATCTGACATTATTTATTTATTTATTTATTAAAGATTTATTTGTTAAAGATTTATTTCTGGTGTTTCATCGAAGATTAAAATCTATAAATCAAAATATGTATTGCATTTATGAAGAAAAGGTTCAGCACCCATGGCTCTATCACTATTGCCTCAATTGTGTACAGTGTCTTTGGGTGGATTGCTGAGGCTAATTGCGGCAACAGCCATTAGGATTGTTTGTGATTTGGTCTTAGTGACTTTCTTGACTACTCCTAACATTTCACAGATTTAGGAGCTAGTTTCAACGAAAAATTTAGGAGTCCTAAAATTAGGACTGACACAGCCATTCTTTTTAAGAGTTTCTCCTAAATCCCAGAACCATAACACATGAAAACCGAGAGGGCGCTCAGAAATCCAGTGTAACACTAACAAGACTTTGTAAAGAATGAATGAAAATACAGGGCTTATATAGGCAGAGTTTGACAAGATGAGACACAGCTGAAAGAAATCACAACATAATGAATCCAGGCAATGAGTTATGGGAAATTAAGTTTGTGATCTGATAGCGATGACTAGGGATGAGCAGTGTTGCCAGATTGGGTCAACTATTTCCAGCCCAAAAGCTCACTAAAACCCGCCCAATCCAAGAAAAAAACGCCCAAAATTTGAACTGCCAAAATAATGTGATATAATTTCATTGCCATGTCAAAGGTTGATTAGCACCATTTTATCTCCTTAAAACAAAATAATGATGACAAAATAAAATATAAATAAATACATTTTCCAGGAAAATGGAACAGGGCAAATACATTCAAATACAGTCATGCATGACTAAAATGTCCAAGTGGAAACTGTCAAAATCACGAAATTAACCGATAACTTTAACCCATGGAAAAACACATGCATCATTTTCAACAACGTAATTAGCAAACATTACACACATTACAGACAAAATGTGTCATTCACTGATACTGTATGATAGTCCTACCACAAAAAATTAACAACAAGAATGCGTTTACCTTTGTGTTGTGCTTTAACTTCAGACAGAACTACAGTAATGTTATGTCTTTCATTGTACATATTTGTAGAACATAACGCAGAACTTAACACAGTCAAAATTCAGCTGTCGGGACGAGTAGGGCGCAGACTAGACAGTTTAAAGGTTGCAGATGTCCTGATCAGGCCAGTGTGCACATGATGATGGACTGGCTTCATATATTCGATTTCAATTCAAGTCATTCAACTGTGCTCTTAGAGTTAGTTATATTTATAGTCTTTGAGTCACAGGTGTAATCCATGTTTTGAGAGTTGGTTCACTCTCCCACTTACTGTAGATAACTTACTGTATATTTATGCTACTTTGGCATAGCGATCACTTGATATCCAGCTACAATTTCGCTCTGAAAACCTGTCATGAATGAGCGCATCTCCCTGCTGATCGCTGATTGGCTGAAAGTGTGTGCTCATCGGCAACATCAACACCAATGCCAGCTGACTCTACGCTGGGCCAGTGTGTGTCATGATGACTGATTTTATGGAGTACATGCACACTTGAGTTTGTTATTAATAACAACTCTTAACCCCTACATTTTTCTCCAATTAGACTATAAAATGTAGATGTTTGAAAACCGCCAAACTGACCCCAAACCAGCCCAAATTTTGTCCACCCGCCCAAGCCCATTTTTACCCACACAATCAAATTCAATAAGATAAGATAATTGCCTTTATGGAGAGCAGCTGACTGTATGAATACAACCTTTTGAGTGGTTGGAACCCGTACAGAGATGTCAGAATAGACATGAAATTTGCTTATGATGCTGAAATCAGCTTTTTTCAAATTTTATATTAATCTGCACATGTTCAGTCTATAACCTGAAGCTAATTTAAAGAATTGTATCAGTGACTGTGCATTTAATGTTTTATACAGTTATGCGGAGGGAGATTTTTAACCAATGAGATTTCACTGTGGACGGAGCTTTGCAGATAAATAGAATCCAAGCAGGCATTACAGCTATATGACGGTTAGGATAATTTATTGGTTATCACCTTATCGCGTCACATGGAGTTATGACACATTGTTGCTTATAACAGGACGAAGTTTTACATTCCTCTCTTTTTCCATCTCTTTCTTTCCCTGTTTTTTTCTCCTCCTTTCTGTCTTTGTAAGTACCATTCTGTCATAATTAAAACAAACAGCAGTGCCTTCCTAACAGATGGCACTAGTTGGTAAAAACAGTTATTTAGTGAGTAAACAACTTTGTAGCGAATCACTGAATCTCAGTGCAGATGTCCTCATTGTCCTTGAAACGTCAAGCCATTACAGTTTCATCCAATTGAAATGAAATGCATCACAATTTTATCTGTGTAAAGTTCATTTTTTAACATCATCATTATTAATAAGCATAATCATTATTGCTTCTATCTAGGTTTTCCATTTTCTGCATCTCGCTTCAGTTTCACTCCAAAAAATCTGAAATTTTTGGCTGAACATTTCTGTTTTTGATCTTCAACCTTTCTGACAGTATTTCACAGTTCAATCTCTCTTTCACTTTGACTGCTGATCATCTGTTAACACTATTAAAGACATCACCATCAAATGTCCTTTCAGGCTGAAGAGACACTTCTGCTGGCACAATGCTCACACAAACACTGTTCAAATGATTGTTTATTTTTCAAGCATGTTATGTATATTTCATGTCACATATTCACAATTGATTACAGCAGTGCTAAGATAAAAAAAAATACTGTTCATTCATATACGCACACACATATTGCAATTTTCCTACGTCCCATCTGATTTTGTTTCTTCTTATTATTTTGCCTCTCACACAGTAAAAACTCTGGGGAACATCAGGCCATTTTGACACACTACAAGGTTAATCACAAAAACATTGGCTTACTTTTCATGCATGATTATCACCCAGTGGATGATAAAAAAAAAAACTTATTGAAGGAGACATCCAAGCCATATCAAGGGAAAAAAGGTGCAAAAACATGCAGAACACCTTAGCAACTACATAGAAACATTCTGGCAACCATCCAATACTAGTCAAGTCACATTTATTTTAGTTCTGTCAAATCGATTAATCGTGATTAATCGCATCCAAAACACAATTATTTTAGATGCGATTAATCGCTATTAATCGATTTGACAGAACTAAGCATTTTATACAATACAGACTGCAAAATTCATTCAAGATTCAAGAGTTTTATTTGTCACATACACAGTTATATACAGAATATACAACCGGCAGTGAAATGTAAACAGGTCCGCTCCATGGACAGTGCAAAATTCACAGTTAAAAACACAAGGAAGAAATTATAATAGAAATAGGATAAAAAAGTACTATCTATATATATATATATATATATATATATATATATATATATATATATATATATATATATATATATATCTGTAGAATTATAAATGATCAAGTCAAGTTTCAAGTTCAAGTTTCAAGTTTATTTGTCATTACACATGTACAAGTACAGTATAACGAAATGAAGTTTGGAGCAAGCCTCCGGGCCGCAGCCGATTATTCAGGCGCCGCCACACGCTCTCCAGAAATACAAGAATGCAGTTTAGCAAGCATTACATAGCAAAACACAACAAAACATCAACATAAACGTCAAGTAGAAGAAAAAGTAAAAAATAAGAATAAAGAAGTGGAATAAAATAATTGAAGTAGACTGTGCAGTGAGTAAACTGTAGACTTATAAATATGTGGTTAACAAATGTATAAAGAGTATAATAATTATGAAACAACTTAAATTTCAGTTGTAAAGCAGCTCTACAGAAGAAAATATTGTCATTATTCAGCCCATTTTATTTCAGAGTTATTTCAGTTAATTTCAGTAATATCAGTGTTGCAAAGTTTATCAGTTATGAAGTAGTTAGTTAGTCAATGAATTAGTCAATTAGTCAAATTAATTTAATTCAGCTGTAAAGCAGCTCTACAGAAAGCAATAGTGTCATTATTCAGATCAGTTTAGTTTAGTGTTGATGTTAGCAGCATTGAATAGCATTGTGGTGGCTCACATGTTTTTCAAAAAAATTTAAAATCATATTACATATTCCTAATTTAACACCTGTGCCTGTAGTCATAGAAATAAAGGGGGCAAACTCATTCATCTGACCTTTTGCTAAGCTCTGCCTTCCTTGTTTACAATGCAGACTCAGACAAGCGTTACAATAGAGACTTCAGTGATTTTTCAGTGAAATTATTTAATTAAGGCGAAATAATAATTTTTGTGGTCTGGAAGGAATTTTTGGCATGATATTTTTGTCTGATGTTTTTTATTTTTTTATTAAAAATATTCAATTACAAAGTAACATGGGTAGAAACTGCAGACTAACAACTTATTTTTGTAAAATTTCATTTTAAACTGTCCAAACAAAAAGATCAGACTTGTATTCAAAAGAGCAAACGGCAACAGTTGCTAAAGTAGGATTGGTCAGCAGCAAGTGGGGCTTAGCGAAGGGTCTATCATGATTACAATCTGCTCAATAAACGCCTATTCACTGTTGAAAAGGAGAAGAGAGAGCTGCTGATGTAATGTTCCTGTTAGAAACACATTCTCGGATGAGTCAGATGCACAGCTTGACGATTCGGGGAGGGCTGCGGGTGCATTCCGTTTGATTAGATGCGTCCCTGTTGGTTGGTTACTGGCCCACACCACGCATTGCCTTTATCAGAGTCCAAGGACAATAGGAGGCCTTACAGAGCTGTGGGGAAAGAAAATGATGCAGCATTGCCGCAGTGGATTCTTCAGGTTTTTCGACAGGTCTTGTGGAGTTGTGTTAGGGTATTGTGATTGCCGCCCACTGAAGGTCTGTGAGTGTTTGTAAGTAACTCGGCAGGTGGAGAGCAGTGTCTCTGCATATAATATCTGCAGCTCCAGACTGTTGTCCATGCTCTGTTGCATACAGCTCCATCTGCTCTGATCAATGAGTGCACCAATGAAATGACAATTCTATGCATAGCTTTCATTTTTTCCCTCCATTTTTATCTAAAATGTCACAACTTTTTAATCTTCCAGCGAAATAGACGATTAAAAAAAAACAAACAAACAAAAAACAATTGGCAAGTGCATTGGCTTTCTAGCATTAATATTAGGTATAGCAACATTTTAGTTAAAGGGGAATTTTTTTTTTTAAATCTCATTGTTTTCTTACTCTCAATCCAAACCCATAAGACTTTAATTCATATTTGAAACACAAATGAAGTGAATTCTGCCCCTCCATTAAAAGTCTATTCACACAAAAATTCTGACCGTTCAAAATGCTCATAAAGACATCGTAAAGGAAATCTATATGAATTGAGCGGTTTAATCCATGTCTTCTGAAGAGACACAATCACTTACAGTTGAGCTTCCGTTTACCATAATTGAGTGCTCTGTATGTTTGCTGATCAATGTTTATATGTGAATAAAAGCCTAAATTAAATCTGTTCATCATATAGAGTCTCTTCAGAAGTTTTGAATTAAAAGGTGCAGCCTTTTGTAAATTGAATGCCTGGCTTCTAGTGTCATTCACTTCCAGTTTTGTTTAGCTGTACAAAACAGCTTGTTATGCTGCTTGATTAACTGGTATTTCTTACCATACTGTTTATTATTGTAATTATAAACACACTGGTTTGTAGCGCAGATAGTTTTACCATTTACTGCACTTTGTTATTCTTCTTGTTATTTACCTATAGCGACTAATGAATGAAGCACATTCACAAAAAAATTGCTTACTTTCATGTTGTGATATAAGGTGGATATGGACTCTTGTTTGTTGTTTAGAGTCTGTACAAACATTTAACTCTTTCTTTCTCCATGTGCAGTGAAGAACACATGCGCACCCTCAGAGTTTGCATGTGCGAACGGTCAATGTGTTCCTGGACGTTGGCGTTGTGACGGAGAACCTGAGTGTCCAGATGGATCAGATGAGGCTGATGCCACCTGCAGTAAGTCACATCACATTATAAAACTCTTACTGGTTTTGTTTCATTTCTTGGTTTAATTGTTTGCTTAAAGCAGTGGTTCTTAACCTTTTGGACTCCAAGGCCCCCTTTTGTCCGAGACAAGGGTCCATATTCGGGGGGGGGGTTCGTTCAAACATCTTCTTATATGTAAGCTATATACCTCTGGCAGTCCTGTTGTAATAAATAAATACACTCAAAACTCTTTTTTAGCATTTTTTAGATTTCTAGTTTATTAATGAAACTGTAGAAGGCGCAGGCTGATATGTCCTTTACATGCAATCTGCAAGCAATCATTACCGCATGGTACAAGCTGATTGGCCTCTGCTGATTCTGCAGCCAATGAGATTGCTTGCTCAACTATTTAAATAGTCTTGTTCAGTGGTTGCTGTAAGCTAGTCCTGCAGCATGCTATAAGAGTTCCTCTGAAACCCTCCACCTCCCCCAGCTCCACTTGCCTAGATCTGCTATGGGATTTATGTATGTCTATTCATGCAGCAGTAGCAGATCTTACATGCTCACTGCATTATGTCTGTTATCTAATTGCAATAGCAAATCCGCACTTGCTCTGAAGCAGCATTATGCATAGCAAATCTAGTCTGCCAAGACCAAATACATTAACATTGCAATGTTCATGAACTAGGGTTTTGCACAGGCTTGTTGATTTTAATGCTGTTCCATGACAGAATAAGCTTGACATTGAATAGTCGCTGATCATGGACTATAAAGGGCGCAACAGGATAAGAAATCTTTGAGGTACACGTTTATGTTCCGTTTCCAACAGTTAAAATGACAAATAAATGCACAGTCCTAGATTATACACATATACATCCAAGATGGCAGCCGAGCCACACCTATGTGTGGACCTCAGTGTTTGAGATCTTAAGATTTTAGTTATTTTCTGTGACGTTTTATGTTTTTTAAACTCAAATGAGTATACTCTTGAGAAACAGAACATTCTCTTCCATACTGGGATTATTTTAATAGCGGATAAGGCTGAATTTTTTAACTTAAAACCTGGACATTGATCACCTGGATGCCTTGCTAGAGCCTGCTACAGGTAGCCCTGCTTGTTAGCCTGCTGCAGCTAGTTACCACCTGAATGATCTATTGCTAGCTTGCTGCTGGAATTACTGCTGCTAGCTTGCTGTCAGTGGTCCTGTTTGCTTGCTAGCCGCTTCTTGGATGTTCTGTTGCTACCCTGCTATTGGTAGCTCTGCTGCTAGCGTGCTGTTGGTAGCCTTGCTTCATAGCCTGCTGCTGGTGGCTTTGCCTGCTAGCCATCACCTGGATGCCCTGTTGCTAGCCTGTTGCTACTAGTCATCACCTGGATGCCCTGTTGCTAGCCTGTTGTTGCTAGCCATCACCTGGATGCCCTGTTGCTAGCCTGTTGCTGGTAGCTACCACCTGGATGCCTTGCTGCTAGCTGCCCTTGCTTGCTACCACCAGGATCCTGCTGCTAGCTCCACTTGCTAGCCACCTTCCGGATGCCTTGTTGCTGGCCCTATTAGCTAGCCATCAACTGGATGCCCTGCTGCTACTGTTACTGATGCCCTGGTGTTTGTTACTGAAAGTCCTACTCCTAACCTGCTACTATTAGCCTTGCTGCTAGCTATTCACCTAGAAGCCTCCCTGCTAGCCTCCATCCTATAGCCCTGACTTTTGACTTCAAGCTACTGTTCATCCCTGTTAAGGCTGTCTTCAACTAAACCTGGTAACTTGACATCATGCATTTGTTTATATTTTTCATACTTTTACAGTCCAGCCCTATACTAGATGAATTTAATATGCCTAAAATGAGAAGTAGTATACTGCTACAGCTAAATTACAGTCATTTCTCAATTTCATCTACAAGTCATTATGAGATGTACTGCCTGAAAATTAATCTGTGTAACCCAAAAAATTGTTCACAAATTAATAACATCCTGTATCGCCAGAACTTACTGTTGTTAAATGATCATTTTACTGTCTCAGATTACTCTTTTTCTGAGTTCATAAGGACAGTGGTAATGATAAATATTACCCAGCTAAACAAAAACTACGTTGTTTGATTATGCTTTTATTGATGTTATCTGGTAATGTTCAGCCCAATCCTGGTCCTGTTCTTGGTCTTCTTAATACTTTGCAATCCTTAGCCACACAGACATGGCCTTGGTTTTATACATTTAAACGTTAGAAGCCTTGTCCCTAAAATGGATATGATTAGGATCTGGGCTAATACAACCAATGCTGATATCATTGTTATTTCTGAAACCTGGCTTAAAAAATCTATATCTGATGAACTTATTTATATCGAAGGTTGTAAAGTTTATAGAACTGATCGGGTTGGCAAAGGAGGTGGGGTTGCCGTATATGTGAAATCCAAGTTTAGAAGCTCTGTAACCCTGTCACTAACTAAAGCTAAACAGTTTGAAATTCTGACCGTGAAAGTGAATATATCAAAAGACACTGATATTACTGATTATTGATTTTAGTAGTTGGGTGCTATAGACCTCCATCTGCTTTAAAGGATGCTTTCCAATCTATATCCGAAATATTACATGAAATTAATGACTGAATTCATTCTTATGGGTGATATGAATTGGGACTGGCTGTCTGGGAACTCTGATTGTTTTAAAGATCTATGTAATAATTTACATTTAGTGCAACTTATTAATGAACCGACAAGAATAAATCCCAAAGCAGAAATAAAATCTACTCTCCTAGATCTAATCGTAACAAACTCTGTTCATAAATATACCTCAACTGCCGTATTTTGTAATGACGTCAGTGACCATTGTGCAGTCGCTTGTGTAAGAAATACAAAAATCCCTAAGGTAAAACCACGCATGATCCTAAAAAGACATTTTAAAAGTTTTGAACAACAGGCTTTTCTGCATGAATCTGTATCATAGTGAACTCAGCAGGGTGTCTTTGTTTTCTGATGTTGAAATGGCATGGGATTTTTTTCATTCAAATTTTATTTCTGTTGTAAATAAACATGTGCCAATCAAAAAGTTTAGGATTAGTGGTAAGAACAATCATTGGTTTTCAGACAGCCTATCAGAGCTAATCTGTTTGAGAAATAAAATGTGGGCACAAGCCAGATTCTCAGATTCTTCTGCTGATTGGACTGCATTTAGAACTGTAAGAAACAAGTGTACTTTGATGATTAGAAAGTCCAAATCTGAGGTTTTTTTGAAGACAACCACAGAAAATTTAAACAATCCTTTAAAATTTTGGAAATCAATTAAATCTTTGTCGGGTGCATGTGTAACCTCAAACCTCCCTGATCAGATTCTTATTGGTTCAGATGAAATAAAAGATAAAGCAGTCATAGTCAATCAGTTTAATAAACACTTTATTCAGGCTGGATTCATATTTAATCAAACGGTAAATAAATCTGTCCCATGTCCAGCCATGTTAACATCTGAAAATGTAAATCGGGAACTGTTTAATTTTAAACAGAAGTTAACAGAAGAAACTTTTCAGAAGTTCGTAAAGCCCTTAGAGACATTGATCACAAAAAGTCAGCAGGTACAGATAATCTGGATGCGTTTTTGTTAAAACTGGCAGCTGATATTATTGCTGAGCCCATAGCGCATATTTTTAATTTGAGTCTTCTTTCTAATTCCATTCCTAAAAGTTGGAAAGCAGCCTACCCTTTATTTAACGGTGGAGACCCATTAGAATTGAATAATTACCGTCCAATATCAAAACTTTCTGTGTTATCAAAGATCTTGGAATCATTTGTGAATGTACAGTTAAAACAGTATTTGACTGACAAAAATATTTTAAATAATTTTCAGTCAGTGCATATAGCACTATCACAGCTGCTACATTAGTGACAAATGACATTATTGGAGCCTTAGATAAGAAGCAACATTCTGCTGCATTATTTGTTGATCTTTCTAAGGCATTTGATTCAGTTGATCATGGATTGTTATTGACCAAACTACGTTCAGTTGGCTTAAGTGAGAAGGCTGTAGCATGGTTCCAGAATTATTTGGTAGATCGTATTCAATGTGTTTATGCCGAGGTTATAAATCTGATTTTCTTGACATAACTATAGGTGTCCCTCAAGGATCAATCTTAGGACCCATTCTGTTTTCAATTTTTATAAATGATTTGGATAGAGATGTTCAAGCCAAATTACATTTATACGCTGATGATACAGTGGTTTATACCCAGGCTTCAGATGGGAAATCAATTGAGAGAGTGTCTTCATACAAGTACTTGGGAATATGGATAGATGATAAGCTTTCCTTTGATGAACATATTACAGCTTTAGTTAAGAAACTAAAAGTCAAACTCGGCTTTTATTACAGAAACAAATCTTGCTTTACTTCTAGTGCTAGGAAAAAACTTGTGGAAGCAACTTTTCTGCCTGTAATTGACTATGGAGATATATTGTACATGCATGCTGCATTTTCCATCCTGCATCATGTAGATTCAGTTTACCATGCATCACTACGATTCATAACAAATACAAAGTCCCTTACCCATCACTGCATTCTTTATGATTTAGTTGGTTTGACATCACTTAAAATTCGTAGACAACAGCACTGGTACATCTTTATTTATAAAGCTATACTTGGCAAACTTCCACTGTATCTCTGTAACCTCCTCTCTGTTTGCTCTGGTACCTATCAGCTACACTCCTCAAAGTGGTTGCTTTTTAATGTGCCGAGAGTTACAACCGAATTGGGAAAAACTGCCTTTTCTTACTTAGCACCTTGGGGGTGGAATAATCTACAAAAAGAGCTAAAGTTAGAAACCCTCATGTCCATAAATGATTTTAAAAATACTGTAAAGAGTGTTGTGATGGAGACATGTTCTTGTTTTTCTTAAGAGTCTCATTTGTTTTATATTTTTATTTTTAATATTTTGTATTTATTTTATTGTGAAAATGTAATTTGGTGTTTGTTATGAATGCATTTGTTGTGATTTGGCTGCTACCTTGGCCAGGTCTCTCTTGTAAAAGAGATTCTGAATCTCAATGGGACCTCCTGGTTAAATAAAGGTAAAATAAAAAAAATTAAAAATAAATATACCATCTGTATGCTCAAAATTGATTGGGTGAATACATTTTAAACAGCTTATTGTACACTTATTGTTAATAAACTATTACTATACTAAAGTATCTCGCACATCACGCTCATATCGCGCACGCACAGAAACTTTCAGTAGAGCAGAAATGTATTGTCAACACTGTTCTGTTTTTTATCAATACAATAGCTTAGAAACTGTAAAGTTATAGCATTTCCTAGTAACTAAAACCCACAGCTTCACTATTAGTAGAGAGATGCAGCCAGGTAGAATTAATTCACATGCTAACTCTCTCACTAATGCATTCATATAAATGTAATCGTTACTGTGCTGCTTTATCTGTATCTGATTTAGAACAAGCAGAAATCGGTGAGAAATATAACGACCCTAAGACAAAAGAACTGATAATAATAGGCTGTCATGTAGGAGCAATAGCCTTGTGGGCACCCCTGAGTCATATGCCATACCTGTGCACAAGGCAGCCTGTGTTCCAGTCACAGCTCGAGGTTCAGGCTTATTTGTTCATTAATGATGTCATCAGCGACTAGTTGACGTTGACTCGACTTTCATCACATAAATGTCGACTTTAAAAAATCTAAAGCCACTCAACCGCTCAATCATGAACATGCCAAAACTACTCCGTGGGTTGTCATGATTGAACTAAATGTAAATAATCCCCATTGGGGAAGTTTGCAGAGGCCACTGGTTAAGAATTTATGATTTAAATTAGGGATGCACAATAAATCGAAATATCGCTTATGTACATATCACGATATGCATATCGCAACGGCACATAATGTCAGAATGATTTTAATAGGCTACTTCAGCATTGTGAGAAGTACATTTTAGGTCGACGCATATAGCAGAGAATCTACTGGGCACATGACTGTTACTTATGTGACTTGCTTGACGTTAAAAAGAATTATTAAATGCAATAACTTGCGAAAAACTACTCTTTGCAGTCTCGCGCTGTCTGCGTGTGTACAAGCCGCCTCTCTGAAAACATATGATCCCTTCAGTTCTGTTTTGTGCCTTACACACTCAAACTGTCAAATACACACACAGTTACGTCAAAATGGCTGTCTTGACGAGTGTATTCATGTAAACACAGTCGGGTATGCTTTAAGTGAACGATATCAATTGGGAAAAAAAACGAATGCGTGTCAATCGGATCCTTGCATTAGGTCTTAAAGTGACAGCCTGCTAATACAGTAAACCTGCTGATACAGTAAACCTGCTAATACAATAAAGTAAACCTGCTGATACAGTAAACCTGCTAATACAGTAAACCTGTTAATACAGTAAACCTGCTAATACAGTAAACCTGCTAATACAATAAACCTGCTGATACTGTAAACCTGCTGATACAGTAAACCTGTTAATACAGTAAACCTGCTGATACAGTAAACCTGCTAATACAGTAAAGTAAACCTGCTAATACAGTAAACCTGCTGATACAGTACAGTAAACCTGCTGATACAGTAAAGTAAACCTGCTAATATAGTAAACCTGCTGATACAGTAAACCTGCTAACACCTGCTAATACAGTAAACCTGCTGATACAGTAAACCTGCTAATACAGTAAACCTGCTGATACAGTAAACCTGCTGATACAGTACAGTAAACCTGCTGATACAGTACAGTAAACCTGCTGATACAGTAAATCTGCTGATACAGTAAAGTAAACCTGCTAATATAGTAAACCTGCTAATACAGTAAACCTGCTAATACAGTAAACCTGCTGATACAGTAAACCTGCTAATACAATACAGTAAACCTGCTAATACAGTAAACCTGTTAATACAGTAAACCTGCTAATACAGTAAAGTAAACCTGCTGATACAGTAAACCTGTTAATACAGTAAACCTGCTGATACAGTAAACCTGTTAATACAGTAAACCTGCTAATACAGTAAACCTGCTGATACAGTAAACCTGTTAATACAGTAAACCTGCTGATACAGTAAACCTGTTAATACAGTAAACCTGTTAATACAGTAAACCTGTTAATACAGTAAACCTGCTGATACAGTAAACCTGCTAATAGAGTAAATCTGCTGATACAGTAAACCTGCTAATAGAGTAAACCTGCTGATACAGTAAACCTGCTCATACAGTAAGCCTGCTAATAAAGTAAACCTGCCACTGTCTGTCAAACAACAAAAGAACAAGAGAAAAATCACTCAGTGCTCTTGGCTGAATAACCTTTGTAGCTTTATTATGTATCAGTGTATATTTAATTCATGTGAAGTCTACTGTTTTAATTCTTATTTTTAATAACAAAGATAAAGTGACAGCCTGCTAATACAGTAAACCTGCTAATACAGTAAACCTGCTAATACAATAAAGTAAACCTGCTGATACAGTAAACCTGCTAATACAGTAAACCTGTTAATACAGTAAACCTGCTAATACAGTAAACCTGCTAATACAATAAACCTGCTGATACTGTAAACCTGCTGATACAGTAAACCTGTTAATACAGTAAACCTGCTGATACAGTAAACCTGCTAATACAGTAAAGTAAACCTGCTAATACAGTAAACCTGCTGATACAGTACAGTAAACCTGCTGATACAGTACAGTAAACCTGCTGATACAGTAAAGTAAACCTGCTAATATAGTAAACCTGCTGATACAGTAAACCTGCTAACACCTGCTAATACAGTAAACCTGCTGATACAGTAAACCTGCTAATACAGTAAACCTGCTGATACAGTACAGTAAACCTGCTGATACAGTACAGTAAACCTGCTGATACAGTAAATCTGCTGATACAGTAAAGTAAACCTGCTAATATAGTAAACCTGCTAATACAGTAAACCTGCTAATACAGTAAACCTGCTGATACAGTAAACCTGCTAATACAATACAGTAAACCTGCTAATACAGTAAACCTGTTAATACAGTAAACCTGCTAATACAGTAAAGTAAACCTGCTGATACAGTAAACCTGTTAATACAGTAAACCTGCTGATACAGTAAACCTGCTAATACAGTAAAGTAAACCTGCTAATACAGTAAACCTGCTGATACAGTACAGTAAACCTGCTGATACAGTACAGTAAACCTGCTGATACAGTAAAGTAAACCTGCTAATATAGTAAACCTGCTGATACAGTAAACCTGCTAACACCTGCTAATACAGTAAACCTGCTGATACAGTAAACCTGCTAATACAGTAAACCTGCTGATACAGTACAGTAAACCTGCTGATACAGTACAGTAAACCTGCTGATACAGTAAATCTGCTGATACAGTAAAGTAAACCTGCTAATATAGTAAACCTGCTAATACAGTAAACCTGCTAATACAGTAAACCTGCTGATACAGTAAACCTGCTAATACAATACAGTAAACCTGCTAATACAGTAAACCTGTTAATACAGTAAACCTGCTAATACAGTAAAGTAAACCTGCTGATACAGTAAACCTGTTAATACAGTAAACCTGCTGATACAGTAAACCTGTTAATACAGTAAACCTGCTGATACAGTAAACCTGTTAATACAGTAAACCTGTTAATACAGTAAACCTGCTGATACAGTAAACCTGTTAATACAGTAAACCTGCTGATACAGTAAACCTGTTAATACAGTAAACCTGTTAATACAGTAAACCTGCTGATACAGTAAACCTGTTAATACAGTAAACCTGCTGATACAGTAAACCTGCTGATACAGTAAACCTGTTAATACAGTAAACCTGCTGATACAGTAAACCTGCTGATACAGTAAACCTGCTGATACAGTAAACCTGTTAATACAGTAAACCTGCTGATACAGTAAACCTGTTAATACAGTAAACCTGCTGATACAGTAAACCTGTTAATACAGTAAACCTGTTAATACAGTAAACCTGCTGATACAGTAAACCTGCTAATAGAGTAAATCTGCTGATACAGTAAACCTGCTAATAGAGTAAACCTGCTGATACAGTAAACCTGCTCATACAGTAAGCCTGCTAATAAAGTAAACCTGCCACTGTCTGTCAAACAACAAAAGAACAAGAGAAAAATCACTCAGTGCTCTTGGCTGAATAACCTTTGTAGCTTTATTATGTATCAGTGTATATTTAATTCATGTGAAGTCTACTGTTTTTAATTCTTATTTTTAATAACAAAGATAAATTAATTTAACAAAAATAATTGTCCACCCCTAGTTCAGGTGTCTGTTTACCTGGATGTTCTTGATGTTAAGTTTTAGGTTGATATAACTATATATTACCAAGTCAAGCAAAGAGTTTTTGATATTTAAATATATGCATTACATTTTTTGTATGTTTACATTGATGTTAAAATTATATTGTCATATTTGTGACATTAATTTTTGCTAAAACACTGCTGGTCACTTTCAGAAGTTGTAGCGATGCTTTCTTTTCCCAGAAAGAACGTGAAACACATAAATGGTATCATTCTCAGTTCTTAATTCTTTTTAAATATAATTTAAATAGATTTTACACACTTAAAGCAATATCGTATCGCATATCTAATATCACATTATATTAATATCGCAAGGTATTGCATTTCACATTTTTCTTCAATGTCGCACAGCCCTAATTTAAATCACTGTTACAATTTCAATTTAAGTGAAGTACTATCAATAGCATCTGTGATATTCTGCAAAAGAAGTCATTTTAAACCCTCAGTCTAAAAACAAGCACATTGTGTTTACAGAGTCGCTTTAATGGAAGTCAACAGGGCAAATGTATCCACATAACAATAGTTCCAGCATTAAAAGGATCACCAAACTAACTTTCAACAGCTCAAGTTACATATTTTTTGTACAGAAGAGTTAATATATATGCTGTTATATTAATACAAGCTCCACATTTCAGTTGTTTAACCCTCCAGAATGCCTTATTCATTATGACTCATCCATAATGCATAACTGTGAAATGTGGGACAAGCTTTTTTTTTTCCTTTGGTAATCCGAATGATAGAACTTGGCACTTGCAATGAACCCATAACATTCCTTTAGGCTTCTGATATTAAACACACTGCTATAAACTGCACCTGAAGTCAAGTTAGCCCCTCCGTTTAAACACAGTCACTGATTGGCTACTGAGTGTTTGTTGTGCAGTAACATGATTGCATTTGCCTGATGTTTGGTCTGATTCATTTATCCAGTAAATGTTCTTTCCTCTCTGTGGGAAAATTAAATGCCACATGTTGTAGTGTTCATGTGAATAGCTTCACTTAAACTCTATCTACTCACAGCTTTGCGACATATTTAAGGCTGAAAATCAGAGCTTGAATTTAGAAGCAGTATTCCTCCTTTTCAATGTATTTTGTGCCTGTGGATCAAATTATAGGAGTGTTATTTTATTCAGCAGAAGTTATTTCTAAGCTCACCAGGGCAGCTCATCTAGTATTTAATTACATCTTCACCTTCTGCGATTGCGTGTGCACTTTTCTCATGAATGATTCAGTCGCCATCCCCAACCAGTTCAGAAAATGTGTGTTCAGGGATGATGTTCAGTGGGAAGACATGAGAGACATCTACAGAATGTGCTGTTTATGCTAGAGTTCCCATTAAAGATGAATGAGTCCACAGCTAAATTCTGCCCTAACACAAAACTTCACCATTGCATTAACTGATAAAACAGAGAAAAGAGAATGATTTTTAGTTTATCTCCTGTGGATTGTTCCATCATTTGGTATGTTTGTCCATTCTTCCTTTTAAGTATATATATATATATATATATATATATATATATATATATATATATATATGTGTGTGTATATATATGTATATGTAATAAAGAATCCAACTGGTCTGAATAGCATACTGAAGCATAGGCTATTATTAACATGGTATTGGACCAGTTTCTATTGGCATCCCTCAGGGCTCAGTTTGTAAGTCCTGCTAAAATCGTTCCAATGAGGGTAATGATCCGCGGTCGAAGGTCGCTGCACGTTCGGTGTTTTCAGCTGGGCAAAAGGATTTCATTCCAATTTATCTTTATCTGACTAAAATACCAATTGGTTAAAATACCAATTGGTTATTTGTCATTTATATTTACTAGTTACCATTTAATTATTCTGTTTAATCCTTGGTTGAAATTATACCCGTTCATAATCTACTAGAGATAGTTAATAATTCCAGAGTAAATCAGAATAGATCAAAATGTAACAATTTATTAACAGTCAGGTAAATGTATAACAGATAGTCCATACATAACATCAAATACTCTGAAGTAAAGAATAAAATATGGATACCTGACTTCTTAAAATTACATAACGCTGAGCATCTAGAGATACTCGGCGTTACGGGCTGACCGATATAAAAGTTCAAGCCCTGACCCTTTCTGAAACATCTCCTTAAATACCAGACCATTCTATGACTCACCAAATGGTGTTTGCTATAATTATAATTAGATTTTGGCCCCTTATTCAGGGGATCACAAATGGGCAAATCAGAATTTGGGTTTGAATGGGTTCTCAACATCTGTGATGGAGGGCACTTATTTACATACAGGAGGTATCCTGAATTATAGATCTGTGGGAGGTCACCTTTTTAATACAGTATTACATACAATATTTTCTAAACTTATAGAACTTCTTGGAGGTTTGTATTATGGTTGGGAGAGTGAGAGAATTTTCCCAGACGCACTGAGACATTTCAAATGATATTAAACACATATAGTTTTATATAGGTTTTGTATGGGTTTTCATGGAGGGGGAGAAAAGACAAGTACAGAGTGTGAGAGTGAGGTGTGAGTGTCTTGGCATGGTGTCTCGGATGGGGCTGTCATTTATGCAGGAGAGTGTTCAAATGTTAATTCTTAGGAAGGTTCTTTGTTTCTCAGGAAGTCATTGTTTCTCGGCCCAGACGTCCTGGAATCTGCCTTACAGTTTTAGGACCCTTACTTTTTAGCCTTTATTTATTCCTGCTTGGACAACTTTTACAAACTCTAGGTATTAAACATCACTTTTATGCTGATGACATGGTCAAAGTGAGGCTGTTTCATTGCTCACTAAATGTATTTCTGAGATAAAATCATGGATGGACAATAATTTTCAGGAGTAGATAGAATAAAAATAGGATAGAATAAAATAGCAGACACTGAACTGCATCAATAAGCTCTTGTTTTACATGACAGACTTCAATTCTATACACGTATATGATAATGCTGATTTTAAAAAAGAAAACATGTGAATAGATGACTTTGTTAGCGGCTCTTCAACACAAACCGGCACAAAACAGCACGCCGCTGTGTGCATCTGTCCCATTGGTCCGTGTTGTGCATGTCAAATAAAATCAATCACAATCAATAAATGTAATTTCTTATTTTTTTTTTGTTTCAGTATTTGTTTCAGTATTTATTTATTGATCCTTATTAATTGCGTTTCAAATAGCCTACAGTTTCTGAACGTTTTTCATATATAAAATCACTTATGTTAATCATGATTAAGTATTGTATGTAATGGAAACCTATTTTTACCGTTAGTTACGTGAGGCAAAAATAGTTATAATGAAGGATAAACTGGAAACACAGCATTTCTACACAACTTCTGCTTACGTATTTGAAGGCTGCTATTGGATCATTGAAGGTAAACATCATATTACGCAACTATGCATTACTTTACGGAGAGTTCTGCCTTAAGAACAAATGGTACAACCAAAAAAAAGTACAGTGTTAGTTACAAACTATCTAGTAGTTACTAAGCCTCTAGTGTGGACTTTACGCTCCAATTTAAGAAAGAACTTACGACCAACTGGTGCAACCCTAGCCAGATACATGAGGCTGGCCAAACACTCTGTACTTAAGCTTCAGAAGAAATTAAGGAATCTAGGAGTGATCTTTGATTCTTCATTGACATTTGACCCTCATGTACAAAATGTTGTAAAGACTTTTTTTTAGATATTGTATTAATATTATTAAATTATTGCAAATATTATTAATATTGCAAATTGCATATTGCATCCCATGCTATCACTTTCAGTTGCTTACCACCGGGGTTTCTAAGCATACTTAGAGCACGTCACAAAAAGGCTTTGCAGTCATGACTGGTGCTGTTCCCCCCATCACAGCGTGGTATGGGAACAGCACCAGTCATGACTGCAAAGCCCTGCAAAGAGTCGTGCGCTTGTCCGAGCGTATCTCAGGGTCAGCTCTCCCGTCTCTGCAGGACGTCTACACCAAACGCTGCAAAGGTAGAGCTACTAAAATCATCAAGGACTCTAATCACCCTGCAAACCCTCATTTCACGCTGCTGCCATCTGGTAAGCACTCCTGAAGCCTGATGGCCAAAACTGAGAGACTCAGGAGGAGCTTCTTCCCCCAGGCCATCAGACTCCTGAACTCAGTCACTTAACATCACGTGACCATCGACATACCGACATACTGACATTGCACTGCACTTTCTGTTCTCGTTGTTACTGTGTAACAACCTGTTATAAACCTGTTTGCACATTATACTTTGTACATTTCACTTATTTTATTCCACTTCTTTATTTTATTTGATTTTTTTCTACTTGATTTATTTATAATTCTACAGATATATATCAATGCCACATAGAATTAAGGCAGTTCTGAAGGCGAAAGGGGGTCAAACACAGTATTAGTATGGTGTTCCTAATAATCCTTTAGGTGAGTGTATATATATATATAAGATAGCTTACTGTTAATTGTGGTGACATTGATGAATTCTTTTAATACACTAGTGTACTATTGTTGATATTTAGTATTTTCCTAGTATTTTTGTGACGTGCTTTAAAGGCACTATAGAAAAAAAAAGTTACCAGTAATGTAGTTCCAACTCTGATTATATCAGCTCAAAGCCATTGTAAATGCATACCTGTGACCACACATCAGCCGGATTCCATATTAATGTGCCGAGTTGCTGCATAGCTTGGCAACTGTAAACAGTCTAATGAATTAATGAACCAGGCAGACAAACTACAGTCTTTACACTTAACATCTGAAAATCAAAATCTAATTTAACAATAGAAGAAGACAAATGATAGGATTTAAAAAGTGCAACAAAGAAATGTTATGAAAAAAATAAAATATGTACAATTCTGGACTTTCTATAGAAAATATGGACAGTACCAACATCAATATGACAAAAGAAAATAAGATACCATGTCCAATAAATAGTTGCATTTATTATTAGCATTAATGATAATACCAGTTATTTTTGTTGTTGTTGTTAGAGTATTATTATAAATAATAATAATATTAATGCTCATAATAAATGTAACTATTCATTGGACATGGGGTCTTGATGTCTTTTTATAATTTTTATATTGGTGCCTTTTATAAAAGCATTACATCACTCAAGGCCATGTGTCAGTGATTGATTGTCATTCTTTGAATTATGCTTATGGCCATATTACTTTTCTAGATTCAGTTGTTTCAGTGTGTTCAGCTGAGCACATGGGTACTCAGTAAATCAAAAATAACGTGTTTAGTCTGTCCAACAGGCCTCTTATCGCTGTTTTGACACTGATTACATTCATTTGATGTGGCCAGTGTTTGTATTTTGTGAGTTGCACAATAAAACCGTGGCTCTGTTTCCATGACTACAGTACACCGGCATCTATAGGTGAGGAGCACAGCTGTGGAACACGAAACGTCAACTTAGATTGACTGCAGCTCAAATATGAGAGCTCCCTGCGGTATTTCTGCTCTTTCCGCTCCATGTCTGCATTAACTTCAGCAGAATCAGACAACCATGTTCAACCATGCCAGTAATGTGGGTTTAAATAATAAGTCATTACATGAGGATATTGTGTTTATTTCTTTCATCAGTATAGGCAACTGTTCATTTCATGAATTTGCATGCTAATAGGATTTCATAATCTTTAAGATGCATCTTCAACAGAAATGCCAAACAAAAGAGTCTTCTAATGCATTTAAATGGAGTAAATACTCAAGGCGTATTTCAACAACTGCTCTTTTAATGAATTCACAAAGTAAGACCAATGCTTTGTGTAAAAACCATTAGTTGATAGGCAAGATATAAGAACCTATTAAGGATGCTGTTTATTTGGAAGTCTGTTAATTTGCATAAATAGTTGTTATGTATTAGACTTATTATGTATGTTTATTTGATGTAACTACATTTTAGTTATAACTTAGACTTACAAGTGAGGAACATATAAGCAGTTTGTCATTATGATACTTTATTTATACAGGTTTCTAGTCCAACTTTTAAATGATTGTTTTTATGTACTTTTATATTCTTACCAAAATATAGAAGTAGATATACATTTTAATATATAAAGAGAAAAATATTTACTGAAATATTATAAAGACATTTTCTTTACAAAATTATTTAAAGAAATATCTGTAAATAATTACTTTGTAATTAAATGTAATTAATTTATAATTAAATATTTTCTACCCATTGTTAATGTTAAATATATGATGTATAAATGTAATTTTATATCTGTTTGAGTAAAATTTGAAAAATTTCCAAATTTGAAAAATGATTTTGCAAAAAAATATTTTGCAGTGGTCTCTTAATTTTTTCCAGAGAGAGAGATAGATAGATAGATAGATAGACAGACAGACAGACAGACAGACAGACAGACAGACAGACAGACAGACAGACAGACAGATAGATAGATAGATAGATAGATAGATAGATAGATAGATAGATAGATAGATAGATAGATAGATAGATAGATAGATAGATAGATAGATAGATAGATAGATAGAGATAGATGCTCGTCATCTGAAAGGAAATTACAATATAGTATATTTTTATTAGAGATATAGTATATATTTGTATAATAGCCTGGAAGTATGAACAAAAGCCGGGAACTTAGGCCTCAGTTAGGCCTGTGTGGTGTATGCCATACACTGAACGGTATGTACTACAAGACAAACACACTGCGTATAAACATGCACCAGTTACTCTGTGTTATGATTTAAATGTCATATATGCTGTTTCGACATTCATGTTAGGTGTGGCAATGGTTGGTCTGTGAAATTGTATAAAAGAAAGTGTTACGATTGGGATTGTTAGATGTACACCTGGCATCTTGAACTTCTTGACTTGAGAGATTTCTTGCAAAGAAAGAAGACCTACAACAACACTCATAACAACTGAATAATTGGATCTTTTAGACATGTTTTCCCCAAAAGCACAATGACTGGACTGAACCTGTGTAGCATAACAAAACCTCATTCATCTTTGAATTGTCTAGCTGCCATAAACAATGAATCATGTACTTTGTCCAGCAATATCTCAAAGGCTTTGTTTAGTGTTTTGCCTCAAACTACTTTCTTAAGCATTACAAAATGTCAAAAAAGCATTATGAGATGGCAACCCAGAGATTGTGCCCAGAGCTGTTCAACATCCTTAGAGTTTCACCTTGTCCAAACCAGGCTTTCTGCAATCTGTTTGTCCACACTAAACGCAAAACTTATTATGTTAACTGCTTTAAGTTTTGAACCTGCAATCCTTTTGCTTGTTTTTTTAAAGTTGTGTAATGTCAGGTATGGCAAATTGCTATAAATATTAAACATTATTTTGGCAGTCTTTTAAAAATAAATAATATTAATACACTACCGGTCAAAAGTTTGCAATAATGGCGTTTTTTATGGTTTTGAAAGAATTCTCTTCTGCTCACCAAGGCTGCATTTATTTAATAAAAAAAAAAAATAATAAAAGCTGTAATATTGTGAAATATTATTACAATTTAAAATAACTGTTTTCTATTTGAATATATTTTAAAATGTAATTTATTCCTGTGATGTCAAAGCTGAATTTTCAGCATCATTACTCCAATCTTTAGTGTCACATGATCCTTCAGAAATCATTCTAATATGATGATTCACTGCTCAAGAAACATTATTATTATTATCAGTGTTGAAAACAGTTTCATATTTTTCTAGAAACCGTGATATATTACCATTCAAAATTTTGGGGTACGTACAATGAACTGAAAACTTAAAGATGCATTAAATTTATCAAAAGACATTTATAATGTTGAAAAAATGTTTTCCACAAAAATATTATGCAGCAAAACAGTTTGTAACATTGATACTGTTATTAATAATTGAGCATAATTGATCATAACTGAGCAGCAAATCATCATATTAGAATGATTTCTGAAGGATCATTTGACACTATAATGATGCTGAAAATTCAGCTTTGCATCACAGAAATAAATTACATTTTAATAATTAAGATCAAATAATGTACCCTTGTTGAGCACAATAAATGAATACATACTGTACATACATGCATACATACATACATACGTTTGTAATTATTCCAAACTTTTGACCGGTAGTGTACATAATATTTTTGAAAGCAAGAATGTGTCCTGAGTGAATGTCTCCACTGATTCTGTACTTGTATGAATTGTGCCGATGGCAAGACGTTATCTTATTATGAAATTTACACATGGGCCAGGGGACATAATTAATTACATTAATTTATCACGTTATTTTTACGCACTAAATTAGTGTTAAATTGACAGCCCTAATGTTTTAATAGTTTAACTCTTGTAATGAATATTCCTTATTATCTAAATTAAGTTCATTGCTTAATTTCTGCATTTTTTTTCTAACCTGTCCTCCTAAGTAGCTGATGCTCACCTTCCATTATGATGGCTGTAAGCCAAGCTTTACACACATGAGCACATTCACACACGCACACCTTTGCTGTCTGTCGCGCACAGTTTTCATGCTGGAGTAACCATGCGCTCTCACATTAGTGAACGCTATTCTGGATGTCTTGTTTAAAAATGAATGATGCTTCCATGTTCAGCACATTTTACATTTTCCTATTGCAGTGAAACACAGGAATTATATAAGCCGGTTTAACAGCTTTTAAAAGGAAAGGCTAAGCATTCATAAGGAAAGCATTAGTGGCTGAAAGCTGAGAATGTTTGTGATCTCTACCGTCAAAATACAGCACAGCCAGGGCTTTGCTGCCCCACTTTATGTAATTGACTGCCATATGCTGTCCAATATGTTTAGTAAATCACTGCTGGACTAGTCTATGAAACCTTTTTTTTCAGTATATCGAAGCCTGTCCGGCTGTGACATTACCCAGTTAAAATCAAAGGATTATTACTAGTTCACTGATCCGTCTATGAAGTGAACTATAATGCCAGCTGAACTAAAGCAGTGCTTAAATAATTATTTTTTTGTTTTCTGTCTCTTTAATTTGGCCCACATCTACAACCTAGTTTGTTTTAACAAGAGTCAGGCTACTAGTGCTCTGTAAATGTTTAATTAAAGGAAAAGTTTATTGTGGTAAAGAGATTTTTTTGTACATACACTACCATTCAAAAGTTTTGGGTCAGTACAATTTTTTCACGTTTTGATTGGAAAAGACTGAATTGATTGAAAATAAAAAAGACTGTAAAAACATTAATATTGTGAAATATTGCAATTTATGATTTCTATGTCCTGTTTTCTATGTCAAAGGCTCAAAATGTAAAATATTTGGATTAAAATATCCTTAAAACATAATACTCTCGTTACCCTCGATTTATTTTGTAGAAAGCATGGAAACACCAAAGGTGAGCAAGTGTTTGGACGCATTTATCGTCATAAAACGAATCATTGTTATACAGCTCAACACAGTTAGTCTTATTGTTTAAATCTCGTTTTCTAGATTTACCACGAGTACCATGTTTTACCATGCCTAATATCGATCTAGCTTACTGCAGTGTGCAACAAGTGTCTCATAGCAGCTGCCGAGCAAACGCACAGAGTAGCATTATAACATAACTTTCAATACACTCAAATGTACTAATATGGTAAAACAGCATTGCGCTACCCCACATACACATGACCAGAAGAAGTGGAAGCGGTCGTCTGTGGCATAATAAAAGCACCGCGACCTCTGGTGGTGAAAAATTACATATTGTGTTTTTAATAAAATGTTATTTATTCCTGTGATTTCAAAGCTGAATTTTCAGCATCATTACTCCAGACTTCAGAGTCACATGATCCTTCAGAAATCATTCTAATATGATGATTTGCTGCTTAAGAAACATTTATTGTTATAAAGTTTACATCTCAAAATTCGGACTTTTTCTCAGAGTTGTGAGTTCTAAACATGCAATTGCAAGTTATAAAGTCAGAACTGTAGGATATAAACTCGCAAATGTGAGGAAAAAAAGTATTTGTATTTTTTTTATTCTGTGACGGAAACAAGTTTCCATAATACAGTCTACTTTTAAAAGAGTTTTTTGTTGTTGTTGTTCAGAAAACACATTGTGATAGAGACCTGAGCGGTCACAAGGAGAATCAAAGTTTTAAAAACAGGAGCAATGTTTCAGTTTAAAAAGTGTTTATTAAAGCGGATGTGCAGAATGTACAAATAAATATGGTTAAGAGCAGAAATAAAACAGGTTATCAATAAAAACAGTCTAAAAACTAAAACTTTATGTACTAAAACTGTACAAACCTATTGAGGGCTCAAGCAGCGCTACAATAACCCTGTTCAAATTCCCGCAAAAAAACATGATCCGTCCTCCAATCCCCCTTCCTCTAGTGACGGCTGCCTTAAATACACAATTTCCCGCTTACAAAGTGGACCCTTTTTACTTTTTTTAAAAAAATTTATGCTTCACCATAATTAATAAATACACAATGAGAAGAAGAGTTAAAACTAGTTAATAAATGCAATAAATAGGATGGATAAAACCAACACATACATTTGCACATTTCCATAAATAGCTAAAATGAGTGCTCCCCCACAGTTTGCGCTCTATAACAAGGAAATATAAAACCGCAAACGCCACATAATTATTATAAAATGCATAGGAACAGTAAGAACACAGTAAAAAAAGTGATTGAAGACAACTTTAGGGTCTCTCCATCACACACACATTCAGCCCTCAAACTAAATTAAATTGTTATTCTATTCTCTTTGGTGTCGCTTGTAAGTACATTTTATTTATATAGCACATTTAAACATAGAAGAACTATCCAAAGTGCTGAACAAAGAAAAATAAAATCAAAACAATAAAAACAAGAATAAGATACAATAGAAACAAAAATGAAAACCAGACCAAACAAAAAGTCAGACAGAAGTATAATAATATTAAAATGCCAGGGAATATAGATAGGTTTTCAATTTTGACTTAAAAATAGTAATGGAAGATACAAGGCGGATGTCCAGGGGCAATTGATTCCAGAGACGGGGGGCGGCAACAGAACAAGCACTATCTCCCTTAGTTTTTAGATGAGAGTGACGGATGGATAAAAGAGTCCTGTCTGAAGATCTTAAAAATCTGGACGATGACTGAGGAGTAAGAAGATCTTTAAGATAACGAGGAGCTTGATCATTAAGAGCTTTAAAAACAAACAACAAGAATTTAAACTGAATTCTAAAACGGATCGGAAGCCAATGAAGCAAGGCTAGAATTGGGGTGACATGATCAAATTTTTTTGTCGCGGTCAGCAGTCTTGCAGCTGCATTTTGCACCATCTGGAGGCGTGTAAGTGATGACTGAGGAAGACCCAGATACAATGAATTACAGTACAGTCTAAGCGCAAGGTAATAAAAGCATGAATAACCTTCTCCAAGTCTTGGAATGACAAAAATGATTTAAGTTTGGAAGTGATCTGCAGTTGATAAAAACTATTCTTAACAACATTAAACATAATCTATAAACATAATTCTGAATCCAAGATAACACCTAACCTGGAAACTGAGGGGAAATGCATTTCCGCTTGTGACTTAGAAATGCTGCACTGCAGCTTTAAGGCCTGTACACACCGGGACGAATATCGCGCACGCTTATCGCCAGCGTTTTTCGAGACGTTTTCCGGCGCATCTTGAGTGTTCACACCCAAGCGATTTTCACTGGCGATGCGCAGAGTGAACGTGCAAAACAGTAGATGTCGCTCCCGGTACACAAGGTGCTGCTGCAGCACTTTACGCTTCTGACACTCGCTTGTCACACAGAAGAAGAAGAGAGACAGTATTTATGGACTTGCCAAAAACATTCACACACTTTTTGCTAACTGGCAAGCAGCATTAGCAGCTCATCTTCTTCTTTGTCTACTTTACTTCTTCGTCGTATCAATGTGTGCTTGGCAAGACCGGTTTGTGCTCGAGCGCCACCAAGTCGTGTTTTACTGTAACTTCAGCAGCTCCAAGCACGTGAACAAAAGCGCTGATCTCATTGGTCGGCCAGTTTTTAACGCACCGCGTCAAAATAAAAAAAAGAACCCAAGGCGTTTTTAAAAAAATGATGCTTTTACGCCTGGAGTTTTACGCGTCGGTGTGCACACTCACATTGGCGCCCTTTGTTTAGTCACGAGGTGTTAAACATTGGCGATAAACTCACACGACAATTGTTCCGGTGTGAACAGGCCTTTAAGTTAAAGATGAATGCATTAATGTTCTGGCACATGATATTCCTGTACTCCTTTTTCGTATGGCAGTTCTCCTGACAGCAGAAATGACTATGAAGTGGGGATCAATTTAATGTGTTTAGAGACTAACGGCGATATTTGACTCTACTGATTTGAGTGGAGTGGAGTTAAAAAGCCCTTCATCAAATAGCCATCAGCAAAGCCAGATGTCTCCTCTGAATCCACCGCAACCTTTTCCCAACACCACACTCTCTTACCTCACACCTCACTGCATACTGCACAAGTGTGAGGTCACATAGGACTGAAGGAAGCTCTTCTGACCTTGTTGTCATTTGTTCCACACATTTTCTCTCACTTACTCTCCTTCTCTTCCCTTTTCCCACTTTTAAGCAAATATAGAATTTAGATGGCTTTCACACTGGCAGTTTACTCTTAGACAGAGCATGGTTCACACAAAAAAATTGGCACTGAACCCGAGATAATCTGTTTGGTTGCACAAGAATTGTGGCGCGAAAAGCAGTGTTGTTAACCACCACACAAAACTGTCTGGCTGTCTGGATAATTAAAAAGAACCAACCATGAAGCACACATATCCAAGCGCAACTCAAAAATAACTAAACAAAAATAACTCATAAAAATATGATATAAAATGTTTAAAGGGGTACTTCAGCGCTGGGAAGATGAATGTGTATTTAAACTGGGTCATTTATGTAGTAGAAATGTGAAATTATTTTTTTATTTGGTGTCTTCTAGACTGAGAAAAGACAGAAAATGTATTTTTGTCTCATGTGGATAAAAGACAACAACTCCCAGAATGAGCTTGCTTCGCTGCCCAACAAAGCCACTCCCAAAGCCACTGCTACTGGTTATCACTTGCCCACCATGACACCGCCCCCACCGTCTTTTTGATTTTCATAGTAATAAAATAATTTCGTTCAGTTAGAGAATAAAAACCGACCATGTCTTTTCAATAAAGTGTGAGTGAGCCAAACGAAAGTCACGGCACAAGATTTCATTCATCACAAGAGCGAAGAGCTGAGCAGAGCTGAGGTAAGCATGGCAGTCATTCACAGCGCGTGTCCATTCTGACGTGTTTTCAGATCATGCCTATGGAAGCTTAACTTTCATAGGAATTCATTGAAAAGTTGAAACACTCACTTTGCTCCAACCGCTCCGTTATGAATGCCCGAGCCGAGCGGCCGTGCACATTCACATTCTGTGAGTGAGATCCCACCCCTGTGGGCGGGTTGAAAACACACGGCACTCACTCCTACTACTGGCTGTAGTCTTTAGCCTCTGGCCAAAAAAATCCTCAGATGACGCAAAATGATGATATATGCATCATCGGAGGATTTTTTCCAGAAATAAATTGCATAATTATCTCGTCTCAGTGGGACATGAGGGGGGAAAGTACGATAATTTGAATATACTACACTCTCAGAAAAAAAGGTACAGTGCTGTCACTGGGGCGGTACCCTAAGGTACAAAAGTGAAAAGGTACATTTTTGTATCTTACTCACCCCTAAATGGTACATATTAGTACTTTAAGAGTGCGTATTAGTACCTTGAAGGTACATATTAATACCTTTTCGGTTTTGTACTTTAGGGTACCGCCCCAGTGACACCAATGTACCTTTTTTTTCTGACAGTGTACCGGGATTAGCTTAATGCTAATCGTTGAAGTAACCCTTTAATAACTTTTAAATCGCTAATCGAATCTGTATGCTGTAAAATGCACCATAAAGCGGAGAATCTCAGCGTTCCAGAAGTATCACATCTCATGATTGATTATTCAGAGGCTCCGTAGTGATCGTAAATGGGTCATCAAAATCTGCAGCATTGATTCGTCAAGGAAACACACGTGGGTTGTTCCCCTGAGCCAGACAGAAACGATTGTTGATCATTAGTCTCACCCCCCGTGCCCAGATTCAAATCTAAACGTGCCATTTATTTATTTATTTTTAACTTATTGCAATCGAAACTGGGAATCGATAGGAATCAGAATCTAGTCACTTAGGAAAAAGCGAACTGCATTGCAAGAATATGCAAACCTGCGTGAGCTAGAAGACAGACTGAAATGATTTGGAAAAAGCAGACTTTTGCTCAATCTATTGATTATTGATTATAGCTAAAATGATCCTGTATAATTTTGAATATGAAAGACAATGGACAAAATCAAGACTCCTAAAGAATCCAAGAAGATGTACTGTATCTTATAGCTGAAATGAGCAAGAGGCAGTTTTTGTCTGCTGTTATCCAGTTCCAAGTAAAATTAACACTATTTTTGTGATGACTTACCTAATGCTGTTCAATATCACTGCTGTGCAATTCAAAGTAAAATGCAATATTGGGGCGAGGGGTGAATGTCAAAGAACTCAAACTCGGGTCCAAACTTTTTCAGCAAATAAAGTAACCTGCGCATGCGTTTTAGCCAATGACATCAGTAGTTCCAAAAACACATAAGAGATGGCAGCGATGATGATTTACCTTGGATACAAGCGAGAGTGAGTGTGCAGTGTAATCTTGCAGAGGGAGTGCAATGAGAATGGCAAATGAATGGCTCCTAGACAGATTTCTCCTCAAAGGAGTTCATTCGCAAGCAGCAGAAAGCCGCCTTCATACGACGCACATACAGTAAACCCAAGTGTCGTTCTATCTGCTGCGTATAATACTGCAATAATGACCATATAAATGAATGAATGCAAATGCACCAGGATTTGATACAATCACGTTGAGTGACCAACCCTCTTAAACCGCTGTTTCAACAGAATTTTACAGTATAATGTTGCTTTAAGCGATTGTTCTCTCAAAAATAAACATGTTGTCGTAATTTACTCACCCTGGTGTATGACTTAAAAAATAAATGTTTTTTTTTTCTTCATACAATGACAGTCAGTGGAGTCCAATGTTGTAAGTTTGGGATGACATGAGGGTGAGTAAAGTTATTTTTGAGTTAAATTTGTTATTATAGTTATTTTTAAGAAAATTGAGTTATTTTAGTATTTTTAGATAAAATGATAGCATTTATTAATATTTTGGTAACACTGTACAATAAGGTCTCATTTGTTAACATTAGTTCATGTATTAACTAACATAAACTAACAATGAGCAATATGAGCATAGTAAATGTTGAAATGAACATTTTAATAAATGCTGTAGAAATATTGTTCATTCTTAGATCATGTTAATTGAAGTAGTTAACTAAAGTAAACTAATGAACCAATATTGCAAAGTGTTACCAACTAGTTTTTATTTTTATGTTTCATTGTAGTTTTAGTAATTTTGTTACGAAATTATTATTTGTTTAACATTCCTATTTAGCTTTAATAAGGCTTTAATTTTTATTTCAGTTTTAGTATTTTTAGTACTTAAACTCAGAAGACAATTTCTAATTTTTGTTTATAATTATATTACTTTTTTTATATTTTATTTTATTTCAACTATATTTCAATTAACAAAAAAATTACTTTTAAAATTTTTACTAATTTTAGTTTTATTTTCAATTAATAACAAGTATATAAAAGTATTGATTATTAGGTAATAGTTCCATCTAATTATTACCATTACCATATATTTGAGTGCTCTGTGCTGCTTATTTTATGCTTGTTCTTGTGCCCTTAGCTTAGCAACATTATAACGTTTGACAGTTAGAATCTATTGTGAACCAAGTCTCCTGTGTGTTTCACGTGATTTGTGTTGTTTTCTTGGCACAGATGCTGTGAAGAACGTTCCAAATCTGTCACTTATAAGGTTGCATCTCAGATAGATGCTGTCAGCTGCCTATGTAGTAGACAGCAAGGAACAAAGCTCCAGATTTAATGTGCCCTGTTGATGTTTTCAGACTTATTCTATCCTCTCGTGGTGGATTATGAATCTATGAAGCATTAAAATAGTTTTAGTTCAAATTAATACTGACACACACCCTCCTGCACACTAAAACACAGCATTACTGCATTGCAGATCCTGGAAAAAGCATTTTGGATGTCATAAAGTGATGAAATGACACTGTCGGTTCACACATTTCAATAGCAAGGCTGGCTTGCATTCAAAAAAGCATATTTGAATAAAGTCAGGAAGATAAATGACTGCCATCTTGCTTGATGAATGATACTGAAGGGTTGGACAAGTGCTGCAGTAATGTAGAAATCACACCTCGTTTGATATGTATCACTCATTTAAATGATGAAACAGATCCAGTGATGGATAATAAATTCACTTAAAACTGACTGTTTCAACTGAGCTGCCATTTCTGTACAGTTTATACAACATATCCCTGGCCAGGCTAATTGGTATAACTTGTTGGGCCCCTCTGAATTCTTTCATGATATAAGAGCAGCTGAATGGCCCCGGCAGACTCATTGACTGTGGCGGCTCTCCAGGTCTCTGCAGCCAGAGATGATTTATTTATGCCTGCATTTCTGATACCTCTCAAACTGTAATCTAATATCAACAGACAGCCTGCCAAATGGAGCAGATTGACCGTGACTGTGAAGGAGATAGGGGGACAGATCTGCTAAAACAAGGGCCATGGGCCCTCTGATCTGCTGCCTGATCCTGTTTACTCTCACTTAAATGGATAGTTCACCCAAAAATTATAATTCTGTCATCATTTACTCACCCTCTGATATTTTCTTTTGTGTCATACATATTTGGAACAATATGAGGGTGAGTAATTGATGACAATATTCTTTTTGGGGTGAACTTAGATTCTGTTTGCAGCTGTTAACATTGTCATCGTCGTATTTTTTTTTTTTTTTTTAAGTGTTTTCTTTTGATTTATAATTTTTAGGTGGCATTTAACAGTTTTTTATGATCAGATCAATTATTAAATTAAATTATTTATTGTTATTGTCACATTTAGTTTTCATTTCAGTTTAGTTTTCATGGGCTCTTAAAGGGGACCTATTACTATTACATGATATCCCCAGAGTGTGAATGTGACATTTCAGCTCAAATACCCCACAGATAATTGTTTTTTTTTTTTGTAATGTTAAAATTGCCACTTTCTGGGGGTGAGCAGAATCTTGCCATCTTGTGTTCCTTTAAATGCAAATGAGCTGGTGCACCGGCACCCTTTCAAGAAGAGGGTGGAGCTTCCAGTGATCCGGCATACCGGCAACAACAAAACAGGACAATCTCACGCACTGAAAATGTCAGAAATTGTTCAGCCTTATGTGTTCGAACCGGAGTCGGACACAGATGGAGAGACTCAAGAAGAAGTGACAACAGATAGAATGCAACAGGACGTTTCTGAATGGTTAATTGATGAATTTATGTAGTTGATGTGGAGTCTTCAAGTCATCGATTAGTATGTTCCGTCATGATAATTTATAAATCGCTGTACAGGTGCTCTTGTTGGTCACATAACAGTGACAACATGGCAAATATAATACATCCGGATTCCAATCATACTACACACATTCATACTGTATAGAACATTTAACTTTTTTAATGGTAATGCAGTACATTTCAAACCAAATGTAGTACCTACTTATACAATATGCAATTTTGGACGCAGCTCAAGTCTCCTGTATGCTCTGTGATAAAGCTGCTTGTATGATACAATATGATATTAAAACCATAATGTTCATGATGCTACAGTGCTAGTGGATGGAAACCCTAAATTCTGTGACACTACTGAAAAATAGTGTAGTAATTAAATACTTAGTAATAGTTAGTACTCCTCCAACACTTCACCTCATTCTGACATGCCTCAGCTGCTGTAAATGCTGCATTAACAGACTATGCAAAAACATGCTCAAAATTGCATTCAGAAATTCTGTTCAGAGGTGTCCCGTGTGTTTCTATCACATTTGCAATCTCACATCTCACCCTGTGATGAGCAGCACAGATCCAGGCAACACAGTGAGATCAACAGAATGATTTGATGGCAGTTGATTTACTTGCCACATGTTTTAGGTTAACCTGTTCAAACATCTGCTTCTCTTCCACAGCAGTCAAGCAGACGTGTCCTCCAGAGAAGTTTGACTGTGGAGGGAAGTGCGTGTCGCTGTCCTGGCGGTGTGACGGGGAAAGAGACTGCGAAAATGGCGAAGATGAAGCGGACTGTGCAGCAGGTGAGTCTCTCTTTCTCTCAGACTGTGTGTTTGATTCTCCGCAGGGAGTTTTGTTCAAGTCTGAGGTGATACTTTGAACTGACTTTCACCCCAATGCTGTGGACCTGCTTTAGTTGTGGCTCTAAAAGGCTCAAAGAGGAGAGAGACCTAGTCAGTGGTTTATTTCCTGAGCACCCTGTTGTCTTGTTAAGTCTATGTTCTGTCTTTTATTGAAACTCTCTAGTACTCAACAATGATTGTGGTACTAGACAGTTACAACTGAGAGTCAGTTATAACAAAAGTGGTTTGAAGAGGTTGAGCATTAACCAATCACAGATATGTCTGTTTTATTTGCATGATTGTAATAGTGAGACATTTAGGTTAGTCTACAGGCCAATCAGTGACAGTCCTTCTGATCCACAAGTGTGTGCTGTATGTTTTATTTAAAAGTGCTGTATGTAAGTTTTTGACTGTACTAAAGCATAAAAATACCATCATATGTTTGCAGATATTTAAGAAACATGCTGAGTTCACATTCTTGTTTCTTCAAAAAACAATGCAACAGCCAGTTATTTTACTTTGAAATGTGCGTTCCGTATCGGAATGTCAGTTTTTGTTTTGGTCTGTGCGATAACGCAAATTGTCAATTTACCCAATAGTATTTCGACACCACAGGTTGCCAGTTGGCGGAAAACACAGCATATAACATGATCGCAGATTCTACCCGACCTAAAAGCCTTGGCATCCATCTAAAAATCCTTCCAATGCGCTCGTTCCTGTTGTGTGTTCTCAACCTGGCAACCCACGTGAGCGTCAAATCTGAGGATGATGGCGGGTCCTTGTGGTAATTATAGTATGTCGGGCAGGAAATCCAAACGTTCGCCTGTCATCCATTGATCTCAAATATGGCTTATCATTTGAAACATGTAAGTAGTAGCAACTTTACTTGGCCGCTTGCTCTAACGTTAACCTAGATAAATGTGCACTACTATTAGACACATATCCAAGTTTTCTACTTGACATGGAGGGGCCGGCACGGTCACTTGCAATTTTTCCTTATAACAGCGGAAACAACTTAAAATACTCTGTCATTTTTGGTCACACAGATAAGAATAATACATCATTCGAAACTGTAGATGATCTACTTTATATGTGTAAACTCACAATAACAACAAAACGATGTGCTTTGTAAAATAAAGAAAACAAACAGGATGTGCTTTCTGCCGTCTCGGTCTCTGTGAACTGGAACGCATCATAAAAATGAACTGAAACTCAGTGCTTTGTAGCAAGCTGCCCCCCAGTATATATTTAAGTCATTAAATTAAAATAAACATATGATTAGTCAACTGGCTTAAATGAACAAACGCATACACACACACACACATACATACACTCACCTAAAGGATTATTAGGAACACCATACTAATACTGTGTTTGATCCCCTTTCGCCTTCAGAACTGCCTTAATTCTACGTGGCATTGATTCAACAAGGTGCTGAAAGCATTCTTTAGAAATGTTGGCCCATATTGATAGGATAGCATCTTGCAGTTGATGGAGATTTGTGGGATGCACATCCAGGGCACGAAGCTCCCGTTCCACCACATCCCAAAGATGCTCTATTGGGTTGAGATCTGGTGACTGTGGGGGCCATTTTAGTACAGTGAACTCATTGTCATGTTCAAGAAACCATTTTGAAATGATTCGAGCTTTGTGACATGGTGCATTATCCTGCTGGAAGTAGCCATCAGAGAATGGGTACATGGTGGTCATAAAGGGATGGACATGGTCAGAAACAATGCTCAGGTAGGCCGTGGCATTTAAACGATGCCCAATTGGCACTAAGGGGCCTAAAGTGTGCCGAGAAAACATCCCCCACACCATTACACCACCACCACCAGCCTGCACAGTGGTAACAAGGCATGATGGATCCATGTTCTCATTCTGTTTACGCCAAATTCTGACTCTACCATCTGAATGTCTCAACAGAAATCGAGACTCATCAGACCAGGCAAAATTTTTCCAGTCTTCAACTGTCCAATTTTGGTGAGCTTGTGCAAATTATAGCCTCTTTTTCCTATTTGTAGTGGAGATGAGTGGTACCCGGTGGGGTCTTTTGCTGTTGTAGCCCATCCGCCTCAAGGTTGTGCATGTTGTGGCTTCACAAATGCTTTGCTGCATACCTCGGTTGTAACGAGTGGTTATTTCAGTCAAAGTTGCTCTTCTATCAGCTTGAATCAGTCGGCCCATTATCCTCTGACCTCTAGCATCAACAAGGCATTTTCACCCACAGGACTGCTGCATACTGGATGTTTTTCCCTTTTCACACTGTTCTGTGTAAACCCTAGAAATGGTTGTGCGTGAAAATCCCAGTAACTGAGCAGATTGTGAAATACTCAGACCAGCCCGTCTGGCGCCAACAACCATTCCACACTCAAAATTGCTTAAATCACCTTTCTTTCCCATTCTGACATTCAGTTTGGAGATTGTCTTGACCAGGACCACACCCCTAAATGCATTGAAGCAACTGCCATGTGATTGGTTGATTAGATAATTGCATTAATGAGAAATTGAACAGGTGTTCCTAATAATCCTTTAGGTGAGTGTATACACCAAGTAAGCGATGTGATAAAACTGCAACATTCTCATAAATCAAGGCGCAGACAGAGTAAATAAGAGTTCATTCTGCAGTGTGGGCAGCTTCATTTATTGTATAGGGAGTGTTTGTGAGTTCAGGCAGTGAACTCTCTCTGAACTGCAGAGCTCTAGCAGTCGTGTGAAACTGTGAACAGCTTTAGTGATTATTATGGGATGAGAACGTTCTAGTACTGTAGTGTAACTTGCATTGTGCATAATTTATTCAGCATTTGAATAACAGCTTTGCCTGTCAAGCTGCTAAAAGACCCAATGTGAATCGTGTCTTGATTGAATGTGTAGCTACATAAAAACAAATATTATTATAAATTATATTGATTTAAATAGGCTAATTATTAACACAATATCAAAATGCGCACTTCAGAATATCGGATTCGACTAGGCCTGCAAGGTTTGTGAAATTAAATGTTTATTAGATATTTAAAGATTTGTTTAAATTATATAAATGCTCATTTGCTGAATGCTGACAGTAAATGAGAAAGTATTAATAGTGTTTGACTTTCTTTTACAAATAATATAAAAGCAAACGCTATGATACTCTTCTGTATACAGTTTACTTTCTTTTTTTAACAGTTCTATCCAGTAACGTATTAGACAAAACTGTTAAACAGTAACTAATGAAGAGAATGTGAGCACTGTCTGCTCAGGCACAGCCGTTCTCAAAATAAAAGTCTAGTGCGGCGTCAAAATAACTCTATTAAGAGTACATACAAGATCACAATCTCTACAATTTCTAAAAAGTAGATTGTGGACATCTTCAAGGTTGATCACGATATAAAATCGTCAGATCGCCCACCCCTAAATGGAAGTACTAACAATTCTGATTTTTGTCATAATCGTGCTTCCCAAGTTTTTTGTGTTGGTCAGTAGATGTCAAGTGATGACTGTTTATCTTGTATTTATGCTTAAAATGTATGAAAGTCATTGCATTATATAGCAATATATCAAACTAAGTGACATTTATTTTAAAGAAATAACCTTTTTGGTTTTCACTGTGCATTGTGGGACTTTTTTGGGAAGCAGATGTTTCAGTGCACTGGTAGGATTTTGATTGAGACGCACCCATAGATACTGTTCAGAATGAATTCAAAAACTCTGGTTAATGTCAATGTCAATGTCACTTTTATTTCTATAGCGCAACTAAACACAACACCAGTTGACCAGTGTGCTTTACATCAATGTACATAATCACATAATACAATACAATACATTATTGGCTATATGCTTGTTCAAAAAGATACGTTTTTAGCCTAGATTTAAAAACAGATGTGGACGGTGCAGATCTAATACTTAAGGGTAACGTATTACACAATCTGGGAGCAGCCACTGAAAAAGCACGGTCACCCCTACTTTTCAGCTTAACATAGTGGATTATGTTAGTTAATTTGATTAACTATACCTGTGTGAACTTGAGGAGGCAATGGCTTCAATGCAATGACTCAAAAAAGTCAAGCTAGTTCTAAGAAATAATGTAATATTATTTGTTTGCAGATGAAATTTGATTTATTTAATGCATTTATTATTTTTTAAGTGTGGGTTAGGTGTCCAGAAACTCTTTGGGCTACTGTATATTAATCTTAAACTAAGAATGGATGCTGTAGGCTGTGGTAAGTAATTATTCTGAAGGAGAAGCACAGCCGGCAAAAAGGTGTCCTTGACATCCTTGCCCAAGGTTTTCTTGATGCATTGTCTAGACAGTTGAGTATTGATGTTAGTGGCAGGGCTCATGTTAATGTGTCATCATGCTCATTGAATGTTTCAACACTTTTGGTGGGAGGTGCTTGAGCTCTGCTTATTAAACATGGTTGTTTTACCTCAGCCAATCAGGTGTCTTCACAAACCCCCGCTGTGAATCTCACTGCCCTACTTTTAGGAAACTGTGAAAATTGACTCTTTCTCTAGCTTCCCTTTCCCCTTGCTCTTCGTAATAGCATTTCTCCACTGTCTGTCTCTCATTAATGGCTTCTCCCACAATCTCTCTTTCTCTTCTTTCAATTCTGCCTGTTAAAATAAAGGATAGTCTTGCAGGTGATAAAATGATAATTTTGAGCTACTCATCTTTCCCCACTTATAATAATAATAATAATAATAATAATAATAATAATAATAATAGTAATAAAATACAATTAATACAATGAATAAATACAATTACTATATTATTATACAAAATAGCTAACACTTTAAAATAAGGTTCCATTTGTTAAAATTAGTTAACTACATTAGTTAACATGAACTATGAAAATACTCTAACACATTTTTTAATCTTAGTTAATTTCAACATTCATTAATACATTATTAAAATCAAAGTTGTATCTGTTAATATTATTTAATGGACCTGAGCTGACATGAACTAAGATTGAACAGTTGTATTTTTATGAACTAACTTAGATGAATACATTCTGTAACAGCTGTATTGCTCAATGTTAGTTAATGTTAGTGAATGCATTAACTAATGGAACCTTACTGTAAAGTGTTACAATAAAATTGAATTAATTAATACAGTATAATTAATAATTCTATGATATTATTATAGAAAAAAATGCGGAGAGTTTGTCTGAGTCTACCTAAGTGATTGTGTCCCTGTCCCTGAGTTATTTAAGTTATGATTACATCCCAGCTTTTATTTAAATAAGGTACATAATCATATATTATTTTATTTAAACATCCAGGCATACTTTCTGGGGTTGTCTTTATTTTACATAATTTAATATTTCATATCTGTCTGTGTTTTGAATCATTTGTTGTCTAGCTCGTTTCTGATTATGATCTGGTCCCTTTACTAGGCTACACCTGTTCATTTTAATTAACCTGCAAGTCATCTCTGTGGACACACTCGGAGGAAGCATTAGTGTGTCAACAGCCATTTTAAAATCCTTTACAGAAAGGCCTTTTAAATAAAGGTTTGTTTTTATAATTAAACACAAGACGTGCCTCAAATGTAGTTTAAATAACCCTCCTTTGTTGCATGTCAGTCCACCTGAAACAATAAAAACTCTTGCAATGTCACAAGATATAAATCAGAATGTTAATTGCCCTATTAAGCGCAAATGAAACAGCCTCCAGCCATTTCTTCACTCTGGGGGGTGGGAGATGATGATTCATATGTGTTAAAAGACTTGGCGAAAAACAAAGACTAATTAATCATTATGCATCTTCTATAAGCAGCCATAAAGACATTTTGGATGGATGGGCTTGGATGGATGGGCTTGTATGGTTGCATGTTTTCCAGATTCTTTTTTATCAATCAGTGTTTAATTCAGCCATCCTCATCAGCGGTTCAAGTCTTGGCAGCACTGAGCCATTCTTTCCTTCTATAGAGGTAATCATGATTCTATTTTCATCAAGCTATAAACCGAGAGCCCAGGCATTCTCTCACTGCTCAGACTCCTGATCAGTACATCCGTGCCAATGTCACAGTATTGAGCCAGGAGAACGGGAGCCTTGGCTCGAAATGATATTTCACCTGGGTCTGATGATAATTGATTTCCTGCCTTGCTTTGTGAGGTCTGTGCAGTGTAATACACCTCTAATTATCTACTGCTGAAGGCCTCATAACTTGAATCTACTGCAGTGATGCTTAGACAGGATGTCTCAATGCACTCCCACAAAGTGCTTACTGAACATACTGCACATTTCTTTGTAGTGCATGATTTCTTTTCCTGTTGTTTTTCTGGTTGTGAGGGGAAAGCTTTTACATGGATTTAAATGTGGTGCAAAATATGGATTGGGTTGAGGTCAGGCCAGTCAAGTTCCTCCACACCCAACTTGCTCATCCATGTCTTTATGGACCTTGCTTTGTGCACTGGTGCGCAGTCATGTTGGAACAGGAAGGGGCCATCCCCAAACTGTTCCCACAAAGTTGGGAGCATGAAATTGTCCAAAAGGACTTGGTATGCTGAAGCATTAAGAGTGCCTTTCACTGGAACTAAGGAGCCAAGCCCAACCCCTGAAAAACACCATAATCTCCCCTCCACCAAACTTTACACTTTTACACGGCACAATGCAGTCAGACAAGTACCGTTCTCCTGGCAACCACCAAACCCAGACTCTTCCATTGAATTGCCAGACAGAGAAGCGTCACTCCAGAGAACGCATGCGTCTCCACTGCTCTAGAGTCCAGTGGCAGCGTGCTTTACATCACTGCATCCGACGCTTTGCATTGCACTTGGTGATGTAAGGCTTGGATGCAGCTGCTCAGCCATGGAAACCCATACCATGAAGCTCTCTACATACTGTTCTTGAGCTAAACTGAAGGCCACACAAAGTTTGGAGGTCTGTAGCTATGACTCTATTAGCTATTGAAAGTTGGTGACTTCTTGCTCTGTGATTTTTACGTGGCCTGTTGTTGCTGTTGCTCCCAGTTGCTTTCACTTTGTTATAATACCACTAACAGTTGACCGTGGAATATTTAGTAGTGAGGAAATTTCACAAATGGACTTAATGCACAGGTGGCAGTATTTATATAGCAGGCCGAGAAGTGCAAAACAAATCACAATTCTGAAAACAAAACAGCAAATTACAAACACAATGGCAAATCTAAAAACAAAATTACAAGTTAGAATACACTGCATATCCGAAAACATTCAGAAGACACAGCAACAAGTCAGACAAAAATGGAAAAGGTATAGGTATATTTTGTGAATAGAATACTTACCATTGATTGAACAAGATATCTGTTTATCAATATACACAAGAAGAAAGATTTTGTACTGCCTTGAACTGCAGTTCTCTGACTTATTTTTGGCCATAACTCTTTTGTCATCATTCAGTATCCATCATGTTTCTCGCTGTACATAAATTAGACTTACAGAAATACACTCCTTGCTAGTCATTGATCAATAACACACTATGCTGGTACAACGCTCCCTTCCTCCTCAGATCCTTCCTAATCACCAGTGTTAGCAAGCAGTGGGTAACTTATTAAAGTCAATCTCTTTTTGGCATTTGGTTAATTGAGTCTTCCATGTATTGAATTATGCATGATTCTCCTGAGCAGGTTTGATTATCAGCCCCTCTAGAAGCTCAAATAGCTCATCATGTAAAATCACACGCAACAACCTGCTCAGCATTTTCAATCTAGTCACAGGCTGTGTGTTACGCTAATTACTGTTTACTTACAAACGTAACAGTTCAGCTTCTGTACCTGATCGATTAGCTGTTTAAAAACACAAACAGATATCTTAGGGTATGTTCAGAGTAGCCTACTAGCATAATTCTCACTGTGTACTTTGCAGTATACACTACACTAAATTCTGCTTACTATTGCTATTTTATGCTCACTAAGGCTGCATTTATTTGATCATTTAAAAAAATAAAGAAATACAATAAAAAGTATAATAATGTGGAATTTTTTTATTATATATATATATATATATATATATATATATATATATATATATATATATATATATATATATATATATATATATATATATGTAATTTTATTCCTGTGATGTCAAAGCTGAATTTTCAGCATCATTTCTCCAGTCTTCAGTGTTACATGATCCTTTTGAAATCATTCTAATATGATGATTTAAAGCTTCTTTTAGTTTTATTAATTATTATTTATAATTTATAAACCGTTAATTAATTACTAATAATTATTAAAATATTAATTTATTTAAACAATAATATTACCGACCCCAAACTTTTGAATGGTAGTGTATTATTAAAAATAAATAGTATGCGACATTTCTAACACTAATATGCTACATTATTGTTACATAAGCTTATTATGTCTGACACAAGACTTTTTACATGCATGTTTAATTCTGTGAGTGGCATCCAGTAAAAATCCAATTTATGTCAAAATGTCTTTATTTTTATGTATCTATATTTAGTCAAATCAAATGAGTAAGAAACAAAAAAAAAATGCATACAGTATGTGACATTCTAGAGCTTGTTCTGTATACAGTATAAACTTGAACGTTCCTTCAGTGTTTCATACCTGAAAATGAATGCTTTTTAGTTCATTGTTGCATTATTTGGTTTATACTGTATATTTAATCGTTCCACTGGCAATAATCTGATCTACCTTCTTAAAATGTTCTGTCTTTGTTTTTATGGAATTTGTGTCTTAGACTGTTGCATGGAATGACTGAAACATGTTTGGCCCCACTTTGGGGTACATTTGTGCCCAAGAGCATAAACGTTTGTCCATCTCCTGGTAAAACCCACAAAAAAACTCTGTGGTGAATTATGTTCTTTCAGTGGGCACTATTAGAGATTAATGTGGGTGGATTGGTCCGCCATACCGCTCTTCCCCCAGGCTGGACACGGCCCACAGATTCACCTCTACTAATCAGAACCTCTCATCATCACGGCTGTGTAGTTTCCAGGGAACTGGGTCAAACTGGCTTTGCTCTAACATTCTCCACTCCTGGGTCTCCTTAGAGGCACTGCTGACTGGACTCCAGCTCAAAGCTATAGAAAAATCAATGCAGACCAATCATTTACGCAAGGTTACAAAACTCTGCTAAGCATATTCATAATTTTCCCTTGCCTTTTCACATTAAATACCTAGTATTTTACGATATGTAATCAAAATCTGACTCTATTAATTTTATTAGTACATATTCCTGGTCGTATTGTTGAAAATTCATTGGTGCATGTTATTCAAAAGAAAGTGTAATCATTTGGTTCAGTTCTGAACTGAGGTCACTTTTTTGTTAGGTAACCTAAAAATGTGTTTCATTTATTTTATTATGGTTGTTACTCCAATGGTTACTCCAATGAAAGTCATTTTTATGTCATTGTAACATGGTATGTTGTTATGGGAAAAAGGAGGTGGGAACTGGCGAACGTTTAAGCACAAAATAAACACAAACTGAACATAAAAACGGCAGCCTCCTCACGGATACTGCCACACACATAATAAGTCCAGGCGTGGTCCTCTCTCGTCCTTCACTGTCGTCACTCCTCCTTTTATGAGTCCGAGCTCCTCCGAGAGACACGAGACTGGTGCGGCTCGAGATCATTTGGGTGATTTTCGCTCTCCAATTCCTGTGAAGTGATGTATTGAATGTTCCCTTATTCCCTATGCCGTTCGCAGTGCTCTTTGAAGTGAACATGTTCGCTCCCTTAAATTCGGATTGGAATCTCACTTAAGATTGCAGAATATCCTGTGAAGTCCACTTCACAGTCTACTTACAGTCGAATGGAACTCACATCTAATGAGCTAAAGCAGGTGTGTTGAAGGGGAAACTGCAGAACAATGGGTCCCCAGGACCAGGATTGAAAACCTCTGGTGTACATCAACCAATCACTGTTCAGTGGAATGTTTCTTCTTACTGAAAATCCTGTTTTACTCAGAAATGCGTCACATAACATTTGTAAAATGGGATTTACTTTGTTTTACTTTGATGTTAAAGGGGAAATCGGATGAAATTTACGTTTTTTTTTTTTTGCATTTAGTTTCTGTCTTGTCTGCCAGCTCAGAAAAGTTGGAAAGAAAACACGCAGCCAGTTTTTTTATGGGCTGTCTGAGTCTGAAAGTGTGTCATCCAGCGGCTGTTTCAATTTGCAGCTGGTTTTTACGTGGGTAGCTAGTTATTTGAATAAGACCAACCACGAATGCTGACGGACTTTGCCGTATTAGCATAGACCCTGTACTGAGCAAGTTGTACACTGTCCGCCGTTTTCTCCAGGCCGGAGCAGCTGTAGCAAGTAGCAACAAAAATGTCTTGTAAGCAAGTTTTGTTGTTGGATGTAAGAATGAACATAACAGTATTCATGTACTCCCAACATCAGAGCCGCTGAAGACACAGTGGATTAGTTTTGTTTTTGAAGGGAATGCGCCCCCACATACCTAAATTTGTTTATGTCTGCGCGAATCATCTTACACCAGACTTCTTTGTGAACGAGGTTCAATATAAAGGGACAATACAAAACACAGGTTTCGCTAAAAAGTTATTACTCGACGGATTAGTACCAATTGTTAGTGATCCAGTTTATAGTCTCCGGAGCGATACTGGCCATGGCAGTAATGAAAGAGAGAGCACACATTTTATTAAAATTTTTTGGAGTTGTTTAATTTTTATTTTATTAGTTTACCGGTTTACACCCGCGTGTTCTTGTACTGTTTTATTCTGGAGTGAAACGGTTGCTTCATCTTTTGTGTGACGTACAATAAATGAATCAGTAAAGTTTTGGCCATCATTCGGACGGGATCCACTACAACGGGCTTGTTCCATAATGGATAAAAGCAAGATGACAACATACATTATAACCGTAATTAAACTAAACAATGCCTGTTCTATCTCCATGTAGCATATATTCTGGTACTGACAGTTTCTGACATTTTTAGAGCATGAGATTGTGTGAGATTCTGTTTTGTTGCTCTTGAAGCTCTGCCTTCTGTGCACCTCATTTGCATTTAAAGGGACACACACACACAAATGGCACATTTTTGTTCACCCCCAAAAAGTGGCAATTTTAACACGCTATAAAAATTATCTGTGGGTATTTTGAGATAAAACTTCACATACATACTGGGGATATCAGAGACTTATTTAAGGGGTGACTGCAAATTGAAGTCTGTTTAGAAATAAGTAAAGGTTAAATTTGGACTGTTCTGGCCAGGAAAATAAGGCAAATTCTGATCTGAAACGGGGTCAGACCACAAGGAGTATATATCACTGTTTGTTGTACTATATGTTGAAATGCTGTAGGGATTTTGCTTCCTGGCTGGAATAAATGAATCATCTAAATGGAGGGAGTTTTGGCACAGTGATGATAATTGCCTGTTCCCACACATTCATCTGCACTTAATCTAGGCTAATCTCAAGCCAGAGGCCTTTATACTGGAGCTGCTTGTATGATTCACAAGGCTCTTGTGCATACGTCAAATAAAGGACTGGGAGATAGGATACATCCAGTTGGAGCCTATAGAACAATTATTCATTGGATTGCTTGGAAAAATAATAGCACATCTATGGGTTTGTTTAAACCTGTAAACCTATAAGTATAACAAATAACGTTACAATTACATAACAGAAAGACGGACCAAAACAGTTTTTTCTGCTGCGTTTAAAAAAAAAAATTTCTCCCTGTCACCATGGACATTCCTGCAGTTGCCCTACTATGCTTGGAGCAGAACGTCCTCATAAGGATTTTGCCGCCTTCGTGGAGTGGGTACTGGTAAATAACTCACCATCTACTATCGGCCCTGCTGAAGATATCAGTCCCACTCCACTGCCGCCAGAGACCAGCCATCCACCACTGACCGCGACCGGAATGATGGAGTTTCCTGTGCCCACCGCAGACTGTGGAGACCGGCCTGCCGCGTTAGATGAGCCCGAACCAGAGAAGAGGTCGGAAGGAGTCATTGCCCTGGAGCCCGGACCACTGCTAGGGTCTGACCAGGTGCGTGAGCCAGCAACATCGCGTGTCGCTGAGGGAGTGCTTGTGAAGCTCGAGGGCTGGGAAGAGATCCCCTCCTACAACCCCGCCGTGCTGGATGCAACGATGAAGACCTCTGGTAGTTTTTGAGGCACCCACTGTTTCTCCAGTGCCCTCTGTCTCTCCAGTGTCTCCTGTTTCTCCAGCGTTTGTGTCTCCAGCGCCCACTGTTTCTCCAGCATTTGTGTCTCCAGCGCCCCCTGTCTCACCAGAATCAGCCTCCCTCTCCCACCTCCTCAATCAGCCAGTTCTGCTTCTCCCACATGCTGTGAGGACCTGCCCAGTGTCTTCAGACCACCAGCTCCATCCAGCACAGAGGATCCCCTGTCTTCGCCGCCAGTCTCTGTGCCCTGCACTCCATTGGAAACCATCGGCCATATGGCTTCTTCGGGCTCCCTTGTCTCTCCGGCTCCGCCTTGATCAGCCATCAAGGCCAGTCAGCTGCCTGCATCTTCGGCTCTGTCTGGCTCCGCCTTCGCCTCCGTCCTCTGTCCCACTGGCTCAGCCTCTGTACTCTGGGTATCCGTTTTAACCTCAGATGCTCGTCGCCTCGGCTCCACCTCGGCCTCCACGGTCATCGTCTCGCGTGGGCTCATCGACCCGGCAGCTCCACCAGTGTCTCCATCTTCGGTGGAGGTATCCTCGTCGGTCGTCCCCAGGGTGTGTTCCATCGAGTCATCAACACCATGGTCCTTCCCACCTCCGACTTCGCCCTGGGGCCTCGTCCTGGCTGGTTCATGGTGTTACACCTGGCTTCTCCTGCTCCTGGCTCCTCACTGGCTCCTCCCACCATCCACTACATTTTACTAAACTCACTTATTTGGCTAATTTGAATGTTATTTGAATGTTGAATGTTATTTGGCTAGTTTGAATATTGAATGTTAGGGAGGAATGAAAGCGCACCGCTGTGAAGGAAAGGAATGTTCGCTGGATGGAAACAGTGCTTACTGATATAGAGAATAACTCTCTTTGGAGTGACTTTGTGCTTTGTAACTTTCCAGACTTTTTCATGCTCAAACAGCAACATCATACACTAATGAAGTTGAAAATGTAAAAAAGCAGAATAGGCCCTCTTTAAATTTAACATGCACAGTATGTGAATCCACTATATAATGTATAAATCTGTAAATTAATTGTGACTCTATTTGCTTTGAGCATTGCCAGATCCTGGAAAATATGAGATGTGCCCTGCACATATCTGACGTGTGCTCAATATTCACGGGATCGCTCTCCGTTTCTCTTGCCCCTCTCATTCCTAGCGGGTAACTTTCTGTGCTTTACTTTGCCGCCCCCTCTCACTTCAGCTGCTATCTGTCTACTCCACAGACACAGGATAAATGTCTTCCCATGAAAAGTCTCTAAACCTGTTAGAAGCAAAAATGTGGGTGGGATGATAATAACATCTTACAGTATAAGTGAAGTTAAACAGTTCACAAAATAAAATTTAAAATATACATTCCTCTAACATACAGTTGCTGCTATATGGTTTCATCCAGTGTTGCCGTTTACCCTGTTATTCTTTTGTATTTATAGTTTGTATTTATATTTATTATATAGTATTGATTTCTTTTTTTTTAAATGCTATTTTACTTATTATGAGGTCCTTTCAAAGTACGTTTAGAATTAACTCTACCGTTCCAAGGTTTAGGAGGGCAGTTTTTAAAAGGTTTGTTTTTTTAAATGCTTTTGAAAGTCTCTCAGGGTGCATTTATTTGATCAAAAGATCATTAAAAACACTAGTTTTGTTAAATGTTTTTACAATTTGAAATATATATATATATATATATATATATATATATATATATATATATATATATATATATATATATATATATAATTAATATATAATATAAAATATACAAAAATATATATTTTTAAATTTTGAAAAAATACAATTTATTCCTGTGATCAAAGCTGAATTTTCACCATCATTACTGAGTCATCAGTGTCACATTATCCTTCAGAAATCATGCTGATATGATGATTTGCTGCTCAACATTTATAATTATTATCAATGTTGGAAACAGTTGTGCTGCTTAATATTTCTGTGGAAACCATGATACATTTTTCAGGATTGTTGGATGAATTGAAAGTTCAAAAGAACAACATTTATTTGAAATAGAAATATTTTGTAACATTATAAATGTCTTTCTTTACTGTCACTTTTGATCAATTTAATGCATCCTTGCTAAATAAACGTATTAATTTATTTAAAATTAGAATTAAAATCTCACCAACCCTCAAACAGCAGTGTATAATCTTATAATTTTGAATAGTAAATTCTGGTAGTACCATCAATAACTCAGTTACAGTGTGTTTTGTAATAATTCCAACATTATAACCTATGACTTTTTACTTTCAAAGCATTTTAAAATGTTACGAGTTGGATGGTGAGTGTAAAAATTACTTTTGGACTTTCATCTGAATAAAGTACTTTTTTTGCACACTTTGAATGAGCTGTCACTATGCAGGACACGTGGTTGATGGCCACACATGTCAACCAGACGGTCTCTTCCTTTCTAATTCTTGATCAAGTCTGTTTTCTTGTCCCCAGACGCCAGGTCCTGCTCAGCGGGGGAGTTCCAGTGTCGTAACCGTAAATGTTTAGCACCGGTCTATGTGTGTGATGGTGACGACGACTGTGGAGATGGCAGCGATGAGGAGAAGTGTTCTCCACCCACCTGTGGGCCACACGAGTTTCGCTGCAACAGCTCCGAGTGTGTGCCGCAGCCTTGGACCTGCGACGGAGACCCCGACTGCTCTGACGGTTCTGATGAGTGGGCAGTGAGATGCGGGGGCGGGTCTGGACGGCCGGCTCCACCTCCCACCCGGAGACTGCAATGCGGTGCTGGAGAATTTCGTTGTGGCAGTGGGGAGTGTGTGAGACTGACGTGGAGGTGCGACAGGGACCCTGACTGCAAGGACAAGTCAGATGAGGTGGACTGCCGTGAGTGTGCACCATCACTACTTCCTGTAGAAAATCTTTGGATCTCACTGTACAACATAGTGACTTAATTTGACAATAGCTATGGAAAACAATCAAAAAATTACTTAACTATTAAAGCTAAACAGTCTATCAGTAGATGTATTGAGCTAAAGATGATTATTTGCTATCCAGCTAATAGTGGTGATGCAAATAAATGAACTTGGGTGAATAGTTTTAAGTTGAAGTTGAAGTTGAAGTTGAAGTTTATTTGTCATTACACATGTACAAGTACAGTATAATGAAATGAAGTTTGGAGCAAGCCTCCGGGCCGCAGCCGATTATTCAGGCGCCGCCCTACGCTCTCCAGAAATACAAGAATGCAATTTAGCAAGCATTACATAGCAAACACAACAAAACATAAACATAAACATAAACATGACACAGTACACGTGGTCACGTGATGGGATTTTTTGTATGGAGTGGGAGAGGAGATAGATAAACTCCATACAAAAAATCCCAGTTTTTTAAAAAAAAGTTTAGGTGAATAGTGTGACAAGGTACAAGAACGGAGCGATGCAGAGCAACAAAATGTTACAATGTAGTTTTTTATGTCAACTTCAGCAAATCGATTGGTTCAGACAGATTACTTTAGGCAATTTGGTTCATTCATAGGGTACTTTTTGAAGTAATTGTGCATCTTTCTCATAGACAAATTTTTCACCTAATGAACTTGTTGGATGCTGCATTGATGTACAAGAAACAAACACTCCCATTGTGCATGAAAGTTCTCCGCATCACCACCACATTTATGGAGGAATCTCAGCAGGAGTTCTCCTTGTGAGGGGCACACGACCCCAACATTGTTTCTGAAGGGCACGTCGCACTGACATGCTCCAATGGGAATTAAATTCTCGCAGATATTGTATGGTTTCGCCAAAGATGGAAAGCGACAGTTCACTGCAGTTTTTTCTGACTGCCTGCCATTTATTAACAATTCCACCCACACAATGACAATTCTAATTGTCAAAGCCATTATTGCCACGTGAGTCAAAGCATTTGGTGTGTAGACACACTTTAATCCAGTTCGACAGTGATGGCAGCACACACATTTTCATGCACGTTTGCAGTATGTTAGCCAAGTGTTTGTGTATGCTTGTAGAGTACTTTGTTTATGATCTTACAGTGCACTTAATACACAGAAAGCCCCCTGCAACATCCTGGGGTTAAGCGAGGCTGTTCAAGGGTGATGCTCATGGATGTAGCAACCCAGCACAACCCACACAGCATTTAAGTTTGTGCCACATCATAAAGTGTAAAAAGGATTTGACTTACAGCTACAGTGGAGGCATGTAACATTCACTGCCTATGCTATTACACAGTTTGTGTAAAGAAAATGTAATTATTTAATTCAAATAAAGGGATAGTTGTCAAACCTAAGGTTCTCACTCATCAGGCAAGCGTGTTTGAGCTTCCATTTACCATAAATTAAATCTGTTCATCATACAAAACGATTGCGTCTCTTTAGAAAATTTGGACTAAACCACTTGATTCATATGGATTTATTTTACCATCTCTTTATGAGCTTTTGAAGAGTTTTGGTGGAATGTACTTTCAATGGAGGAACAGAAATCTCTCAAATTTCAATAAAAATATCTTAATTTATGATTTGAAGATGAAAAAAAGTCTTATGGGTTTAGAATAACCCTTGAAATAACCCTTTAAGTATGTTCAAGAAATTCACTAATGTAATAATACAGTTTATTCCGATATATAAGCTATTAGGATCGTTAAATATATGCTTGATTATCACTAAAGTTGACTTTAACTGGTTCTTTGACATGAACCTGTTCCTTTTAAGTAACCTTCATAGAAATCAAAAAACTAAATCTTATATCACTGTGTAAATAAATAACACGGAAACAGTATATATATATTTTGCCAAGAATATTGGTTGCGCTTTATTTTGATGGTCCCCTTTAGACATTCTGTTGACTCTAAGGTCCTGTTTACACCTGCTATTAAGAAGCCTTCTGGTCGATCGGATCACAAGTGGACGATGCTAAATAAGGGTGTAAACATGGTCTAACACGTTTTGAGCTTGTCCACTTTCGACCATATCCAGAGGTAGTTGAAAAACACATTAGGCCTGATTGTTTTCGTAGTGTAGATGCTCATGTGATCGAATGTGTTTGAACAGCCACAAAAGACCGCCTACTGACCAAACGCATTAACATTAGGGGAAGCGTGTGAGCCAGATGGGATTTAAACTTTGTCGGCTGAAGACCCAAGTTTGGTTTGAAGACGAAAAACGTACCAAGCACAATGTTCTCTCACCATTCCTGATTTCTAACACAAAATCACAACTTTTTATGTAGTCTTGCGGTAGTCAGAGAAAGAAACGAAAGCTGCTGCTCTCCGTATGTTTTTCTGTTCATATGTACATTGTGCAAGCTTATTTTGTGCATTAGATCGAAAGACCTGAAAAAGCTTATACATTTACCTGCCCATAGACTCTCCCATTGAAGAAATCAGGACAGAAGTGGTCGAAAGACAAAAGAGATGGATTAAAACACCATGTGTAAATGAGACTGTGTCTTGTGATCCGATCGACCAAAACTTATCTTAATACCAAGTGTAAACAGGGTCTAAGTAAAGTTGCACCTACATGTCAACTAACTATCACAAGAGTATTAGTACACTGTTAGGGATAGGGGTAGGGTTAGTAGAATAAGGGGTTAGGGTTAGTAAAATAAGTTGATGTGCACTTGCAAAGTTACTTATAGTCAGTAGAATGTCTGTTGGAGGACTATCACAATAAAGTGTTAGCAGATATTAAGCAGACAGTCCACTAATACTCTACTAATACTCTAATGAGAGTAAGTTATGTAGGTGTCTAAAGGGGTCCCTGTACACTGTAAAGTGTACAGAAACAGCTGCATCACATTAACATTCAAGACTCAAACAAGTGATACATTATTAACTTGGTTGGACGGGTCACATATCTGAAGCCATTTTAAAATAGCTGATATATGTAAAACTGGCCACACATCAGAATTCTAAATGAATGCATTTCTACCATTGGACTGCAAGCCATCTTACCGCCTAGCCCTAGGTATGATATCGCACAAGATGGTTCGTTTAAATGGGTTATGAATTGAGAAATCAACTTTTCATGCAGCATTTGATATATAAAAGTTCATTGTGATATAAGAATATCCTGTAAGTTTCGGGGCTGAAAACTTCCTTGTTAGTCAAAGAAAAGCTTTTATTGACACCAGGCCCAGAAAACACTCAATCTCAGAATGTGCCAGGCTGTGACGTCTGAGTGTGGTGAAACACCGCCTCTGCAGAAGAAGGTCAACGCCTACTTCATCACTGCCTGTTTAGCCCCGCCCACCGATTCACGCATGTAACAGGCCTAGTGTTAAACCAGATCGAGCTACAAAGCAATAAACATGCCGTTGAGGATTATAAAATATTGTGCAGTGCCTGGGCTTGATAGTAATGCAACAAGTAACTGTGTTCATTCTAATGCCTGATCTGAAATGTAATGATTCATGTAGTCAGATGTTCTTTGTCTGTGTGTCAGTAAATCAAACCAGTGACTAAATGTCAATTTGCATTGTTTCTCTTAGTAGGATGAAAATAATCTGTTATTTAACGGTGATTAAATTATATAAAGAAAGCGATCAAAGAAAGCTCCCTTTGCAATCGTTGGAGCAGCGCGCGCCGCAGCTGTCAATCAAACAGAGTTTATCAGTGACTCCCGTTTTATTCAACGAATCGCTTAACTATATCACGTTTGCACTGTTAGTGAAGATGAAAGCATTCATTGGTGTACAGAAACTGAGTTGCAATGATGAGATCACTGCTTTCATGCGCTCAACGCGTCTGTGATCGGCTACAATGCTCATCACTGCAACCTTTCATGCCACAATCTTAATATAATGCCATAGATCTAAATATAATGCACTTTTCATGATTAGTTAACCATGAGAACTGTAATAGTAAAAACATGCTAAAAGACAGAGTAATACTATTTCAAATGGAAAGACGTTAGCCAATCACAGCAGTGGGTGTTTACATTGAACACTCACAGCAGACACGCCCCTTAAAACAGAGCGTTCAGAGCAGAGGGCTAAAATCAGGGTAGGAAAAATGTCTTTTATCTATAAATTATGACAATTTTTGATGTAAAAAGCATTCTAACATTATAAGTGCACCCCAGGAAACATCATAAAACAATAAAACAGCGCAGTTCATGACCCCTTTAAAATGTTATTTCATATATACCAGCAATGACTTTGATGTGCATCAGAAATCAGATTTGTCAATATTCTGTCACATCATTTTAAAGTAATTCCCTCAAAGCGGGGAAAATTCAAATGTCACATCTCCGCTGTCTGTCATGCAGATTCCCCAGGCACCTCTGACAGAATGGAGCTTCCACAAGGTGTTTGTTATCTAATGTAGCAGAAGTGCGTCTTTGGTAAACAACAAGGTCCCAGGAGTATAAACCGACCTCAAGATCCCGATAGTCATGGGAGAGCATTCTTGTTCTCTGAGGTTGACTTCTGTGGGCCGGATAAGCTCACAGAGTGCTTGTCTTAAAACTGCTTCCTCTTTCTTCATTCCCACTGTCAGGTAACATCCAGGTCAATTACGATGTCACTTTGCACTGGCCGGAGGGAAAACGGGCAAGTAGAGGTTGCTAGGCAACCCTTGGGCGTGTGTCCTTGACCATCTTAAAGCCCTTGAAACAGAGGGAGGCTACATCCATCACAGACTGCTCTATAATCGCATTAATCCCTTGTTTTTATGCAGAGTTTCAGGGGGTTTTAGTTTGAGCTTCATAATAGGCAATATTGTTTGTGTACACAGATGTGTTCGCATAATTAAACCTCTGTAATTCAAAAGCAGCACTCCAGAAACACTCACTAAAGAGGAGCACTTTAGTATTAGATCACGGTTATGTTTTTAAAGATTTTCTTGGACTTTGAAAGTGCCTTTAAAGTGCCTTTTTTGCCAATGCAAACTTTGAAATCAGGTCGGATTTGTCTCAAATCTTCCTGCAAACATGACAGAATTCTCATTATGGCTGTATTAGCTTCATGCTCCTGCCTGTTGAAAATATTCTGTGGGGTCTTGTGCCTGTGTGTTTGGGCCTCATAAAAATTTACACACACACACATTTTGGGTTTCCATGTTTTATGGGGACTTTTCATAGACATAATGATTTTAATACTGTACAAACTGTATATTACACCCTACACCTAAACCTACTCATCACAGAAAACTTTCTGCATTTTTACATTTTCAAAAAAACATAATTTAGTATGATTTATAAGTTGTTTTCCTCACAGAGATCAAAAAATGTCCCCACAAGATTTCCCCGCTATCCTTGAGGGGAAATGTTGTCCTGATAACTTGGGAATACCTGAACCACACACACATATTCCTGTGTGTGTGTGTATATATATATATATATATATATATATATATATATATATATATATATATATATATATATATATATATATATATATATATACACCGATCAGGCCTAACATTATGAGTGAATAACACTGATTATCTCTTCATCATGGCACCTGTTAGTGGGTGGGATATATTTGGCAGAAAGTGAACATTTTGTCTTCAAAGTTGATGTGTTAGAAACAGGAAAAATGGGCAAGTGTAAGGATTTGAGCGAGTTTCACAAGGGCCAAATTGTGATGGCTAGACGACTGAGTCAAAGCATCTCCAAAACTGCAGTTCTTGTGGGGTGTTACCATCTATCAAAAGTGGTCGAAGGAAGGAACAGTGGTGAACCGGCGACAGGGTCATGGGTGGCCAAGGCTCACTGATGTACCTGCGGAGCGAAGGCTGGCCTGTGTGGTCCGATCAAACAGATGAGCTACTGTAGCTCAAATTGCTCAAGAAGTTAATGCTGGTTCTGATAGAAAGGTGTCAGAATACACAGTGCATTGCAGTTTATTGCATATGGGGCTGCATAGCCGCAGACCAGTCAGGGTGCCCATGCTGACCCCTGGGGGGGTCCAAAGAGGGACCAAGTATTAGGAAGGTGGTCATAATGTGATGCCTGATTGGTAGATAGAAGTGTGACTATGAGTGTACTATCAGTATTTTGTGAAGAGACTTTAAAATTGCCAGGAAATCAAAATTGACCCTATTTATTTTGTCTTGTGGACACAAAAATTGGTATGAAAATCTGAAAAAAATAAAAATACATTTTGCCTCTGCTCTGGAATGGTGTTCCATCTCTGATGGTATCAGTTTGATGGCTTAGGTTAAATATCCTTAACCACTCCCCTTTAACCGTCAGTCTGCTATGAGCAAGGGATGGAGAGGAGGTATTTTAAAATAAAACCCTGCCCTCTATTCAATATTCCATTTCACTTGGAAATACATCACAACACTGAAGTAAAGTCGGTTGAAACTTCCGGTTCACAGGGACTTTACAGGGTGGTTCTGGAGGTTTTCAGAGGGAAGAGTGTGACATTGATAGTGACATGCATGTACTTTGAGTGATCAAATTAAAAAATGGGTTGGATGTGTATAGAAAATGTGTATATATATATATTTTTTTTTTTTTTTACTGAGTCATGGACTACATTTGTATTCATAAGGGAGTTACCAATTATGAAGCTCTAAAGCATGTTCCCTAAAGATAAAACCCCATGAAAGTCTGTTTGGAGTCTATGTGCCAGTGTTTGGCTGATGTTTGTGCTGTGTTTGGCTCATCTGCAGCTCTGCTCACATGCCGACCTGATGAGTTCCAGTGCGGAGACGGATCCTGCATCCACGGCATAAAACAGTGCAACAAAATACACGACTGCCTCGACAAAAGTGATGAGGCTGGCTGTGTCAATGGTACGTTTTGGTGTGTGTCCTTTCCACAGATCTTTTGTGCTGCTTATTCAGCAGGGTGAAATGTATCCCAGAGATCAAATTGGTTCCGCCCTTTAATGCGACACCCTTCAAAGTTTAATGAGTGCAGACCTGTCTGCCCATAGCAGAAGCGTGTCCTACTCAAAGAGGGTTATGTCTAAGCAGTAATAAGCTTTCATGTGTGGAAATAAATTGGCCAATCCTTTTGAAAATGGCTTTTATTCGGAAGACGTGTAGAGACTTCACCTAAGTGATCCACGTCTGTTAAAGTGCCAGTCGGAATCTGTGCACTGAGGACCTCTGAGTTTTTATGTTTATGTGAGAGGAAACAAAACTAAATTGACAACAACAAATTAGCTGCTATCTGTTCTGTAAGCATCTTTTTTCCCCATCATGCTTTAGCCACAAAGTGTGAAGGACCTCTGAAGTTCCTCTGCAGGAATGGAGAATGCATTGACGGCAGCAAGGTGTGTGACAACGTGAAGGACTGCAAGGATCGGTCAGACGAACCCAAGAAGGAGTGCAGTAAGAAACCTGTTTGTTGACATACAGAGTAATGATCTGTAAAATGAATGTGGATAGTTTAGTTCAGATTATTTGGTCTTGGAAGAATTTCATACTGAACTTCTGACTTTTGATTTTGCATCTGAGACACTTCTACAGTCATCCTTGAGGTTTGTGTGTCGAGTGTTGAGGGCTGTGTACAACCTTCTAAAATTATTTCCTAGATATCTTTGTTTTGTCAGCACCTGCAGAAACAATGGTAGCGTAGTTCACTTCACATTAATTGTAAAACATACAATAATACTAAATACACTGATGAGCCAAAACATTATAACCAGTCACTGGTGAAGCAAGTATTGTTGATCATCTCCTAACAAGGTCACATATTAAGGTCTGGGTAGATTAGCTGGTAAGCAAACGATCAGTTCTCATAATCAACATGTTGGGTGCAGGAGAAAAGGGCAGGAATAAAGATCTGAGCGACTTTGACAAGGGCCAAATTGTTATGGCAAGGCTGCTGGGTCTGAGTATATCTGAAACGGCAAGGCTTGTGGGTCGCTCCTGGTCAGCAGTGGTGAGAAATTACCAACAGTGGTCAGAGGAGAGACAAACCACAAACCGGTGTCAGGGTGTTTGGCACCCAAGACTCATCGATGCACAAGGTCAACAAAGACTATCCTGCCTAGTCCGAGCCAGTAGAAGGTCTACTCTTGCCAAGTCACACAACATTTTAATAATGTTTATGGGAGAAATGTTACAACACAGTGCATTGCAGTTTGTTGCAGAGTGCCTATGATGACCCCTATCCACCATCAAAAGCACCTGTAATGGGTAAGGGAGCGTTGGAACTGGATTTTGGAGCAGTGGAAGAAGGTCGCCAGGTCTGATGAGTCTTGTTTTCTTTTACATCACGTGGATGTGCATGTGCACTATTTACCTGGGGAAGTGATGGCACCAGGATGCGCAAGGAGGGAGTGTGATGCTCTGGGCAATGTTCTGCTGGGAATCCCTGAGTCCGGCCATTCATGTGCAGACCAGGTAAACCCCTTCATGACAATGGTGTTCCCTGGTGGAAGAGACCTCTTTTAGCAGGATAATGAACCCTGACACACTGAACACACTGGAATGGTTTGAGGAACATGACTGAAGTTGAAGGTGTTGCGCTGCCCTCAAATATCCCCAGATCTCAATCCAGTTGAGCATCTGTGGAATGTGCTTGACCAACAAGTTTGATCCACGGCAGCTCCACCTCGCAAACTACAGGACTTGAAGGATCTGCTGCTAACGTCTTGGAGTCAAGACCTTCAGGGGTCTTGAAGAGCCCATGCCTCAGCGGGTCAGTTCTGTTTTGGCAGTACGCGGAGAACTAACAGCATATTTGTTAGATGGTCATATTGTTTTGGCTCATTACTGTATATGGCAAATAATAGTTTATTGATCAGTTTATTGTGTTACCAAGTAAAAATTTGTTAAACAAGAAAGCTGTAGTTGCCTTAAATTGGCTGAATACGGCATTTAGTTAACAAACAAATTCAACCTGAAAAAAAAGGTTACTTAGCACAATTTTTAAGACAAAAGTTTGTCAGAACCTAAAAATCTGAATGCATCAGGATGCAATTAATTTTTAAGTTTTCGCAACAATTACTTTTTTACAGTTTTACAGGCCTTACAAGCCGCGTTTCCACCACTCTGGGTGTTTCGACCGCAGGAACCGGGGTCTAAATAAAGTAAAACGGCCCTGCTCACAGGGTAGTACTTTTTCAAAGTTCAGGAACTTTCGGGGGTGGGACTTGGACGCTGAGCATGCTGATTGGTTGAGCTCACACAGCATTTTATTTCAACCTAAAAGTATGTTGAGGTGCATGCAGTAAGGGTCGTTTGCTATTCAAATCAACAATGGAGTTTAAAAAATACGGCCGATGGACTGACAACAAGGTTCAGGCTTTATTAAGTTTATTTGCGGAGGACGAAATACAGTGGGCTCTGGAAAGTCGAGCGCAGCCCTACGTCACCAGACTAATCTTCACAGTACTTTAGACCGCGATGGAAACACAGACAGCAGCAGGTCTGGGGGAAAAAGAGTTCCTGGGACAAATTGTTCCAGGTAATTTAGGTGGAAACGGGTCTATAGACTGAAAACCACAAATATCTTATTTAAAATTTTTGGAGTCAAATGTCTTTATTTTCTTTCTAACTGAACTTCTGTCTTAACCACCAGTTGAAATATTAAGAGATTTTTTGCAAACATCTCTTTTATTGCTCATACTAATCATAGGGATATCATCATATTAACCATAGGGATGATACGTCAAAAATCATTCTGTTTAGTGAGGTGAAATAAACGGATCATTCTGTTTATTTGCAGCTTCACAGCTACATGCCTAAAAAGGCCAAACTTAAATGGGTTACTCAGGATTCTGCTGGAGCACTGTTAAAAGTGCATCGTAATTTATACAGCTGTTCAAAGAGGGAAGAGAAAGCAGGCATTTTTTTTATTCATTCTCGCTCTCATATATCCCAGCACTATCTGGGGCAGAGCTAACAGATCACCATCTTCCTCTGATGAATAGAAGAAAAGCTTCCCATAGTTTCAGAGAATCCATTAGCATCAAAGAGGAATGAAGGCCTGTTGTGGCTGTTCTAGAGCCCTGTGTGTATGTGTGCGTCTCCTCACCAAACCTGCACCCTTATCCTCCTCCCATAAATGCCACATTCACCCACGTGCCCCAATAATCGCAGTCTCCAAAGAAAGAGCTCATAACTCTGTCTTAATGCCCTTTGTGTCTTCCCCTTTATTCCAGAAGCCTCTGCTGCTCATTTGGCATATGGCTGGCTCCGAGCGACACAGCCTTGCCCTAAATTGTTCACTTCCATGTATATTGTCAGGATGCCAGCACCTACTAATGAATGCAGAGAGCTAGAGAGAACACCTGGTCCACAAATGCTACCCTGTGAAAGCGTGCCGAAGAAAGCGAAAGCACATTGTTGCTAGTTTCTGGCCTGCATAGCCGTCTCCATTTTGCCTTATTACATTTTTGTCCACTGAGTACTCAATATGTTCATTCAAGCTCTCAGACACAATATGTTCCTGGGATTCAACTACAAACAATGCAACACTCTCTTCCACAGGCTGAGTCATGAGATGGTTCAGTGCCTGAAAGTTTCAACGCCGTCTCAGTGCTCTCTCTGTAATGTCACTCACACTCGTGTGTTGTTAAAACGGACCCTTGAGAATATAGATGAGGCCTGAAGCTGGTAATTGTGCTGGATGAATTCACTTTTATACAGCCACTCTCACTCACACATGCTGGATGAAAGAAAAAACATATGACTTATAATATCTGTGCTCATATTTCTAGAGCCAGCATTCTAGGTTTTCCAGTAGCCTAATGAAGCCCCAGCGGTATTAAACAAGTGGAGTAAATTAAATATTATTTTTGTATTTAACCCTAACCCTTTTATTATATTACTACATACTCATTATTAACTTTTTGTAATGCCTCTTACAAAAAACTAAGTTGTTGTTATAACATGATATATGAACTGAGTGAAATTTGTTTTCGAATGGCTTGCAATTTACCAATATATTAAATTAAATCATGTGGTGACTCATTTTGTGTACTTAAGTATGTTAAGAACCATTCATGAGAAGTGTACTCTTTTTAATTACACTTAAGTAGCCTTTTATTTAATTAATAATTGTTATCTGCAAGTACAATTTTTTAAAATGTTCTTTTAATAATTGAAGTACACTATAATTACACATTCATCACAATTAAGGACACCTTTTCACAAGGAATAGATTATTTCGCTTTAAAATTAGGGAAATCTGTTTTTGCTTTTATTGTGCATTAAATTGATATTTGTGTTGTCCCGAACATCTCTTTACCTAGGATGTTTACAAACTTTTGGAAGGCACTGTACCTTTCAAGATCTATATTTTAAACCATCCCTTCTCTGTTTCACAGGTCTAAATGAATGTTTGCTTAACAATGGAGGCTGCTCACACATCTGTATGGATCGTCCCATTGGATACGAGTGCCAGTGTCCTGCTGGCTATAAGCTCCTGGACAAGAGGACATGTGGAGGTCAGGCCTGACTCAGTGATGATGACTTTGACAGTAAAAGTAAAGCGATACAATGGACTACTTGTACTAATAATTATCAAATATTACGACTCGCTATAGTGTCAGGTTATGTATATTTAAAAATCTGTTTTCAGAGACAGGAGATATTCTGATGATTACTATGTACAGAATTTACCAAACACAAACAAAGCTGATCTGAGGAAGCAATTGCTGGTAAACATACAAAATAATTTCACCACAGAGTCAGCGTCAGTGCTCTAAACTTGTCACTGCTGTGTCACTGCTTGATGAATATCAGAAAAAACTTTTATTTATTTGTATAAAATGACTATTCGCTCTTCTGTGTCATAACAGACTTACTGTTCCTTTGTACCATAAAATGTAGCCATGATATTCTCCTGTCTTGAGTGAGTTATCATGTCTGCAGTCCCGTGTGTCTGTTTACTCTGCAGATATTGATGAGTGTGAGAACCCTGATGCCTGCAGTCAGATCTGCATCAACCTGAAAGGGGATTTCAAGTGTGAATGTCATCCGGGTTATGAGATGGACCCTGTAAGCAAGACCTGTAAAGCTGAGGGTAAGATATATTGTATAAAAACTGGGGTACACAGAAGTCACGGTTTGGTGCGTACCTCAATTTTGGTTTCAAGGTTCAATATGAGTCCATTACAACAGGAAGAAGCAATAAATCCCCAATTCTAGGTTTTTTTTTTTTTATTTTGGTATGTGTTAGCATGAGTGGGCCCTTTGGGGGGAGGGGGGTGTTGGGGGCAGTGCAACGTCTGTTTTCAAACATATCAGTTTGATTAACACGTTGTTGTGTATAGCCTAAGCTGTTATTTTCTTTGCGCGTGAGAGTTCATTAGCATGCGGTGACAATGCCGGATTTCTTTTTCAAGAAATCACAGAAAGAGGAAGAAAAAGTGCCATCTACATTTAAGCCTACTTCATCTTTCCATGAGGAGAGAGCGAGTGAAGTGGTACCTGAGGCTTCCTGTTTGATTTTGTCTCATTATAACAGCAGAGCTGTTTGTGGAGCACGTCACAAAAACTCACGAAACTCAGTGTATAGGCTACTAGCAAGCTCTTGCATGCTACCTGAACTTTAGTTTTGGGTTGGTACGTAGTTTGTCTCTACTTCTGTGCCTGTGACTGACTGTATTCATCGTCTGACTGTATGCACCCAACCGTGATGTCCGTACCGTGAGAGTTCGGGACAAATAGATGTACCGTTTCCACAAAAATATTAAGTAGAAGTTTTCAACTTCGATAATTCTAAGAAATGTTTGTTGAGCATCAAATCACCAAACTTGTTAGAATGATTTCAGGAGGATCATGTGACTGAAGACTGGAGTAATGATGCTGAAAATTCAGCTTTATCATCACAGGAATAAATTGTAATAATATTTTAATATTTCAAATAAATGCAGCCTTGGTGAGTTTAAAGGATTAGTTCACTTTAAAATTAAAATTACCTCATGATTTACTCATCCATATCCTAGGTGTATATGACTTTCTTTTTCAGATGAACACAATCAAAGATATATTAATACATATCTTGATGTTTCCAAGCTTTACAATGGCAGTGAATGGGGCTTACAAGTTTGAAGCTCAAAAAATACATCCATTCCTCATAAACGTAATCCAGAACGCTCCAGGGGTTAATAAAGGACTGAAGTGAATCAAAATATCCACATTTAACACAATATAAAGTAAAATATCTAGCTTCCGCCAGAATGCCTTCCGTATTCAACTTATGAAAAAAGCTTAACTGACGTCACGTATGACGTAATTTTTTGAACTGCGAGAGTTGACTATGGAAGGCGGTCTGGCGGATCATGGGGTAACTTTTACATTAAATCATGGGGTAATTTTCATTTTAAAGTGAACTAATCCTTTAAGAGAATATACAGTATTTAGAATAAATGAATATACAAATGCATGATATATGTTATATATTATTTATACATATATCATTTTCAAAAATTAACTTTGAATTGCCATCAATGGAGAAAGAAGCTCTTTGCAGCAAGATGGTGTTGTTAATACTGGTCCATGCTAACCAGCTCAACATTTACCCTTTACAGTGACCCATTTCAGCATTTAATTTGGCTGTTCTTGCTTCTGGTCATCTTACATTAGATCACAAAATGTAGGATATCCGTTCTTTAAATCATTCTTTAATATTTGCCAGCACATTTCATTCAGATACTGCAGACAGTCCAATTAGATCCTATCACATGACTCACTGCTACTTCCTCTGCCCTCTACGGCTCATCAGCTTTCAAGTAGAAGGCGTACAAAATAGCACAAGGACACAGTCCCCAGGGCACTCAGACATTAAGTGTGTATGCTGAAGAGAACTAGCAGAAGAAATGTAATGCTTAACAGTTTTTAAGAAGGATAAAGATAAGTGAATCCTACAGAGGGCTACTGCATCTGTGTGTGACTGGAGGTATTGTGATCTTTATATATGCACTCAAACTACAGTATATATAAATGTTAAAGATGTCAATCGCTCTGTAAATGGCTTTGCAGAGTTGTTATCATTAGTTGCTTAGGCTGACTGTCACTCATGAAGTATTGTGTTCATTTAACAGAGTTCTACAGGAATATTCTGGGTTGCATACAAGTTAAATTATATCAAGCCTAACATTATGACAACAAAGTTGGGAGCATGAAATTGTCCAAAATGTCTTGGTATGCTGAAGCATTAAGAGTTCCTTTCACTGGAACTAAGGGGCCAAGCCCAACCCCTGAAAAACAACACATAATCCCCCCTCCACCAAACCTTACACTTGGTACTCCCAACTTTGTGGGAACAGTTTGGGGATGGCCCCTTCCTGTTCCAACATGACTGCTCAACAGTGCACAAAACAAGGTCCATAAAGACATGGATGAGCGAGTTTGGTGTGGAGGAACTTGAATGGCCTGCACAGAGTCCTGACCTCAACCCGATAGAACACCTTTGGGATGAATTAGAGTGGAGACTGCGAGCCAGGCCTTCTCGTCCAACATCAGTGCCTGACCTCACAAATACGCTTCTAGAAGAATGATCAAAAATTCCCATAAACACACTCCTAAACCTTGTGGAAACCCTTGTCAGAAGAGTTGAAGCTGTTATAGCTGCAAAGGGTGGGCCAACTCCATATTACGGATTAAGAATGGGATGTCATTAAAGTTCATGTGCATGTAAAGGCAGGCATCCCAAAACTTTGGCAATATAGTGTATATATATACATGTTTTGTAATAAATTATTTTATTTAAATAATGATTTATTCAAATAAATACATTTCTTTAAATAAGTATTTTAAAAATAATATATATTTTTTCTTTTTAATCATTTGTAACTTTCTGAAGAATAAATCTGTTTCAAGACTAAGTCACCTGCTAACTCTCTATGATCATCTGCCCTTGTGCTTGTTTTAGGAAAAAGCCCTTACCTGATGTTCACGAACAGGCACGAGATCAGGCGTATTGACCTGGTGAAGAGGGACTACACACAGGTGGTTCCTACTCAGAAGAATGCAGTGGCCATTGATATAGACGTCGCCGCCAACCGCATGTTCTGGTGTGATCGTTTTCAACACAAAATATACAGGTGACCTCATACTGACCTTTTAGTTATGCTGTAAATATGGAAACTGCTTAGCTGAGCACTTAAAAGGGAGCCGTGGCCATTATTATGAGAGCCAGGCTTCATTTAACAGTAAATTGCTGTTTCAAAAGCTTGTGATATGTTAATTATTTTAAACTCAGGAGATACGGCTCGATTTATTTACATATCTCTCCCTCACACTTGCTCTCTACAGCACACCAGTGAAATCATTAAAATGTGATGCAGAGAGGCAGAAAAACAGCACTTAAGAAACATTTTAACTGCCATATTACAGCAACAAATATTATGGGGGTGTTCCATTCAGAAGCCTGTGTTCCCTGGGAATATGTATGTATATACACACAATGGGCCTCATTCATGAAACACGAGCAGAACAAATTTGCGTGTAAATCTTGCGTAAAGCCATTCTGATGTAAATTTTCAGATTCACGAAAATGTTCGTATTTTCAAAATGTTAGTTGGTATGAAAGAAATTTACACCTGCTCCCTACCACGTGTTAATGGTGCATAAAACATATGAACGCTCTGTGTTCTAATTTAGGCAAACTGATGACATTGCATTTTGATGCACTATGTACCATAATAATATTTCACGAGTTGATTTTGCTGGGTTTTTAGTTTTTTAACTGTTCAACTTAGGGTAATAGGCAGCGCTTGTCACAGTCAATTTTTACCCAGCCGTCCAATCAAAATGGAGGAGGTACGGGACAAATACTACACCGACCAATCTTCCTACTTGTACAACGACCGAACAACAATGGATAAGTTAATATTGCTGGTTACTGCATTTTTATATTCAGTAATATTCCTCAAAATGAGATACTTTACTGCCATGGATATTTTGTATCATAGCAACCAAAGTATCTTAGCTGAAAAAAAACCCGCTGCGCTTTCAAGCGCCACCAGCTGGCCATTTTCAGAAGAGCACCAGACATTTTGTAGCTGGCTAAAAATGCTTTGGTGGACACATTTATTGCTAGACATATGGCCAAGTGGTTTAGCATTTATGGCATTTATACTGGTGCCAAATCAGAAAGAAGTCCAGAAGATTCCACAGCGTTTCTGGACACGTAATTTGCATAGTTGTAACTTTTATGCTAATTATGAATGAGCATGCACGCGATACTATTTACAAATGTTTGGAATTCATTAATATACACGTTTAACTACCGAATCAGTGGTATACAAAGCATTTGTGAATCCGGAGGAGAGTTTTTGTAAAGGTCCATTTTACGTGCAAATTACTCCAAATTTGCTCATATATTTACCAAAGTTTCATGAATGAGGCCCTCAAAGTGTTCAAAAGTCTAGGATTAGTTTTTATGCTCACCAAGGCTGCACTTATTTGATTATTGTGAAATATTATTACAATTTAAACTGTCTATTTTAATATATATGTAAATGCAATTTATTCCTGTGACTGTGATTCAGAGCTGAATTTTCTTCAGTGTCACATGATCCTTCAGAAATCATTCTGATATGATGATTTGATGCTCAAGAAACATTTATTATTATTAAAACAGTTGTGGAAACCATGATACATTTTTGAGGACTGTTTGATGAATAGAAAGGTCAAAAGAACTGCATTAATTTTAAATCGATTTTTTTAAATAATACATAATAAAGTTTTGTTTTTTGTTTTTGCCATAGTATATGATATTAAAAGTGTGTGTGATTTTAAAACTCTTTATCGGGAAAACTTGTAGTACAGTATACACTGTTTTCTGTGTAATCACAACAGTAATGATAATGCTGTTTATAAAAACAAAAGACAAATGGGCTAAAACGTTTATTAAATAGTTGACAATAGTAATATAATATCAACATTTTTATTTTATCTTATCAATCCACTGAGATGTTCTGATGCAGAACAAAGAATCTTGGGAGTGAAGTGTCCATAATTTGATCCCTTTGAAAACATTTTGGAGACGGAAACGTTTTTATTTTAAACACTTTTTGAAATGACCCTGCAACATGACTGCCATTGCCATGCTTGTTCTCCCTTCAAAGTGCCCTGCGTAGGCATCACGTCAAATGTAATATAGGATAGGTTTTGACTTGCCATTTTAAGGTCTGACCCTGTTACAAATTCATTTCAAACTCTCAAAGAACCTCTTGACTCATTTTACTACGGTCCATCTCTTTCCTCCTGATTGCACATTCCATGTGATCTCGCTAATTGGGGACATTCACTTTCCTAATAATAGACACCTCTGCGGCTGCCCAAAATTATATGGTCTCTTATTAAATGGCAGTACTCTGCCCTTGCCCTCTCTCTCTATCTGTCTGTCGTCTGTCTCTTTTGGACTTATAACTGAGGATAAAGTGCAAAGTCATTAGCCGTAACTGCTCCGCTGTGAGCGTGAACTAGTTTGAGATGATATAGAAGCTGATAATAGAAGGCTATGAGGGTGAGTTGGGGCCCTGCAGGGGCAATTACTTTATTGAGACAACTGTGACACTTTTGAACACGTCATATAGTGTGAAGATCAGGTGATCTATCAAGTAAAGTTTGAGTATTAGAAAGCGATTTTAGCTAAAACTGTTCAAATCAGAACATATTTGATTATGAATATACTGTAAATGTAAGGAGCAATGAGATTCTCAACAAGCGAATAAAATAATTATATTAATGGTTATTGCTGTTTATGGCACACTGAATTTTACAGTATGTACTATTTTTTTGTAGCTGCAAAGTATAAATTAATAAACTTTTCCAACAGTAGTTTGTTACATTATCTGGCTTTCCATTCAAATATTTTTATGTGATTTTGAGATTTCTCATTCTAAGAGACTTATCGTGACATAATTTCCTGTTTTATGATTTGTCTTCAGTTTGGTGACTGAATGACTTTGATATTGTTATGATACTATTTTTATATTTCTAAGAAATAATATTATACTATTTCAAACTACTTAATGGGATAGTTCACCAAAAATGAAAATGATTTGTTCCAAGTTGTTCCAAACCTGTATAAATTTCCTCTCTTCTGCTGAACAAAAGATATTTGGAAGAATGTTTGTAACCAAGCAGATCTTGCCCCCCCCCCCATTGACTACCATAGTAGGGAAAAAATACTATGGTAGTCAATGAGTGGTGAAATCTGCTTGGTTACAAACATTCTCTTTAATGAGGCTTTTCTCTTTATTTTGATATCAACACAATTTCAACTCCCAAAAAAGCAAAACCAAATTCAGTAACAAAAAGTATGTGGCTGCAAACACAAAGATGTATAAAATGTGAATAAAACACATGTAGGTGACTATCCGTTCATTAATAGTGGAAACAACAACAATCATGTTAGATTTGCTTGTAGTGTTTGTCAGCTTTTGGGAAAAACATGCTTTTCAAAAACGTAAAAAATCTTTTTGGGTAGTATTTTTATGTGAATTTTGGAATATTGCAATAAATGCTGGATTGGACTGAAAACCACAATGTTAAATACTATTTCCAAAATGCTTTTGTTCAATACAAACGATATTAAAAATAAAGGCTCTATACGGGGGTTTTCATAGCAATGCCATAGAAAAACCTTTTTCCACTAAAACAAACCTTTTGTGAATTGGAAAGGTTTTACAGATGATAAAGGTTCTTCATGGAACCATAGATGGCAATTAATAACCTTTATTTTTAAGAGTGTGTGCCAGTTTCAGGATGGTTCTCAAGAATCCTAGCTTGTATGTGAATACAAACATTTAATTTCTGCATAACTCTTAATATATTTGGCTGTTACATGTTTTACAAAATAAATTACAATAGATGTTTGTGGACAGAGGATTTTTCCTCATTCCGTCACGATATATATAAAACAGTCATAACTGAAGTCATGTGATTTGACTAGTCGACCCAGTGTCTAGTAGCAGAACCTCTAATTGTCTGCACGTCTCTGCAGTGCTTATATCCACGAGGCGAGCGACCCGTCTCGACACGTTACTTTGATCGACTCAGATCTGCATTCCCCTGAGGGTCTGGCATTGGACTGGGTTCAGCACAACCTCTACTGGACCGACTCGGGTGACAGAACCATCTCTGTGGCTTCAGCGGACGGCAACAGGAGACGCGTTCTGATCAACACCGATCTGAGCGAACCACGGGCCATCGCTGTGGATCCAGAGAGAGGGTGAGCAGATATCAGACTGATCTCATCTCAACACTGCCACACTACATGACAAAACCACAAAAGGCCAGACTGCCTTTAAAGGTCACTGAAATGATAAGAGAAGCTTTCAGTCACATGCACATAGAGGCTGTGGAGTATAACAGAGGAAATATTATTGAATTCTACTAATCCATAGAGATAATGATAAACTGTTCCACTGAAGTCGAGTCGATTTTCTGAGCCCAAATGCAGTTTATTCCATAATTCAAAAAGTGAACAAACAAAGCAATAAAGTGAAAATTAACATAACTTAAACTTGAATAGATAAAGCATGGCGTAGACTTGAAACTCACAACAGTGAACTACAGCATCAAACGATGACACAGCTAGATAAAGAAGACGTGGCAAAATGATGAGCAAATGAGCAACACCTGAATGCAATGAAACACATTTAAATAAGTCATTTAAGACTCCTCTGCGATAACCTTCACCTCTGACAAAAAAGAATGTCAACAGTGAAGAGAAAAATCTTTTAAACATCCAGTTTAAAATAAATGTGACAAGTTAGAAATGTGCTCTTTGTGTTCATGTTGGTTTTATTTGGTTTTGGAAAAAACGTTTATATTATTTTCAAGTTTAAATATATAAGTTTAAATGTAATGACTCTAAAAATGTGATGTGTAACTGTATAGTGAAAGGTAATAACATATTGTCTTTACACTTTGAACGTGAGTCTACACATCTTAATTATTAGCTTCAAAAACTACAGATCTGCATTCCCCTGAGGGTCTGGCATTGGACTGGGTTCAGCACAACCTCTACTGGACCGACTCGGGTGACAGAACCATCTCTGTGGCACATTGTATATATATATACACTGATCAGGCATAACATTATGACAGGTGAAGTGAATAACACTGATTATCTGTTCATCACGGCACCTGTTAGTGAGTGGGATATATTAGGGAGCAAGTGAACATTTTATCCTCAAAGTTGATGTGTTAGAAGCAGGAAAAATGGGCAAGCGTAAGGATTTGTGTGAGTTTGACAAGGGCTACATTGTGATGGCTAGACGACTGGGTCAGAGCATCTCCAAAACTCCAGCTGTTCCCGGTCTGCAGTGGTCAGTATCTATAAAAAGCGGTCCAGTGAAGGACAAGGACCAGTGGTGAACCCTGACAAGGAAGGCTGGCCTGTGTGCTTCGATCAAACAGACGAGCTAGTGTAGCTCAGATTGCTCAAGAAGTTAATGCTGGTTCTGATAGAAAGTTGTCAGAATACACATTACATCGCAGTTTGTTACGAATGGGGTGGACCCCTGTCCATCACCTGAGCATCAGAACTGGACCACGGAGCAATGGAAGAAGGTGGCCTGGTCTGATGAATCATGTTTTCTTTTCACTTGGATGGCTGAGTATGTGTGTGTCGCTTACCTGGGGAACACATGACACCAGGATGCACTAGGGGAAGAAGGCAAGCCGGCGGAGGCAGTGTGATGCTTTGGACAATGTTCTGCTGGGAAACCTTGGGTCCTGCCATCCATGTGGATGTTACTTTGACATGTACCACCTACCTAAGTATTGTAGCAGACCATGTACACCCTTTCATGGAAACGGAATTCTCTGGTGGCTGTGGCCTCTTTCAGCAGGATAATGCACCTTGCCACAAAGCAAAAATGGTTCAGGAATGGCTAAAGGTATCAAGCCAAGGCACTCGGGTTTATGAAAAGTATAAAAAGCCTTTTTATAAGAGCACCGGGACACAGATTTTACACCCCTTGCTGCACTTTATGCATTTCTTGTTTTATGGTTCAGGAATGGTTTGAGGAGCACAACAGCGAGTTTGAGGTGTTGACTTGGCCTCCAAATTCCCCAGATCTCAATCCAATCCAATATTTTAATGATGCTTTTCTATTCATTTTGACATCAAGACTGTACCCTGACATTTTCAACCCTCCCCAAACATATCAAAATCAACTTTAACTCAGAAATTATAGAAGATTCAAGATTCAAGAAAGTATTATGAATTGTGTTTGTAATGTATTTTTGAAAATCATATCCATTTTTAACCACTGTCAATATGCAACTCAATTAATTTTCACTGTTATCAAGCCTTGTTGGATATATGAGGGTTCAAACTCAGTAGCAGTGATGTTTTTTCTTTTTCTTTTCTTTTTTTTTCTGGTGAATACTTTTTGTACAGGTTTATGTACTGGTCTGACTGGGGCATCAGGGCCAAGATTGAGAAGGCTGGCATGAACGGTGTAGATCGGCAGGTGTTGGTGTCTGAGGACATTGAGTGGCCCAATGGAATCACACTCGGTAGGTATTATGGTCATTCCCTTCTGTTATTTGTGCTCTATGGAAAAATGAAGGTGGACATTGTTGAGATGGTCTTGTGTCTAAACCATTTGAGCTGTATGCACTCTTATGGATCAGTAAGGGTGATCTTCAGTGTCCAGGCTCTTTGACAGTAGTGTTGTGTCTCTGAATGCAGATGTAGTTGGGAAGCGCTTGTACTGGGTGGACTCAAAACTACACCTGATCTCCAGTGTGGATTTAAATGGGGCCCATCGCAGAGTCATCCTGTTCTCCAGTGAGAGACTCGGCCACCCTTATGCCCTCGCTGTGTTCGAGGTGAGTGAGTCTCCTAAATACCGGTGTGTCTCTGTTTATTCCATTTCCACATAAACTGTATGTGTGTTTACATGCTTGTGATTAACACCGGCTAGTCTGTGTTGTGTTTATTTATCAGTCCATTACTGTGAACTTAGCAGCTGCCCAAGGCTGCCCAGCACTTTAACAATAACTCCACCCACACTGCTGTGAAGCCCTGGTCATATCACTCACACAGACAGGGCTGACTGGAGCGAATGTAAATGTGTGTGTGTGTGTGTGTGTGTGTGGTCAGTATCTTACAGCCGAATTGGCATTAAAACCTTTCTTATTTTCTACTTTCTAGATTTATTTATTTATATGGCAGCATTTTCAAAGCTTCTGGACTGCAGTTCAGCTCTTCTCCTGGATCAATTTTTTTCTTCAGAATACAGTTTTAAATAAAGTGAATCAAGGCCAGATCACATGTTTAAGAGATTTGTGACCAAAAAAACATTTTTTATATACATATTAATTAATTCAATTTTTTTCAATGGCCAGTGGTGATACAGATATTAGGAGGGCGAATAACATGCTGATATTTATATAATGCAGTTTAATGAAAACTAAACTGAAAAAGAATATCAGTTTTATACAATACTGGTTGTCCAGTTTTTTTAATGGATCATGCTGATTACACTACAATTCAAAAGTTTTGGGTCGGTAAGACTTTTATGTTTTTGAAATAAGTCTCAGTCACACTTTAGATTAGGGTCCAATTCTCACCATTAACTAACTATTAACTATCACTTTTGCCTCAATAAACTCCTAATTACTGCTTTTTAATAGTTGGTAAGGTAGTTGTTAATTTTAGGTATTGGGTAGGATTAAGGGATGTAGAATATGGTCATGAGCATTAATATGTGTTTTATAAGTATTAATAAACAGCTAATATCCTAAGTAATATTCATGCTAATAGGCAACTAGTTAATAGTGAGAACTGGACCCAAATCTAAAGTGTTAACAAAGTCTCTTATGCTCACCAAGGCTGCATTTATTTGATAAAAAATACAGTAAAACAGTAATATTGTGAAATATTATTAGAATTGAAAATAACTGTTTTATATTTTAATATACACTGTCTACTTTATAAGGTACACCTGTTCATCTGCTCGTTAAAGCAAATATCCAATCAGCCAATCACATGGCAGCAATTCACTGGATTTAGGCATGTAGAGATGGTCGAGACGATTTGCTGAAGTTCAAACTGAGCATCAGAATGGAGGAGAAAGGTGATTTAAGTGACTTTGGATGTGGCATGGTTGTTGATGCCAGACGGGCTGGTCTGAGTATTTCAGGAACTGCTGATCTACTGGGATTTTCATGCACAACCAGGTTTACTCTAGGGTTTACAGATAGTGGTCAGAAAAAGAGAAAATATCCAGTGAGTAGTTCTGTGGGTGAAAATGTCTTGAGGAGAATGACCAGACTAATTTGAGCTGATAGAAAGGCAACAGTAACTAAAATAACCCATTATTCGTAATTCGCAAAAGTCTCAAAAAAATTGGACAGTAGAAGATTGGAAAACCGTTGCTTGGTCTCGATTTCTGCTGTGTCATTGAGATGGTTGGGTCAGAATTTGATGCAAACAACATGAAAGCATGGATCCATCCTGCCTTGTATCAACAGTTCAGGCTGGTGGTAGTTTAATAGTGTGTGGGATATTTTCTTGGCACACTTTGGTCCTCTTAGCACCATTTGAGCATCATTTAAACTCCACAGCCTACCTGAGTATTGTTGCTGACCACCTCCATCTCTTCATGACCACTGTGTTTCCATCTTCTGATGGTTCCAGCAGGATAACACGCCATGTCACAAAGCTCAAATCATCTCAAACTGGTTTCTTGAACATGACAATTGGTCGTATTCACTTAGCATGAGTACGCACAAATTAGATTTTATGAACAATTTTAAGAACAAATCACCAAAGATTTCTTAATTTTTTTGTTTTCTAAATTTAGAGAAAAAATATAGGAACAACTGAAACCACATGTACACAAAAACAACTTACTCTGTATGGCTTTATAAGTTACGTGTTAAGTTACATTTCATCTTAACATGACTATAATTGAAGTATATTGCATTAATTGTATTATATAATCCATATATAAAATTATATTATGAAATTATTAAATAATACAATTTAAAAGAAAAGCTGCATTATAGCTTTAGCTGCGAGGTTTCTCTGAATAATGCAGATATATTTCAGAAATCATTCTAATATGCTTTTTGCTGCTCAAGAAACATTTCTTATTATTATCAATGTTGAAAACAGTTGAGCTTTAAATATTTTTGTGGACACCATGATGATACATGTTTTTATACCTACAGCATTGATTTGAAATGTAAATCTGTCACTTTTATCTATTTCATCCATCCTTGCTGAATAAAAGTATTTCTTTATTTAAAAAAAAAAATCTCAAAATTGATAAATATCAGCAATTAATTGCCCTGGCGGCGATATATCATCTATCACTGAAACATTGATAGAAGTGTCATGTGTAGGTGAGTGGCTATTATGGGCTGTGGAATGCTGTGAAAATTGATTGAAGCGCTGTCTGAAGCCACTTTAAATGTAAAACTGGATCATGCTCAGAATTATTCATGTTCAACATCCTTTTTCAATGATGTGTTGTATTTTTATGCAAGACAATTCCCTTTATTGTTTTGCTGCTTAATTCAGCGGTCTCCATGGTAACATAAGGATGAGTTTTGGGTGGGGATATGATAGGAAGAAAGAAGATTATAGTATTTTCACACAAGCACGGCTCAAGTAGTTGTGAGCACACTAATCTAAGATTGACTTCATCTCACAGCAGAGGCGGACTGAATGCTGAAGGGCTGTTATCTTATACACCTACACATCAGCCGCAGAATTAATGGTCTTGTTATGGCAGCTGTCGTTTGGACAGAGAATTCTGCTGTGGATTTCACCCCAGTAACAGAGCTTCCAAACAAAAGAATGTGTGACTTTTTAATCTGGAACTTTTTCTTGGCAGTCTTTTTGCTTGTGAGAGACTAGGCACTAGATAGTTATTTGTTTTACCCAGGATGCCCTTTTTGAATTGATTTTTATTGTTTCAAGCAAACTTCAATATCTGTGAAAACAACTAGCAATGCTCTGTTCTAGCAACCAACCGCAACCACCAAGCAATGCCCTAAAACCACCCAGAACAGCAACACAATATAAACCACCTAAGACTCCATAGCAACCACACAGAACACCCTAGCAACACTGTAAACCCTTCAATAACATTCTAGTAAACAACTAGCAATGCTCTGTTCTAGCAACCACGTTGCAATGCCCTAAAACCACCTAGAACACTTTAGCAACATCATAGAAACAGCCTAAGACTCCATAGCAACCACACAGAACACCCTAGCAACACTCTAAACCCTCCAAGAACAGTCTACCAACCAACTAGCAGTGCTCTGCTCTTGCAGCCACCCTTGCTTGTGACCACAATGTCTTCTTGACATTTAAACACAGTTTAAGATTACCAAGTGCTATAAAAGTACTTTAAAATGAAATTAAAAAGTACAACACACACAAATATATTTGTCACCAATAACCGATATGGGACAAAGCACAGAATATATACATGACAACAGAGCAGTGTTAATTTTGACAGCAAATTTTTATTTAGCTTTAGTCATGTTTTAGTCATTTGAATTGTTTTAGTATTAGTCTAGTTAGTTCTAAATCTGATGGGTTTAGTTAAATTGTAATGCATTAAGAATTTCTCTAAAATTTCCAAAACTCATATACTCCTGGAGAAAACATCTACTGTAGTAGCCTATTAATATGAATGATATTAAAATTTGAACATGCAATACAGACACAGATTTAACAGCTGTGACATATACAAACATGTTTTTCTTAAAATGAAATAAAAACCACTCCTAAAGAACACAATGTCTTCTTTTCAATGAATGATATATGCATTCTTTATAACAACTTGCATACAACATTCCTTATGGATTAAATATAATAAATATAATGAATCCTTATTAAAGTGATGTGATTAATATTAAGAGCATAGACAGCAGCAGGTTTATAGAATATGCTGTTACTTTAAGACCGAATGCTGACTGAAAATGACAATAGATATTAGTTATAGTTTTTGTCATTCAAAGCTGGTTTTTATTTAGTTATCATCTCATTTTTGTCTGTGAAAAAATGTTGTTCATGAAAATATTGACGAAAATTATTTGTCAACAAAATTAACATAGCAACAGATTGAAAAAGGAAGGGGCCAAAAAAGGCGAGTGAATAAAAGCGTGTCTTTAGTCTTGCAAATTATACACCCCTGCTTTACTACTGTTATTAACAAGCTAACGCTAACTTGTCATGCTTGGAAAGCTGGATAACAAGTAAACACCAGCACCAGAAGAGCTACTGGAGGGACGTTACGCTCCTCACTTCAAAACGGAACAAAAGTAGGATTCTGCAGTGACTTAGCCTACCCTGCTGTTTAACTCCCTTCCTCCTCATCAAGGACTCCAAGATGATTTAATTTGAATCATCACCGTGGTACTCCCGTGCTCTTTCCTCTACATCCACTCTGCTTTTTTTTATTTTTGCTCCGCTCTGCTTCATGCTCAACCACACTTTTTTTATACTCAAACATCTCGGCGTCTTATTGAGTGGCTTAATAGTCGCGCGACACAACGAATCAAGAATGAAATTCGTTGCCAACTCTTTTAATAATCGAATTTTATCGATTTTATTGATTTGTTGTTGCAGCCCTAATTGCAACCACACAGAACACCCTACCAACACTCTAAACCCTCCAAAAACATTCTAGAAAGCAACTAGCAATGATCTGCCCTAGCAACCACCCACAACCACCTTGCAATCAAAATCACCCAGAACACCTTAACAACACCATAGAAACCACTCAGGAAACCCTATCAACCACTTAGAAATGCTCTAAAACCACCCAGAACCCCCTAGCAACCAGCTAGCAATTTTCCTTTCTTTTCTTGAGGACATGTAAAAGTCTTGTGTTGACTCTTGTGTCTCAGGATCGGGTGTACTGGACGGACCGCGAGAAGGAGGCCGTTTACAGCGCAAACAGACTCACTGGGCAGGATGTGACCAGCCTTGCCGAGCACCTCAATGACCCTCATGATATTGTGGTTTTCCATGAGCTGAGCCAACCTGCCGGTGTGTAGACTTCAGTTCAGCTATATTTATTAATTTGTCATCCTTTTTGACATTTTTACTAATGGCGTACTAAATGAGGTTTTTAATACACCTTATGAAATACACCCACAATCTGATTTTTCCCTTTTGTAATCCATCACGCCTGCCATTTCTTTTTTTAATTGGCATGTAAGTCATTTTGACTTAAGAATCTGGAACCAAAAACGATAAGAATCAACAGTTTACCGTTAAGAATGAATCACATTTTAAGTCTCCACAAAAGTGATGAAGTGTGTTTGACCTATGTGGTTCAGAGAATGATGGTTGTGGCATTTCCTCTGATGGATGAGTAATCATTGTGTGTGTGTGTGTGTGTGTGTGTGTGTGTGTGTGTGTGTGTGTGTGTGTGTGTGTGTGTGTGTGTGTGTGTGTGTGTGTGTGCAGCTCCTGACAGCTGTAACCTGGGCGGTGTGACTAATGGAGGCTGTGACTTCCTTTGTCTGAGAGCTCCTCAGATCAGCGAACACTCACCCAAATACACCTGCGCTTGCCCTGATGGCGAGGAGCTGAGCCCTGACACACGCCAATGCGTACCCGGTGAGCTCATGACATTTTGCCTTACACCGTGTCCTGGCCAGGTGGGACACAATAACTTCCACTAGTTTTAGTTCTTCATGAGTTTTGTCCTAACTAACCACATCAACCAGAGAATGTTCTGTTGATTGCTTGATTTCTTACATTAAATATCTGATTTGATCACAAGCCTTTCATCTGTACTTGGGCACATGCCTCCAATCAAAAAGGTGTCCCATATTTTGATACTCTTTTTTTTTTTTTTATACTGTTATGGTTATATCTGGATATACAGTTGTGGCCAAAAGTGCTGTCTGGACTTAGAAAGATTGACATTGTCACTCTTTAGTCAAATATTATTAAAAATGTGTTAAAGATTGTGTAAGCATATTGTGTAGTTGTGCTTGGAGTTAATTGGTTTATTTGTGATAACGCAATGGCACATGCCAAATTATGCAGACCAAATTTTTGGCCAGGCTGTCATAGAAAGAAATTATATATTATAAATATTAATAACTGATTATGTTGTAGTCAGTGTATGTTTTTTCCTGTCATCTTTTTGTTTTCTTTGCATTTTTTTCATAATAAAATAAAACGCACACACACCATAATTGCTGAAATATTATCAGGAAAATTATTCCTGTGTTGGTATACGTTAATCTGCATCACCAGACTTTTTGGAATATTGTCATTGTACTAAAACATATTATTAAAATATTAGGTAACATTTGTGTCATTGTTACATATGTTACATGTAGTTACTCTAGTAATAACTATAAATTATGCATAGTTACATGGAACAAACCCTAAACCAAACCTAACCCTATATTATATTAATATATATATATATATATATATATATATATATATATATATATATATATATATATATATATATATATTACAGTGTAACAGACACCCTAAAATAAACTGTAACCAAATATTATATGGATAAAATTACTTTTAAATTACAGTTTAATCTGAGATTAACACTTGTATATACAGTACAGAAGAATTATATTAAATACAAATTTTACATTGCTAAAAATTTTATCATATTTTATTAATATCTTAAGTGTTCGTTTTAGCTGTGACAGGCCTAAAGATTTTTTTTCATGGACACTAGCTCCCCTGTGCAAAGCTTTATTAACTTGACAACTTATTTTTATTTACCTATGAATAACCTCTTACCTGTCATTGTACCACCAGTCCAAAATGACACTGCCGTAACATCTACTGTCCCCATCAACAACACCCTGGAGACAGGGGCTGGCTGGGCACCAGAGTCCCCTGCAGCAGTGACTTCTCAGTCCGATAGTGTGGCTGAAACCACTATCTCATCACTCCTCACTTCCAGCCCAGAGGAACCAGCCATCTCCTCTAATACTACAGTAGAGCACAGGCCTACACAGGCATCCAGAACCACACCGGGAGACCTGAGCAACCTGTCGCATCACTGTAAGTGTGTGTCTGAGTGATTTCCTGCACTGGAGAAACCTTGGTCAATTGAGCCTTCGCTAAGCCATGCTAGTTACTGCTGGTAGGCCTGACGAGTTTACGGATTGTTTCAGAGGACCGATTTCCATGAATGATATCTGTTAAAATATGCTCATTAAGTGGACGTTCATGTTATTTTGTGGGTTGGTGTGAAATGCTTTGAATGCAAAAAATGCAAATCAGCTGACAGATTGCACAGTGAGAAAATGCCATCAACGTGATTTGGTTACAGTTGCAATAGTAACCTTCAAAACAGCATATGCATTCAGCGTTCAACCTCAGGATATTGTTTTAAAATGTTGGAAGTATACTTCCAAATGGCCTATATGCATCCAGAAAATAAGTATATTCAAATTCTGTACACTACTGATAAACCTATTACTGTAACCCTTTATTTCATAGCACTTAATATATTTTTCTTTTCTACATTGAAGTATACATTATGTGACTTTACTCCTCCCTCCAAACTTTTTGTCTAGTTGTACATAGTGAAAAAGACTGAAAGTTTGTCAGAGGTGTCCTAATTGGTCACTCTGTTTTGGGGCGGACTTCAATCAGCTACATCAGTTTGTTTAAATAAATAGGTTAAACAAATGTGACAAAAGTAAGTGATGCACCCCTCTTTCATTTTCTTGTAGCTGGCAATGAGTTGTTTCTCCTTGGCCGTAATCTGACAGTGGCAGTGCTTGGTGTTGTAATTCCCATAGGTATGTATATCTTCAACCTCTCTGGCTCCCAGGGGCCGCTAGGGTCCTGCTCTAAGCTATTTTAAGCACATTTTGACACCAGTGTTGCTCACCGCTGCTCTAACTGCAAGGTGAGAGAGCCCAGGGCAGCAGACTCAGCTGTATGGAGATGCAGTTTGTGTGTGTGGTGTCTGCATGAATTTAGATTTATTCTACTTTATTGTCTTTGTGAGCCAAGAAAGAAATTCCCTTGGTAATATTATGACAAATCTGACTAACATCAAGTGTGCTGCATTGCAGAGAGAGCAGATGTTATGATTTATTTGATTTATATTAGGTTAGGTTTCTGAGAGCCATATAAGACATTTTCTCAATTTGTTTCTTTGATGAACATGAAATGTTTGATTTTTTTTTTTTTTTTTTTTTGCCTATTCTTCATTCCCTATCAGCCCTCTCTCCTCTGTTTTAGTTTTTCTTCTGCTATTCACATTCTCTTTTGCTATCATTAGTTTCACTCAAGAGCCAATGTAAAGGAAACGTCCCCCCATAAATAACAATTCTGTCATCATTTACTCACCTTCATGTTGTGTCAAACCATTATGACTGACTGACTGTGGAACACAAAATGAAATGATGTTGTAGAATGTTGATGCTGCTCTTTTCCACACATAAAGTCTTCAGGATCTGTCGGTCTTAAAAAAATGACAAAAAGCACCATAAAAGTGATCCTTCTGACTCATTCAGTCACTTCAAATCTTCAGAAGCTATATAGTAGTTTAGTGTGATGAACAGAGCAGCATGAACATTATGCTAAACTCCTCCTTTTGTGTTCCACTGAAGAGTCATTCAGGTATGAGGCTGAGTAAATAAAGCTGAAGAAATGACAGAATTGTTATTTTTGTGTGAACTATTCCTTTAATTCTACACCCCATACCAGTCTCTATCTATCTATCTATCTATCTATCTATCTATCTATCTATCTATCTATCTATCTATCTATCTATCTATCTATCTATCTATCTATCTATCTATCTATCTATCTATCTATCTATCTATCTGTCTGTCTGTCTGTCTGTCTGTCTGTCTGTCTGTCTGTCTGTCTGTCTGTTCTGTTTTTGTTTGTCTCTCTGGCTGTCTTGTCAGTCATTCCACCGCCAGTTAGCCGTGTGTTAACATGTCCCCTCACGCTGTATGTTAAACACATGCAGTTCCTATTGTTGCCACAGTGGTCTTCGGGGTGCTGTGTGCCGGTGTTTATCTCGTTTACCGCAACTGGAGGAGGAACAGCACCAAAAGCATGAACTTCGACAACCCGGTCTATCGCAAAACCACAGGAGAGACGGAAGAGGACGAGATTCATATCGGTCGGACTGACGGGCTCGCTGGCCATCACCACCCTTACCCTGGGCCTGTGGTTGGCATGACGCCGGTCGGCACGGGGACGTGCCCGCCATTCATCGCTCTGCCTCTGGGGACCGGTTTGCCAGACCCTTCCACACACTGGTATACAGAGCAACCCACCATCTCTAGTACTAAGTGAAAAGGAGGCAACCTTAGATATACTGTGACTGCAGGGAGCAGGACTGACATGTGGCTGCCAAGCTATGCAGAATCATTCTTATCATGGCCAGGTTTTAAAGTGAGCTGCAGCACGCTGGAGTGTAAACACAGGATGATTACTAAAGGAAAGGTTTATCATTTCAGACCCATATTCATCTGGTCATTTTTTTCAATCGTCATTTTATTGCTGGTTGGAACCACCAGGCCAAGCATTTTCAAACCTGCATTGTTTATATTTATGTTATAATCATAGAAAACTCTAGCACAGTAACTTGCATTAAATTTACTATTGAAATATTGGAACTAGTCTATTAGACTATCAATGTTCAGACCTTTATCTAAGCTGTAGAGAGAAAAATGTATCCTTATTATTAACATTGCTTTGTTTGATTTAGTCATCAGGCATGTTTCAAAAATTAATTAATTAACCAATTAATTAGAATTAATGAATCCATTTATTAACATTTAAACTAAATTAAATCTATTAAATTATCATAAAGTACTTTTAATAGGCTTAACAAAAATTAGATGCAATTATAAAAGTAACATTTCCAGATATAGACCTTTAATTGCTCATGGGCAAACAAGCAATTTGTGTCAAACTGCTTGGTGTCATGACTTCTAATTATATAAATGTTTAATAATTAAAAACAATATAAATTAACAGCTCAAGAAACATTTCTAAAACCATTTACCAGTATCGCATATTATACAGTATAACCAGAGACCGCATTATAGACAACAACACAACAAAGATGAGCTTAAAGTTAACATGAAATCAAAATGGACTTATTGGTTGTACCATGCGTGATTCATCTGTGCATATTATTCCAAAGATGAAATATTTGTCTTCACAAATTTGCTCTGATTTCGGCTGATGCCTTATTGGTCTTATGGAGACCACTCTTCATGATCCAATTCCCAATGGATAAAATCAAGTCATGTCCTATATTCCTCACGAATAAGTCACATTATGATAGTAAAATGGGCTGCAAATGTTTCATGTTGACTTTAAAGTGCCCCATTATGCTGTTTTAAAAGTTCCTAATTTTGTTTTGGAGGTCTCCTACAATAGATTTACATGCTTCAAAAGTCAAAAAACACTTTCTCATAATATTCATTGCAGCATCACCTCTTTTCTCAAAGAGTCTAAAAACGGTTAGTTTGAAGATTCAGTCTTTATAAACCCCTCCTTACAGAGAGCTTACTCTGCTCAGCGTGTTGTGATTGATCTACTCTGCTCTGATTGGTCAGATGGTCCAGTCTGTTGTGACTGGACAACTATACTCTGATTCGTCAGACGGTCCAGTCTGTTGTGATTGGTCTACTCTGCTCTGATTGGTCAGATGGCCCAGTCTGTTTTGATTGGTCTACTCTGCTCTGATTGGTCAGATGGCCCAGTCTGTTGTGATTGGTCTACTCTGCTCTGATTGGTCAGATGGCCCAGTCTGTTTTGATTGGTCTACTCTGCTCTGATTGGTCAGATGGCCCAGTCTGTTGTGATTGGTCTACTCTGCTCTGATTGGTCAGACTGCCCAGTCTGTTTTGATTGGTCTACTCTGCTCTGATTGGTCAGATGGCCCAGTCTGTTGTGATTGGTCTACTCTGCTCTGATTGGTCAGACTGCCCAGTCTGTTGTGATTGGTCTACCCTGCCTAATTGGTCAGATGGCCCAGTCTGTTGTGATTGGTCTACTCTGCTCATATCTGAATTTCAGCTCCAGAGCTTCCTCAGTGTTTGATAAACAGTAATATGAACGATAGCGTCAGTTTTTCTGTATCAATTCCAGCCCGATTCATCATCCTTTTAAAAAGTGGAGCAAAGCTGATTCACAGTGCTGAAAACAGCATCTTCTTAACATGTCGACAACACGAACCAAACTCTTCCAGGCCTCAGCTACAACTACAGTGTTTGAGGACGGGTCAAAGTAGACATTGTTCATTGGCCTATCAAGACCATAGACTGGCATTATGCAAATGTGTTACATTGTTACATAGATTTGTAACTGCAAGTGAGACTGGAAGTAGAGGTTTGTGCGGGACGAAAAAAAAAACGTCCCGCTAGGTTCTATTCCACACCCACCCACTTCCGCTTAAAATTGACTCTGTGTTCACCAGCTTACCACTTAGAATGATTTTCTTCCCGACCGATCCCGTTAAATTTAGACCTCGTTTCCAGATTTAAATTTCCCCTAAAGAAAGAGACTGACTGGGATAACAAATATAAAATGTACAATCATTTTATTTGTTATTTTTGTCTTATCATGATACTGTCAACACGGTAAAAAAACAGAGAAAAATAGGCTAAATAAAATACGACAGCTGTCACTGAAAATTATAAGCCAAAAATACAAATAAACAAAAACTGTCAGCTTACTAGCTATACTGCAAAATATATATATAACATCCATGCAAGAACAGAATGTTGCTGACTGATGACTGATGATTTCATTACTGAACGTCTCTCCTCCAAAATTCGACCACAAAGGCTGAATGTTCTCTCTGACGGAGTTCTCCTCTCATGGACGGGATGCAAAGAACATATATTGCCAGGTTGCTCAGGGCAGGGAACTGTGTGAACGCCACCATTGCAGAAAGTTTTGTTCACTTCAAGTTCAAGCACGTTGTCAAAGGATGTCAGGAGCGGGCGGGCTATTGTCAGACTGCCCACTCCCATCCAAAGTACACCAGAGTTACCAACAGCTACCGTCTTTGATTTGGAAATTTACTCCCACGCCACAAAAAATCTGATCGGTTCCTGCGGGAGAGCCGCGGGAATGCAGACCTCTAATTGGAATTTTTGGCAGTTCAGAATCGATTCTTTCTTTTAGGAGACAATAACTTTATTTGTCACACACTTTGACCTTTAAAACTTTGCAGACCTTTTACATTCACAAACAGTTCTATTACACACTGCATGAAAGGGAATATTCAAAAAAGCATTTTAATGCTAATTTATAATAACATATTCATTATTCACTTTGACAAAATACATTTTAGATTGTCAAGTTTTAACCTAAGCACTATTTAAAAAGAGCTGTAAACAAAGAAAGATATCAATACAAAATATTCACACACTTGATATGTTTGTCAGTTTCAGCAATATTATCCACTTTTTTTCTTGGTGTGTTTTCTTAATTTTTTCATTCTGAGACATTCTTTATTCATCACTCGCATGCAAATGAAAAGCCATTGTCCTTGCAATTAGACGAGTGTCTGGTGAGGCAGCGGACGCGTCCCTGTGGGGCTCCACCGCACTGCAGATACAACTTGGCAAGGTACTGAAATTGGCAGAGTACGCTGTTTAGTGGAGCAAAACCTATTGTAATCACACAGAGTCGGATTAGGTGTTACGAGGGTCAGCGTGAGTGCGTTACGCAGCGAGGTCTTGTGTGGTTCACACAGAACTGTGTTTTGCTACACGTACACCAAATGTCACAGTTTTGCACGTTTATTTCTGTTATTGGGGTTGTTGCATGCTGAACAGGTTTGCCGTGCCGCCCACTTACATTCACTCTTATGTTGTTGTTCATTTCCTGAGTGGAGAAACGTGGAGAACATAAGCTGATAGTCGCCCCAAGGGTCTAGCATAGCTACAGGCGCTGAGCTAAAGGTTACATAAGCACTATGTTAACGTCTAACCGTATTAGAATCACGTGAACATTGGGAAAAAGTGTCTGAGACTGGCATATGTGCAGACAGCCTGCTCAGCAGATTTAGTGCTCATGCCCCACTCTAATAGACGTATCGACCTTTAAAGACGCTCTGAAAGGCCATACATTCCAAATGCTGGACATTTATTTGTGCGGTTGTTTTTGACACAGGAGTACCTCTGCATTCTTCTGTCATGTGCTGTGGGAATGTTTAGTTTTGTCTCAGGGAGATGGTATAGAGAGGGATCGGATTTCAGTTTATCAAGGATAATTGGCAAATCATGTGTACAGTGCAACAACTGTTAAGAAAAAATGTTGAAAACATAAAAAGCATTTTGCTTGTCTTGCTGTGACATTATGTATAGTAGGTTGAGCCAGGATGTGATGTATAAAGAGTGTCTTTGGAAAGAGAGATTTTTTAGAGGGCTACATTGTCAATATATGTTGAAATAGTAGCTGGAATGAATCAGATTGCGTACTAGTATTGTTGTCCAAGGTCACCAAACATGCCAAAGTCACATTTCACCCTAAAATGAAAAGAAAGATCATTTGCCTGTAGGTTTTTAATATTTTTTGAAAGATTGCTTTCTGATGACTCTGACCATATAAAGTGCAGTAAAACTGAAATATTATCATTTAAAATAACTGCTTTCTATTTTGAATATATTTCAAAATGTAATTTATTCCTGTGATGGCAAAGCTGAATTTTCAGCATCATTCCTCCAGTCTTCAGTGTCACATGATCCTTCAATCATTCTAAAATGATGATTTGATGCTTAAGTAACATTTATTATTATTATTATCAATGTTGAAAACAGTTGTGCTGCTTCATATTTTGTATGGGAAAATGCGCTAAATGTTTTTTAAGGATTTTTGATGAATAGAAAGTTCAAAAGAACATTTGACACAGAAATGTTATATCTTAATCTTATTAATTTCTTTAAAAAAAATTATGTATAAATGTTACTGAAACATAATTACAAGTACAATTGACATAGTTTGTAATAAGAAGACTGTCATGAGAACTACCAGTGTGTAGTATTTATGAGGATCTATTGCAATATAATATACATATGTTTTCAGTGGTGTATAAAGACCTTACATAATGAACCGTTGTGTTTTTATTACGTTAGAATGAGCCATTTCTACCACGGGTCCCCTTACAGTGACAGCATTTTGTGCCGCCATGTTTCTACAGTAGTATATTCTCTACAGAGCACTAGCTACTCTCTTCTGTCTCAGACGACATCTTTGTCCCGTGTCGGCCACCGTAGCTTCTCTATGTGCTTCGAAAGGGAGCGGTGAGCGGTTGCAATTCGCAACCTCACCCCTAGTTGCCGCTAAAATGTACACAGTGCACCTTTAAAATCACATTTTATTATTTCTTTCTTTTGATTTTGTGGTGAAATAAGACCTGGACATGTTCTTGACAGGTTTCGTTAGATTCACCCACTGAGGCTTTCCCCCCCCCCACTTATACTTTATATTATGATGGTGTCTTGAGTGTTGTATACTTTGAATAAATTGTCAGACAAAAGGACAGGTTTTTTTTTTCTCATTAGGGTGTGAAGGAAGACCAGCTGTTCATTCACAGATTCTGCATTCAGAGGTTACCTCATTAATATTAAAGAGCATCGCTCTAGGATTTAAAATAAAGACTCCCTCATAAGAGAGGAGCATTAAATATCCTGTGCGTGTGTGCGTGTGTGTATGCGTGTGGATGTTAATATGTGCGTTTGGATGTTAATATGTGCATTCAGAGTGCATGTTTTTGTGGAATGGAAGTTAAATCTGTGTGTAATGTGATTATGGAATGGGACGTGTAAATATGTTTTCATACAAATACTTTTGATACACCTTTGTAAAAATGTATATAAGATTTTAGATGACAGTATTGCCTATGAACTAATTTATTTGGAATATATGATCATTGTTTTCTGATGGTAAAATAATATATTCTGCCAAAGTGTTTCTGTGTCGTTTGCTGTTTGTATTTTTTACTTTTTTGAATCGATTTCCGTCTTTATTTTTTACATGTTTTTAATGCAGAACATTTTAAGTAGTTTTATTAAACATTGTTATTGCACTATATTTTGCAAACACAAAACTCTCTTTTTTCTTTCTTTAATTTGGTGCCTTGTTTTGTGATTTTTACAAACACTGATTTTATTCTGTCTGATCTCTCACTGCATAAACTTTATTGTGGCATAATGTTCTCATTGTATTTCAAATGTTTCTCTTTATGTCTCTATAGATTGATATAAAATGAATTAGAAATCTGCTGCCATTTGGAGTTTCATTGAATTTTTTACTTTTCATGGTAAGATATGATATATAGCTATACTAAACAGTGTTTTAAAGCAGATCACATATTCTGGTTGGTAATTAACAACTGAGCCCATATAGCCTCATTATTGTGATGATATCGCCTCCAAATGTGGCCCATTATTGAGGACATTCAGGTGGAAGCCCCCTTTAAAACCAACTCAAGCTTGTTAGAAAACGGCGACATTTCTGCAAAATAGTATTATGTTTGCTTCTTTTAAGAGACCCATATCTGATATCTGCATTTACACTATACAGAGATGGAAAAAACGTAACGGCTATCTTGTAACACGTGTGCCTTGATAACCAATGACATTACAGCTTTGACGCCATTGAACGTCATTCAGAGTTGCGTGACTCAATCGCTGTTTGTTTGCAGAGACCATAGAAATGAATCAGTGCTGTAAACTGAACAATACCTGTTTCCGTAATCTGAATAATAGCTGTGCCGCAATTGCCAGTTACTTATCTTATAAACAGCATTTTTAAGGTGTAAATCAATCCAAAACAAATGTTTAAGATTAGACAATGCCCTGTAGGTTCATTAAATAGGCTGTTTTCGTTCAAAAGTGGTTTATTTAGCATAGTGAAGCCTCTCCTCTATTGACATCCATTAAAAAAAAAACGGCCTCTTGTCTCCTTCCGCCATTAAAAGGAGTCATGTGATCGCGGTTGGTGTCCCACCTGGGTTGACGTCATTTGCCACCGTCGCTTTTTCAGTGACGTTTTTGGAGTTTTACAAAAATGTAGGTAGAGAGGTTTTTACAATGAGTAAAAACTGCCTGCAACATTATACAATCCTTCATTCCTATGCTTAATTTAAGATGTTCTTTCTCAAACAAGACATATGGTGCTTCCATTCTAGGACACTGTCTGGTTGGACTGCCTCAGGAATTGTGTTGCTACAATGAAAAGTTTTTGCTTTTTAATATACCACTATAGCTCAAAATATAAGTATGCTGTGTTGTATAACACTTTATATTAACAGCATTTGCCCACTAGTATGCTTACCTTTTCCACAGTGACTTTATGTATATTTGGATATTTTACCGCACTGCATCTTCTAAATAAGCAAATCATGTCCCTCAAAGATGCCAGAAGGATGTCATTCAATGGATATGTAGATTATATTTGTCTTAAGATACACAGTCAACCACCCAAAGGAACTGGGCTAGTTTTAGAGAACAGTTTATTTCATTGACATAAAATTACTAAAAATGAAACTGGGTTGTTTACAAAAAAAAATTTTTTTTTTTTTTTCTGACCAGAGTGGTATTTATAGGATAAATGTCTTTAAATTGTATTGTCAGTTTTGAGGCTGTTATATTTACATCGACAAGCTTTACATTAGAAAACTACTACTGATATTATAAATTATAATATTGACATTTTATTGCTGGTCTTTTTAGCAGTAACTAACTATACATGAATGTTTAATTGACTGTGATATCCGTCCTCGCTCCATTTTAAGACACCTTGCATTTGTCTGAGTTCTTGGTTTCTGCGCAGGCTTTCAGAAGGTCTGCTATCTCTGTATGAGAGGCTTGTGTTGCCAGAGATAACGCACTGCGACCACCCTAGAGACAAAACACAGATGTATGAATATGATTGACAATGCATGAGATATACTCCGATCTAAACAGCATGTGGATATCGTCTGTCTTTAGTTTTTATCATAGTATACTACTAGACTAGTCATAGGATACATACACATCAGTGTAAAATGTGGCTCAAATCAGTTTGTGTGTGTGTGTGTGTGTGCGTGCATGCGTGCATGTTTTTCTATCCCTGTGGGGATTTCATCCTGAATGCACAATGACTCATGGGGATTCATGTCACCGTGGGGACTTAAACTGAGGTCCCCCATGAGGAAACAAGTTTATAAATCACACAGAATTATTATTATTATTATTTAATTTTTTTTAACATATAAAAATGCAGAAAGTTTTGTGTGATGGGTAGGTTTAGGAATATACAGTTTGTGCAGTATAAAAACCATTATGTCTATGGAGAGTCTCAATATAGTGAACCAGACTGATATAGTGAACCAGACTGTGTGTGTGTGTGTGTGTGTGTGTGTGTGTGTGTGTGTGTGTGTGTGTGAGAGAGAGAGAGAGAGAGAGAGAGAGAGAGAGAGAGAGAGAGAGAGAGAGAGAGAGAGAGAGAGAGAGAGAGAATAATATTAAATCACAAAACTCGTGAGCAGAAATTCAAGAATTCAAGTTAAAAATTGTAGACAAGGATTTTTGGGTTTCTTAGTAACCATTTGTAAAACTGTATTTCTCATTCCCTGAATGTCATATGGGATAACTGAACAGGTAGACATTAGACGGGGAAACTCCTGCCTGAAAAATCGCAGGAAGTCTTTACAGCACCTGCTCTATGTTTTAGAGGGTTTATTAGTTCTCAGCTGTGGTGGAGTAGACTTGACAGATTTCATTTTGTCTTACATGCATTCACATTCTCTCACTTTCTTTTCCTTTCTCATTCACTCACACAGAAGGCTTTGTGGGATCATTTCGACTTCTCTACACAGCAAGTGATTGGGCCATATTCCTTTTCACACATACAGCTCTGGAAAAAAATAAGAGACCACTGCAAAAGACCACTGGAGACTGTGATGGCCAAATCCTCCATCCGCACCTTGATTGACCTGGCTGTGTGGATTGGAGCGTTGTCCTGCAGGGGGGAAAAAAACTGTCGTTCCAGGATAACCTTGTAAGTGGTTTGAGTCAGATTCTGATCTTCTCTGATGAGTCCAATCAGTCAGCTTTTCCCAACACCTGGTCCTCTAATGGTTAGACAGAGACCTGGAGAGGCCTACAAGCCACAGTCTCTCTCACACACTGTAATGTGGTGGAGGATTGGTGGTGATCTGGTGGTTCTTCAGCAAGGCTACAATTTGGAAGATACGTCTTTGTGAAGGATGCACAAGCCACATAAAAGGTTATCCTGAAAGAAAAATTGCTTCCTTTTGCTGTGACAATGTTCCCCAGCTCAAAGGATTGTTTTTTTCCTGCAGGACAATGCTCTAATCCACACAGTGCTCCAGTCCAATCAAGGTGTGGATTGAGGACCCTGTCATAACATCTCCAGACCTCAACCGCACTGAAAACCTCTGGAACGTAAGCAAGAGGGTCACCAGCCATTAAATAAAGCCAAGCTGCTTGATTTCTTTCACTAGGAGTGGCATAAAGTCGCCTGACTGCAATGTGACCAACTGATAGGGAGCATGCCAAGACACATAAAAGCTGTGATTAGAAATCAGGGTTCTTTAAAGAACCTTTCACAAAACGGTTCTTCAGGGAACCAAAAATGGTTCTTCTATGGCATCACTGTGAAAACCCCTTTTTGGTTCTTCCTGCCACCTTATTTTTTGACGGTGGTAGACTGTCAGTTTCTGTTGCTGTTATGAAGAGAGTGAGGCTAACATCATGTTAACATGAAATGACCGTTTCCAGAGTTCAGACAGGATTGTGTCCACTAGGTGGCACCTGCTTACAGGTCAGATGCCTAGCAGAAACCGCTCCGTCAACCCACACTGAACATGCTCTAAAGAGCTGTTGTCTTCCTCCCACAAAGTTTCATTGTTTTCCCCAAAAAATATTGAAGACAAACAAAGGCAGCATTTTTATGAAATTTAGAGACACAGATCAAATCATACTGACTCGTCTCTGAATCGTGTGTATGATGTCCTTACACTTAGTGTCAATGTTTTAAAGCAACAGTGTGCAGCTTGTATTTTTGTTTCAGTGCATATGCTAACTTTTAACAACAAATAAGCTAAAAATATATGCCTTCATGTGCAGTTACTGTTTTAAAAATGGGGGAAGCAACATTAAAATTTGTATTCTAAAATAATGTCAAAAGTCATTTGAAAACGTAAAGATGTAATGTATGGAATAGCACCTGTATCTAATAAATACCATTCAGAAGAGAAAAACCTTTTCTAACCATAAATTAAACTATTGTATAAAACTATTCAAATCTTTATACCTTTGGATTGAGTGTTGATTATACAGAAGAATTATTATAGCAATAATATAAGCATTTCTTTGGAGGCCTGCATATGAAAATTCCTTCTCAAGACTTGAGACACTAAATTGTGGCCACATTTTATTAACTCGTTCCTTCGTTTTAGCTCAGTCGCAGCCATGTCATGTGAGGCTGCACATTTCTGCTTTTAAACCCCTCATCTGTACAAACGTGTGTTACTGGAGCTGTAGATTATCCTTTTAGCCATGGGACAACTGTTTGGTGACTGTCCAGTTAAGTGTTTTTAGTTTTCTGTTAACGTTTGGGCTAGCATGCAAGAGAAATTACCTTGTCCTTTAAATTGACATTGCAGTTTACTTCCTCCAGCAAAATTCGCACAATGTTGACATGTCCCCGATCACAGGCGCTGATCAGTGGAGTGGTTCCTGCGTGATCCTGGGCATTAGGATCCGCTCCCTGTTCTAGCAGGAGACGCACCATTGGGACACGTCCATGTCTTACTGCCAAGTGGAGGGCTGTTTGTCCGACCTAAAGACAGATGCAAACACATCCATCTTCTGAAACATTACAGAAAATGCCAAATCTTATGCAAACAGGCCGTCCATTTCAAACAATTCATTTGCTGTGCCAACTGGCTGGTAACACCCATCACCTGTCCAACACAGGCGTTGACGTCACCAAGCTCCATCAGCTGCTGGACCACTTTCATGTCCCCTGGTGATTCGACAGCTGTCAAGGAGGCCAGCATGATAGCGGTGTAGCCAGACTTGTTCCTCAGGTCCACTTCACATACACCTAAGTTAAGGAAACACAGGAAGTGTCTATTAGATTAGGTTAGGGGTTATTCTTTTTGTAAATATTGGCACTTTTTGTACTGTAAAGTTTAAATTGAACCCTTTTTTCAATTTGCATCACTAAAAATATAATGGATGCTAAAATAAAATAAAGCTGGAAAACCTCAGAGCTCAAATAAAGTTGTTTTTGGACAGAGTAGCTCTGCTTTAAGTGCTAGAGAGCTGCCTTCCTGTCTACCACCTTCTAAGGCAGCATCCAAAATTAAATGGAACGCCACAAGTGACACATTTGGAACACTCTATAAGCAGAAACGTGCACCACACTAAAAATATAGCTCTACTCGCAAGAAGCACAAAAGAGACACAACTGACAAATGGTTTAAGATTTTGATGTTAGAATGTTGCTAAGCTAACCATGCTATATGAAAAAGCACAAAAAGAAATAGCACACACAAATAATCCATTGTCCATGATGGCGTAAAGCCCATAGATATGTTTATGTAAATTCCACATTGGACCACTCTAGACACTGTGCCACGCCTGCCATCTTGGAACGGTCAGTGCGTCATCACTCTCAGTAAGAATCAATAATGCCACAGCATTGCACAGCTTCTGGTTGTGAAACCGCCAATATTTAAATTCTCAAAGAAATGGGATAACCTTTCACAGGTGAGAAGGTGTTGGTTTGTTTTTATATGTATTAAGTCAACATTACAGGTTTCTACTATGGTACTTTTTAATGTTTTTACTTTTACTATGGTAAAGTTGTGTTGACACCTTCTTATTGTATTGTGTTAGTTTAGCAAAATCCTCTGCTTAAGTCTTCTGCAGGTATACATACATGCGTCTATCTACTGTTACATACGCTCTGTCAACTTGCTCTCGAATGTTCACAGACTGGCTTTGACCAGCTTACATAGAGCAGCCCATAGAAACAGCTGCTAATGAGGATCTATGTATGCATATCCGTGGTAAAGGTAACCCAGAGTTAGTTCCCTCAAAATGCCAATAGGAGTTTTCAGTTGGTTGAATAAACTCTATGACACACAAAAGTTTTTGATTTTCACACATTTTGTTCATCTAGATAATATTCACAAACTAATTTAACTTTCATGAATTTCAATGAATTTTGAAGCCTTAATATAATCGCTGGAAATAAAAAAAGCTGAAGTTAGGTTATAAACAAACTAGCTCACCATCAAGCGTTCGACAACACTTTCATTTTTTATTTAAAATCTACAAGTTGGAAAGTTTAAGTTAGGGAGCGTGAAAAGGTCTGAGTGTGACAACATCTATCGTCTCATAGCCGCTTGTTAGCAACTAACCAACTTTTTCAAGAGGAAATCCAGTTTGGTGTATTACTGATTACTGGTGTATTTTACACTCACCTAAAGGATTATTAGGAACACCATACTAATACTGTGTTTGACCCCCTTTCGCCTTCAGAACTGTCTTAATTCTACGTGGCATTGATTCAACAAGGTGCTGAAAGCATTCTTTAGAAATGTTGGCCCATATTGATAGGATAGCATCTTGCAGTTGATGGAGATTTGTGGGATGCACATCCAGGGCACAAAGTTCCCGTTCCACCACATCCCAAAGATGCTCTATTGGGTTGAGATCTGGTGACTGTGGGGGCCATTTTAGTACAGTGAACTCATTGTCATGTTCAAGAAACCAATTTGAAATGATTCGAGCTTTGTGACATGGTGCATTATCCTGCTGGAAGTAGCCATCAGAGAATGGGTACATGGTGGTCATAAAGGGATGGACATGGTCAGAAACAATGCTCAGGTAGGCCGTGGCATTTAAACGATTGGCACTAAGGGGCCTAAAGTGTGCCAAGAAAACATCCCCCACACCATTACACCACCACCACCAGCCTGCACAGTGGTAATAAGGCATGATGAATCCATGTTCTCATTCTGTTTACGCCAAATTCTGACTGTCTCATCTGAATGTCTCAACAGAAATCGAGACTCATCAGACCAGGCAACATTTTTCCAGTCTTCAACTGTCCAATTTTGGTGAGCTTGTGCAAATTGTAGCCTCTTTTTCCTATTTGTAGTGGAGATGAGTGGTACCCGGTGGGGTCTTCTGCTGTTGTAGCCCATCCGCCTCAAGGTTGTGCATGTTGTGGCTTCACAAATGCTTTGCTACATACCTCGGTTGTAACGAGTGGTTATTTCAGTCAAAGTTGCTCTTCTATCAGCTTGAATCAGTCGGCCCATTCTCCTCTGGCCTCTAGCATCAACAAGGCATTTTCGCCCACAGGACTGCCGCATACTGGATGTTTTTCCCTTTTCACACCATTCTTTGCAAATCCTAGAAATGGTTGTGCGTGAAAATCCCAGTAACTGAGCAGATTGTGAAATACTCAGACCGGCCCGCCTGGCACCAACAACCATGCCACGCTTAAAATTGCTTAAATCACCTTTCTTTCCCATTCTGACATTCAGTTTGGAGTTCAGGAGATTGTCTTGACCAGGACCACACCCCTAAATGCATTGAAGCAACTGCCATGTGATTGGTTGATTAGATAATTGCAATAAATGAGAAATTGAACAGGTGTTCCTAATAATCCTTTAGGTGAGTGTATGTCATAGAATAAATGTGAAAATATAATTTTTTCTTGTGTTAAATCTTGTGTTAACCACAGATCTTATGCCAGGCATTTAACCAAAAACCCATTCAAAAAATCCATTGACTTCAGGACGATAGATCCAGAAGTTCAAAAAATGCCAACTCGTTTCTGGGTTTCAGGACTCATTCCTACCCCAAACTGATACTTGTCAGTACTGATTTATAAGGAATAAAATGCTTTCTAGGTAGGCAAGCTACTTTTGGAATAGTTGTAGATTGTGAAAACAGTAAATGTGACTCTTCCAACTTAAATATACAAGACATGTTTTAAAACATTTACTTCCAAGCAGTTAAAAAAAGGAGACAAAAAACAGTGAACATATTATCACTGACCTGTGTCTAAAAGAAGCTTAACGATGCTGAAGTTACAATGAGACACGCTATAATGCAGGGCGGTGTTCCCATTATCATCCACCATGTTGACCAAGAAATGAAGGACTGTAGGTGCTTGTGAGTTAACCTCACTGAGATACAAAGCAACAATGTCGGCACATGCCCCCTCTTCAGCAGAGACGTGAAACCATTGCTGGAACACAACAGTGAGAGCCTGGCTCTGCAAAGAAGAAGACCAGTACTGATGTTACCACTCAAAAAAAGAGATCAGAAAAACAGAATCCTTTTCAAACACTGTGAGGATCGAAAAACTTGTTATCTGAGTCAATGTTAGAAAAGAAAGTAAATATTTATCTAGCAGACACTTTTATCCAATGTAACTAAAAGTACACTTATTACAAAAACAGTCCCCCTGGAGGTACCTTAGATTAAGGCCCTGTCCCAAATGGTCTTCCCACAAGTCCGCACTTTCATGATGTAACGCCACTTTGACAATGTGCACATTGAGGGCACATATCGACCGCTAAGCACCCTTCTGAAACCTAAAATGACAAATGGTACACCCTACAGTCTCATGGACTTAACTGACATGTGCATGCAGCAGCCATTGTAAGTCCACAAGACCAAAAGTGCATATGAAGTGTGCATTTGGGACAGAGCCTAAATCGGGTTAACATACAGTACTGCTCAAAAGTTTACTTATGGTACATTTGCAGAATCTGCTAAATGTTAATTATTTTAACAAAATAAGAGGGCTCATACAAAATGAATGTTATTTTTTATTTAGCACTGTCCTGAATAAGATATTTTGGTAACACTTTACAATAAGGTTTCATTAATGTATTAACTAACATGAACTAACCATGAGCAGTACATTTGTTACTGTATTAGTTCATCTTTGTTACGTTAGTTAATATAAATCCAGCTGCTCATGGTTTGTTCATGTTAGTTCACAGTGCATTAACTAATGTTAACAAGATTTTAATAAAGTATTAGTAAATGTTGAAATTATCATTAACAAAGATAAATAAATGCTTTATAAGTGCAGTTCATTATTAGTTTATGTTAACTAATGTAGTTAACTAATGTTAACTAACAAACCTTATTGTGAAGTGTTACCGATATTTTACATAATAAGACAAAAAAGCTGAATTTATAAAAATGACCCCATTCAAAAGTTTACATATACCCTTCATTTTAATCCTGTGCATGTGTTTAATACTGTGTGTCGTTACCTGGATGATCCACGGCTGTTTTTGTTTTTTGTGATGGTTGTTCTCAAGTCCCTTGTCTGTCCTGAGCAGTTAAACTTCCCAATGCTCTTCGGAAAAATCCTTCAGGATCTGTAAAATCTGTCAAATTCGTTTTTCCAGCATCTTTTACATATCTGAACCCTTTCCAGCAGTGACTGTATGATTTTGAGATCCATCTTTTACAACTGAGGGACTCAAACACGACTATTAAAAAAGGTTCAAACATTCGATGATGCCCCAGAAAGATGCATTAAGGGGGGTGAAAACTTTTTGAATTTGAAGATCAAGGTAAATTGTACTTAATTTGTACTTAATTTGTATCTTCTGCTGCTTCCAAAGGGCAGTACTAACTGAAAAAAAAAATATATATTTAAATAAAATAAGACAAATTTGGACAACACGTTGCATTGGGCAGTTTAACTGCTCAGGACAAAAAAGGGACTCAAGAACAACCATCACTAAACAAAAAAACAGTAGTGGATCATCCAGGTAACGACATTGTATCAAGGGTATGTACATTTTTGAATGTGGTCATTTTTATAAATTCAGCTATTTTCTTGTCTTGTGGACTATATGTAAACATCTTGTATGTAAAATATTTTATTCAGGACAGTACTAAATAAAAAAAAAACATGCAATTTGTATGATCCCTCTTATTTTGTTAAAATAATTACCATTTTGCAGATTCTGCAAGGGGTATATGTGAACTTTTGAGTATGACTGTATTTTAAAACTGTCTAAAACGTATAAAAATAACAACTTTTACAAGGTGTTTAGCAAAAGTCTCAAGAGATGGGCTTTAATCGCTCCATGGAACAGTGCCACACAACGACAAAGCTGTTGTCTCTCCATCCTGATGGATGATGAGCGGATTCACAGAAACATAAACAGGTGCACTCGGACTAATGAGAGGACAGGTTACTTGCACAAGACTTGTATTAACAAATTTTGGTCAGTTTAGAAATGTTGCCTTGTGAAAGAGAAGAAGAAATTGCAACATTGTAGCAATTTTAATCCCTGTTTTGGAACAAAGCAAATGATCTACAGGTCTGAACATACCCAGTGGTGATGGTTCATATCTAAATCCCTGCAGGGGACCCTTTCGGTTACTAGCTTCCAGCTAGTACACACTGCCCAAAATAGGTCATTAATATGCAAGTTGGGAATATTAGATATAAACTTTGAATATTACCGTTTCATCATCAGGTTCTGACACTTTATCCATATGGTCTTTAAGGAAACAACATGCCTCTATGAAATCTTTATTAACAGCGTCCCTAGAAAACAAAACAAGTTGTTTTCCATTTGTGTTTATAATTTATAAGAAGGCTATTGAAAGATATTGCTGTAACATCTAAAGATGAATTCCGTTCAGCTCACCTGTTTGCCAGGGATTTCTGATCCGAGTCCACTCTTAAACAATCGCGATCCTTCCTCTCTTCCTCTATCTGATCCTCTAGAGCTCTTCCCTGGCTCATTAGTTTGTGCAGATCATCTTTTGTGGTCTCTACATCTATGGCATCTACTTTTTGATTGAATTCTGTGTTTTTACTTTGACGTGTCTCTACACTGGAGTCCATTGTCCATGTGGTCCACAGCTTGCCTTCTACCTTTGTCGTATTCTTCTTGTGGTCAGCATCCACTTCTGTATGCTCTTGTAGTTTGATAGCTTTACTTACTCCCTCTGTCTCCACACTCCCACTTCAGAAAATTGAAGGCCAAAGAGCATTAGTATTCTGCAGTTACTGTTTTAGTGAATCAGTCTGTAAAAAGTGCACATAGTGGGGATATATATTTACCTGTTGCTTGTGCTGACTTTCTTCAAATATTCTGTCTTGGGGTTCTCTTCCACTACAGGAAGAATATCCTTAATTTTATAGTCTTGAAATCCACAGAAAGACCACAAAAGACAAAAAAAAAAATTATACATGTTTTTAATAAATGTCATAGATTGGGAAGAATATTTTTCAACATTATATACTATCAGAAAAAGAGGTGCGTGTAGAGCAGCTTATCTATAGGACAGTACCCTCAACAAATCATGTTTTAGCTTATCTTCCCCTAAAGGTTGCATATTACCTTTTGAGTGTACTACCCCAGTGACAAGCTGTTGTACCCTTAGAGGTACGACTGAATGTAGAATCATACCTGGTTGAGAAACATCACCAGCAGGAAACACATAGAGCGTTAGAAGGGTGACTAAAGTTGCTAACTGCTCTTGAATAGTGCAGACCCTTGGAGGCAAGTGATCAGAATACATTTGTCCTGAGTCGCCTTTGCAAAGGCATTCCCACTGCTCCTGAAGGAGCTCTTGCAATCTTTTCACATGGTGCTCCATGTCTGCATGTGATACTGGAGGTTGATCCAGAACTTGAGGGGCGATTCTTTCCTCTGTTGGCATCTCTTGCTCACTTATTAGTGGTTCCTGCAATTCTACCACAGGTTCAAGATTTTGTGTACTTACTAAGGAGCTCTCAGATGAAATCACCCTGGTCAGAGTTTGCCCCATTACAGGCTGTATAGTCAACTGCCTGATCTTCTCTTCCTTGAGACAACTCTCCTGTACTTGCTGCTTCAGCAGTGTTCTTGTCTTATCCAGCTCTACTTCCAGTTCATGAAGTTTCTGTTCCAACAAAACAACTTTCCTCTGGAGAGTTTCAGTAAGAGACTTGGTTTTGTCTCCATTATCTAAGAGATCTTTTTCTCTTGAGACTGTCTTGCATCTTTCTGTCTCTGGAAGAATTCTAGTTGAAGGCATTGCAACTGTGTCAACTTGTTCAGAAGAAGCCTTGACATTTTCCTCAAGCCGGTCATATTCTCGATTCATCCAGTCATCACTTGCTTTGTGTTGATTTTCTCTGGCAGATGAGGGACTGTCCCAGTTATTTATGTGTAGAGAAGCAGTAGGAACATTCAGTGGCCCAGTGGTTTTGTTTTGGGAATGCAACTGGAGTAAAAGCCTCTCTTGCTCCTCCTGCAAAATACAAATCTGAGCCTTAAGCTCAGGAATGACTCGGATTTCCTCTTCCAATTCCCCAACTCGTTCAAGTGCTGCAGTGAGCCGCTGGAGGGTCACATTTGTCCTACCTATCCTGCTGTCGGATGCATGGAATACATCTTCAGAGGAACCATTTTCCTGCATTAGATATTCCTTGGGGCTGCTGGGGCTGGTTGGATCATCGGTTGACTCAGAGTGTTTTCTCAGTAAAACAGTCAAGGGTAAACTGGAGGCTCTCAAGAGATTTGGCCTGACGTAATGTCCTAAAGGCTGCTCATCAAAAGCCTGAATATTAGCATACATCTCTGCAGATGTGAAGGACTTGTAGATGGGTTCTCTCCCCCTGGCATAGCCAGCAGACACACTGTCACTAGATCGAAACTCAAAATGTTGTTGAGAGTCTCCTAGTTTGGTTTTGGGCCATAAAGTACTGATGGAGCTCCACTCTGTAGCTCTGCACCCATAACCCGGAAGGCTTAAGTTACGTGACAGGGCACCATTATTTCGCCCTCTTTGCCTTCGCTGCATTGGCACCCTCCTAATGGTGTTGCCCTTCTCAATGTCGTCCACATATTTAAGGAAGTCCAGGTCCAGATGGAATCCATAGGGTGTCTCTACAGAATAGGAGGGTGGTCTTCTTTGGCTCCCATTCTCTTTTGGAGAGATACCATTCACTAAAAGACAAACACACAGTGTAAACCCTAACAAACTTGGTTCAATCAAATTAACTTTTATGAGTATTTAGAACTTCATTTTCTTCACAAAAGAAGAGTTCACAAAACTGACACATTTTAAGTAATCTGAATTGTTTCATTGTTTTGAGTTTTATGAACTTGTTTCTTTTCATTTAGACAAACTTAAATTTTACAGTGCAAAGGTGTGTTGTAGAAGTGATGCATAATATGAAAATTGGTCCAAATATATTTAGATAATTGAAAATATTTAGTTTAGGAAATGTGCTTCAACTAAACAAAAAAACTTGGTGATTCATACCTTTTGGGGAATCCATTGTTCTTAGCATAAGTCTGTTTTCAGCTTCATGTGGCTTCTAGTTTGTGTCTCTTACCACCTGAGGACAAAGATACATTTCTGTTATTCTGATGTGTTGAATCAAACAGAATCAAGCACTTCTAAATGTTGGGAGCACAAGTTGAGATGAGAGTAGGTTGTGCATTAGTATTCAGCAGATTGAAGGAGCCAGACTCTTTCTTGTCTGTCTCTCTTCTCATCTATCTCTCCCTGTCTCTCTTTGACCACACAGCACTTTCAAGGCACCACAGAAGCAGCCACAGCCCAAACAATGTGAGCTATGCAGTAAACACACAAACAGCTGAGACCAAACACTTCCACTGGCTCACAAACACACAACCTCAGATGCACTCCTTGGCATAGTTCACACTAGTTGAAGAAATACATCTTATGAAAAATTGCAGCCGTCCTTCCTTCATACCTGTCTGTCCCAACTTTCTACTCTATCGATTGAGATCTACCAGACAGCACAGACATAGGGGCTGATTTTTTTTGGTTATGAGATACCTCAGTACCTGCTAAGGTAGACTGATCTGAAGGAACTGATATAACAAGCAAGGTAAAAGGGCCCTGTCAGGCAAAAATGCATTGCTGATACTGTCTTCTGCTGACAGGAAAATGGGGCTGCAGGATTCTTGCCTGAAACACATTCATAGAAAGTTTCCTGACAAATGTTTCCTGTATCCTGAAAATCCATAAACAGCCAGTAAGCCAGGGGTGTTCAATCCTGCTCCTGGAGGGCCATCTTCTAGCAAAGTTCTAGCCCTAATTAAACACACCTGAACCAGTAAATCAAGGTCTTCGGGATGACTAGAAACTTCTAGACAGGTGTATTTGGGGTAAACACTGCAGGACAATAGCCCTCCATGAGCAAGACTAAACACACATTTTGACATAAACAAGTACATGCACATTTACTTAAAGACACATGCACTGTAAAAAACAAAAAACAAAAAAATTGCTACCCTAAATTTTTAAGTACAATCAACTTGCTCAACATAGTCATTGCAACTTAAATGACATTAAATGGACTTTTAAAAAATAATGAGTTATCTTATATAGCTTTTTAAAAAATTGCTTATTTTGATGAGTTAAAGCAAAGTAATTGATCATAAAATTATTTACAGTGTAGCTACACTGTCCTGACCCCAGCATCACCTGTACTATAGAGATGTGCCTGAAGCCGAATACTTTATTTTCGAAAAGGCACAGATAATATCTTCAAAACAATAACAAATTATACCAAATAATAGGAAAAATATTCAGCAGATCTATTCACTCCTCATGTTTGGGTAACAGGTTAGCCAGCGGACAGCATAGCACGAGTTTATACATAAACCTCTAAAATCACTACTCAATAATGAGTGTGTGAAGTGAATGATTGTAAACTTTATGAATGAAGTGAGCAGCAAAGTGCGATTGCAAGTAATAGCCGCATTGTGCGTCTCAACCAAAGCTTTGACAAGAGTGATATCAACTAAACTTCTACTACATCTTACACATTTTCTACTACTTGATATGATTTATTTAAATGTTTAAACACTGTACGATATATGTTTCTCTGTCTCACTCTCTCCCCCGACAGCAAACATTTATAATTTGTTTATATTTGCATTTGTATGCAGGGTAAAAGCAGTTTTGGCAATTTTTAACCACTGAATATTTTCTTTCAAGTTCCATTTTGTCAAATCAGCTATTTTAGTCCTTTTATTTGAGGTTGTGGATTAGTTATTGTTCCTCTGAAAAAAAGATTTTTTTTTTCCTTTTATTTAACATTTAGTAGTAGTATTGTTTTAATTAGAGGATTTTTAAATACATTTTATAATTATTATAAATAGCAATATTTTATGAGCTATATAAGGCATATTTGTTGAACAGAATACATTTACATGGGCTTGTTTAATTTCACGAACTTCCGCTTAAAGCCCGCCCACTTCTGGATTTATCAGAACAGAGATACAGATACAAATAATTTTGTAATTGTTAAAGATACAGATATTGGCTCTGCACATCCCTAACCTCGATATGCAAGTGTGTGAACACAAATATTTTTTGCTACACAGCTTAAATGTCTCTTTGTTATGGGGGCACATTAGCTACTTTAAACTATTCTTCTGCATTCATTTTCTCTTTCAGGTCAAATTTAGGCGGAGCTGCAGTTGGAAAATTGTTAGTTTAGTTAAAGAAAGTTACACTGTTGACATGTTTAGAACTTTAGCTTAAAGTGACACATGTAAAGACAGTTTAATGTTAACACCCACTTTAGTAGCCTACTTGGGTAGAGTATATTTCTGGCCTTATGCTGAAAATTTATTTGCACCACTATTGTAAAAAGCTGTAATATAATAGTGCTGTTAATTGTTTCGAGCATACAGACAACTTTCATGCAAGTCTTAAATCAGCCACTGTTACAGATTTGGGATTTCTTTGGTCACTTTCACAATGTAGTCTGTGTTCACTGAGTGCGGCACACTCCATTTCACAGTAATGATTATTGTTCACTTTACTTTTTGCAGCACTCAGGGAAAAAAATCCCTCCTCTCATTAAATGCATTTCTCCACAGCATTCTTTCTTACACCACAAATTGGATTGAAACTCATGACAAACTAAAAACTGCTACCGCTGTAAGAACAAAATTTGAAACACTGTGTCCTCTCAAAGGAATGGACAATTTCAGATTTTAGGTCAGGCTTGGAGGATGGAAAAAAAGACCAAACTGGAAACTTGAGAGGAACAAACATTTTATCCTGCAGAGAGTTTCAAACTGGTCGGCTACAACTTGAAGTTTTTACTTTGAATTTCCTTTTCGGTCATATACAGGGAAAAATATAAATTATAAATGACTGTGTGGAGTTTTTTTTCTTTTTCTTTTTTCTTCATATCTCTTCTCACTAAAAATTAGATCAGTAAAATGACAGTGCCTGTTCTCTGTTTCTTCTCTGAATAGCACGTTATGCTAGCTGTGTTTTGACATGCACATTTAACAACTCAAGTGAGCCTGATTCACCTTTACATAAAACAGACTGCTGGTTCTGCACACTTTCTCACTCACTCACATTTATAACACACACAATAGACAGACGTTTCACTCTTCCTGTTTGGCCCTGTAAGCAGTGTGGTTTCCTTGGCTCAGATCCTCATTCTTTCTCCTCTGTTTGGAGTTGGCTGGAGGACTGCAGCCAAAGATTGGTTCTCCTGCTCTCTGACCCCCATCACCCTTTCACTTTATGGAGAGAGGGTGTGGTGAAGAGTCTCTGCTACTGGACTTTTCAGGAGGACTACTGTGAGAGATCTATCTATCTATCTATCTATCTATCTATCTATCTATCTATCTATCTATCTATCTATCTATCTATCTATCTATCTATCTATCTATCTATCTATCTATCTATCTATCTATCTATCTATCTATCTATCTATCTATCTATCTATCTATCTATCTATCTATCTATCTATCTATCTACAAACCCGATTCCAAAAAAGTTGGGACACTGTACGAATTGTGAATAAAAAAGGAATGCAATAATTTACAAATCTCATAAACTTATATTTTATTCACAATAGAATATAGATAACATATCAAATGTTGAAAGTGAGATATTTTGAAATGTCATGCCAAATATTGGCTCATTTTGGATTTCATGAGAGCTACACATTCCAAAAAAGTTGGGACAGGTAGCAATAAGAGGCTGGAAAAGTTAAATGTACATATGAGGAACAGCTGGAGGACCAATTTGCAACTTATTAGGTCAACTGGCAACATGACTGGGTATAAAAAGAGCCTCTCAGAGTGGCAGTGTCTCTCAGAAGTCAAGATGGGCAGAGGATCACCAATTCCCCCAATGCTGCGGCCAAAAATAGTGGAGCAATATCAGAAAGGAGTTTCTCAGAGAAAAATTGCAAAGAGTTTGAAGTTATCATCATCTACAGTGCATAATATCATCCAAAGATTCTGAGAATCTGGAACAATCTCATACTGGATGCCCGTGATCTTCTGCCCTTAGACGGCACTGCATCACATACAGGAATGCTACTGTAATGGAAATCACAACATGGGCTCAGGAATACTTCCAGAAAACATTGTCGGTGAACACAATCCACCGTGCCATTCGCCGTTGCCAGCTAAAACTCTATATAAGTGGTTCCCAAACTTTTTTTTCCTGCGCACCCCCTTCTATGTCCCAAACGGTTTGGCACACCCCAAAAAACGCAACAAAGCTTTGCTTTATCGCCGTATAAAGACTCATGTTTAATCATGCGCAAATAACCAGAACAGGCATGACAATAACAACATCAACAAAGTTTCAATATATTGCAACAAAGCTACGCACAAGCTTCCACTTTTAAGAGGACAAGTGACAGACACAGGCTCAGTAACAGAAAGCACGGTTATTTTCAGCCGCATAAAAGAAACACTGCAGCAATAGGCCGCTAGGCCTATTAAATGACCGTGGAGCTAGCATCATCATCATCATAACACAACGGTTATGGAAATTAGAATGACAGTACATTGAATTAAATTGCAATGAAGTTACAAACGATCCACAACATTAAAGAGAATAAGCTCTGAAATAGATAAAATAAATAAAAACGAGGATCAATCTGAAACTTTTCAAGTGCGACAATAAAATTAGCCTACACACGATCCACAACATAATAAAGTAACAAAGAGCTCAAACATAAAATAAATTAAAAGAGGATCCATCTCTTTCCCTCCTCTTCGGTTTCCTCCAGCGCATCTTCTGACTCCCGCTCATTTTCTTTCTCTATTCTCTCCGTCTCTGTTGCCTCCAAATCCTCACTCTCTCTTGGTCCCTCTCCTCCGTAACTAACAACTTTATCATAAGATGTCCCACTTGACAGTTTCCCTGATTTCAGCCGGTTAAGCATATTTATAATATATACACTCACCTAAAGGATTATTAGGAACACCTGTTCTTTTTCTCATTAATGCAATTATCTAATCAACCAATCACATGGCAGTTGCTTCAATGCATTTAGGGGTGTGGTCCTGGTCAAGACAATCTCCTGAACTCCAAACTGAATGTCAGAATGGGAAAGAAAGGTGGTTTAAGCAATTTTGAGCGTGGCATGGTTGTTGGTGCCAGACGGGTCGGTCTGAGTATTTCACAATCTGCCCAGTTACTGGGATTTTCACGCACAAAAACATGTGAAAAAACATCCAGAAAAACATCCAGTATGCGGCAGTCCTGTGGGTGAAAATGCCTTGTTGAAGCTAGAGGTCAGAGGAGAATGGGCCGACTGATTCAAGCTGATAGAAGAGCAACTTTGACTGAAATAACCACTCGTTACAACCGAGGTATGCAGCAAAGCATTTGTGAAGCCACAACACGCACAACCTTGAGGCGGATGGGCTACAACAGCAGAAGACCCCACCGGGTACCACTCATCTCCACTACAAATAGGAAAAAGAGGCTACAATTTGCACGAGTTCACCAAAATTGGACAGTTGAAGACTGGAAAAATGATGAGTCTGATGAGTCTCTATTTTTGTTGACACATTCAGATGGTAGAGTCAGAATTTGGCGTCAACAGAATGAGAACATGGATCCATCATGCCTTGTTACCACTGTGTAGGCTGCTGGTGGTGGTGGTGTAATGGTGTGGGGGATGTTTTCTTGGCACACTTTAGGCCCCTTAGTGCCAATTGGGCATCGTTTAAATGCCACGGCCTACCTGAGCATTGTTTCTGACCATGTCCATCCCTTTATGACCACCATGTACCCATTCTCTGATGGCTACTTCCAGCAGGATAATGCACCATGTCACAAAGCTCGAATCATTTCAAATTGGTTTCTTGAACATGGCAATGAGTTCTAAAATGGCCATCTTTGGGATGTGGTGGAACGGGAGCTTCGTGCCCTGGATGTGCATCCCACAAATCTCCATCAACTGCAAGATGCTATCCTATCAATATGGGCCAACATTTCTAAAGAATGCTTTCAGCACCTTGTTGAATCAATGCCACGTAGAATTAAGGCAGTTCTGAAGGTGAAAGGGGGTCAAACACAGTATTAGTATGGTGTTCCTAATAATCCTTTAGGTGAGTGTATATGGAATGATTGAAACGAGTTGGCACGCATATAGCCTAGCCTGCAGTGCATAAAAGAAGAGCAGTGCATAGAAGAAGACAGCAGCTGTCTTCTTCTACGTTTCTATCAAAAACTAATAAATTATAGTTTTTTTTTTAATTTAAAATTACAAAGGAAATGTTTACTGTTCATGTTTTTTTATTGTATGGAAAATCCCATTAAAAAACAGACCGCCATTAAATTTTTCCTCTCGTGCACCCCCTGGTGGCAGCTCGTGTACCACACTTTGGGAATCCCTGCTCTATAGGTCAAAAAAGAAGCCATATCTAAACATATCCATATCCAGAAGCGCAGGCTTTTCTCCAGGCCAAGGCTCATTTAAAATGGACTGTGGCAAAGTGGAAAACTGTTCTGTGGTCAGATGAATCAAAATTCAAAGTTCTTTTTGGAAAACTGGGGCGCCATGTTATCCGGACTAAAGAGGACAAGGACAACCCAAGTTGTTATCAGCGCTCAGTTCAGAAGCCTGCATCTCTGATGGGATGGGGTTACATGAGTGCGTGTGCATGGGCAGCTTACACATCTGGAAAGGCACCATCAATGCTGAAAGGTATATCCAAGTTCTAGAACAATATATGCTCCCATCCAGACGTCGTCTCTTTCAGGGAAGACCTTGCATTTTCCAACATGACAATGCCAGACCACATCAGGCTGCGTAGAAGAAGGATCCGGGTACTGAAATGGCCAGCCTGCAGTCCAGATCTTTCACCCATAGAAAACATTTGGCGCATCATAAAGAGGAAGATGCGACAAAGAAGACCTAAGACAGTTGAGCAACTAGAAGCCTGTATTAGACAAGAATGGGACAACATTCCTATTCCTAAACTTGAGCAACTTGTCTCCTCAGTCCCCAGACGTTTGCAGACTGTTATAAAAAGAAGAGGGGATGCCACACAGTGGTAAACATGGCCTTGTCCCAACTTTTTTGAGATGTTGATGCCATGAAATTTAAAATCAACTTATTTTTCCCTTAAAATTATACATTTTCTCAGTTTAAACATTTAATATGTCATCTATGTTGTATTCTGAATAAAATATTGAAATTTGAAACTTCCACATCATTGCATTCTGTTTTTATTCACAATTTGTACAGTGTCCCAAATTTTTTGGAATTGGGTTTGTATCTATCTATCTATTGAGATTCACGGATATGAACATATTGGCTGATAATTTTTTTTTTATTTGAAAATCGATAATTGATATATTGGCCGATAAATCTTAAACCAAATTTTGTATATAATTTTTTAGAGTCTGATTACAAAAACAAAAGTCTCACCATTAAAAGCCATGTCCCAAGCACACAATTATAATGTTCTCATTATATTTTTATGGAGCCTATATGACAGACTTGCGCTGCACGTTGCACTTAACTGTATTTTCCTTTTTTGAAGTGATTCTAATCATATTTCAAGTTCTTCAAAACCTCATGGCAAACAGTGCGCATCTGAAGTGTCTCAGCTGAAGGAAATAATCCATTATTTATCGGCTTTAATATATCTGCCGAACTTTCTTATCAGGCCGATAATGATAACATTAAAAATGAACATATAATGGCCAATAACAATATGTTCTGTCTGTTGTCTGTCTATCCATCCATCCTTAGTGTTGTTCCATCTCTTCCTCTGTGGAATTTTTTCCATGTCCACAGTATTTGGACCATGTTGACAATCTTGGCTCTCTGCCAACAGCAATATGTGCACGCACACCAGTTACATGAGAAGACGTGTGCAGCAAAGTAAATTCAGACTCACTGTATAATCAAACACATGTGAAACATTCAGCACTCATAGCACTCAGAGAAAAAAAAAAGAAGTATTTTAAAGTCACCATCTGAAACCTCCTGTCACACAAACTGAGCAATACAGGACGTCTCTCTATTGTTTTTAGCGAAACAATCACTACATTACATCAGAGGAAAGTCTTTGAATCTCATTTGAGACACCCCTGAAAAAGTGGACTTCCTGAGAATTTGTTTGTGCAAAATGAACAAAATGACACACCCAAATTACCCTAAAACTTTTTTTTTTTTTTTTTTTTTTGCAATATACTAATAGAGTACAAAAAGGTGATTTACTGAGACATCCAGAATTTAATGAACGATACCATAAGACTTTTGCCCGAACTCTGACTTTACTTCTCTGAGTTATTCATTTATACACTGAGACAGAATTAAATCTGTATTTTAGGGCTGTATCTTACCTTAAATATCACATGTGTGCCATTGTGCCTTCTCCATGCTGAAGTGTAGCCTGTTCACCTCTTCACGTTTCTCCTTCTTCTGAGAGGCTTCAGAGGGGAAGGCAGACAAAAGACATTCAAGCAATGCCAATGTAAAATTCTTGCAAAACATAAGCAGTGTTATTGTGTGGAACAGGAGGTGGGATGTTGGCACTTGGAACTTTCATGGCTCCGCCCCGTCCAATCAGAGCCAGTGGGTGGGAGTCGATTTACATAATTCCTCCAATGAAAGAAATAGGGCGGGCTGAACAACTGAGAGATGGCCGGGGCTTTGTGTATAACTGCAACTGAGGGATGTTTCTCAAAACAGGATCCATGTGATGGCAGGGGGCCCAAGTTTACTAGAAGAGTACTGGGGCACTCACAAAACTATTCCCACATGAAACTGGGTGAAAGAGGACCCTGAAGTAGCCTGTCAGAATCTCACAGCACACACACACATGCCCACCCACACACTTTAAGTGTAATTCAATCCACTGTAACATAGTGTTCACCATCCATTATAATCATGCAAATAGTGCAGGGCTTTTTATGAGTACAGGGCACAGAGTGTTTGAGGCTCCCTCAGGACATGCCATTCATTCTTTATGTATCTCCTTTCTCCTCTGGTCTTCTTTTTAATAGTATCATTGGAGATTTTCAACATCAGCATCAACCAGGCAGTGCTTATAGAAAACAAGAAACGCTGAATACTTTTACAACTAATTAAAATGATGAAAATGAATTGTCTTTTCCCCCCTTTTTAGTTTCCCTTGTGAAGTAGTATACTTTTAAAAAGAGTACTCATTATAGAAATAACATACTTTAAAGAATATACTTTCTGTGTGTTTTCAGACACTTGACTGCATGTTAGTTACAATTAAATACAATGTATTATAGATTAAATGTATCTTACATGCAATTAGTTGAACTTAAGAGTGGATTTTGACCCACTTAAGTAGGACTTAATATATGTCATTTCATAATTACTTTTATTGTCTCACTGCCAAATGTACGGACAAGCATTGATGGTAAACTAAAATATACTTTAATGTCATTTTATTGAACCTGGTAGCCTGTGTTATGGCTTTATGTCATGTTTTTATACATTTGTAATTACACATTTGTTAAATAGCTGCAATTTAGTACATTTAAGATATATTAACTTTGAATATCATATATCAAATATCACACTACAGTAACATTTTTATCAAGCACTTAACACATAACAAGCAGTAGTTCATATGTTAGTCAACACATCAAAATAAGTGTACTTTATAGCATGACAAAAGATTATTAAAACAATTATTTAAACTAACCTAAGTAAAACTTTTAATTTGACATTATTAAAAAGTGCACTTTTAAGAAACATAGTTATGAAAGTGTACTGCAAGTACAATTAAGTGGCCATTTATTTAATCAGTATTTCATTATCTGCAAATGCAGTTCAAGTGCACATTCAATACAAATAAGCAAACCTCTTTATTTCTCTCTCTTTTTTTTTTTACAAAGGTTTGCATGCTTGTAGCAACTGGACTCTATACCCAATACACTACAGTATATAATGTGTAAAGTCACATGTTGGTGCTAACTATGAAAATTACAGGAACAATATCTAGTTTGACTAACATGCACTGTGGGACATTAAACAGCCACAAGAAAATGCTCGGCTTGCATGTGACACCCACCAAACAGAACGACTTCAGTCCTCTGAGGTGGTCCTGCATGATTGATGGGAACAAGCGTGCATAACTAGACTTCCACAACTATCACTGATAAAAGAAACATGCTGGTCCACTTTCCTTTTGCTAATAGTAGCCAGTTGTCTTTTGGCAATAAAAGTTTGAAAGTTTGTCATTTTCAGTAAATGGTGCCATTTGTCTCCCCATACCTTCTGTAATTCTCTTTTATTTGATAGATTTAACACTGTTTATTACATACTCCCCCTTTCCCCCCATTAGATTATCAGGCAATTTGCAAGTCCCTGTTCATCACCATATATGTTTGATTAGATCGTATAGAAGAAAAAAAATTATAATTAAATTGAGATTTTGTTTTCAATACAACTTAGTATTTTTACTATAGTTTTGTCCTCTAAAATTGTCCTGCATTTTTGCTCAACCTTATGTTGTGACTTTCCCCCTTTAAAAACAATGATACATTTAGAGATCATATCATTTATAATAAACCATGTATTTTTCAATTATGATTGGTTTGAAATGATGTGATTTATAAATAAATAAAAACTCTTCGTGCAAGGCTATGGCCACATAACATTTTAAAATACAAACCCGATTCCAAAAAGTTGGGACACTGTACAAAATGTGAATAAAAAGGAATGCAATAATTTACATATCTCATAAACTTATATTTTATTCACAATAGAATATAGATAACATATCAAATGTTGAAAGTGAGACATTTTGAAATGTCATGCCAAATATTGGCCAATTCCCCAATGTATCATTGGTACCCCCTAAATAAATATAAAATTAACCAAGTCTTTTGATTTATTATGCAAATAAATTCTTCACTTATATTGTTATTTTACAAGCTAAATCATAACATACATTATAGTCTATTGAAATTACTGTAATTTTACGTTTACAGTTTCCTTCATAATTGTATTCAGATTTTGTCTAAATGGTTATGCTCAATTATATTGATGGTGTGTGCTCTAGAATTTGTACATGCTTGTACCACATGTTGAGTCATCAGTGATGTAAGAGAAGGTTATAAATCATGTGCATTGTATACAATCTGTGTGTATTCTGCTGCAGTAAAGCCATAATTAGGAAGCAAATATGGCCTTATCAATCCTTCTTCAAAAGAGTCCACAAACCAAACAAACCGCAAACTAGGGATGAAGATTGATTGTTGGTCCATGAGAAATTCAAGCATTAATCCAAGTCCTAAACAACAAAAGCATGATTGATAAACCCAAGATACACACACAAATTTGTTCATGTACTTGTATACCTTATCAAACAGACACGTATTCCTTGTGTTGGACAGAAATGGAGGTAAGGGTTTGTTGTTTCTACTGTGTCAACCTTATGCAAGTTAACGTTTAACTGGAGGAGGCCAGAGGCTTTCTGATTTATGTTTATCGGAAATCTGCTTTGACTTCAACAGAACTCACACATTTTTATTTTTAGACCTCGGTTGTGAAGGTCATGACAGTTGTAGGGATCAGCCTTTTATAAAATCATCTGTGTTTTCTTTGGCTCCCTCTGAGCCAAGTTGAAAAACATTGACTGTCATTAAAAAATCAGAGGTCACCCCATCCTGAGTCTCAGCTTAAATAGAGGGCACAGGGAGACAATCTCACTGCCATATGGCAATGGACAGCAGTATAGTTAGAGCTAATAGTTAGTTTTGTGTTTTGAAGATTAGGACACTGGAGAGCTACAGTATGAATTCAGAACTAATGATATTAGCAGCCATAGCATAGCCCAATGACTCACACACACACACACACACACACACACACACACACACACACACACACACACACACACACACACACACACACACACACACACACACACACACAGTCTTGGGCAACCTTGTTGTTTTGATCTGTTTTGATTTTCAAAATCAAAGAAGCTGTCATTGGTAAATGGAGGGTTATTTTGTCATGGCCACAGTGCGTCAAATCTAGTGCACACTACTCCATAATTTAAAAGGGTAAGCTGCCACTTGAATTTCAAAATAATGGAGAAATATAAATAGTGTTGCATCATCTCGTCGAAAAAATATAATTTTCCTTTCCTTTGCTCAGACTTAAGTATGTATTATGGTAGTTTGCTATTCCAAATTCTAAGCCTTTAGTTTTACTAATGCTGGTGATGCTTACCCCGGCCCACAGCTTCTTCTGATTGGTCCACTGTTTTGAAACGGACATGTATTAGTTGCATTGCATGTCAAAAGCTGAAGTTCTGTTAACTTGACGCTCCTTTTAAAAACGGTGTCCCTTATTTGTGTCACGCCTGCCAGCCAGAGTGCCTATGATAGCCATCAGAGGGCACTCCTCCCTAGTCCTTTGCCATACCATCATGAACTACATTTCCCATAAACTTTAACTGGACTCATTATTGTGTGATTACGTCCACCTGTGTGTCTTTAGCTTGTTAAAGGTGCCCTAGATTGAATTAACCTTGGCATAGTTGAATAACAAGAGTTGAATCTCAAACACCATTGCTTACTCCTTCATATGTAAATCTTGTGCGTCAACATAACACCGACTGTGACGCAACAGTCGGGATCATTAATATGTATGCCCCCAACATATGCCAGCCCATGTTATAGGCCAAACTGCACAGAATCATCAGAAGTTATGCAGGTATTGTGAAGAAACAAGCATCAAGTGAGGATAGCGAAAATGGCAAATCATGGATATAAATGTTATGTTCCAGGCTGTGCAGGGGATGATGTTTCATACCCTTCCCACAGAACAAAACTGACAACAGGCATGGTTGATGTTTATCTATAACCGGATACCGCAACAATTTAATTCAAAGTTGTTAGTTTGCTCGGCCCATTTCACCACGGACAGTTTTTCTAACCTGGGACAATATCAAGCAGGCTTTGTTCAGCGTCTGATACTGAAGAAGGGGGCAATTCCAACAATATTCCCGCAAGCAGTAAGTAACATTAGTGATTTTATCCACTTCTTGACTGTCAAAACCATTTCTGATTAAAGTGAAAGTTTCTTAGTGAGACAACATTAATGATAATTTACCCTGTGTTATCTAGATCCAAAGCAAGATGCTAGTACAGGAACAATAGGAAACTCCTTCTGTAGAAATTGCATTCGGTTGGTTAAATCGGCTCTGGTAGAAATTAGAAATCGTGTTCGCGGGGGCACTGTGGTGTGATCGAAAAAGGGCAGGGGCTCAAAGTGAAGAAGCTATCATTGTAAAATCATACAGCGACATTACAATAATTAAAATGTTTTTACAATGTTAAAAACAAAGTTGTGACTGCTGACGTTATGAGTTAACGTGTAAAGTTAATGCTGTATTCTAGTTAATATTTAGGCTAAAGTTCTAGTATTGACATAACGGTTACGTTTTGCAGGTTCTTCCTGAAAATAAAGACTAAGCTTACCACTCAGAAGCATCCATTTCCAACCTCAAAACAATTGGTTGTTCCTCAAAATCTGCATCTTCTTCAGAAACAGGATCAAACATATAAGGTTGGATGCCTAATCTCTCCATTGTCATGCCGGACAGTAGAGATGTGTTTCTGTCACTGAAATGAGCCAAGCAGTGAAACAGCCAATCAGAACAGAACTCCACATTACTATTCATGACCCTTCCAAATAAGGCAAAAACAGACCATTTCATTCTAGGGACAATTTCTAGGGTTGTAAATGGACCTGTAAAAACTTATCTGTAACAATTTTTGCCCTTAAATAAGCCACATACCCTCTATGTAGATATCAGAGAACAATTTAAAATATTGTTTCAACTCATTCTAGGGCACCTTTAATATCTGTGTATATAAGCCCTGCGTTTTCTCTCACTCTTTGCGAAGTCTTGCTAGTGTCACACTGCATTTCTGAGCACTCTCTCTTGTTTCCCTTGTCATGGTTTATGATCTTGATCTTCTGCCCGTTTGCCTGTGTGGCAGTCTTTCGAGACGTGACGTGGCAGTGATTCTTCTTTTTCTTTTTTTTTTAAAGTTAACTTTCACTTTTCTGTAACTATCAAGCTCCAAAATTACATAAATTATTTAATATCTTCTGAATTAATTTGATTGTTTTATGTGAAAAACAAAACTGTAAAATTCTCAAACCTCAATTGTCTAAAAAAAAAAGAACAAAAATCTCACTGATCCTCAAGTCTATATCATCATTGCCTTAGAGTGAATTCAGGGTGATTGGGACACTTTTTGCCATTGAGATGCCTTGGAAAAAGTGTCCCAATCAACCAGAATTCACCCTATATAGCAAACCACAACAATCCACGATCCAATCAGTTCCCAATGGAGACAATCAAGTCCTGCCCTACAGTTTAATAATCTGCCAATGGGGTGAGCAAAATAATCTTGTTTTCTGTTTGAATTAAGATTATTTTTCTTACCCCACTGGCAGATTATTTTGCTTATTTTAAGCAAAAACTCACTTAATTGAGTTATTTTTTCCCAAAACAAGACAAACCTTTTGCTTGTCTAGTAAATGTTTCTTAATGTAAGAATTTTTAGATATTTGGACTTAAAACAAGACAAAAATACTTAATAAGAAAAGCATTTTTTGCAGTGTAGGAAAGAAAAGACTATAGCAACTTCTGTTTCAGGCTGACTTTAAAAAGAGGCGTAGTGTGCCGTGTGATCTGTGTGAACTGTCTGTTTTTCTTCCACACCTTTAAAGGGGACATATTATGCAAAATTCACTTATACGGTGTTTTAACATAGATGTGTGTCCACAGTGTGTGTAAACAACCAGCCTATACTGGTAAAAATCCACCCAATACTTTTTTTATAATCCCCATCAATTATTATCAGTCTCTCATAATAGGCTGTTCCAGATTTCCCCCTACTTCTATGTAAGAGTAGGGAAACACAACCCATGACTAGTGATGATCTGCCCTTTTAGTATAGACACAACCCTGAGTGAGAAGCAGAGACTACCATCTCTGTTTACTTGCTGTATCAGCTAGCTAGAGTAATGACTGCGCCAAAAAAAACCCATTACAAATCTTCCCATAGACTCCCAGCATCCGAGCCTCTGAGGACACTGTGGTTGGATTTCATTTTTGAAGGAAATGTGCCAAAGAATGTTATATATTTTTGCGCAAAACATTTTACGCCTGACTGCTTCACCAATGAGGGTCAATATCAACGCGTCATGCTCTAATTTCATATCCAGAACAATTAAAACAACACTAACTTTCTTGTGCTCAATTTATATAATGAGCGAGTACATCAAGAAACCATTTTCCAAACCGTGTTTTTGTCTTATCTTGAATCACTACAGTACACATATAATAAGTGTTATATTCTGACTATTTTAGTACGGTTCGGGTCGGCACCGCTGCTGAGTAGCACAGTACCTGCATGACTTGTCATAGACATAAACAGAGAGAAGTAGCTCTGGCTTCAATGTTCTTCTGCAAGATGCATACAGTTTTGTTTATTAACCGCTAGAGCACCAAAAGTTACCTAGTAACTTCATATTTTGTTAATGTTTGCAAATTTCCTTTCTGAATGAGCTTTCTAGAATGCTGTACGGCTAATATGGTTAAAGTTACCGTAGTCTCTGAGTGTATTTACAGAGACTAGAGCTATATCGTTAGTTTTATCCTGAAAACGCTCGCTATCTGCATAATTAATGAACGCACATTTATTATGTATTGTATAGTCAAGTGACAGAGTTTTTTACGTTCTCAGGCGAGCACCTATACAACAATAGATTAACATGACGGTACATGCTAGTCGAGGAGTTAAATCAAGGTAATATCCACTAACCATTCAGAAACATCCAGGTTCGGTCTAAAAGTTACAACCTCTTCCTGAGTGTATCTGTGTCCAACTTCAGTTCAAACATGTAATGCTTCACTCCACAACAGGTTATTTCAGACATTTAGGCTGAGTAAGATTCGTTTTGTTGTTGGTTATCCAAAGCTCCTGTAAAAGCAGCTAATTTGCATTTAAAGGGGAACACACAAAAACGATGAGTTTTTGCTCACACCCAAATAGGGGCAAATTTGACAAGCTATAATAAATTATCTGAGGAGTATTTTGAGCTGAAACTTCACAAACACATTCTGGGGACACCAGAGATTTATATTACATCTTGTGAAAAGGGGCATAATAGGTCCCATTTTAAAAATTAAGGTGCCAGGAAGAACCAAAAAGGGGTTTTCACGGCGATGCCATAGAAGAACCATTTTTGGCTCCCTGAAGAACAGTTTTGTGAAAGGTTCTTAAAGAACCATTTTTTTTTCTTAATTTTATAGTCTAAAGAACCTTTCTGCGCTACAAAGAACCTCTTGTTCAATGGAATGGCTCTTTGATATTAAAGGTTCTTCATGGAACCATACATCCCACCAAAGAACCTTTATTTTTAAGAGTGCATCTTGTCAAAACAATCTGGTACTGCAGGTCATTCACCTAAATCAATATAGCTCACAAAGAGATAAGAGCTTGAGATAAGGGACAAAACATGTCCCAAACACAAAAGCCCTATTTATGTTAAAAAGTAACACAATACAAATACTTACAAAGTTACGTTTAAGGAAATGTGTATACTTAGGACATTGCTCATCATTTAAATGATTTCTTTAGTATTATTTTAAAAGCACACTCTATACTTGGAAACACATGTAATTTAACCTGTCCTCAGCATGAGATCACAATGTAAAACTGCCAAACAAAGAGTTTAAAAATGCAATTGCAAATGTTACATTAAAAGGCAGAGATCTGTAAGATATCAAACAATACAACAAGTAAATATTGAATTATATTTTCCATAAAAAAATTTAAAAAAAGCTATACAATTTGTGTCCTCACTTTGCGTCAACTCCGTCAGGATTTTTTTATAATTCTGAATAAATCAGGCAGTGTCATGGGCAGCTTTAACTCTGAAGAGCACCTACTATTTTCCTGCTCATTGTGGATCTCACAGTAGCACACAGTTATTTTTTTTTATTTTTATATTTTAAACAAACAATATTGAAGCTTCATGTCACAGCATTAACATGTCAACTCCATCTTCACAGTGTAATAGTTTCTGTAAATAGCTGTGGGATAAATCTTGCCATTTTTAATATGTTTATTAAGGCAGCTACAAATGAGGAAAAAAAAATAAATTGCTCCACTGTACAACATGGTTAAGGCGGAAAAAATTTACATTTTGTCAACTCTGTCAGATGTCAACTCCGTCATGTTTTATGTCTGATGGTTGACAAGTGCTCTCAAAAGTCTAATATAATGTGATTTAATATATTTTTGCATATGGGGAATTCTTCTAATGCTGTTTCATATCATTTATATTTGGCCTCAGCTCAACCTTTGTTTGAAAGAAATGTCTTATTCTTTTTCAATTTATTATGTTAAAACATCAATGGAACTACATAAAATTATGTCTAAATTACCTAAGAACATTGGTGATATATGTTTAATATTTAAAAGAAGGAGGAGAATTAAGGAATTATTAGTGTGAAAACAAACAAAAATAAACAGAGAATGTATTTTATGATGTAGATTCTTTACTGAAAAACAATATTACATAACTAAAGATTTTACATTGTTTTTGGATGGATTAAATTAAAATAGCATGCTTTTTTAGTGTGTCTGACGGAGTTGACACAAATTAAGTTATGGAGTGAATAAATATAATGTTCCCTTATGTGGTTCATTATCTGAGACCTTTGTCTACAAAAATACCCATTTTTAAAAATGTAGTGTTAGTTTTTACTTCTAAAACATGTTTTGTCCCTTATGTCAAGAATCAGTGATTTGTGGAACTATTAACATTTTAATTATTTTTATAAAAATACAAATGTTGTGTTCATTGGAGTGGTCCAAGACCCTAGGACTTTTGTCTCACTTGAACCATGAATACACACAAATTATTTTTAATAGATTCAAGGAGTTTTGTGGTTGAAACCTTCCCTTGCGGGTCAATTTGACACCCATAGGAATTAATGGAATGCAAGTAATGCAAAATTCAAACTAAAAATGCTAAAAAAAAAAAAAAAAAAAAAAAAAAAAAAAAAAAAAATATATATATATATATATATATATATATATATATATATATATATATATATATATATATATATATATATATTATAATGTCTGCATGTGTATCTGAACACATACTGAAGAGAAACTGACTTTAGGACCCAGCGGAACAGCTCATTTGCTCCATACAGAGCTATAAGGCCATGACAAGAGTCATGAAATATCACGTTATATTGGCAAAGACACCCAGTGTAAGATATTTTGAACTGAATAAAAAGGGTTATGCATGAAATTGTGTTATTTTGAAAAATGTGCTTAAGTTATTATTTATTGATAAAATCTAGTAAAAAAAATAACAAAAAGTCTCCAAAAATGCATTAAAAATTAGAAAAATAATATCGAAATGAAATAAGCTTTCTGGACAAAGTGCGAGGGAAGGATGAGGGTTAAGTTGTATACATTCACATACATATATACATACAATTTACTAGATGAAAAATGATATTTAAAGTAAATGTTTCAAAAACAACGAGAAATAACAATAATGAATTTGGCATAGGTGTTGGCATAACTAGATTTTTAAAAGATTTCTTTTTACATTTTATTCATCATGGTCAGTCTTATTTGTCTTTAAACCTTCATCAACTCCAATCTTTTGACAGATGATGTCGATGCATGATGTGAATATAGCTGAAACGTTGTGGTATTTGTGCATTTCACCCCTTTATTTACTTATTGAGACAACGTTGGGATTTATAAAGGTCTCTATGAGGTCACAATCATCCTGTTTAATGATCAACAGCCTGACAGGAGGAGGCATATAAAGTTCAAAACTGTGGGTGTCTTACTCTAGTGAGGACCAGAGCAGTCTTAGCCTAAAAGAAACAACCATGATGCTGCTTTTACTGTCGCTCATTCTGGTGTCGTCTCAGTCTCATTCCTTCCCTGCAGAGCCCATGCCTGAACATCAGTCAGAAACTCAGTCACGCTTTGCAGCTCTGGACGAAGTTCGGCTTTTGGCAAACGGCCTCCTACAGCTGGGCCATAGCCTGAGGGACTTTGTGCAGAATACCAAGAGTCAGATCAATGACATATTCCAAAAGCTTAATATCTTTGACAAATCCTTCTACCAACTTTCTGTGCTGGCCAGTGAAATCAAGGAGGAGGAGGAAGAACTGAAGAAAACCACTGTGATATTAAAGGCAAATAATGAGGAAATAAAGAGTTTGTCACTGGAGATCAACTCCAAAGTGGAAGATATCATGAAAGAGAGGAACCATCTGAGGAGTCAGGTGGGCGGCTTGGAGGAGAAGTTAAGTGGTCTGTCCCAGAGTTTTTTCTCAGCTGAGCAGGTTGAAGAAATCTCTGCACTCAAGGTATGATCAGATCAGTAAAGTTTTTCATGTGTTTTATGAATGTGCTCAAATGCAACAAAACAAGATGATTTATAGATTCCACACCTAACATCTAAATCATCTTGCTTGTTTTCATTTGGTGCGTGTAAAGAGTTTTCTGACGTTTATTTAGGTTCCAGGGTTCACAATGCAAGACCCAACTTTTTTTTTTTGTTGTTTTTTGAATGCATGATTGGGGATTTAAAATGAATCGGCCACGTGTTTTCCATGTGTTGAAGTGGAATTTGAAAAGACAGGAAAAGGGAATTTACTCAATTGCGATTAAAAAAATTAAATGATAACAGAGATTTCATTACTCCAAGTTTTGGATAAAAATGTCTATTTATACTCTGATATGTAATTTGTTTCCCACATCTGATTATAAATATTGGTTACACTTTATTTGAAGGTGTCCTTGTTATAGTGTGATTATACATTTATGTACTGAGTAATATTAATTAACTACATGTAGGTCTACTTACTAAAGGTTTAGGTTATGGGGTTGGTTTAGGGTTAACTGTGCATAATATAGTAATTACTACAGTAACTATATGTAACATGTAGCAAAGACACAGGTAAATCAAGTGTTACCTAAATATTTCTCTAAACTAAGTTAACAGAGTAACAGAGTCAAATTAACTGAGCCATTTAAGCACAAAAGATATCCGTCACATTATTTCAGATAACTTATGTAATTAATATTGACAAAATCTATTGATTAAAAGTTGGCTTAATTTTGAAAAGTTTTCAGAGGGTAAAGGCAATTTAATGTATAAAAAGAATAAGAATAAATCAACATACAAATAAATTCTTTAAAAAATTTAATTAAAAAAGTTTAGCATTTTATAGAGGGTGCTAACAATTTAGGTCACAGTGGTTCACGTGACCCTAAAACGGGAAAGGTACTAGTAATTTTCTGCCAGTAAATTTTCCATTAAGTTAAAAAAACACAACAAAAAATTACATAATACAATGATACAACCTTCATATTAACATTGTACATTTTTAGAATGTGCATTTTCACTCCAGCATTTTATCTAAATCTGATTTGAAATATATTGTTTGCTACCTCAGTACAAATTCAGGAATTAAATTCTTAATTCAGTTATGAATGGCGCATAACCCTGCCAGGCTCACATTTATGTTTGATCCGAGACCGCAGAGAAAACATCTGGGATTCTAGCAGATGTGAATTCTAAGTGTCCATACTGTGGTCAGGAGGTTGAAAAGATGCTGAGGTGTTGTTGTTGTTGTTGTCTATTAGGAGATAATCCAGACCCAGGAAAAGAGCATCACTGATCTGCTGAAGGCTGTGAATGAGCAAAGTGAGCAGCTCAACAACCAAAGGACCAAGATCAAGGGCCTGGAAAATAAAGTACAGTATTAAGATACCATTTAAGAAAGATAACTATAACTGTGGATATATGCTGCCAGAGTGTAACCCATCCTGCACAGTTTGCAATTAAAAAATTAATGATAGCCTATTTTAAATCATACATCTTGTTGAAGTGAAGTATGCTATTACTTTGTTGAGTGATGGGACTTTTCATCCAGCAGACAATAAAATGAGCACAAATACTAGACCTACAATGAAAGCAGGATTCGGCCCAGATATGGGATTTGGAAACCCCTTTAAGACCCGTTAACACCAAAAAGTGATAACTATAGCATCCACACCAACACACAATAACGTTCTGTTTATTATCAGCGCGCTGCAGTTCTGTCATCTTAAATTTGCCATGATTTGGAAATTGTGATAGTCATTTCTCAATATGATGCATATCTGAGTGAAATGGCTTCTTGAAAAAGATGATAAATGTTATCGGGAATTGATTGGATGGGTGTGGTTTGCTGTTGCTGTGATGTCATGTGAGTGACAGGTTGTCCCGCCCTCGCGCCATGACATCACAGAAGTGAAGAGATGATGTCGCTGTTATTAAGTTATTTTGATTAAAGATTATAAGGGCACATGAATAAAAAAAAAAATTATATGTGGACGAATAAATCATTTATAATAAATAAACGATGTTCCATAAAAAATAAGAGTTGTCCATTTTGATTTCATGCATGGTGACTCTTGTGTAATGAACTACTCCGAGACACGAAGGCTGAGAATCCAAACGCAGCTTTATTAAAGGATAACAATCGTAGTCAAAAGTACAGCAAGGTCAAAACAGAGGTAGGCAGTCCAAATAGGCAAACAAGACAGGAGAGAGCAAAAGGATAATCCACAGAACGGGCAAGTAATCCAAAACCAAGAGACAAGAAACCAGGGAAAATGCTCAGAAATGCAGTAATACAACAAACAAGACTGTGCCATGAATGATAGAGTGGTTTATATAGGTAGAGGAAATTAGGTAAATGAGACACAAGTGTAAACAATGAGTGCTGATGAGGCCGGGCAAAGGATTATGGGTAATGTAGTCTTTGATGGAATGACAGTCTGGGGTGGAGTGCCCTCTGGAGGTAATCAGCGGCACTCTCACTGGTGAATCGCGACACTTGAAAGAAGGTTTATTCTGATTGGCTGTCAACGTTTTTATTTTTCATCAGATGGAAAAAAAATTTTTTCTCAAAGTGATTCCTAATATCGTTCCTCTGCGTTGTTCACTCTGCTATTCTCATACAATTAGAATAATTATTAAAACTATTAAAACAGTTCCCTTTCAGTCGATCACGTTCAACGTATGTCGGACGACATCACCGACGAATTGGGATCACTTCAGGGAGCCCCTATCAGCTTTGAGTTATAGAGAACAGGCCAATGAGAATTGGCGTGCGAGATTTGCATCTCGCACTCCGCCCCGCATCGCGGGTATAAAGCGGAAACAAAATGCAGCGCATGTTTGTCATTCACTTCGGAGCCGAACGGCGTTGATGAAGAGCGTTCAGCAAGAGAGAGAGAGAGAACAGAGATCGAGAGAGAGAGAGGAAGACACTGTGTTGGCGAGACGGCATAATCAGCGCGACCGCGCTCACCACTGCAAGTTACAAACTGCTGTTCTCATCCACCGGCTGGGGTGCCACGTACAACGGGCTTGCAGTTTTGGGTCTGTGGATGGGGCCCCAACTGCAATGGCATATCAATTGGAGTCACTTCTAAATGCAGCTCAGAGGCAAGCACGTTCTGGTCCGTACGGACAGCACTGCAGCCGTTGCGTACATCAACAAACAGGGTGGTCTACGCTCCCGTCGCATGTCACAACATGCCCGCCATCTTCTCTTATGGAGTCAGAAGCATCTGAGGTCGCTTCGTGCCATTCACATTCCGGGCCTGCTCAGTCGTGTGAGACTCCATCCCCATGTGGTCCAGCTGATTTGGAGACACTTCGGGACCGCACAGGTAGACCTGTTTGCCACCCCGGACACGACCCACTGCCAGTTGATTTATTCCCTGACCGAGGGGGCCCTCGGCTCGGATGCTCTGGCACACAGCTGGCCCCGGGACCTACACAAGTATGCGTTTTCCCCCAGTGAGCCTCCTCGCACAGACACTGTGCAAGGTCAGGGAGGATGAGGAGCAAGTCCTGTTGGTCGCTCCGTATTGGCCCAACAGGACTTGGTTCCCGGAACTAGTGCTCCTCGCGACAGCACCTCCTTGGCCCATTCCTCTGAGGAAGGACCTCCTGACTCAGAGACGGGGCACCCTCTGGCACCCGCGTCCGGACCTCTGGAAACTCCATATCTGGTCCCTGGACAGGCTGTGGTAGACACCATCACTTCCGCTAGAGCGCCCTCTACGAGGCACTTCTATGCGTTGAAGTGGAACCTGTTCATCGAATGGTGCTCTTCTCGCCCGAGAAGACCCCCGAAGGTGTTCGGTCAGTTCTGTGCTTTCCTTCCTACAAGACGGGTTGGAGCGAAGGCTGTCTCCCTCCACCCTCAAAGTTTATGTTGCCGCTAGCGCCGCTAATCATGATCTGGTAGGTGGAAAGTCCTTAGGGAAGCACGATCTGATTGTCAGGTTCCTGAGGGGGGCGTGGCAACTAAATCCGCCTCGTCCTCCCTCTATACCCTCTTGGGACCTGTCTCTGGTGCTGACCGCACTGCAGAGACCTCCCTTCGAGCCTTTGCAGTCAGCCGAGTTAAAAATTCTGTCTCTGAAGACAGTACTCCTGACTGCATTGGCCTCCATCAAGAAGGTAGGGGACCTGCAGGCATTTTCGGTCGACAAATCGTGCCTGGAATTCGGGCCTGGTAACTCTCACATAATCCTGAGACCCCGGCCTGGATATGTGCCCAAGAATCCCACCACTCCCTTCCAGGACCAGGTGGTGAGCCTGCAAGCACTGCCCTCGGAGGAGGCAGATGCAGCCCTAGCTTTTCTCTGTCCCGTCCGTGCCTTACGGACTTACATGGACAGAATGCAAAGCTTCAGGACCTCAGAGCAGCTCTTCATCTGTTACGGATGCCAGCAGAAGGGAAAGGCTGTCTCCAAGCAGAGGATGGCCCACTGGATAGTGGATGCCATCGTCTTGGTGTATGAAACCCAAGACGTGCCCTGCCCACTCGGGTTAAGAGCCCACTCCACCAGGGGTGTAGCTTCTTCCTGGGTGCTGGCTTGTGGCACCTCGCTGACAGATATTTGTAGAGCTGCGGGCTGAACAACACCCAACACGTTCACTAGATTCTATAGCCTACATGTAGAGCTGGTATCTTCCTGTGTGCTCACTTCCCATAGTCAGTAACACCGAAGTGCCCGTTCTAAGTGTCGGCTTGCTGCGCCATTCCCTTCCCCTGGAATGGATACGTGCGCTTATATGCTCCAGTTGTGTTCCCCAGTATGGCGAACCCTGTCGAGTCCTCCGCAACCCGTGGCAGTCGGACGTCTACACATTGGTATAGACAGGTATACATTGGTGGAACTTGTGTTAGGCTGGGTTCCATATGTTGTGACCCCCACAGCGGTCCCATTTGTGTATTCTTCCATGGTACGGCTCCCTATGGCAAGCACGTGTCTTTCCCTCAGAGTCTTTTCCGGGTCACACTTTCCCAGTGTTATCCAATAGTCTGCTGAGTGGGTCTTGCGGAACAGCAGCAGTGACTCTCCCTGCGTGAACAGATGGGGCGCTGGAAGTGGTAGTAACTGTGGTGTGTTCCAAAGGGATCCCAATTCGTCTGTGACGTATATCGAATGTGACCGACTGAAAGGGAACGTCTCGGTTACGTATGGCAACCCTCGTTCCCTGAAGGAGGGAATGTCACAGTTGCTGTACCATCACTGCAGGCCGAGTCACTAGTTCGGCTCCTCAGTGAAAAACAAACGTGCACTGCATTTTGCTTCCACTTTATACCAGTGATAAAGTGGGGCGGAGCACGAGATGCAAATCTCACACGACAATTCTCATTGGCCTGTTCTCTATATCTCGAAGCTGATAGGGGCTTCCTGAAGTGATCCCAATTCGTCTGTGACGTCCGACGTACGTCTCTGTTCCCTCTTTCAGGGAATGAGGGTTACCATACGTAACCAAGACGTTATTGTAGTTATTGTCATTGGTGTGAATGGCCTTTAGGAAGTTTCAGTAATTCTGTCTAATTCTATCTAGCTCAGTGTCCAGGAAACTGCTGAAAACTTGCACCGCCAAACCAACAGCCTCTCAGGATATCTTCCGTACTTCACATCTGATGGGAGTTTCTCAAGTGGTAGGGGATGCAGGAATGAATGGCATTGAAAAATGTTACTACATCTGTTCAGTTGTATATCAGCATGTCATGTTGTACTGTAGATCTTCCAAAAGACTGCAGTGAGGTCTTCAGCCGAGGACAAAAAATCAGCGGCCTGTATGCTATTAAACCATACAAGTCAGAAACCTTTCTTGTGAATTGTGAATTCACCAAGGGTAAGAATAAAGCTTATGTTCTTTCTCACATCTCTGAATTCCTAAAACAGCCAGAGGTGTTCCCTTCAGCAAAAAAGATTCATTAAACTTTGAGATGACAATCGCATACTGGTCTGTCATCTACAGAGGGAGTGTTCACTGTCATCCAGCGCAGACATGATGGCTCTGTGGACTTTGACCAGACCTGGGAGCAGTATGAGGATGGATTTGGAGACTTCAGCAGTGAGTTAAATCAAGGATGTTGTGCTCATAAACTCGAGTAAATGTGTTCAGTCCGTGATTATAGTGTGGAGCACAATGGAGTGCTCTGTGTTTGGTGTTGAGAAAGTCTTAACGTCCTACTTTTAGTAGCACTTTTTACTACATAATTTCACAGTATGTCCAATTTGACCTTCTTTGTCCTAATCTGTTCTCTTGAGAAATCCAGGCATAATATCTTTCAGAATACCTACTGAAGAAATATAGTATCAAACAAAAAACTTTTTGTACTATATCAATTTAACAGAATTTTCCATATTTTTTTTATTTTTTTTACAGGCGTTTTACATGAATTTTGTTTTAGGGTTAATGGAAATTTCTGGATAATGTCTGGGTAATGAGCTGCCAGTACCTTTCTGTTATTTTACGGATATATATTTTTACAGTGTAGACATGCATGTGGTTATGGCAACATATATTTTTACATTGCTTTAACGCATTAAAATAATTTAAGCAATCGTCAACTTTTTTGTTATTTTAAAATAAAATATATATATTTTTTTTTACTTTTTTACAATGTGATTGAAATTCACATACTTCATATAATTTGAATAGATATGTACATTTCTGGAGAACATTTGAAGTTGTAAATAAAAGATTGGAGCATGTTTTATAAACCCGATTCCAATAAGGTTGGGACACTGTACAAATTGTGAATAAAAACAAAATGCAATGATGTGGAAGTTTCAAATTTCAATATTTTATTCAGAATACAACATAGATGACATATCAAATGTTTAAACTGAGAAAATGTATCATTTTAAGGGAAAAATAAGTTGATTTTAAATTTCATGGCATCAACACATCTCAAAAAAGTTGGGACAAGGCCATGTTTCCCACTGTGTGGCATCCCCTCTTCTTTTTATAACAGTCTGCAAACATCTGGGGACTGAGGAGACAAGTTGCTCAAGTTTAGGAATAGGAATGTTGTCCCATTCTTGTCTAATAAAGGCTTCTAGTTGCTCAACTGTCTTAGGTCTTCTTTGTCGCATCTTCCTCTTTATGATGCGCCAAATGTTTTCTATGGGTGAAAGATCTGGACTGCAGGCTGGCCATTTCAGTACCCGGATCCTCCTTCTACGCAACCATGATGTTGTAATTGATGCAGTATGTGGTCTGGCGTTGTCATGTTGGAAAATGCAAGGTCTTCCCTGAAAGAGACGACATCTGGGTGGGAGCATACAGTATGTTGTTCTAGAACTTGGATATACCTTTCAGCATTGATGGTGCCTTTCCAGATGTGTAAGCTGCCCATGCCACACGCACTCATGCAACCCCATCCCATCAGAGATGCAGGCTTCTGAACTGAGCGCTGATAACAACTTGGGTTATCCTTGTCCTCTTTAGTCCGGATGACATGGTGTCCCAGTTTTCCAAAAAGAACTTCAAATTTTGATTCGTCTGACCACAGAACAGTTTTCCACTTTGCCACGGTCCACTTTAAATGAGCCTTGGCCCAGAGAAAACACCTGTGCTTCTGGATCATGTTTAGATATGGCTTCTTTTTTGGCCTATAGAGTTTTAGCCGGCAACGGTGAATGGCACGGTGGATTGTGTTCACCGACAATGTTTTCTGGAAGTATTCCTGAGCCCATGTTGTGATTTCCATTACAGTAGCATTCCTGTATGTGATGCAGTGCCGTCTAAGGGCCCGAAGATCACGGGCATCCAGTATGGTTTTCCGGCCTTGACCCTTACACACAGAGATTGTTCCAGATTCTCTGAATCTTTGGATGATATTATGTACTGTAGATGATGAGAACTTCAAACTCTTTGCAATCTTTCTCTGAGAAACTCCTTTCTGATATTGCTCCACTATTTTTGGCCGCAGCATTGGGGGAATTGGTGATCCTCTGCCCATCTTGACTTCTGAGAGACACTGCCACTCTGAGAGGCTCTTTTATACCCAATCATGTTGCCAATTGACCTAATAAGTTGCAAATTGGTCCTCCAGCTGTTCCTTATATGTACATTTAACTTTTCCGGCCTCTTATTGCTACCTGTCCCAACTTTTTTGGAATGTGTAGCTCTCATGAAATCCAAAATGAGCCAATATTTGGCATGACATTTCAAAATATCTCACTTTCAACATTTGATATGTTATCTATATTCTATTGTGAATAAAATATAAGTTTATGATATTTGTAAATTATTGCATTCCTTTTTTATTCACAATTTGTATTTGTAAATACAGTGTCCTAACTTTTCTGGAATCGGGTTTGTACAAGAAAATACTACCTGTCTTTCTACTTCAAAATTTTACTCAAATCGTATAGCATTACTAAAAGGAGTGATGTTTATCAAAAAATGTGAAATAATGCCTATTGTAGCCTAATTGTATCACATCATACTGTATATATTATGATACTGGAATGCCATAATAATATTACAAAGTAATATTACAACTTATACTACTATACAGAGAACTAGATGTCTCAGATGTCTGTTTTTGATAGATGAGTTTTGGCTGGGGCTGAAGAAGATCTATGCTGTTGCCCGTCAGGGACATTCTCTCCTGCACGTCCAGATAGAGGACTGGAGGAAGGAGAAGCATTTCATGGTTTATCAGTATGTCCTGGAGGACGCTGCCTCCAACTACACCATCCATCTGAAGCTGCAGTCGGCCGAGTCCAGCTCTGTTGTGGACGAACACACTGGCTTCAGGTTCTCCACTAAAGACCACAATGACGGAAACCATGATCCAAACTGTGCCCAAGACTACACAGGTACAGTACATGCCATCATTTACAGTCAACACAAATATGTTCCAAGAACATTTTGATGACGTTCCCATTAAGTTATGAAAACATTATTTTTGAATGTTCTTTTTCAAAATATCCATTATATAATTTAGCAAATTATTGAAACATACAAGTAGTAACAATTTAAGAAATGTTAGATGAACAACAATCTAAAACGTTTCAAGAAAAAAGTTCCATGAACGATGCATAGTACAGTATAAATAATGTTTTTTGTTTTTATGTTAAGAACATTATTAAAGACCAGATGTGTACTTTGAACAAACATTTCATTAATATTACTGGAAGAACATTTATTCATAACTTTGAGAGAACCTTGCTAGAACGTTCTGAGAATGTTCCCTGTTAAATGAATGTGCAAAACTAGTACCTGCTTTGCATGTACCTGTGCCTAAATAGCCTATTTTGAGAAAATCCCAGTGTTTTTTTTGCATAATATGCTTTTGTGTGCATGAAAATTGCAAACTAAATGTGTATATCTGTACATGACTGCTGCTCTTTCCTTTAGGTGGGTGGTGGTTTAGCATTTGCGGCGACATTAACCTGAATGGCAAGTGTATTCAGAGCAGACCTCGTAAAAAGGGAACCCACTGGAAACCTGGCAGGGGAACCACCAGCTTCAAGGCCTCAAAAATCTCCATTAGTCATCTCACAAAGCCACAAACCCCTTAATATCAACAGCATGTGCAGAAAAAACACAGTATGGGATTATCAGAGCTCCAATACACATTCATGCTGAACAACTGAATACTGTTTTTTACAAAGTAGCCTAACCTTTTAATGGACATGACAATGTTTGTTGAGCATATGAACATATCGATATGATGCAGTAAAAGTGGAACATTTACACTATAATTAGGCCACTGGGCTCCATATGATTCAGTTTCTCCACCAGTCATCTTAATTACATTGCAATGAGTCCAAACAGGAAACCTCTCATTTAACCTTGCGAGAGCCAGTTTCTTCCTTGTGTTTAAATGAGTCAAATTGACTTCAAGATGTCATAAGCACAGCTGTACAGCATTTGTTGTTTGCTATTTTTGAACTATTTCCAATAAATATTTTCTATTCATTATTTTACTCTTTTAATTATAATTCAATTAAAGCATTAAAATGAATTAGATGGCTTTTAATTAGCTGTTTTTAACATATGTAAATAAAAAAATATAAATGAAAGCAAATAAATCAGTGGAAACCACAGACAGACAGACAGACAGACAGACAGACAGAGAGAGAGAGAGAGCGAGAGAGAGAGAGAGAGAAAAAAAAAAGGATGTGCATAGCTGATCCAACGTTGCCCTCTTCTGAGCATTGCCAATAATTGCATTTTTTTTTGTTTGTTAAAATAATCCATACACTGATCAGCCACGACAGCTGGAACCGAGATGGGTCTTGCACATGTTGCACACTTGGGTCCCACCTTGTGGCAAGTGCAATCCTATATGAAATCTATCTGGGTAATTAACACGGGGTCATTATGGAACCCGCAGACAATCTCTACACTAAAAAAAAATTTCTTCTACAAATTTCTTAATTAAAATGAGCTAAAGCAACACAATTGATATACATTTTGTCCTAACTTAATTTGATTGTGTTCAATCCACTTAAATACAAGTCAAATTTAAGTTTACTTAATCCGTTTGTGTTGAGATTACATGAATGATTTGTGTTGCGTTAACTGAAACTGGGTGGGGCTTGTTAGTTCCCAGCATGCTTTGCATATGGCTAAATCAATAGAGAGTAAATGTTGTTATTTTATAGGTAAAAGTGTTATTTTATTTTGAAGGGGGAAACCTGACTGTGTTTAATATCCAATTATGTTGGAATTATTAGAACAATTTAAATTACATTGGGTTACCATTGTGGAGAAGAGTGGAGCATTTGCTTAGGCTGTGGATTGATACAGCTAATGTCAAAACTGCTTTGCTGAAGGAGCTTTTAACGTTTGGCATTTAAGGTGCTAATGTGTGCTATTACTAAAAGTTTATCAAGTAGCTAGTGCAGTATTATAATTTAGTTGTGTAACATAAAATTATATGAAATTGAAGTGAATGAATATATAAAATTAAATGACTGAATGATGTCAGGAGCCATATAAAATTCACTTTGAGACTTCATAATTGGATCACTTAAAATGTATTCTTTCCATGATGTTGAAGTTACATGTTGGGATGGGTGATACCACTTATTTTGTTTTCGATACGATACCGATACTTTCAAGGCCAGTATCACCGATATTGTTATGATACTTCTAAACTGATCTTTTAAATTATTAAATTTATTACATTATTACAATTACTAAGAGTAAAATGTATAAAGATACCCACTTAACATTATATTTGAAAGGTATTTTAAAATTCAATATGCCTTAATTGTAGTGGTAACCATGGAAATCTACAAATACTAGTTGAACTATTTGTCTCTGTACCATGGTAAACCATGGTTCATTTTCATAAGGGACTGCCAGTGACAGGACGTTGCACCCATAAAATGCAACCTTTTAATTCTGATAGTGTATGATTTATATTAACATTAGTTACAGAATAGAACATGATCAATATCAACGTTTAACATTACATTTAAAGAGTGTAATTGCACTATGTAGGCTACAAATTCTATTTGTTTATTGTGAAATAACTCAAACATATTATGTTTTTCTGTCTTCTGATGAGAATTATTCTGGGCCAAAAGCATCAATGGTTTCTTATGATACTTTTGGGAAACGCAGCTCTGTTTGAATACAGTGTTATCAGTGTGCTAATGCACTCTCTGTGATTGACTGGTTCTGTCTTGCAGCATTTGCATGCGTTCAGATCATGGTTCAGATGAGCAGGAAAATAGTCCTATACTACACAACTATTCTGTTACATAGTTTATTCATATTGTATGGCTGGGTCTGTACTACCTACCATTTGTGTCAAGAGTAAATATCTTGATTTGAGACAAATTCAAAACTGGAAAGTGGTCAGCAATAAACAAGGTTTCATCACACTGCTTATTTTACACTTATTTCTTGCCATCAAATATACAGTAGGCCTATAATATACTACAAAAGATACAGTGCAGGTGTCATGATACATCTGGGAAGAGAGCTAGGTGTATGGAGTGAATTTTGTGCCATAATTAAACAAACAAATCCAGCATTTTGCAAACAAACACAATCTGCTTTGCAAAGGAAAACTCGACTCGCAAACAAACAGAAAGCGATGTGCAAATACAAAGGTCAGGTTGAGCGAAAACGCAGAGGAGTAACAAATGTATTGTGTTTTGTAAATAAATGAGTGAGCATACATCATATTTCACAAACAAATACAAACCATCCTACAAATCGCATGTAACCTTTGAACAATTAACAAATCTAGTCCATACAAATGCATACATGTCTGTTCCGATCTCTCAGCTTAATTTTCTCACAAATGCAGTTTGCACAGATTTTCTCACAAATGCAGTTGAGCAACTTCCTCTACCAGAACAGCAGATGGCGCTTTGGGTCATTTTCAGCTCACGTTTGAGTGGTGAACAGGTTGCAGTATTTCTTACTGTATCTATTATTAATAATCTTTTTGAGATTTTCACTATGCCAACCCTATTTCAATATAAAAAATATTTAAAAAAAACACAAAAATGTAAAGATATTATTGTGACCAATCAGTAGTGATGGGCAGACCGTGGCTTCGTGAAGCACTGAAACAGTTGAAGCAAATGTGCCGTATTGTGTCGAAGCTTCGAAACAATCCAACACCCGTCTCTACGGCGACACCTAGTGGTCACTTGCATGTGTTGATCTGAAATAACCTTGACCATGATCCACGTAAGTTTTTAACATCTTTTCTGACAGCTACATGATCTTGGTTTTGTAACCTGTAGCCTCCTCATTGTGAATAGCTATAAGTTTTTTTGGTCATGAAAAATGAAGATTAATAAAAGAAATAAAGCCACAATGTGTCATATTTGTTACATAACATTTTTATTCAAAAATATTAATTGCTCTGCTGTTGAAGGACTTAGCTGACTTCTTTTTTTACATATAATTTCTCCAGCCTTTGAAAAAATTCTCTCACAAGGGACACTTGTTACTGGCATGCACAAATATTTTTTTAGCAAGTACATACAAATGAGGGAAAATTACTGCTCTCTCTTTCCAGTAAGCGAATGGATCATGCATTCTGGGCCAATACATTACACAATACACACATCTCACTTTATTTGGTGTTTCCAAATGGAAATGCTCCCACACCACAGATGTACGGCATCTCTTACATGGAGCCTCCATTTTTATCTATTCTATTAATATATCTATCTATATATCACCTATGATTCTATATCTATATAATTCTATATCTCTAACTTATACTGTGCTATCTGTCACTATCTAACTTGGCCTATATTAATGTGTCACTATATCTATCCTAACTATTTGTCACTGTTTATATCTATCAGTCAATATATCTACACTCAAAAAAATTATTCTAGCTGTTTGCTCAGTTTATTTAAATAAAATAAGCTGAAACAACACAAATCTTTAGTTTTTACTTAATTGCCATTTTACAAAAAAATGTATTACGTTAAATGAAATGAAATTTGTAAAATGTTAAGTTAACCTAAACCATTTGTGTTGGGACTACATTAATCATTTGTGTTGCACTGACTGAACTGGGCAGTGCATTTCTAGTTCCCAGCATGCTTTGCATAGGGATGGATCAGGAGAGTAAATGTTGAAATGAAGTGTTGTTTAATGTGTTTTTAGTAAAGGGAAAGACCTGTTAAAGTTTGATGTTATATTATATTTGACAGTTATATTTGACATTTAAAAGTTGTGTTATGTTGTGTCGATTTTTGAGGTTACCATTATCGCGAAGTGTAGACCTTGTGGTCAGGCTGTGCTGTACTTAATGAGCTATAACTGCCCAAATGCCAGTGGTGAGAAATGTTTCAACTGTTGTATTGACTATTAGTTTTTGTAGAAATAAAGAACATAAATTCATTTGATACAGTTCCTACAATATGGTCATCAGTTCTACCCTCTTTATCCTACTTTATCTAGTTAGAATGACATGTTTTTTTTTAGTAGTCTTGACTAAATAAATGTAAGTTCATACAACATGATTACAACAAATCATTTCAAACCAATTAGATTTTGTTGGAAAAACATAATTCAATTTCATGGAAAAGTTTTCCTTAATTTAAGTTTGTTCAACAGCTTATTTTTTTGAGTGTAATTTAAATCTAGCCTAAATATAACTAACCAAAGCGCACTATAAATCTCACTTATATCACAAAAACACTGCTATCACAAAATCTCTCTCCTCTCACAAAAACCCACAAGGTGACGATGCATTGAACTGCATTTGTGAGAAAATCTGCCTGAACTGCATTTGTGAGAAAATTAAGCTGAGAGATCATAACAGACATGTATACATTTGTATGGACTAGATTTGGTATTTGTTCAAAGATTACAGGCAATTTGTAGGATGGTTTGTATTTATTTGTGAAATATGATGTATGCTCACTCATTTATTTGCAAAACACAACACATACATTTGTTACTCCTCTGCGTTTTCACTCGACCTGACCTTTGTATTTGCACATCGCTTTCTGTTTGTTTGAGAGTCGTTTTCCTTTGCAAAGCAGATTGTGTTTGTTTGCAAAATGCTGGATTTGTTTGTTTAATTATGGCACAAAATTTACACCATACTGGTGTCTATAATGTTAACCTGGATGAGATTTAGAAGCATATAGTGGTTTCTCGTAAGAAAACAACTGTAAGAATTGCAACTAACCCCATTAACTGCCTATCCAGCAGGATGATGGAGGAGAAGATGCACTGAATTAAGTTGTGCAAGTAGTTATTTTTAGACTGCAAAACATGGACCTTTTTCCTCAGGCCACTGGTTCCAGGCCTCTGGTTGGGGTACGGAGAAGAAGACAATGTCGGCACTTGCAAGAGACTATAGCGGCGCTTGAAACCTGGAAAATGCTGCCTTCAGAGGACACATTTCAAGGTAGGAAGGCATCAAGGAGACATGCACCTTTATCTGATTGATTTTTGAATGCAGCATACAGCTCTGGAAAAAATGAAGAGACCACTTAACATTGATTTCTCAAGGTTGATTGGTCTCTTCATTTTTTCCAGAGCTGTATATGTATCCTTCGCTGCCTTTGATCCTGCGTAGACCACCCTGACAGTTGATGTACGCAACGGCCCCAGTGCTGTCCGTGCTTACCCTGTAGCGGCTTTTTGAGGTGGCCCAGAGCAAGACGTACTGCCAGTAACTCTAGGCAATTGATATGCCAATGCAGTTGGGGCCCCGTCCACAGACCCGAAACTGCATGCCCGTTGTACGTGGCCCCCCAGTCGGTGGATGATGCATTCTGAACGGGAGCTTGTGCAGGGCCCGATTCAAAATTGGTCTTAACCCACCCCCTTTCTTGGGTACAATGAAATAAGAGCTGTAGAACCCTGACTTCATATCGTCTGGAGGAACCGGCTCGATCGCGTCTTTCGTCAGTAGGACTCCGATCTATGACTGCAAGACATGGGCATCGCTGCTCCACATGGAGGTGAAGAGGATGCCCCTGAACTTGGGAGGCCGGCAGGCGAACTGAATCACGTAGCCGAGTCTGATGGTATGGATGAGCCAGCGAGATGGCCTGGGAAGCTCTAGCTAGGCCCCCAGAGACCGAACAAGCGGGACTAACGGCACCACAGACGTACCCGGGGTGGGGCAGCGAGGTGGAATGCTCGGATCCGACTCGGGAGGCCCAGAGGCAGCCCGGCATGTTGTCTGAGCTTTCCAGGGTGGGGCAGAGTGTGGGTGAGAAGGCCTGGTTGCATCCTCGGTGCCCACTCTGCTGCCCCCTGCCAGAGAGGCAGTAAAATGGAATACTCAGACCCGACTCGGGAGGCCCGGAGGCGGCCCAGAGTATTGACTGAATATTCCAGGGTGGGGCAGAGTGTGGGTGAGAAGGCCTGGTTGTGTCCTTGGTGCCCACACTGCTGCCCCCTGGCGAGGGGGAGAGGGGAGGAAAGGAGTGGCAAGGCCCAGGGGCATCACACACTGCCAACCTGACCCTCTTGTGGCCCAGGGAGGGAGAAAACTGGTCTTTTGAGAATGTGGGTACCACTGGACTCCAGAGAGCCAGTGGCAGGACCGAAACCTAATCTCCCCCCAGCCCTCCCCCCCCAGGCCACCCCAGTGAGAAGGGCCACTTGCCAACAGACTTTGCGGGACCCTGGACGGGTTGGCCACCTGCTGCCGGGTGGAGGTGACAAGCAGACGGAGACTTGGTGGAGGCAGCAGCTGGTCGTCAGGGCAGGATTTTTTTTTATGCCTCCAAGTGTATGTTGCAGCGGCCACTCAATGAAACATGTGTACAAAATAATTGGTATTGAATATATCTATATCTTTTTCATTCATTTTACATAAAATTTTCATTAATTCATACATTATTACATAAAAAAGTGATTGCAATGACAAACAAGTAGTAATCGTTCAGTTAAAGCTTGTTGACTTCTAATTGAGATTCCCTCTTGCCACGGTACTTGCACTAGCTGCATTTGGAAGAAGTTTTTGAAATCATGCCTTGCAAGCAAAGCAGTTCATGTTGCTTTGGCAGTGGATAGATTCTTCGGGTCTAGGAGATTAGTGTCTCCCTCCATTCCCCCGGATGTCTCCTTTAAACTTTGTGGTGTCTGTATAATTGGCAGGAATGCTTTTGGTACTCCCAGGGTTTGCAGCATCCATACAGGTCAAAAAATTGTGTGAAAAGCTTTGACTATGTGTACAGTGTTTGTTGTCCTACAGGCTGGCAAAAGATTCTCCACCGAGAAGCCAAGATCCCAAACGTGTTCTCGATGGTTCTTCGTGCCCATGAATGACGGTAGTTGTACACTTGCTCGTCGAAAATGGACGCATCAAGTTGCAGTGCAGCAGGAACAGTGCATTGCCCACAAATGTGTAGGGGGCCAAGACATCTGTACCTGGCAGAGTGGTTGGCGTTGGTAGGCCAAAGTCGCTCTCTTTGAAGACACCACTGTCATTTTGACAACCATAGGCTCCCATGTCAACCATAGTAAAATGGTAGTGTTACAAGCCGCTATTAACACAATCGAGTATGTCCCTTAAAAACGTATATCTATTTAATAAGTATTTTGAATAATGTGGCTATAAGACCTGTGCTTGTATTGTGTATGACGATTGTGTAAAACGACCTTGAGCTATGGAAAGGCGCTATATAAATAATAAATAAAACTTCTTCTTTGTAGTTAAAGTAGTCACTCCCGGAGTTCGGAGGCACTCTGATGTTTACATGTATACAGACCATCTTTTGTTTCTCTTTTTGTTATTTATACAACGTGCAGATGCAAGTGTACAAAAACAAAGTATACTTTCGGCTTGAGAGTTGTTTGCTATTCGAATCAACAATGAAGTTTAAAAATACGACAGATGGACCGACAATGAGATTCAGGCTTTATTAAGCTTATATGCAGAGAATGAAATCCAGCGGGAATTGGAAAGTTGTGCGCAGTCCTACGTCACCAGACTAATTTACATAATATTCACAGTACTTTAGACCGCAATGGAAACGCAAACAGCAACAGGTCTGGGGGGGAAAGTTCCTGGAACAAATTGTTCCAGGTAACTTCGGCAGTAACACGGCTTTTCTTTCTATCTCAGTTGCCCTGGTCTTGTTGCAGTAAGGCTTTACCCTGAGTCTTTTTTTATTCAGTTTATTCTGGAACCAGCTAAACCACCTGTTACAATCAACACATCAACACAGAAATTTCATCCGTAAGGATCTTAGACATGCTGCAGTCAAAACCCAAATCCCCTGACTGTCCCCAAACCCCAACCTGTTATTAAACTATATGGCACATTTTTCATTAGCTGCTCAGATCTTGAATGATCCTGGGAGATTTAGAATATGTCAAAACAACTCATGTTTGAGTGTTTACAGCCAGATCATCATGGGCTTATTCACTCAGAATCAGCTCTATTTAGCCTCTGAGTAAATGGCTGGGCAAATAGTGCACATGAATGAGCCCTTGTTGGCTGTCTTATGCATCTGCCTCAACAGGCCTTTGGAGGCAAGCGTGTCTGACAGTGATGCCCATGCACATGTGTGAGAAGCCGTCTTCAGTTACCAAGTTTAATTTTAGCCCGTTAACAGCCTCAATCCAACTCTCTGGAATGCCATAAGGGCACAAGGCTTTTCCTCCTTCTCCTCCTGTCACTCTCTCTCTCTCCTCTGAGAGGAGATAACAGCTTCTCCTTCATTCTTCCTCAACGGTTTGGAGCAATGAACGATAGTCCCTTGCAAGTGCTGACGTTGCCTACTTCTCCATACCCTGACCAGAGGCCTGGAACCAGCGGCCTGAGGAAGAAGGTCCATGTTTTCCAGTCTAAAAAGAACTACTTGCACAACTTCATTCAGTGCATCTTCTCCTCCATCGACCTGCGGGATAGGCAGGGCTCCACTGTGGTGGTGGGTGGAGATGGACGCTACTTCAATTCGACTGCAATCCAGGTCATAGTGCAGATGGCTGCTGCTAATGGGGTCAGTTGCAATTCTTACAGTTGTTTTCTTATGAGGAACCACTATATGCTTCTAAATCTCATCTTTATACACCTGGCTCTCTTCCCAGATGTATCATGACACCTGCACTGTATCTTTTGTAGTATATTATAGGCCTACCTTCTTTTAGTTAGATTTTTTCTTGATGGGAACATTAGAAAAACATTCTGTGAACATATTTTAGTTGGCTGGGTATATAGGACACATTATATGCAAATAGTGACACAATCTTTAATAGATTTCTACATTTGCGAATTTGGATCTGGCACAGGCGGAAAGAACATGTTGACTATTTGCTCTATTAACTTTTTACGGCAAACACATTAACACTCTGTAATTTCTCATATGTTGTTGGTCCAGCTGAAATTTGTACATGATGTCCTAAAATGATGACCAGTAACATGATGTTTAATTCAATGGGGCTGATGAATTTCTTAGGTGGGTCGTGTTGTGATTGGTCAGAATGGCATCATGTCAACGCCGGCTGTGTCATGCGTGATCAGGAAGATTAAAGCCATTGGTGGGATTATTCTTACAGCCAGTCACAACCCTGGAGGACCTGACGGAGACTTCGGCATCAAATTTAATACTGCCAATGGAGGTAAAATACCTCATGTGTGGCTGTGGAGGGTTTTTTTTCTTGCGTTATCATTGTAAATCTTCAATGCAGGTCCAGCACCAGAGGCTGTCACAAATAAAATCTTCCAAATGAGCAGAATCATAGAGGAGTATGCCATCTGTCCTGAACTCAGAGTTGATCTGGGGACTATTGGCAAGCAATCCTTCGACCTGGAGAACAAATTCAAACCTTTTACAGGTAAAAACATTTATGTTGAGCTGAGCTGTTGATTCAAAAGAATGGCATCTTTTTATGAAAAATAAACAGAATGTCTTGTCGATATTCTGTCATGCAGTAGAAATTGTGGACCCAGTTGAATCCTATGCCAACTCTCTGAGGAACATCTTCGATTTTGCTCTTCTGAAGGAGTTACTATCAGGAGAAAACCACGTACAAATCCGTTTAGATGCCATGCATGGAGGTGAGGAACCACATTTCTTTCCACTGATATAGAAACAGACTGATCTAGCCATTGAGTTACCACCATAGCCGACGCTTCATCAAGTTCATTTTACACATTTTGAAAAGAGCATTTAGAGTAGCAGCTGCATCTACTTAATGGGCCGAAGATGCTTCCATGTGTGCCAATTGGATAGGAATGAGTTTAGACTTGCACTGCTGTTCGCTTCTCTGCAAGATTGAGTTTCCATATACTGTACATGCAATGATCTGAATGATTAAGACAAGCCATCTGACATAATATTAAAACCAAGCACAGCTCTCCTCTTTCAAGAAGTAACTCCATTCCACATTGATGAGTCCCTTGAAATTATAGGAATCTTTGGATGTCTTCCATTGCAATTGCATTATTGTAAATACGATATCTGCTTGTTTTAGGACTGGTAATCAACAGATTGTCATGGTTTCTGTAGATGCAGTTTAAATTGTATTGAACCCAGAACATTACTTTAATGGATTAGTTTATTCAAATTGAATCAATGAAAATGCTTTAACAGACAAAGGAAGGATGGTTCTCAGTATGAATCATTATATGTACAACTTTGTCTTGTGTCTCATTAAAACTGCTGACTCTGAACTTTTATTGTTGAACCTCCATTGGTTCTACAGTGATTGGGCCGTATGTGAAGAAGATCTTGTGTGAGGAGCTGGGCTCCCCTGCAAATTCAGCCATTAACTGTGTACCTCTGGAGAACTTTGGAGGTTGCCACCCAGACCCTAACTTGACCTATGCCACAGACCTTGTAGAGACAATGAAGAGTGGACAGTATGACTTCGGAGCTGCTTTTGATGGTGACGGTGTAGGTGTTGAGACATCACAACCTTGCTGTACAACCTTCTGACCCAAGTGAAAGTGCTCAAGTGACAGTCAGCATAACATTTTCTTGACCCCGCCCTGACTGTATCTCTCTTTCTAGGACCGTAATATGATCCTTGGAAAGCATGGCTTCTTTGTAAACCCCTCCGACTCAGTTGCTGTCATTGCTGCAAACATCTTCTGCATTCCTTACTTCCAGCATACAGGAGTAAGAGGCTTTGCTAGGAGTATGCCCACCAGTGCAGCTCTAGACATGTGAATATTGCTCCTAAATGTTTCACATTATTAAAGATGTACACTTACCAGGACCATTTGCATCTTGACTTACTCTGCTCTTCTATGCAGGGTGGCCAGGGCCACCAAGATCCAACTATATGAGACTCCAACTGGATGGAAGTTTTTTGGGAGCTTGATGGACGCAGGTCATCTCTCACTGTGTGGGGAGGAAAGTTTTGGCACAGGTAATGAATCTACAGTACCAAGACATATAAAGATAATATAATAATTGAAATAAGTTTTTTTCTTCAACTATGGTCACTTTTGGCGATGCAGACAATAAAATCTCTTAAAGAGAACCTATTATCCCCTTTTACAAAGTCTTGATTTTGTTGGGGTCTACTAGAAAAGGTTTTCATGCTTGAATGTTCAAAAAACACGTTATTTTCCCCATAATTGACATTGTTGCAGCACCTCTCTTCCCAGTCTGTCAGTAAAGCTCTGTCTCTATGAAGCCCTTCTGAAAATTGCAATGTGCTCTCATTGGTTGGCTGGATCAGTAAGTTGTTATTGGTCAGCTGCTTAGAGCATGTTTCATAAATGTCACGCACCTTACCATAACACATTACAAATGCAATTCAACCAGGCCTCTCCCCTTATACTTGCGTATGCCTTGGGTGAGAATATTGTGAGGTGTTCATTCCCAGAAGAAAACTCAATACTACAATTGAGTCGTGTCAGGGAGTTTGACTTTGACTTTGAGCTTTGTAACTTTGCAGACCTTTTTCATCCTGGAACAGTAACATTACACATTAAAAAAAACACACACACACACACACACACACACATGCATGCTTGTTTTGTGTTTTCATGTTTTATGGGGACATTCCATAGACGTAATGGTTTTTATACTGTACAAACCGTATTTTCTATCCCCCTACACTGCCCTTGAAATGCCCTCAAAATGATGATTAAATTTGCTGTATCTTCTTGATAGGTTCAGACTATATCCGGGAGAAGGATGGGCTTTGGGCAGTGCTAGCATGGCTGTCCATCCTAGCGGTGAGAAGGCAAAGTGTAGAAGACATTATGACAGACCACTGGAGAACCTACGGGAGGAACTACTACACCAGGTGTACTATCAGTAAAAGACCACTTCATATACAGTCTAGTCAGACATTTCATATTGATGACATGCAGTATGTAAACATGACAGATTTGATTATGAGGAGGTGGATATAGAAGCGGCTGTGGAGATGATGTTGGATCTTGAGCTGGTGGTTTCAGACAAGGCATTCATTGGGCAAGTGTTTACTGTGGGGGAAAAGAAATACCAAGTAGAGGCGGCAGACAATTTTGAGTACAGTGACCCTGTGGATGGAACCATTTCAAGAAATCAGGTATAGTAGATTCTCCTTGTTGAGTATTTTATACAAGTAACAAAACAAAAAAGCAGACATTTAGCTATTTAATTGTTATTAAAAAGCTATTTAGCTATTTATTTATTAGCTGTTTATTGAGACTCATTGCAGAAAGATTAATAGAACTGCATAAAATGTTAACATACGAAATATGTCATTTTGACAAAGGAACTTAATTTCCTTTCTCCAAACCAGTTAAGCGCAAACTCTTAAGCACAGTAACCGATTCTAATGATTTCATTGGTCAGGTCAGTGACAGTGCTGATTGTCTTCATCAGGGGTTTTCAATCTTTTAGGGGCAGTTTACGCGACATCGTTTTCAACTAAATTTTTTTTCAATGTTTTGGCCGTTCATTTACATGACAACAAAGTTTTGGGGGCCTGAAAACACAAACTTTTTAAAACGGGTTTCAAAGTGCAAGTTTTTGAAAATGATATCGCTATCGTCTCTGCAACTACAAAAATACACATTTGTGAAAATGGTGACGTCATGCGCATGCATATTACACTGCAAAAAAATATATGATCAATATATTATGACAACATGGTTTTACATTGCTTTTTTTATAAGTTACATGACTTAAACATCCAAGTTAATTGTTCAATCTATAGGCGCCTAGTGTTTCTTTACAAAGTGACATCGCCATCTACTGGACTGGCAGCAGAATACAGCGTTTTTGCGGATCCGTGTGAACGGTGATCGTTTTGACAATACTGACGTCTGTACAAAAATGCAAAGAAAAACTTTTCGGTTCTTAGTACATCATTGTCTTGTAAAATTACCCATAGATGCCACGGACCCCCAAATACGATCACTGTCACGCGGGGACCCCAATCCTAAAATTTAAAAGACAGCTATTTAAGATAGGAGAGAACGGGGCACAACCTAACGCAGGGGCTAGTTGTAACACACATGGTTTAAAACTTTTCACACATGCCAGCATGATGAAACTTAGTGTATTTACTAGTTGCCATATCAACACTATATAAAGAAATTGTGCCACAATTAAAAAATCTTTAAAAGATATCACTAAACATTTATTTAACCTTAGCAAAGGTATATTTCTTAAGTTCATTTTTCATCTCTGTTTTTTGTTTGTTTAAAATTTGACAAATATTACTTTATCTCTTATATCTGTAATTTAACAGTTGAGTTCTTTAATGCTGATCTAAGGCACGAACCGCAGTTTAAATCCCAGTTGTGCAGGTGGGGCATGTTGTAACACTGCTCATTAGAACTATGCTATTATATTCTATACTTTTATGAATTGTATTGTGAAACCATGAGAAAAAGGTGAATAAAGACTGAGTGTCAATGTTTAGACATTATTATTATTATGTTTCGATCTATGCTGTATGTGTTTTGCGGTGTGTTTGTTGTCAAACTTAAAATTAGTTTCTTTTTAATTATTAAAAATGCCATTATTTTATATGAAAAAGTTAATAATTGTATTTTACTGACTAAATATTTTAGTTTGTCTTGTATATATTTTTTATTATATCAGGTAACATTTTAAGATGTCATATGGTCATGTTACAATGTACCCCACCTATGGGGCATGTTGTCACATTTCACTTCTGTTCTTTCGGGGTAAATCAAGAAAAAAATATACACTGTATTAATGAAACAAAACCAAATATTTGTTCAAGACGTGTGAAATGAATGTGGGAAAAAATAAATACTCTGAACTAGCCTACAAGTGGATTAGGCTACACAAACTGAGAAAGTCAAAAAGTGTTAGGTTGTGTCCCGCTCTCCCTGACATCTGAGTGTTTTTTATTTAACTCAACATTGTTATTTATTTAAATACATTTTACATTGCATTGTTTCTGTCTAAACTTTTCCTCAGACCAGCACCTCTTGGGTCTCTGGACCCCAGTTGAAAACCCCTAACAAGCACTATAACCTTAAACTGAACACTAACATTTAGTATAGCTTTGATCGGATCCATGACTTTTCTAAACTCTAAACTGAATCCAAATCGGAACTTTTGTTGAAATGTGAATGCGTGATTGAGTTAGGCCTACCAATTAAATCGATTATTTTGTTTGGAGGGGAGATCACGCTGAAAAAGAAGGTAGGCCTATTGTGATTAATGTCTGTAATGAACTGTATATTACAACATAAATATTAAGAATATGTAAACATTCCCTGTAGGGTTTGCGGATCATTTTTAAAGGAGGTTCTCGCATAATCTTTCGTCTTAGTGGGACCGATAGTTTCGGAGCCACAGTTCGTCTGTATATCGACAGTTATGAGAAAGATGTAAACAAGCTCTTTCAGGACCCACAGGTAAATGATGACTTGTTTCTTATGGTACTTATCCTTTTAAAACTAGATCGTTCATACCTATGTTTTTTACCTATGTAGCTTACCATATAAAGATCAAAAAGAACAATAAAAAGTTTAGAGTAATAAGATGTTCCCCCCAACCCCCACAGGTGGCGCTGGCGGAGCTCGTCACCATTGCCCTGCAGCTTTCACAGATACATGAAAGAACCGGACGAAGAGGCCCTATTGTTATTACATGATTACTTTTAATATAATTTTCATTCTTTCTTTTTTAAAAACATTGCTTTCAGCGAAAAAAATATAATTGCAGCATGTTCTCGCCTTGATCAGACGTTCTCGCGCTTCACCTTTGCTTGGCTTATGAATATTAATTATGTCTCTTGACGTTCCAGGAAGGTTACTGAGCAACGTGACCATAACCTAATTAATATTCATGAGCCAACCACTGACAAAATTTGTGTTCGTGAATTCGCTGCCCAACAACGACACGTTGGACTCATGAACAAGCACGGATGTCAGGTAATAATGTAATATACTGGCTGAAATGAGACGCAGATGTCACACAGGTATTCAAAGTAACTTCTGATAACGGATATAATTTAAGGAATATGGTGTTTTCTATAAAACAATAAAATGTGCTATTCCAGCACTGATTGAGTGCCTGATTCGTGAATTACGGGTTTTGATGTAAAATCCTTAAAAACAGGGTAGGGTAAAACTGCCTAAATTAGACCTTCCTGTATTATTGCTATATAAATTATATATTGAATGAATATGTCGGTGTAAAATGGTATTGCACAGTTGCTACTCTGTTTCATGTTTTATGCTGTAGATTCAGTAAATTATGAATAAAGGTTTAATTTACCCAGTGAGAGAGTTATTTCTTTATATATTTCTGATATAGGCATTAGGCCATAACTGGTGGGCCTATATTTTAGGTTTAATGTTAAACAACCTAAAGTGTAGTTAAAAGGTTTACACTTTAGGCCACAATATTAGGTCCCATTAGTCAACTAACAATAATCAATACATTTTCACAGTATTTAATCATCTTTGTTAATGTTATTGATATAATTATCGATATTGCTGATATAATTACTGGTTTAAAAAAGAAAGAAAAAAGAATTTAATAGACGAGATCAGCAAAACTTTCCCTCACATTCCAACAGGTTACAGGCCACATGTAGGCCTACATGCAGTGCTTTTGATGAGTCAGCATAATCCACACTCATTTTAAATTGTGTTCTTGCCTACTGCTGAAGAAATCAGTGACCATGGAAGCATATGATATGCTGTCCTGCTCTCCATCAACACAAATCATTACGAACAGCCAGGAGCTGGAGGGTAAGAGTAACCTACAAGCTCACAAATCATATTAGAATGACAATACTTTCAAACAATGTTTTTTCACCTTTTAAATCACAGATGGTGTTGCAAGTGTGGGGCTGAAGTCAAGGGAGAGGCAAGACCACAAATCTTTTGACTCTTTTACTATGTACTTTCTAGTTTTGTAAGGCTTTGTAAACTACCTCCTCTTCTTTACAAGACGAGTATGTAGAATTGCTTTTGAGGAGTATCTCGAGATATGGATGAAAATCGCCACCACTAGCCCAGAACTTATGACAGGAAGCGAATGTAAGTGATTTAATATAAGACTTTACTTAAAGTCATGGTGTGGAATACGTCAGCAAATCTAATGTAGTCCTTCATTTGCTGAAAAATATGTACAAACCTGATGTACAAACTATGTACAAACCCGATTCCAAAAAAGTTGGGACACTGTACAAATTGTGAATAAAAAAGGAATGCAATAATTTACAAATCTCATAAACTTATATTTTATTCACCAATAGAATATAGATAACATATCAAATGTTGAAAGTGAGACATTTTGAAATGTCATGCCAAATATTGGCTCATTTTGGATTTCATGAGAGCTACACATTCCAAAAAAGTTGGGACAGGTAGCAATAAGAGGCCGGAAAAGTTAAATGTACATATGAGGAACAGCTGGAGGATCAATTTGCAACTTATTAGGTCAACTGGCAACACGATTGGGTATAAAAAGAGCCTCTCAGAGTGGCAGTGTCTCTCAGAAGTCAAGATGGGCAGAGGATCACCAATTCCCCCAATGCTGCGGCTGAAAATAGTGGAGCAATATCAGAACGGAGTTTCTCAGAGAAAAATGGCAAAGAGTTTGGAGTTATCATCATAATTTTTTTTTCTACTTGATTTATTTATAATTCTACAGATATATATATAGTACTTTTTTATCCTATTTCTATTATAATTTCCTCCTTGTGTTTTTAACTGTGAATTTGCACTGTCCATGGAGCGGACCTGTTTACATTTCACTGCCGGTTGTATATTCTGTATATAACTGTGTATGTGACAAATAAAACTCTTGAATCTTGAATCTCTTGAATCTCTACAGTGCATAATATCATCCAAAGATTCAGAGAATCTGGAGCAATCTCTGTGCGTAAGGGTCAAGGCCGGAAAACCATACTGGATGCCCGTGATCTTCGGGCCCCTAGACGGCACTGCATCACATACAGGAATGCTACTGTAATGGAAATCACAACATGGGCTCAGGAATACTTCCAGAAAACATTGTCGGTGAACACAATCCACCGTGCCATTCGCCGTTGCTGGCTAAAACTCTATAGGTCAAAAAAGAAGCCATATCTAAACATGATCCAGAAGCGCAGGTGTTTTCTCTGGGCCAAGGCTCATTTAAAATGGACTGTGGCAAAGTGGAAAACTGTTCTGTGGTCAGACGAATCAAAATTTGAAGTTCTTTTTGGAAAACTGGGGACTAAAGAGGACAAGGACAACCCAAGTTGTTATCAGCGCTCAGTTCAGAAGCCTGCATCTCTGATGGGATGGGGTTGCATGAGTGCGTGTGGCATGGGCAGCTTACACATCTGGAAAGGCACCATCAATGCTGAAAGGTATATCCAAGTTCTAGAACAACATATGCTCCCATCCAGACGTCGTCTCTTTCAGGGAAGACCTTGCATTTTCCAACATGACAATGCCAGACCACATACTGCATCAATTACAACATCATGGCTGCGTAGGAGGAGGATCCGGGTACTGAAATGGCCAGCCTGCAGTCCAGATCATTCACCCATAGAAAACATTTGGCGCATCATAAAGAGGAAGATGCGACAAAGAAGACCTAAGACAGTTGAGCAACTAGAAGCCTGTATTAGACAAGAATGGGACAACATTCCTATTCCTAAACTTGAGCAACTTGTCTCCTCAGTCCCCAGATGTTTGCAGACTGTTATAAAAAGAAGAGGGGATGCCACACAGTGGGAAACATGGCCTTGTCCCAACTTTTTTGAGATGTTGATGCCATGAAATTTAAAATCGACTTATTTTTCCCTTAAAATTATACATTTTCTCAGTTTAAACATTTGATATGTCATCTATGTTGTATTCTGAATAAAATATTGAAATTTGAAACTTCCACATTATTGCATTCTGTTTTTATTCACAATTTGTACAGTGTCCCAACTTTTGGAATCGGGTTTGTATATCTCTTGTGTGGAAGTGGTCTGGCAAAATTTGTTGATCTTTTTTATTATAGCTTTAGATGAATTCATCAAATACACAGAGAGATGCGCAGTCCATTATGGGTCAACAAGTGGTGAAAAAGATTTCCTCGTTCAAGCACAGTGCAACATGTGAGTTGATGTAATGCACGTCCACTCATTGCACACAAGCTCAGATATTATTTTTTTAAAATTACAATTTCATTTAAATTAAATATAGTTTACATTTCTGAGATGAAGGAGTGCTTGTAATGTCCTGTATCACTCTTTTCCTATATGTATGGACTCTTGTGTAAGGCTCTCCTTGTGGTGCCACAAGCATAATTTTGAGATAAAAAGTCCCCAGACAGAAACATAGTTTTGGCCCAGATCCGGCCCACATCTGGTACGGGTGGAATCCACATATCAGATGTGTCCCAGATATTGGCTGACACTGGGCCCTATCATACACCCAGCGCAATGCGGCGCCAGGCATGACGCAAGTTTTTTTTGCTAGTTCCAGCCCAGCGCAGTTATTATTTTCACATCCAGCGCCACATTGTTTAAATAGCAAATGCACTCGTGCCCATTTGTTCGCCAATGGGCGTGCTTGTCTGAAAACGAGGTGTGTTCAAGTGCATTGTTGGCATATTGCTATTTTGAGGCAACTGAAAACGACTGCACCATTGACCAACAAAAACCTGCTAAAATCAATAGCGCAGTATTTTTTGTTATTTAAAGGGTGCATAGTAATAGCAGCACACAAACATTTATAATTTATAATCTGATTGGTTTATTACTCGTTACACCCGAAACACACCCATGACTCATTAAGAGACTAGGTACAACCCTTTTGGACCATGTGCCTGGCGTGCCGACCGTTTTTTCCGTTGTTAAACTAGCAAAAGTGGATTCGGACATGCCCTAAGTGCACCTGCGAATGCGCTTCAGACCATGCGCTCAGATTGTTAAAATAGGGCCAGATAATAAAATAGGGTCAGGTAATTATGGCATTTTATTTAATAGTTTTGACTTTGATATAAAAAGTCAAAATTTACAAAAAATCTAAATAGATAAGTCATAATTATGACAAACATTTGTACTTTTTATGTCAAAATTACAACTGAGTATCTTCTATCTTATAGTTGTGACTTTTTGTCATAATTATGATTTCTGAAAGCATGATTCTTATGTGGTGGAAATAAGCTTCCATACTCATATCAACCAAAGGACTGTTTTTGCTAATTTTGTAGAATAGAAATAGTAAAGAACCGCACTCCATACTAGCTTATTATCAGTGCTTGATTTTAATCAGTGGATATAATGGGCTTTACTTTTTAATATTGAAACAGCCATATAACGCTGAATACCAGCACAGTGAAGTATTTGACGTTTTCGGTCATTATACGCAGCCCTGTTCAGAAGCTTCCAAAGAAAGACACCAAAGTGAAGCGCACCCGTGTGGAACGCATGAGAAGACTCTACATGCGGTGCAGAGCTCCAGGTGATTGGTCCTGTAGGTCAGTCTCTTTGTCATTTTGGGGATCCCACCTCACCTCACCTCAGTTTCTGCTATGTGTACCCCACTAGAACCGCTGATTCCCCAGATTCCTGGTCCTGCCCAGGGTTCAGATAGGCGGGAACACTGGGAGAAAGAAATGGACGAACTGGTGGAATGGACTCACTCTCTCACTTTGAAAGAATTGGATGACCTATGACCTCTAGCACATACTCAGATAATATCATGTGATCCTATCAATACAAATCAGAACTTTTTTTAATATAAACTTTAATGAAATGATAGAGCATATTTTACTGGATTTACAGTACAATAAATCTAATGTCTTTAGGATCCATTTCACACCCAGTAACACTTTATTTAAAAAAATTGTAAAATTAAATGACAATATTCATCCATCCATCCATAAAAAATACAACAAATATGTCTCCTGTGATATTAAGGCACATCTGCATTTTACCTTTCAGAGTAATTCATACAATTTTATACATTATATTGGATGTGGGTATTGGTTTTATAAATGAATCATTTTAGTATTTGATTGTTAAATGCTAAGTGTAGGTTGTGTTAACCATGTAAGAATGCACAGAGTGTTCTGGAGGTAGGTGATTAACTGGCAATGATTTAAAGAGAAAGTAACATGAATAATATATCTTAGTATAATGAGGAAGGTATAGAAAAATACAATGAATGAATCTGAATTCTGTAGGTGAATTTGATGTGAAGAAAGAAAGTTAGATGTTTTCTCTAGAGAGGAGAAACGTAAACTCCTTAATCAGGCTCTCAAAGTCCACTCTGTTTTCAGGGGCTTGACTCCAGCACCTGCGCATCTGAGTGTACACCTGCAGCCACACAGACACATATATTGAAGAATCTGGCCATAATACAGTATAATATAATATCTGTACATTTTGTGTGCAAATGCACCAAATAACAGCCCCTCCACAGACACAAGTCCATGGGTGGTTATTTCGCAGAGGTCAAGTATCTTACCATTTCAGGGCATGAATCTGGGCATGGCATCCTCCAGCCTTTCTCAAGAGCTTCTACCAGTCTGGCCATAGTCATCTGCCCTTGAGACCGACCAATCGTCTGCAGGAAAACCTACAAGAGACACATTTTCAGCAACATCAAACAATTTAGATATACAAAGATGGTGCACACATATTACTATGAATGGTAGAAAGCGCAACACGCAATATGGTGGATAAGTCCCGCCTTCTAAATAAAAAGGCCAATAGTGGATTGGTAAAGTCATTGCAGCTGCTGTTAGAAGCTCCAGTTGCTGGTTCGCATTCGCTGGTCTAGCGTGAAAATTTTTTTTTTAACGCCATTTGAGCACAAGAAACAACATTCCACGACAACTCTCAAGAGTGTTTGACATGGTAACGGGTATGACAATATTGATATGTTTGGTCTTACACAAACGTATATGAATTACTTGTAGCAGATTTACGTATACAGGTGGAGGGTTTCTGAAATCGTGCAACACTGCTAAAGCAAATGCTACCCAAGTATTTGAAGGTTGAGCATACAAGCTAATCGACTTCTACTGATACAGCAGGAACCAATCAGCTGTGCCCTAAAGATGATGTGATTACGAGCAGGTAGCTAAAGGACCTATTAGTCTGCTCAATCTAGAGTTTCATGACAGAATTTTGTATTTATGGGACAGCTAATGTCAGATATTGTAGCTGATTTAAAATACGTTATTTAAATATGAGTTTGAGAAGCATGTAGACAGAACTTGGTCTTGGATGCCCGAAATAGCTGCCTGGAGGCATTGCAAATATGGCCGCAGAGTGAATAGATTTTACTTAAAAAGGGACTTTCGCAACATATACCTGAAGTATTCAGTGAAGTAAATATCAGGTTTGTAATGATCAAGTGCGGCTCACCTGTGGAGGGCTGCTCTGACGGTCACAGTAGGTCATAATTTCATAGAGGGTGACCCCAAATGACCAAACATCAGATGCCTTGTAGAACTTCCGACTAATCAGACACTCTGGAGCATACCTGCACAAATGGAGGACAATCAGTGTAAGGTAGTGGCTGTGGAATTGAACAATATCTGAATCAAGTCAAAATCATGTTTCTCGAGCAGCAAATCAGCATCCAAGAATGACTTCTGAAGGATCATTTGACACTGAAGACTGGAGTAATGATGCTGAAAAGAATAAATTACATTTTGAAATCGTAAACAGTTATTTTTAATCATAATATTATTTCCCAATATTGTTTTTACTGTATTTTTGATCAAATAAATGCAGCCTTTGTGAGCATAAGCATAATAATACTGAAAATCTTACCGATACCAAACTTTTGAATGGCACTGGATAAATCATTGGCTAATCTGAGAACATTTCAGAAAACATTTACCCATTCCTCCATAGGAATATTCAACCAATTTAAAAACAACAAGATGCTAAAGCTATTGCCATGATGATTAAAATATTTAAGCGAGTTCACAGACGTGGCGCTTTGCTTCATCAACACGCTTACAGAGCAAGCCACGCAAACAATAACAATAACGTCCTTCTCAAATCAGAAACCGTGGGTGGACAATTCAATCCAGCGCGGCAGTGAGCATGCGCACTGCTGCTTACAACGCCGGTCTCCATTCAGGGAATATGAATGAATACAGATCGTCCTGCTATGCTCTCAGACGAGCAGTTAAAGCCGCAAAACTCCGTTATAAAGACCGAGTGGAGTCTCATTTCCAACTCAACGACTCGCGGCGCATGTGGCAAGGTCTGAGGTCCATCTGCTCCTTTGGATCTAAATCCTCTGCAGAGGTGAGCGCTGATCCGTTGCTCGTGAGCGAGTTAAACTCTTTCTATGCTCGCTTTGACTGTAAACGCGGCAACGCGACTCCGCCAAGTGGCGCGTTAGAGAAATTACTCAGAGCAGCAACAATCACGTGATCTCTGTCTCGGAGGATGAAGTTCGGAGAGCACTCAAGCGTGTGGGCGTCAGGAAAGCTGCTGGGCGGATGGTATTTCAGGTCGTGTTCTGCGGTCCTGTGCTGATCAGCTCACCGGGTTGTTTACATCTATCTTTAATGAGTCCTCGCTACATCTGTGGTCCCCACCTCCTTCAAAAATCCACCATCATCCCTGTCCCTAAGAACAGTAAACCCTCTTGCCTAAATGACTATCGTCCAGTGGCTCTCACGTCTATAGTCATGAAGGTCTTTGAGAGACTCATTAAAAACACCATTTGCGCCTTCATTCCTGACACTTTGGACCCTCTTCAGTTTGCCTATCGTCCCAATAGATCGACTGAAGATGCCATCTCTCATGTCCTCCACTCCTCCCTCACTCACATCGACAGCAAAAGTGGGAACTACGTAAGACTGCTATTTATTGACTATAGCTCAGCCTTTAACACCATAGTTCCCACCAAGCTAACCTCCAAACTCCTGGATCTCGGCCTGAATCCTTCTCTCTGCCACTGGATTGAGGACTTCCTCACTGGCAGGCCTCAGGTGGTGAGAATAGGCCAGTCCACCTCCACCTCCATCACCCTGAGTGTGGGAGCTCCACAGGGCTGTGTCCTGAGCCCCCTGCTCTACTCTCTCTACACGCATGACTGTTTGTCCACACACAGCTCCACCTCTATCATCAAATTTGCTGATGATACTGTTGTCCTGGGCCTCATTTCCAACAACAATGAGGCGGCATACTTGGACGAGGTGGAGCATCTAACATCATGGTGCCAGGACAACTGTCTCTCTCTGAATGTTGGCAAGACCAAAGAAATGATTGTGGACTTCAGGAAGAGACAGCAACGGACATACTCCCCCTCATGATCAGCGGGTCACCAGTAGAGAGAGTGAGCAGCTTCAAGTACCTGGGAGTAAACATCTCCGAGGACCTGACCTGGACTGCTCACATTCAGACACAGGTGAAAAAGCCAGGCAAAGACTGTACCACCTGCGCCAGCTGAGGAAATTCAGGTTTCACCAGCTATCCTGAAAACTTTCTATTTAGGGCGATAGAAAGTGTTTTAACTCAGTGCATCACAGCGTGGTATGGGAACAGCACCAGTCATGACCGCAAAGCCCTGCAAAGAGTAGTGCGCTTATCGGCGTATCTCAGGGTCAGCTCTCCCGTCTCTGCAGGACGTCTACACCAAGCGCTGCAAAGGTAGAGCTACCAAGATCATCAAGGACTCTAATCACCCTGCAAACCCTCATTTCACGCTGCTACCATCTGGTAGCGCTTCGAAAGCCTGATGGCCAAAACTGAGAGACTCAGGAGGAGCTTCTTCCCCAGGCCATCAGACTCCTGAACTCAGTCACTTAACATCACGTGACTTCACGTCAGGATAAACATCGATACACTGACATTGCACTGCACTTTCTGTTCTCGTTGTTACTGTGTAACAACCTGTCATAAACCTGTTTGCACATTATACTCTTTATACATTTGTTAACCACATATTTATAAGTCTACAGTTTACTCACTGCAAAGTCTACTTCAATTATTTTATTCCACTTTATCCTTATTTGTTACCTTTTTTTCTCTTGACTTGATTATTTATAATTCTACAGATATAGACATATATATATATATAGAGAGAGTACTTTTTTTTATATCCTATTTCTATTATAATTTCTTCCTTGTGTTTTTAACTGTGAATTTGCACTGTCCATGGAGCGGACCTGTTTACATTTCACTGCCGGTTGTATATTCTGTATATAACTGTGTATGTGACAAATAAAACTCTTGAATCTTGAATCTTTTAAAGCTGTATAACGTCCAATCTAAGCAGAAATGTGTGCTGCTTTACCAGTACACAGGACTGTCCTGTTCTTCTGTCACTTTGTAATAATCCTTATCATCTTTGATGCTCTTAGTCAGACCAAAATCCCCGATCTTCACAAGTGATTCATTCTCCACTAAGATGTTCCTCGCTGCTAGATCCCTGTGGATGTAGTTCTGAGATCCCAGGTACTCCATTCCCTGATGAACACAGGAAACAGTCAAACCCACAATACCTATACTGTACACCTGTAAACTAAAATTACAATGGCAACTGAAATATAAAATTAAAAGCTAATATATAATATTATAGCTAAAAATATTAATAAATACTATAATAATACTATAATTATATAAATAATACTAAAAAACACTGACTGGGAACTAAAATGTGTTCTAAAAAATGTTTTTCTATGAATTCTTATAAAACATTTCCAAATATTATATAAGTTCCAGTAAGAAACCTGTTTATTTGACTAGGAAGTCTAACAGTATACAATATTTAAACTACATCTGTCTAGTGATCTGTCACAATGCTTTATTTATAGTGATTACTGCTAATGTGTGGCATAACAAAATATTTGGACACTTAACAGTAAGTAATCCACCCACTGGTACACAGAGTGGTTGGATTTGTGATTTGTGAAGTTTTTCTCTCTCAAATATTACACACATGCACATAGACAACTTTTTAATTTCACACATACAAACCACACTCTGACATCTATAAACCCGATTCCAAAAAAGTTGGGACACTGTACAAATTGTACAGTGTACATATAAGGAACAATTGTAAATTGTACAGTGTACATATAAGGAACTCTTTGCAATTTTTCTCTGAGAAACTCCTTTCTGATATTGCTCCACTATTTTTGGCGCAGCATTGGGGGAATTGGTGATCCTCTGCCCATCTTGACTTCTGAGAGACACTGCCACTCTGAGAGGCTCTTTTTATACCCAATCATGTTGCCAGTTGACCTAATAAGTTGCAAATTGATCCTCCAGCTGTTCCTCATATGTACATTTAACTTTTCCGGCCTCTTATTGCTACCTGTCCCAACTTTTTTGGAATGTGTAGCTCTCATGAAATCCAAAATGAGCCAATATTTGGCATGACATTTCAAAATGTCTCACTTTCAACATTTGATATGTTATCTATATTCTATTGGTGAATAAAATATAAGTTTATGAGATTTGTAAATTATTGCATTCCTTTTTTATTCACAATTTGTACAGTGTCCCAACTTTTTTGGAATCGGGTTTGTATATGTTTGGTTTTATTTTGATAATGAAGTGGCTGCGATTACAAGTTAGCAATGCCAGAACTGATATGTTATGTGAGCGCGCAAGTTGCCGGCCCCATCACTTAATTTTTTCCTCATTCGAAACAGTAAAATATTTATTTTATGTACATTTAAAATTACTACAAAATGTCATGCCTTTGAAAAATTAAGAAAACAACAAGATGCGCTGCTTTAGCGCGTCTCGGTCTCATATGAACATCTTTCTGATGCACACCAGAAATGAACTAAAATACAATGAATACTTGACGCGCCTACTTTAAAAAGTAAACTTTTCGATTATTTGATGTTAAATGCATTATATAAGTCACTTTGGAATAAATCACGGCATTTATCATGATTAAAAAACGTGACTTTACAGTCCGGAAAATACGGCAGGATATAGCAAATTATACTTTGCTGGTCTAAAGCCGCTGGTCTACACAGAAGAAAGCCCTGCCTATGCTCTGCCCCGGTACGAGTTGTGTCGAGCCATTCATTAGTCTGGTTGTTTGATGAGAAAAATATAAAATGTAGTTACAATAAGCGCGTTAAGAATCCGTACAGCTGTAGCAGTGGAGGACTTTTATTCTGCTGTGTGGAACTGAGGAAGAACTGATGCATTTTTCTGAAAAAAAAAAGTAAAAAACGAAAAACTAGCTGTTTTCTAATTTTTCTACTTTCAGTATTAAATCAAAAAACGACTGAACGAATGATACATGGATTAGTTATGGTAACGGGAGTTTGTTTCCAAAATATGCACTGTACACGGTAGACCAATCACAACAGACTGGGCCATCTGACCAATCAGAGCAGAGTAGACTTGCGGAAAGGAGAGATTTAGAGAGACTGATTCATCCATCGAGTCGTTTGAGAATAATTGAACATTGCGGTGATGTGCAATGTATATTATGAGAAAATTAAATAAAAAAATTGATGCATGTAAACCTGTTGTTGACCTCCAAAACTAAATTAGGAAACTTTAAAATATCATAATAGGGGCACTTTAAAGAAAATGGTGTATGTTATCTAGAATGTTGTTGAATGCATTACTGTTTTAAACACTTGCAAAAAAGAGGTGAGAAAAAGTAACGCAACACAATACTTTCCATAAAAAGTAACTAAGTAGCATAATTTGTTACTTTTTTTAGGAGTAACGCATTATTGTATTGCATTACTTTTAAAAGTAACCCTGTTGGCTATATTACCTGACATATCTGAAGAGCATAAAGCAGCAGTCTCTTCTGTGTGATGTCGGATTTGTTGCGGGGCAAGTATTCTTTCAGACTGCCAGCGGGCAAATACTCCATTATGAGCTTGATGTTCATTCCTCCTGAGTGACACACATTCACCGCAAGCGATAAGTGATACAGTGAGTGTATATATAACTGGACTATATGATCTTTTGTAACTGAGGTATCTTATTCATGAAGGTGTAAGCCATCAAGCTTAGATACAGATGTGAATACTGTGTATAAACAGAGCCTTGTGTGTAAAGGTGTGTTCACGACTTGCCTTCTTCATTGCAGATGCCTTTGTATTTGACAATGTTTTCATGGTAGAGGTTTCTGATGGTGTTGATCTCTCTTCTCAGGTTGCTGCTCTCATTCTCTGTTTTCAGAGATTTGACGGCCACCAGCTCACCTGTCTGATCTCCATTAGGATCATACAGACACAGTTCCACCATCCCAAAGTTCCCCTGGACAAGATTTATAAAGAATAAACTATATAAACAGTTAATGAATCAATGACACATTAATCTAAAAAGATTATGAGATTTAGGAGGAGGAGAGGGAATGTGAGGATCTCATCTCATGGTGAATGGATCAAGTGTGAAATAGGTTTAACTTGGTCCATTCCTATAAAAATTCTATACTATGCTAATAAATACATTTCTTTACATTTGTCTACTGGGGTTATTAGTAATCATAATAGTCCTAAAACTGAAATAAATATAAATTAAAGCTAAATAGAAAACAAATGACTAAAGCATATAACAAAATTATGAACACTTAAACTAAAATAAAAACTGAAAATATAAAAAGCAAATTCAAAATAATAAATACTATGTTCTAGAATTCTTAAAAAATTCCTAAATATTTACAGACCAGAAGGAATCCTGTACATGTTACTTTTTGACTAAAAGTTCAGTACCTCTCCAAGTTTTCGGATTTTCTTAAGGAATCTCCTCTTGAAATCTGCAGGATCAGTCTCCTGTGGAGGAATTACCCCTGATATAATGGGAAGTTCTGTAGATAAAACAAAAAGTTCAGTACAACAAATACTACCATGATGTATATTTCCAATTGTATTTTAAAATTTAAATAATACCTTTTATCCCTAAATAATGGTAATGACAATGAGGTTTTTAAAAGAGGGTTTTAAACGGTCATGACAATGCTTTTTTAAATCCAAATATTTTCCTTTTTAGCTTTGGGGTGAAATATAAAATCTTTTGATGCACTTGACAACAAAAAGTTAACTTTTTTTTTATCCATAGGCTAAAATAGAGTTAAAGACTAGTATTTGTGTTAGTCATAGGATGATATTGAAAAACTGAATTTTTAATTATTGGACAAAAAAACTCTGCAAGTAGTAACCTAGAATACTGTCTAACACTCGATGGCTGCTCTGTCAAGTCCTCGTCGTCAGTTAGGAACCTGGGTGTGCTCTTTGATACCAATCTTTCATTTGAAAGCCACGTTTCTAACATCTGTAAAACTGCATTCTACCATCTTAAAAATATATCTAAATTACGGCACATGCTTTCAATGCAAAATGCTGAACAGTTAATTCATGCGTTCATGACCTCAAGGACCTCATTACATTACTGTAATGCTTTACTGGGTGGTTGCCCTGCTCGCTTAATAAACAAACTCCAGCTGGTCCAAAATGCAGCATGTCAAATGCCCGCATTGACACTATATGATACTTGAAATTAGCTGGATAACATCACCGTTTCACCAGAACGGCTGTACAAATTCTGTTGCATTATTTTCCTGTTAACAATGTGAAGCTGCTTTGAAAGAATTGGACTTGTTAAAAGCGCTATATAAATAAAGGTGATATTATGTGACAGGTACCCTGTTCTCGCTGCTCTTTAATGCGGCCCAGCTCTCTCACTATGGCTCTGAAAAACGGTCTCTTCCGGGGGTCATAGTTCATGCACTGGGAGATCAGATCAGCCAGTTCACTGATGCTGGGAGTGACCAGAGTACCGCACACTTCGTAGAATCGCTCTTTCTATATATGTACACACAGATGTTAGATTAAAAACATTACAGTTTAAGAAGCAAATGACAATACATGGTTTTTAAATTACAACAATGGCTGCTCTGGTCAAGTATAAATGTAGAAACGTATTAGATAGAGTCAAGCACCTCTGAGAGTTTCTTTTCAGACAGGGGCATCTCGCCATTGTAGCAGATCTCCCACAGCGTAGTCCCAAACCCCCATTTGTCTGCTGCAATGCTCAGTGCTTTGGGGTTGTTAACACACTCTGGGGCGATCCAGGGGATCCTTTCAATACACTCTGTCCACAGGCACAATGAGTGTTAGAAAATGAGGGTTATGCGCAACACATTTCTTTATTCTGTAAAACAGGTCACATTGCTTCCAGTTCGGGTCTTTTATATGTGCTTCGTTAAATATAGAGCCGTTTTACTCAAGATACCTTCAGAAGAGTGAGAAAAACTTAACAGTACTGTCGTTAATACTTTCTCTGACAAGCGGATGCAATGAGACCTACACTGATTTCCCTCACTACAATGACATTACAAAACATAGTGAAGTTGAGAAGTCAAAATATATTCAAAAATGTAAATATATTGCTACTATATAAATTATTGTTCGTATATAAGCACATTTAAAAATGACACTGTAACACTGTTGCATGCTGGGTTTCTTTTTCTGTCATGTGACAGTTTCTTTTTCTGTAAGCACACTACCATTCAAAAGTTTGGGGTCAGTAGTTTGGAATTTCTTTAAACAAACATTAATTCAGCAAGGACCCATTGAATTGATTGAAAAGTGTCAGTCAAGGCAAGTTCTTTTAAACTTTATATTCAAAAGGGAATCCTCCTGAAATAAATGTATCACGTTTCCCACAAAAATTATAAAAAATTTAATGGATGCTGAAAATTCACATTTTAACACATTAAAATAGGAAAGTTATTTTAAAATGTAATAATATTTTAGAATATTCCTGTGTTTACTGCATTTTATATAATGGATACAGACTTAGTGAGCATTAGAGACTTAAGAAACTTAAAAAAAAAAATCTTACTGACCCCAAACTTGAGGATCTCGTTGGACCACAGTGAAATCTCATTGGAGTATATTATCATTATATATGTTATGACTGGCTGTGATTTTGTCACATCGAGCAGCATTTCAGTATTCACAAGTTCACACTTACAAATGATTAGAGTAAAAGAGTATGCATATTTGGAGTGCTGTCCAGGGGAAGGCTCAGAGTTCGGAATGTGGCCTAAACCCAGAGTACTCCCCTGTACCTCTGGTTAGGATAGTAACCAGGTGAGTGTGAGGAGAAAAAACTGTAGAGGAACATTATACTACGTATTTATAGGCCTCCTCTTATGCTGATTTTTGTATATAATTTGAAAATGCTCTTCCCAAACTTTGTTAATAAATTTAGAAATAATAATTTTTAAAATAATTTTTTAAAAATAATTTAGTGAAACTGAAAAATAACTTGTCACAGACACTTGTATGGCATAAGGGTATACAGAGCCTCTCTGGATGAGCGTTCATGAGCATGTCTTACCCCTTTGGCTGAGCACAGAAATGGACAGTCCAGGATCACTCAGTTTAATGAAAGGACCACCCTGTCCTTCCAGACCATCCAGCTTCAACAGGATGTTTTTAGCGCAGACATAGCCGTGGACAAGCTTCTTATCCTCCTGAAAGAAAGAAAATAAGACTTTTCTTTTTCTGTCCCAAAGATTCCAGAGTTTTGAATGATGTATTTGCAACTTGTATTACTATTAAGACCTCTATGGGTAAAGCAGGACATCAAATCATCCACTGGAAAATGTAGATTATAATTGTCACATGTTATTATTGTGATCCATTAAGAAGTACAGTAATATTTTGTCTGTATCTATTAATAAGTTATACAAAAATATATTAAAATGCAAGTCATACAGGCAATGACTTGAATACACATGTTTGATGAACAGGGTTTACATTTCTGAATTAAAATTCATAAATTTGATAGTTTTACTATCTTAAAGTAAAAGTCTAGGTGGTGCAACTGTCCAGTGATTGCAATAAGGGAAAAAAGTGTCAATAAAAGTTAAAATCTATTGCCAAACAGTATGGCATAATAATGCATTATTGTTTCTTTGGGAAAAAAAGTTGTTTTAAATTATTATTAACCAGGGCTCACTAAAACTTTACTGGTTTAGCTTGAAAAATTAATTTGACACTATTATTTTAAAATTGGTTAAAATGTGTACACCTTAAAAACTAAACTAAATTACTAAAACTGAAATAAATATATAATTTAAGCTAAATAGAAATATTAAAAAAACTTACTAAATAAAAATTAAAACTAAAAAACTAAAATGACTCAATTCAAAGGTAAAATTAAAATGAAAACTGAAAATATAAAAATAAAGCTAAAACAAAATAATATTATATAAATAAGACTAAAATAACACTGATTGGGAACTAATCTAAACTAAATGTATTCTAAAAAAATCTATTTTCTATTAATATTTAAGATGTGTACACCTTAAATACACAGTTGAGTGTCATTAAATCATCGACCCATAACTTTTAAATATTACACAGAATGTAAACATAAGTTTGAGTTCAAACTTAAATTTTGTACCAAATAACTGAGGACACTGGAAAGCTGCTCCGCAACTTGAAACTTCCAGGAGGGTGTGAGATCAGAGCGATGGTTTCTCATGAACAGATCCAGAGGGCCGCGCTGAACAAACTCCTCCACCAAAATGACTGGCAGAATAACAGTAATAAGACATGAGTTCATCTGCAGTAAAAGGCTGACTTATTCCTTTAACTATAAAAACACAAATAAGTTTTGTAGCATTTTTGCCCAGTGGAGCAAGAACACTTACTGTCCATGCTGTGCATACATATGCCATACATCAGAACCATGTGTTTATGGGATATCTGTCGCATTACACTGACTGTGTCCAGGAAGGCCTAAGAGAAGTAGAGCAGTATTTGTGAAAGCAATTACCTGTTATTTACTCACGTATCAAAAGATGGGTTGTCACTTACAGAAATGTAATTGTGTCCTGCTCCCAGCACCTTCAGAACCACATCCACCACCTCAAGGCCCGAAAAACCCTCATCATCCTCATTTCTCAACTTCAGCTTCCCAGCATAGATGTTTGTGCGAGTGCCTTGACCCAGGTGTTTCTCCTGTTTTACAAGCATCAGCTTCATAAGACAGACCATTTCTACACTCCAGATAAATGTTATCTAGTTGTCCCTATTGGAAAACCCAACCTAATCTGGAAAACAATAGCTGATCTAAACTGTTAGACCATCGTAAACCTGGTCTATCCAGCTTCAAGACTGCAAAACATTCTTAATCAGTATTTTTGTCTTGTTTTCCAGTAAAACCAGATAAATTGATTGACGTAAAATAAGACCATAAAACTTGCTTTCAGAGAACACATTTTAAATGTATTTTTCAGGTTTTAAACATGCATCACACTAACATTTCTTAGATTTATGCTTAGTCTTGTTATTATTATTTCAAGAAAATGTGTTTCAAGGGTAAGATTTTTACTAGAAAATAAGACAAAAATACTGTATAAAGTCACAATGAAATAAAATGTATAAATTATTTAGTATTTATAAATTATCCATGCACATCTTTTTTTATTATTACTTAATATTTAATCAAAATACCCTCTTGAATCTCTTCTCTGATGACATATTTACTGGCGTGAGGGTAGGACAACCTGTCACTCACATGACATCAGAGTAATATCAAATGATCCAAATAATTCCTAATGGACAAAATCAAGTCCCGCCCTACATGTTTCTCTCGGATAATATACATCACAATTAGAGAAGAAAAAAAAAAAACTTCCATTTCATGCCAACTTTAAGAAAATATAATACATAATTATAGCTGGTTAGGCCAGCTGGTGGATGTTTTGTTGCTGATTTGTTTTTTTGTTGTTGTTTTTTTAGCACTGCAACATAATGGCAGTTTAAAACCACTACTATATTCCAAACCACAGTTGCCCACTTTGGTCAGATCTTCCAGCAGGACACACCATAAAATAACTTCTCACTATAAGAAAATGTGTTTGTTTTCTAGTGAACAGGTTTAACGTCATTCATATCATGCACACAAGCACAAAGTTTTGATATCCAACCTGGGTAATGTCCTCTTTGAAGATCCTATGGAAGATGTTTAGTGAAGAGAGTGGTGACGGTGAATCTTTTCTGGTCATCATGACGAGGTTGGATTGCTCTGTGAAGCAGCGAATGGAAGATTATTCATGTCTCTGCCATCTTATAAGACATAAGGATGATTTTAGTCACCCTGTTAAGAATAGTTATTTCTGACTTTGACAGTTACTTTATTTTCAGAAGACTACAATCGAGGCATTTCAGGGAGTTCAGAATATCTCCCTTTGGAGTGACTTTGTGTTTTGTAACTTTGAGAGACCTTTTTCATGCTCAAACAGCAGCATTACACACTCAAGAAAGTTGAAAATGTAAAAACATATGCAAGGTCTTTAAATTATTTAATTAAAGTGCCCCTATTGTGCTATTTTAAAGTTTCCTAATTTAGTTTTAGAGGTCTCCAACAACAGGTTTACATGCATCAAAGCTCGAAAAAATTTTTCTCATAATATACATTGGACATCACCACATTTTTCAATGATTCTCAAACGACTCGATGGATGAATCAGTCTCTCTAAATCCCTCCTTTCCGCGAGCCTACTCTGCTCTTGGTCTACCAATCTGGACTCTGATTGGTCTACTGTGTACAGCACGTATTTCAGAAACAAACGTCCATTTCCATAACTGAACTCCAGCTCTGTCCAGATGCTTCCTGTTTCTAAAGCTCAGCGATAATACACACTGTAAAGACAGTAATGATTATGTTGATTTTACATAAATACCAGCGCAAGTCCGAATTGATAATGAAACACTGGAAGAACTAATTAATCAACCCGAACCTTGAGCAGGACGTTTCTCATGTCGGACATTTCCAACTGCAATTCCTCACCATCAGCATTAACGTGTGTGTGTGTGTGTGTGTGTGTGTGTCTGTCTGTCTGTCTGTCTAATGTATTGCGGTCCACATGTGGGAAGTGTATCAGTGCATACATTAGCCCAGCTTATGTAAACATTAACATTTGCAAAACAAATCTTGCTCCATCCTTTATCTTTACTCAAAGTAGTAAGAATGACAGACAATCTGCATTAATAGACAGTTTTAAAAACACAATAAACACATTGTAGAGCACAGGGTCTTGTCGACATGATGCTATCCAGAATCCGCTGCAGTGTTCAAGTTTTCCCTGGTCTCTGCGCGGCGTGCGCGTGCAATAAGTGGATGGGCAATATGCCAATGTTTCGTCGTGACGTCACAACGAAACGGCTTAGGACTCATTTGAAAAACTATTCGTTTAATTGACTCAGCGTCGACTCTTACTTTTGAGAGACAATAACTTTATATACAGTGCACTTTCAGATTTAAAACTTTGCAGTATGTTTTCATTCACTTAGAACTATGTTACACACTACATGAAAGGTAATTTTCAAAGATCCATAATAGGGGCTCTTTAAGAAGACAAACATTATAAACCTCTGGCCATCTGCTTCTGCAGTATCAGTGTTTGAGGGAAGCTTCAGTACCTTTTGGTTGGGGTGGGCAGCCACGCTCAAGTCTTAAGCTGGTTTGGTCTGTTGTGAGATACTGGCCAGACAGGTGGTCCGTCAGCTCTCTCAGAGTGGGTTTCCCAATATCTGTCCCAGTCAGGAGGAAGCCCTGTGTGCTCACTTCAATCTGGAAGCTCTTGAAGGCTTTGGTGATTCCGCCATGACAATCCCTCTAAAAGAAAAAGGTCAGTTTGTGAAACATGGAAAAATTGTAACATTTCAACTAAAGTTCAATATCTTATTTTCATGTAACATATGTTCCTTAAAGGCCAATTCCCACTGCATCGACAGACACTGACCAACAGCGACAGTCACCATATTACAGAACGCCACTCCTCATGCATTCCTCATGCATTCCAGAGCTCAGTTTGAACTGGCCTTTATTCTACATTTGCTTGACATGAAATATATTTTTCCACCAGCAGCATGTACAGTAACAGTGTATACCTCATTGCATATGACAGTCAGGAAAATATGATCATAGTCATGAGTGCTCCAGCGCAGCAGGTACATGCCCTCCTCATAACCTTCCTGCTTGAGTTTATGGATGGCATATTCAGTACTGAGGGGTACAAAATAGATATCATTACATCAGCTGTCCAAAGACATTCTTCTCTGTCATTTGATTATTGGTTACATTAGAACATTTTAGATGCTGATTAAACATACTGAGCAATTTAATAAGAGCTATAGATTCAGAGCTGCGACATGACAGGTATGAAAGTGAGGCTGTGATGGATAGACTTACTGTATTTTCAATGGCATCAGCTGTAAAAATCTGTATAAAACTTCTAGATCACTTTTAATATTCCATAGCTCATATTGTCTGAAGTTTTTTGTAAACTGAAATTTCTTGGAAAATTTTTTTTGCAGTGTTTCATCAGCAGAACAATCTCAGAAACACATTAAATAACAGTTCAACCCACTGAAGATATGCATATCTATCCCTCATAGCCTCACTTTCATTCCAGTTAAAAATCAATGATGGCTGTGAATAAGGTCTATAGAATGTTATATGAATTATGGGATGAATTATAGTTTAATTATTACACTACCATTGAAATGTTTGAGGTCAGTAAGATTTGTAATGTTTTTGAAAGTCTCTTATGCTCACTATAGATGCATGTATTTGTTCAAAATATACAGTACAAACAGTAATATTGTGAACTGTTGTCTGTTTTAAAATATCAGCATATTTTCAGTCTTCATTGTCTCATGATCCTTCAGTAATCATTTTAATAGGATGATTTGTTGCTCAAGAAACATTTCTTTAATTAATAGTTAATATTACAAGACTGAAAACAGCTGTGCTGCTTAATATTTTGAGGACAATGATTTTATCAAACATGAAGCTTCTGTAACATTACATATGTATTTACTGTCACTTTTGATGAAACTTAATTTTTTTAAATAAATCAAACAGTTGTTAAAAATCTCAAAATTCAGTTGAATAAATTCAGGTTTAAATTAGCCAAAAAGCAAATTAGATTTCAGAGCTATAGCGGAGAGAAAGATTATTGGTGAATATTGAATAAAAATTTGGTCTGTTATTCAAAATATTTATTTTTCTGTGTTTTCCTTTGTTGAATGGAAAAAATTATTTCATTTAAATATTCCTTAAAACATCTCTTTTTGTGTTTCACAAAAGAAAGAAAGTCATACGGGTTTGGAACAATGTGAGTTCTATTTTTGCGTGAACTACTCCTCTAAACACGATGAGTGAATGTACTAACGTGATTGGACCATGGCAGCCCTCTCGTAGGTTGATTTCCACTGAGACAGGAGCCACATCCCTGCAGAGAAAATGATGTGCATCTACTGTGAGCCTAAAGTATCCATCTATAAGACTGGCAAAGGACAGCGCCTCCTCATGGGACGCCAACGTCAGCTCCTGTAGAAAAAAAAAACAGGACTTATGAAGTTATGACTTATCCTAAATGAACCAAAACTGACAAATCTCACAGTGAGCCTCACCATGCTTTTGTCATCCTGTTTGTGGATGGTAACCACGGAGAATTTGATGACAAGATGCGTTATCTCATTAAAGTCTGAAAAGAGTGTCCATCTATCATCTTCTACATCATATGATGCTTCTTTACTCGGTTTCTTACTGTCTCTCTTTGATTTATATCTCTTCTGATTGGTACACGGATCTGAACAGGTCTTGGGACAAAAATATTTGGCATTAGAAACTGTCAAAATGGAAACAAGTGAGAGATATTTCAACCAAGCCCTAGACCAAAGTGTTAAACTTCAGCATGTACACTACCATTCAGAAGTCATTAAGTTTTTATTGTATTATGTTAATATTTGTACTACAGCCTTCTTACCACTGAGGGGACTTTACACCAGTGAACGCCAGAGGTGCCAGACACCAGGATTTTATGGTCAACACCAGCAGCACTGGAGTCTGTGAGCATTTGCTCATTCTCATGTATGATAAGGGAAGAGGGTTCAAACACTTCCTGGCCGAAGTGTTTCGTTAGAGTTTCTAAAGTGGACATATATTTGATCTTTAGGTCATGCGTACTGATATTATTGCCTTCCACAGTATTCCTGTTAAATTCCTCAAGGAAGACTTTAAAGACGTTGGAGATGCGTAGACGTGTGAGAATGTTCCTGTGACGTATGGACTGCTGTAGGACCCTGGGGATGTAATTCTTGTACCTGACAAAGATAAAGCGTAACAATGAAAGTTACAGGGACTTTAATCAAAAGTTGATTAGGATATTAATTTCCAACAATACTGACCAGAGTCTAAATGGATGTATATCAAAATTAGGGTAGTCAACTTAATATGTTAATTTAGTTTAATTAATTTGATAACAAATGATGGCTTAATAATTCATACATACTAACAACAATACATTAATAATGTTTAGGTGTATGTTTATTTTTATAGTTTTTCTCAGTCGTTTTGGTGCATCTCTCAGATCACACATTCATGCAATTGATTATATACAAGTGTCTGATGTTTCCTATATTATCAATTACTTGTCAATTCAATTTGATCAAAACAAACTCTCAAGCATATTTATATACATTTCTATTTGACTTTTTTTTTTTGTAAATGTGTCCTGAATTGATTAATTGCGGAGATGAATTTTGAATTCCACTAATGAAGGGAAATGAAAGGGCTAGAAAGGGCAGTTATCTAAAATAGCTCAGAGGCGCATCTCATGAAGCTTCAGTTGGAAAGCATATATAGACAGAGCACAACACAGTGTTACAAATTCTGACAATGGAAGAACAACAAGGAAACAAACAGAGGGGTTAGAAGAAGAGGAGTAAGGATGTGTGTGTCACAGATCAGCCAGGCTCTCTCACTTTCACCACACAGTGATCACAACCACCCGCACCGGTCACAATCACCTCATCAGCAGCACACTAGGAAAGACTCCCTTACCTGATCTCCTTGGTTTTCCCAGAGTGTGTTCCTGTCTTCTTGCGACTTCATCCCAGAGTGTTGGCTTTCGTTACTCACCTTTCATCCTGGCTGCTGAGGTATCCGTTTCTCCATCTGTTATTGATGTTATTCATCCACCATCTCTCACCGTGATACAAGTGCATCTGCTACATCCCATTCTCTGCCCTGTGTTCCCCCAAAATAAAGTGTGTTTGGATCTTCACTAGTCCAGTGTGTATAACCTGACAGAAGGCCAGACCAAAACAGCATATGGATCCAGATCACCGTGATCCTTTTCAGGAACCGGCTGAAACTCTCTGGATAGAGTTAGCGGAACCAAGGGCAGCACCAAGCACTACCATCACTTCCATCACTGCTTCACCTGTCTGTGTTGCCAGTCCCATGGTTAAATCCGTAACTGTAAGGAATTTGAATCGTGGGTATGTGAAACGTCAAGTATAACCTGTAACCCTGCGAGTGGGATGCCTGCACGAGGAAAAGTTTGCTCCCCTGATTCTGGAGGGTTCCACCGTGGCAATCATCCTAGGGCTTCCCTGGCTCACAACGGAAACGTCTTTAAATGGGTCTTAAAAGTCCCAACTGCTTCCATTCTTGTTTTCCTCGACTTCCTCTACCTGCACATCCAAAACCTGTGACAATTCCAGTACTACTTCTATTGAAAGCCCTCTAGAAAAGCAGTCTATCACGATTCCTGCCTGTTATGAGTCCTACTCCGTCTTCTGCCCGAAACGAGACTCAAGGTTACCATCACACCGACCATGGGACAGTGCCATCGACCTGGAACCTTTGTGACAAAAAAGGACAGAGGCTTGCGGCCTTGCATTGATTACCGGGCTCTAAACAAGATCACCAAAAAATTCTGTTATCCACTTCCCACTTCGGCTCTGGAACAACTGCGTGGAGCATCCATCTTCTAAGTTAGACCTCCGAAGCGTGTACAATCTGATCTGAATTTGTGCCGGAGATGAATGGATAACCGCCTTTATCACTCCATCAGGGCACTACGAGTATCTTGTAATGCTGTACGGCCTAGTCAGCGCCACCTCCATTTTCCAAGATTTTATGAATGCGGTACTCAGAGACTTCCTGAATTGGTTCGTAATAGTCTCTCGGAGCTTCTCTCCAATACTCTCGGAATCAGGCCAAACATACGAAAATACTCTCTCGGAACCAGGCCGAACATCATCACCATGTCTCAGAGGTCCTCAAACGACTACGCAAACACTCCCTGTATCTGAAGGCAGAAAAATGTAGTTTCCATCAGAGTTCTATTTAGTTCCTGGGGTATAACGCGAGTACACAAGTAGTCACAATGGATGAGGGGAAGGTGACTGCTATCACTTCATGGCCCACTCCCGCTACAGTTAAAGAGCTTCAAAGATTCCTGGGGTTTGCAAATTTCTATCGTCGATTCATTCAAAACTATAGCATCTTGGCCTCTCCACTCATCTCATTGTTGAAAGGCAAGCCCAAGTCTCTGTCCTGGAACCCCAAGGCCGACAAAGCAATGCAAGCCCTGAAAAATTCCTTCACTACTGCACCACTCCTGTGCCATCCTGATCCTGACAAGGCCTTCCTGGTGGAAGTTGACACGTCCACAACAAGAGTAGGGACAGTATTGTCTCAGCAGCAGGAGAAGTCAGCTAAACCTCTTCCATGTGCCTTCTTTTCCAAGAAATTGTCCCCGGCTGTGCAAAACTACATCAGGAATAGAGTCACTCACCATCAAACTTGCTCTCAAGGAGTGGAGGCACTGGCTAGAGGGAGCTCATCACCCTTATCTAGTCCTTACCGACCATAAGAACTTGCAATATCTCAAAGAAGCAAAGAGATTGAATGCTCGACAAGCCAGGTGTGCATTATTCTTCACTCATTTCCAGTTCAGTATCTGCTATCATCCTGGTTCTAAGAATGTACATGCTAATGCCCTATCAAGACTTCATGCTACCTCAAACTCCTATGAAACTCCAGAGCCAGTGCTTCCCTTCAAACTCTTTGTTAGTCCCATTCGTTGGGATTTGGACAGATAGCTACTCGAAGCATCTTGTCAAGAACCTGCTCCGCCAGGGTGTCCCGCTGACATCTTTACGTTCCCAAGAATCATTGCATCCTTCTCATTGAGTCATTCTTCTGTGGGATATAGTTTCAGATCGAGGACCCCAATTTATCTCACGTGTCTGGAAGGCTTTCTTTTTGCTCCTAGGTGTGACCGTCAGTTTGACGTCTGGCTACCATCCCCAAGCAAATGGGAAAACAGGTGCAGGAGATTAACTACTTCCTCAGAACGTTCTGCCAGTGCTACCAGGACACCTGGAACCAGTTCATCGCATGGGCCGAATATGCTCAAATCTGAGGTGCCTGCCATCAACCACTGGTTCCAGGAGAGTGAGAGGGTATGGGATGAAGCTCATCTCCAGCAGGCAGTGCGCAGACACACCCACTTTGCAGAAGTGCAACGAGGAGAGACGCCTACTTACCATCCAGGACAACTCGTCTGGCTCTCTACACAAGACACCGTCTGCACCTGCCTTGTCGGAAGCTGAGCCCACGATACATTGGTCCCTTCCAGGTCGAAATCCTGGTCAAAAGACAAATCACTCCAATCACCTATAAACTCCAGCTACCTCCTCACTACAGAATTCACCCTGCATTCCATGTGTCCTTGTTGAAACCTCACTACCCACCTGTTTGTGTTCCCTCCACAGAGTCTGGCCCTGATGACATGACCCCCGCACCTCAGATCGAAGCGGATCCCATCTACACCGTCCAAGAAATCTTGGACTCCCGATGTCGAGGTGGCCAATTGGAATATCTGGTGGACTGGGAAGGGTATGACCTCGAAGAGAGGTTGTGGGTACCTAGAGATGACATCCTTGATCCTACTCTCCTTACGGAATTCTACCAATGTCATCTTCATCTGCCTGCTCCTCGACCTCGTGGCCAGCCAACGCAATGCCAGGGTCCATGGTCCGCTAGCGCAGACCCTGGAGAGTGTTCCCAAATAAAGAGTGTGTTTGGATCTTAACTAACCTTATCCAATGTGTATATCCTGACAGTGTGGTGGAAGGGTACGGAGGCAAAAAAAGACGAAGGGAAGAGATCAAGTTTGTAGGGATGTTTCTGATGAAGTAAGGACCACTATTGTGGACCATGTTCTCAATCATGACCTTACAATAAGCAACACGGATCAAAAGGTGCAGTCAAATGTTGGGACAACCACATCCTCAATCATTCAAATGTTTGTAGACTGATGTACTCAGACAATGTTCACTATACTGTACTTTACTGTTCACTATACATATACTGTAGACTTACTACAATGCTATATTACAGTAGTCCACCTGCATTTTACATTATACTGTAAATATACTTTATAGAGGCAATGTAACAATGTAACACACGCGAGCACACACACATACAGTAAGTTTGTGTCTTGTCTTTTTCTCTATATCTCAGTGACATTGTACTGTCATATTTTGACAGACTAACAGTAAAAGTGTAATTGTGAATTATGTCCAGTCTAAAGGTAATGTGTAAATCTGTACTGTTAAAATGTATATATGTCATACAGATAAAGTTCATTCTGGTGCATTTTCATTCGTTGTCATCAAAATTGTACACTGTTATATTGACAACATGACTAAGCATTTTGACTATCTTGTTTGTGAATAATCACCCAAGAACTTGTCATTCTGATAGCATTGATAAGTTCATTGACATAAATATTAACTTTTTGAGAGATGAACGAAGGCTTTTGAGCAAGTTACAGGCTTTTGCAGGTAATCCATTGTGTGGTGCTGTTTGTACGAAAATATATTTCGTAATATTTGTTTTGAGAAATACACTTATTGGTTTGCAAATCTTAAGGATGATTCGAGAAATGTACCAAAGTGACTGAGAAAAACTGTACAAATACTTTTTAAATAAAGCAAATTAAATAACTACATTAATTACTAATTAAATAACCATATCCCATATTCATTTAAATCATTCATTTGCACTCACCTAAAGGATTATTAGGAACACCATACTAATACTGTGTTTGACCCCCTTTCGCCTTCAGAACTGCCTTAATTCTACGTGGCATTGATTCAACAAGGTGCTGAAAGCATTCTTTAGAAATGTTGGCCCATATTGATAGGATAGCATCTTGCAGTTGATGGAGATTTGTGGGATGCACATCCAGGGCACGAAGCTCCCGTTCCACTACATCCCAAAGATGCTCTATTGGGTTGAGATCTGGTGACTGTGGGGGCCATTTTAGTACAGTGAACTCATTGTCATGTTCAAGAAACCAATTTGAAATTATTCAAGCTTTGTGACATGGTGCATTATCCTGCTGGAAGTAGCCATCAGAGAATGGGTACATGGTGGTCATAAAGGGATGGACAATTGGCACTAAGGGGCCTAAAGTGTGCCAAGAAATCATCCCCCACACCATTACACCACCACCACCAGCCTGCACAGTGGTAACAAGGCATGATGGATCCATGTTCTCATTCTGTTTACGCCAAATTCTGACTCTACCATCTGAATTTTTCCAGTCTTCAACTGTCCAATTTTGTTGAGCTTGTGCAAATTGTAGCCTCTTTTTCCTATTTGTAGTGGAGATGAGTGGTACCCAGTGGGGTCTTCTGCTGTTGTAGCCCATCCGCCTCAAGGTTGTGCGTGTTGTGGCTTCACAAATGCTTTGCTGCATACCTCGGTTGTAACGAGTGGTTATTTCAGTCAAAGTTGCTCTTCTATCAGATTGAATCAGTCGGCCCATTCTCCTCTGACCTCTAGCATCAACAAGGCATTTTCACCCACAAATGCATTGAAGCAACTGCCATGTGATTGGTTGATTAGATAACTGCATTAATGAGAAATTGAACAGGTGTTCCTAATAATCCTTTAGGTGAGTGTAAATTAATATGCATGTTTACTGTATAAAAGCACACACACATACTCATATGTTTCTGGGTGTGTTTATCATACAATGTGACATAAAAGTAAACTCAATAAAAACTAAATCAATAATATCTTGATTTCTTTTTAATATACAAGTCGTCAAAATATATATTATTTTAGAAAGATATAGTAACACATTATTTTACAGTATCGCTGTTACACGTTACATGCAGTAGTTACTGTAGTAATAACTATAAATTATGCATAATTACATGCACCTAACCCTAACCCTATATTAAGTGCATGTAGTTAATTATTACTCAATACATAAATGTATTATTACAATGTAACACAGACACCTTAAAAAAAGTGTAACCAAAAAAAGCTCTTACTCAAATTCACTGACAGGAAGATCCTTTTCAATGCAATGATGGGAGATGGCCATCACAGCCATACCCAAACACTCATTTTCTATCTGCTGGGCATCATTCTCATCATGAGCGCTACGCAGCGGTGCCAGGCCGCTCTTGAAGTCACTCTGACTCTGTCAAACACAAACACAAAAAAATGAGCAGCCACAACTTTATTGAACAACACGTTTTTTATCACTGTCCAATGTTTTTGTCACCGTACCTGTGCGTAGAGGTAAGTTAGTGAAGCTACATCCAGCACAGCTGTGCTCGTAGACTCCGTCCCTCGTTTGAGAGAGTATCTGCGCACTGGAGGAGACGTCTTACTGTTCCCATGCCAGTTTGTAAAATAAAACCTGCCCCAAAAATGTGATTATAATGTAAATGTGAAAAAATTTAAATATCTATACAGTTTCCCATTAATTGCCTGGACTGTGATGGCCTGCCATTGCATTTGGGAACGCAACGGGCACCTCTTATGAATTATTTTCATAAATATGACATAAAAAGTCAAAATTACGACATACTATATATACACCGATCAGGCATAACATTATGACCTAATATTGTGTTGGTCCCCTTTTTGCTGCCAAAAATAGCCCTGACCTGTCGAGGCATGGACTCCACTAGACCCCTGAAGGTGTGCTGTGGTATCTAGCACCAAGATGTTAGCAGTATATCCTTTAAGTTGCGAGGTGGGACCTCCATGGATCTGACTCATTTGTTTAGCACATCCCACAGATGCTTAAATTGGATTGAGATCTGGGGAATTTGGAGGCCAAGTCAACACCTCAAACTCGTTGTTGTGCTACTCAAATTTTTCCTGAACCATTTTGCTTTGTGGCAGGGCACATTATCCTGCTGAAAGAGGCCACAGCCACCAGGGAATACCATTTCCATGTACGTGTCAAAGTAACATCCACATGGATGGCAGGACCCAAGGTTTCATCACACTGACAGGTTTGAGCTTCCGCAAGAACCAATGAGGTTCATTCTCGTGTTACACAGAATTTTTGAGCTTTCTCAAGAACCAATGACGTTAAGTATTGTGTTACGTAGCACATTTGAGTTTCAGCAAGAACCAGTGAGCTTCATTCTCGTGTTACGCAGCACATTTGAGCTTCAGCAAGAACCAATGAGGTTCATTCTCATGTAATGCAGCACGTTTCAGCTTCTGCAAGAATGAGGTTCATTCTCGTGTCATTCTCAGAATTTTCATTTTTGGGTTAACTAACCCTTTAATGGTTTTAAAAAAGTCTGACGGTCTGCGGCTATGCAGCCCCATACGCAACAAACTGTGATGCACTGTGTATTCTGACACCTTTCAATCAGAACCAACATTAACTTCTTGAGCAATTTAAGCTACAGTAGCTCGTCTGTTTGATCGGACCACACGAGCATCAATGAGCCTTGGCCGCCCATGACCCTCTCTCCAGTTCCCAACTGTTCCTTCCTTGGACCACTTTTGAGAGATACTGACCACTGACTGTAGACCGGGAACACCCCACAAGAGCTGCAGTTTTGGTGATCTGACCCAGTCGTCTAGCCATCACAATTTGGCCCTAGTCAGACTCACTCAAATCCTTACGCTTGCCCATTTTTCCTGCTTCTAACACATCAACTTTGAGGACAAAATGTTCAATTGCCGCCTAATATATCCCACCCACTAACAGGTGCCATGATGAAGAGATAATCCGTGTTATTCACTTCACCTGTCAGTGGTCATAATCGTATGCCTGATTGGTGTGTATACTAGGTAAAAAAAAACATATACTATATAAAAAATAGTTCTGAGATAAAAAAAAAAAAAAAAAAAGTTCATACTATCAGATGAAAAGTTAAAATTATGAAGAAATTAGGACAAATGTATTGTAATTTCCCTACTGTAGTGTAAATATTTATTTTTCATTTACATTCATTTTACAGTGCATTTGTTTAACAGTCCTAGAGGGAGTCCACACCCCATAGTCTCACAAAATCCTGTGTGAAATGCTGCTGTACCAAACTGGGAAGGAACACTAGATGAGAAAAGAATAAGAACAGAAATACCTCATGCGATAGAAAAGCTTCAGTCTTGTTGTCTCATCAATACTGAAGGAGTAATTGGGAGGATACCAGAGCTTGCTATATTCATCATATAGGGCAAACAAACTGCTACACATAGGAGATATATCTGTAATAATGAAACAACAAGTTTGTCTATTTTTTCTGTCATAATACAATGCTCATTTTGTGCAATAGCTAAAACACTTACCTAACTTCTTGGCAGCTTCAACACACAGTTCCTCTGCTGTGAAACTACCTGAGAGATGAATAATCTGGTGTGTCTCTGGCAAGTAAAAATGGATCTCAAGTCCCTGTAATATCACTGAGGCCATGACTGACGACTTCTGCTGCTCAGCACAAAATTAATGAAGTGCTGGGCATTTTCCATTCCTAAAAAAAAAAGAATATTATGTCATACACACACACACACACACACACACACACACACACACACACACCACCACCAACAACAACAGCATTTCCTCTTTGAAATATAGCGAAACATGTCTTCACGAACACCTGGAGCCTTCTTTACAGGCAGTTTTATAGAAGCTGAAAGGTTGAGGAAACGCTCAATTTACGACTAATAGGTCTACTACACTTATTTCTGAATGTCATCAGTCTCAACATAGTGTCGGCTATTACAGCAAAGTCTAGATAAGTTATACATTATATATGTGAATCAATTTTACCTTACCGTTTAGTGCGAAAGAAGATCATCTGATTCGCAGGTCGCGATTCGCTTCCGAAGAAACTGACGATGAGCTTCTGATAAACTACGTGACCAACACGCTGATTCTGATTGGCTGCTTGACGTTTCTCTCACTTGACGTCAAGTTTATTTAACCCTTAATTCAATAGAGTTACTGTCGCTGTAACTCAGATCATGAATTGGTCTGTACCGACCCCTTAAGGCAAAGTCTATACGTCATTTTCCAGTGAAAAACTCATTGTAGTTACGGTAAGAAATCTGGCATTTCACAATTGCATTCTCTATTCTCGGATCTTGTCAGTTGGTTTGGTTGGTTTCTTCCCTTTAATTTTTTTTTTTTTTTTTGTGTGTGTGTGTGTGTTTTAGTTTTTCAAAAATCCAAACTATATTCGGCTAACGTAGCTATGCATTTTAATTTATTTTAATATGAATTATTAAAATATTTGTTATTAACAGACAGACAGACAGACAGACAGACAGACTAAATATTACTGCTACTACTACTACTAATAATAATAATAAAGACTGTAAATATTACTACTACTACTACTACTACTAATAATAATAATAATAATAATAAAGACTGTAAATATTACTACTACTAATAATAATATGGACTAATTATATGGACTGTAAATACTACTACTACTAAACTACTACTACTATTACTACTACTACTACTACTACTACTACTAATAATAATAATAATAAAGACTGTAAATATTACTACTACTACTAATAATAATAATAAAGACTGTAAATATTACTACTACTACTAATAATAATAATAATAAAGACTGTAAATATTACTACTACTACTACTACTAATAATAATAATAATAATAAAGACTGTAAATATTACTACTACTACTACTACTAATAATAATAATAATAATAAAGACTGTAAATATTACTACTACTACTACTACTACTACTAATAATAATAATAATAATAATAATAATAATAATAATAAAGACTGTAAATATTACTACTACTACTACTAATAATAATAATAATAATATGGACTAATTATATGGACTGTAAATACTACTACTACTACTACTATTACTACTACTACTACTACTAATAATAATAATAATTATTATTATTATTATTATTGTTGTTGTTGTACTGTAATTTTCTGAGAATTTTCAGAGTGAATTCTCATCTCGTAGATTTTTAAAGGCTCTGCTCCTTTAAGAGTGGATCAGTTGTTGAGGAGGAAATAGGAAGTCAGTCCTTTAACATTTAGCACAAAGATCTAAAACAAAAGGCGTTTGTGAGTGATGGCAGGAATAAAAGGTAAAGTTAAAACCGTAACTCTGGTTATGATCAACTCTTAAATAATATTTTACACAAAACCATAGCGATCATTTTACTAGTGCCTCTGCTTTCGATCGCCACCTAAAAGTATTGTAAACTCTTTTGAGTTTAAACTACCGATTGTTACGTGAATCTTTGCCTCAAAGTAAAACGGTGGCAAATGTTGCAGATTAAGTGAAGTCTATTAGCTGTCATGTTGCTATGGGGTAACTAATAAGTTGTCGACAATAGGGTTCAAGTTTTACGTAGGTTTACTTTAGTAACTTACTTTTACTGTTGTGCTCCAGTCTTTTTTAGATTCAGTAATTAACCAATAAAAGTGAAGTTAAGAAATTATCTTATGCATTAAAAATGACAGAATTTACTTATTTACAGTCTATTTACTTAAAGTACGTCATTTCTGCAGTTGCGAGCTATTGCCGCAAGGGGGCAACAAATATACGTAATGTTTCAGTACTCAAAGCATTGACCTTGACTCGTATGAATTATTATTCCTTTTCAGCTCTTGTTGCGTTGTCCTTCAGTGGTGCACTTGGACTGACCTTTCTCCTTTTGGGATGTGCACTGGAACAGTTTGGGTAGGTCCATGTTTTTGTCATCTGTAAGGATTTTTACTTGACTGAAGTGCAGCAATTCAAGATACTGAATTTATGCTGCTTTCCTCACAGACAGTACTGGCCCATGTTTGTCCTGATGTTCTACATCCTGTCACCTATACCAAATTTCATAGCCAAGAGGCATGCAGATGACACAGAGTCAAGCAATACATGCAGGGAGCTTGCATACTTCTTAACTACCGGAATCGTGGTGTCAGCCTACGGGCTCCCCATTGTGCTTGCAAGAAAATCTTTGGTGAGTACATAATATATGTTCCTTTTTTATTTTAAAAATTTTGACAGGGTTGGTGATATGAATCATGTGCTTAATAATATGATCAATAAAAGAGTAAAAGCATATCCAGATTACATTTAACCTAAAAAAAAACATAAAACACACAATCTTCGGAACTCAAATAAAGACATTTTTAATTAAATCTGAGAGTTTTCTGTACTCTCCATTGACAGTCTACGCAACTACCACTTTGGCGCTTCAAAAAGTTCATAAAGAGATCATAAAACTAATTCATATAAATTGAGTGGATTAGGCAAAATTTTCTGAAGAGACTTGATCGCTTTATGAACAAATTGAATTTAGGCTTTTATTTACACATTAACATTAATCACTCACACATCAGGTGTGGTAAACAGAAGCTCAAGAATGTTTGCATGATGTGCGAGAACGAATGAGGTTCATTCTCATGTTACGCAGCACGTTTGAGCTTCAGCAAGAACCAATGAGGTACATTCTAGTGTGTTGCGCAGCACGTTTGAGTTGCCTAAAGAACCAGTGAGGTTCATTCTCATGTTACACAGCACGTTTGAGCTTCTGCAAGAACCAGTGAGGTTCATTCTCGTGTTACACAGCATGTTTGAGCTTCCGCAAGAACCAATGAGGTTCATTCTCGTGTTATGCAGCACGTTTGAGCTTCAGCAAGAACCAATGAGGTTCATTCACGTGTGTTACGCAGCACGTTTGAGCTTCAGCAAGAACCAATGAGGTTCATTCACGCGTGTTACGCAGCATGTTTGAGCTTCTGCAAAGAACCAGTGAGGTTCATTCTTGTGTTACGCAGCACGTTTGAGTTTCCTAAAGAACCAATGAGGTTTATTCTTGTGTTACGCAGCACGTTTGAGTTTCCTAAAGAACCAATGAGGTTCATTCTTGTGTTACACAGCACGTTTGAGTTTCCTAAAGAACCAATGAGGTTCATTCTCATGTTACGCAGCACGTTTGAGCTTCAGCAAGAACCAATGAGGTACATTCTAGTGTGTTGCGCAGCACGTTTGAGCTTCCTAAAGAACCAGTGAGGTTCATTCTCATGTTACACAGCATGTTTGAGCTTCTGCAAGAACCAATGAGGTTCATTCTCGTGTTACACAGCATGTTTGAGCTTCCGCAAGAACCAATGAGGTTCATTCTCGTGTTATGCAGCACGTTTGAGCTTCAGCAAGAACCAATGAGGTTCATTCACGTGTGTTACGCAGCACGTTTGAGCTTCTGCAAAGAACCAGTGAGGTTCATTCTTGTGTTACGCAGCACGTTTGAGTTTCCTAAAGAACCAATGAGGTTCATTCTTGTGTTACACAGCACGTTTGAGTTTCCTAAAGAACCAATGAGGTTCATTCTTGTGTTACGCAGCCCGTTTGAGCTTCTGCAAGAATCAGTGTGGTTCATTCTCGTGTTACGCAGCACGTTTGAGGTTCTGCAAGAATGAGGTTCATTCTTGTGTCATTCTCAGAATTTTCATTTTTGGGTTAACTAACCCTTTAATGGTTTTAAAAAGACTTCTGTTCATTCAAATATTATTTCTTGCTTGTTTATATAAGAATAGCTCAGAGATTATAGAAATAATTCTGATTTTGTGCAAGAGGGAAAAACCTCTAAATGTTCCAATATCATTGTGGAGGCACAATTTAAATTTCATTAAATTTTTGTTCAGATTGCATTTAGTGCTCACATGTCCTCAAAATGATTTAAAAGCATGCACAGACAGAATATGCTTTATAAAATAGCAAATGGGTTTACCAGGTAGTACACTGAATGAAATGTGTCACCAGGAATGAAACTAATGTCTCTCTTCCTCTGCAGATCCAGTGGGGTGCCTGTGGCCTGGTAATGGCAGGCAATTGTGTTATTTTTCTGACCATTCTGGGTTTCTTCCTGATATTCGGAGGTGGAGATGACTTCAGCTGGGAACAGTGGTAAACCCCATCAGGAGGAAGTACATCAATACACTATAAATTAGGAAACTTTAAATTGTATCCCATGGTAATGCTAATGAACCCAGGCTTTGACAGAGACTGTGTCCATTGCTTTGTTTCACTGTCGGTCATGGCTGCTCTGTTACTCTCTTCTGCCTTTTCATTTGCATACATGTCAGCCTATGCATGGCTCTGTATGCAGTGATTTGATTAAAAAATGTAAATAAAGTTGCATTTATAGAAAGTAGTTTAAACAACACAGTATAAAGGGTGAATCTCTCAAAACATGTAATGTGCAGTTTGAATCATATCAAAAGCAAAACAAATATAAAAAGTCAATATTTGCTTAAATAAAATGAATCCTATTTTTATCCTAATATTGTTCATTATTTAAAATAGATTTATACTTCATAGTAGTCATGTTTGAAGTGCCTTTATGTATAAAAGTGCATATCTCTTTTGGTTTGGGGGGTGAATTATGAAAATGTATTTCGTGAGATTCACACAGGATTAAATGTGGTATGTACTAGAAATCATTTATGCAAGCCAATAAAACCATTGTTAAGATTTATGAATTTAATAACACATAAAGGTAAACATAGAATGAACATATTTATCTATCCCTTTTTAGCATCTTGAATTGTTAGTATTTAATTACCTTGATTAAATTATTAATGATTAACCATTTGCACTTGATGTATAAGTCTACCAGTTATCTACCATAATTAATTGACTAACAATGTCACAATTAGAGTTAAAGCAACACTTTTGTTTTAAAACAAGTGTTTTTTCTGTTCTGTTGCCTTTGTTTTTGCAATGCCACTAATGTCAATTATGGTTTGGACTCATTAAGCTTTAACCTTCTTGAACTTGTAAATGTTTACATCATATTACCAAAGCAGACATTTTCCTGCTATTCTGTTCTTTCATTCTTCGTTTACATACACAAGTTTGTAGAAAAAGAGGAAAATGTGTGCAGAATACATAAACAGCCTTCCATTGATTATATTATGTTCTTTTGTTTATTACAGTTAGTCTTTTTATTTAAAAAAGTGTATGATTCATGCAATTGCAGAAACATTTTCTTATAACTGACATAATTCCACACCTAAGCTTATGAAACACTATGACATGATTGTTATGTTCAATATATGTAGTCAATTTTAGATCCAATTTCACCTGAAAGGTTTACACTACTGGTGTTGTCATTGATATTTAATAAAGGACTATAGATCATAAGGTTATCATTTTATGCACTGTTTAAAATCTTGCTGTTTCGTTTTCTTTTCCTTCAAAGGTTAGACTCTTCATTTTTTAGACTCACTCACTTTTCATTGAATCGTTTGTATAAGGGATGTTTTTGATATACCTTTGTGACCTTTGATTCTGTATAGCACTTTCAAACAATATCCATTTGATTATATGAATTAAATAAAAAAATCTCTTTTTTTGTCTTGTCATAATTTTGTCTTGTTTAAAAATTTTTTTAAATCATTCTTTTGAGTAATGACTTTAAGAATGTGCATATAGTATGTCGAAACAATGGCTTCTGTTGATGTCAGGTATGTAATTAAAGTGCCAAGCTACTTACAAAGCAGAGGATGAGTTTTCAGAGATTTCACACAGCAATATAAAATGTACAGGAGTGACAGCACAATGACAGATCTGGATTTACATCATACTCTTACATCTGGCTTAATTCCCAATGTTTGCTGCAGATACTGGATGCCATTGGAGAAAGTAAAGATGTTACATAAAAGAAGGAAGACAAACTATTTTGTATATGGAGGTGGCATCTATTGTAGGAGTGCTTAGAAAGCACTTGAAAGCTTCAATATGATATGAAAAAGCAAGATTTTTCTTTAATTGAAACCCCCGCTGAGTTTGGGCAATGGAGGTCTTGGTCTCCTGAATCTTAGTGCTTACAATAAACTTAATAAGTGGTCTCCCGCTAATGTCTTAATAAATGTTTTTGTTAATAATTTGGATTCTATTTGACCCATATTTTGGTCTCCATTTTAGTTTTAAGATCCTGCTTTTTAAAAAATTATCCTTTTTCAGATACTGTATATTACAATGAAAACGTCTTGGTTACGTATGTAACCCTTGTTCCCTGAAGTAGGGAACTGAGACGCCACAGCGATGATCAACGAATAGGAATCTCGCCAGAGCTGCTGCCCCTTCCAGTGCCTTGTGTAAGCCTCCTGTCCTGATCTTTCCTGCCTATTAGGGCTGACAAAGAGACGGCGCTAACACAGGATGTCAATCACTGTTGTTCTGCATGACCCATTCAGTGAGACTATTGGATAACACTGAGAAAGCATGCTTTTCCCACTGGAAAAGGAACACTGCGGAAGCCACATCCTACCCAAAGGAGTTATGTAGAGTACAGATGGACTAACCCCATAGGGCTGAAGTACATATGGAATGTTTTGAGTGTGGCTCCAACATCATCAAAGAAGGGGCTCGCCCAAGAGAAAGACACTACCGTGGAAAAACACATATGGGATCCCCTCGGGGGCACACATATGGTACCCAGCCTAGTACCGTTTCTCATGGATGCAATGGATATAGGCCTGGCACCAGACACTCCACCAAGTCTGGCTGCCGAGGGTGATGGAGGTAGATTTTGCTCTGGAGAATATAAGTGCAACAGTTCAGAGCTCAGCAAGCCGACATTGAGCTGGGCCTCTCTGTGCTTCAACCTGTTTGAGGTGAGAACACACGAGGATACCGGCTCTACACAAAGGTTATAGAAAGTGTTGGGTGTCGCCCAGCAGTTCAGCACATTCAAGCAGTTCAGCACAGACTGAGCACGTTCCTCGGTGAGGTGTGTTGTCTGTTCGACCAAATCCAACTCCATACCGAGAAAAGAGTTTCTCTGCACATGGGAGAGTTTGCTCTTTTCTCAGTTGACCCGAAGACCCAAATGACTGAGGTGACTGAGCACCAGGTCCCTGTATAAGCATAACTGATCCCGGGACTGATAGTTGAGAATGCGAACACCGTGTTCTCTCATGGGAACAAAGGTCCCCTCCGTGACTTTCATGACGACACAGGGAGACAGGGACAGCCCAAAAAACAGGACTTTTTACTGATGTGCTCGACCCTCGAACGCAAAACACAGAAACGGCCTGTGTCGAGGGAAAATCGAGACATGAAATTATGCGTCCTTTAGGTCTTTCGCTGCAAACCAATGTCAGGGACGGATGAATTTGAAAATGTGTTTCTGCATGAGCATTTTGAATGGTGGCTTGTGAAAGCTCCGATTAAAAACTTGCAGGTCCAAGATTGGCCGTAACCCACTGCTTTTCTTGGATACAATGAAGTAAGGACTGTAAAACCCTGTCTTTATATCGGCTGGAGGGACTGGCTCTATCACGTCCTTTGCCAGTTGGACCGCAATCTCTGCTTGCAAGACATGGGCATTGACAGCTTTCACTGAAGTGAACTGGATGCCCCTGAACTTGGGGGGACGCCAGATGAACTGAATCCCATAGCTGAGCCTGATGGTCTGAATGAGCCAGTGAGACGGACTGGGGAGCACTAGCCAGGCTCAGAGACTGTGCAAGCGGGACCAAAGGGACCACAGGCATACCCGCAGTGGGGCAGCAAGGTGGAATGCAGGGACCTAGCTCGGGGGGCTCTCTTTTTGAGATGGCCCGCAGCGGGGTCTGAGTGTGCTGAGCAAGACTTACCTGGTTCCACGGTTGGGCAAAGGGTGCGTGAGAAGGCTTGGTTGTGTCTTCGAACCACCCGCTGCTGCCCACTGGCGAAGGAAGAGGAGGATGAGAGTGGTCCAGTTCTGCACCATTCACTGCTCTCTGTACCCCCTTGGTACTCTTTTATTGAAAATATGGGTATTGCTGGCTGTGAAAAAAGCAACAAAAGATTTTTCACCCAGCCCTCCTCCGGGGGACGGAGTGATGTGTTCACAATCTCTTGATGAGCAGTGCTCTCCATCTCTGGGTCACCCGTCTCAGGGCCTCTTGCTCTTGGCTTTGCTGCCCCTCTTGGCGGGGGCCTGGACGGGCTGGGCACCCTGCCTGTGACCGGTTCCTCGATGCCGCTTGGATGGAGGCTGCTGCTGCGGCTCGGGAGCAGGGGCGGCATGCACCTCCTACATGCGCCTCTAGGAAGAACCAATCATCCAGCCTTGAGGTGCTCGGGACACGGTGGAGGATTCCACAGAAGCCCGATCCTGTTGGCGGCCTGGGAAATCATAGCCATCATCTCCGGATCTGAGACGGGTAATGCTACCGTTCCCGAAGGAGGCAGCACAGCTGAATCATCATCACCAGAGAGGTCATGCTCACCCTCCGATGCAGCGACAGACATCTGGCTGTCGGGGGGAGCTCCGAATGATACGACTGTTACACACCTTTGAGATGGTCTAGCACGTTCTCTCGGCAGCTCTACTGGCTGCGGAGCCAGTATATTTATCTAATATTATCTATATTTATCTAATATAAATAAGTCATTTTGTCCTTGAGTAACTTTGGCATCTGTGAAAATAACCATTCTACAGAGCCCCTAAAGGGACATTGTTGTGGGAGAAAAAATGAGATGGGGGAAAAAAAAAGCTTTTGCATTCTCTTGCAAATGTTTCCATTCCCCTGAGAAACTTTGTGTTCACTCACAAAATGTTTTGCATTCCCCGACAAACTTTTGAGTTCTTTGTGAGGGAACGCAAAGTTGCTCTGGGGAACACAAATGTTTTTGCGAGGGAACGCAAAGGTTTTGCGAGAGAATGCAAAGTTTCTCGGGGGAACACAAAACTTTTGTGAGAGAACGCAAATATTTTTTTCATCCCATCTCATATTTTTTCCACCATTTTTTCCACCACCATAGGCTCCGTACCATTCATATAGGTAGTCTATACCAAAATAAATACAGTTCTGTCATGACAACTCTGAGTGTTTGGCATGGTAATGGATATGACAATGTTGATATATTTGGTCTTGGCAGAATAAATCTGCTACGCTGCTGCTGTTGATTATTGCTGCTGCAGAGCAAGTACGGGAGTTGCTACAGCTAATACATACACGACACACTGATATGAGCAAGACATCCTGCTGCTGTACAATATAATATACATGAATTACTCGTAGTAGATCTATACAAGTGGAGCAGGGGAAGGAGGGGGGTTTCTGAAAGCGCACTGCACTGCTAAAGCAAATGCTAACCAAGTATTTGAAGGTTGAGCAGCGAGCCCATTGGCTACTGAAACGGCAGGAACCAATCAGCTGTGCTCTATGATGTGATTGAGAATGATGTGATTGCAAGCAGGTCGAGTTAAGGATCAGCCTGTGCCATCTAGAGTTTAATGACAGAATTTTGTATTAGTTATTCAAAAACTGGTATCAGTCATATTTACTTTTTTATGATAATTTTATAATGCTTTTGCATTTTTTTAATTTATTTTTTTAACATTGAAGGCATCAGTTCCTGTTGATTTTAATTGCATGGAAAAGAGCAACCTGTAAATAGCTCAAATTTCCATTTTATATTCTGCATCTTGCTTTTAATAGTAAGCAACATATAAACACTTAAAATATCCAGACTTGCAAAATCTCAGGCATAATGTAATGTATTGCAAGGAAATGGCTAAAGTTTCAAATTTATTCAGTAGTTTAATGGTGGAGGGATTAAATGACAAAATATCCCAAAAACCCAGCCTGAAGACAGGAAGACTGGCCCATCCTGCTGAGTTGTGTCTTACTCTGAGCGCTTTTCTTGTGCTCTGATTCAAATAAATAAATGAGTGGTCCGCAGACAGTGGCCCTAACGGCAGCGGTGCCACTCGGTAATGACCTCCCCTGGGGAGCTCTGCTCTATTTTTAAGTGCGATCAAAGCGGCCAGACTGAATGATGATAATTAAAGTGGAGGAAGAGTGTCTTCAGAGGTGTCCTAAAGGAGATAAGAAACATCTTGTGATAAATTCATGCATTCTGTGCATGTTTTCAAATATTGATGCCTTAAAAAATTATGTTCTAATGGCACATATCCTAATTAAAGAGGGAAATGGGGTAGAAATGCTGCCAGTATTATCAATCTGACAAGCATTAGAAACAAAACAGCATCATTCATAAGAAAACATCAATGAAGAAGTGTATTTGAATGCTTAGTCAAATGCATTCATGCCTCTAGAAAAAAAGAGTTTGTTTTCATAAATCATAATGCTCATAATTCCGAGACACTGGAGAGATACAGGTTAGTTCTTCTAAAAACGGCAGTTGTGGGTTAGGAAAGGGCCCTCCAGTGGCCATGAATCTCATACCTCACAACCGTTGCCTGGAAACAGCCTGGTGATCCTCTGATTTATTTATTTCATTCATTCACCAAATTTTACTCTTTCTTTTCTTTTTCTTTTATAAATACTCAGCAGTTAACTCTGGCCTTGTGCATGACCTTCTGACACATTGCAGATGGTTTGGCCGCAACTTGGTGTACAGAGGCCACAGAGAGAGAGAGATGAATGCTCTATAGAAGATCATGCAAACACGTTTTAATAGACACCGTCATTACCTTGAATAGTCACTTGTAATCTAATCTAACTCTAATTTTAAGCATTTTTTAAGCAAACATACAGAAGGTTTCTTACTTCATGAAAATGGACACACAGTTGGACATGTGATATACTTGTTTGACAATATGTTCCAGGTGAGGGCCAAAAGAGAGTCGTGACAGGCAGCATAAAACTCAGATCTGAATCAATAATCATATATTGAAAGGGAGGATGAAGAGCAGAAAAAACAAACAGACAGACAGACAGACAGACAGACAGATAGATAGATAGACAGACAGACAGACAGACAGACAGACAGACAGACAGACAGACAGACAGACAGATAGATAGATAGATAGATAGATAGATAGATAGATAGATAGATAGATAGATAGATAGATAGATAGATAGATAGATAGATAGATAGATAGATAGATTGTGGTTTCAACAGCCAGATGCATTTACACTATTAAACGGCTATCGTTTGGAATGTGTCTCAGTGCACTTCCTGAATTGGTTTGAGTGATTGGATGGTCTTTTCACTTAATATTCAACAGTATTATTGATCTGACTGTACTGAAGCTGTTGTATGAGAACTGAACTGAGCTGAATGATGACATATTTTTTATAGATGAAATGCACTAATTTAATAATTGATGATATTTACAACAGAACTGAATTAACACTAAACTGACTTACGTAAAGCACCATATAAATAAACGTGACTTTATATGACTTTTCACGATTGGATTCAGAGAAAAAGCATAAAGTGGCCAGGTGTAAACAGGCCTATAGATAGATAGATAGATAGATAGATAGATAGATAGATAGATAGATAGATAGATAGATAGATAGATAGATAGATAGATAGATAGATAGATAGATAGATAGATAGATAGATAGATAGATAGATAGATAGATAGATAGATAAGAACGTGAACCAATCCGCAGTCTCCCTTACTGGTTTCTGGTTTCTTTCATCTTCTCCATTATCGTTCAAATTGAGGGAATAGGGGTGTCAGGAGGATCACAGCACACCGTCAATGCCAGAGTCCCAGAGAGGAGGAGGATGGGGAGGAGGAGGGTTGTCCCATCCGCTGGTGATGGGTGACCACTTGCAATAGGATAGGAGGGGTTTACGGAAAGGTCTGCTTTATTTGCTCTCACGCCGTTTTTATTCGTTCATCGGCGACTATCACCTCGAAACGACAGCGCATGCATACAAGGTAAGTTTGCAATGGTCTCTCGGTCTCGCGGGGTATTGTTCGTTGCTAACAACGATGCAACCGTGCACTAGTTCGTGCACTTCATTGACAAAGGAGAACATTACAGTGTCGCTTTCTAAGCATTTGACTTAAGACTTGAATCGCCTCTCGATCATCGTGACTGTGTAGGCATATGTAAGTTGCTGCATCCGTTAACGTGTTGACATCGTTCGCGCGTGTGATGATTCATGTATCAGCGATCTGTTAAAGTACCGAAATGACTAAATATCTGCCTAGTTGGACTACGTTTTATGAAAATGCCAGGCCATTTGAAGTTCATTACGTTTGGTCTACCTGTTCAAACGATGCAAGGCACGCGCAGACTGTCAGTGAATCGTGAAGGTTTTCACTGGGGAAGTCTTGTTATTGAACATTGTAACTATATACGGTTGTTTTATATTTAAAACAACGCTTTTTAATGTTTAAGACCGCCGGCTTAAAAATGACTTATCTTAATTAACTTGATGAACTTTATTGCCAGATACCCTTTTCACTGTCTTCTCTGGGAAAAGTGTGAAACCTCATCAGTCTCATGAATATTAATCGACGTTATACAAATTTAATGGACATGCTATCAGACTAATACAACTGCGTTGCTGTGGTTGAATATAAATGTCAACGTGGTTCATTCATTCATCCCTTCTAATATCATGTGCATTGATGAGTGGTATTCGCATTGTCATTATTTTTGCAGGAATATGGATATATAAATGTTGCTCTTAAAGTTATGTATACCATAACCTTATTAACTTATTACATTACTACCATACACATTTCAATAATTAACTTTTTCATGTAGTTCGTCATATGACGACTTAACTTTTAAACAATTACATTGAGAATAGCCTTTATGTGTGATGACGTGCTCAATGGAAAAATTCTATGATGTAGGGAATGTAGCCTTGAATAGCAGTTCCTGTTGACTCTTAGAATTTCCTATTGACTTTTTTTTGTTGTTGTTGCAGGAAATAGATCTAGTATCTGGTGCCACCTTGAAACTTAATAGGACAAATAAAATGCATCTCACACCACAACCCCTGCTATCATCTTTTGTCTCTCCATCTCTTCCTCTGACATACGTCTTGTAACGTTGTTCAATACTGTATTCTGCCATTCATTAGAAGTAGTGGACATCATTACATGTACTGTATAGTGGATCTGTTAGACATCATGCCAATTAAAAAGAACAGCTTATGCGGCCCTTGCTGTACTTTATTTCAGACAGATCAATACAAACAAAAATAACAGCCTTTTGTTCTAAGATGTGTTTATTATGCTAAAAATAAAACCTAAAAATCAACAATTCTTTGAAAATTAGATATAGGTTTAATCTATAACCAAAAAAATAACCAAATGGGAACCATACACCAACATTAAGGAAACAGCTCATGCCCTTGTTTATATATATATATATATATATATATATATATATATATATATATATATATATATATATATATATATATATATATATATTGTTTTTAGGGCAAGATTGATGAAAACACAAATCAAAATGTTCTTAGAATGTTAGTTTATGATCCTAAAAAGCCCAGAAAGGATGTTAGATGTTGGTTTCACCCCAAAAATATGGGAATCATACATAAATTGGGAACAGCTCATGCCCAAGTTTTATATTTAGTTTGAAGATCGATGCAAACACAACTAACCAACTTTGGTCCCTAAAATGATCTGGGAATGTTAGTTTAAGGTTCTAAAAAACTCTAAAAAGAACGTTCTTAGAACGTTAGGTATTGGGTCCAACCAAAAAAATGGAAAAATATAAAGTTAGGGGAACAGCTAATATGCCCCTGTTGTATACTTTGTTTGCAGGCAAGATTGATGTGAAAATGGTCCCCAAAACATTCTTGGAATGTTAGTTTATAATTCTAAAAAAAATTCTTAGAATGTTAACTAAAAGAAAACAACTGAGAGTAATACACTAACATTAGTGAAACAGCTCGTTGTTGTTTTTTGTATTTAGTTTTCAGGCAAGATCAATGAAAACACAACTAACACATTTTGGTCCCCAAACATTTTCTGGGAATGTTAGTTTATGGTTTTAAAAAAAACTAAAATGAATGTTCTTAGAACATTAGATATTGGTTCCACCCCAAAATACATAACCAAATGGAAACCATACACTAACAGTAATGAAATGTTCTGTGGAAAGTGTTGTTTTTTTGGCCCCCTTGAGGTGAAAAAAAAAAACAAAAAAAAAAAAACATCCATCTGTCTGCATCCCAATCAAATAATAGCTGCAGATTTTAACTGGGACATGTTTTTGAGATCTAATTGTCAGCTGTTTATGTATAAACATCGTGCAATGCATTTCTCTGAAATGACATTTTGAGCCATCATTCCCCAATTTGTTTTGCTTGCATTACATGATGACTGTCTGTTTCTTACATGTAATTATATAATTCTTACATAACTGCTGAATCAATAGTGACATGGAACAAATCAAAGTTATTAATGTAGATAGATAAACAAAGACTTGGAAATTTGGCAACCCCAGAGGCTGTTTGTTTTGTATTGAGTTGTTGCAGTGTGCCAGAGAATTGTATAGTTCACATATGCAGTGATGTTAAATAATTATACTGATCATTGTTTGTGAGTAAATTAATGATTACACATCACATAGCGTGACATTGTGCTGTCCAGAGATTGTTTACAGCACAGAGCAAATGAGTGTCCTGCAGGCCAGTGAGAGACATCAGCTAATCTGCTTGTGATTGCCATTGCCCACAGGACATTACAGTTAGTCATGGCCTTCAATAGGGGGTCCATGTTGGTATTGGAAACAAATGTCAAATATTTGTGTGTTTAACAATATTAATGCTTGTACTGTTTTTCATTAAACAAAATACAGCCATGGTTAATGTGGCTTTTGTTATGATAATTATTTTTTTAAACATAAAACATCGCCAAACCCCAAACTTTTTAACAGTAGTGTAAATTCACAGATTCTGAGTGTGTGTACATAAAAATTATTTTTTCCAATTATTTCTATTCACCAAGAGTTCCTTCCACCCGACCCCCACTCAAATGAGATTATTGCTATTTTTTTTTAGGTTAGGAATTACAAAAGTTTCAAATAGTTTGTTAAGCTTGATAGCAAATATATAAATAGTTACACTACCGTTCAAATGTTTTGAGTCAGTAAGATTTTGAAATATTTTGGAATAATTTTTATTCAGCACCCAAATGGTTGAGCTAAAATAGAAATTGGATACATTATCTCTTGGTGTATAGTCATCTTTGTTAAATAATGTGAGGGAGTTGGGCAGTGACTATCATATCTCATACCATAGTTTTTACTATAGGTGCAATAGATTCATTTTACTGGTTAATTGGACCAGTGTGATATATTTAATCACAAGGATTGTTGTCATAGATTTTTAATTATTTAGTTTAGTTTTTACACTTCCAAATGCAGATTATTTCTTTCTGGTCAGATGCTCAGTGGTCTATGATTCATGTGTTAAGACCATATGTGGTAAATAACTCAGCAGAAATAATTTGATTGAGTAAAATTTGATGGAGAGGACAGCCAAAACACCACGATAGCTTACAAAGACAACTATACATTATAAGAAATCTGTGCCTCATTGTAATTACATCCAGTTTCATCCTGGAATCCATTTAACAGGCTAATAGTTTTCTCCGTGCTGGATGTGGAAATCATTGAGTAATTCATGGTGTAATAAACAGTGACCCTTGTTGGCTTTTTAATTGTTCTCTTAAGTCTTGACATGTTTTACAGTGTTGTGCCATGTTGCTATAGTTGCAGGCATCACGCTACGTTTTTCAGGGTTCAGTGTAACCTGCAATAACTCGCCATTAGGAATTGAACCGCTTGTATTGTCAGTGTCACACTCATTTAATGCTGGTAATTGTTTTGGAAATTAAAAACCCTGCTTCTCAAAGCTTGACTGGATTTTGAAATGGTTGGCAGAACAAAAATAAATAGATCTAACTGAAGAAGTCACAAATCTCTGAGATCTGTAAATGGTTTGCTCTCCACACATAAACATTAATGCCAGTACACATTAAATATATTGACCAAGTAAACATAACCCATGCTTTTATTCAGGTCAGTGGTTGGACAGGAACATCATTGTGGCTACAGCATGTGGATATAAACATGCGCTGGTTCTGGTAATAAGATTGTGGAGCTGGTGAGCACCATGGAGTCTTTGTTTCTGCTCAGATAACATATTGTGTCTGACTCAGTACACAATACACTTCTGTTTGTCAGGAATACGGAACACAAAATGTGCACTTTTGGTGTCCAGCTATGGATTTTCTAAGACAAGGCGACTGTACTGCTTAAAGTGAAATCAAAACATCACAAACTACTAAAATGTTGTGTTAGCAATATTGGCCAACATTACCTATTTTGATGGCTTTATATTTAATGTTGTATTCAGTATGTGGTAGTGGCTGGAGAAATATAGATATTAAAATGTAAAATATAGATTATCACATCCCAGCTTACATGTTCACATCTTTCCCTTTACGTGATTTCAGTTCATACCTGCTGTTATAAACTAGATGTAAAATAAATGTCCACCTAATTGAATCCATCACCCTATGTTCTTTTTTGCATAAACTAATCTTTTATCTTAGGAAAATCTGTCCAACAAATTGAGTACCACCGCCAAATTAGAGAAAGGGGGGGAAACAGAAAAATAAGAAAGTGTGGAGCAGAAATGTAAATTGGCTCATCAAGGTTCTGCCAAAGAGGCCATGCAATCATTTTTCACCTAGTGCATAAAAACTGCATGAAAGTAAGGTAGAATCCATCAAGACCTCATTATTTATCTCCCGACCTTAAACTTCAAGTACTTTATTTGGGTTGAAAAGCAAATAAAAGGCAAACAGTTTTATCATTGATGATTTAGGCCATCTGTACAATGAAACCCTGAATTTTCCAATTTAAAAAGTATAATGATGCTTATGATATTGTAGAAAAGCCATGTCAATTTACTTGTGAAAGGGTTGGTCAACCACTCAATATAATGTAATTCTGTGCAGTGTATATTTTAACTGGGGATTAAACCAGAGGCTCTCAAACAAATGTCCAAAGGGGCCTCAAGATATAACACAAAAATTTAAATAAGTAACTATACAACTAAAAATCTATATTTTTCCATACCCTCAACAACTGTTGAAGAACCAGGGTTCCTCAGGGTTTTGGAAATCCTGCATAATTTTTAGGTTTTAAAGCCTAATTCTAAAAGTGTGATTTCCTAGAAAGGGGCATGGTCATGTCTATAAATAAATAAAAAAATTGCTATACGATTTCCTAGTAATGCCAAGCTCTAAAATATTTTATTTAAAAAAAATATTGATCACACTTTAGTTTAGAGTCTAATTCTCACTATTAACTAGCTATTGACTAAAAATTTTGCCTCAATAAATGCCTAATGACTGCTTATTAATAATTAGTAAGGTAGTTGTTACATTTAGGTATTGGGTAGGATTAAAGGATGTAGAATATGGTCATGCAGAATAATGCATTAATATGTGCTTTATAAGTAGGGCTGCACAATATATCAAAATATCGCAAATGTACATATCGTGATATGCATATCACAATGGCACGCAATATCTGAATGATTTCAACATTGTAAAAAGTGTACGTTTTAGGTCGATGCATATAGCAGAGAATCGACTGGGCACACGACTGTTACTTATGTGACTTGCTTGACGTTAAAAAGAGTTATTAAACACAATAACTTGTGAAAAACAACTCCTTGCAGTCTCGCGCTGTCTGACACACACACCAAAAAAAAAGAGGTGCACTCTGCCGCCTCTCTGAAAGCGTGTGATCCCTTCAGTTCTGTTTCGTGTCTTGTTACACACTCAAACTGTTAAATACACACACAGTTACGTCAAAATGGCTGTCTTGACGAGTATTCATGTAAACACAGTTGGTAATGCTTTAAGTGAACGATATCAGTTGGGGAAAGAAACCAAATGCGTGGTCCGTGCATTAGGTCTTAAAGTGATAGCCTGCTAATACAGTAAACCTGCTAATAGAGTAAACCTGCTGATACAGTAAACCTGCTGATACAGTAAACCTGCTAATACAGTAAACCTGCTGATACAGTAAACCTGCTAATACAGTAAACCTACTGATAAAGTAAACCTGCTCATACAGTAAACCTGCTGATACAGTAAACCTGCTAATACAGTAAACCTGCTGATACAGTAAACCTGCTAATACAGTAAACCTGCTCATACAGTAAACCTGCTAATACAGTAAACCTGCTCATACAGTAAACCTGCTAATAGAGTAAACCTGCTCATACAGTAAACCTGCTGATACAGTAAACCTGCTGATACAGTAAACCTGCTAATAGAGTAAACCTGCTGATACAGTAAACCTGCTAATAGAGTAAACCTGCTGATACAGTAAACCTGCTGATACAGTAAACCTGCTCATACAGTAAACCTGCTAATAAAGTAAACCTGCCACTGTGTGTCAAACAACAAAAGAACAAGAGAAAATCACTCAGTGCTCTTGGCTGAATAACCTTTGTAGCTTTATTATGTATCAGTGTATATTTAATTCATGTGAAGACTACTGTTTTTAATTCTTATTTTTAATAACAAAGATAAATTAAATTAACAAAAATAATCGTCCACCCCTAGTTCAGGTGTCTTTGTTTACCTGGATGTTCTTGATGTTAAGTTTTAGGTTGATATAACTCCTCGGTTACGTATGTAACCCTCGTTTCCTGAAGGAGGGAACAGAGACGCCACGTCGGAGTACCGACGAATAGGAATCTCACTCACGAGAGCCAATTTACTTCAAGTGTAACGAAGCGCAAGATGTACTGCTAGCAACTCGAGGCAATTGATGTGCCAATGCAGGTGCGGGCTCATCCAAACCCCTGACACTGCATGCCCGTTGTACGTGGCTCCCCAGCCCATGGCAGAGGCATGCGTGAAAACCACTGGACACCTGGACTGAAGGACTGGTGACAGGCTGGTATGATGCTCACCGTGAATGCCGCGTTGTCACACCCATCTCGGGCCGTCTAGCCAATGCTGAAGCAGTCTCATATGAGCTGCCATATGTCCCAGGAGCCTCTGAAACTGTTTCAGTGGAACCGCCATCCTGCATTGATCAGGCACTTCAGCATCGACTGGACACGTTCCTCTGTGAGGCGCGCTGTCTGCTCGACCGAATCCAACTCCATACCGAGTACTTCGGGTCTTTTACGAGTACTTTTCCCAGTTGACCCGAAGACCCAATCTGACCAACTGAATCGCGTCTCCAGAAGAGCAGTCCTCCTCATCTCCAGGTCGCCCGTCTCTGGGCCGCTTGCCCTTGGCCTTGCCACCCCTCTTGGCAGGCGGGCGGGGCGGCCTGCTTGCGCCTGGCTCCATGACGTCGCTTGGGTGGAGACTGCTGCTGTGGCGTGGGAGCGGAGGCAGACGCAGGCGGCCGCCCTTGGCGACGAGCAGGCTGAGGCGCTGCCGGCGGTGGGGTGGAGACAGCAGCTGACCGCCATGGCAGAATGTGACTGATTGCCTCAGTCTGCTTCTGTGTGGCCGAGAACTGCTGGGCGAAGTTCTGGACTGCGTCACTGAAGAGGCCGGTCTGGGAGATGGGGGAGTTAAGGAACCTGACTTTGTCGGTCTCCCTCATTTCCGCCAGACACAGCCAGAGATGGCGTTCCTGGACCACCATAGTGGACATTGCACGACCCACGGCCCATGCCGTAACCGTCGTCGCATGAAGCGCGAGGTCCGTTGCGGTTCTCAGTTCCTGGAGAACTGCGGGATCATGACCACCCTTATGTAAGGCCTTCAGTGCCTGGGCCTGATGGACCTGCAACAACGCCATAGCGTGTAAGGCAGAACCTGCCTCTCCACAAGCCTGATAGGCCTTTCCGATCAGATCGGATGAGTACCTACAGGCCTTGGAGGGAAGACACGGGTTCCCCCTGGATGTGGAGTTAGGGCACAGTTGCATAGCAACGGCCCGTTCCACAGGAGGAACCTGCGTGTATCCCTTTGCAGGTCTGCCATCGAGAGTGGTGAGGGAGGAGGATCCACTGGGCCGGTTTCGGGCAGTAAAAGGTGCCGTCCACGACCTAGTGAGCTCCTCGTGCACCTTCGGGAAAAAAGGAACCGGGGTGGGGCGCTGAAAACCAGCACGGGCCACCCCGAGAAACCATTCATGCAGCCTTGAGGGTTCGGGACACGGTGGAGGGTTCCATATGAGCCTGACTCTCTCGGCGGCACGGGAAAGCATAGCCATCATCTCTGGATCAGTGTCTGGCACAGCGGGTCTTCCCGGAGGAGCCCCCTGCGCCGACACATCCTCTCCAGAGAGTTCTTACCCTCCCGCCGATGCAGCGATGGACATCTGGTCCTCGAGAGGAGAGAGTGACAGTGGTGGCATCAGACCGGGAAACTTCTGCTTGCCTGTTTGCGCATTAGAACAATTGTTCATCTGTTACGGGCCACCCTCAAGAGGTGGTCTGACTTCAAGCAGAGTATGAGCAAGTGGGTGGTCGAGGCTATCTCATTTGCTTATGTGGCAGCCAGGCAGCCTTCTCCCTGGCTGTCCGGGCTCACTCGACTAGGAGTATGCCTCGCAGGCACTTTTGGATGCGGCAGGATGTTACCTCACCACACACCTTTGTCAGTTCCTACGAGCTAGACATTAACGTTACTCTGGGGGCTCGGGGGCTCACCCAGACAATATCACAGGCAGGCATTCCGGCTCCTATGGGGACATGGGTATTCTCGTTCCCAAAGCGGTGACATAGCGCGAGTTCCCTTGAAAAGGAACGTCTCGGTTACGACTTAAAGAAAATTTATGTTTTCAATAAATATATTTATTTTTTCTACATGAAAATGTCAAATGTTTCAATTTGTCACAATGTTGCCTTGAGGCAACAAACTTTACAAAAATAAATCAATAAAAAAATTATGAAATTTTTTATTGCTATTGTTATAGCGTCCTATTTTAAGCAGGAAAAACACCACAAATATGCATTAACTCAGCACTGAATAACCCAAAAACTCGAGAGATCCACAACTATCTGTGATTGGCTACATTACTCACCGCTGCAAAAACACGCTGTAAATAGATGCATTTGACGCTCTCCAGAGTTCGGACACAAATTTGCAAATCTGTTTCGCCAATGTTATTACAGTATCAACTGAGGGTGCTTTTGCTTGCGTTTGAGGGTGCTTAGCAGTTCTTAGCAGAACAGCTACGGGAACTTCTTACCCCCGTAGAACCAGGCCTGCTGCCTTTACTCCTTTACTAACTGCAATGGCCAAAGGCGTCATTCTAATTAGACACTTTCGAATTAGTAACGGAGGCTCCGACTCATTTTTTGAACTATAATGGCAAGAAAGTACAACGCACAAGAGAGTCTTTGTTACACTTCTTTGATTTCCCTTGCTTACATACTTGCAGGAGTGTGTTATGGCTGTATATCAGCTGTGCTTTTGCTCATGTGATATTGCTTTAAGACTTAGTAGGAGTAGCTTTAAACCTATCATCTTGCCTTGTTATTTTACATGCAGTCATAAATCAATGTGGTTGCAGCCCAAAATAGATTAGGCCAGTTCTGATATGGTGACAGAGAGCAATGAAAAAATCTATGTCAAATACACGTAATCCAATGCAACTAACCAAGTACATAGCCAGGACAGCAAAGTAAATAGAAAACATTTCCTATATTGTTTCTTACTGACGTCAAAGGTTTTGTGTCCAATCAAACTCTATGGTGTTAAAATTATTTTGGCAGAAGCTATAAATATTTGCTCCAGTGTTTATCCATTTGTTAGGCTGGTAAATCACACATTTTTACTTTTACAAAATAGTCTGTTCAGCCTATATCATATGTTAATCATTTGCGAACATCTTACCATATGAAACACCAGCCTTACAAAGCATGAAAACCTATTCTAGTAGACCCCCAAAACAAAATCAAGACTTTGTAAAAGTGCACAATAGGTCCTTTTTAATTATGAATGCATGCAAAAAGTTGGCAGGGAAAATATAGTGCAGTATTTCCATGCCTTAGTTGGTTAAAAAAAATGATGCTTGGAAAAAGTTCAATGTTTCAGCTGGACAGGGATCTTAAAGGCAGGGGACAGAGCCATCTGGTGTGGCTCAGGAACACAAAGTCATACAGTGATCCAGTCAGACTTCTGAACTCAGTGCCAATTATGAGACATTGTTGTAGCACTGTTGGAACACTGTGATTCATTTTCGTCATCTGACCAACCTAAACAAGATTTAAGAAATCTGCTACAAGGATAGGCACATTATTAACAAACTACTGTATAGGCAACGATTGCAAGTAACTCAGTATTAGTGTGACAATTTTTCTCAGCCATATTAGTCTATTTCTTGTACTATTTCTATTATAAAAACAAACAAATAAAATAATTGATCAGTGATTGTATACAAATAATATAAGCCAATAAGACATCAAAACAAGAAAGGTTTTGTCCCAAATGCCGGCCCAAGAACCTTGCAGTCCTCTTGTGAGTCTATGTTTTGGTGACATAAAGCCACATTAATATGTCAGGTAGTAGTCCTACTGTGGAGCCAGCATTTGTGGAGTCCGTGGAGATGAAATGTGCACATCAGGTGCATTGAGAAAAAAATAAAAATAAAATAAATATACAGTGGGGAAAATAATTATTTGATCCCTAAGCAAAATATGACTTAGTACTTGGTGGAGAAACCATTGTTGGCATGCACAGAGGTAAGACATCTCTTGCAGTTGGTCAACAGGTTTGTACAGATCTCAGGAGGGATTTTGGTCCTCTCCTCTTTACAGACCCTCTCTAAATCATTAAGGTTTCTTGGCTGTCGCTTGGCAACTTGAAGTTTCGGCTCCCTCCACAGATTTTCTATAGGAATAAGGCCTGGAGACTGGCTAGGCCAACCCATGACCTTAATGTGCTTCTTTTTGAGCTACTGCTTTGTTGACTTGGCGTTCATTGACCCATCCACGACCCATCTTCAGTGTTCTGGGTGAGGGAAGATTTTACGGTACATGGCCCCGTCCATTGGCCCTTCAATACGGTGAAGTCGTATTGTACCCTTAGCAGAGAAACAGCCCCAAAGCATAATGTTTCCTCCATGCTTGACTGTAGGTATGGTGTTTTTGGGCTCATAGTCAGCATTTATCTCCCTCCAAACACGGTGAGTTGAGTTGATGCCAAAGAGCTACATTTTGGTCTCATCTGACCACAGAACTTTCTCCCAAGCCTTCTCTGAATCATTTAGATGTTCATTGGCAGATGGGCCTGTACATGTGCCTTCTTGAGCTTAAATATTTATATCCAATATAAACTAGAATTTTTTTTATAAATGCTTGTATCATTATGACATTTTATTAGCAATGTTTCAACAAATCAACCTTCCTCAGACATGAATTGTTCAATGTAACATTTATGATTTTGTTATTTATTTATATGACTTTTATTCGTTGCACATATGAATGATTCAGGTATGCCAGGCACTATATTTTCTGTTTGGTCACAACTGTTTGGTCACAAGATTTTGGTTATCAGATTGGATAAAGTCAAAAACAGTTTCTGAAATCAGATCATGTAAGATTTTGATCTGAATCAAACCATCAGTATGTGCTCTGTCTGAAAAAACAACATAAACGTCAAAGGGATCATCTGATCCTGGATAGCAAAACATGGGAAATTCAAATCCAGATAATTTTGATCCAGATTAAACTTTTTGAACAACTGGGCCCAGAAGATGCCAAATTTAAGTATTTGTGCAAATTAGTTGTAAAATGGTGCTTAGCGAGTAATCCATTTACTTTTCCTATGTAATGAAATACACTCACCTAAAGGATTATTAGGAACACCTGTTCAATTTCTCATTAATGCAATTATCTAATCAACCAATCACATGGCAGTTGCTTCAATGCATTGAGGGGTGTGGTCCTGGTCAAGACAATCTCCTGAACTCCAAACTGAATGTCAGAATGAGAAAGAAAGGTGGTTTAAGCAATTTTGAGCATAGCATGGTTGTTGGTGCCAGACGGGCCGGTCTGAGTATTTCACAATCTGCTCAGTTACTGGGTTTTTCACGCACAACCATTTCTAGGGTTTACAAAGAATGGTGTGAAAAGGGAAAAACATCCAGTATGCGGCAGTCCTGTGGGCGAAAATGCCTTGTTGATGCTAGAGGTCAGAGGAGAATGGGCCAACTGATTCAAGCTGATAGAAGAGCAACTTTGACTGAAATAACCACTTGTTACAACCGAGGTATGCAGCAAAGCATTTGTGAAGCCACAACACGCACAACCTTGAGGCGGACCACTCATCTCCACTACAAGCCCCTTAGTGCCAATTGGGCACCGTTTAAATGCCACGGCCTACCTGAGCATTGTTTCTGACCATGTCCATCCCTTTATGGCCACCATGTACCCATTCTCTGATGGCTACTTCCAGCGGGATAATGCACCATGTCACACTGCTCGAATAATTTCAAATTGGTTTCTTGAACATGACAATGAGTTCACTATACTAAAATGGCTCCCACAGTCACCAGATCTCAACCCAATGGAGCATCTTTGGGATGTGGTGGAACGGGAGCTTTGTGCCTTGGATGTGCATCCCACAAATCTTTATCAACTGCAAGATGCTATCCTATCAATATGGGCCAACATTTCTAAAGAATGCTTTCAGCACCTTGTTGAATCAGTGCCACGTAGAATTAAGGCAGTTCTGAAGGCGAAAGGGGTCAAACACAATATTAGTATGGTGTTCCTAATAATCCTTTAGGTGAGTGTAATTAACACCCAATGTGCAATTTTCAATGTGTTGTCAGATTACAGTTACTGACTAAATTAGAAGCATTTAAAAAAAAATTATACTAATCAATACATGGGTCTGCTTGCATTTGTGCAACAGTAAATAGCATAAAATAGAATAAACACTCATTATAATCACTATTCTTGCTGAAGAAAGATTCTAGCCTTCTGTCAATTATAATGGGTGTCATTATCTTATTTCAGTGAGCAATCCACTGCTGTTGCATTGAGCTGCTCTCTTGCTGTATAGATATGTTTCAGACTGTGCCAAACACCAAAGCACTTTCCACCGATGTAAGATTGACAAGCAATTTATTGAAACATGTTGTTTTGTATTTATGATGTACCTATGATGTATAGTGAAACTGTGCTTTTTTGTATTTTTTGAATGAAACATCAATGTGAACTATAGTATTATATTTTAGAGAACTGTTCTTGTGAGATAGTGCAACCTAATGTTTATCATTTGATGTTTATTTGGTTTTTATTGTCTTAGTTTTATGTTATTTAAAACAAGAAATTAATATCAAAACTGAGAAAATAGTGACTTTTAATTTGTAAACTGGCCCAGTGGAGGGTTTGATGATGAATTATGCTAATTATTTGTTTATTTTCTGGCTACAGTTCACAGCAGAAGTCCATTTGTATGCCGGTGGAGAGTCCCAGGAGACAGAAGAACCTTCTGAGCTGTAGCTGTCGGCAGAGAACATGAGGAAGAGCCGGAGTGTTTTGGCAGTGACACCTATTGATGTGAGACATTTTACTGTTGCGCTGAAACATGAATAGAAGATAATGCTATGCAGTGATTTTTGTTTCTTCTTCACCCCAGCACACACAGAGGCCAATGCTATTTAGACGTTTAACCAAATCACTTGTTGGTTTTTGCCCTTTGTTATACACCTATGTTACATTGAGGAGATACAGCCAGATTTTCTGTGCAATAACATGTTCTTCGATTTCTTGAGAAAGAACTAAAACAATCAACAAGCTGTAGGCAAGCGTGACCACAAGAACATAAACAACCAATTAACCACACACACAAACCCACACACTCATACACATATTATTAATAGCTATTTATGAGGGACATGGAAAAAGATTGCAGGCATCATAAAACCTTAACGGAGAAAGAAGGACAGAACAGAGATGAAAAGGGGCAGTCATTCATTTGTCTTTTTCATGTTTTTAATTACCTGAACTCTGTTGGTAAGGCTTAACGTTTTACAGTCTTTGAATTCTAATTTACATAAATTATATTATTTAAACTCTGTTTAAAGGAGAAGTGTTTCTTCCACTCAGCATTTAATCTCCATTTAGGGCTAAGTCATCGTAGAGACAAAGAAACTGCATTCACTACCCATTTTACTTCCAAAATGTAGGCGGAACATTTTTCTTTTGTCCTTTAGGAATTGGTTAGATTATGAAAAGTGCTCCCCAGCTACAGGAAGCAATATTCTCAGAACTTTGGCTAAGTTTCTGGCAAGGTTCTCTCAAAGTTATGAACAAAAATTGTTCCAGCATGTTTGCTCTTCTGCTCTGTGGTCTTTAATAATGTTCTTAAAACATTAGTACAAAAACATTATTTATACATCGGTGATGATGAAACAATGACATCATCACGAGAGTGCCAGCCTAGTGCTATGGTAAATTTACTGTGTGTTTGAATTGTTTGCACAAACAGTTTATGATGTGATGTATGTGGATGTATGGGTGGTGGTGTAATACCAACATTTATTGTTTAACTTGTTAATGTTTGGTAAGGATAATAGCAAGCCATTGTCTGTTTTAAATGATTTCTTTATTTGTTAATTTGCATAAAATAGCACATGTTAGATCTGATCTTTCAGGGCCACTAGTTTGGAGGTGGGATCTGGTAGCGTGCGTAGCCAGGGCTTGCCTTCTGTTCGGTCGTACCATTGCATTCTGTATACTGTGCAAAGCGTTTGAAAGTTTGTCTGAGTGGCCTGCATGTTTCTGAAATGCTGTAAATAAATCACATCTAGCATTTGGGAAACTATCCCCTTTGTTGTACTGAGCATTCCTAACTACTCCCTTGCCTCTCGGCAACACACTACATGACAACATCGTTCTTGGAATGTTTTTTTTCCTGAAACGGTTTAGTTGGATGTTCGTCTAGCATTTTTTTAAATGTTACTACTTGTTTCAGAATGTTCAGAGAACATTTATACAGTAATGTTTGCAAAATTATGAAATGGAATTTTCCCTTAAAGGGTTAGTTCATCCAAAAATTCAGAACACAAATTATGATATTTTTGATGAAATCTTAGAGCTCTCTGACAGCAACACAATGACCACTTTCAAGGTCCAGAAAGGTAGTAAAGAGATGTCCATGTGACTACAGTGGTTAAACCTTAATATAACCTTAATTAAATATTATGAAGCAACAAGAAATCTTAAATCTTAAACAAAAATAACGACTTTATTCAACAATCTCTTCTCCTCCGTGTCATTCTCCAATGCGATTCACGTAAGCACCACAACGCATGCATGTGGTGCTCAGCCAATAGTGAGCTGGCGTTTTGCCATAGAACCCGGAAGCGTTGCACTGTGTGAGGAATTGTTTTGAAAGTGTGTGAGGAAACGGCAACTGGAATGAATGCCCCTACAGGGCATGCAAAATATCTTTAGCAAACAAACACAATGATTTATCTCTCATCCACCCGCGATTGATTGGAATGTTATTTTTTTATTACTTGGCCAGGCCATCGGTGGATATAACCGCGAACCACACACACACACACACACACACACACACAGCCCCGGGATGTTGGGCTGTGCAAGCCCTGGCCCATACATGTCCGAGTCTGATCCCGAATCGCAATGAACCAACACCACAAATAAAGGATTCTTCAGATTTTGACAGCGTTATGTTCAGTTGGACAGGTACACATAATCAGTAGATGTCAAACAATATGCAACAATGCAATACTATCACATATAAAAAACATTTTTACTCACATTAATGTGTTGCTTCATTCATTCATGTAATCTCATCCTGTCTGCAAATCCAGTCTCTTGTTTACAAACAAATCTGTGGTGAAATGAAGGAACAAATGCGCAATGTCTTTCCCACATGAGCTGGATCTTCATTAAAAATAAAGTTCATCCATGCATTCATAATATTGGAATCCAAATGAAGCTTATGCGGCATGTTTATTACTTAGAAGTTCGATCCGGATTTGCTCTATGTAGGCCTATATCATGTCAGGCACGAGTCGGTGGGCGGGGCTACAGAATCAGGCGTTGTTCTTATTCTGTTGAGGCGCCGTTTCACCACACGCTGACGTCACAGCCTGGCACATTCTGAGATTGATCGTTTGCTGGTCCTGGTGTCAATAAAAGCTTTTCTTTGACTATCAAGGAAGTTTTCAGTTCTGAAACTTACATTCTTATATTACCATGACCTTTTATATATCAAAAGCTCAAGGGAAAGTTGATTTCTCAATTCATGACCCCTTTAAGGTTGAACCACTGTAGTCACATGGACTATTTTAACGATCTCTTTACTACCTTTCTGGGCCTTGAAAGTGGTCGTTGCTGTCTATGTGGGGTCAGAAAGCTCTCTGATTTCATCAAAAATATCTTAATTTGTGTTCTGAAGATGAACAAGGGTCTTTGGTTTGGAATGACATGAGGGTGAGTAATTAATGACAGAAATTAAATTTTTGGGTGAACCCTTTAATGCTTGCATAACCAACAAAATGTTATTAAAACAGAGAACATTCAGAAATAGCATTTTTATAATGTTAGCAAAATTTTTTTAGAACATATTTTTGCGAGCTGGGTCTCTATGACAGTTATTCAAGTTGAGGTGGAGGACTTGAGTGATAGGTAGTGATATTTTTTTTTTTCTTTGGAAAAATGTGCACTGATAAATTGTTCACAATTGGACCACATAAATTTTTTTAGTACATTTGGTCAATTTTGATTTTATATCGACTTCATTATGCAGAGGCAACAGTATTGATTTCTCTCAATGTTAAAACTGTCACTCAGTGATGCTTTCAAGACATTGCTCTGTTTATTTAAATATACCCAGAGCTTCTGGCTCAACCAATGGCATGTCTTTGAAACAGAACAACCTGTTTGTCTGAAAAATTATTGATGTGGTTTGGTGGGAGCAGCACAGAAACTGTTTGGCTTGTTCGGTCATTATTCCTCCATCTGGTGTAGCATTAGTCACACATAAATTACATACATGACCTTTAAAGAAAGGTGTACTCAGTGTTTTCTTCACTTATATATTGCTAGCCAGCATTTTGCCTTATTAAGTAAATAAGCTGTTACATTGTTCATTTGAGGTAGCATTCAGCAAAGCCTTTTGGAGATGGAAAATTCATAAAACATCCACAAATTTCAGGATTAGGTGTCTGTACGTAGAGGACCAGTACCTTTCCTTAGACTGTCTGTTTGCAAGACATGTGCACAATGAAGTGAAGTAATGTGGCTGATATTGATTGTCTGAAAAGGCTATTCTCACCTTTCTTCGCTATCACTCAATGAAAGCTTGACACTCACCTCTCCTGCCTATGATTAACATCCACATCTGCAGCAACCCTATAACCCTCTTTATTGAAATCCTTCTCTGGAACAAGTGCATCTGATTACCTACTGAGACTTTCTCAGCCAGGAGTGGAGGCTGAGTTTGAGTTTTTCTGCCACTCATATGTCGGTGTAGAAAGAGTCTAAACATGCACGCTATTCATTCTGCATCTATAGAACCTTATATAATCTTTCCAGGGCAATCATAAGGCTTTCTATTGTACTGTCCATAGTATGATGGCAGTTATCAGTACATTTTAAGGAAAAAGCACATTTGGGAAGTTCAAGTAGAGTATATTAGACTATAGAATATACAGTATAGTCCAGTCAACTCACATTCATTTATATAGCGCTTCATACAATACAAATAGTTTCAAAGCAGCTTCACAGTAATTAATAGGAAAATAACAGTGTTAAAGGGTTAGTTCAACCAAAAATGGAAATCCCATCATTTACTTACCCTTAAGCCATCCTAGTTGTATATGACTTTATCCTTATCCATGGATGTGCTTTTTTAGGCTTCAAAATCTCAGGTACTATTCACTCCCACATATAAATAAATGCTATGATCAATAAGTTATGAAAACATGCTTTTAACTCATCAAAATAAGTTAAAAAGTTATACAAGATTCAACTAAATGTTTAAGTCAGTTTAATGTTATTTAAGTTGAAATGACTTAAAAAAGAAAGTCATAGGTGTATGGCTTGAGGTGAATATATTATGGGATAAACTGACCCTTTAAGACCCTATCATACATCCAGCGCAATGCAACGCCAGGCGCAATGCAAATGTTTTTGCTAGTTTCAGCCCGACGCAGTTATCATTTTCATGTGCTGCGTCACATTGTTTAAATAGCAAATGCACTCGCGCCTATCTGTTTGCCTATGAGCATGTAGACGAGTGCTCAATGCGTGTACACTCTGCTTACGCGTAGCATCACACAAATATTTTTAAATATTAAAAATAAAAGGATTCCTCTCTGGAGAAGCATTCAGTCTTTACACTCGCAAATTCCGCCATGTAAATAGCAAATTCCCCATTGTGCAAGTGCAACTGGCTTTTAAAGGGAATGGGAGATGAGACTCTGATTGGTTTATTGCACGTTATGCCCAAAACACACTTATGACTCATTAAGTGACTATGTAAAACCCTTTTGGACCATGCACCTGGTGTGCCGACCGTTTTTTTTTCTGTAGTTAAACTAGCAAAAGTGGATTCGCACATGCCCTAAGTACACCTGCGGCATGCGCTTCAGACCAAAGGCTCAGATTTTTTAAATAGGGCCCAAAATGTTGAAAAATTCATTATTCAGCTCATTTTAATTCAGTGTTGATTCAGTTCTGTTCAATAACTGTTGATCAGTTATGAAGTTATTAACATTAAATTATATCACTTAATGAAATAAATAAAGTTCCCTTTCAGTCGGTCACGTTCAACGTATGTCAGACGTCACCGACGAATTGGGCTACCTGAAGTGATCCCAATTCGTCGGTGACATCCGACGTACGACTCCGTTCCCTCCTTCAGGGAACGAGGGTTACCATACGTAACTGAGACGTTATAAATTGTAAAATATACAGGTGGCATATACAAGCACATCCCGTAAAATCTGAAACATTGTCACCATCATTTTTACAGTGTTTTTCTGGGAACCACAACTGCCAGTTTTTTTTACTGTCAATTTAACAGGATATTCTTACAGTGTACAATAAACAGTGATCTAAATATTCTTTCACCGTATTATTTGTTAACATCAGTTGACATTTTCGCAGCTGGACAAATAGGTCACATGTCTGCCGCAAGCTGTATTTAAATCAATGTTATTGACATTGAAATTATGCAAAAATAGAACAGAAGTCCAATGTACGATGAGAAACCAAAAGCGCAAAAGCCAATGTGATAGATACTCTGGTTGTTAGATATAGCTCAGGTTCCCTTTTTATGCTTAAATGAACCACTAATAATAATATGTAGAGCTACATACAAAATATGTATTTCAAAGAACACAATTATTTGTCAATTTCTCACTTGATACATATTCAACCATTAGTAGTCTTGTTTTACTGTACTGTGAATGTGAGGCAGAAGGGTGTACTCTGTGACTCTCACATGACCGCAGGAAGAGGACATGCTGCCCATCTGTTTCTCTAAGCTACAGGAGAGAGTCTGTTCTGTCAGATGCTCATGGTCTTTTAGGGATTTATTGATTTGTGCATTAACTGTTTCCCCAAACTGCAGGGCTTAAAGTAACACCATTATTCCACTCTTAATGGGCAGCCACATTTTTTCCACTTTAAATAGTTGAAGTGGATTTTGCAAAGCCAAGCATTGGTTTTCCAGTTGTATCCAAACCCAAGACCTCATCCTCCCCTCTTGAAGCACTGGCTGTGCATGTTTACTAACAAGCCTTGTTGCTTAACCCTCAATCAAACTCATTATTAAAGGTTAGAGTTAGAGTGGTTGCCAAGGTAACTGATCCTCTCAGCGATCGGCCGGTCTCTGGACATAGTGTTCATGTATATCTCTATTTTTCTTTTATGTATTTGTTTACTTATTTATTTATTAGATCAATGACTATGGGCAGTGTTATCCTTCTTCACCATGTTTCTCTCAATTTAGCCAATGAAAATGTCTAATTTTCTCTCTCGTCCTCAATGTTTTTCTCATTCACTCTAGAGCATAGAAGCCTTTAGGGCTTTAATGCTGTCTGAACTGAGGCATCACTTATATTGCAATGGCTCCACTGTTTGTAACATTTGTAAAGCGTGACATGATTAGTAGATGATTCATACACTTCTCGTGGGAATCCCCTTTCCTTTCAATTAATTTCCCCTGCATTAATTAACTGGGCTTTCACATTTATATGAAGTAATTTTTTCCATGGCCTTCCAAAATTCAATAAAAATTTCACAGTATAACATATTGCTCAAGATTGACATACATATATATATAAACCAGAAAATTTTTTATTTGTCCTGGAAAATATTTTTGTATAATACAAATGTCAGTAACAATTCCTTTGTACAAAAATATAGTCGATACTGGGGGTAGGTACAAATGTGTTCCACCACGGTCAGCAGCTGTGCATTGTGAATCAACATCAGCAGGTGAACGAATAAAAAGATTATTTTCTCTGCACATTTAATTTGCTGTCATGCCTGTGCTCTGACACTAAGTACCAGTCAGTTGTTAGTCGAAAAATGATAAGGTAATAATAAAAATGTTCAGCAAAATTAAGAATGATGATTGTGAAACACTAGTAATGACCTTGTACATGCAAATATTAATATGTCACAGTTATAATCAAGTAATAATCAAACAGGCACATAGAAGAATACTAATAAACTGAAAGGAAACACAAGAATAAAATGACAACTAAACTTAACATAACCCTGACATAACTCCCCCTCCTCAAAGGCGTGTCCTCGCACTGTAAATAATAAAGTCCAACTGTGGAGGTGGACGAGGAGCTGGTGATGAACAGGACAAAGGAGGAGGCAGAGGGAAGGAGCAGCCCAGTGGGCAGTTGGCGGATCCAGGATGATGAAGGACCAAGGTGGAGCTAGAAGAACGTGGAGCCCAAGGGATGACAGTGGAGCCGAGGGAGAGTAGAGCCAAGGTGAAACCGACAGGCTAATAGTCTATGGTTGAGTCATGGGCCTGGAGGAAATCCGCCTCACAAGGCTGAGCTGGTGGTGGAGAAGCCAGAGGCAGAGCTGGAGGAAGCCAGTGACGAGAGCAGAGTATAGGTGCTGAGTGGTAAGTAGATAAGTCTAGGGAAGTGGATGGAGCCAGCGGAACAATTGGGTGAGAAGGATACTGGGTAGGACCAGGGCATACAGGTAATTCACAGAGACAGACTGGAGGAGAAAGTTTGAGGGTGGGGACTGGCTCTGTGGTCCACAAATCAATAAGACAGTGTTCTCCTTCTAGCTTTGGGGTGGACTGCTCTTTCAGCACTGACTCTGGGACAAACCTGGCAGCAGGCTCTTGCCTCAGGATGGCTCAGGTTGTGGGACAGACATAATGGCTGGCTCTGGCTCCGTGGCTGGAGGGGGCTCTAGTGCAGGGTCCTTGGTGGACTCAGGCTCTGGTTCCGAGGCCGTGTGCATTGTCTGGACTGTGGTGAAAGTTCTTTCTGCTGAAGTGGGACACTGCGGGTTGAGATGATGAGTTATCCTGTTTGGAGCAAGCAGAGAAATGGCTGCTGGTACTGGTTCTGTTGTCTTCCTTGACGACTCCCACGGTCAAGGAGGATCCGCACACCCACAAGGTGTAATCGATAAAGTCAGGGGATGGGGACCCCCCTTCAACAGCAGCATCTGGCCTAAGGTGTCATCCATCCCACTCAAGAATATGTATTTGAGGGCCTTATCATCCCAGCGGGCTTGTGTCCATGTCCATTTCTTTTACCATTTCTTTTTGTTATTGTCTGGGTCGGTTCACAGTTGCTGTGGTAATCAAACATGCATGGAGATTAATACTCTTTCTATAAAATTTAATAAACAATCAAATATGCAGGAGGTCATTGGAGATTCACAGGAATAATAAATAAACAAAACCATACACAAAACAAAGATGAGAACCAACCAGGAGTAACAGAAACACAGCGCTATATACACAGGGGGCAAACAAAGGCAACTAAACTAGACATAGGTGAAACTAATTAGTAACTAAGGCAACTAACAAGGTTTAATCAAGAACTAAACTAAAAGGAAACAAGAAACAGAAAAAATGAACGTAACATAACTCTGACAATATATATCAAATGACAACATTGTACTGTATATTTAGTTTACTCCTAATTTGTTGTTGTATAAAAACATTAAAATGCATATGATCATACTGTAGCATTGCTTTAGGTTTCATGAGATCCACCCCAAGTGAAAAATAAACATACCAAAATATAATTTAAATACACTTATTTTATGCTAAGTATGCTACAAATACATTAACATATGTATGTACTTAATATAAATACCCTGCAATTGTACTGTTGCTATAATAAATTGGTATACTTAAAGTCTGCTAAATTGGAACAACAAATTTTGTACTTAATGCACTTTAGTTATCCGGAAATAGTGCTGAGGTCCAACTAAAGATATACTTAAGTATATTTGCTAAAGTGGAACTATTGCAAGTATACTTTAAGTACATTTTAAATATCTTGCATTCAAAAACTGATTTAATACAGTGATCATAATATCCTTAGTAATAGTGATATTAAAACACATTTTAGGCGTAATATTAAGAAATGTGCATTGTGCAATAAAGAAGTACTCCAAATAAATTTTAATTATAATATTTATATCAGTAAGTCTCAAGCAATATGTCAGTAAATGTTAATGGATTTGTAGTATACTTAGTATGAAATAAAAGTACTTTAAATACATTTTGGTATACGTTTTTTTTTTCTTTGGACTTTGGACCCAATTGCTGCAATTGCACACAGCTCTCCATCAGCGTGTGTAATACATTTTCCAGAATTATAGCCAATCTTAAACTCCTGTTGATATTCAAGCAGTCAAACAGAAGCGGTAGCTGTTTTCTTTCTCTCTCTTTCTCTCTCTCTCTCTCTCTCTCTCTCTCTCTCTCTCTCTCTCTCTCTCTCTCTCTCTCTCTCTCTCTCTCTCTCTCTCTCTCTCTCTCTCTCTCTCTCTTCTCAATTTCTGGATTCTCATCAGTTATCCCTCTCGTATGGTCCCAATCTACAGGCTGTGTTCGAGGAATTCCTGGTAACACTCCTCTCTTCCGGGCAATTCTAATTGAGCTATAAACATATTTTGTGGTGATATATTCAGTCTCCTGCTATAGGCTGTTAAAAGAGGATGTTGTCCAGAGGCTACACTGACAGTGATATGCAATCACACTGAGGGAGCCAGGCATTAAACACGCTGTATCTATAAAGAACTGTCAGGAGATAGAGTCAACATGCTGGAGTAGTAGAAACAGAAAAGGGCTCTATATCAGTCATGTAGCGTAATTGAGAGGCTCACTCCCTAGAGCACCACAGATCACCCAAAGCTAGTTCAGTGACATCAACCTGAACAAACCAAGATAAGAACATAATTTATGTGCCAAGCTGACTGACAAAGTCAAATACAAGTTTCCATAATGATGTTTCATAAAACTTATAGTAAAATAAGTATAGTGGAAAAAATTATGTATTAAGCCATGAATTAAAGTGAAATTTTGAAGTAAAAAGCCTGATATAGTATTGTATTTATACAGTATTGTATAAAATAATGTTTCACACGATTCAGCTATTTAGCTTTGGTATAGAACAAATTTAAATAGAACATTTGAAAATATAGTTTACATATTTGTGTAGTCATTATTATGTCAACGACACCATTTTCACCTAAAAATGTGTGTGTTTGGGGGGGTGTTTGGGGGGAGTCCATATTCTTGCAAATATTCTTTCATAATTCATCGATTATATGGATGATCATACTGTGTGTACAGTAAGTGATGTTTCTTAATCAGTTGATACAGTTCTGCTCCATTCTTATTATGTTAGGACAGCAAGGAGCTCTCAGGATGTACGTCTTCAGGCGCTACATTGGGCGTGGATCTCTGGCGAGGCCCCCGACGGCACTCAGGAACCCTTGTGTTGCCGCCGTTGTCATGGAGACAGAGCGAGAGGGCCCGCAGTCCTCAAGAAGATCACGTTTCCAGACCCACGTCACTGGGCTTCATTACTCCACCACGTATAGATATCACACCAGTTCCCCCTGATAGGTAAGCTCAATTCGGAATGCAACGGCAAATACAACACCAGTAAATTGTGTCTGCACCTAAATATATCAAGATGACACACAGTTCAACTTTTAAGTGCTTTGTATTTAATTTGCATTCTTTTGTACTTTTTTGTACAATTTTATTAGCAACAAATTAAATGGCAACAAAACAGTCATTTTAAATTGGAATAATGTTTCACAATGCTACTGTTTTTACTGTATTTTGCAGATTTTTTTTTTTTTTTTTTACTGTGAAAAAGTTGAGATAAATAAAAAAAATAAGGCAACCCATTGCATTCAACTTTTTAAGTTATCTCAACTTAAACCTTTTTACAGTGTATAGTAGTGAATGTTTAAAATTTCATAGAATTTCATATGCTGCGTCCCAATGCTTCGCCTACTTGTACTACGACCTAAAAATATGTACTCTTTTTGTAGCAGAAGAGTATGCAAGCTTTGGGACATACTACTCGTCATCTTTAACGGACTCTGTCGCTTAGTTACATGCTTAGTCACCGTTTAAACTGCCCTGTCAATCGTCACAGTTCAAATCCTCCACATTCAGTTTCATTTCCTACCGTATCAGAGAGAAATGTAGTTAGTAGCACGTTGATCTGCCATCTGTGGGTTTTTAATGCAGAGACTCTCCTTATGATGCATTTAAAAGTTAATGGCCAAACATATCATTACAAAAGTTTGCATGTGAAATATAATGTGGATAACATTGAATAAATATCTTTTAGTCAGGTTAAATACTGATAATTGGTCACTCAAGCCCCTTTATGTAAACCTCTCTACTTAACCTTAATGTTTGTAGTTTTTTAACACTTGTTATCCGCGTTTGTAGTTCTAATGGAGTCCTCGTCCAACTCGCAATGGTTTGTAGGCAATATTAGCCGTTAGAGTGTGTGTCGATCTACACTTTGAATTCTGACTGGAAATAGTAGACCATCCGGGTATCTTTGGAATACGCTTTTCAACATACTACAATTTGGGACAAACTAATTCTATTTTCGAATACTATTTAGGACAGATAGTATGCACATTGGGACACACCAATAGAATGCTCTCTGTGATATAGTATAGCCATATTCTGTTATTGAATTCTATCATGTCAAATGCTGAATACTTTTTATAGAATTTTTTCTTGTCACGGATCTCAAATCACAGCTGTCATGTTATGCGTGATGACAAACTCCCTCTTCTGTTCGACTGCGTAATTACCTCATGTTCTATTGAATCTGCTTATTTCTCATTTCATTCTGCTCACTGTAGCCTATCATAGCTGAAGTCATATTCCTCTGAGAACATGCCAAGGTGTTCACACTATAATTAAATGAATGACTAATTATATTTTTGTGGAATATACTTATTACACTGCAAAAAATGCTCTTCTTACGTAGTAATTTTGTCTTGTTTGTAGTCTAAATATCTAAAAATTCTTAAATCAAGATGCATTTACTAGATAAGTCAAATGACATAAGATATTTTTTCTTGGTTTCTTAAAAATAAAATCAAAATGAAGTGAGTTTTGCTTAAAACAAGCAAAATTTTCTGCCAATGGGGTGAGAAAAATAATCATGTTTCTAATTGAAATCTTGTTACATGTTTCTATCCCAAACAGAAATAAGATTATTTTTTCTCACCCCATTGGCAGATAATTTGCTTGTTTTAAGCAAAAACTCACTTCATTTAGATTTTTTTCCCCAGAAAACAAGAAAAAATATCTTATGTCATTTGACTTATCTAGTAAATGCATCTTGATTTAAGAATTTTTTGATATTTGGACTGAGAACAAGGAAAAAAAATGACTAAATAAGAAAAGCATTTTTTTGCTGTGCATGTTGTCAATTAACCCTTAAGTAATCTAGTTCACTTAGACGCCAATTACATCTTGTTTTACCATTTGTTTTGGGTGATACAATATAAAAATTGTTAGCTGTGACAAACCTGGTATTAACATTAACAAATGTCTCACCAAACTCCGCCTCTCCATCCGCACCTGTCTGTCTGTATCAAGTTCATACTCCATCTAAACTGGGCCAAGTAGGCTGCCATGTAGAAGTTCCAAGAATGTTCCAGAAAGGCGACTCTTGGGAGGGGAGGGCGTGCTGGGCAGAGGCCTGACAAGTAGGCAAGAGGGGAGGATAAAGGGAAAAGGGTTGGATTGATAGTTACAGATAGTTACAGAGATTGAATGTAAACAGAGTCCGGCCTACACAGCACCTCAACACACACGTCTACAGTCAAACCGCTGGATTTAAGGCTCAGCGCTTCCACAAATCTCTATGTATGACAGTTCCTCATGGATTTAAAACAAGATTCTGACATTAGCCCTGTCAGTCGGAAGATGGAGATCAGTTTGGACACGGGCTGTCAGTCTGATGTGAAAGAGCACACAGCTGGTGCAAGAGAGTCACCCCAGAACTCCCCAGGCATGTTCAGAAAGCTGGTGGTGAATAAAACTGTCCGCCAACGCAGACGCTTCACAGTGGCTGTGTCTCATACCTGGTAAGACTCAGTGTTTGCAGCTTTGCTTTGCTGTATCCTTTCTTTAAATCCACGTATTTAAGCACTTATTGAATATATTTGTCACCAGATGGATGATTTTAATATTCTTTAACCTAGGGAAATTTGTATCATATTCAAGTGCAGCGTTTGTACCTTTGGACATGAATGAAACCTCAAATTGTGTGGTTTATTGATTTGCTGCTATTACTTTTCCATGGAATTGGATTTTCACCCGGTGAGCGATAAAATGGATAAAATAAAATCTATCAACCTTCACTAAGGGAGTTACCCAAGCCATTTCTAAGGATCAGAATAGTGAAACAGTGACCGCTGTGGTTTCATAAGTATTTCCCCCTTATCACTGTAAGCATTGTATAGAGAGATCTAAGCAATAAACAAACCAACAAGCTCTGAGGGAATTACATCATTACATCTGAATCAAAGTCAATACATCATTAACTTTGATCTAAGGCAAAAGTACATAAAAATAGTATATGAAAACACTCATCTCTTGGAACATTGCAAATAATGTAAATAAATGACAACAATGGTATAATTTAAAATAAATAATTAAAAGCCAACAATTAAGAGGTCTAAGAAGATAAAATTAAGTTTAATAACAAAAATAATTAAAAATGTTTAATGCTATATGCATATACATACTGTGCATGTGTATGTGTATACTTCTGTTTACAAGTTTGAGGTCAGTAAGAAATTAATACTTTTATTAAGGATGGATTAAATTGATCGAAAGTGAAAGTAAAGACATTTATAATGTTACAAAACATTTCTGTTTCAAATAAATACAGTTTAACCAAAACCTTCAGCAAAGAATCCTGAAAAATAGTAATAAGAAATATTTCTTGAGCAGAAAATCATCATATTAGAATGATTTCTGAAGGATCATGTGACACTGGAGACTGGAGTAATGATGCTAAAGATTCAGCTTTGCCATCACAAACTACATCCATCCATCCATTCCATCTTATCCTCTGGGTTGCAGGGATGCTGGCCACAGGCAGGGGACAAACTGGATGCCCTGTCCATCACAGGGCTCAAACACACATTCACTCACAACTACAGGCTATTTTTTTGTGCCAAATTCACCTGCAAACCCACACAGACATGCAACTCCACATTGAAAGGCCTCTTGCTGTGATGCGCCATTCACTCATTCATACCCACTGAGCCACCCTGTGGCCAGAATAAATTACATTTTAAAATATATTAAAATAGAAAACAGTTTAGTGTGATAATATTTCATAATATGAATGTGTTTACAGTATTTTGATCACATTTATGGAGCCTGGTTGAGCACAATGTTGAGTCACAACATGAGACATGTTTTCAAAAAATTCTTACCAAGTCTGACCCCAAACTTTTGAATGGTAGTGTCATTGTGCGATACTTCATGGGAGTGGTCATGGTGTTCCAGAGTAATAGCAACTTTTTGTTGGTCTAACAGCAACTTTTAGTGAATCTCCTTATTAAGGATTGCATTATTGTTCAAAAAATCATTCTATATGGTGAAAAAATTGGATTTTTAGTATTTTCCAAAACATTACCTGGCTCTTTTACCTTGGAGCAGTAATCAATCACCCAGCTACTACACTACCACCATCAACACTCTAGCAGCATAGTTGTGAGTTTTTCATGGGCAAGCACTATTCACATTTTTTCACAAAAAGTAAAGAAAATCATTTGTTAAAATAAAACCCTGTTGGGTCCTCATATTCCCTGTAGAGTGTCTGCCCTCCAGATGCCACTTATGATGATTCTGCACTTTCAGCAGTAACTAGACTCTTGCAATAGCAGCCTGTTACCACACACACACACATAATCGTAAGAGGTGGTTATAGTTTCTAGGCTCATCTACCAACTCTTGACAGCTTTTTATATCATTCTGAGTCTGGAGTCAAACACCCTTCGCAACCTTCTGGCATAATGCCCAATGTCATTTCTCCCAGTTCCTTTTAACCGCGTCGCTCTTTGGCCTATTTTTCCGTCAGCTGAGGGTTTCTTCTCAATGTCCTTTCTTTTATAAGTGATTTGCATTGTTCTGTTCATTATGTCAACCCAAAACAGTTAGTAGATATTGTTATAATAACTAAGTAGTAAACTATAAGCAGTGATCTCAAGATTCAAGAGTTTTATTTGTCACATACACAGTTATATACAGAATATACAACCGGCAGTGAAATGTAAACAGGTCCGCTCCATGGACAGTGCAAATTCACAGTTAAAAACACAAGGAAGAAATTATAATAGAAATAGGATATAAAAAAGTACTATCTATATATATATATATATATATATATATATATATATATATATATATATATATGTCTATATCTGTAGAATTATAAATAATCAAGTCAAGAGAAAAAAAAGGTAACAAATAAGGATAAAGTGGAATAAAATAATTGAAGTAGACTTTGCAGTGAGTAAACTGTAGACTTATAAATATGTGGTTAACAAATGTATAAAGAGTATAATGTGCAAACAGGTTTATGACAGGTTGTTACACAGTAACAACGAGAACAGAAAGTGCAGTGCAATGTCAGTGTATCGATGTTTATCCTGACGTGAAGTCACGTGATGTTAAGTGACTGAGTTCAGGAGTCTGATGGCCTGGGGGAAGAAGCTCCTCCTGAGTCTCTCAGTTTTGGCCATCAGGCTTGAAGCGCTTACCAGATGGTAGCAGCGTGAAATGAGGGTTTGCAGGGTGATTAGAGTCCTTGATGATCTTGGTAGCTCTACCTTTGCAGCGTTTGGTGTAGGCGTCCTGCAGAGGCGGGAGAGCTGACCCTGAGATACGCTCGGATAAGCGCCACGACTCTTTGCAGGGCTTTGCGGTCATGACTGGTGCTGTTCCCATACCACGCTGTGATGCACTGAGTTAAAACACTTTCTATCGCCCCTAAATAGAAAGTTTTCAGGATAGCTGGTGAAACCCTGAATTTCCTCAGCTGGCGCAGGTGGTACAGTCTTTGCCTGGCTTTTTCACCTGTGTCTGAATGTGAGCAGTCCAGGTCAGGTCCTCGGAGATGTTTATTCCCAGGTACTTGAAGCTGCTCACTCTCTCTACTGGTGACCCGCTGATCATGAGGGAGTATGTCCGTTGCTGTCTCTTCCTGAAGTCCACAATCATTTCTTTGGTCTTGCCAACATTCAGAGAGAGACAGTTGTCCTGGCACCATGCTGTTAGATGCTCCACCTCATCCAAGTATGCCGTCTCATTGTTGTTGGAAATGAGGCCCAGGACAACAGTATCATCAGCAAATTTGATGATAGAGGTGGAGCTGTGTGTGGACAAACAGTCATGCGTGTAGAGAGAGTAGAGCAGGGGGCTCAGGACACAGCCCTGTGGAGCTCCCACACTCAGGGTGATGGAGGTGGAGGTGGACTGGCCTATTCTCACCACCTGAGGCCTGCCAGTGAGGAAGTCCTCAATCCAGTGGCAGAGAGAAGGATTCAGGCCGAGATCCAGGAGTTTGGAGGTTAGCTTGGTGGGAACTATGGTGTTAAAGGCTGAGCTATAGTCAATAAATAGCAGTCTTACGTAGTTCCCACTTTTGCTGTCGATGTGAGTGAGGGAGGAGTGGAGGACATGAGAGATGGCATCTTCAGTCGATCTATTGGGACGATAGGCAAACTGAAGAGGGTCCAAAGTGTCAGGAATGAAGGCGCAAATGGTGTTTTTAATGAGTCTCTCAAAGACCTTCATGACTATAGGCGTGAGAGCCACTGGACGATAGTCATTTAGGCAAGAGGGTTTACTGTTCTTAGGGACAGGGATGATGGTGGATTTTTTGAAGGAGGTGGGGACCACAGATGTAGCGAGGACTCATTAAAGATAGATGTAAACAACCCGGTGAGCTGATCAGCACAGGACCGCAGAACACGACCTGAAATACCATCCGGCCCAGCAGCTTTCCTGGCGTCCACACGGCAGAGTGCTCTCCGAACTTCATCCTCCGAGACAGAGATCACGTGATTGTTGCTGCTCTGAGTAATTTCCTCTAACGCGCCACTTGGCGGAGTCGCGTTACGCGGTTACAGTCAAAGCGAGCATAGAAAGAGTTTAACTCGTTCACGAGCAACGGATCAACGCTTGCCTCTGCAGAGGATTTAGATCCAAAGGAGCAGATGGACCTCAGACCTTGCACATGCGCGCGCGAGTCGTTGAGTTGGAAATGAGACTCCACTCGGTCTTTATAACAGAGTTTTGCGGCTTTAACTGCTCGTCTGAGAGCATAACAGGACGATCTGTATTCATTCATATTCCCTGAATGGAGACGGCGTTGTAAGCAGCAGTGCGTGCGTTCACTGCCGTGCGGATTGAATTGTCCACCCACGGTTTCTGATTTGAGAAGGGCGTTATTGTTATTGTTTGCGTGGCTTGCTCTGTAAGCGTGTTGATGAAGCAAAGCGCCACGTCTGTGAACTTCGCTTACGTCAGCTGAACTCGCTCGGAACATGTCCCAGTCAACGTCATCAAGAGCTGCCTGAAGCGCGGTCTCTGAGTGGGGCGACCAACGCTTAACTTCCCGCCTCACCGGGGGTTCCTGGAGGAGCTTTTGTTTGTATTCGGGAGTGAGGAAAATGGCGGCATGATCCGATTTGCCAAGCGCTGGAAGTGACCGCGCTTTATAGGCGTTCTTAAAGCGGAGAGTAGCAGTGATCCAGTGTGTTTGCTCCTCGTGTGGGGCAGGAGGCGTGCTGGTGAAAGTTTGGCAGGACTTTCTTTAGGTTTGCTTTGTTAAAATCGCCCGTGACAATGAATGCCGCGTCGGGATGTTGGTTTATGGACGCGCTGGCAACATCATGAAGGCCAGATAAAGCCAGCGCTGTGTCTGCCTGCGGTGGGATGTAAAGCGGCGGTCGTGACAACCGCAGAAAAAACTCCTAGGCAGATAGAATGGGCGGCAGATGATTGTTAAATGTTCCAGATGAGGTGAGCAGGACCGCGAGAGAATGGTGATGTTCCTGGGATCGCACCATTTCTTGTTGATCATGAAACACACTCCACCGCCTTTGGATTTACCGGCCTCGGCTGTTCTGTCCATCCGAAAAACAGAGAAGTTCTCCGACGGCGTCACAGCTGTGTCCGGGACGCGGGCGTGAGCCATGTTTCAGACAAACAATAGATATTACAGTCTCTCATGTCCCGTTGAAAACTTATCCTGGCTCTAAGATCGTCCATCTTATTATCCAAGGATTGAACATTTGCTAGAAGAATGCGGGAGAGGAGGTCTGAATGCCCTTTTCCTCAGTCTGTTACGGATACCAGCACGTTTCCCACGGTGTTTCTTTGTTCTACGCCGCTGGCTCTGTCCATTGTTCAACTCGGCGTTCCGAAGAATCTCAGATGGCCACAGAGGATCGGCGAAAGTGTCCTGAAACAGTCCAGTGTAGAGGTAACCAATGTCCAAAAGAGTTTTGCTGTCGTAGTAGATCAATGCAGATGATAAGTTTGTAAAAACTGAGAGTAAAAGAAAGTAAAATAGTAAATAAAAGCACAGTCTTCGCGGAGCGACCTGAACGGCGACCAAACACAGCGGCGCCATTTTGTGTCAAAGTGACAATCTTAATTATAAATCACTAAAAACATTCAAAGGGACCAATGAATTATTTTGAAGGCATTTGTTTTCACAATCACTCAATATATGTAAAACGGTTAGATATGAAAAAATATGTACTATCATGTCAAATATTTATTATAATTACTGACATCTAGTTTTCAACACTGATTGAGAATACAGAATGGTTTTATACTCACTGTCAGCTCCATCTATATACAATATATATTAGTGCTGTCAATCGATTAAGATAAATTAGCTGGTGAATTTTATAATGAATGTAGAAACAGCATAAAGAGGGTCTACTTTAAATATGTGGTTTCACTTTATTTTGATGGTCCCACCCTTTAACACATTCTGTTGATTATAAGTAACGTTGCACCTACATGTCTACTATCTCTTGTTAGTCGAGTATTAGTAGAATGGTAGGGTTAGAATAAGTTGACATGTAGTTGCAAAGTTACTTAAAGTCAGTAGAACATCTGAGGTAGGGGTGTGCGAAATTGACAAAAAAGGATATCTCAATGTTTTCTGGGACTTTCTCGATAATGATAATTAGACAATATTTTGCCGAGTGTGTTATTGTATTGGTACCTTGGCAGAGTTAGGACTGCCGTGGACAGCTGACTCCTAAAGTTTTTGATATTATTCATATTCTGTGTGGTGGTCAGTTCACAGCAGCGACAGAAATCATCTTTTCCAAAAAGTTGAAATAGATTTTTAACTTTTATGGGCTTTTTTACCTTTATATATATTTTTTTTTTATTATAAACCTAATTATATACATGCATCATCTTTTGTGTCAGTTTCATACATTTAATAAAATGTAATTATAATAATAAGACAATAGGGCTGTTACCAATCAAATTAAATATGTATCAACAAAATTCATCATTGCAATGGAGAGGAAACACAAAAGCTGCATCTGAAGTAGAATGTAGATCATTTACACTGTTTAATGCAGCTCAGAGGTGACAAATGAATAACCTGCAGTTATACATCTTTTTTTTTTTTTTTTTTTTTTTTTTTTGATGTTTAAAACATAAAATGTTGAATATTCATATTTGAAATTATTTAAAACATAAGACAATTTAAATGTGAAATTAAAACCGCCAGGTGGCAGCAAGTGACTGTTAATGAGTGAGTCATTGAGATTCAACCGATTCATTCAAACAGCTGATTCATTCAGGAACGAAGCATTTGACTATCTTATGCTGTGTTCCAGTTAGTTTTTACTATGCCCTTCCCTTGCTAACTTCCTCCGTCTCGTTCACTCGGATGTGCGTCATTGCTTATGTTGCATGAGTGCCCACTACTGGCGGAACATTTGCAATGGACTGAACTGAAACGTCCTAAGCCCTTGATCACTTGAAATCCACTATGGAGTTGATTTTTATTTATCTTTTTCCCCTTTACGAAATTGTTTAATGCAGCATTCTATATGTATATAGGTGTGTTTGGGTTGTTTTGAATGTTTTTAAAAATAATTAAAATATCATAGAGTTTTTTGTGGTGGAGTAAATTAAACGCTATATGCGATGCGTGTTGCATTGTGGTATATGAAGCTGCCTGTACATATGAAGTAGACTTGCTCCCTCGGTCAAAATCGAGGGAGCGAGGGTCTGTCCATATAAACTTTCCTCGTCCACTTCACGAAGTGGAACACACTTCAAAAGAGTGGAACGCAGCACATCTATCTTAGTCATTGAATCATTGATTTAATTGATTCATTCAAAAACCTGATTCTTTCAGTAAGGAAACACCGCTGTGTGTTGCGCAGAGACGCTGTTACAGTGCTGTGGCTTTGTTTTGAACTATTTTCGGTGGCGAAATAGAGCAAAAACAGGCAATATGGTGTCTAAAATGTAAGTCACTTAATATTAGCTTCTTGTTTAGTAAACTTTTATAAAATCAATATCACATTTGTTATCATGCTATATACCCAGGGTCGGATTAACATAAGGGCTAGGTGGGGCCTGTGATTAGCTGAGGAAATGATTGACAGTCGATCGGGAGCGCCTTAACTTTTCCTGGTGGGCCGCTCGCCAAACACCACCACGCCCCCACATATTAAGCACTGTTATTTACTGGAGTGCTGCAAGTGCATGGGAACAAACACCAAAAGCCAGACCAATGAAACGGCGTTACCTGATTAAACCGCGCGTGCATCCTGAGAGCAGCTGGATCGTCCCACGCACAGCACTGACGTTCTGCGCTTTCGCCGCTCTATTAAAGTGATAACGAGCGCAAGGCAGTCGCTTTATCCATTTGAATTTAATCATGTGTACAGTAAAGGCTCCAGACTGAATAGCTCCGAGCATGTGAAGTGAAGTGTTGAGTTAAACTATAGGCTGCCTACACGACTGTAATCATGGCCGTAGTCAGCTATGAGGTCATGAATTCTATGAATTCGCATTTCACAGCGCGAGTCGCGCGACGCTTCAGTAAACGGTGCGCAATGTAAGTAGCTAAACTAAACATTTCATATTTGACAGCTGTTTTAGTATTTAGAAATGTTAAACAATGAAAACACTTTCAGCCAGAGCTCAGCTTTAGGAGGGGAAGAGACAGAGACTGAGAGAAAAAGAAAAAGTGATGGAAATGAGGAGAGTGATAGAAATGAGAGTGATGAAATGAGGAGAGAGCAGATATGACAGATAATCTACTGCCCACTAACGTGGTTTTGAAAGCTATTTATTATAAAAAATGTTAAACCTTCAAACAACTTAAAATGCACATATATAGATCAGAGAAATCCAAAATTTTCTTGGGGGACCATGCCCCCCCAAACCCCCCTAAATGGCTCAAATTTGGGACCTCACTGGTTTTAAAACTCCCTAAGGCAGTTGCATGCTCAAAAGTTGTTGCTGTTTCTGGAAACCTGTTTGCTTTGACCTCATATCTGGAGTTAATGCATTTATGCAGTTAATGTGTTGCAGCCTGGAATATTTATATATAGGCCTACTTAATGTTAAAATTTTATATTCAGACAGTATATACTCATTGTATCTCTGTGCTTTGAAGATTTAGTAAAAAAAAAAAACTTACAAAAAAAACTAATTATTTCTGTGGTACAAAACTTTGTGGCACCAAGATGGGGACCCTTGGGTTTGTTATAGCCCCAGAGCCCTACGTGTTCTTAATCCGGGCCTGCATATACCTGGAGAAAAACTGCACTCTTTGTCTGATATTTATTAACTATATTAAATGATGTAAATATAGAGTAAATCACGCAGTGAAACTTGCACTCTAAATGCGTGCACGCACTAGTCTAATCTACAAGACTACATCACATAGTGTATGTATGCACTGTGTGTGTGTGTGAGGGATATACTCGGTAATGTCAGATTACACATCGTTAAAACTACAAGTACGATATTATCACAGACAATATATATCGCACACCCCGAGGCACGTGTACAAACAGTCCATTCAATGGTTGATGCAGTGCGATGATGTTGCAAGATGCACCCCAGCATATAAGAAGGGCGCTTAAGGACACGCCATCAGATTGGTATTGTCTGAAGGAAGACGCCCGAAGCATGGCAGCATGACAGAGCTTTCAGATCCCTTTCAAAGGAATTTCTATGCTGCATTAGCTGCTGATGCTATATGAGGAAGCCATACCAACTACGCCATCCTGACCAATGCCTGCTTGTAGTTTTCAAACTAATAACCTAAGCTCTAAGCTTGGAGGCCTCGACACTGAACCACTAAACGGTGCCCTTGCAACACATTGCCTCCATAACAGTGTTAGGAAGGTCCAAAAGATTCTATGCTCCAAAAAATTAAAACTGAACTGACCCACATCTAACCACATAATAGCCACTGTGCAGGACTTGTATCTGTCATTCCCAAGACAAATTGGTGTTGTATTGCCTGCAAAAGGAGGCCCTACGCCATACTGATAAATAATTGTGGTCTAAAATAGGCATTCTCAACCCTGGTCCTCGAGGCCCACTGTCCTGCAGAGTTTAGCTCCAACCCTAATCAAACACAGCTAAACCAGCTAATTAAGCTTCAGGATTACTAGAAAGCTACAGAGTTTTATCAAGGTTGGAGCTAAACTCTGCAGGACAGTGAGGCAGGTTGAGAACCCCTGGTCTAAAACAAGGTGTTTCAGTTTCATTTTCCAAACACTGTAACTCTCCATGCCACTAAGAAGGTTGGCCAGCACAATTGGCGATCCATGACATTTAATTTTTAGATGTTAGATGTCTGTACTAACATACTATATTCGGCTTTTCATCCAGACTGTTTACTTGTCTGGTTGTTCTTTGGCTGTATTTAAGTTTGAGGAATTAAATGTTGAAATAGCCGTCTGACTTTGAGAAGTCTGAGACAGATCTGAGGACCATCATCCTCTCGGGGAAGGCTTCAGTCCAGATCCTGCCGGGCTCAGAACTTCGAGGGCAGGCCCCTCTGTGGGGAAGTGGCCCACAACTTATCATATGGTGCCTGATTCTCCTCTGTGCCCTTAGAGGACTGTTCTGCCAACCCCGCCACCTCTGGTGCTTCGGGGTCAGTGTTGTGCAAATTACTTCCAAACTGTAATACATTGTAGATTACTTGTTACTGTTATTTAAAAGTAATTCTTTACATTACAATATTACTGTCTCAGAATTGTAATGCGTTACATTACTCCTGTATTACTTTTGAGTTACTTTCACCAAAATAACTACAGAAGTAGAACTTAACATTCTAAAATGACAAAATGTAGGCTACTACAGAGCATTTTACATCCAGTAGTAGGCGATATGATGTAGCATAATGACTGTGGGCTATCCAGGCTACTAACAATATAGCATGTAATTGGCAAAGTGAAGGCTCAAGACAATGCAAGAAAGGATGACAGACATAATCACAAACAATCCAAGTCTGTTAAAAGTATGGTAGAGGTAAAGTGAATATCTGGCAATATCTGGGAATAGCTTGGGTCTCTTCATATTAGACACAACAGAACTGTATGTAAACTATAATGTTCTTTTCTTATTGTTGTCATTATTTTATTCTCTTTGAATTCAAGAGGTTCACAACACAAAAACGTAATTTCTTGTGCAAAAAGTGTGAGATGTTTTTTTAATTGCTAGTGCTATTTCACAATGTCAATAGTTCTTTCTGTTATAGACAAAGGTTGCATTCGACTGCATTTGCATTCGACTATTACATTCTTCTTGTCCTTATCTCTGACAAACTCAAAGTAATGTGCAAACGTCCATTAGTAATGGTTTATTAGTAATGCCTTACACTACTGCATTACAGCAAAAAGTAATACGTTACTGTAATGCATTACTTCTGTAACGCGTTACTCCCAACACTGTTCGAGGTGCAGCAGTTTGGTCCAGTTTCTGCCCAGGAATGTTGCGGAACTGGGATGTTCGGTCAGTCTCGGGAGGCTGATATTTCTTAGGCTACTTGGCAGCGTGGCAATTTATGCTAATTGTGTCTCTGTGGGTTTTGCAATTTAAAAGGGCTGGATGCCAAAGTGCTCAGGCCACTTAGGGCAGATTCCTCTGGGGAGAAATGGCTCGCACCTCATTGTACTGTGCCTGTTTCTCCTCTGTGCCCTCAGGGGACCATTCTGCCAACCTGGGCACCCTTTATATTAGCTTAATTAGAGTAGTTGGCGGTTCGGCATCAAGATGAAAGAGTTGGGGTTAAGGCTGAATGCCAAGAAGAGTGTGTTTTTTCCAACTTTTGGCCTGCTGTACATGAGACCCTTGCAGTGGTGGCTCAAAACAAAGGGGTTTTCCTCGAGGGACAACCCGTTCCGCATGATCATGATTACGCGCAAGTGTCTTCATACCTAGGTGATGTTGAAGAAACATTGGTTCTTGTCCCAGGGTCCTGTGCTGGGAGCATCTTGTCCTCACATAACTCTTACGATGGATGCATCTCTCACAGGCTGGAAAACATGAAAAAAATCAAGAGTGGTCGCTTAGTACAGGGCACATACATTGCCTGGAGATGATGGCTGTCTTTCTAGCATTGAAACACTTCCTCCCAGACCTAAGGGGCCATCATGTGCTTGAGGTCTGGAATAATGGAGTCTCCACCCAAGGTGGTGGAGCAGATATGGAGGGAGTCAGCCAGATGGAATTGGACTTATTCGAGTCTCAGGAAACAACTCACTATTCTCTCTGGTTCTCCTTCACGCATCCAGCTCTGCTGGGGATCGATGCCATGGTGCAGATGTAGTCAAGGCTTCAACTGGACTTTTTCACCAATCAATCTGTTCCCAGGAGTTCTAGATATGGTTCTCGGGCCTATGTCTCTCCCCGATGGCTCTCCATGGGAGATTCCTATCAGGAGCGACCTTCTGTCCCAGGCAGGGTGCAAAAACCCTCGTCCAGACTTGTGGGTTTGGCCCTGTCGAGGTCCAACTCATGAACTCTGGTCTCTCAACTGTGGTTGTTGAGACCATCCTAACTTTAGAGCAGGGGTGGCGAACTCCATTCCTGGAGAGCCTCAGTCCTGCAGAGTTCAGCTCCAACCCTGATAAAACTCACCTGCCTGCAGCTTCCTAGTAACCCTTCAGAACTTGATTAACTTGTTCAGGTGTGTTTGATTAGGGTTAAAGCAAAACTATGTTGGACTATGGCTCTCCAGGACCGGAGTTCACCACCTCTGCTCTAGAGCTCTCTCCATGAGTATACTATATGCCTTGAAGTAGAGATTCTTCATTTTATGGTGCAGTAATCACCAGTTTGATCCAGTGAACTGTCTGGTTGGATCAGTGCTGGAGTTCTTTCAGGATTGCTTTTCTGCTAGGTCTGCCCTCCTCGCTAAGGTTTTTGTGGCAGCTATAACTGCTTACCATGCACCTTGGCCAATGGATATCTAGGAAGACACCCTCTGGTATCTTGTTACCTTCGTGGAACACTGATGTTAAGACCTGCTATACATGCAAGAGTTTTGAGGCTTTCTTGCTCAGTAGTCTTGCAGGCCTTTTATCCTCCTCCATTCACGTTGGTGGACCAAGGGAAGCTCCAGGGTCTCAGGTGCTTATGTCCTAAGCTGTGCTTGACATGATTCACACTAGGACAGGGACTTGTCAGTATGGCGTAGTGAGTATTATCGCTCCCATAGCGTTGCTACTTCCGACGCAGCACGAGTTCCCTCGAAAGGGAATGTCTCAGGTTACAACTGTAACCATTGTTCCCTAACGAGGGAACGAGTCGCGAATACTTCCTGCATGGCTCTGAGCGACTTACTTCAGTCAATCAGAAGCTGACTATATTTTGTCCGGGTATCCTTTATAGCTCCCGCGGTATGCCGTAATGCATCATGGTACGACGTTCCAACAATAAATAATTAAACAGGTGCTTCAGACCCAATCATCCAGAGGCGTTCCCATAGCTTCACTACTTCCTTTTTTTTACTGAAGTGAAATGGTCTTTCTCAAATGGTTTGCTTCTCTTTGCCTTCTCACTGAAGCAGGCAGCTCAATGACCTTCACTTCAAAGCATCAATTTTGACCTGTTCTCCACAATTCCTTTCTTCCCTGTCAATCTTTTCATCTCTGTTCAGTGCTGTTTTCTATTAGCTCTTGCATTGACTCCATTATTTTCTACTCAATAGTTTCTGCATGCATCTCTCTTTTAAACTCTGACATCCTTCTTTCTCCTTTGCCTTTTTGCTTGTTCTGTGCTCCCCCCTAAACACTTTATCAGTCTTCACTCAGTGGAGACTGACCAAATCAGGGGACATTGATTCAGTCAGGCTTGTGTTTCAGGCCTCTGAGCTTTTCATGTTATACTGTCTAGATCTGCATCGCAACTGGTTTTGCTTCAGGGACCAGATTTTACAATGGCTGTTTACAACATAATATATGGGAAGTATTTTCTCCCAATTAGGGAGAATATATGCAGCCTTTTAATTTGCAAAGTCTTTTAGTCTGGTCCGCTTTGCAGAACTGACCGACTTCTGTTAGTGACAACCACATTTTGTTTTAATGTGCTGTTTACAGATTTAAACAATATATAAAGGGTGTGATTTTGCATGCAGAACATCGTTTTCCATTTGCAGACTTAAATATTAGTTTGTGGGGTGGTATTTTATACATGTAATCACCATGTTGACCATGTGTCTCTCTCTGTCTGTGTAGTTTGGAGGTGGAGAATGGCCCCTCTATCGGCTGTAGTCCACTGGACCTGCAAGCTTCACCGGGCTCTGGATTGGTCCTGCATCCCAATATGGCCAGTCACGGGCAACGGCGAGAGTCTTTCCTTTACCGCTCGGACAGCGACTACGACCTCTCACCCAAATCCACCTCTCGGAACTCCTCCCTTGTTGGAGAACAGTTGTAAGTAAAAAATCAGCAAAAAAAACTTACCTGACTTTAGTACAATAAATCAGTGGTGCTCAGTCCAGCTATAGTCTATTATAGCGTGTTGAAAATTGTGAGCCAAATATGATGTACTTTTTAAGTGGATTTTTTAAAATGTGTATCCATGCATGCTTTCAATTTAATGATGCCAACAACTCCAATGTAAGTGGTGGAGTTTGTGAAAAAGTGTTGAGAAATACTATAGCAAAATTAAAAAAATTAATAACCATCCTAGCAAGATAAATGCCTTTTTTTAACGAAAAACAGCACTATTTATTTGTTAGTATGGAAGCCTCAAAAGGGTTAGTTTACACAAAAATGACATTTCTGTCATTAATTACTTACCCTCATGTCATTCCAAACCTTTGGAACACAAATTAAGATACTTTTTATGAAATCCGAGAGCCAGCGTTCTGGCGTAGCTCTGATGTAACTCGAAAGCACTGGACTGTATTTACTACGTCAACAGCGTAGGAGACAGACACAGACATGAAGAAATTGTTGAATAAAGTCGTTATTTTTGTTTGTTTTTTGTGCACAAAAAGTATTCTCGATGCTTCATAATGTTGAATTAAGGTTGAACCACTATTTTATCGATGTCTTTCCTACTTTCTGGGCCTTGAAACTGTTAATTAAATAGCTGTCTATGTCAGAGAGCTGTCATATTTCATCAACAATATCTTCTGAAGATGAACAAAGGTCGTACGGGTTTGGAACGACATGAGGGTGAGCAATTAATACTCACTAAAATAAATTTTTGGGTGAACTAACCCTTTAAGAGGTCATGCATTATTATTTTTTTATGTTTTCTCATGATCTTGAATGCATTTACTTGTGATCTCGACATAACAAAAGTTGTTGAAAAAAACTATTATAACTTCAATAAAGTTGGTTTGATATTAGACATTAGCAATAATTTCTTAAACATTAAATGATGTGGAGAACAAATCTAAGCAAACAAGCTTAGTTTCTTACATTTTTGACGCTCGGGAGGCTAACGTCTAATTCTAAACTGTGATGTTAATGTTGCGTACTAGAGGGAGCCACAGGGTAATGAATCTTTTAAAGGTGTACTCACATTACATGATGTTGCCTTGTACCATGCCCGGCATGATTGTCCCCCACTGGCCTGCACTCACACTTGCAATTAATGGTCATTTACGATGCAACATTTTGTTTTGAAGAAAAATGGAAGAAAAGCACTTTTGCTAATAGACTGCCTAATAGATTTATCACATATCAGAAGCTTATTATGGAGGCAGCTGACTTTGGTGGAGGAATTTGCAGCTTTTCTCGCAAACTACAATTTCTGTTCATCATATACTCAAATTATTTGAATTAGTTGAAAAGTGTACGACTGTACGAAGTGTACGAAGTGTATAACGACTGTAGTGCACTCAAGAGTTGTAGCTGTTCCGTGCTACAGTGCGGTTAGCGATCACACTACATGTGTACCGAGTCTACCTGTTCAGTGTGGTGTGGTGTGGACGATATCTTTCTGTTCATTTTAAGGTCTATTGCTGTGAATGCGCAAGTTTGTTACAGCAGGATGGATTCTGATTGGCTGTCAATGTTTTTATTGTTCATCACCTGAAATTTGTTTTTCTGAAAGTGATTCCAACGATATCGTTTCTTTGTGCCATTATCGTTATAGCTGTGGTGTGAACTCTGCTATTCATTAAAGGGGTGGTCTAATGCTATTTCATGTATTCTGATTTATTTACACTGTTAAAAAGTTAGATACTCATGCTGAACATGGCCAAAATTTCAAAAAGAATATGTTGGACATATGACAGAGTATTTCTGTGCCAAATACACTCCTTCAGGATTCAAACAAGTTTTGGAAAGTTTTTTCGATTATGGCCCTGTATGACGTCATAAAAGGCCGGGTTACGGAAGCCATTGGCAGTGCTGTCATTTTGTTTTTAGACCACAAAATCAACAATGTCACTAAAGAGTTTTTGGTTGTGAGGGAAAGATCACCTTGTTCAGCTTCCCAAATAATCCAGCGTTAAAGAAACAGTGGATGCAGTTTGTTTGTTCCTGGTCATGAGTACCGCAGGCAGTAAGTGAAACTGCATCAAATGTCTGCATTTTGTTGGCAAGCACGAACATATGGTGAATTGAAAGTTATCCAGAGATAATGCCATGATGTATTTTGTGTGGGTGTGTGTGTGTGTGTACGCGCGTTTTTGTGACATATCAGGACACAAATGTGTATAATGACATGGGTATGACAGGTATTACAAGGAGAGGGAGACTTAAGAGGACATTACCCATGTCCCCATTTTTCAAAAGGCTTATAAATCATACAGATTTATTTACATTTTTTGGGAGAAAGTAAAAATTTGCAGTTTCCTGTGATGGGTAGGTTTAGGGGTAGAGGGGTAGTGTAGGGAGATAGAAATTACGGTTTGTACGGTATAAAAACCATTACGCCTACGGAATGTCCCCACAATTCACAAAAACAAGCATGTGTGTGTGTGTGTGTGTGTGCTCGTGACTCTTTAGCTCAGCCCACGGTACGCCTCCACGAGTTCGGCTGTTTTCGGAAAGAATCGGTACAGCGTATCTGTCTTTTGTAAATATGATAAAACTACAGAGATATAAAGGATGCAATACTACTCTATAGTTACTCAAGATTAACATGAGACTGGTGTGTGTTATGTATCCTTTAATATTGAGAATGATTTTTAGAACTATATCTTTATCGCTATCTTCATAGTTATCGACCTTAGTGTGAACGGGCCTTTAGCCTAATCTTTTTTTATCGGTTTCCATCCCTTTGAATGAAAACAAATGCATAGATCTAGTTCATTCTCAAACCTGGCACCAGCTTAGAAGCACATGCAGCACAAGGATTATTTAATTTACTTTTTCCTAACATGGTGTCTTAAATTATGACAGTTTGTTCTTTGTTGTATTTCTGCATTCTGCAGTATAATACCATATTATAATTTCTGCAAAAATATTTAATAAATAAACATGATTTATTTATTGAAACGTTGGTCATGGGCCATTGGTGCTTGGACCCCAATAAGGTCCATATATGTCTGTGTAAGGTCCAGCTGATTGGCCCAACGTAGGAATCCAGCAGCTGGTCGAAGGACTTCTGCGTGTATGTCTTTTCTGGCGCTTCTAGAAAAATCACTTTAATTTATTAAAATGTGAAGATCCAATTCAAAAATCTGACTCCATGAATAATTTTATCTGACTCCAATTATTTGTAATTTTGTTGCATTTGTAATTTAACAGCTGATCATAAGTTTAGTTGTGATTTAATTTAGATCATTGATTTTCTTAGTATCTCTTAATTGCAAATATTCGTTCCTCCATGGGACCCGGAGTCGCTCAGAGGATAATGCTCGCGATTATAATTACATTACCTCACGGACGCCAAATTAGTCAGTTCTGAGATTACAGAGGATTACAGAGTGAACTATTTTACCTTTAAGTGAGTTGCACATGCTCACTCATAACAGAAAGTGTAATTTTAGTAATAGTCACGAGAGCTGTAACTTGTTAATACCAGTGACAGCCAGAAATCAGATTGCCCCTCATGCTTAGCGCCATGCTCCGGTCATGGGGTCCTCGGTATGAATCTGCCCTGACAGAAAGATTTACGGAAACTCCTACAAACTCCGCATCACGACACTACTTGAATAAAGGAATTTAGACTTATACAAGATAAATCAAGATTAATGTTTATTATAGCCAGGTAAACATATCAAATAAAAGAATTTAGAAAGAATCCATAATACACAACTGATCAGCATACAATATAAAACATCATTCTAAAAAACATAAAAATAGTTTCCAAGAGTCATTGTTACCTGGCAATAGAGACACACTTCAACAGCGTGGGAAGTTCTGATTACAGATGCTTCCATGAGTGGTCTCCCCATTCCCTTTAAATACTCAACCAGAACAAAAGAACAATAAACATTTAGCACCCAAATATTTATGCAGCTTTTGGTTGAAACTTTCTCATGACCAAATGGTCACACCTAGCTTTGGGGGATGACAGCAAATGTTTATCAAAAGATCTTTATGAGCATCTCCCACACCAGGGGAACAAGCTCTGTTGTCTTTATTATGACCTGTTCCTCTGATGTGGGAATGAAACCTGTTTACCAGAAACACCAAAAGTCAAAGAAACACCTTGTGGCAGTATCTGTGAGATTTGCATGATTGTGTGGTCTCCGAGGCAGGAAGAGTGAGAGGGTCAGAACTCGGCAGGGGAGGAGATAAGATTGAGTCTTGTTTTTTCTTATTCAGATGAGTGAAGTTTTATTGTCTTAGTGCAGCTTAGATCTCTTGAGTTTGCTCTCAGGTGAAATCCATTCTTACATCTGTTTAGTTTCGTCTGTTAAATTATGCTTTATGTGCATGATCTGAACGAGACGCAGCATGAACCGCCACTATTTTGTAATTACACGTCATTTATAAGTTCAAGAAAAGACCGAATGTCTAACGAATGTCCAATATCAAACCAACTTTACCGCTAGCTACTATCAAATGACATGAGAAAAAAGCCTTTCATGTCAAAATCACATGAAAATTAAGTCATGATCACAAGAAAACTTTTAAGTCGAGATCACGAGAAAACTATTTTATATTATTTTACACCTATTTTATATTATTTTACACCTCCTGACAAAATAAAGCTTTGTCAGGAGGTGACAATAAAGAGGATTGTCCTAGAGCCTGTGATGAGGGAAGCCCACTAAACATGTCTTTAGGCTTAATTTATACATTGACATTTAGCTAATTTATTTATTACTTTATTTTAAATTTTGGGAGATTTGCAGTTATATGATGGACCTCTGAAATTAGGAAGTATTTATATATATATATATATATATATATATATATATATATATATATACCTTGACAAATTGTTTCACAGTCTAACAACTTCCAGCAGAGTTTAGCTGAATCGGTACACACCTGAATCAATAAATCAAGGTCATCAGGTTCACCACATACCTACAGGCAGATGTGTGTGAGCAGGTTTGATGCTAAACTAACTCTGCAGTAAGGTTGATCTCCATGAATAGGACTCTGTACATCTGCAATAAATCATTCAAGTCTTTGCAGCTGCAGTACAAAAAGAAGAAAAAACTACAGAAGCAATGCAGAAATAATGCATAACATAACCTATTTAAACCTGAGAGACAGTATGGTCTTAACATATTGCTCAGTAATTACATGAAGTATGAAGTAAACAACTAATAATTTATTTGGAATAGAATGTGAATTATTCTAGCATTGACAATACAACACACAGGTTTTGTATTCTGTATGATTTTTGTTTTCTTTGGTTGTCAGACATGGTGAAGATCTGATAGTCACTCCTTTTGCTCAGGTACGTTTGGCTTTTGCTTTCTGGAATGGAAGACTGTAAAGATCAACATGTGAATGATTTTATACATGTGGACTGTTTCACGTCTTTCATATCTGTGTTGCTGTCATTTTATTCAATAGGTTCTTGCAAGTCTTCGCACTGTTAGGAATAATGTCAGCTTCCTGACAAATGTGCCGTGTCCCTCCAGCAAGTAAGTGATATTTAAATGTTTCATAAAATGTAATATGAGAAAATACCACAAGAGGGCAGAACTCACTTAATATGACGTTTTGTCAGACTGAATGGATATGACACTGACCTACTCTACTGTCCTTCTTTCTTCTAATGATAATAGTAAATGTCTATTGATTTTTGCTTGGTCATTGTAACAAAATGACACTTTAACTTTATAATTGCTAAATCAGAGACAAATGTTACTCTTAAGCTACTGAGCAGAATCTAAGTCTGTGTTCAGCTGGTGATGGAATTATCAGTTTCTATTTTATCTTTTTCTGCTCTTCTTTCTAATGTATTTATTGTCCTGCTTCACTTAACAGAAGATCACCAGTCAGCAGTCAACCGCCAATGACCAAAGGCAACCTGTCAGGTAAAATCTTCTGAATCCATTCACAGAGGTTTATACTTCTGCGTCGGACCTGCGCCGTAGCCTCTACGCCGTGGGCTATGCGTCAATTTTCATTTATACTTCTGCGTCGTTGTCTGCGGTGACGCGCAGTTACACATGCAGAGGGAGCGTGATACCCCTGAGGGAGGGGTTCTGGCAGACCAATCACAGCGCTTGCGGTCCGCGTTGAATCGACGCGTTGTTACATTTTTGGAGAGGTGCGCGTCAGGGTACATTGTAGTCTACGCGTGCTACACACAGCCTACGACGTAGCTACGGTGTACACTCGACGCAGAACTATAAATTGGGCTTAAGCCGGGTAAACTGGAAATGGCAGAAGCTACCTTTGGGAAAAAATTTTTGAAGTGTAATTTGATTGATTTAGTTTGTCTCGCTTCCATTAGAATACATGGAGGGGTTGGGGTTATGGCCAATACGGGGACCAACCACTTGGGGGCAATCAAGATGCTTTGGCTTCAGTTTTCAACACGGCTGCATCCGAAAACCGAGGCAGCTGACCTGTTGCCTCACTGCCTTATCAGCCAATGACTTGTAAGGCAGCGTTTGTGCATGAAGGCACCTCACGAAACTGATTTCGGAGTGAGCTTTGGTGAGAACTAAACAAATATTTAATTACAACAATAGTAATTTCTCGCTAGAAATTACACCAGAAGTGGAAAATGTTGGTCAAAATATGTTGGGATCAGCGGCATAATGTTGGTTTTATATATGAGATGAGGAGATGATTGCAGCCGGTTATAAGGCTAAAACCAGCACATTCAGTGCAAGTAGGCTTTGACTATTTAATTTTATTTAACCATTAATCTGTTATGTTGAAGAGGCCTTTTTGAAGGATGTTGGTTAACCTATGCCCTTTTTGAGCACTTGAGCTTAACTGAGACTTGAGTGTCTCTTGACACTTTTTTGTTGTGTCGACTGCAATATTGAGGTGTTCAGTTTTATTTTGAAGATGAACATGTGATCGCTCTCCTCACAAATCAACTGTTTCATATCTCGTATATGTTGAGTACTAGTGCATCTTTGAGCCTACAATCAGTACGAGTAAAAAAAAAAAACTTTTACTCAAGTGGTATTGAAATCGGTGACTTGTAATTTGTAATGGAGTCATTTTTGCTGTAAAGTATCTGTACTTTTACTCAAGTATGATTTTCAGGTACTCTTTATACCTCTGTTCAAATGTATTACATGTTGTTGTTATTATTATATACTTTATTATGTAGGCTAAATAATATATTAGTGAATTAATTATGTTTATATTTTTATTTATATATTTTTTATAAAATAGTTTTTAAAAAATAAGCATAATTTTATTTTCCTTTTGATTTTGAGGCAAAATATGAGCCAGGCATGCTCTTGTTTTTGTGAAACGAAGCAGTAGGTGTTGTTGGCTCGTGTGCATGTATTAAACACTCCTTATCATGGTTAGCACAATGGCCACCGCAACTCTCTCCATCTGAGCGGCCTGAAAATCCCAGCGTCTCTGAAGAAAAGAGAAATGAGGGTGTGAGTGTGGGTGGAGGGGGAAGAATGAAAGTTTGAGTAAGATAACATGCTTGTATGACCTCTTACATACACACAAACCACAGAGACGCAATGTGCGTAAATGCAGCACCGCGGCGCATATAAAAAGCTGTGTTTGTTGCATGCATGTGTGTGTGCGTTTGTGCGGGTGTGAATAGTCATGCGTGCGTAAGCTGCATACTTAAAAAGAGTAGGATTATGTGCGCACAGCTGTTAATAAAAATCATGAAAGTGTTCAGAGGTTTGTGTGAGAATTTACAAGTAAGTGAGTCCCGTTAAACATGTCCGGGTCATATTTCACCCCGAAATCAAAAGAAAGAAATACTAAATGAAATATATTAGATGTATTATTCAAAATTACATTATACATCATGGTCAGGGTGAAATTGCATTAAATTGCATTAATGGAACCATACCTTGTATGTATGTGCATATATATATTTTTTTATTTAGACCTACTTGAGAAAAAAACAACCACATAAATGATCAAATACACACATATATGGACGTTTATTATACCGTACTAGGCAAAATTTCTACTGCATATATACATTTATTTTGTGATTCCATTGTTCCAACCTAGTTTTTGATCATGGTAGTGTATTTATACATTTATACTGCCATAAATTTATACTTAAACACTATTGTGAATAATGGGGATATTAAAAAATAATAATTTCATTAAGTGAAGAGAAGAAATTTGCTTAATTATCATGAAAATAATGTCACAATTAAAAAAATCCTTAAAACATAATTGTCCTAAAACAGGCTTTTTATGCAAAATATTTATTTTTCTTGTGATATTTGACGTGAAATGTGACCTAGACATGCTTTTGTAAGTTTGCCCAAGTGGTTTTTGGCTTATGCTGCAAGAAAAAAAACCAAAAATCATGTTCACATGTAGTAAATGTGCCTGCAGTTGTTTATTTGTGAGCTGTGTGTGCGTGTGTATGTGTGTGCGTGCTCCAGGTGTAAAGGCTTTCACCACTGATCTACTGAGCTGAGAGTTGAGAGGAGGGGGGCAAAGGATTGTGGGATGTTTTGGTTCCTGTTTCAGAGGCCTCTTAGCCTCATTGACGTCAGTCACCACCCACTTACCAGTACCTTCACTTCCTGTGTGTTTGAAAGCGCAGACACTTCGTAGTCCTGGCAGGAAGATATACACACTCACTCACACGCTGAAAATGGTGGAAAACTCTGCTCACTTACGTTGCACAAGCATATCAAGTATGCCGGAGGAAATCAGAGTAGATCTAATGTCGGACAGTCCTCACGCAGACCGCTGTCCCTTTTGGCCCATTATGTGTGTAATAACACAGCATGAGGATGTTGCTGTTATTTGATTACAGGAGATGCATTGCTTAATACTTTTCTTGAAATGTTTTGTGACTAAATGCTTGACTTTCACTTGTACTCTATTAATTTTTCACAACAGGTTAACCTATTAATCACTTTATACATACCAGTGGCAAGGCAAGGGCCAGGATGGCACTGGCACACTCAGGGAGAAAAAAAATCATGCATGCATGACAATGTGTATGTTGGCTGCTGGTGAAGCATGAAAAACAAAAGTTTTATTCAAATTCTAAATTGATTACATATCGCATAGAAAGTGTGCAAAGAACACTCCCTTAAAGGGTTAGTTCACCCAAAAATGAAGACAAATTGAGACATTTTTGATGAAATCAGAGAGCACTCAGGCCCCTCCATAGACAGCTATTTAATTAACACTTTCAAGGTCCAGAAGATTCAAGATTCAAGAGTTTTATTTGTCACATACACAGTTATATACAGAATATACAACCGGCAGTGAAATGTAAACAGGTCCGCTCCATGGACAGTGCAAATTCACAGTTAAAAACACAAGGAAGAAATTATAATAGAAATAGGATATAAAAAAAAGTACTATCTATATATATATATATATATATATATATATATATATATGTCTATATCTGTAGAATTATAAATAATCAAGTCAAGAGAAAAAAAAAAAGGTAACAAATAAGGATAAAGTGGAATAAAATAATTGAAGTAGACTTTGCAGTGAGTAAACTGTAGACTTATAAATATGTGGTTAACAAATGTATAAGAGTATAATGTGCAAACAGGTTTATGACAGGTTGTTACACAGTAACAACGAGAACAGAAAGTGCAGTGCAATGTCAGTGTATCGATGTTTATCCTGGCGTGAAGTCACGTGATGTTAAGTTCAGGAGTCTGATGGCCTGGGAAGAAGCTCCTCCTGAGTCTCTCAGTTTTGGCCATCAGGCTTGGAGCGCTTACCAGATGGTAGCAGCGTGAAATGAGGGTTTGCAGGGTGATTAGAGTCCTTGATGATCTTGGTAGCTCTACCTTTGCAGCGTTTGGTGTAGGCGTCCTGCAGAGCGGGAGAGCTGACCCTGAGATACGCTCGGATAAGCGCACTACTCTTTGCAGGGCTTTGCGGTCATGACTGGTGCTGTTCCCATACCACGCTGTGATGCACTGAGTTAAAACACTTTCTATCGCCCCTAAATAGAAAGTTTTCAGGATAGCTGGTGAAACCCTGAATTTCCTCAGCTGGCGCAGGTGGTACAGTCTTTGCCTGGCTTTTTCACCTGTGTCTGAATGTGAGCAGTCCAGGTCAGGTCCTCGGAGATGTTTACTCCCAGGTACTTGAAGCTGCTCACTCTCTACTGGTGACCCGCTGATCATGAGGGGGAGTATGTCCGTTGCTGTCTCTTCCTGAAGTCCACAATCATTTCTTTGGTCTTGCCAACATTCAGAGAGAGACAGTTGTCCTGGCACCATGATGTTAGATGCTCCACCTCGTCCAAGTATGCCGTCTCATTGTTGTTGGAAATGAGGCCCAGGACAACAGTATCATCAGCAAATTTGATGATAGAGGTGGAGCTGTGTGTGGACAAACAGTCATGCGTGTAGAGAGAGTAGAGCAGGGGGCTCAGGACACAGCCCTGTGGAGCTCCCACACTCAGGGTGATGGAGGTGGAGGTGGACTGGCCTATTCTCACCACCTGAGGCCTGCCAGTGAGGAAGTCCTCAATCCAGTGGCAGAGAGAAGGATTCAGGCCGAGATCCAGGAGTTTGGAGGTTAGCTTGGTGGGAACTATGGTGTTAAAGGCTGAGCTATAGTCAATAAATAGCAGTCTTACGTAGTTCCCACTTTTGCTGTCGATGTGAGTGAGGAGGAGTGGAGGACATGAGAGATGGCATCTTCAGTCGATCTATTGGGACGATAGGCAAACTGAAGAGGGTCCAAAGTGTCAGGAATGAAGGCGCAAATGGTGTTTTTAATGAGTCTCTCAAAGACCTTCATGACTATAGGCGTGAGAGCCACTGGACGATAGTCATTTAGGCAAGAGGGTTTACTGTTCTTAGGGACAGGGATGATGGTGGATTTTTGAAGGAGGTGGGGACCACAGATGTAGCGAGGACTCATTAAAGATAGATGTAAACAACCCGGTGAGCTGATCAGCACAGGACCGCAGAACACGACCTGAAATACCATCCGGCCCGGCAGCTTTCCCTAACGTCCACTGCGCTTGAGTGCTCTCGAACTTCATCCTCCGAGACAGAGATCACGTGATTGTTGCTGCTCTGAGTAATTTCCTCTACGCGCGCCACTTGGCGGAGTCGCGTTGCTGCGGTTACAGTCAAAGCGAGCATAGAAAGAGTTTAACTCGTTCACGAGCAACGGATCAACGCTTGCCTCTGCAGAGGATTTAGATCCAAAGGAGCAGATGGACCTCAGACCTTGCCACATGCGCCGCGAGTCGTTGAGTTGGAAATGAGACTCCACTCTGTCTTTATAACGGAGTTTTGCGGCTTTAACTGCTCGTCTGAGAGCATAGCAGGACGATCTGTATTCATTCATATTCCCTGAATGGAGACCGGCGTTGTAAGCGGCAGTGCGTGTGTTCACTGCAGCGCGGATTGAATTGTCCACCCACGGTTTCTGATTTGAGAAGGACGTTATTGTTATTGTTTGCGTGGCTTGCTCTGTAAGCGTGTTGATGAAGCAAAGCGCCACGTCTGTGAACTCGCTTACGTCAACTGAACTCGCTCGGAACATGTCCCAATCCACATCGCCCAGAGCTGCCTGTAGCGCGGTCTCTGAGTGGGGTGACCAACGCTTAACTTCCCGCCTCACCGGGGGTTCCTGGAGGAGCTTTTGTTTGTATTCGGGAGTGAGGAAAATGGCGGCATGATCCGATTTGCCAAGCGCTGGAAGTGACCCGCGCTTTATAGGCGTTCTTAAGCGAGAGTAGCAGTGATCCAGTGTGTTTGCTCCTCGTGTGGGGCAGGAGGCGTGCTGATGAAAGTTTGGCAGGACTTTCTTTAGGTTTGCTTTGTTAAAATCGCCCGCGACAATGAATGCCGCGTCGGGATGTTGGTTTATGGCGCCGCTGGCAACATCATGAAGGCCAGATAAAGCCAGCGCTGTGTCTGCCTGCGGTGGGATGTAAACGGCGGTCGCGACAACCGCAGAAAACTCCTAGGCAGATAGAATGGGCGGCAGATGATTGTTAAATGTTCCAGATGAGGTGAGCAGGACCGCGAGAGAATGGTGATGTTCCTGGGATCGCACCATTTCTTGTTGATCATGAAACACACTCCACCGCCTTTGGATTTACCGGCCTCGGCTGTTCTGTCCATCCGAAAAACAGAGAAGTTCTCCGACGGCGTCACAGCTGTGTCCGGGACCGCGGCGTGAGCCATGTTTCAGACAAACAATAGATATTACAGTCTCTCATGTCCCGTTGAAAACTTATCCTGGCTCTAAGATCGTCCATCTTATTATCCAAGGATTGAACATTTGCTAGAAGAATGCTCGGGAGAGGAGGTCTGAATGCCCTTTTCCTCAGTCTGTTACGGATACCAGCACGTTTCCCACGGTGTTTCTTTGTTCTACGCCGCTGGCTCTGGCCATTGTTCAACTCGGCGTTGCGAAGAATCTCAGATGGCCACAGAGGATCGGCGAAAGTGTCCGGAAACAGTCCAGTGTAGAGGTAACCAATGTCCAAAAGAGTTTTGCTGTCGTAGTAGATCAATGCAGATGATAAGTTTGTAAAAACTGAGAGTAAAAGAAAGTAAAATAGTAAATAAAAGCACAGTCTTCGCGGAGCGACCTGAACGGCGACCAAACACAGCGGCGCCATTTGAGTATCATTGAGAAAGGTAGTAAAAACATTGTTAAAATAGTTCATATGACTCCAGTGGTTCAACCTTAATTTTAATTAAATGGGTGTCAATGGAGGGGCCTAAGAGCTCTCGGAGTTCATCAAAAATATCTCAATTCATGTTCCAAAGATGAACAAAGTTCTTACAGGTTTGGAATGACATGAGGGTGAGTAATTAATGACATAAATTTCATTTTTGGGTGAACTAACCCTTTAATAATCACTAAAAAGCTATCACTCATCTCACCAAGTTCCATTATATTCAATGAAGCTGTCTACACTGAAAAAACTAAAGTAAATGTACTTTTTGTTTGCAAATGTAAGTTTTTGCATGCATATTTAATTTAATTTAACAGTAAATTTCACATATGGGATTAAGTAAAATTAACAAAGAAAATAAGTAATTTTAACTCTAACAGTAAAACATTGAGTCATTTTTACTTGAAGTTTCCTTTGAAATACTTTTTGCTCAAACAATATAGCACTGAATTAAACCACGCTTTTAAAGTGTGTGTTTTACTTAGAAACATATAAGTAATTAACACAATAGATGTGGTGTAGACACCATACATAATAGTAGTAACGTGGAACCTGAACACAGAGACCTCAATACTTGGTACACAATACACAGTGACAATAACATTTGATGGACCGTTTTTAAATATGAACGTGTCATTTTGAGTAGAACATAAACTCTAAATGTCACAAAATGGCAAGTTAGTAAACCTAACAACAAAAGCAATGATAAAACAGTCTAAATACAGCTGGAAAACAGCAAAAATCTACCTATAATCTATCTATTAATTATTCACACCCCAGTGCATGATGGGAACACCAGTGTCATCAGTTGAGTAGTTGTACTTATTTTTATAACATTGATATTTACACTTTAATTTCTACAAGCTTGAATTGAGTACTAATATTGAATTTACTTTTTTTTTTTTTTTCATTCTTGCCTGAACTAACTTTTTCATGTGGAAAGTTTTCAAATGTAGAAATATTTGTTTTTCTGTAGTGTTTACTTCACCACAGAATAATTTTTGTGTAATGTACTTTGTTGATCAGCGGATTTGCGAGCAGATTTGGTTAGTGGATTCTAATTTAAACACCTCTGATTGGCAATTGCATTCAAGAAATCAACAGATATTTTTGTTATTGGCTGCATTGCTCAACGCTGTAAAAATGGGTCATATTTCACCCCAAAACCAAAAGAAAGAAATACTAAATGAAATACATTAGATGTATTATATTAGATGTACATAAATAGAAACCTCTGAAGCTTTCCAAAGCATAAACACAGATACGCAAGGGGTCGTTTGCCAAATCGCAAATATGCTATGCTATTATTATGGAGAAAACTGATCCTAGACCAGTAGTTATGGGCAGCTTTTCCCTCTAAAAGCAATCAGAAGCAGTGGGACAATTCCGTCTCAAGTTGCCAGCCTTACAGCCAATCACAAGGATAGTCCTTCCAAAAATGAAAATTGTCATAATTTACTCATGACGTTCCAAACCTGTATGCACTTCTTTATTCCATAGAACTGGATGTTGGTAATAAACAGTTTTGTGTATTATTTCATTTCTTCTAATCGTTGCTATATTTCATTATATCTTATTCTAGGTCTGTATCTAGCTTAGTGTGGGTTTAAGTACATATAAACAGACAGCATATTATATCTTTTCATGAAGGTAAAAATTTATTATTATTTGTTTTTTTATTTTAATAATTATATATATTTAATAATAAATTAACTTAATTGTTGTTGTTATTATAAAACATAAAACATATTTTTTTATTTGATTTTAGTCATAATCATCATTATCATAATCAAAAACAAACTACAAATTTATACGACAAACACTACCAGACAAACCTGTACCTCTACATGTCTTTCATTGTAAAAACAGTGTTCAGTGTTGTCACAATACATACACTATATTGCCAAAAGTATTGGGACACCCCTCCAAATCATTGAATTCAGGTGTTTCAATCACTTCCATGTCCAAAGGTGTGTAAAACCAAGCACCTAGGCATGCAGATGCTTCTACAAACATTTGTGAAAGAATTGGTCACTCTCAGGAGCTCAGTGAATTCAAGCATGGTACTGTGATAGTTTGCCACCTGTGCAATAAGTCCATTTGTGAAATTTCCTCTCTACTAAATATTCCACAGTCAACTGTTAGTGGTATTATAACAAAGTGGAAGCAAAGTGGGAACAGCAGTAACTCAGCCACGAAGTGGCAGGCCACATAAAATCACAGAGCGGGGTCACTCAGCGCATGCTGAGGTGCACAGTGCACAGAAGTCACCAACTTCAATAGCTACAGACCTCCAAACTTCATATGGCCTTCAGATTAGCTCAAGAACAGTGCGTAGAGAGCTTCATGAAATAGATTTCCATGGCCGAGCAGCTGCATCCAAGCCTTACATCAAGTGCAATGCAAAGCGTTGGATGCATTGGTGTAAAGCAAATCACCACTGGAATCTAGAGCAGTGGAGACGTGTTCTCTGGAGTGATGCTTCTCTGTCTGGCAATGGACGAGTCTGGGTTTGGCAGTTTCCAGGAGAACGGTACTTGCCTGACTGCATTGTGCCAAGTGTAAAGTTTGGTGGATGGGGGATTATGGTGTGGGGTTATTTTTCAGGGGTTGGGCTTGGCCGCTTAGTTCCAGTGAAAGGAACTCTTAATGCTTAAGCATACCAAGACATTTTGGACAATTTCATGCTCCCAACATTGTGGGAACAATTTGGGGATGGGTCCTTCCTGTTCCAACATGACTGCGCACAAAGCAAGGTCCATAAAGATATGGATGAGCGAGTTTGGTGTGGAGGAACCTGACTGGCCTGCACAGAGTCCTGACCTCAACCTGATAGAACACCTGTGGGATGAATTAGAGCGGAGACTGCGAGCCAGGCCTTCTCGTCCAACATCAGTGCCTGACTTCACAAATGCGCTTTTAGAAGACAATTCCCATAAACACACTCCTAAACCTTGTGGAAAGCCTTCCCAGAAGAGTTGAAGTTGTTATAGCTGCAATGGGTGGGCCAACTCCATATTAAACCTTACGGATTAAGAATGGGATGTCATTAAAGTTCATGTGCATGTAAAGGCAGGTGTCCCAAAACTTTAAGCAGTATAGTGTAAGTCAGTGGTTCCCAACCACATTCCTGGAGGCCCACCAACAGTGCACATTTTGCATGTCTCCTTTGTCTGACACACCCACATCAGGTTTTGGAGTCACTACTAATGAGCGGATGATCTGAATCAGGTCTGTTTGAGGAGACATGCAAAATGTGCACTGTTGGTGGGCCTCCAGGAACGTTGTTGGGAACCACTGGTGTAAGTTATATGTATAACAAAACACTTCAGCGGTGTGTCTTCAACTGAATAGAAGTCAAAGCTGCAGCAGAGAAATATTTCATTCCCCACTTTCTATTTTTTGTTGTCATTGTTTCGTCATCGGACCCTTTTGCCAGTGCCCTGGCCCTGAACCACGGCTTCATAAAACACTTCCAGAGAAATTAGGGAGGGAGAGAAAATAAAGAAAATAACTTTCATCAGGAGCTCTTCAGGGAGAGCAGTCTCATCCTCTGGCCTGTGTTTATACTTTCTCATATAAATCTGTCTCTCACTGCCAAGGGCCCGTCATGCTGGAGAAGCAGGGTCGTGCAGCAGACTATCAGGATGAATGCAGGTTTAATAACACAAAAAGCAGCTGTGTGAAATCACTGTCTGGACTGTAGCACTCTGATCAGGCTCATGGCCATTTTACTTACAACGTAGTACTTTTCAATAGTTAGGTTTCCACTTGTAATACAAGCATATATAATACAATATGTTTCAAATGAAGTATTGTGACACTTTCTGGTTTGTCAGATGCTAGTGGGACATGTTCATAGTTAATGTGATTCTTTAAACCTGTGGTTACTCTGTTAGAACACCTGTGTTGATTTAAGAAGAACTGATTTGATACATCAACTAAAAAATCACCAAAACACCAGTTGGTTAGCAAAACAGGCATTGCATAATGTCTGTTTTGTTATACTCTCTTCATACAGACAAGACTGGATGTGAATCAGCAAACAGTTTTTGTGGTCACCTGTGCTGATGCAACTCAGACATTTATAGGGACATTCATATTAGCAAGACTGCAACTTTGCTTTTGTTCACATTCTGATGAGAGGTTGAAGGATGTGTAAACAACCAGTGCTGACGTACACACCATGCTTGCATGCTAGAGTGTGTTGTGTGTTTACATGTTTTTTTGCCCTTAAGTCAGCTAGCTTATTTTGGTAAATGAAACCCTGCTGCTAGAAGATGTCGGTCAGCTGCAGCTGAACTTTTATTAAATAATATTTTTATAATATTATTAATAATTATATTTATTTATTATTACCCAACTCTGCAAATATAACCTCATTAGCTATTACGACTAAGTCAAAACTGTTTATATATACATACATATTTATTTATATAAAAAGTACATATTAATATATATATATAATATATATATATATATATATATATATATATATATATATATATATATATATATATATATATATATATATATATATATTATATTATATTATATTATCATATATTATTATATTATCAAATATTATATATAATTATTAACTATTAATATATATATATATATATATATATATATATATATATATATATATATATATATATATATATATATATATATATATATATATATATATATGTATGTATGTATATATATATATATATATATATATTCTTTTTCTTTTTTCAGCTGCAGCTAACCAAAAACTTATATACCACCAGGATTCTATTAGACTGAGTAAACCCAGCCTGATCTGCCGGCGATTTGATTTCGCCCTGCAGCTCAGTCTGGAAACCTGTACATTCCTTTATCCTGCTTCTGTTACACATTTGCTGAAACCAATCACAGACTGGCTTATCCACCTGGCGTGCTATTGGCTGGTTTAACACAATGACAGTTAGAGAAGCGATGGATCGATGCTCGTTGATCAATCCTCTTGTGGTCTGATTGGTTGAAGAACTATCCAATTGCATACAGAGTTATTTGAACTATGCCAGTTGATCACATCTCTTGTGCAGTAGAAAATACAGAGCAGACTCCCCAGACCAGTGTTCAATCTTAAAAGATTGAGCTTGGTCTGGTGATAGCCACAAGGATTCTATTCTATTCTATTCTATTCTATTCTATTCTATTCTATTCTATTCTATTCTATTCTATTCTATTCTCTATTCTATTCAGAATCAGAAAGAGTTTTATTGGAATTGTTTTGGTGCTGAAGCTTCCAGTGCACATATACAAGAACATAGTAATACAAATTCTAAGAATAAAATATGAAAATATTATAAAAGTAAAAGGTCACAGTTAGGTTTAGTCAGGTTAAACATTTACAGATTATGAACAGTATATTTATTATATTTACAGAACATTTACAGTATTTTGAATAGTGTGAATAAATATCACCTGAGTTTAGAAGATATTGCACTTACAGGCATATGCCTGTTCAAGAGGGAAATGGCCTGTGGGAAGAAACTGTTCCTGAGCCTAGATGTTCTAGTGGCCATGTGATCTGAGTCGCCGTCTTGACAGTAACAGTTCAAACAGGTGTCCAGGGTGAGTGGAGTTTGTGATGATTTTACCTGCTCTCTTCCTCACTCTGGAAGAGTACAGGTCCTGGGGAGTTGGCAGGGGGGGCACCAATAATCCTTTCCGCAGTCCGGACTGTATGTTGTAGTCTCCTGATGTCTGATTTGGTAGCTGAACCAAACCAGACTGTGATGGAAGTGCTTAAAACAGACTCAATGACGGCTGAGGAGAACTGAATCTGCAGCTCCTGTGGCAGGTTGAGCTTCTTCAGCTGGCGAAGGAAGTACAGTCTCTGCTGGGCCTTTTTCACAATGGAGTCAATGTGATTGTCCCACTTCAGGTCCTGAGAGATGGTAGTGCCCAGGAACCTGAATGACTCCATTGCTTCCACAGTGCTGTTCATGATGGTGAGTGGGGGGAGTGCTGGGCTGTTCCTCCTGAAGTCCTCAATCATCTCCACCATTTTGAGATCAGCTCAAGGTTGTTATAACTGCACCAGACAGCCAGCTGTTCAACCTCCAGTCTGTAAGCAGACTCATCACTGTTTTGGATTCTATTCTATTCTATTCTATTCTATTCTATTCTATTCTATTCTATTCTATTCTATTCTATTCTATTATATTCTGTTCTATTATGTTATATTATATATAACCTCATTAACTATTAATCCATCAGGACAGCTTTTTATAAATATTTTTTTTCTTTAAATTTAGGATTTATATTATATTATATTATATTATACATTTATTTTCAAAACTTGGAAATATGCCATTGTCAAATATGTAATTATATATTCAATAAATTTTATTACTCTTGTCAAGTATTTTAATATTTATAGCTCAGGGATCAATTTATGATACTGCTAATTGTCACAGTTATGTTCTGTTTAGTAGTTTCTGTCATGTCTGTATGAGTTCTAGTTAGTTACTATGGTTTCTGATTAGTTAATCTTCGTCCAGCTGCTCCTGTTTAGTTCCTCATTTACCATGTGTATTTATACTCCCTGTTCAGTTCAGTCCATGGTCAGTTATTGTTTTGGTGTATGTGGAGTTCTTCTTGTGAGTCACTGTTTTGAAAGTCTAATTTTTTTATTTTCTTCATTCCTTGAATTAGCGTTACATGAATGTTTTCTGCTCAAATTGAATATAAGATAAAAAGACAGTAACATGAATCCCTTTAGTTTTAAAATGCTTGGAAATACATTTCTTGTTGTTTCGATATTTAGGTCATTCTCAACATTCTCTTCCCTAATCTGGTCTGAATGTTTCCTCACATTGCAGATCCAGTCCAGGTTTTCGATCCACCCAGGCTGCAAAGCGGCAGTGCGGGTCTTAAAGCGTGCACCCTGGTTAGTATTTGAATTATGCCATTGACGTCAGCAGAGCTGTAAAGCTGACCGGCGTCCCTTCCCTAAAGTAATTTCTGGCCAAGAGCTCTCTATGGTGCATTGTGGAGGCTGTCAAACGGCCACAAGATGAGTTGCAGACGTGAAAGAGAGCAAGAATGAAAGAAAGAAAAGGAGAGGGAGTGTGTGAAAACAGTTGTTTGCCGGCGATGCAGCATTAGATGTAGGTTGACATAAAAACCACTGTTGTAGACAGTGAAAGTAAGACCCCCGAGAAAGTGTTTCGTAGGAGCAATAAATGTCAAATAACCTACACAAGACCCTCTCGGCCCATAATGCAGATTGTGTGGAAAAACTGCAAAGGGCCCACAGAATCACATGAGGAATAAATTGTGATCATTTTCTCTGAAGTTGTTTCAATTGAATGTTTCTTATGTCCTAGTCCCATTATTCTCCCAATAACATTGTAATGCAAAAATTATTTTGAATGATTGAAATTTTAGATAATTTTTTTCATTGTTAGCAGGTCTATGTTCAAGTCTTTTGTTCGGACAGCAGATAAGCATGCCCGTCATTTTTGGCAGCCGGCCTGAGTGCATTTGACCCCAATGACACAGTGTTGATTCATGGAGCTGTTTGGAATTCTAGTCCTCCTGCCCACGTGCGAAGCCCAGACAAACAAAAACAAGAGTAGGATGGTGAGAGCCAATGAGTCGTGCCAGAGGACAAACATGTGCTCGCCTCTAGAACATGATCCAACACCAATCCATCAGCTCCAACAAATAACTCAACCTCTGCGCTTCGTTCATTTACGTGTGGGTTAGACATGTGGGAAGGTGTCCCAGACTGTTTAATTATTTTTGGATGTGTCATTTGGATCAAAATAACACTGACAAAAACATAATAGCTGTGAAGATTCACAATATGGGTCAATGACGTGACAATCTTGTCAGTTTACTACAATACAAAATGTGATTCACACATTCTGTAAAATAACTTAAAACACCTCTTTTATATAAATACATTTAGGAATTTTAATTTCTTGATTGGGCATACAGTCATAATACTGATATCATAATAATAAAAAAAACGTTAAAAACTTTAATTCTTGAAAAGAAAAATAAAGTGTATTCAAAATAATAATACATAATAGTACATAAATAATACTACAATAACACTGGTCAGTAAGTCTCTTTAACCTTTAAATGCATCAATGTTCCGCCAATCATTAGGGGAGCGCGGGGCACAACCTAACGCGGGGTTAGTTGTAACACGCATGGTTTAAAACTTTCCACACATGCCAGGATGACGATACTTTGTGCATTTACTAGTTGCCATATCAACATTATTTAGAGAAAAAATTGCGCCAAAATTAAGAAATCTTTGGAAGATATGACTGAACATTTATTCAACCATAGCAAAAGTAAATTTATTACTTAAGTTTATTTTTTCATCTCTGTTTTTTGTGTTTATTTAAAATAAGGCAAATCTGATATTATTGTAATCTTATATCTGTTATTTAAAAGTTGAGATGGTTCTTTAATGCTGATCTAACAGCAGAAGACACGAGCCACGGTTTAAATCCCAGTTGCGGAGATTCATTATTATGAATCATTATTGAACACTGCTGTATAGCTATATTTAGCGATGTGTTTGTTGTCAAAAAAAAAAAAATTTAATTTATTATTGTATTTTATTGACAAAATATTTTAGTTTGTCTTGGATATTTTTTGGATTATATCAGGTAACATTTTAAGCTGTCATGCTCATGTTACAATGTACCCCACCTATGGGGCATGTTGTCACATTTCACTTCCATTCTTTCGGGGTAAATCAAGAAAAAATATACACTGTATTAATGAAACAAAACCAAATATTTGTACTAGACGTGTGAAATGAATGTGGGAAAAAGAAATACTCTGAACCCCAAGTGGATTTACACAAACCAGAAGGGTAGTGAATGATGTCACGGGTAACTAAAGACCCGAGCTATATGCGTTTAAGGATTGGATCAGATAATTTGACCTCTTTATGACAAGACAAGTTATTTCAGGTTGTAAAAGGTCATGTAGTGCAAAACCTCAAAAACTATAATATATAATATTAGTATTTTTCATGCCATTCATGATATTTCTGAGTAAAAAATAAGTATTAAGGTAAAATACTTGTGTTCCCTTTCAGTCGGTCACGTTCGACGTATGTCGGACGTCTCCGTTCCCTCCTTCAGGGAACGAGGGTTACCATACGTAACCGAGACGTTTTAACTAGTTTAGCAAAACATTTTATTCTATTCCTTAATGTGGACACTCTTGTATGTTACTGACCCATATAACAACATTTTAAAAGTCATTACTTGTCACATTTAGTATGTGCGGTAGTCATGAATGATTTCTCAAATCATGCAGCTTGTTGAGGACAGGTGTGCTACACACTTTTTTGTAAAGCCACTTTTTGTAGCAATCTGCAATTCCTGTCAGATGTTAAAATGGGTGAAAAAAATCCCATAGACTTACAGTACATTGAAGGATGGACACCATGTACAAACACCATGTGTATCACCCAAAACATCTTGGCAATATGGCGGGGAGTTTGGCAGGTGCAAGTACCATTCACATACCATTTCCTCAGAAATGTAATGTGGATTTTTCAAGACACATGGACTACAGCTACAATATGTTTCAGTTGGATCCTTTTGAAAAAGCCTGTCCACTCCATTTTGAAATGACATTGAATTGGCCATGACTATCAAAAGCATCTGAATCATACATCTGTCGTGCGTTTGCTGCTTTATGAGTCACATCCAGCAGACCAGTCGAAACGAGAAGCTGCTGACTCTTTGCCTCTTTATGGGCGAAATCAGGAAAACCTGGCCCATATATCAGCGGTGTGGCTGGGGACACAAGGACACAGAGAGGGGTAGTGTACGGCGGGAAGGGGAGGAGGGGCTGCTGGAACGGCCAAATGCTCTCACAGAGGTGGTTTTGTGGGACAGAGAGGATGCTGGGTAAATCTACACTATGGTCTTTTGTAAAGAGAATCAAACGGTAGGCCGATCAAACAGAATGTCAGACGGTCTGTAGACCTTAGCAAGGAAGGTTTGACTTCTTAAAGTTCAATTGTAAAGAGTCTCAACGTTCACTTACTGGGGATGTACGTCATGGGGTTGGGCGAAAGGGAAATTGTGAAACACCTTGTGACATTTACTTTGAGTCTAATAATCTACTTGTGTAATTGTATCAGATCTGCAAGTTCATTATGAGAGTACTGAAAATGTGCAATGTCAGTATGTACATGTCAAAATCTGGTTAATCAGTGTTCACGTGTGACGCCTGTAGGATTTATGTGTTTGAAGTTTGATTATTGATTTTCTTTTGAAAAGTGTGCATTTACGTACAACTTGTGTACAAATACATTACCCAGCACAGATTGTCAAGAGGATTTTTGACTCTTGTCAAAGGTGAGGTGCATCCTGTTTTGATAGGAAACAATGTTCTGATGTTGACAAGATTCTATCTGCTACTGTACCTATATAGTGGAACTATTGAACTTTAATCCTGCTGTCACGCTAACAACAGAAAACGCAATGTACATCAAGAGGGAAAATCAATCAGATTAAAAGTAGATTCATGGTAGATTTAGTTGTTTTGTGGTTGTTAGGGCGTTACTGTACTTTCTGTAAATCCCTAATTCTAAGCTTGAGCAACACTAGTAGTTATGTTTGCTACTAATTAAAATACAAGAAAACACCATTACTTCTATTTCCATAATATAAATTATAGTATATATATAAATAAATATATAATATAAATATTTATTTAAATAATTTATTGTCTGTGTGTGTGTGTGTGTGTGTAGTAATTTACTATAAACAATACATTTAAAAATGTATAGATACATATAAGAGGATTCATATGTTCATATTGCTATATTATTAATTTGCTCAAAATACAGAAATGTTATGCTATTTGAAATATTATTACAATTTAAAATAATATTGTCTTTTTCTATTATATTTTAAAGAAATTAAATGATTCAATGTTTTAAAAGGCTGATTTAGTGCTCAAAAACATTTCTTATTATCAATGTTATGTATCAGTACTATTTTGTTCTGCTTAAACTTATTGTGGAAACAATGATACAGTGTCTTTTTAGGTTCCTTTGATGAATAGCAAGTACAAAAGAACATAATTTATTTGAAATAGAATTCTTTTTAAACATTATAAATGTAATTTTTGATCAATTTAATGTATCCTTGCTGAATAAAAGTATCAGTTTCTTTAAAAAAATAAATAAAATACTGATAATATAATATTTATGTTTCACAATATCTATTACTACTTTCAATCCTCTGATTTTACCAAAATGATCCCGTCCATAATTTCAGGCATCAGTAGTTGACAGTGGCACATGCTTGGCTTCATTTAGGCCCCTGGCGAAAGTTGCCCAGTCGTTGTTCTCTCCCAAGCTCCCGTGGCGATGACATATTGATGCTGTTATTCGTGTGTATCCATGCCAGGCTTCAGATCTACACACACGGCTTAAATTGACTCCATATGTGAAACATCTTGAGCGCAGGAGGTTTCTCTAAAATGACCTTATTCATCAGGAGTAATGCACTGTATATCCCTCACAGACGTCAGCAGGGTTAATGCAAACCCTTCGCTCGGTTTTACAATGGTTACGCACATGGTATCCGGAGCTCATTGTTGGATGTGGTCACTTTATTTGTAGGTGCTCCCTAGAAATCAGTGATTAACTCATCAATTAAACTCAAGGGATCGGATTTATTGAAGAGTTTGCGTTCATGCTAATCGATGCTTGGGGTATTTCTGCCACATGACCAATCATAAGAGCATGATGATAAATACCGCAGTAATTAATTGGCTGTCTTGGTCAACCCACAACAGAGAGCCGCACTTGCTGAATGTTTTGTTTAAATAATGTTTTCTTGCTAAATACTTGGATGGTTTCATCGGTTTAAATGTGAGGATAATATGAAGCCTGAACATGAACACAGGAACTTCTAGTAATCTCGATTCACATGCCGCTGCGTTCCTAACTGTGTCAGAGTACAGTTAATCAGCATTGCCACAGTTGTTTTTGACAGTGGAAGCACATTACATTTCCGGTTTCAAATGTGTAACCACAAGATAATAAACATTAGACATGTTGTCATGAGACTAATGTGATAAAATGCAAAAGTTTGGGGTCTTTAAGATTTTGAAATAAGTATCTTAGGCTCACTAAGGTTGCATTTATTTGATAAAAACTAAACAAACAAAAAAACAGAAATATTGTGTAATATTACAATTTAAAATAGAAATGTTCTATTTTAATATCATTTAAAATGTAATTTATCCCTGTGATGTAAAACTGAATATGAACATTTCTTATTATTATCAATGTTGAAAAAGCCTTGTTTTTCTTTTCTTTTCTTTTTTTGTGGAAACAGCATTTTTTGTTTGAAATAGAATCATTTAGAATCTTGGAATATAATATTTTGTAACATTATACATGTCTTTACTGTCACTGCTGGCCTGAAGCGCATGGCGCAGATGCACTTAGGAGTCGGCGTGTCCGAATCCACTTTTGCTAGTTTAACGACAAAAAAATGGTCGGCGCGCCAGGCGCATGGTCTAAAAGGGTTGTCCCTATTCTCTTAATGAGTAATGGGTGTGTTTTGGGCGTAACGTGCAATAAACCAATCAGAGTCTCATCTCTCATTCCCTTTGAAAGCCAGTTGCGTCTGCACCTTGGCGGATTCGCTATTTACATGGTGGAATTTGCGAGCGGAAAGACTGAACGCTTCTCCAGAGAGGAATCTTTTTATTTTTAATATTTAAAAATGTTTGTGTGCTGCTGCCTGTGTGTGTGATAAGCAGAGTGTATGCGCACTGTGCACTCGCCTATAGGCACATATTACTAACGCGCCCTTTAAATAACACAAAAAATACTGCGCTATTGACTTTAGACCAGGTTTTTATTGGTCTAACAAAACTTGTTGGTCAGTTGTTTTCAGTTGCCTCAAAATAGCAACGTGCCAACAATGAGCCTCAACACACCTCATTTTCAGACCAATGGGTGCAAGTGCATTTGCTATTTATACAACGTGGCGCAGGACGTGAAAACTTTTATAACTTTGTCAGGCTGAAACATTTGCGTCGCATCTGGCATCACAGTGTCGGGTGTATAGGGCCCTTAGGGTATGTTTACATGACAGCGATATGCTTAAAACAGATACGTTTTTCCTTTGAGTTTTCCACGTACAGATGACAGCATTGTCAAAACAATCCCTATTCACACAGATCCGCGACTTAAATTGCTGTATTCTGCTGCCAGGCCATTAGATGGCGATGAAACACTACAGACTGAACATGCTATACGCTATGTGCATGATGTCGTCTTTTTCACAGATTCACCTTTTTTATGTTTACACAGAGACCGTTTTCAAAAACGTGCACTTTGAAACCCATTTTCAAAAGTTTGCATTTTCAGGCACCCAAAACGCTGTGGACATCCAAATACAAAGTTTTACATTTTTAGTTGAAAACGGTGTTGTGTAAACGGCCCATAATTTGCCACTGGTTCCCTCAAGATTTTCCTGCAGGGTTTTATAATGGGGTTTTTTGTTCAATTTATCAACATAACTTATACTTATTACGAATTTGAAGCGGTTATTTTTATTTTAAAAAACATAAGTACATCAGAACATTTGGGGTGTGAGTGTGTGCAGTTTACATTGTAGAATAAAACATTCAAGTAGAGTCAAGTTATGTAAAGCACAGACCTTATTTTACTCATAAATAAAAAAAAAAAACCATTATAAAACCCCATAGGAAAATCTCGAGGGAGTCAGTGGCGAATTAGTCTTCCGGATTTCGATGTTATCCCTGCACCGCTCTATTATGCATCTGAAAGGAGTACAGAATCTCCAGATCAAAACACAGAGAAGAGGAAGCAGAAACAAGCGATAGAAGCGTTGCTTACGCACATGTAAGTTAATGCAATCTTCAAACATTAAACAGCATATAAATCAAAACTGCCTAATGTTACCGAATGAAATGTCGACCCAGGACGAGCTATAGGATTTAGGGGTGTTGATGGACTCTACCTACTCCATCTATGTTTTGATCATCGTTCTGAATCCGATCTGGATGTAGTCTTAGACAAAAACTCAGCTTTTTTTCTCAGCTTTTTATTTAGAATGTTGCCTTTTTATAAAACTTACCCACATTCAGATGTTGATTCAGATGTTTTTTGTTTAAAAGCAGAGGCTCTGCTCTTTCTTTTGATATATATGTACAGATACAAACAAAATATTCCGGGGGCCATGAAAGTTTTGTAAAAATTATCTAAAATGCTGGTGCTGGCAGGCAACTTTACTTAAAAAAAATGCTGCATGGTGGGGGAATGAGTTAAGTATGTTTTTCTGTACGTGCATTTGTCTGACCTGAGATTTGTGGTGGTGTGTGTGCAAGATCTGTGAGCAAAGTTTGAACTGGAAGCCAGATGAACTTGTCAGTGCAACATTTCCCAAGGTCATCCTTCAGCAAGGCAGGGAATAAATGTTAATATAGACAATATTTGCCGTCTTTGTGAAACCTAGCTGCAGCCTGAGGGGAGACTCCAGCCTGAGTGTCGCACGGAAGTCTGCTCCATGATTTAGCGGCGTCTCAACCTCCGGGGAAGTGGTTTACTTTGCTTGGCTCCTGTTGAGCTTTGACTGGATGCTGGCCAGCAAAGGGAGTAAAGTTTGCCTCTCGGGTTGCTCCTGCAAACACAGCCCCGGCTTTGATTTCATACCTCTTTCTCGTTAGCCCTATTGGGGGATCAAATGGAGGTGGTGGGGGGTTCCTTGAGTCCTGATCTCTCGCTAAATCCCAATACCACCTTGGAAAAGGCTTGTGTCTACTAAAAGATCAGAGGCTCACTGTAAGGGTGGTGGAGTCGCTCAAACTGACAGATACATTGCAGATCCTTTTTGCAAAATTTGTAGTGGGTGTAATTCATTCTTCTCAGATTTTGGCCTTTTTACTGTTGTCTTGTCAACTCTTTGTCCAGCAGCCTGTCTTTATTGTCAAAGGTATATTTTCAAACTTGTTAAATTAGATAAAATGTTAAATTTGACCAAAAATGTCAATACTTTATACATGTCTGGATCTTATTTCTACCCCCTTATTATAAACCCCAAAATGATTTTGTATTAAGACAATGAAACCTACTTAGGAAGTCTTATGGTGTTGTTTTTTTGCATTGTGACATTATTTTCATGGTAATTAAGTACGTTCTCACTCAATACTATAATGCAAAACTCTAATTCTCATTACTCTATATTATATTTATTCTAATAATACATTTATATGAATCCACAATGAATATATTAAATGATGATGAAAAATAGTTGTAGTGAAATATATTTGTAAATACTTTTAAGTAAAAAAAAAAAAAAATACGGCATTATACATTCTAAATAAATAGGAATTTTCCATATTCATTTACATTAGGTCTTCAAATAGGTCTTTTCCTCCATATTTTGAATTTACCACTGCATTTTATATTAGGATTAAAGGAAATGTTCGTAAACTTAATGGAAAATATCCTGTCAGAATATTACAAGTACATTTTCAGTTTTTCTAAAAAAATATTTACAGTGCAATCATCAGAATATAATGAGAATGCACAAATGAGAGAAATAGGGAATGAGTTTTAGAGTCCCTCCCACTAAGCTCTCCTGGGTCTGAGGCTCATTGACACATCAGCACAAGGCGATGTGAAGGGAAAGAGACTCACTAGCAGACAGACTGCACAGTAGGTGAGTTTGGAGACCGAGCCTGTGACACAATGGAAAGGACTATGCAGCGAGCAGTGAGCTATTAATCCAGCTGCTATCAGAGCAGAATGACTACATCAGCAGCACTCAGCCCACCATGAAAGATCACTGCTGCCCTATCTGCACCGCTCCCGCCGGACCACCTTTTCTGGCCATGCAACAGAGGCTGGATCCTGAATGCATATCCGTGTGTCTCTTACCAGATGAATCCTACCAGAAGCTGGCCGTGGAGACCATGGAGGAGCTAGACTGGTGCCTGGACCAGCTGGAGACCATCCAGACATACCGCTCTGTCAGTGACATGGCCTCCAACAAGGTGAGATGGCACCTGAGCATTGCTCTTTAAAACTAACTCGAAAGCTGCTTTCTGCTTGTTTGCATGTTTGAGTCAATGCAAATTTGAATTTGCTGCAAACTTGCTAGTACTTTTTGATGCCTTCCACATTTTTCTGTTGTTTCAAAGCCTAAGTCATCAAAGTTTTGTTGGAATATAAACTAGATGCAATAAGGAGGATTTGATACCCCCTTTTGGTATTCTACAAACACTACTGAACTATCTTTTATGATAGTCTATCACTAGGATTTGATAGTAATGATTTCCATAGTGTACCAGTATTGGTTAGTCACAGCTCTCAGATGCAGTTTTGAAACCTGGATTTCTTTTGTGCTGATACATGGATCGAGTATGTTGTTCTTGAACTGTCTGGTCATGTCTATGATGTTATTACTGGGAACGTCATTAATGATGAGTTGTTGACGTGGGATCTAGAGATATTGTCGCAAAATATTTATACTGTCAGCAGGAAAGCATACAATGAGAACTTGATTCATTGCCTGATTATTACCCAATTTCTTAAGAAACACTAAAATAATGTGTATTAACTGTAACATCCTTGTTTATATCCAGTTTGTTGTCTTGGTGAAAGGAATTTGGCCCAGTCGGTTATTATTTTATTATGAATTAAATTCTGTAAGTGTGGGTGGTTATGGATTCGATGAATTTACTGGAATCAGTGTTGAAAGGAAACTGTTGAAACGCTCATTACTTAGAGTGAAAAACCAAATGATTAAACCAGTTTTTTCATGCAGGCATTATTTGAGTATTGCTACTGGCTCAGTTGTGACCTCATTGCTTTGTTTACCCTGATACCTAATCAGATCTAGATAGAAAGTATAGAGTAATAGAGGATGCACATTACTTCACTGACATTGAGGCATTGCAGACAGAATTACACTGCATTTTATCATATATATATATATATATACACACACATATACATATACATATACATACATACATACATGCATACATACATACATACATACATATATCCTGCCAGAAATTGACTAGTACATCATAAAAATTTAAGATAAAAAGTTAACTGTTTAGACATATATTATGATAATGTGGAGGGAAAATATGCTTAATCTACATTCAAATAAATGTATTGTATTCCTAAAAATAGACTTATAATTATTATTAATTATATTTCACATTACAAAATTATTGGTGTATCATAATGGTATTTACAAAAATGTGTAAATATTATTTAATATGTAAAATAAATATTTTTAATATATTGTTACTTTTTTTCTCATATTTGAAAATCCTAGGCTGAGTTAAATATGATCTAAAATGAGTTTGTGCATGGTATAAATGTCATAATATACAGAAGAAGAAAAAAACTATATTTCATTATATTATACTTTGTTGTTATATTTGCTACATTTTTACATTGAATATAATATATATAGTGAAATATATTTTAAAGTTAATATATTTAGGCTTAATTATAACATAATGAGTTATGGTCATATACTATATTGATTATTTCGGTAACACTTTACAATAAGGTCTCATTTGTTAACATTAGTTAATGTATTAACTAACATTGAACTAACAATGAGCAATATATTTGTTACAGTATTTATTCATCTTTAACGTTAATAAAATACAGTTGTTCATTGTTAGTTAATGTTCATTGTACATTAACTAATGTTAACAAATACAACTTTTGATTTTAATAATGTATTATTAAATGTTGAAATTAACAAAGATTAATAAATGCTGTAGAAGTGCTGTTCATTCTTAGTTCATGTCAACTAATGAAAACTTATTGTAAAGTGTTACCAATATTTCAAAATAATTTGTTATTATTAGTTTATTATTTATTGTTTAAAGTGAAAAGGCAACACATAATGAAATTCAGCTTCATTGTGCAAGTCTTCAATTCACGTCATAAAATGAACGACTAAAGACTGAGTCTTTTTGTCACACCTTTGAAGTTCTTTGAGTAGTAATTGAGTCAGATCCACCCATGTGTGCAGTCAGAACAAGAGTAGCGTGGTCTCTGCGCGTTTGTACCTGATCCTGTGGACAGAGAAAAGGAGGGAGGGAGGAGGGCATGTCTACAGTGAGGTGAATCAGTCGGCACTTTGTCTAACGCATTTCCTGACAGCCGTCAGAGTGAGCTCACACACAGGCACTGCCTTGCCACATGCTCACCAAAAGTGCACGAAACACCATCACTGTAACAATGGGACTGTGCTACTCTGAGAAAAGGACAAAATTTGGTGTGCTAAAAAGCTGGAAAGAGGTACGTTTTTGTTTGTTTTGTGGACTTTTGATCAAATTCTGGCTTTGCTCTGCGGTATAAGCAACTGATTCATCTGTGTCTGTTATTGGAGATTTGTTGTCCTCTTTGGTATAAGATATTAGCTTATGTTGTTATAAGAAATGATTTTTGGAAGTTTGAATATGTTTAGATGTGTGCAAAAATGTAAATAAATTAATGAAAAAATAAACTCTGTAAAAACAGGGAATAGTGCAAGAGTCTGAATTTCTTAAATTTGTTGTGCATTACGTTTCATTTTAAAACTGCACTTTTAATTTTAATGTTTCATTTAAATAATTAATTTAAACTGACAATTTATTAACAACTTGATTAATTTAAAACTTTAAAAAAACGATATCCTTATTTTACAAAACATTAAATGATAAACAATAAAAATGTTAATACATTTTAAGTATTATGTATAAATAATAATTGTAATTTGTATTTATATAAAAACTTGGTTGTGTACTTACAGTATACTACTAAGAAAGTACTGGTTAATATAAGGTAACTATGAATTAAGGTTAGGTTTAGGGTAGGTTCAGGGTTAGTACCTAGTACATAGTATGAACATGGGGAACAGGACTGTAAAATAAAGTGCTACCAAATTTTTTTACATGTACTGTAGACTAGAAAATGTATGCTTGTTGATTTCGGTTCGACAGTGTCTAGTTCTTTTATAATATCAGCTGTAAGTGTAAGTGTACTTTCATTACATTTATGCATTTAACAGATGCTTTTATCCGACGCAACTTGCAAGATATACATTGTAGCAATTTTGCATTCCTTGGGAATTGCCCCCATGACCTTGCCATTGCTAACATCATAGGCTGTAGCAAAACTATGTTTAAAACATCCCAGTACAGAACAATATATTGCGGGAATACAGCTGATGTGTCATTTGTTATCACATGTGGAGGATGTGCGGGACTGAAAAATAATCTTAGTATTTGTGTGCATGTTGAGTATACTATTTCTGCGGAGGAGGTTTTTCATGCAATCACTCGGCTCTGAAGGTGCGAGAATTTTCTCTGATATAATTACAAACCCGATTCCAAAAAAGTTGGGACACTATACAAATTGTGAATAAAAAAGGAATGCAATAATTTACAAATCTCATAAACTTATATTTTATTCACATTGGCTCATTTTGGATTTCATGAGAGCTACACATTCCAAAAAAGTTGGGACAGGTAGCAATAAGAGGCCGGAAAAGTTAAATGTACATATAAGGAACAGCTGGAGGACCAATTTGTAACTTATTAGGTCAGTTGGCAACATGATTGGGTATAAAAAGAGCCTCTCAGAGTGGCAGTGTCTCTCAGAAGTCAAGATGGGCAGAGGATCACCAATTCCCCCAATGCTGCGGCCAAAAATAGTGAAGCAATATCAGAAAGGAGTTTCTCAGAGAAAAACTGCAAAGAGTTTGAAGTTCTCATCTACAGTGCATAATATCATGATATCAACAATCTCTGTGCGTAAGGGGCAAGGCCGGAAAACCATACTGGATGCCCGTGATCTTCGGGGCCCTTAGACGGCACTGCATCACATACAGGAATGCTACTGTAATAGAAATCACAACATGGGCTCAGGAATACTTCCAGAAAACATTGTCGGTGAACACAGTCCACCGTGCCATTCGCCGTTGCCGGCTAAAACTCTATAGGTCAAAAAAGAAGCCATATCTAAACATGATCCAGAAGCGCAGGCGTTTTCTCTGGGCCAAGGCTCATTTAAAATGGACTGTGGCAAAGTGGAAAACTGTTCTGTGGTCAGACGAATCAAAATTTGAAGTTCTTTTTGGAAAACTGGGACTCCATGTCATCAGGACTATAGAGGACAAGGACAACCCAAGTTGTTATCAGCGCTCAGTTCAGAAGCCTGCATCTCTGATGGGATGGGGTTGCATGAGTGCGTGTGGCATGGGCAGCTTACACATCTGGAAAGGCACCATCAATGCTGAAAGGTATATCCAAGTTCTAGAACAACATATGCTCCCATCCAGACATCGTCTCTTTCAGGGAAGACCTTGCATTTTCCAACATGACAATGCCAGACCACATACTGCATCAATTACAACATCATGGCTGCGTAGAAGAAGGATCCGGGTACTGAAATGGCCAGCCTGCAGTCCAGATCTTTCACCCATAGAAAACATTTGGTGCATCATAAAGAGGAAGATGTGACAAAGAAGACCTAAGACAGTTGAGCAACTAGAAGCCTGTATTAGACAAGAATGGGACAACATTCCTATTCCTAAACTTGAGACTGTTTGCAGACTGTTATAAAAAAGAAGAGGGGATGCCACACAGTGGGAAACATGGCCTTGTCCCAACTTTTTTGAGATGTGTTGATGCCATGAAATTTAAAATCAACTTATTTTTCTTATTTTTCCCTTAAAATGATACATTTTCTCAGTTTAAACATTTGATATGTCATCTATGTTATATTCTGAATAAAATATTGAAATTTGTAACTTCCACATTATTGCATTCTGTTTTTATTCACAATTTGTACAGTGTCCCAACTTTTTTGGAATCGGGTTTGTATTTAAGAAATTACTACAGACCAAAGATCATATATACCATAACTGTAAAGTTACTTTGCATGGATATTGCATAAAAATATGCATATACAAATTGAAAAACATCATTGTTAGTCTTGCAAATTAAAAGCAGAGCATTGTGGGATTTGTGTTTATGTGTATGCATCCGTCTTTCCTGCGGCAAAGGATGTGGAGTGTAAAGACAGGAGAGATAGAGAGAGAGAGAGAGAGAGAGAGATAGAGAGAGAGAGAGAGAGAGACTGACAGAGAGGAGAAGGAGGGTGAAAGCCAGATGGAAAATAACCGAGAGAGAAACAAGTCTTAGTGTTGAAAACACGCAGTACGGCAGATGCAGAATTCTCATGGAATTCTGTCTGGATTTCTCCTCGTTGTTGCTGTTTATGGGAACCTGGATGGGATGTGAAACAGAATACAGAGGGATGAGATCAGGAGAGACTGTGGGCTGCTGCTGGAGTCAGCGGTGGGCTTTTATTTGAGCTGAGAAGAGTTTGTATAACTCAAATGAAGAGAGGAGTTCAGGGTTTAGGCTACGAACTAAAGACTCCATCATGCCTGAAGCCAACTACCTGCTCTCAGTGTCCTGGGGTTACATTAAGGTGTGTTTGTGTATTGGTTGTTTAATTTGGATGTTGCTTGAGTTTCTTGCATTGCTTGTTTGGCAATTCATAGAAGTCCAGAAATATTTATAATGTTTAAATTTAAAAAGACTTGTCTTGTTGTTTGTTTTAGTTCAAGAGGATGTTGAATCGGGAACTGACACACATGTCTGAGATGAGTCGCTCTGGAAACCAGGTGTCTGAGTTCATCTCCAACACATTCTTAGGTGAGTCTGAGCATTCTTTTCATTGTCTTATAATATGAAATGCTATAGATATATGGAGAGAAGAGAGATTAAAGGGTTAGTTCACCCCAAAATGAAATTTCTGTCATTAATTACTCACCCTCATGTTGTTCCAAACCCGTAAGACCTTCATTCATCTTCAGAACACAAATTAAGATATTTTTGATGAAAACCGAGAGCTCTCTGACCCCACATAGACAGCAACACAACGACCACTTTCAAGGCCCATAAAGGTAGTAAAGAGATTGTTAAAATAGTCCATGTGACTACAGTGGTTATGAAGCGACAAGAACACTTTTTTGTGCGCAAAAAAAACAAACAAAAATAATGACTTTATTCAACAATCTCTTCTCTTTCATGTCACTCTCCTCTGCAAACTCACAGAAACTCTGCAAACTCGCAGTATGCAGAGTTTCAGACTAGTGGGCTAAACTAGTGAAAGCCATATCTCAGACGGTGGCAGAGATAAAAGATTGTGGATAAAGAGGGCGCCTAGCTTCTCCATGAAAACACTAATAGCTAGAGAGGTTTTTCAAACCAGTCTGATCTGGTCTGGCATCTACGCAGCATGAGAGTGTGTGAGAGAAAGGAGGGCTGAAATTGTAGTCTGCTTCAGAAGCCACAGGGTCACTGTACTCCCCTAACCCTGCCATTCAGAGCCCTACAGCCTACACACTTACTCATCAACAGGAGAGTCATCCGCGGGGAGATTTTCAGACAAACACTCTTAATATGCAATGGTACCGAGAGCTCACGCACAGTTCAAGCTCTCCTGACTGAGAAACAAGAGGTATTTAGAAATAGAAGAAAGAATAGGTGGTTCTGAGGGCATGGGAAGTCAAGAGATTTCTCTTTGTCTCAGATGTTTCTCTTAAAAGACCTCAGTAGAAATAACATTAGACACAACTATACTGTAAATTGGATGGGCACCAGCATACACTGAAAAAATTATACTTTGGCCAACATTTGGGCCAAAAGTACTTTTTATTAGAAATATGTTTGTTTTTCTCAAATATTTATGGTTTGTTTCAAACTTAATTTCTCCATAAACAAAAGCTAAATTAGCTATAATATTAAAGTAATTCACTTAACATAAAACTAAAACCATCTTGTTATTCAATATTTAATTTAGTTTACTTACTATAAATAAAGACAACTTTGAAAAGACCATAAAAACATTCAAACAACACCATAAAATTAATTAAACACAACATTTTCTGCAGTCAGTAAAAGTAGCCAGTATGTGTTCGACACTGTGGTGTCAAGCAAAAATACTATTTAAAAACTGTTTCTGTTATTTTTTTGTTATTTGCTGACAAACTGAACAAAACAGGTTATTTTAGAAACCATTATTTTAGTTTTGACCAATATAACAATACACTTTAAAAAAGGACATGGTTGTGATACTATTTTGATACTAACTTTTGATACTACTGTACTTGTGTTACCATCAAGCTACTGTCTAACTTATGAAACCAGTAAGACTTTGCTGATCCAGCTTTACAGTACCAGCATCAAACCAGCATTAAACAATTAAAACAATCACTAAGCTGTTACATCAACTGTTGAACCTGGCAGAAAGGTGGCTTGTACTAATATAAACTTTTTTTGGTGACTTGAACTCACTCAACGAGTTTAAAAAAACTCATGGCCACTGTTGTGAATTGAGTGTGCGAGTGCTGAAATGAACAATCTTGTGAGTAACAGGCCGAAACCTCTTCCCCCTGTAGATAAACAGAATGAACTGGAGATCCCTTCGCCCACTTCGAAATCGCGGGAGAGGAAGAGGAGGCAGCAGCAGCTCATGACTCAGATTAGCGGGGTGAGGAAGGTCACGCATGGCCCTGGTCTGTCCAGCAGCACCAGCACGGCTCGGTTCGGCGTAAAAACAGATTTGGAGGACTTGCTCTCTAAGGTATAGTTGTATGTAACAGACCACCTGTTTCATGGAAATTTTGTTACGTTTGTACCGTAACTGGACGGATCCTCTCTTGCCTTTTGTAGGACCTGGAAAACATCAACAAGTGGGGTCTGAACATCTTCAAAGTGTCAGAGCACTCTCACCAACGGCCTCTGACCTGCATCATGTATGCCATCCTTCAGGTTAGTACATAAAAAAAAAACCTCTCACGAGAGATGTGTTTTTTTAAAATTACATGTAACTAAAGCATGTTTTTTTTTTCTGTAGGAGAGAGATTTAATGAAGACATTTAAGATCCCAGTGGACACCTTTGTGACATACATGATGACCCTTGAAGACCACTACCACGCAGACGTGGCCTATCACAACAGTCTACACGCGGCTGATGTGGCCCAGTCCACGCACATCCTGCTGTCCACACCTGCGCTGGATGTAAGAAACTCGTATATGTAGCCAGTCGTAGCTGTTTCTGAGCCCTTTGAACTGATTTGCCTTTAATCTTCCTCATGTGTGAACTCTTTAATCTCTAAACGGCCTGCGTGTTTTGTCTGGTTTTCACTTTGTCTTCTCTTAGTGCAAAAATAAAAGCTGTCTTTTATCTACAAATTATTTTGTTTTTATTAAAGGTCAGCAAACAAAGTTAAAGCTGAATCTGTTTCAACTCGCAGAGTTACACTGCTTAAACTGTGTGCAACATATAATACTTGACAAAGTTCAATGCACTGCGTAACACAATCCTTTCGTCGTTATTATTCACAGGCAGTCTTTACAGACCTGGAGATCCTGGCCGCTATCTTTGCAGCAGCCATCCATGACGTGGACCACCCAGGGGTCTCAAACCAGTTCCTAATTAATACCAGTGAGTGTGTTTTTATCTACGCCTCCCTTTACATATTGAAGACTATGCATGCTTATGGATCCAAACTGCTGCAGTTATTGAAACTCAAACCATATGGAAGAACAAAGCCTCAATGTTATGACTGTTTCATGTCTCTCATAAACACCATACCTCTCTTTACTGCAGACTCCGAGCTGGCGCTCATGTACAATGATGAGTCTGTTCTCGAGAACCATCACCTAGCAGTTGGTTTCAAGCTCTTGCAAGGGGAAAACTGTGATATCTTCCAAAACCTCTCCAAGAAACAGCGACAGTCTCTCAGGAAAATGGTCATTGACGTGGTAGGCAGAATTTGTACTCGTTGACATTTTACACTTAACTGTTACATTTTTAAGGTGTGGCCTTATTAGAGAAAATACAGAAAATACATTATAGGTTACATTTATATGAAATGCAAGTATTTGAGCTTGAAAGTGCTTTTTAGTTAGATAATGCATTAGCTAATGTTAACTAAAAGGACCTTGATGTAAAGTCTTACCAAACATAACAGATTTACTAACAGCTTGTGCCAACGCAAACCCTATTTTTAAAAAACTACTGTCAGGATTTACTAAATACACGTGAAAAATTTGCGCTGAAAAGGCGCGGACAGGGTTATTTTTGCGGCTGACCTTATTGCATATGCATTTGAAGGAGTTTCCCTTACAGATGCAAAATTTATGGGAGGAGAGTATTTAAATGAATCACGCAAGGTGATTTACTGAGGTTTGTGCTAGTCAATTTACTGGTATTTGCACCATTATTTACCACCCCAAAAAAGCATTAAACCAGACACTAATTTGCGCTGCTCTTGGTAGATTGCGTAGGTCATTATGGAAATTATTCTTGCCCTGATTAGTAAATCTGGCCCTATAACTTTAATTCAAGTTTTTCATCCTCACACAAAACTCTCACCCACACAGATTCCTATTGAAATTGGAATTTTAGCTGCAAAATTACGTTGAACAATTGTAATTCCCCTAACTAAGTCTCCATTTCTCTCAATAGGTACTAGCAACAGACATGTCCAAGCACATGAGTTTACTGGCTGACTTGAAGACAATGGTTGAGACCAAGAAGGTGACTAGTTCAGGAGTGTTGTTGCTTGACAACTATACAGACAGGATACAGGTGAGTCCTGGCTTATGTGTCCTCAACAACAACATTCAGTTCTTCACTACTTCCTCAAAATCATTCAACGTCCTGTCTCACTATGTCCACAGGTCTTACGAAATATGGTTCACTGTGCCGATCTCAGCAATCCCACCAAGCCATTGGATCTGTACCGGCAATGGACGGACCGCATTATGGAAGAGTTTTTCCACCAGGGTGACAGAGAGAGAGAGCGAGGCATGGAGATCAGCCCGATGTGTGACAAACACACTGCTTCAGTGGAGAAGTCTCAGGTGGGCATCCACAGAATCCATCACCTCCAAGTCATTCCTTATGGAAAAGAAGTGCACTTTAGCATACTTTTAAAAAGAGCACTTATTATGAAAATAATATACTTTAAAACGATATACTTAAGTGTGAACTAAATGTAATGTTTTTAAACATTTAACTGAATGTTATTTACAATTAATTGAAAATGTATTATAGTTTAAATTTAGATTGAATTCAGTTAGTGAATTTAAGAGTGCTTTTTGACCCACTTAAGTAGCACTATATTTTTATAGGCCTATGTGCTTTCATAATTACTATTGTCTATAAAATACTGTATATACTGTTATATATTTAAATATATATTTGTAATTACACATTTGCAATTCAGTATATTTAAAATATATTAACTGTAAATGTAATATGAAATAACACTACAGATAAAATGACTTAACATGTGATTAACTTTACATGTGCACATTAGTATGTTAGTCGACATCAAAATAAGAGTACTTTTTAAAGCATGACAACAGATTATTATATTTAATTATTTAAAAGGCACTTACTTAATTTGACATTACAAAGTGGACTTTTAAAAGTGTCCTTAGGTGTGTTAAGAACATTTAATATCCATTTATTTCATTATCATACCTTATATTTGCAGATACAGTTTTATTTTTAAATATACTTTGAAGATTTTAAGTACTGTACACTACAAGTGGACATTCAATACAATTAAGTGCACTTCTTCTAGAAGAGACTTATCATGTATTTGTTTTCCTTTTAGGTTGGTTTCATTGATTATATCGTGCACCCGCTATGGGAGACTTGGGCAGACCTGGTGCATCCAGATGCGCAGGATATCTTGGACACTTTAGAAGAGAACAGGAACTGGTACCACAGCATGATACCACAGAGTCCCTCCCCTCCCTTTTTTGAAACGGGAACTGACGGTGGAGATAAGTTTCAGTTCGAGTTGGAGGTTGAGGTTGAGGAAGAAGCCAAGCAGGATACAGAAAACCTCTTAGAGACAGATGGTGTAGAGATTGTGACACGTTCTCCTTCATCTGCTGAGACGTAGCAGTTCACTACAATGGCTGTTATGTTGGCCTTATTTGATGACAGATTAAAGTGGAGGAATGTTATTCTCCTGCTACCTGAGAATCCCACTGAGGACCACTGTGTCTTGGGACTCTGCCGTTGTTACAGAGCCTAAAAGGGGAACGAGCGAACATCCTACACAATATAGTTTTCACAGAATCCAGTCATTGGACATTGGCAGAAGTGGATGAAACGCCATACCGAAAGTGCCATAAACTGGATTTTCTTAATCTCCGAATGTTGGAGTGGGTTTCTGTGAAGGAGAAATGCTGACCCTCTTATATGAGGGGTTTATACTACAACATCAAAGTCACTTTTTTGTAAAAAGAAAACAAAAAGGACTACTTGTTTTGTGACTTTTTGGTGTCACATCCAACTACACTTTTGAAAATGTCAAAAGTGAGGAATGTTGTCATGCTGAAAGCAAAATCATGTAATTCCCAGTTGTGTATTGGGAATGCAGTCTTCCTAAAATTTAGACAACAGAATAATCTAATTCTTGTGCCAGCATACTTTATCTTTATTTAAGTTATACAAAACCTTTGTACTTTGTAACAAACAGTTTATCTTTTAAAAGGCGTTCTTATAAAGCAATTCCTCTGGTACAACTAATGTTTTATGTCAAATTAACTAAAAACAGGATCCAAAGAGTCTAGCATTTTAGTGGTTACCCTTAAGGAATGTCCTGGGGTGGATATAATTTAAGCTCTTTCGAATATTAGGGAGGATTATGTTGATTACCACAGGGGAAAAAATGTGTGTGTATATATATATATATATATATATATATATATATATATATATATATATATATATATATATATATATATATATATATATGACTTATATTGTACTTCCATTGTAAGAGCCATTATAAGTACAATAAGGAACTATTTATTGATTTTTACTTTTTAAAAACTGATGGATGAGTCAAAATTATTTTTAATTTGGTAACTGACATTATCCCAAAGATGCTGTCGATCGAGCTGCACTAGTATTGAACCCAGATCATTCCTTTAAAACCACTTTAATATGGGAAACAAACATCCCAATAATTAATAGCGACATTAAACTAATTTATAACAGTTTTTTATGTACTATATATTTAAAAATTACCTCTTTGTGTCTGTAAATGTCACTAAGATACTTTTATGTCGAAGGAACAAAAGAGATTTCAGATTTTACATTAAAAATTTCAACTCTTGAATCTCAATTCATTTCTCTTTATATGTTTAATTTCTTAGAATCTAAGCTGTTAATATTCATGGAACAAAGTCAACAATAAACCTCAATTACACAATCACTGATGTCAAACAATGTGGTTCCTCCTGAATGTTCTTACTGGTCAGGAACGGATGTGGTGAACACACGTCATTCTGACTGAGATTAGCCTTTAGTTTAAATTACCAAGTATCTGTTTTTCCTAACAAGATATATACTATTTGCTTTTTTCCTCATTTTATTTCTTTTTTTTTTTTTTTTTACAACAGAGGAGCCTTATTCATGGAAGCATGACTATATTTTGCCACTGTTCAATTGACATAATTTGCCCAAATTGAAATTACAGTTACAGTATGTCTTTTTTACTCATGTTTGTCATTGTGAAGCAGACTATGAACATGCACACATAGAACAACTGTGATTTCACTGGTGGAATCACTGTTATTTCTAATATTATATGTATTATTATTATTATTATTATTATTATATTATCATTTTAGTATTAAACCTCTGTTAAAGTTGTGTTGCACATTTCTTTTTGTCAAAAAAGAGATTAAACAAAGAAAGAAATGAAAATGTTTTGGTCTGTAAGTGCTGTAATTCTTTTCCATGTCTATCTGTAGAGTCAGACACAGTCCTGCACATAGCTGCAATCAGCAATTATCGGGGCCAGGCACAAAGAACACGATAAGTCATGTTAACATGGCTGGGAGCATCAGACAAAGTGCAACAATAGTCTGACAATTTGGTAAAAATCGGACAAGCGGTTTAGGGGGAGTTTGAAAAAGTAGGTTTATAAAGAAAAACAAAATGGCGGACAGGAAGTTTGTCTGATTATGGCAAAATTGGTATCTATGTTCTCGACCTGACTCAAGGAATCTATTAAGACCATTGTTTCATTACAATAGGTTAATTTAATCAAAAGTTATTAGCATGTTTTGTATTTTCTTTATAACTTTTGAAGACCACAAGGTGGCGCGCTGCCCCAAAACTTTTAGTACTGTCAGGGCATGGTGCCGAAGACACATACCGAGTTTCGTAATGATACGTCAATGCGTTTATAAAATATAGCATTTTACAGCCAAATTAAAAATGGCAGACGCCAAAAATGGTCGCTATGGGAAAATTGGCATGCTGCACCGAATCTAAAGAGTGCAAAAATAATTTTTTGGCCAAACCGTTAAGTTATAACGGTTTGTTATCCGAAGTTATAAGCAAAAATGTAAACTTTTCATATATCCTGATCACTAGGTGGCACTGTGTCGAAACTATGCAGGTAGCCTCAGGTCATGGTTGTCATAACACACACCGAGCTTGGTCAGAATACGATAAAGCGTTGCGGAGATAATAACCTCGCGGTTATTTTGGCATGTTCTTTGTTGAATTTGTTCGCACATTATTCAAAAAGGGTTTGATGAATCAACTTCAATTCTTTAAGTTTTTGTCGGCGTGGTCTGAATTTGGTCTGATCTGGTTCTATTTTTGTTAAAATCGGAGCAACGGCCTAGGAGGAATTTTTTTTTTTGGGGAGGAAATGGCACAAATCGTAAAAACAAATAAGAATAAAACATAAAAAAATAATTTTTATTCTGGTTCAAAAGCATAAACTTGAGCGCAACTTTGGACAATTGGTGGTGCTAGAGGGATCGAGTAAGACTCCAAATTTACTATGGTGATGGTTCAAACTGTCCCTCTGTCACTGTATCCGTGTAACTGCAAGCGGTTTTATGGGCTGCCATAGACTTCCAGAGCGAAAGAAGAAATGTAATAAGAAGAATAAGAAAACCAACGGATACAATAGGTACCTATGCACCTTCTGTGCTTGACCTCCAATAACTGGTCACACTTTATATTAATATTGTTAGGTTGTGATGTCAGAGGATGCCGATGAAGGAATGAGATGAATATAATTCCACCCATTTTATTAACAAATCAAAAATAAAGTAATACACTGAACTGCAAGCTGAGGGGGGTTAAAATACACTAAGTAATGAGGGGTAACAAAAGGCACAGGTGGGGACTCAATCAACTAATGACAACAAATCAAAGGCAGAAATATAGGGGAGAGCGGGGCACAACCTAACACTTTTTGACTTTCTCAGTTTGTGTAAATCCACTTTGGGTTCAGAGTATTTATTTTCCCCCACATTCATTTCACACGTCTTGAACAAATATTTGGTTTTGTTTCATTAATACAGTGTATACTTTATTCTTGATTTATCCCGAAAGAATTGAAGTGAACTGTGACAACATGCCCCATAGGTACATTGTGACATGAGCAAATGACAGCTTAAAATGTTACCTGATATAATCCAAAAAATATCCAAGACAAACTAAAATATTTTGCCAATACAATTTTTAAATAAAATAATGGCATTTTTTAATAATTAAAAATAAACAAATTTTTGAGTTTGACAACAAACACATCACTAAATACAGCTATACAGCATAGTTCAAAACATAATAATAATGAATAATTTCTGAACATTGACTCTCAGTCATTATTCACCCTTTTCTTGTGGTTTCTCAAAATAATTGATAAAAGTTTAGAATATAATAGCGTAGTTTTAATAGAGGCTCATTGTAACGCAGGTACAACACACCCCACCTCCACAACTGGGATTTAAACCGCGGCTCGAGTCTTCTGCTGTTAGATCAGCATTAAAGAACAGTCATACGTAACATATACACTCACCTAAAAGATTATTAGGAACACCATACTAATACTGTGTTTGTCCCCCTTTCGCCTTCAGAACTGCCTTAATTCTACGTGGCATTGATTCAACAAGGTGCTGAAAGCATTCTTTAGAAATGTTGGCCCATATTGATAGGACAGCATCTTGCAGTTGATGGAGATTTGTGGGATGCACATCCAGGGCAAGAAGCTCCCGTTCCACCACATCCCAAAGATGCTCTATTGGGTTGAGATCTGGTGACTGTGGGGGCCATTTTAGTACAGTGAACTCATTGTTCTCAATGTTCAAGAAACCAATTTGAAATGATTCGAGCTTTGTGACATGGTGCATTATCCTGCTGGAAGTAGCCATCAGAGAATGGGTACATGGTGGTCATAAATGGATGGACATGGTCAGAAACAATGCTCAGGTAGGCTGTGGCATTTAAACGATGCCCAAGTGGCACTAAGGGGCCTAAAGTGTGCCAAGAAAACATCCCCCACACCATTACACCACCACCACCAGCCTGCACAGTGGTAACAAGGCATGATGGATCCATGTTCTCATTCTGTTTACGCCAAATTCTGACTCTACCATCTGAATGTCCCAACAGAAATCAAGACTCATCAGACCAGGCAACATTTTTCCAGTCTTCAACTGTCCAATTTTGGTGAGCTTGTGCAAATTGTAGCCTCTTTTTCCTATTTGTTGTGGAGATGAGTGGTACCCGGTGGTGTCTTCTGCTGTTGTAGCCCATCCGCCTCAAGGTTGTGCGTGTTGTGGCTTCACAAATGCTTTGCTGCATACCTTGGTTGTAATGAGTGGTTATTTCAGTCAAAGTTGCTCTTCTATCAGCTTGAATTCTCCTCTGACCTCTAGCATCAACAAGGCATTTTCGCCCACAGGACTGCCGCATACTGGATGTTTTTCCCTTTTCACACCATTCTTTGTAAACCCTAGAAATGGTTGTGGACCACACCCCTAAATGCATTGAAGCAACTGCCATGTGATTGGTTGATTAGATAATTGCATTAATGAGAAATTGAACAGGTGTTCCTAATAATCCTTTAGGTGAGTGTATGTACACAATACGTGCATTCAAATGATTAATGTAAAGGTTAGTACATAGTAGTATTTTAAAATTTAGTTTATATGTCTATGTGGTGTTTTAATATTCTTTCAGACAAATTCATAAATCAACACCATTGCTGAGTGTTTTCTCCTTAAAACTGCACTGAAACAAAGACAGTCTCAAGTCTGAAATCGCCAGTGTTTCTGACGTCACAAACTACCTTGTAACCAATCAAGTCAATGTGGGGGCGGGCTTTAGCATATCATTATTATTCTCTGAAGCAGGGGAGTCTCAAGAGAAACTAGGTTATCCCGGTATATTTTTCTGTTGATATGAAAAATTGGGTACTGTTAGCAATACAGCTAAGTTAATATATCATTTTGGATATAAATGTGAATTTTTGTCAATGTATGTGTTCATTCAAAGATAGCAGTAATGTAAAAACTCTTTAGAACAAATCTATCAAAAGATTGCCCATTTATGGCCGATTATGGCACACGAAAAGATTATTATAAAAATATTTAACATTTCATTTAATTTATTAAATGTTATTGCATTTATTATAATACATACATGAAAACCACCTTTACAGCTCATACTGGTTAGCTATTAGCTATATCACACTGACATACCAAAACACTAAAAACAGAATGAAACAACATACTCATTCACCACATATCAGAGTAGAGATCATGCAGACGTGACATCTGCCACCACGTAGAAGCAACTGAAGCGCATTCCTGCTCAGCAAGACTGGTTTCATTGAGCAACATTTATGCTAAAGTTTACCAGTAAAGTCGATGATCAGCTTCAGGACGCTGACCTTTGTGTAGCGAACGCTGTGCTGGCACTGATTGAATCTGAAGTTGTTACAAAGCATCTCATGATCTCATGGATGCCACCCTAGAAATTTGATTCGACTGAAACAAACCCCTCATGCTTAAATTGTGTCTATAGGGATATAGTCACCAGAATATTAAGGAGACTTAACAACCACATACTGTAGCTATACCTTAGCAACCTTACACACCACATTAGCGTCATGGACTCTAAAAACAAATGCTTTGGCCAAACAACAGCAACAGATGCAACAGTTTGTATTAATCTTTTTGAGTTATGACAACTTCTAATGAAATTATGTTCAACCAACAAACTACACTGAATAAGAGGAACTTAAATTGTAGCACAAGTTAATTATTTAATAATTAATTTCATCATAACAGAAACGTTTTAAAATGTCAAACATAACAGCATTAAAGGTGCACTGTGGAATATTTAGGAGGATCTATTGACAGAAATGCAATATAATATACATAACTCTGTTTCATTTTTATTACCTTAGAATGAGGCATTTCTATCTACATACACCGTCCCATTACAGTGAAGTCGCCATTTTGCGCTGCCAAGTTTCTACAGTAGCCCTAAACAGACAAACTGCTCTACAGAGCGCTAGCTACTCTCTTCTGTCTCAGATGACAACATCTTTGTCCTGTGTCGGCCACCGTAGCTTATCTATGTGTGGATGGTTGCAATTCACAACTTTTTAGAACTATTTCTTTATCGTATCGTTATAGTTATCGTCCTTGGTGTGAACTGGCCTTATCCAGTCTTATGTAAAACATCCTGGGAACTAGAAATCCACTGCCCAATTTTCAAGACCATTTTAGTTACATTTTAGTTAGACAAAGTATTGCACACTAAACTGATGTAATGATCACATATTGTGTCACCAGAACTCAAATAAATAATGTTTGCAACTTAAAAGGTTTAATTAAATCGTTAATTGGAATTTGCAACCATACATTTATTTAAGTTGTTGTAATAGGTCCCCTGAATTTCTTTTTAAAGTGTGGAGGGAAAGTTTTGCACAGCTAAGCGGCACTCTAAAAATCTAGTTTGGTAAATATAGAAGTTTACTGAAATATCTTTTCTGGCATAGTGTTGTTTGTACTTGGTTGAATAAATAAAAAAAATAGAAAAGAGGACGGGGTTTTCGGAGTTATCAGAGCATATGGAGAAGATGCTATTTAGGGTAGTCACTTTTTACCAAAAATCCCATGACACTTGGGTTAACTTTTTCCATCGCTGCCATGTCAGTAGCTATGAAAGCTTGGGACACAAGCCACAAAAACTTTGTAGTGTTTGACGTCAAAGTTCTTGTTGTTCCAGTGAGCAGCATGTGGAAACTCAATACATGCAGGCCACTTGAGGCTTTTCTTAGGGCCCTGAGCTCCAGAGGAGGAAGTGATCAAGCTTCTACATGGTGAAAACCAGTCTGATCACTTTCCATTTACAGAAAAGGGCAAATTTCCTGATAGCAGGATTGTTTATCATGCACTCAAGATGAGGGCCATGTTGAATATCTGATCATGGTTTCACAGAATTCATTCAAGGGGAATAAAACAGTGAGTTTGTTGACAGAGATGGAGACAATTCCTGAGAATGAGGACAGTCGATATATATATATATATATATATATATATATATATATATATATATATATATATATATATATATATATATATATATATATATATATATATATATATATATACCAAAAGTTTTGGGACGTCTGCCAGTCAAGTTCCTCCACACCAAACTCGCTCATCCATGTCTATGGATCTTGCTTTGTGCTCTGGTGCGCAGTCATGTTGGAACACAAAGTTGGGAGCATGACATTGTCTACCAATGTCTTGGTATGCTGAATCATTAAGAGTTCTTTTCACTGGAACTAAGGGGCCAAGCCCAACCCCTAACAAATAACCCCACACCATAATCCCCCCTCAACCTAATTTTACACTTGGCACAATGCAGTCAGGCAAGTACCGTTCTCCTGGCAACCACCAAACCCAGACTCGTCCATCGGATTGCCAGACAGAGAAGCATGATTCGTCACTCCAGATAACACGTGTCCACTGCTCTAGAGTCCAGTGGTGGCGTGCTTTACACCACTGTATCTGACACTTTGCATTGCACTTGATGTAAGGCTTGGATGCAGCTGCTTGGCCATGGAAACCATGAAGCTCTCTACGCACTGTTCTTGAGCTAATCTGAAGGCCACACGAAGTTTGGAGGTCTGCAGCTATTGACTCTGCAGAAAGTTGAAAAAGTTCTGCGCACTGTGCGCCTCAGCATGCGCTGACCCCGCTCTGTGATTTTACGTGGCCTACCACTTTGTGGCTGAATTGCTGTTGTTCCCACTTTGCTTCCACTTTGTTATAATACCACTAACAGTTGACCGTGGAATATTTAGTAGTGAGGAAATGTCACGAATGGACTTATTGCACAGGTGGCAAACTATCACAGTACCACGCTTGAATTCACTGAGCTCCTGGAAGGTAATCTATTGATCACATCTAATCTTCCCTCTCACCCAGCACCACAAACACAAACGTCAAACATTCTGCACAACTCAAGCAGTAAATAAATTATGTCTTACACATTTAGACTGTGCTACACTGCTGAATAAACATCCATAATAAAAGCTTCTTATGTTCTGTCACTAGCAATTTTATATATTAAACAATTAACAATACATTTTTTTCATTTATTATTTATTAATAATTTATTAATAATTATTAATTATTATTTTTACAAATATCTATTGTTGGTTTAATGCATTCCTTAATTTAATAAAAAAATTAAAATTATACTGCAAATGGTTTTAAGCCAGTTATTTATATATTTACTGTAGTGTGCCAATATCAGTTTACATTTCCAAACATTCGTTTTGCCATTAATTGTAATAATCCAGTGAGTTTTTGTTTTTTTTAATCTGACAACAGCCGGTGTGCTTCACACGGAGATCTGATTTCACCATCATCGAGTCTGTCTGTGATTACATGATGAAGAAACAGAAAAAACTGAGACAGACTAAATCCAGAAGAACTGTGGCAATTTTTCAGCTTGAATAAACCTTCCTGCAAAGTTACCTGAAAAACTGCGTGCAAGTGTACCTGGACAAACGCAATGGGCGGTCACACCAAATATTAATTTGATTTAGTTCATTAGGGCCCAAGCCCTGAAAGGGCGAAGGCCCTATTGTTCTTCTAAGGATTATTATTATTATTATTATTATTATTATTATTATTATTATTATTATTATTTTTTCTTTCGCCTTTTGCCCTTTTGGGGCCCTTAACATGCTCGAAAACTCTTGAAACTTTGCACACTCGCCGGAATGCGCGCCATCAGGGTTTGGGCTGGGTTTGGTACCTGGAGGTGGCAGGGGGCTCGACAGCGCCCCCTTGAAAAAAAAAAAAAAAGAAAACTGTCCATAAATCAAAAACGCTTGCATGTACTAGTATGAAACTCGGTACACATATAGAACTCATCGGGCCGAAAAACTTTCTCGCTCTAAGTTATGCGTCAGCCCAACAGGAAGTGAGCTATTATGGGTCGTTTTAAAACGCATACTGTGGAATTTGAAATACTCCTCCTAGGCGATTAACCCGATCAGCACCAAACTCGGTCAGCATGAAGTCAAGGCATTGAGGATGCTAAATTGCGAGCGGATTTTTGATATCTCGAACGGTTTGGCCGTGGCAGGAGACGAATTTATGGCGAGAAATGGGAAACAGGAAGTGTGTTATAACTTCTGCATACATTGACCGATTTGGATGAAACTTCATATATATGTTCGTTGTAAGAGGCCGATCACATGGACTTTTGTGAGTCAAAGTTATAGCGCCACCAACTGGCAGCAGGAAGTGCTTGTTTTATCAAAAATGCTTTGAATCACCGTCTTATTCTCACCCAATTTACTTCAAACTTCATCAGTATAATGTCAAAACATGGCAGATATAGACATATGAATGGATTCCTGATATTTTAAATTCTGTTGCCGTGGCAACGTGTCAAAGTTTAATAATCTTTTAGGGTGTTTTGAGACTCTTAGCATGCTTGAAATGGCATGAAACTCAACACACACATCAGTGATGCCTTCCAGTATATATGGCCAAAGTCTTAGAAATGGGCGTGGTGGAGGGGCTCAGTAGCGCCACCTTTTGACAAAAGTGGGGGGGTTAGTTTTATCTACAGTCACCAAACTCTGTGTATATATTGTTCTCATCTGCCGGACATCTTTCTAATTTACAGTCATTAGCTCTGACCAACAGGAAGTCAGATATTTTGGTTTGAATTTGGAATTTTGGATAAATCAGGCTCTGAGTTATTATAAACTATTCGTAGGAGATGCATGGAATCGACACCAAACTCGGTCAACATGAAACAAAGACACTGAAGATGCTATAGTACGAACGATTATAGGATATCTCAAACAGTGCTGCTATGGCGAGGGATTAAATGAAGGACAAAAAAGGGAAACAGAAAATGTCTAATTTCTTGTAAAATCATTGTTTGATTTAAATTAAATTAAGATTGTATGTTCGGTAATTGAACCTGGGTGAATTTAAAATGGATGTACTATTTTTCAGATCAATATATTTATTTTATTTAATATATTTCATCTGAATCTTATTTTGTCTGCCCTCCCTTCAATGTCCAATAGATGGCACTGTTGACTTAGTTTTGATGGGGACAAAAAACCTGTTTCCCTCTCTGTCTCTGTCTCTCTCTCTGTGTGTGTGTGTGTGTGTGTGTGTGTGTGTGTGTGTGTGTGTGTGTGTGTGTGTGTGTGTGTGTGTGTGTGGAGGGGGGGATGGGTGGCTGACAGCTAAAGCATGCCAATCTGTCTCTGCATTCTCTTTCTATGTGTGTGTGTGTGTGTGAGGGGGAGATGGGTGGCTGACAGCTAAAGCATGCCTCTCTGTCTATGCCTCTGGCTCTTTCTCTCTCTGTGTGTGTGTGTGTGTGTGTGGAGGGGGGATGGGTGGCTGACAGCTAAAGCATGCCAATCTGTCTCTGCATTCTCTTTTTGTGTGTGTGTGTGTGTGTGTGTGTGTGTGTGTGTGTGTGTGTGTGTGTGTGTGTGTGTGTGTGTGTGTGTGCACCTGCAGTATTCTGAATGTCATTCTGAACTCAATTTGAAGAGCACTGCAATATAGTTTTATATGATTAGTTTAATAATTATGTTAATAAAAATATAAAAAGACCTTTAGATACATACTGGACTTAAGGACTTTAAAAAATGTAAGCTGCAAAAGATAACTTTGCACTCATTTCAAAGGGACCTATGACATCATCTGACATGAAACTCATCTAAATTGAATTGATCTCATAGATGTTGTGGTTTGTGCTCATAGCAGCACCGACTGCTGCAGTTAATGAGGGGAATTCAAATGACTTTGACAGTCATTTTATTAAAACATTATTTTAGCTACAAAATAAATAAATAAATAAACAGCTTGCCTAATGTACTTTACGTAATGATGATTGATCTTAAGATATTTTAACGTATGTGTTGTGTGTACCCATCTTTACACGTACACAGCAGAGTTTAGATGCGTTTCATTTCATAGGCTATCACAAATAACTATCACTTTAGTGTGACAAAAAGTTTTTAGAAAAAGTATACAAATACCTTGAATTAAATACTGGCCTTCTGGACTTACGAATTTTTGTAAATATTTGTAAAAAAATATTCTCCTGTTTAAATGCATATTGCCTGTTGTGCACAGTTGCCCTGAAGCCACCGGGGTGGCGGTGCCACCGGCTTGGGCCCGTCATCGCTGCTCGCAGCTTTAATTATTTTTGAAAGCTTCCTGACTTCCTGGCATTTTTACGCAAGTGCCTATAAAACTTTTCACAGTACTGTAGATTTGCAGGTCAGTTTCTTCTAGTGTCTTGGAGACGTTGTCGCAGTTCTTCTGGATTTAGTCTGTCTCAGTTTTTTTCTGTTTCTTCATGTAATCACAGACAGACTCGATGATGGTGAGATCAGATCTCCGTGTGGAGCACACCGGCTGTTGTCAGACTCCTTGTGCAAAATCTTACTGGTTTATTACAATAAATGGAAAAATGAATGTTTGGAAATACAAACTGATATTTTCTACTGACACAGTACACCAAAAAATATAAATAACTGTCTTAAACCCATTTTGTGTGTGTGTGTGTGTGTGTGTGTGTGTGTGTGTGTGTGTGTGTGTGTGTGTGTGTGTGTGTGTGTGTGTGTGTGTGTGTGTGTGTGCGCAAGTAGCCTGACAGTTTAGGTTAATTATTCTAGTAAATCAGTCTCTTTGGAAGGTAATCTGTTGATCACATCTAATCTTCCCTCTCACCCAGCACCACAAACACAAACGTCAAACATTCTGCACAACTCAAGCAGTAAATAAATTATGTCTTACACATTTAGACTGTGCTACACTGCTGAATAAACATCCATAATAAAAGCTTCTTATGTTCTGTCACTAGCAATTTTATCTATTAAACAATTAACAATCACATTTTTACAACTATCTATTGTTGGTTTAATGCAGTCCTTAATTTAATACACTCTTTTCAAAATTATACTGCATATTAATATTTAGTTCTGGTAGTAACTGATTATATGTAATCTGGTTTATGTAATCAGATTCCAAAAATGAAATACTTGTAATTAGATTATATTACTTTTTAAAATACTTGCAGTAATCAGAATACATACAGAATAAAATACTTTTTATTGATTATATGATTACTTAATATTCACTAAATATAGTAAATATATATATATATATATATATATATATATATATATATATATATATATATATATATATATATATATAATTTAAAAAATATTTATTAATTATAATTTAACTTTTTAATGATGTAATTAAGTATAAACTTTTTAAGTATTAACCCCTGCTGTTCCTTCCCAAAACCCATAATGCATTGTGGCCAATAATGGATTACAATTTGTAAGTAATCTACCCACTACCCAGCAATGTTAATATTTAGGAAACTATATAATTCATTTATTTATATTGTGTAAGTTTCATATTATTATATATTGTGTATGTTTTATTGCTATTATTTTAAATGTATTATGTAGAATTAAATGCCATTTAATGTTATTTATTTATTTATTTTTTTTTAAAAGCTGGGTGTACAATACATAGACGACTGTAAATCAAATGTAGGCCTTTGTTTTATTATTCTCTGCAATCTGCAATGAATAGTGTGTGTCTATGTTTACTAACCTGTTAACCAACCTGAGTTGTAGGTGTAATTACTGTCAAATGAGTCATGACCCTGTTTTCAGTTAGCATTCTAAGATAAGAGATTCCAGTAGTTGTTGACAAGATGTAAAGATTTCAGTGGCCTTTTACAGTCTCTTTTTGCTGTCTGCAAATCAGTTTTGGCTGCTGACCCCTTGTGGCTTTATACAGTATTGTACAGTACCTGTGTGGCAAAACAGCTTTAGTGATGCGTGACAATTTAAATTTCACAGATCAAACTCTATTCACTATATTTGTTATGTTTGCTGGTCAGCATGCACAAAGACGAAGGAGATTCAATTAGACGCAGGAGATACAAACAAGGAAAACTACATAATATGAGAAACGGGTGAACGTTTTACTTTCACTGGCTATATTTTTGACATTTTCTGCATCTTTCTGCATATATGAATATATGAAGACTTCAGATGCAAAAGTTTCTAAGTCCGTCTGACGTTTTTCTTTAAAATAAGCATTTTTGTCAGACTCCATGTATAGGTTTCTACCTAAGTACCGGTTCTTCTGAATGGGCTAAGGCTGGGATTTAGTGGGATTGAAGTGAAAGTATTTGGTGAAAGTATACTATGTGCGGAGAGCATTCACTCAGTATTGTTATCTCTTTTTTGACCGAAGTGGCTTTTAGAGGCTTTTGCATCTGAACTCTTCATATGTCAATATGTTTGCCTAAACATTCAAGTTCTGCATGAAAACATTCTAAAAGATTATGACTTATGGGCCTTGTTTCACAGACAGGGTTTAGATTAAGCCAGGGTTTGCCCTTATTTCAATTAGGATATTAAAGTATCTTTTATAAATGTGCCTTAGAAAAAACATTACTGGTGTGTATCTTGATACAAAACAATGGCACTGACATATTGTAAGGTATATCAGTGCAAGTTGCTTTCAGTTAAAACAGCTCAAACATGCATTTGTCTGGGACCAGGTTTAAACCGTGTCTGTATAGAACCGGTGGCTAGAGTAGCCTATATTTCCACAAGTAGGCCTGCTGAGAATAAGGTGAACAAAGAGTGCAAAGAGTCGTGCGCTTATCTGAGCGCATCTCAGGGTCAGCTCTCCCGTCTCTGCAGGACGTCTACACCAAACGCTGCAAAGGTAGAGTTACTAAGATCATCAAGGACTCTAATCACCCTGCAAACCCTCATTTCACGCTGCTGCCATCTGGTAAGCGCTTCCGAAGCCTGATGGCCAAAACTGAGAGACTCAGGAGGAGCTTCTTCCCCCAGGCCATCAGACTCCTGAACTCAGTCACTTAACACCACGTGACCATCGACATACTGACATTGCACTGCACTTTCTGTTCTCGTTGTTACTGTGTAACAACCTGTTATAAACCTGTTTGCACATTATACTCTTTGTACATTTGTTAACCACATATTTATAAGTCTACAGTTTACTCACTGCACAGTTTACTCCACTTATTTTATTCCACTTCTTTATTTTTATTTTGTACTTTTTTTTTTTCTACTTGACTTGATTATTTATAATTCTACAGATATATAGTACTTTTTTATTCTATTTCTATTATAATTTCCTCCTTGTGTTTTTAACTGTGAATTTGCACTGTCCATGGAGCGGACCTGTTTACATTTCACTGCCGGTTGTATATTCTGTATATAACTCTGTGTATGTGACAAATAAAACTCTTGAATCTTGAATGTATGTGAGTCTGTTAAAGGGATAGTTCATCCAAAAAATTTAACTTTTGTCATCACTTACTTGTTGTTTCCTTCTTCTGTTGAACACAAAAGAAGATATTTTGAAGAATGTTAGTAATTATAACAGTTGACGGTGGCCATTGACTTACATATTTTTTTCCTACTATGGAAATCAATGGCTACCATCAACTGTTATAATTACCAACATTCTTCAAAATATCTTCTTTTGTGTTCAACAGGAAAAACTCATACAGGTTTGGAACAATTTTATAATGAGTAAATAATAACAACATTTTGGGGTGAATTATCCCTTGAAGAGGAGATTGTCAATGCCATTTATAATTAATAATTTTCATGTTTCAAGTATTTTCACTAGTGGCCTCAGACTTTTTCTCCACCAGCAGGTGGCGCTCTATCATATGAATATCGTTCTCAGGATCAGGCCAAGGATCAGACAGACCTTCCCTGCTCTGAGTTCCTTTGCCCCCGTATTATCCCTCCTGTGAATGTACGAGTCCTACTACGTCTTGGCTTAGGTCATGAATATTAATTACGCAACGTGACGCAGGCCTAACTGATTTGCTAACAGACTGGCGTAGAACGCTAGTAAGTCTGCAAACCAACGAATTCTAAGGTTTGGCTCATGAATATCAATTAGTTACGTGACAGGACGCTCCAGGAAGGTTGCCAAGCTACGTCGTCATGACCTTATTAATATTCACGAGTAAAGCCTCCGCCATAGTACGGTTCGTAATTACGCGACCCTCCCACACTCTCGTTCTCCGTTCATCGGCTGTCCTCAGCATCCCCTCTGTGATGATGGCGTGTATGGATGCTGCTGATGCGGCGGTGCCCGGGGCCTAACCCACCGGTTACCGGGAAATCCGAGAGACGAAGACGTGAGGGGCTGGGCAGTATGAGCCTTTCCTTTAACGACCGGTTACCGGATCACTGCTGTATCTCATGTCAGTTTGTTTGCTTGCTTGAAACCGAGGAATGAAGTGCTGCAACCATGATGCAAGGTAAAAATCCACTCTGGGCCCTTAAATTCATCGCTGTCTGTTGATATTATTTATTAGCGTGGTAATATTCTCTAGCCGACTGTACATGACATCCAAATGCAGCACATGCTTATTTCGGTGTCTGTCTCCTTGAAGGAGGTGAAGGATTATGTGTCTCACGTTGTATGGCCAGTGAGCATGTGTATTTGCACCGTGACACACACAAACATCATTATGGCACATTTAAATTTAGGTTACATTTTAGGGGCCAGGCTTACACATGTGGTCCAGAGCACAAGAACGTGTATCTCCCATATAAAAATCTGTCATCAGGATGTTTGTGTGTCTTTGCTCTGTGGTCTACAGTCCCACCCTCACGATCTTATAGGTCATAATTTATTTCCTCTAATTTAAAGGGATAGTTCATCCAAAAATGAAAACTCTTGTCAGTCATTATGCCGTTCCTATCCTGTATGATTTTCTTTCTTCTGGGGAAACACAAAGGGGAAATTTGAAGAATGGACTGGTCATTCTTTTCCAAACGATTACAAAGAATGGGGACTGAAGCTTTCAAACTTCAGAAAGGATACAAAAGCCCCATAAAAGTATAATATACACCGTTCAAACTTTTGGGGTCAGTAATTCTTTCTAAAGAAATTATTCTTTTATTAATCAAGGATGCATTAAATTGATCAAAAGTGACAGTAAAGACTATAATATTGTTACAAAAAAAAAAAAAAAAAAAAAAAAATATATATATATATATATATATATATATATATATATATATATATATATATATATATATATATATATATTCCAAATGCTGAACTTTCTATTCATCAAAGAATTCTCAAAAAAGTGTCACAGTTTCCACAAAAATATTAAGCAGCACAACACTGATACTAATAATAATAAATGTTTCTAGAGCATCAAATCATCATGTTAGAATGGTTTCTGCAGGATTGTGTGACTCTGAATGGAGTAATGATGCTAAAAATTCAGCTTTGATCACAGGAATAAATGGCATTTTAAAATATTTAAATAGAAAACAGCTATTTTAAATTGTAATAATATTTCAGAATTTTTCTGTATTTCTGATCAAATACATGCAGTCTTTTAGAGCATAAGAGACAAAACATTTTTAAAAAAATTACTGACCACGAGTAAAATATATATAATATATATTGTGTTTTATTATACAGGTGAGCAACTGTTTGGATACATTCATCGATAGAAAACTAATCATTGTTATACAGCTCAACACAGTTAGTCTTATTATTTAAATCTCGTTTTCTAGATTTACCGCGAGTATCATGTTTTACCATGCCTAATATCGATCTAGCTTACTGCAGTGTGCAACAAGTGTCTCATAGCAGCTGCCGAGCAAACGCACAGAGTAGCATTATAACGTAACTTTCAACGCACTCAAATGTATCTAATATGGTAAAACAGCACTGCGCTACCCCACATACACATGACCGGAAGAAGCGGAAGCGGTTGTCTGTGGCATAATGAAAGCTCCACTGCTCTCGAGCCGTGTGTCACGTTTTTCTTTCATTAGTAATTGCTCCAGTCGCCGAGTCCCGTCAGATTCTTTTCCTCTGCCTGTAGAGGTGAAGACGAGAACTCCAATGATTCCGCGATATCAAGGCGTCATCAAGCTACGCCTTTGTCTTGAATAAGCGACCTCTAACGACGAAAAATTACATATTCTTGCTTTAACATCACACTGGATTATCAGTGAATAGCTTAGATTTCAATTTGTTTCTCAACTATTGAATGGTTTAGAAGATGTATCATTTTTGAAGCTTGAAAGCTAGTCCACAATTATCATTGCAATCAATTACTGTAAAAAAATAAATAAAGAGCAACCAGTACTTTCCTCAAAATTTCTCCTTTTGTGTTCTACAGAAGAAAGAAAGACATATGGGCTTTGAACGGCATAAGGGTGCGTAAATGTGACCTATTCCTGTCTTCATTTAATGGCATTGTAGGATTCAAATGTTAAAGTAGTCAACAAGCTACAAGCTGTTTAATCTCCTTGTATTTGTTTTGCAGTAACTCAAATTAATTGCTTCACTTTTAGCCAAGCGGAGGAGGAAATGTCAGCTTTTCCCTAGAGGTCTTCTAGACTAGAGGCATGATGGGTGAACACACAACTAGAAGCTTTTGCACTAAGATCCTCAACCGTGTCCCGTGTGCCAAGATCTCCAGGCTATAAATTCTGTTGCTTTGTCTGTTAATATCGACCATGATGCCAGTCCTTGGGCACGCTTATTTCTACATATAAGTTAACTGGCACATTAAGAAAATATTGAAAAATAAGCATTAGATCTTGCATAATTGCTGTTGCTGACACCCTTCCACCAGTAAATGACTGCATGGCCTCATTGCAGATTTGGTCATCCAGGTCAAACATGCACTGTGAATCCCAGTACAGAGTTGCATGGGTCATTTGCCTTGATGCAATAATAATGAAAAAGTTTCATCATTTAATTCAGTCCATTTAGAATGAGGTCTTGGAGAAAAATGTTTTTGCATTTTAGTTACTTATGTTGAAATATTTATGTAAAATGTCACTCCCCTGCTGACTGAATTCAGAGTTTTTGTTTTTCAGATGTCAGTGAATTTAACTCTCTACATTTCACTTAGCACTGCATTTATGCTTTGTGTTTGGGTAGTTGATAACAAGCAGTGGCAGTAGCCTGACATTGTACTTCATAAAAATAAAATAAATAAAAATTGCAAATATTCATACTTTTGTACTTATGGGTTTAGCAAATGCTCTTATCCAAACTCAGCTAACAGGAATATTCTCAGAAATTTGGCTAACTTTCTGGCAATGTTCCTCAAAGTTATGAACAAATATTCTTACAATAATGATAATAGAATGTTCGTTCAAAGTTATCTGGTCTTTAAAAATGTTCTCAAAACGTTATTAATACATTGGAATGTTTTTGAAATATTTTAGTAGGGTGTTCGTCTAACATTCTTTAAATGTTGCTGCTTGTTTCATAATGTCCAGAGAACATTCAAATGTAATGTTCCCATAATGTTTGCAAAATTATAAAATGGAACGTTTTCATTGTAGTCAATAATTTTATCCCTTAAAACTCTTTGATCACCAAAATAACATTTAAATGTTTGTTTTTTTCCTGTAAAAAAATCTTCATGCCTTAAATTAGTTTGAATGTAACTCTGCATACTTGCTTCATTTAGTATATGCAGATCAATAAATATGCAAATTAGTCTCCGCCTTCACTCACTCACACCAGCTCAGAGACCCACTCGCTCAACTGTAGTAAACACTGCACAATGGCAAGTGGAAATACTGGTTTCATTCAGCCATGTATGTTTGAACCAGAAACTGATTCAGAAAAAGTGGAAGAGTGAATTATACAGGTTTGTATACAGGTTGATGTATCAGAATGGTAATGCGTTTTATGTATCGCTCTCTACTATGTTGGACACATAACAGTAATTAATATGATCAGCCTTTTGCTTGACTATGTTATCAAACAGCTAATAATATGTTGCTAATGTCACACAAACCATGGTTCTGTTCACCATCTCAGTCGTACAGGTGCCTTCTAACAATCTGTATCCTTAGAAACGCTTTGAACATCATAGAAAGTCAGAGGGAAAAGGCATATATTTCATCATAACATCATAATATACATAATTCACCCGCTATATTGCTAAATGTACACAATTTTTCATATCAACAGATAAATATACCGTGATAACACTTCTCTTGAGACTCCCTTGCTTTGCAGCATAGTAATGATGAAATGCTAAAGCCCGCCCCCCTCATGACGTGATTGGTTGGTAGTTTGTGATGCAAGAAACACCAGCGATTTCAAACCACGTTTTTGAGACCGTCTTTGATTCACTGCAGTTTTAAGGAGAAAATACTCAGCAATGGTGTTGACTTATGAATTTGCATATAGTTTGTCTTAAAGCATATGAAAAACACCACATTGACATATAAACAACATTAAAAACTTGATTTTCACCACAGGGTATTTAACATTCACATAACCTAGAATTTTTTTAAGACATTTAAAAATATATATATTTTTAGCATTGAGAGAACATTCAGAAATAGTGTTTTCACAACTTAAAGGTTCACTATGTAACTTTTTAATTTACAAAATGTATGTATATAATAAGCAAGTACATCATGAATCCATTTTCTAAACCGTGTTTTTGTCTTATCCTGAATCACTACAGTACATTAATAAAGTGTTTATATTCTGAAAATTTTAGACAACCGCTGTGGACTAGCCAAGTACCTGCATGTCTCGTCATTTAAATAAAGAGAGAGAAGTAGTTCGGCTACAATGTTCTTACACAAGACGCATGCATTTTTTGTTTAACTGTTATAGCACCAAAGTTACATAGAATATCTTTAAATAATAAACATTAGCAAACCATCTTAGAGAATTGTTAGATTGTTTGAGTATCTTGGAATCCTTTCAAGCTATATGTATTAATGCCCAACATTAAAAAGATTAAATTGCAGTACTATGATATACAAAAGAGAAAAGTATATACATATACTGGTACATCACCATCCAAAAGTTTGAGGTCAGTAAGTTATATTACAGATTTTATATTAAAATCTTGAGCACCAAGTCAGCATTAGAATTATTTTTTTAATCATGTGACACTATTATTTTATTTAATAAAATATATTAAAATAGAAAATTTCTTTAAAATGTATAAATGTAAAATATATTGCTTAACTGCATAAATAAATGCAGCCTTGTTGAGCAAAAATTACTTCTTTCAAAAATTAAAAATCTTTCTGACCCCAGACTTTTGAATAGTAGTATAGATATAGATTTCAACAAGATTGACTGAGGATATTTTTCTTGCCACATGTTACACTAGAGGAACTGCGTATTATTTGGTTTCTGACAATAAACACGATTTTTAACAGGACTGAAGAAGCGTACCCGAAAGGCCTTCGGGATACGGAAGAAAGAAAAGGACAGTGACTCCACGTGAGTAAGAATAGCCAGTGATTTGACCGTGGACATCAGTTCTGCACATATCTCTACAGGATATTCTGATTTGCTCACTGGTGTATGTGCAGTGCTGCCTACCTTGGCACAGCCTAGTTTATTGTGATTAGAGTGAATTATGCTTTCTATAATGATTATGCAGTAACACTTTACAATATGGTTTCATTAGTTAACATTAGTTAATGTATTAACTAACATGAACTAACCATGAGCAACACAGTTGTTACTGTATTTGTTGATCTTTGTTAATGTTAGTTAATAAAAATCCAGCTGCTCATGGTTTGTTCATGTTAGTTCACAGTGCATTAACTAATGTTAACAAGATTTTAATAAAGTATTAGTAAATGTTGACATTATCATTAACAAAGATAAATAAATGCTTTATAAGTTATAAGACCATTTGACTAACATGCACAATAGACTAACCAAATGTTTGTTGCGTTTTCATGCTGTTTAGTGCAGTGGATTAAGGACAATTATTAAAATATATATATATATATATATATATATATATATATATATATATATATATATATATATATATATATATATATATATGCACATTAAGAAAATATCTTTATCAGTTTGGCAACAAATGTGCTGCAAATGCTTACAATGCAACTAAAAACATAAACGCTCTGCAAATACTCACAACTCAACCAATACAGAAACACGCTGCAAATACTCACAATGCAACCAAACACAGAAACACGCTGCAAATACTCACAGTGCAACCAAACACAGAAACATGCTGCAAATACTCACAATGCAACCAATACAGAAACACGCTGCAAATACTCACAATGCAACCAATACAGAAACACACTGCAAATACTCACACTGCAACCAAACACAGAAACATGCTGCAAATACTCACAATGCAACCAATACAGAAACACGCTGCAAATACTCACAATGCAACCTATACAGAAACATGCTGCAAATACTCACAATGCAACCAAACACAGAAACACGCTACAAATACTCACAACGCAACCAAATACAGAAACACGCGCAAATACTCACAACGCAACCAAACACAGAACACGCTGCAAATACTCACAACGCAACCAAACATATAAACACGCTGCAAATACTCACAATGCAACCAAACACAGAAACACGCTGCAAATACTCACAACGCAACCAAACATATAAACACGCTGCAAATACTCACAATGCAACCAAACACAGAACACGCTGCAAATACTCACAACGCAACCAAACATATAAACACGCTACAAATACTCAACGCAACCAAATACAGAAACACGCTGCAAATACTCACAATGCAACCAAATACAGAAACACGCTGCAAATACTCACAACGCAACCAAACACAGAAACACACTGCAAATACTCACAATGCAACTAAACACAGAAACATGCTGAAAGTACTCACAATGCAACCGAATTCAGAAACATGTCAGTTTGTTTGTTCTATTTTTTTATGTAATATGTATGAAATGGTCATATCCATCTGAAGCTGGGACTGAGTATAGTAACCGTCGTATAGGGTCACATAACCACATTATATTATCTTTATAACTAATAAATTTGCAAAATTTTAAGTTAATTGTATATACTTATCATTCAGTCATATATCTGAAATCTGATACTCTGAACAATTGCATTTATCTTTTCAGTGGATCACCAGACAAAGAAAAATCTGTAAGTACAACATAATCTATGATATGAAGTGAATAAACAGTCTACAAACTTACTTTATGTAGTGTTGTGAGTTATTATTTAATTGTGATCATTCTTACAATGTCTCATCCCATATGTTTTATTCCCAGAAAAAAGCCAATGGTGCACCTAATGGTTTTTACGGTGAGATCGACTGGGATCGATATGTAAGTAAATCTCTGAATGCTGATTTTTGATACTGTCTTTATAGTAATTTGAATTTAATGCCTCATGTGTTTGTCTATACCATAACAGAACTCTCCTGATGTGGATGATGAAGGGTACAGCGTTAAACCTGGAGAACAAGGGGGAAATATCCTTTCAGTCTTCATACTGATAATTTCTCATGTTTTCTGACATTTCATTTGTAAAAATAAAGAGTTAAAAACAATGAAATCCCTTAACAAGACTCACCAGCTCCAAAAGTCAAGACGTTCTGCTCCTCCAGTGAGTCAGAGGGAGAGGGAGAGGGAGAGGAGGAGCATGGGAAGAAATTTAAGATAAAGATCAAGCCATTGACTGCAAACAGTGGAAACTGCACAGTATCTACTATGGATGAGCTGAAGGCCTCAGTGGGGACACTGGCCATCTCTCCTTCCCCTCTGGTTTGTCTCCAAGTTTTGCTTTACACTGCTCATGTCCCATAATAATATTCACATTCAAATATTGAGATGTTCTTCTCCTCTGTTCTTCTGTTTCCTCACGCAGAGAAAGAGTCCGGTAAGCAAGAGTTTTTACACTGTCACATCCATGTTTTACCGTAGTTTAGTTTACCTTCGCTCTCAGGATCGGGACGGCAAATGGTGAATCCATCTAAAGTGCTATACTGGAAGCATGAAAGTTCAATCCGACTAAATTTAACCATAATCAGCAATGTTTGAAATTAATCTGAAATGCATAAATAATTTAACAGATAATAAGACTTAGCAGAGATTTATATTTACTGTGTCTGTCGATACTGGGTTTTTGTTATCATATGTTTTGCTCATATCCACTACTTTTTTGAATATTTCTGATTTCATGTAATACTTAATACTTAAATAATTTTAATACTTAAATTATATACAAAAATAATTTTAATAACAGTGTTTAATGTAATCGTAAACAAAACTTAAAATGACAATATTTTACATTTATTATTATACATTTTTCATATATACAGTCAAACCAAAGATTATTCAGACACCAGTGTAATTTTTTTACTAGTGGGTGCAGGACACTATAGTTAATGTATGTAAGTGAGGATAGCAAAATAAAGTAAACTGTGGCATATTATACCCAAAAATTCTTCATACAGTAACAGTGGACTACCAGTAAAATTTATACAAATTTGGGACCAAAATTATTCAGACACTTTGACCTGACCATGTTTTGCTGAAGTGTTTTTTCTTGAATTGCTCATGCGACCTTTTACACCACAGACTGAACAAAATGAAGCATTGCTTGGTCATTGGTTGACCTAAATTGGCATTATCTAATTGTGGACTTAAATTTAACAGCTGACAGCCGATTGGTTGATTGTAATCCATTACATGCCTTTCTATCAAAGTTATCTGACATTATCAAGATGCATTTGTTCTGACACAGTTTAACCCTGAGTTCTTGTCATATTTTATTACCATTTTTGAAACTATAACGAATAAAATTTTAAATACACTACATTCAAAAGTTTAGGGTCTGTAAGATTTTTTACATAATATGAAACTATCCTCATTTTAACAATATCATTCAGAATTTTAATATTGATGCATCCCTAGAACTGTTATATATAAATAAATAATAAGTGATATGCTTCAATCATAATTTCTCTTTTTTATTGAAATTATTTAACTTATTTGAATGACTGTCTTTATGTATATTTACATTCATGAATTTTGCAGATGCTTTTATCCAAAGCAACTGCAAATGCAATATTCAAGTTATATAAACTCATAAACATGCTGTTGCTAGTAACATGTACATTTATAATGCATTTATGTTTCATGTATAATGGAGAAGTGTGCTTCTTGCTCCTCTCAGTTTTCATTTAACTTTTTAATATTACATACAATTAGTTTGCCAGTCTAGACAGTAAACACAACTAAACTTAATTACTAGAGAAATGTTTCATGTGTTGTTGGTTTGGTCACTGGGTGAGGAAAGATCCATCACGTTTTCCTCTTCTAAATATTGTTTTTGTTAATAGTACTGATCTGTCACTCGCTCTCTGACCAGGTCTGTTCTTTCTCCTTTTTGCTGATCTCAGAGACGAAGTCCAGTAAGTATGGTTCTTGTAAATGTAATAGAACATTTTGCTAATATTTATCTATGTATGATACAGAGGTCTGATGTTGCTACTGCGTGCGCAATAGAAGCTGTGTTACACTGAACATTTCATTGCTTCATGTTGTGTTACTGCTGTACTGACAGCTTGATACCCTCATGGATCAATATGAGTGAATCATTAGATTCTTGATATCATCTGCAGCTTCAGCATGTTGGATGTGAATGTCAGATGGAGTTCAGTGTTGGCACCTAGACTCTGTTTTCCATTAGCTGAAGATGTTTGACGCTCATCGGTTGTGTCATAGAAGCTTAGTTAGTTTTAATAAATGGAACTAATTGAAAACAATGTTCAGGTGGCAAATAATACATGTTATCTCTCAGGATTTGACAGTATATTTAGTGCAGTGGTGTCAATGTGTCAAGGAGTAGAGATTTTGCTTTAAGTATTTGCTAAAAATAATATATGGTCACTCACCACAGGTATGCATATATTTCCTTTTTTGACTGTGGCCCATCTAATCAGAATCTACTATAGTTTTCTAATATTGGTTCTATCGTTTTGTCTCTTTCATTTGGTCATTTAAATTTTAGTCATATTGCCCACCTCTAACGTATATATTGTTCAATTTGTTCAGATTTTTATTTTTAAAGAAATTAATACTTTTATTTAGCATTAATGCTTAAAGTGACAGTAAAATGCTTGTTTCTTAAAATTGCTTAAAATTTATAAGATAATTGAGAGTTTTTGTCTCACAATTTCTCACAATTCTGAATTGTGTGATATAAACTCCAACAAAACTCCAAGCGCCAACAGTGGGCATGTGAGCATCAGAACTGGACCACGGAGCAATGGAAGAAGGTGGCCTGGTCTGATGAATCACGTTTTTCTTTTGTGCATTGCTTACCTGGGGAACCCATGGCACCAGGATGCACTAGGGGAAGAAGGCAAGCCAGCGGAGGCAGTGTGATGCTTTGGGCAATGTTCTGCTGGGAAACCTTGGGTCCTGTCATCCATGTGGATGTTACTTTTACACGTACCACCTACCTAAGTATTGTAGCAGGCTATGTACACCCTTTCATGGAAACGGTATTCTCTGGTGTCTGTGGCCTCTTTCAGCAGGATAATGCACCTTGTCACAGGGCAAAAATCAGGAATGGTTTGAGGAGCACAACAACGAGTTTGAGGTGTTGACTTGGCCTCCAAATTCCCCAGATCTCAATCCAGTCAAGCATCTGTGGGATGTGCTGAACAAACAAGTTACAGGACAAGTTACAGGACTTACAGGACTAACATCTTGGTGCCAGATACCACAGCACACCTTCAGAGGTCTAGTGAAGTCCATACCTCAACGGGTCAGGACTGTTTTGGCAGCAAAAGGGGGACCGACACAATATTAGGTCCAAATGTTATGCTTGATCGGTGTATCTCACAATTCTGACTTTATAACTCGCAATTGTGAGTTTATATCACACAATTCTGACATTATAACTAGCTGACATGAAAAATCACAATTACCTTTTTTATTAAATGCCGGAAACAAGCTTCCATAGAAAAGTTATTTTAAATTGTAATATTCCACATTATTCCAGTTTTTACTGTATTTCTGATTTTAAAAAATTGCAGCCTTGGTGCACATATGAGACTTCTTTCAAAAACATTTTTAAAAATTTACATAACCCAAGTTTTGGACCGGTAGTTTATAAGACATTCACAGGCATGTAAAATTTGTTTCATAGTAATGCATGTGTGGATATCAAAGCAAAAGAGTTTCTATCCCATCATGTCAGTTAATATAAATGTTGTATAGTGTTTGTGGTCCTTAAAATGTCTTTGTTATTGCCATTATCTTTTTCTGTGACCTTTGTTACAGTGCCCGATGAAACGAAACCTGTCAAGTGAGTGTTCATTTGGAAATATCGACTTGACTTGTATTGTCATGTCACTCCAGTTTGTCGATCATAGTAGTCATTTTTAAATAGTAGTCTTCTTTGCACATTCCAGGTGAGGAGATTGCCAGACCAAGACGATCTACTCCAACACCCACGACAACCCCAGGGCCTTGTTCAGACCCGCCCAGGTTAGTGTGCCATCACAAACCCTTATGGAACTTTGTGGTTCTGTTCACTATTGAATTAAATTAGTAACATTTCTAGATTTTACTGCCTGAATACTCTTGGTATGTTTTGAACTTGTTGTTTTTCTTCTGTCTTACATAAAAAAAAGAGAAAACACAGCAGCGTTTTTCGGCCCACCTTTTGAGACCAATTTTGAAGCACACAACTCAGAAGGTAAAGCTTTCATTATGGAAAGTTACATTTGTAGTCCGAAATAACCTAACATTGCTGAGTAAGTTTATGTGGCAAAATGTTATTTGTGGTTTACACGATTCATTTATTAACTGTCTCAGGAGCAGAATACTTGGCACACTTTTTTTATTGGCTTCTTCCCCACCACATATTTTAGTAATGATCATAAATTAGGTATCATTTGAAAACGTAAATGCCCCTATTATGCTATTTTTTTTAAATGTTCCTAATTTTGTTTAGGAGGTCTTTACAATAGGTTTACATGCATAAAATGTCAACAAAAAAAAAATAACTTTAATTTTCTCATAATATACATAGCTCATACCTTAGATGATGTCTAAAAACGCAGAGCCTAAAAACGGTTAGTTCGAAGATTCAGTCTCTATAAACCCCTCCTTTCCAAGAGCTTACTCTGCTCTGATTGGCCAGATGGCCCAGTCTGTTGTGATTGGTCTACTCTGCTCTGATTGGTCAGATGGCCCAGTCTGTTGTGATTGGTCTACTCTGCTCTGATTGGTCAGATGGCCCAGTCTGTTGTGATTGGTCTACTCTGCTCTGACTGGTCAGATGGCCCAGTCTATTGTGATTGGTCTACTCTGCTCTGATTGGCCAGACAGCCCAGTCTGTTGTGATTTAGGTCTACTCTGCTCTGATTGGCCAGACAGCCCAGTCTGTTGTGATTTAGGCCTACTCTGCCCTGATTGTTCAGATGGCCCAGTCTGTTGCGATTGGTTGACCGCTTACAACACTTGCAGGAAGCAAATCGCCTATTACCATATTTGAATTTCAGCTCTGGAGCTTCGTCAGCTGTTGATACATATTGAGATACCGTAACGATGGCATTGGTCTTTCCATATCAATTCCAGCGCAAGTCCTTTTGAAGCTAAAAATAGCATCTTCTCGACATCAACACAAACCAAACTTTTCCAGGAATCATCTTCAAATTTGGAACACAACTTGGTTAGACAAATGGCTTTGGTTTTCTAGCAATTTTAGGATCCAAATTGTTTTGAAAAATATATCATTTTGTATAAAAAATGTTCAGTTCAGTAATCTTAAACTTCTATAACTTTTTTTAAACATTTATTTTTGCAAGCTGCTTTCACTTCTTCAGTAATATGCTGAGTGTCTTTGTCTGTATTCCATAGCATTCATGAATTACTCCCATTTAAGCTCAAATCTACAAACCGATTCCAAAAAAGTTGGTACACTGTACAAATTGTGAATAAAAAAGGAATGCAATAATTTACAAATTTCATAAACTTATATTTTATTCACAATAGAATATAGATGACATATCAAATGTTGAAAGTGAAACATTTTGAAATGTCATGCCAAATATTGGCTCATTTTGGATTTCATGAGAGCTACACATTCCAAAACAGTTGGGACAGGTAGCAATAAGAGGCTGGAATGTACATATAAGGAACAGCTGGAGGACCAATTTGCAACTTATTAGGTCAATTGGCAACATGATTGGGTATAAAAAGAGCCTCTCAGAGTGGCAGTGTCTCTCAGAAGTCAAGATGGGCAGAGGATCACCAATTCCCCCAATGCTGCGGCCAAAAATACTGGAGCAATATCAGAAAGGAGTTTCTCAGAGAAAAATTACAAAGAGTTTGAAGTTATCATTATCTACAGTGCATAATATCATCCAAAGATTCAGAGAAACTGGAACAATCTCTGTGCGTAACGGTCAAGGCCGGAAAACCATACTGGATGCCCGTGACCTTCGGGCCCTTAGATGGCACTGCATCACATACAGGAATGCTACTGTAATGGAAATCACAACATGGGCTCAGGAATACTTCCAGAAAACATTGTCGGTGAACACAATCCACCGTGCCATTCGCCGTTGCCGACTAAAACTCTATAGGTCAAAAAAGAAGCCATATCTAAACATGATCCAGAAGCGCAGGCGTTTTCTCTGGGCCAAGGCTCATTTAAAATGGACTGTGGTTACGTGGAAAATTGTTCTGTGGTCAGATGAATCAAAATTTGAAGTTCTTTTTGGAAAACTGGGACTCCATGTCATCAGGACTATAGAGGACATAAAGGACAGCCCAAGTTGTTATCAGCGCTCAGTTCAGAAGCCTGCATCTCTGATGGGATGGGGTTGCATGAGTGCGTGTGGCATGGGCAGCTTACACATCTGGAAAGGCACCATCAATGCTGAAAGGTATATCCAAGTTCTAGAACAACATATGCTCCCATCCAGACGTCGTCTCTTTCAGGGAAGACCTTGCATTTTCCAACATGACAATGCCAGACCACATACTGCATCAATTACAACATCATGGCTGCGTAGAAGAAGGATCCGGGTACTGAAATGGCCAGCCTGCAGTCCAGATCTTTCACCCATAGAAAATATTTGGCGCATCATAAAGAGGGAGATGCGACAAAGAAGACCTAAGACAGTTGAGCAACTAGAAGCCTGTATTAGACAAGAATGGGACAACATTCCTATTCCTAAACTTGAGCAACTTGTACCACACAGTGGTAAACATGGCCTTGTCCCAATTTTTTTGAGATGTGTCGATGCCATGAAATTTAAAATCAACTTATATTCCCTTAAAATGATACATTTTCTCAGTTTAAACATTTGATATGTCATCTATGTTGTATTCTGAATAAAATATTGAAATTTGAAACTTCCACATCATTGCATTCTGTTTTTATTCACAATTTGTACAGTGTCCCAACTTTTTTGGAATCGGGTTTATATGCTCAAAAAGAGGGGTCACAGTTAACAGGTTCAACTTTATCAGAAGTTTTAGAAGAAAAAAAAAACTGATTTGTAAAGAATGTTCTTCCATGTCTTGCTTTGCTTTGGCTTATGAAATATTTGTGTTGGTCAAGGATTGTATTGATGGGTGTTTCTTTCATTAATGTTAATGACAGTGTTTCTGGCTGAGCCGGAGTCCTGGTGTCAGTCCGCTTCTCTCTCCACCTGTGTTCTGAGCAGGTCTCTGCCCACTTCAGGTACTGCACCACATTCATCTTCTCACTGTACTCCTGCACCCCATGGATAGGCATGTCAAATGTCCAAAATGTTTTTGATAGGCTTCAGAACAGTCACAGTGAAGGCACCAATAAAACACACAACAGCGACACTAAAGTAGTTCCTAATGAAAGGGATTCAATGCTTCAAAGCATCACATTTCACAGCTCACCTCAGAGTGCAACTGGATCTACAAGATTAGCCAGAAAACTATCATGTATTCGCACCATGACGTGATTTAAGATTTGAACAGGTCACACAAAAAGCCAAGAATCAACTTTATTTAACAGTTATTACTTTTGGCCATAATATAACAAAAATGATCTTTTATCAGTATCAGTCAAAAATAACTTAATTACTGCATTCCTAATAAACACAAGAAAAACATAACTGACTTTTTGGAATAGTAAGCTAATCTTACCATTTCAGCAGTTAATAGTCTGTTCACAATGCATATTATACAATTACACAGTTATACATTATACAATATACACATTATTACTTAATTTCCCAAACTGTGCAGCAGAGCACACTGCATGAAATACTGTCCCAGAATGCAGTGCGCTCAACTTGACCTTCCATTTCCAGTGTAACAAATAAACTAGGGCTGTCAGGAAATCAGATTTTTCACTACAAGATTATCGTGGCCAAAGGAATTCACAATAACAATATTCTCACAATATCTGTAGGGGGAAAAATAATGGGGGGTGGGAATAATGCTATTAGTCAAATTCTTTAACTGTTTATTTTGTGTTTATTTTGCGGAGGGAGCGTTTGTAACCATAACGTCTCGGTTACGTATGGTAACCCTCGTTCCCTGAAGGAGGGAACGGAGACGTACGTCGGACGTCACCGACGAATTGGGATCACTTCAGGGAGCCCCTAACAGCTTCGAGATATAGAGAACAGGCCAATGAGAATTGGCGTGCGAGATTTGCATCTCGCGCTCCGCCCCGCGTCGCGGGTATAAAGCGGAAGTGAAATGCACGCACGTTTGTTTTTCACTGAGGAGCCGAACTACTGACTCGGCCTGCAGTGATGGTACAGCAATTGTGGCGACGGGACGTACGTCTCCGCTCCCTCCTTCAGGGAACGAGGGTTACCATACGTAACCGAGACGTTCCCTTTCAGTCGGTCACGTTCGACGTACGTCGGACGTCACCGACGAATTGGGATCCCTTTGGAACACGCCACAGTTGCTACCACCTCCAGAGCCCTGGGAAAGCCCCTCAGACCCCGGCTGTTCCGGGCGGGGAAATTCACGCAGGGAGAGTCAGCTGCTGTTCCGCAAGACCCACTCAGCCGACTATTGGATAACGCTGGGAGCGCGCACTCGGGGCCGCTGCGGAAGCCACATCATGCCCGGAGGGAGTTACCATGTGGAGAATACACGTATGGACTGGCCGTGGGCAGTGCTACATACGGAAGCCCCAGGGGTGGCTCCGGCCATTTAGGCGGGGGTCCACACCACACTGAGACGGCAGAGAGGGAAAGACACGAGCTCGCCGAAGGGAGACTTACCGTGGAGAATACACATATGGGACCGCCGTGGGGGTCACAACATATGGAACCCAGCCTAACACAAGTTCCACCAATGCATACGAAGCGTTAGGCCTGGCGCCGGACGCCCGCCACGTCCGACTGCCGAGGGTTGCGGAGGACTCGACAGGGTTCGCCATACTGGGGAACTCGACTGGAGCATATAAGCGCACGTATCCGTTCCATGGGGAAGGGAGTGGCGCAGCAAGCCGACACACTTTAGAATGGGCACTTCGGTGTTACTGACTATGGGAAGTGAGCACACAGGAAGATACCGGCTCTACACGTAGGCTATAGAACCTAGCGAGCGTGTTAGGTGTCGCCCAGCCCGCAGCCCTACAAATATCTGCCAGCGGAGGCGCCACGAGCCAGCGCCCAGGAAGAAGCTACACCCCTGGTGGAGTGGGCTCTTAACCTGAGCGGGCAGGGCACGTCTTGGGTTTCATACGCCAAGACGATGGCATCCACTATCCAGTGGGCCATCCTCTGCTTGGAGACAGCCTTTCCCTTCTGCTGTCCTCCATAACAGACGAAGAGCTGTTCTGAGGTCCTGAAGCTTTGCGTTCTGCCCACGTAAGTCCGCAAAGCGCGGACGGGACAGAGAAAAGCTAGGGCTGGGTCTGCCTCCTCCAAAGGCAGCGCTTGCAGGCTCACCACCTGGTCCCGGAAAGGAGTGGTGGGAACCTTGGGCACATATCCCGGCCGGGGTCTCAGGATTACGTGAGAGTTACCAGGCCCGAATTCCAGGCACGATTCGTCGACCGAAAATGCCTGCAGGTCCCCTACCCTCTTGATGGAGGCCAATGCAGTCAGGAGTACTGTCTTCAGAGACAGAATTTTTAACTCAGCTGACTGCAAAGGCTCAAAGGAGGCCTCTGCAGTGCGGTCAGCACCAGAGACAGGTCCCAAGAGGGTATAGAGAGAGGCGAGGCGGATTCAGTCTCCTCGCCCCCTCAGGAACCTGGACGATCAGATCGTGCTTCCCTAAGGACTTCCCGCCACGTAGTCATGATTGGCGGCGATGGCAGCCACATAAACTTTGAGGGTGGAGGGAGACAGCCTTCGCTCCAACCCGTCTTGTAGGAAGGAAAGCACAGAACTGACCGAACACCTTCGGGGGTCTTCTCAGCGAGAAGAGCACCATTCGACGAACAGGTTCCACTTCAACGCGTAGAGGTGCCTTGTAGAGGGCGCTCTAGCGGAAGTAATGGTGTCTACCACAGCTTGTGGCAGACCGCCTAGAACCTCCGCGCCCCGTCCAGGGACCAGACATGGAGTTTCCAGAGGTCCGGACGCGGGTGCCAGAGGGTGCCCCGTCTCTGAGTCAGGAGGTCCTTCCTCAGAGGAATGGGCCAAGGAGGTGCTGTCGCGAGGAGCACTAGTTCCGAAAACCAAGTCCTGTTGGGCCAGTACGGAGCAACCAACAGGACCTGCTCCTCGTCCTCCCTGACCTTGCACAGTGTTTGTGCAAGAAGGCTCACTGGGGAAACGATATTTGCGTAGGCCCCGGGGCCAGCTGTGTGCCAGCGCATCCGAACCGAGGTCCCCTCGGTCAGGGAATAGAACAGCTGGCAGTGGGTGGAGTCCGGGCGGCAAACAGATCTACCTGCGCGGCCCCGGGCGACTCCAGATCAGCTGGACCACCTGGGGATGGAGTCTCCACTCTCCCGGGAGCACTGGCTGTCGTGGAGAGCTCGTCGGCCGCGCGATTGAGCAGGCCCGGAATATGAATGGCGCGGCGACCTCAGATGCTTCTGACTCCATAGGAGTAGATGGCGGGCGAGTTGTGACATGCGACGGGAGCGTAGACCACCCTGTTTGTTGATGCACGCAGCGGCCGCGGTGCTGTCCGTGCGGACCAGAACGTGCTTGCCTCTGAGCGGCGTTTTGAAGCGGCTGAGTGCAAGGCGAACTGCTAACAACTCCAGGCAATTGATATGCCATTGCAGTTGGGGCCCGTCCACAGACCCGACACTGCAAGCCCGTTATGCGTGGCACCCCAGCCGGTGGATGAGGCATCCGTGGTGACAACAGCATGCCTGGACACTTGTTCTAGAGGCACGCCTGCCCGTAGAAATGAAGGGTCCGACCACGGGCTGAAGGTTTGGCGGCATCTCGGCGTCACTTGGACACGGAGAGTTTCGCTGCGCCACGCCCATCTCGGGACCCGGTCGTGGAGCCAGCATTGAAGCGGTCTCATATGAAGCAATCCCAGCGGCGTTACTGCGGCTGCGGGACGCCATATGCCCCAGGAGCCTCTGAAAATGTTTCAGTGGTACCGCTATCCTGCGTTGCGTCAACGAGTTCACGCAGTTCAACACTGACTGGACGCGCTCCTCGGTGAGGCGCGCCCGTCGGCGACGAGTCTATCTCCATCCCGAGAAAGAGATTCTCTGCGAGGGGCAGAGTTTGCTCTTCTCCCAGTTGACCTGAAGCCCCAACCGCAAAGGTGACGGAGCACCATGTCCCCTGTGTTCGCACAACTGCTCTCGCGACTGGGCAAGGATCAGCCAGTCGTCGAGGTAGTTGAGAATGCGAACACCATGCTCTCTCATGGGAGCAATGGCCGCCTCCGCGACTTTCGTGAAGACACGGGGCGACAGGGCCAGCCCGAAGGGTAGGACCTTGTACTGATATGCTCGTCCGTCGAATGCAAAGCGTAGGAACGGTCTGTGTCGAGGGAGAATCGAGACATGAAAGCACGCGTCCTTCAGGTCGATCGCTGCAAACCAATCTTGGGGACGGACGCACCTGAAGATGCGTTTCTGCGTTAACATCCTGAAGCGGCAGCCTGTGAAGGGACTGGTTCAGAAGTCGCAGATCCAAGATCGGTCGTAAACCGCCGCTTTTCTTGGGTACAATGAAGTACGGGCTGTAGAAGCCGGTCTTCATATCGGCTGGAGGACCGGCTCTATCGCGTCCTTCGCCAGTAGGACTGCGATCTCCGCCTGGAGCACAGGGGCATTTCTCCTTCGTCACGGAGGTGAAGTGAACGCCCTGAACTTGGGGACGCGGGCGAACTGAATCGCATAGCCGAGTCTGATAGTACGGATGAGCCAGCGAGACGGGCTGGGAAGCGCTAGCCAGGCTCCCAGGAACCGTGCAAGCGGGACCAACGGCACCACAGACGTACCCGCAGCGGGGCAGCACGGCGGCATGCAGGGACCCGATACGGGCGGCATGGTAGCGGCCCAAGGTGGGGTCTGAGTGTGCTGTGCAACACTTACCGCTTTCCGCTGAGGGGCACGCGAGTGTGGGGAGGCCGTTGGTGAGCGTCCCAGACACAGCCGGCACCCCCTGCTGGCGATAAGAGAGGCGCCTGAGGGTGACAAGGCATGGAAGCGTCGAACACCGCCAAGCGCACTCTCTTGGCACCCAGAGATTCCAGAAACTGCTCTTTTATTGACAATTTGGGTGCCGCTAGCACTGGGGCTAGCGGCGGAACAGGATGACACAATATCGCCCCGGCCCTCCTCGGGGGGAGGTGCTGCGGCCGTCTCCGAAGAGCAGTCTCCTCCATCTCTGGGTGGCCCGTCTCAGGGTCTCTTACGACGGCGCTTGCCACCTGGCTTGGCAGCGGCCTGAGCGGGCTGGACGTCCTTCCCACGGCCGGCTCCACGCCGACGCCCGGGTGGAGGCTGCTGCTGGGCTGGGGCGGGAGCGGGGGCAGCGGCGGGCGGACGTCCTCGGCGACGAGCAGGCGGAGGTGCTGCGGCGGCGGCGCGGGTGGAGGCAGCAGCTGACGCGCGGGGCAGGATGTATTTATGGCCTCCGTCTGCTTCTGGGCGCCGAACTGCTGGGCAAAGCTCTCGACCGCTCGCGCGAACAACCCGGCCGGGAGATGGGGAGTCCAGGAACCGAGTCTTATCGGTCTCCTCATGTCGGCCAGGTTGAGCCAGAGATGCTGCTCCTGGACCACTAGAGTGGACATCGCCTGACCAATGGAACGGGCGGTGACTTTCGCCGTCGCCGGAGGGCGAGGTCCGTCGCCGTCCGGAGCTCCCGGAGGAGCTCTGGGCCAGGGCTACCCTCGTGCATATCCATGAGTGCCTGGGCCTGATGCACCTGAAGCAGCGCCATGGCATGCAAGGCGGACGCAGCCTGGCCACAAGACCTGTAAGCCTTCGCAGTCAGACTGGAGGAGAACTTACAGGCCTTGGACGGGAGACGTGGGTCACCGCGCCAATTGGAGGCGGTCGCCGGACACAGTTGCATCGCGACGGCCCGCTCCACCGGCGGGATCCCCACGTACCCCCTGGCTTGCCCGCCGTCAAGGGTAGTGAGGAGGGAGGAGCCACCGGGTCGGTTCCTGGCACTAAAGGGTGTCGACCACGACCTGGTGAGCTCCTCATGCACCTCCGGGAAGAAAGGTACCGGGGCGGGACGCTGAGAACCAGCGCGGCCCGCCCCGAGAAACCAATCGTCCAACCTAGAAGGTTCGGGACGTGGTGGAGGGTTCCACTCAAGCCCGACCTTTTCGGCGGCCCGGGAAAGCATAGCCGTCAACTCGGGGTCTGACTCGACCGCTGCCACTCTCCCAGAGGGAGGCAGTGCAGCCGAATCTTCATCCTCCGAGGACTGGAACTCCCCCTCCGATGCAGCGATCGACATCTGCTCCTCCGCCGGAGCTCCGAAGGAGACCGCCGGACGCCCATGGGAGGGCCAGCGGGTCCCTCCGGAAGCTCAACCGGTAGCGGCGCTTGTGAGGGGTTAGGGGCCTGCGGAGGTACGCTCGGCGGGTTAGCCCTAACCGTAATCCTCAGGTCACCCCGGCCATTCGTCGAAGTAGATCTATTCTGGGGAATAGAGCTAGATCGAGGCATGGGTAGGGGGACTCCACCTTCACGAATGTAGGTAGTCTCGACCTAAGCGCTGCGATAGTCATGTTCCCGCAGTGAGAACACGAACTATCCACAAAGGCTGCCTCAGCGTGCTGTAAGCCCAGGCACGTGATACAGCGATTGTGACCGCCAGCGGGTGACAGGGAACGACCGCATCCAGTAGCGCACGGGTGGAATGACATCTCGAAAAAGACGCAGTGTCACACCCGTGTAGCTCTCTTTGTGAGGAAAAACGCTCTTTTTTTTGTGCTGAAGCACTCAGGGGAGGACCGCGGCAACACACCGGGAAATAGTGCAGCCCGTGTGTGTGCACTCACAACTCTCTTGCTGTGAGAACAGCAGTTTTTTTTTTTTTTCTCCTCTTAATGCAGCAGGGGGCGCGGTCGCGCTGGTTGTGCCGTCTCGCCAACACACTCTCTCCCTCTCTCTCTGGCCCCTCGTTCTCTCTGTTCGTCTGTTCTCTCTCTCTCTCTCTCGTTTCGTTTCTTCATCAACGCCGTTCGCTCCGAAGTGAATGACAAACGTGCGTGCATTTCACTTCCGCTTTATACCCGCGACGCGGGGCGGAGCGCGAGATGCAAATCTCGCACGCCAATTCTCATTGGCCTGTTCTCTATATCTCGAAGCTGTTAGGGGCTCCCTGAAGTGATCCCAATTCGTCGGTGACGTCCGACGTACGTCGAACGTGACCGACTGAAAGGGAACTGTACGAAAGCGTACAAAAAGAACAAACACCAGACGTGAACGGCACAATCACGGCAATTACTGGTCAAAAATGTATGAATATACTGTATATCCATATGGCTATAAAGTACTGCCACTACTACTAACACTACTACTAGTAATAATATTTTAATTCAGATTACTAATACTAAATACAAATATTAAAATGTAACTTTTATTTTGACTGAAAACCACAGGGAGCCTTCAAAGCTTCCGTTTCATTGATTAGCGCTTCTATGTTTGGTGAATGTTGCGCTCCCAAAAGCATGTTAAAGTGACCCGAAGTAAGTGACACAGTGACGTAAGATCAGCCACAATTTGTAACATCTCACACATCATACGATGAGTTCAAATGACAGAGTTGCTGTTTAAATGTTGATTTTTCCATTGTTTTCCATTATTTTTTTATAAAACAGTCTGCTGTAAACTATTCATGCAGCGCAGTGTTCAGTAAGGTAGTACTTCTTTCCGAACATCCCCTGTCTTCTGTCTTTTCAGTTCCACCTCCACTTCCTCCAAAGAACATTTCTGTCACCCCACCTGGACGCAGCTCTAGCTCTGTAGAATCCTCTGGTACGTACTGACAGTTCCAATTTAGCGTCCAAAAACACGTCATTTTCATTCTTTTCATAGACGTGAGTTCCTGTTCAGGATTGTCTTTCTCCATGATATTTGTTCCCAGCTTTATGTTTGTGGTAGGGGTGTGCGATATTGACAAAAAATGAAATCCTGATATTTTCTAGGATTTTGTCAGGAACAAAATGTTTTTGTGTTGTTACCTTTACTGGTTTAGGTCTGTCGTGGACAGCTGACTCCCAAAGCTTTTTGCAGAAATTAATGTTTTTTATTAAAGGACCATACTTGCCACCTTAAATTGCTTTCCTGGGGCATTTCCTTTTATTAGGGCATTTTTCTGACTTTATTAGATATAGCCATCATATTTTGTGTCAAATTCTACATTTAATCAATACATTTAATTAGAATAATAAGACACTATAAGCTGTTACCAATAAATTTTAATCAATATCAACTAAATCTTTTTTTGCACTGCAGAACTGCCACAGAAGCTGCATCTAAAACAGCAACCAGCACTGCAGTTACATTTGCATAAATAATGCTATGCAATTAATGGTTTAAAAATAATATTTTGAATATTGAAATATGAAACTAAAACCGCCAGTACACGTCAACTAGTCAATGGTATCTTCTTAAATATGTACTTATTTTTAATTAGCACTGACTTCACGCTAAAAAAGTATGTTGTATACAGAATGAATGTGTGTAGTATGAATGTAATGTACTACATTCACCGTGCTGGTGTTGTCATTATCGTGTGGCCTGTTAGCATCAGTTGCATCACTTCACTGCATTCACAAATCCTCTCCTGTGGCCTCATGGGATAGTAAAGTGCCCATTGTGTGTTGCTATATTTTATTCACATTGTGTGTAAATGTAACTCACAATACTATTTTATTGTTTATTGAACTGTTGTATAAAAACAATATTATATATTATTACAGAAATATAAGACAAAAACTGAATTATATTGAATTTTGGGGACATTCTAACTCTATTCAACTAGGCAACATCACGCAGTGAAAGTGTGCACTCTCAAGGCGTGTTTTTGCAGTGAGTGACATACTCGATAATGTCAGCTTCAACATTGTTAAAACAAAAATATATATATGCATATACATATACAAATACATATTGCACACCCCTAGTTTGTGGTGTTAAAAGATAGAAGAGTATTTGACAGTTCATTGTTGTTCTGTCCGAGCAGGTTATTATAGTGTGGTTCCTAGTGTCAGAGGAGATGGATCAACTTCAGCCTATCAGGATGCCTCATTATCTGACCCGGCCGCAGGGGCATTTATGCCTGACTTGGACAGTGTTTTTGGGCCTGTAGAGACGCCCAGGTCTGGATCAGATGTGGTGCAGTGCAGTTGGGTGAGCTTCAGTGAGGGCTCTCCCGCCAGACCTCCTCCACCAGATGAACCCGCCCCTTCCCCACCTCTGTCCTCTTCCCCTGCGGACTCGCCCCCGACCTCACCCCTCAACCTGCCGCCTCCCATCTCACCCCCTCCCCCCCTCCACTCCATCCCACCTCCAGATTCACCTCCACCACCACCGCCCTTAGACTCTCCTCTGAGTCCCCTAGACCTTCCCTGCTGCTTTCAGCTCCCAGAGTCTGAGCTTGCCCAAGAGTCTCCCGTCACCCCTGCCAGCCCTGGACTGCCCTTCCTGCCAGCGGACCACCCTCCACATGGAGCCATACCTTCTCCTCTCACCTTGAGAGACGACAGTAGAAGAACCCCTGACCTGGCGAGCATGAGGGACGAGTTTACTGTGTTTGGCACATCACCCAAAGACATTGCAGCAGGAAGCTTCAGAGGAACTCCACCTCCATTGCCCCCTCCTACTTACAGGAGTGTGATGGGCTCCCCGGGGCCCGGCAGTGGTAAGTTAGCAGTTGTTACTGAAAGGTATACTCCATCCAAAAATGAAAATGATCATTTACTCATACTCATGCAATTCTAGTTGTACAGAATATGATTTTCTTAAACATTTTTAGAAAAATAAGCCTTCTCTGTGAGTAATAAATTAAGTTATGGGACCTCCAAAGTTGACTCTTCAAAAACCATGCAAAACGAACACAACAGTAATCCATACAACCGCAGCTGATGAATCAATGTCTGGTGCGTGTAAGAAAAATACTATTATTTTAAAATTTTTAAACTATAAACCATTGCTTCTGTCCAGTGGTCATACTGTATGCACATCTATGAGTTCATGCTTGATGTAAACATCCTCTGTGCTTCTGCATCACTTCTTGTGTGAGCTTCAAAATGCAAGTACGTGCATACAGCCGATGCTGGGAGCCAGTGATTTATAGTTTGTAAAGTGTTAAATATGGATATTTTTCTCATAAAAACCCATCACTTCACTTCAGAAGGCATTTATGAACTAGTGTGCAGTGTCGTCAGACGTAGCATAAGCATTTTGAACTGGGAGAGGCACAACACTTTTTCCGTAAGTTGAATACGGAATACAATCGTCCGGAAGCTAGATAATTTACTTTATAAAGTTTTAAATATGGATATTTTTCTTACACAAACACATCGATTTGCTTCAGAAGACCTTTATTAACCCCCTCGGAGCCATGTGGAGCATGTTATATGACGGACAGATGCACTTTTATGGACTTCAAAAACAGAGCAACAATCACTGCTATTATAATGCTTGGATTAGCCAGGACTTTTTTAATATAACTCTGATTTTATTCGTCTGAAAGAAGAATGTCATATACACCTAGGATGGCTTGAGGGCGAGTAAATCATGGAGTAATTTTCATTTTTGGGTGAACCCTTTAATATAACTCTGATTGTATAAACTTGATTGCGTTCGCTGAAAAAAAGTCATAAACACCTAGGGTGAGTAAATTATGGGATCATTTTTGGGTGAACTATTCCTTTAATAATAATGATGATAATTCATGATAAATTAATTAATAACCACATTACTTCTATAATAATAATCTGAATTTATGTTCTTAGGGCCGTCCTCTCCCGCACGTGCTGGCACTCCAATGTCTGCTGGCAGCCCCATCCCGCCTCTACCACCAAGACCATCATCACGACCGAAATTACCACCTGGAAAACCAAACCTAGCAGATCTGGTATGACTCTCTCCACTGCTGTGGAACATTCGAAAAATGTCACCTCAAAAGAAGATGCCTAAGACGAGAAGATGCCTAGTAGTTCTCAACCCATTGTCAAAAACATTAGCCCACAGTAATCCCAGTAAAATGATCAGAATGACTTTATCAATAAATACACAAATATGTATGTTCACATACAAGCAACGGTGTTCTGGGTGTTTAGCGTTATGAGAATATTCACACGTCAGCACTCAAATTCTGGAAGTTAGTAATCGGAAATGATCTTTAAATGCTGCACCGTTGTCTTCATTCACCTGCATGAGAAGCGCTTTAGTTTCACTTTCTGTTCTGAAAGGGGCTAATATTTGAAGGCCCCCAACATATTTCTGATACTTCTGTGATAATGACAAAGTTGCTCATTGTTTTTACATTTTCATATACATAAAACTAGAAGTGGCAATATAATAAAATAAGTAAATAAAATAATTGTAAACAACTAAACTAATTAGATTAAATTCCAAAAACTAAGGGCCAGATTTAAAGGGAAACTCCTACAAATGCATATGCAATGTTGTTGTTTTTTTTTTTGGTTTTTTTTACAAATTGCAATTTCTACACGATAAAATATTTTGGAGCTTGCATTTATATATGAATTATATATAAATCATTATAAACAATTGAAATAACTTTCCAGGTCTAGAAATCACACACTTAATTCCTAAATAAAATTGGCTTGTTAATGTTTGTTAAGAACACAAACTAAAATAAGAAATATGATTTCAGCTTACACCTTGATTTGTAGCTGTTTTAGCTTAATTCAAATCTTGTTTTGTCTTATTTTAAATATTTTAAGTCATCTTGTGACCCCCTCCTTGCGTGTAGAGGCCCCCTGTTTGAGAGCCACTGGCCCAGGAAATTATTGCTTTGGTTGTTCTCAATAATTCTGAAGATCCAAACAGTATTTATGGGTAATTATACCCATGTACTGCTCCAAAAAACAATATTTGGAATTGTTCATTAAGGGAGTGTGAAGGCTAGTCAGATTTATAATGCCTGGTTCAAGCTGTTATTTTTGTTTCTCCTCAGGCCCGTCCCTTCAGCCCCCCAATTAATTCATGGAGTCCTCCACCCTTTGCTCCTCTGGCCAGAGCTGAGAGCACATCCTCTATCTCCTCGGTCACCTCTCTGAGTGCAGCCTCCACACCTACACTAGGCCGAGAACTGAACCTCTCTGTGTCAGGTGGGCCACAACACAGCTGTCCCAAGTCAGTTATCGCTGATTATGTTGTGTGAAGATGATAACAAGGCATAATGCCTTCTCTAGCTCAGTAAGTTGTGTGACCTTTAGATAAAATTAGATCTACTTCTGTATTTCAGCATGTTCCAGAGGGCCAAGTCCTCTCACAATGGGACCCCAAGACACTCTACCAGTGGCAGCTGCCTTCACGGAGACCATCAGCGCCTACTTTAAAGGAGCAGATCCAACTAAGTAAGCCTGCAGGGCATATTTTAAAGTCAGCTTTTGAATTTAGTTAATTTTTTGTTGAAATTGGTTGAATTTAATGTTTTCTCTCGTGTCTTTATTTTGTGTTGTAGGTGTTTGGTGAAGATCACTGGTGAGATGGTGCTGTCTTTCCCAGCAGGGATCACCAGACACTTCTCCACCCACCCCAGTCCTCCAGTGCTGACCTTCACAATCAGCCAGTACAGTCGGCTGGAGCAGGTCCTTCCCAACCCACAGCTTCTGTGCTGGTAATACGATACCTGCTGTAGGGATGCCCCACTAGTGTATGAATCATTCATTTGAACTCGGTTTTTAATGATTCAGCCAACCTGTTTTAGAAATAGTTCATTATCATCCCACTGTAAAGGGAAACTTAGTTTGAGAGTAAAACTGAGGTGAGATGGCTGATACCAATAAACCAATATTTACAGCACCAGCTAAATCACATGATGCACCAAGCTTTCTAATCACACCAGTGTGATTGTATGCGTCAATCCAATATCGCCTTATATTGGATCAAACAATAAATAGTACAGATACATTTAAAAATTATAATATCGGCTAATAACCGATATGGTATAATGTTCATCCTTAGTTGAAACTGTAAACAACGTAACATAGCTTTTGAATAAATAGCTACTATATAACCATGTTATTGTTGTTAACTAAGATATAAATATTAGAGGGAAAAACTTTCATTAGAATTTTTTTAACAAAAATTTGAAATCATGCTTTAATGGAAACTAAGCTGACGTGCTAAAATTACTAAAACTGATGAAAAAAAGGCTAATTGAAAATATCAGTAATACTTTAGTAGTATCTAAATAATACTAATGTAGCAATGCTCTATAAACAACATTTATTTATTTTTCACTGTACATAAATTCAACAACGTCTGGGAACTAGAATGACTCTGATGAATCAGTTAATATTTTTTAAACCAGTTCTTTGAAATAAATACTGTCCAATAATTCAGAATTTTTCTAGTTTCTAGTTTAGTGACAAACAAATATATATATTGTCCAGTCTGATGTATATTGGCCCTATATTGGTTATTTTGAGATTATCTGCATCAGCCTATAGCCAGTTAACTAACAGAGATTGAGTTTTTATGTTTTTAAATATTTTTTGTGAATTTTTAGTTTAGTTAATGTAGTGTTGTGTGCAGTAAGTGTAAATATTGTGTGAAACTGAATTAATTGATTTCAGTGCATTTTATTTGCTATCATTAAAGTGCAGTGTCATTATATCAGCCTTTGACTACGCTGCTCTCCAGTCGATCTACATAGCGGTCGGTCACTAATCTTGACCTGCATTTTGAAGCTCTTTAAGATAGCATTATTTGAACATTATTTCCATCCTGCAGCGACACCACACCACCTACAGGTGACTCGAAGGAGTTCTGGGTGAATATGCCAAACTTGTTGAGTCACCTGAAGAAAGTGGCTGAGCAGAGGCCACAGGCCACATATTACAACGTCGACATGCTGAAGTACCAGGTAGGATTTTGTATATAAACATGATCTTGCAGGATATTTTAATGTTACAAAGACCTGTAATATGTCAAAAGATCAAGGCAAATTTGATTTCTGATGTCATGAATCTCTTAAATCTTAAATCTGAATCTGGTCAACCTCTCAGATGTTTCTGTAGTAGTGTATGATATTTCAGATTTGTCCTTACAGGTGTTCACTCAAGGGATCCAGTCCACGCCGCTAAACCTTGCAGTGAGCTGGCGTGGTGATGCCAGCAGCACAGACCTCAGGATAGACTATAAATACAACACAGAGGCCATTGCCACACCCACACCACTCACCAACATCCACTTCATGGCAGCTGTGGATGGTGGCGTCAACAAACTCCAGGCCATGCTCCCACCAGCTACCTGGTAAGGATCTATCAACACTGCAAAACATGCTTATCTTACTTAGTATTTTTGTCTTGTTTCTAGTCTGAATATCTAAAAATTCTTAAATCAAGATGCATTTACTAGATAAGTCAAATGACATAAGATATGTTTTCTTGTTTTCTTGAAAATAAAATCAAAATGAAGTGAGTTTTTGCTTAAAACAAGCAAAATTATCTGCCATTGGGGTGAGAAAAATAATCTTGTTTCTAATTGAAATCTTGTTTCTTGTTTCTATCCAAAACAGAAATAAGATTATATATTAACTCACTTCATTTTGATTCCCAAAAAAAAATAAGAAAAAATATCTTATGTCATTTTACTTATCTACTAAATGCATCTTGATTTTTAAGAATTTTTAGATATTTTCTTGGAAACAAGAAACAAGTGTGTTGATGTATAGTGATGTTTGCTCATTTCTTGCTTTTAAAGGAACCCAGAGACGCAGAAAATTGCGTGGAAAATCCCAGAGCTATCACAGAGGTCTGAAAATGGAGGTAAATGCCCTTTAGATATTAAGTGATTGGAAGGGAAGCCCTCTAACATCTTTGCAAGAATGTTTAGCTCATGTTGGCAACTGTTCAGTGAGGTACAATTGGCAGAATGCCCTAATGGTAGTAAATTTAATTACTTAAGGAGAGGGATTCACAAAGGCCAAATAAGGCACTGTTTACACCTGGTATTAAAGGAGTGATAAAACACATTCTTTCGAAGGCTTGATCGTGTGTGTGTGGGGTGCACTGTAACATGTTCATGCTTCATTTTTAAAAAAAATTGCATTATTTTTTATATATTTACCTTTATTCTACACTGCTGTGTCCCTCCTTGTAAAAACGGTCTGATGGTTTCCGGGTTCCATGAAGCCAGTCCCTCAAAAATACGCAATGGGCTCAGATTGGTTAGCTGGCCCAGTGTGTTGTGATTCGCTAACTGCCTAGTGCACGTTTTTCGGAAACATCACGCCCCTTACCTTTACCAGTAGTCTGTGCTTTGTTAGTATTAGAAACAATGTTGATTCTAGCGATTATAGGCAAATATCTGTCGCAAGTACTATTAACCCAAAATGAACACTAAACATTGGCTTTACTATAGTAGCCAAATCAAACACAGAACCATGTCTAGCATGCCTGTAGATAAACAATACATAAAAGCTCTAATCAAAGAATAATTTATACTAATTCCAAGTTCGCTGTTGAGATTTTTAAAAAGTTTGTAACGTTAGGTGTTTGTCGGATAACGTTAAGAATGAATGAGCATTTAACAAATTGCTTTGCAGAGCCAAACGGCATTGTCATTTGTTTACTTCCTTGCTACAACGTACAATTAACAATACGAACTATTACAGGAAAACACATCGACAAAAAATAAATCATACTTACAGGTTGTGGCCCATAAACAGCTTCTGTTTTTAAAGTTGGAACTGCTCCATCTTTCAGGACAAGCCGTTGTGTGAATCCTGCATTGAACTTGCAAAGATTGTGGAAGATTTCCTCCGTAAAATGTGCAGCACAGAGAGTGAGATTTGGGTAGTAATTATGAGGGACCGAGTTAAAAAATAATTTTAACCATTGATCCCTAACTCCCCCGTCCCTAGGAAGACTGAACAAAGTGGACCTGCAATCCGGATGAAAATAACAGCGTTTTGTCGGCATTGCGGCAACAACACTCCAGCCTACTAACTATACCACAACAACTCTTCTCCACAGCAATAAAAAATGGCCTCGCCCCCCTTATTTAATATTCTCGGAGGAGGGGTTTATGTAAATATTGGGTTTGGTGATGTCAGCAACCCTGGAGGAATGTCTGTAGTCCCTACCGACCGTTTGCTGTAGTCCTTAGAAATTGATTTCTTTAAAAGCAAATATCTCCCTTTGCTTTAAACTTTGAACGTTGTAACTTTGCAGATGTTGTTTATGCTCAAACAGCAACATTACACACCAGCTAAAGTTAGAAAAGTGAAATCGTGATTTACCACCCCTTTAAGATACGTTTTGGTCCATCGGATTACAAGTAGATGAGGGAGACACATTCCCGTTTACACCTGGTGTTTTAATCCATCTCTTTTGTCCACTTTCAACCACTTCGACGGGAGGGTCTATAGGTAGGTAAATTTATGGGATTTTTCAGATCTTTCGATCTAATGGATGAAATAAGCTCACCTAATTTACACACCGAAGATGACGGAAAAACACACGGAGATCAGCAATTTTTGTTTCCGCTCTGCAAGACGTCGCCAAACACTGTGAGTGTGTGTTAGAAATCAGGAATGGTGAGAGAACATTGTGCTTGGCACGATATTTCATCTTCAAACCAAACTTGGGTCTCCAGCTGACAAAGTTTATATCCCGTCTGGCTAGCGCGCTTCCCGTAATGTTTACACACTGGGTCTTTTGTGACTGTTCGGACACATTTGACCACATGAGTGTCTACATTATGAAAGCAATCCGCTTGAATGCGTTTTCGACTACCTCTGGAAGTGGTTGAAAGTGGACAAGCTCAAAATGTTTTAGACCGTGTTTACACCTGTGTCTAGCGTCGCCCACTTGTGATCCGATTGACCAAAATGCATATATATATATATATATATATATATATATATATATATATATATATATATATATATATATATATATATATATACATACATGCATATATGCATGCATTTTGGTCAATTGGATCACAAGTAGCAGCTTAAAAATATTATGAAGAATTGGAAAAAATGAGCTTGTACATTTAAATATCCAATAGCAGCTTATATATTTCGTAAACAATGCAACATTTTGCACAGTCTATATAGTTTAGCTATACAGAAAAGCATAGCTATACAGCTGCTGAAATAAAATATAAATATTAGATTAAAAACTTAAAAAACTCTTCTTAAAAAACTTAAAAAAAAAAAAAAATCTAAATGCTGTCATCATTTACTCACCCTGATGTTGTTCTAAACCTGTATGACTTTGTTTCTTCTGTGGGACAAAATAAGATATTTTTTAAAATGGACAGAGAGATTCATGGCACCTGAATTGCAGTGACAAAGGTATAGAGTGCTACAGGAATGAGTCCTAAAACCTGGAAACAAGTTAGCATTTTTAAACTGCAACGCGTCTGAAATTAATGGGGAGTTTTTGGTTAATGGCCTGAAATAGGTTGTGTGGTTAACACAAGCTAAACATATTATCACGTTTTATTCTACGACATAAAATACAGCTGTACCCCCTTGTGAAATATTTTTTTTTTTTTTTTTTTTTTTTTTTAAAGCTTTTACTTGTCTTGAAAAGAGTGGTTGCTTACAAACGGGACTACAGGGGTTATCTAGGACATTAAACGTCATTACATTGCACAGAAAAACTTGTCTGCACAAGTATAAACACACTAACTCAAAGTTTCCTACATGTAGATTTTAAATAAAAACTGAAATAATTGTAGGAAGCTTAATGGTGGTGACACTGCAATCATTCAACCATAGTGTAACTTAAGTGGTGTAGCTGACGATTGTATTTAGGCTTCAAAATTAAGAAATGATGTGTTCATTTGTGAAGATTATCATTATGAACAAAACGTGTAAGTATCATAAACTTTTGTTGGTCACAGAGCTTTTTTTGTGCAATAATGGAAGAAGCTAATGGAAAAAGCTACTGGCTTTTTGTTGATTGTCCCAAAGTTTTGCTGACTTCCAGGTTGGTCTACAGTCATAGAGTACGCCATCCCTGCAGCACTCTATACGGTGTGGATGGCAAAATATAAAAGTAATCTAGTTAAATATTCAGGCACTTTTTACAGTTGTAGAGAAACTAAAAGAATATTTCACCCAAAAATGACTTTTCATTTTCACCGTCATGTTGTTCCAAACCTGTATGAGTTTCTTTGTTCTGTTGGATACAGAAGATATTTTGAAGAATGTTGCTAACCATACAGTTGACAGTAGCCATTGACTTCCATTGTATTTTTTTTTACTTTTTGTACTTTATACAAATTATAAAAGTACTCCACACGGCTCCGGGGGTTAATAAAGGCCTTCTGAAGTAAATCGATGAGTTTGTGTAAGAAAAATATCCATATTTAAAACTTTATAAAGTAAATTATCTAGCTTCCGACGCAAGTTACAGCTAGGTATTTTACTTTATAACATGTTAAATATGCTTTTCTTACGAAAACCCATCAATTTGCTTCAGAAGGCCTTTATTAACCCCCCAGAGCCGTGTGGATTACTTTTATAATGGATGGATACCCTTTTTTGGGCTTCAAATTTTGGGCTGCCATTTGCTGCCATTATAAAGCTTGGAAGAGTCAGGACATTTTTTTAATATAACTCTGATTGTATTTGTCTGAAAGAAGAATGTCATATACACTTAGGATGGCTTGAGGGTGAGTAAATCATGAGGTCATTTTCATTTTTGGGTGAACTATCCCTTTAATAGATGTACAGTGTGAATAAACATTCTGGTAGAATATATATCTGTAATGTCCTGTCATTGTGTGTCCATGTTGCCAGGGGTTGGCGCTCTCCTGGCACGCTTTCAGTTAGCCGAGGGCCCCAGTCGACCTTCGCAGCTGGCAGTGCAGTTCACCAGTGAGGGCAGCACTCTGTCTGGCTGTGATTTTCAACTTCTAGGTTCAGGCTACAGACTATCCTTGGTTAAAAAAAGGTTTTCTGCAGGTATGTCTTATAAGAAATATAACCTCTAGCATCAAGAAATATGCTTGTTCACTCTGCACTTAACCCTGGTTTATCGCCATTCTAAACCCTTCTTTTAACCCTGGGTAAAAGGGTAATTGGGGTATTTAGATGTAGGGTTAGCACCGCTTTTACACAGTTACCAGAGCAGGGTTAGCTCAGCTTGCAATGGTAAACGTGTGCAGTGGGAAGCGATGCAGCGTTAGAACGTTACAACTAGATGCTTAGCAGCAGACAGTCACATGACTGTCATATTCACATGCTACAGATGCTACACATGCTGTGTTTCAGTTACAGAAACACAGCATGTTCATTGTATAAACAGTCGTTTCCGTATTTGATGGGGAAAATGTCACATCCCAACAGAAAACGTCAGTTGGACTGAAGAAGAGACTGTTTCATTCTTACACTTCTGAAAAAGAAGTTTATTCATTCATTCATTATTTATTCAGAAGTTCAAGTGTGCTATTAGTATACTTCTTTTAAACTAAACATAAGAATGTATACTTTCAGTCTACTTTTTATGTACTTCTTAGAAATATACACTCACCTAAAGGATTATTAGGAACACCATACTAATACTGTGTTTGACCCCCTTTCGCCTTTAGAACTGCCTTAATTCTACGTGGCATTGATTCAACAAGGTGCTGAAAGCATTCTTTAGACAGTGAACTCATTGTCATGTTCAAGAAACCAATTTGAAATGATTCGAGCTTTGTGACATGGTGCATTATCCTGCTGGAAGTAGCCATCAGAGAATGGGTACATGGTGGTCATAAAGGGATGGACATGGTCAGAAACAATGCTCAGGTAGGCCGTGGCATTTAAACGATGCCCAATTGGCACTAAGGGGCCTAAAGTGTGCCAAGAAAACATCCCCCACACCATTACACCACCACCACCAGCCTGCACAGTGGTAACAAGGCATGATGGATCCATGTTCTCATTCTGTTTACGCCAAATTCTGTCTCTACCATCTGAATGTTTCAACAGAAATCAGACCAAGCAACATTTTTCCAGTCTTCAACTGTCCAATTTTGGTGAGCTTGTGCAAATTGTAGCCTCTTTTTCCTATTTGTAGTGGAGATGAGTGGTACCCAGTGGGGTCTTCTGCTGTTGTAGCCCATCCGCCTCAAGGTTGTGCGTGTTGTGGCTTCACAAATGCTTTGCTGCATACCTCGGTTGTAACGAGTGGTTATTTCAGTCAAAGTTGCTCTTCTATCAGCTTGAATCAGTCGGCCCATTCTCCTCTGACCTCTAGCATCAACAAGGCATTTTCGCCCACAGGACTGCCGCATACTGGATGTTTTTCCCTTTTCACACCATTCTTTGTAAACCCTAGAAATGGTTGTGTGTGAAAATCCCAGTAAATTAGCAGATTGTGAAATATACTCTGCCTGTCTGGCACCAACAACCATGCCACGCTCAAAATTGCTTAAATCACCTTTCTTTCCCATTCTGACATTCAGTTTGGAGTTCAGGAGATTGTCTTGACCAGGACCACACCCCTAAATGCATTGAAGCAACTGCCATGTGATTGGTTGATTAGATAATTGCATTAATGAGAAATTGAACAGGTGTTCCTAATAATCCTTTAGGTGAGTGTACTTAAAATTGCACTTTACTACTGTATACTTGAATTATACTGACAGAAAAGTCTAAGTATATTTGGACTATGAATACCCAGGATTAATTATTAACCCCAGGTAAATTATGAGCAGTGTGAATCGTGAAGCAAGATGACACATGATTCTGTTTGCCCGGGGTTTAGAATGACAGGGTTAACTAGTCCAAATGTGAAAAGCCCTAACATTTATTTGTATACAGTATCTGATATAAAATTGGGCTGTTTTTTTATTCCACAGGTAAATATCTGGCAGACAACTGACCTGGCCACAGCAACGACCTGCTGGATGGGCTGTGAGTGGGACGTTAGGATGCTCTTTTGGCACTACAAAGACTTTGAAAAATGTTTTTATCGAAATTCCAGAAGTACAGCACTCAAATCTCACTTAAAATATCTGGTGTAGAATATCATCAGTGTGTTCTGTGGGTGTGTGTGTATGTGAATATTAGCAAATATTTTGTGTGTATATGATAAACCTTCAGGACAAATGCAATACGTGGACTTTTCCGCTGGGTTCTTGCAGAAAGCAGAGTTTCCTTTTTCACTTGTTGCACATTCTCTCTTTGACCCAAACCAAACACACCTAGTGACATTACAATCTAATGATACCAGGGTTCACGTATAGGAACACACATGTCAGCAGTGTTTGGTTTTCTTTTAGGTATTTTGTCTTAATTCCCAAACAATGCTACAGATAGCACGTTACAATGAGATTCAGTTTGTTAACATTATTTGATGTATTAAGCCCAAGACACACCAAACTGACAATCAGCCGTCGGGCAACCGTTTTTGAGTGTCAGTTGGCTTAGTTTTTTCAGTGTGATCTGCACCATTGACACGAATCAGCATCTACGACATCAGTGAGCGAGAGAACTCTGATTGGCTGTTCAGCTTAGTGAATGAGAATCAGTACTCAAGAATAAAACCGAAAGTGAGAAAAGAATTTTACATCATTTTACCTAAGCATTCGAATGCATGAATATTTTCATAATAACATGAGCTGACTGGAATGAATAAAGTGATCAGTGTGATTGATATTCAAAATGGTAAGCAAGCGCTGCTTTGTTTACAGTTTGTATATCTGCAAACCTATTATCGGGCCTCCCTTTTTGAATGACGAAAATATACTATTGATATTGCCAAAGGTTTTGGGACGCCTGCCTTTACATGCACATGAACTGTAATGACATCCCATTCTTAATCCGTAGGGTTTAATATGGAGTTGGCCACCCTTTGCAGCTATAACAGCTTCAACTCTTCTGGGAAGGCTTTCCACAAGGTTTAGGAGTATGTTTATGGGAATTTTTGACCATTCTTCTAGAAGCGCATTTGTGAGATCAGGCACTGATGTTTGACGAGAAGGCCTGGCTCACAGTCTCCGCTCTAATTCATCCCAAAGGTGTTCTGTCGGGTTGAGGTCAGGACTCTGTGCAGGCCTGTCAAGATCCTCCACACCAAACTCGCTCTTCCATGTCTTTATGGACCTTGCTTTGTGCACTGGTGCGCAGTCATGTTGGAACAGGAAGGGGCCATCCTCAAACTGTTCCCACAATGTTGGGAGCATAAAATTGTCCAAAAAACTTGGTATGCTGAAGCATTAAGAGTTCTCACTGGAACTAAGGGGCCAAGCCCAACCCCTGAAAATAACCCCACACCATAATCCACACCATAAAGACTCGTCCATCGGGTTGCCAGACAGAGAAGCGTGATTCGTCACTCCAGAGAACACGTCTCCACTGCTCTAGAGTCCAGTGGCGGCAAGCTTTACACCAATGCATCCGACACTTTGCATTGCACTTGGTGATGCAAGGCTTGGATGCAGCTGCTCTGCAATGGAATCTCATTCCATGAAGCTCTCTACACACTGTTCTTGAGCTAGTCTGAAAGCCATATGAAGTTTGGAGATCTGTATATTATTGAATGCAGAAAGTTGTTGACTTCTGCGCACTGTGCGCCTCAGCATGCGCTGACCCCTCTCTGTGATTTTACGTGGCCTACCACTTCGTGGCTGAGTTACTGCTGTTCCTAATTGCTTCCACTTTGTTATAATACCACTAACAGTTGACCGTGGAATATTTAGTAGTGAGGAAATTATGCTTGATTGTATACACATTTGGCCATGGAAGTGATTGGAACAGCTGAATTCAATTATTTGGAGGGGTGTCCCAATACTTTATATTTTAATATATAGTGTACCTTCTGATATAGACAGATATTCACTTACACGCAGGTGCAGACTGTCTAGTTGACAGTCGCCTTTAGTTTTTTCAGTGTGTTCAAGTGCAGCTTTTTGGCTGAGACACAGCCAACAAGAGGAGAAAACACAATCGTCTTTCGTCTCTGCTAGTTCTTTGATGTCAGCTTGGTGTGTCCCGGGCTTTAGGTATCATGAACTTACAGCAATATTGTTACAGCCTTTTTAAATCTAGATTAATGTTCATTTCTGCATATACACTACCTTTCAAAAGTTTGGGGTCAGTAAGATTTATTTTTTTAAAGAAATGAATACTTGTAGTGATCAAAAGGGACAGTAAAAACATTTGTTGTGTTTTATGTTCTATTTCAAATAAATGCTGTTCTTTTGAACTCTCTATTCATCAAAAATCTTTGTTTCCACAAAAATATTAATGTTTTCAACATTGACAATAATAAGAAATGTTTCTTGAGAACCAAATCAGTATATCAGAATGATTTCTGAAGGATCATGTGACACTGAAGACTGGAGTAATGATGCTGAAAATTCAGCTTTGCATCACAGGAATAAAGTACATTTTAAAATATATTAAAACAGAAAACAATTTTAAATTGCAAAAATATTTCACTATTTACTGTATTTTTAAATATATGTAGTCTTGGTGAGCATAAGAGACTTCTTTCAAAAGCAGTAAGTCTTACTGAACCCAAACATTTTGAGTTGTAGAAATTAACATTTAATGTATTATGAACAAATTATGAATTAACTATAATAGCAATTGTATGAATTAACACATTAATCATACCTAGAATTAATAATGCTGTAAAAATGTGGTTCATTATTAGTTTATGCCTAAAACATCAACTAATGTTAGTGAATTAACCCTTATTGTAAAGTCTTACCATGCTGCAATTAGAAATGATGAGAAATACAGAAACATGCTTCCACAGAATATTCTGTTCATTATCATCTTAAAATGCCTCTTGCATCAGAGGTAATGTTGATTTGATGTTATTGGCGAAGACATGTTATAATGCATCACTTCTGTCTAGTTGGCCGGTAGCCCTTTTGTTAAATTAAGTGTTTAAACGTGGATGTGATTATTACATTCATAATTCATGCAAAAAGTGATGCATACTTTTTTTTTTTTTTCTTCTTCATTTATTTATTTAGACATTTTAGGAAAATGAAACTTCATTTGTGTCAGGGATGCAGAATTCCTTAAGGTGAAAAAAAAAAAACTTAAGGAACTAGTCAAATACTATAAACTATTTCCTTTCGGTTTTCCACAATGTGGATTTTATTTTCCCAAAACATTGTACTGTAGCAATATTTAAAGCTAATGTGTAAAAAATGTAAAATAGAAATTGTTAAACATGTATCCAAATGGATATAGAGTTTCTATGTCTTGTCATAGAACAGATTTCATGTCATTGTTAGTATTTAAAGTTCATGGTGGCACTTTATTTTTATTTAATAATGTTTAAAATTCATGTAATTTATTTTATGCCTAGTTCTGTGGTTTGTAATGGATTCGAACACTCACTAGACTGTTTCATTTTTCAAAAAGGGAAAGAAACAGCAATGGACTAGTACAGAAGAACATTTATCACATCCTTTCATTTATCACTTCCCTGTACTGTATTGTGTTGTCAACTCACATATTTTGGTAAGTAAGGAAATGCTCATCTTTATTCTATATGATTTTTGTTCACTGAGACTTCGTCACAAGACTCAATGTGGATTGCCTTTAAAACCGTGAGATTATCCATCCAAGTGTATAGAAACTTTCACTAGAAAAGCCTCAAATATCTCTTGTTATAGAGATATAGTTTGGGAATATACATGATGTTCCTGGATAATCTTCAATTATGTGCTTTGGCTAATCTGGTTTTAGTTAAGCAACATTATTTCTACCATTAATGAAGTGTACTTTATTTCAGTGGTTTGGAGGCCTTACCTGACCTTAAATGTGGAGCGATGGATAGACAACTGCTGCTTGCGGATGGATCATTCCAGTTAAAACAAGTCTCAATCTCTCGTTTTATAAAATATGTATTTATTACTTTTTATCCCACTGATGTTGTGGTATTGTGTTCGTCAGCTAACCTGCATCTTGTTCATTCATCGTTCAGAAAATGGAATATGCAAACATTTCATGCATAGAATAACCTCTCCCCAGATTTTAAGAGAATATAGAGACTGAAAATGCTAAATATATCAAAGTGAAAAAAATGTAATGTCTTGAAAATAAAATCAAGAAATTCATGTTTAACATTCTTGGCTTCTTGTTAAACTCATGTCATTCCAAACCCCATAAGACCTTTGTTCATCTTCGGAACACAAATGAAGATATTTTTGATGAAATCCAAGAGCTTTCTGACCCCACATAGACAGCAACACAACGACCATTTTCAAGGCCCCAGAAAGGTAGTACAGAGATCGTTAAAATAGTCCATGTGACTACAGTGGTTCAATCTAATTTTATGAAGCGACAAGAATACTTTTTTTGCACAAAAAAAAGAAGAAAGCCTTCATTCAATAATCTCTTCTCGTCTGTGTCAATATCCTATTCTGTTGACGTAGTGTAAACAGTGCAGAACTTCCAAGTTCTACGGCAGAACAGCGGCTTGCCATTGGCTAGATCCTGCATCAGCATCACACAGATGCATATTGTGGTGCTCACGTGAACAGCGTCGGCCAATGGTAAGCCAGCCTTCTGACATAGCGCTTCAGAAGCGCTACACTGGTTCTGTAGCTGGATACTATTGGAGAGAAGAGAATGTTGAATAAAGTCGTTATTTTTGTTTGTTTTTTGCGCACAAAAAGTATTCTCGTCGCTTCATAAAATTAAGGTTGAACCACTGGGGTCATATGGACTATTTTAACAATGTCTATATTACCTTTCTGGGCATTGAAAGTGGTCGTTGTGTTGCTGTCTATGGAAGCATCAGAAAGCTCTCGGATTTCATCAAAAATATCTTAATTTGTGTTCTGAAGATGAACGAAGGTCTTACAGGTTTGGAATGACATGAGGGTGAGTAATTAATGACAGAATTAACATTTTTGGGTGAACTAACCCTTTAAAACTCTTGTAAATAACAATAAGAACATCTCGATTATGTATGTAACCCTCGTTCCCAGAAGGAGGGAACGGAGACGTACGTTGGAACTGACCGACGAATTGGGATCTATTTTCGGAGACCAATCTGCTTTGAGTGTTTATAAACGAGCCAATGACCACTGGCATGCAGTCCACGCTCCGCCCACAGTGCGGTTATAAATACGGAAGTGGAATACCGCATCCTCAATTTTCTGCTAAGGAGCCGAACTAGTGACTCCTTCAGCGGAAGCACAGCACCTGGCAACAGGACATACATCTCCATTCCCTCCTTCAGGGAATGAAGGTTACATATGTAACCGAGACGTTCCCTTTCAGTCGGTCACGTTCAACGTACATCAGAACGGACCGACGAATTGAGATCCTACCAACACACCAGGATGTTGGCCCTTCCAGTGCTCTGCTTGACCTCACTGAGCCACCCCCACCTTGGAGAGGGAAGTTAGGGCTCTAAGTAGAGAAGATCAGTCACTGCTGTTCTTGCAAGACCCACTCAGTGTGACTATTGGATAACACTGGGAAAGCGTGCCGTCTCTGAAGATGGAACGCTGTGGAGCCACGTCCTTCAGTGGAAGGAGAGGTGGCAGATTAGACATAAGGACTAACCTAGCAGGGTAGTGCAATATATGGCAGTCTCTGGGTGGTTCCAACCTGGTCCCAGGGGGGAAATAACAACTCCAGAGACGACAGAGCGGACTCTGTCAAGGGAAAGACACAGGGCTAGCAGAGTAGGGTAGCTGGTATCGTGGAGGAATACACATAGGGGGTTGCCGTAGGAATCGCTACATATGGATACCCAACCTACACACATGTTCCACAAGCATATGGGTGCAGGCCTGGCGTCAGACGGCCGTAACGTCTGACACCAAAGGCGGATTACCCCGCCAGTCGGTGAGGGTCTTAGGACACAGTTGCATCTCTACTGACCGTTCGACTGGGGGGGATTTCCACGTACCCCTTAGCCACGCTGCCATCGAGGGTTGTGAGGACGGAGGAGCCACTCGATCGGTTTCTGACATGATAGGGCATCATTCATGACTCTGTGAGCTCCTGATGCAACTCCAGGAATAATGGTACTGGGATGGGGCGCTGAGAACCAGCACGGGCCACCCCAAGAAGCCAGTCGTCCAACCGAAGGTTTGGTACACGGTGGAGGGTTCCACTCGAGCCCAACACTTGCGGCGGCCCGGGAAAGCATAGCCGTGAGCTCTGGATCAGGCTCAGGCAATGCTACCACACCCGAAGTGGGCAACGCAGCCGAGTCTTCATCTCCAGAGTCCATTAGCTCATCCCCTGATGCAGCAATCGAGACCATATCCTCAGCCGGAGCCCCAAAAGTAACGACCCCCCATGGAAAGGATCAGCGTGCTCTCTCGGAAGCTCCACCGGCACAGCGGAGGGGGGAGGGTCCAGAGGGGCTTGGTGTCCCGTCAGGGGTGCCCTCACAGTAACCCTCAGGTCTCCACCAAAGGCATCAGCCAAAGTAGCAACACTCTGCTTCATAGCGGGAGGACCACTAGATCGGAGGATGCGCAATGGGACTCCACCCCGTTTGAGGTAATCGAGCCTAGACCATAGGACTGCGATGGTCGATGGCAGCAGCGTTGTGTACCAATTGCAGCCGGGATAACGAAGACTTAGCCACACCAAGCTATAGTGAGTTACAGTAATCAAGCCTGGAGGAAATAAAAGCATGAATTACTTTTTGCATGACCATGAGAATTCACAGATAAAGGACCCAGATGGTAATTTATCTGTAAAATAGAATCTGGTGGTCCGAAAACTACAATACTATTCAGTGTTAAAAAATTAGCTGCCAGCCAGCATCTTACCTCAGCAAGACAGTTCAACAGAGCGTGTGTATCATAGTTATCCTGATGTTTCAAAGGGAAGTACACCTGGGTATCATCTGCGTAAAAATGGTAAGGAATATTATGCTACAAAAAAATCAAGCCTAAAGGGAGCAAGTACAGTGAAAACAATAGTGGGCCCAAAATAGATCCCTGTGGTACACCACAAGTTAATGGTACAGAAGAGAAGGAAAAGTTTGCAACCTCCACAGAAAATGTTTTATCAGAGGAACCAATTCAATGCAGTGCCTTGAACTCCAATATACCCACTCAACCGTTCAAGCAAGATAGCATGGTCAATAGTGTCAAAAGCTGCGCTGAGGTCCAAAAGGACCAGAATAGCACAGTTACCTGAATCCAAAACTATCAAAAGATTATTCAACACCTGACTGAACAAAGCTGACTCTGTACTATGATATTGTCTAAAACCTGACTGAAATTTGTCTAATAAATTATTCTCACTTTAAAATAGTCAATTGATGTATAACAACTTTTTCCATTACCAGAATGGTAATTTTGAGATTGGATGATAGTTCTCCAGTAAGGGTCTGAATTAATATTTTTACGAAGTGGATTCACTACTGCATGTTTAAAATTTGGCGGAACAGTGCCTTGAGATAGGCTACTATTTATTATTGTTAAAACAAAAGGTTCAGCGACACCCAGCACTTCCCTAAGAAGACGAGGAGGCATCACATCCAGGGAGCAAGAGGAAAGCTTCATTTTCTGGAGAACATCCACAAGAAAGGAAGAAGAAATAGGCTCAAACTCAGTTAAGCATACTGAACATGGGTCGATAACGGATTAATTCATAACAAATTTGGGGATTGATGATCGAATAGTATTAATTTTGCCAACAAAAAACTTCAAAAAGTTATCACAGATTGTAGGTGTAGCATCAGGAAAAGAAAGCATAGTAGGATTAAGTACATTATGTATTGTACTGAACAAAACCTTTGGGCTGTGTGCATGCTTTAATATCAAATTAGAAAAAAATTTTTCTTTTGCAGCCTTAACAGAATGCTGGTAGCTCACCATGCAATCCCTCATTATAGGATTATTATTCATAGGATATTTGGAGCATATCTTTTTGCCACTTTCTTCCGGCTTTCCTCCCTTCCTGTCTGGCAGTACAAGTTTCCCTATCAAGCCAAGCTTGCATCTGTAATTTGGGTTTCTTAATTTTAAATGGTGCCACAGTGTCCAAAACATTACCACATAGAGTGTTAAAATGAGAAAGTTGTTCTTCAACAGATAACTCTGAGAAAGAAGACACAATAGGGCTTAGATCCCTAACAAAAGCATCAAACAGTTTAGATGCAGAATTAACACACCGAATGGGAAGGCCACAAGACTGGTATTTACCATGGAAGGATTAAGCACAGCATTAAATAATACTGGTTTGTGATCTGATAGACAGAATGCTTCCATCTCTATATTGCTGACAGAGAGACCTAATGAAATGACCTATATATATATGACTTGTTTATGCGTAGACTCTGTGACAGACAAAAATAGATTAAAAGAGTCAATAATTAGCAAAAATTGGTTAGCCAAAAGATGAGAGGGACAACACACATATATTAAAATCACTCAGAATTAATAGTCTATCATGAGAAGGTACCAGACAAGATAAAAAAAAAAAAAACTCCTGCAGAAACATCTTATTAATGGGGAGCATCATCTGTACTTATCCTAAGCAGCTGAACTTCAAAACTGCTAAAATGATCCACTGATAATAAACGACACTTGAAACTGTTCTTAAAAATTCTTTAATCAAAATTTGTTTCACAGATTATCACAGGCCATGAGGTCAAAGATATCATTAGCTTAGTCAACACTTAGTTATAAGTGAACTAGAACTAGGCCTACATAAACTTTTGTTTAGTTTTGTTTCCTTTGAATTAGAAAAAAAAAAAGTATAATTAAATTGTGTATAATCTGAACTGTTCATTATAAAAGCATTTCTCAACTATTTAATTAATCCGAAACCATAATAATAAACAATTCATTAGGTCACGTTTACGTAACCAAGCAAAGTCAGCATTACATCTAAACATTTAGCTGATGGTCTCCATATAATTCGTAATATAATATCGCTGGCAGGACAAGCCACCCAAAGTGAAAATGAAATCCACTGTTGTCAAGGCAACGTTTGTCAACAAGCCTATGACGATCCCGAGCATTTCCGGTTTGTGGAAGAGACGCATCAAAGCGGTAAGTGCATTTTTCTGCGATAAACGTTATGTAGGCTAGCCTACAAATGTTTTATTTTATATTACGATATATTCTATCAAGACAAGAGAAACAATCTTTTAATACACTAATACATTAAGTGCTTTACCAATGTAAATGTAAATGTCTTTTGTATATCTTTCGCAGCAGATACAGTTCAGTCGATTTTTCCGCAAAATGTCTGATTTAGCCAAAGAGAAAGCAGCACGTTTGCTGAAGAAACGTGGAAGTGTGTCTTCTCTGGGCAGTCATGAGGTCAGAGCCTTTGCCAGAAAAAAGGAGTGAGTTACTGTCCTTCCAAACACAGCCTATACTAACTCAAATAACATAATAATAATAATAATAATAATAATAATAATAATAACAATAATTTTTTTTTAAAAAGGTGTTAAGTATAAAATGGATCATAAAGTGCCGTTTGTTTTTCTCTGAAGCTCTATCAGCACTGTGTCCTACATGGAAGAGCCTGGACATCATGATGATATCCCACGACCCACAGTGCAAATGGAGAACACCTATCGGCTCAGTGAGTCTCTTTTCTTTGACAGTTATGGAGATACTAACATCACCAAACAAATGATAGTCACCAATAAAGATCTATCAATATGATTTCACATAAAATAAACCAATATCATATAGGCAATTCCTATTATGCAGTATATTTTCATGTCTTTGAATGTGTCTTAATATATTAAATGGAATAGAATGTATCACGTGAACTTATTTTTTATTGTAGGGGCCAAGTTACCCCAATATTGCCTTTTCAATAATATTACATTTTGTACTATAACTAAATTTGCAAATGTTTCTATTTATTGTCTATAATAACACAATAGCTGATGCATCATCATCCTACACATGCTAAACTTATATCTAAATAAATATGTTACAATTTAAAAATGAATGCAAATTGTTCTTAGGGTAACATGGGGGAAGATCCCCCCCTTATTTTATTTAGAAATATTCTTTCCCCCTTTCTTTAATCAAAATGTGTTTCACAGATTATCACAGGCCATGAAGTCAAAGATATCATTAGCTAGCTATCTTGACCATTCATGTGCATTTTATTAGTTCTATATCAGTAATCCGCTGTAAATGTTCGAGCAGCCCCTGTGCGACGTTTCCCAGTGATAACAGTGAAAGACATTCTGAAGGACGTGTTGACCAGCTACCTGCAGGAGGAGAAATATGAACCTGAGTTGTGCAGGCAGATGACCAAAACAATCTCTGAGGTCCATTTATTTTTTCAAAATCTCTCACTTTTAATTAATTACACGACTAATAACTTGACTGTATTTATCCCATTGTATTTAGCCCAAGTTAGAAATATACACTCACCTAAAGGATTATTAGGAACACCATACTAATACTGTGTTTGACCTTTCGCCTTCAGAACTGCCTTAATTCTACGTGGCATTGATTCAACAAGGTGCTGAAAGCATTCTTTAGAAATGTTGGCCCATATTGATAGGATACCATCTTGCAGTTGATGGAGATTTGTGGGATGCACATCCAGGGCACGAAGCTCCCGTTCCACCACATCCCAAAGATGCTCTATTGGGTTGAGATCTGGTGACTGTGGGGGCCATTTTAGTACAGTGAACTCATTGTCATGTTCAAGAAACCAATTTGAAATGATTCAAGCTTTGTGACATGGTGCATTATCCTGCTGGAAGTAGCCATCAGAGAATGGGTACATGGTGGTCATAAAGGGATGGACATGGTCAGAAGCAATGCTCAGGTAGGCCGTGGCATTTAAACGATGCCCAATTGGCACTAAGGGGCCTAAAGTGTGCCAAGAAAACATCCCCCACACCATTACACCACCACCACCAGCCTGCACAGTGGTAACAAGGCATGATGGATCCATGTTCTCATTCTGTTTACACCAAATTCTGACTCTACCATCTGAATGTCTCAACAGAAATCGAGACTCATCAGACCAGGCAACATTTTTCCAGTCTTCAACTGTCCAATTTTGGTGAGCGTGTTGTGGCTTCACAGATGCTTTGCTGCATATCTCGGTTGTAACAAGTGGTTATTTCAGTCAAAGTTGCTCTTCTATCAGCTTGAATCAGTCGGCCCATTCTCCTCTGACCTCTAGCATCAACAAGGCATTTTCGCCCACAGGACTGCCGCATACTGGATGTTTTTCCCTTTTCACACCATTCTTTGTAAACCCTAGAAATGGTTGTGCGTGAAAATCCCAGTAACTGAGCAGATTGTGAAATACTCAGACCGGCCCGTCTGGCACCAACAACCATGCCACGCTCAAAATTGCTTAAATCACCTTTCTTTCCCATTCTGACATTCAGTTTGGAGTTCAGGAGATTGTCTTGACCAGGACCACACCCCTCAATGCATTGAAGCAACTGCCATGTTATTGGTTGATTAGATAATTGCATTAATGAGAAATTGAACAGGTGTTCCTAATAATCCTTTAGGTGAGTGTAGAAACATGCATACAAATTGAATAAACATATAGTATGTGCTGCTGATATCTTTGTTGTTATTGCAATTTCAGGTTGTCAAGGCCAGAGTTAAAGATTTGATGATTCCTCGCTATAAGTTCATAGTCATCATCAGCATTGGTCAGATCAGAGACCAGAACATTCGCATGGGGAGCAGATGCCTGTGGGATGAGACACGTGACAATTTCTCCTCGCATACTTTCAAAAACAGTTCGCTCTTTGCTGCCGCGACTGTCTATGGTGTCTATTTTGAATGAGTCTGTAAGAATAGACCTTAGTCAGGGTAGTGCCATATTTAATTTTTGACAGGAATGAAACCGAGGCTTTCAATGGATTGTACCGTTTTTTAACAACATACCGATTGTTCAGCTGACAATACATCTCAAAAAAACTTTTCTGTATAGACAAAAACCATAGAATAATTTTGAAAGTTGTGAAAATTATGTGATCTAGGACCTTTATACAGTGCGAACCATTGTAAAGACTATCCCTCACAACCTAATTTTCATCTCTATTAAATTCATTATGGCATCCAACCTGACTAACGTCTATATCAGCTGGGTGTTAGTGACAAGTGAATTTAGTGAATGAGCACCACATAGAGTAGTGGCCAAAAATGTGTCCGGCCTAGGAAAATTGATGACATCACCCTTTATTCAAATATTATTACAAATTTGTTAAAGAATTTGTAAGCATATTGCGTAGTTGGTATGTTGCGTAGTTCCCTTTCAGTCGGTCACGTTCGACGTACGTCGGAACTGACCGACGAATTGGGATCTGTTTTCAGAGACCAATCTGCTTCGAGTGTTTCTAAACGAGCCAATATCGATTGGCATGCGGTCCACGCTCCGCTCGCTGTGCGGGTATAAATACTGAAGTGGAATACCGCATCCTCGCTTACTACGCCGAGCCGAACCCTGTTGTTGGTCTAACGCTGGGTATCTTGCGAAGAGTGTTCTTTCAAAAAGACGAGTCGGGAAGGATCGCTCGACTTCCGGGTGCGGGTGTGACGGCGCGATTCAGCGGGTGGTCGCTTCTCAAGGGATCAGCTGTTCTCAGCCTGCCTGGGCGTCCTCTGAGTGCTCACAGCAGGCTTGCACCTTTGAACTGCTGTGAGCCGCGGCCATCTCCCTGTGTGCTTCAGCACTATTAGAGCTTTCTTTCCCCTCTAAAAGAGCAAAACACGGTTTGACCCTGCATCTCCAAGATGTCATTCAAACCGTGTGTTTCTGGATGCAGTCGCTTCCTGTCCCCAGTTGACGGTCACGATCGTTGCCTCACGTGTTTGGGCGTTCAGCACGCTGAGGCAGCTTTTGTGAATGACTCGTGTTCCCACTGCGGGAACATGACCATCATGAGTCCTACGGTCCAGGCTCGATTACCTCAAAAGGGGTGGGAGTCCCATTGCGCATCCCCGATCTAGTGGTCCTCCCGCTGCAAAGCAGAGGGCTGCTACTTTGGCTGATGCCTTTGGTGGAGACCTGAGGGTAACTGTGAGGGCACCCCCGACGGGACACCAAGCCCCTCGGGACCCTCCCCCCTCCGCTGCGCCGGTGGAGCTTCCAGAGGAGCGTCCTGGTCCCTCCCATGGGGGACCAGCCGTTACCTTTGGAGCTCCGGCTGAGGACATGATGTCGATTGCTGCATCGGGGGACGAGCTGATGGACTCTGGAGATGAAGACTCGGCTGCGTTGCCCCCTTCGGGTGTGGTAGCATTGCCCGAGCCTGATCCAGAGCTCACGGCTATGCTTTCCCGGCGCGCGCGCGAGGGTCGGGCTCGAGTGGAACCCTCCACCGTGTCCCGAGCCCTCGCGGCTGGATGATTGGTTTCTCGAGCGGCCCGTGCTGGTTCTCAGCGCCCGCCCGGTTCCATTCTTCCGGAGGTGCATCAGGAACTCACGAGGTCGTGGCTGGCGCCTTCAGCGCCAGACATCGATCGACTGGTTCCTCCGTCCTCACTACCCTCGATGGCGGCGCGGCTAAGGGCTACGTGGGGATCCCCCCAGTCGAACGGTCGGTTGCGATGCAACTGTGTCCCAAGACCGTCACCGACTGGCGGGGTAACCCACGTCTCCCCTCCCGGGCGTGTAAGTTCTCGTCCGCGCTGACGGGCAAGGCTTACACAGCCTGCGGAGAGGCCGCGTCGGCTTTGCATGCCATGGCGCTCCTGCAGGTTTACCAAGCCAAGGCGCTTAAGGAACTGCACGAGGGTAGTTCTGACCCAGGCGTTATGCAGGAACTGCGCACGGCGACGGACCTCACCCTCAGGGCGACGAAAGTCACCGCGTGCTCCCTGGTCGGGCGATGTCCACCTTAGTGGTCCAGGAACGCCACCTGTGGCTGAACCTGGCAGACATGCGTGATACTGACAAGGTGCGGTTCCTCAACGCCCCTGTCTGCCAGGCCGGCCTCTTCGGCGACGCCATCGAGAACTTCGCCCAGCAGTTCTCGATGGCCCAGAAGCAGACAGAGGCGATCAAAAATATCCTGCCCGACGACCTGCTGCTGCCTCCACCCAGTCGTCGGCTGCAGCGCCTCCGCCTGCTCGTCGCCGGCGCGCCCCCTGCGTCCGCCTCCGCCCCTGCTAAGCCCAAGCAGCAGCCTCCACCCGGGCAGCAGGGCGCCGGACGGGGGGCGCCCCGCTCAGGGCTCCGCTAAGCCTGCCGGCAAGCGTGAGGGGGCAAGCGGCCCTGAGACGGGCAGCCCAGGGACGAGAGGGACTGCTCGACGGGAGGTGGTGTCCGCACCTCTCCCCACCCCCCCGGGAGGAGGACCGGGGGGTCTACACACACACACAACACCCCTGCCGCTGGCTCTTCGGAGACTAGCGGTACCCACATACTCACTAAGAGAGCGGTTTCCTCCCTCCCTGGGCTCCAGGAGGCCCAGGCGGGCAGTGTGCGACGCCCCCGGGCCTTGCCACTCCTCGCCTCCCCTCCTTTCGCCAGTGGGCAGCAGTGTGGGCACCGAGGACGCCTCCAGGCCTTCTCACCCACACTCTGTCCAACCCAGGAATGCTCAGTCGATTTTCCGGGCCGCCTCCGGGCCTCCCGGGTCGAACTTGAGTACTCCTCCCTCCTGCCTTCCCCAGGCAGGGGGCAGCAGAGTGGGCACCGAGGACGCAACCAAGCCTTCTCACCCACTCTCTGCCCCACCTGGGGAGGCTCAGACAACACTCCGGGCGCGCCGGGCCTCCCGAGTCGGGTCTGAGTCTCCCACCTCGCTGCCCCACCCGGCACGCGTCTGTGGTGCCGATGGTCCCGCTTGTCCGGTTCCTGGGGGCCTGGCTAGAGCTCCCAGGCCGTCTCGCTGGCTCATCCGTACCATCAGACTCGGCTATGCGATTCACCTCGCCGCCGGCCTCCCAAGTTCAAGGGCATCCTCTTCACCTCTGTGCGGAGCTGCGATGCCCATGTCTTGCGGTTAGAGATCGAAGCCCTACTGGCGAAGGACGCGATCGAGCCGGTTCCTCCAGCCAATATGAAGTCAGGGTTCTACAGCCCTTACTTCATTGTACCCAAGAAAGGGGGTGGGTTGAGACCAATCTTGGACCTGCGTGTCCTGAATCGGGCCCTGCACAAGGTCCCGTTCAGAATGTTGACGCAGAAACGCATTTTCGAATGCATCCGTCCCCAAGATTGGTTCGCAGCGATCGACCTGAAGGACGCGTACTTTCATGTCTCCATTCTCCCGAGACACAGACCGTTCCTACGCTTTGCGTTCGAGGAGAGGGCATATCAGTACAAAGTCCTGCCCTTCGGGCTGTCCCTGTCACCCCGTGTCTTCACGAAAGTCACGGAGGCAGCCATTGTTCCGCTCAGAGAACGCGGCGTTCGGCTTCTCAACTACCTCGACGACTGGCTCATACTCGCCCAGTCCAGAGAGCAGTTGTGCGAACACAGGGACCTGGTGCTCCGTCACCTCAGCCTGTTGGGCCTTCGGGTCAACCGAGAGAAGAGCAAACTCTGTCCCACACAGAGGATCTCTTATCTCGGTATGGAGGAGATGGATTCGGTCAATCGAACTGCGCGCCTCACAGAGGAGCGAGTTCGATCAGTGCTGAACTGCTTGAATACGTTCAAAGGCAGGACAGCGGTCCCACTGAAGTTCTTTCAGAGGCTCCTGGGGCATATGGCATCTGCAGCCGCGTAACGCCGCTCGGATTGCTACATATGAGACCGCTTCAGCACTGGCTTCACGGCCGAGTCCCGAGATGGGCGTGGCAGAGCGGCAAGTACCGGTCTCAGTTACCCCTTACTGCCGCCAAACCTTCAGCCCGTGGGCGGACCCCGCCGTTTCTACGGGGGGAGTGCCCCTAGAACAGGTGTCCAGGCATGCTGTGGTCTTCACGGATGCCTCATCCACCGGCTGGGGGCCACGCATAACGCGGGCATGCAGTTTCGGGTCTGTGGACGGGGCCCCAACTGCATTGGCATATCAATTGCCTAGAGCTACTGGCAGTACGTCTTGCTCTGGGCCGCCTAAAAAGCCGCTACAGGGCAAGCACGCACTGGTCCGCGCGGACAGCACTGCGCCGTTGCGTACATCAACCGTCAGGGTGGTCCACGCTCCGTTGCATGCTCCGGCTCGCCCGCCATCTCCTCCTTTGGAGTCAGAAGCATCTGAGGTCGCCGCGCCATTCACATCCCAGGTGCGCTCAACCGGACAGCCGACGAGCTCTCACGGCAGCCGACACCTCCGGGAGTGGCGACTCCATCCCCAGGTGGTCCAGCTGATATGGGGCCTCTTCGAGCCGCACAGGTAGACCTGTTTGCCTCCAGAGTTGACCCATTGCCAGCTGTATTACTCCTGACCGGGGCACCCTCGCACGGATGCACTGGCACACAGCTGGCCCGGGGCCTACGCAAGTATGCGTTCCCCAGTGAGCCTTCTCGCACAGACACTGTGCAAAGTCAGGAGGACGAGGAGCAGGTCTTGCTAGTTGCGCCCTACTGGCCCAACCGGACCTGGTTCTCCGAACTAACTCTCCTCGCGACAGCACCTCCTGGCCCATTCCTCTGAGGAAGGACCTACTTTCTCAGGGACGGGCGCACTATGGCACCCGCGTCCAGACCTCTGGAAACTCCATGTCTGGTCCCTGGACGGGACGCGGAGGTTCTAGGTGGTCTACTACAGGCAGTGGTGGACACCATCACTTCCGCTAGAGCCCCCTCTACGAGGCGCCTCTATGCATTGAAGTGGAACCTGTTCGTTGAGTGGTGTTCTTCTCGCCGCGAAGACCCCCGAAGGTGTTCGGTTAGCGCCGTGCTTTCCTTCCTGCAAGATGGGTTGGAGCGAAGGCTGTCTCCCTCCACCCTTAAAGTGTATGTTGCGGCAATAGCGGCATATCACGATGCAGTTGATGGTAAGTCCTTAGGGAAGCACGACCTAATCGTCAGGTTCCTCAGGGGTGCGAGGAGGCTGAATCCTCCTCGCCCAAACCCGGTACCCTCTTGGGACTTAGCTCTGGTGCTGAGAGCACTCCAGAGCCCTCCCTTCGAGCCTCTGCAGTCCATTGAGCTGAATATCCTGTCCATGAAGACAGTACTCTTGGTTGCATTGGCCTCCATCAAGAGGGTAGGGGACCTGCACGCACTTTCGGTCAACGAATCGTGCCTAGAATTCGGGCCAGGTAACTCTCACGTTGTCCTGAGACCCCGCCCGGATACGTGCCCAAGGTTCCCACCACTCCTTTCGGGACCAGGTGGTGAACCTGCAAGCGCTGCCTTCGGAGGAGGCAGACCCAGCCCTGGCTTTGCTCTGTCCCGTCCGCGCTCTCCGTGCCTACGTGGACCGAACTCGAAGCCTTAGGACCTCAGAACAGCTCTTCATCTGTTACGGAGGCCAGCAGAAGGGAAAGGCTGTCTCCAAGCAGAGGTTAGCCCACTGGATAGTGGATGCTATTGTCTTGGCGTACCAGTCCCAAGACGTGCCCTGCCCGTTCGGGTTGCGAGCGCACTCAACTAGGAGTGTAGCCTCCTCCTGGGCGCTGGCTCAGGGCGCCTTGCTAACAGATATATGTAGAGCTGCGGGCTGGGCGACACCTAACACGTTCGCTAGATTCTATAGCCTCCGTGTAGAGCCGGTATCTTCCCGTGTACTCGCCCCAGTGGCCAGTAGCGCGAAGTGCCCGTTCTAGTGTCGGCTTGCGACGCCATTCCCGCCCCCTGGGCCGGATGCGTGCGTTATTTATCTCCAGTCGTGTTCCCCAGAAAATGGCGAACCCTGTCAAGCTCCTCCGTCACCCCTTCGGTGTCAGTCGTTGCGGCCGTCTGGCGCCAGGCCTGTACCCTTATGCTTGTGGAACGTGTGTGTAGGCTGGGTTCCATATGTAGCGGTTCCCTGACGGCAACCCCATATGTGTATTCTCCACGGTACCAGCTACCCTACTCGGCTAGCCCCGTGTCTTTCCCTTGACAGAGCTCGCTCTGTCGCTCTCTGGGTGTTCTTCCCCTGGGATCAGGCTGGATCCACCCCAGAGACTGCCATATGTTGTACTACCCTGATAGGCTAGTCCTTATGCGTAATTTGCCACCTCTCCCTCCGTTGAGGCACGTGGCCCCCGCAGCCGCCGTTCCCAAGCGGGCACGCTTTCCCAGCGTTATCCAATAGTCACTCTGAGTGGGTCTTGCAGGAACAGCAGTGACTGGCCTTCCCTGCCTGGAGCCCTGACTTCCTCTCCAATGAAGGAGCGGTCCAGTGAGCTCAAGCAGGGCGCTGGAAGGGCCAGCTTCCTGGCGTTTTGGTAGGGATCCCAATTCGTCGGTCAGTTCCGACGTACGTCGAACGTGACCGACTGAAAGGGAACATCTCGGTTACGTATGTAACCCTCGTTCCCTGAAGGAGGGAACGGAGACGTACGTCCCGTCGCCAGGTGCTGTGCTTCAGCTGAAGGCCGAGCCACTTGTTTCGGCTCCTCAGTTGAAAAGCGAGGATGCGGTATTCCACTTCGTATTTATATTCCGCGACAGCGGCGGGCGTGGACCGCATGCCAATCGATATTGGCTCGTTTAGAAACACTCGAAGCAGATTGGTCTCTGAAAACAGATCCCAATTCGTCGGTCAGTTCCGACAGACGTCTCCGTTCCTCCTTCAGGGAACGAGGGTTACATACGTAACCGAGAAGTTTGGCATGCCAAATTGTGCTGACATAAGTTTTGGCCAAGCTGTCATACAAAGATATAATGAGCACATGCAAAAAACAAGAGAGAACCAATGATATATTAATAACTGATTATGTTGTAGTTAATGTACAATTTTCCTGTGAGATTTTTGTTTTTCAATGCAATGTTTTTGCATAGTAAAATAAAAACCTGTAACTGTAGTTTCCCTTTTTGCAAAATAATTATGACATTTACCAATTAGCCATTTAAATGATTTTAAATATATATATATTTAAAGTATACTTAAATATAAAATATTTAAGTAAACATAAAAACAAATCTCCCATCCAGACATCACTTTTGGCCACTACTCTGATCATTCTGAAGTTATTGCCTGTGATGTTATTTAATTTTTTTAATTATTATTATTATAGAAGCATATATTGGACATGATTTAATGGCCATTGTCTTAACAAGAAAACGTTTTACCTCATAAAAACAATTGAAAATGTAAATCTCTTTCTGTGCATTGAGTTGCAATGTCGTAAATTTAATACCTCATTGTATTTCATACCTCATTGTAAGTCAATAAATCTACATGTCTATGTCTATATAATTTGTTTACTATTATTGATTTGCTTTGAGAACATATACATATTATATCAAAGTATTTTCAGTTATTATTAACTCTTTCAGTCGTTATTGTCTGGCAAAATATTTATTTATTGTACTAATATTTCAAAGCCCAAAGTTGAACTATACAGTTGGTGCGTGATTTATTAACACTTATTTGCACTTATTGTGTAATAGAAAACAATGCATGCAGTTAATACTTTTACAGGTTTGCAAATATCAGAATTAACTTAATAACAATTAAAACGATATAAATATACAACTTTAAATAAATGTATTATAAATTACAACAATAATAAATAGAACTATACAACAGAATAACATTAGCTATACATCTTCTAGCTTCAGCCCTTAATGTATGTTAATTTCACTTAGAATTAATTTAACATTAATCTTATTGTGTTCCACTGAAGAAAAGTTTCTGAGGTAATTTATGTTAGAAGTGTAAATATTTTGAATTCTCTTTTTACCCAGTTATGTATATAATGTCCTGACAGAGGGCAGAGATGCTGAAGAACCCAAGTCAAGCAAAAATCCTGCATGCAGGTGCTCTTTGAATGTGCAGTGAAATGTGTGTAAGTGTGTGAGGGTGAGTGCGTCAGAGACGCTGTAGAAGGACAGACTGCAGCCCGGCCAATCCAAAAACAGGCCGACTCTAGTAGAGGGAGGTGAAGGGGCAGGTATGTCTGTTCTCTTATTATTATGACAGGCAGTGAATCTGTTATCAGAGCTGAACAGAATCCATGACTTTTCATTGAGTCCAAACCGACATTCTCTTCCTCCTTTTCTGCTGATTCCTTTATACGACACTGATATAACAGCTTGACCGCTCCATTCAGCCTCCCAGTAACAGCGCCCAGACAGACTCTCTCTACTCAGAACCTGCTCAAAGTTCTCAAATCTCTCTGGGTGATCAGGATACAATTGCTTCTCTTTCACATATGTCACCTTTGTGTTGCCCTCAGACATAATGAGATGAGTGTGTGCTGTGTTTGGATCCAGTGTGAGATCACATGTATCTGCATACAAGAAGGCAGGCATGAACAATTAATCACAAATATTTAAAACAACTGTGGCAAAATGTTTGTGCCTGAGTGTGGACCTACATTTCCTAAGTCCTGGTGTGATTCTCATCTTTTCTCCATGTTCCAAACTATAAAGACATAAACATAAGTTCAATTTAAATTTAATTAACAAAATTTTAGATACGTTTCAGTCTAATTTTAGATCAGTGCGCACTACGGAATCTGTACTGTTGAAGGTCATTAATGACCTGCTGCAAGTTCTCGATACTGATTCGCATGTGGTGCTTGTCTTGTTGGATTTAAGTGCTGCATTCGATACAATCAATCATAGTATCTTGTTACATTGGTTGGAAAAAGTGGTGGGAATTCAGGGTGTTGCCCTGCAATGGCTGGAGCATTGGGAAGTTTTCTTCTTCGTTGGTTCCCCTATTATGTGGTGTACCCCAAGGGTCCATTTTAGGCCCTTTATATGCTGCCATCGTATTACTTTATATACTTTATATTATATACTTTATATGCTGCCATTGTCATTTTTAAGAAATATAAGATCTCCTATCACTGCTATGCTGACGATACGCAATTTGATCTACCAGCTAAAACTGACAGTAGTTATTCTTTGGACTTTGAAGCTGTTTTGAGGAGATCAAATGTTGGATGGCTTATCATTTTTTGCAATTAAATGAAAGTAAAAGCAACATTTTTATTTTAGGCCCCTCCAGGTCTCCATCTGTTTTTAATTTAGGTTCTATTTCCAACAGTGTTCAACCTCATGTTAGGAGTGTTGGGGTTACATTTGATTAGTAAAATTTGTAAAACTACATTTTGAGAAACAAATCAGTACAGTGGTAAAGGGCAGTTTCTTTTATCTGAGATTGGATGCGAAATTAACAGTTTCTAAGTTTCTGACTGTGGCCCTCCAGGAGCAGGACTGAAGACCTCTGCCCTATACTGTGGCCTGCCTCAAACTGTGATCTCTCGCCTGCAAATTGTCCAAAATGCTGCAGAGAGATTTCTTAATGGCACAAAAAAGAGGGATCACATTTCTCCCATTTTAGTGACTTTACATTGGCTTCCTGTAAACTTCAAAGAGTAGGAAAGCCATTTACATCACCACAGACACAGCTGAGAAAGCGTCCAGTTGGCTCTGAGAGGGCACATCCATGGGTTGCTGCTAGGGAACAGGCTGATCCTGGGCAAGTGTGTATGATATTCAAAAGACCCCAAACACGCTGTGACCCCAGGTAATATCACTGAGAATGTGCCCTAGTGTAGCATCACAAAGATGATTCTGAAAGTATTTTCCTATACTTTGTATTGGTCCCGTTATGCTTTTTTTTTTTTACCAGCTTCTGTTCTGTGGTAATATTTATCTCAAATTCACGTTTGTATATTAAGCACAAAAAAGTTATTTCTCTTTTTTTAATATTTTGGGGTGAAATGGTTTTGTGAAATTACAGCCTTCTCAAAGAGGCACCACGCATTAAGTCCTAAAAGTGGAACAAAACTGTATGCTGTTTAATTTTATAACAATAACAGGTACTTGAGTTTCTCCAACTTGAAGCTTGGATTCTGCAATAGATCTGAAAGCAGCTTCACTCCTGAATCTCCTGGGTGATTGTAGCTCAGATCCAGCTCTCTAAGGTGTGAGGGGTTTGAACTCAGAGCTGAAGTCAGGTAAGAGCAGCCTTCCTCTGCCACCATACAGCCAGACAATCTAAAGGAAGAAATCATATCAAATCAGATTACTGTGAAAATATATATTGAAAAATAAAATGTTAATTTCTGGATGAACTATCCCTTTAACTACACACCTGAGTATCTCTAGTTGACAGTGAGGATTCTTCAGGCCATCACAGAGTAGCTTCACTCCTGAATCCTGCAAGTCATTGTCACTCAGGTCTAGCTCTCTCAGGGGGCAGTCAGCTGATTGTAGAGCTAATGCCACACTTTCACAGCACTGATCAATGAGATTAGAGTTGGAAAACCTAAAAGTGAAGGAAATCTGCAATCTATTAATCTGCATTAATAATAGTCATACAAACACAATTTTGAGTCATAGTCATAGCCATGTTAAGGCTGATCATAGTCAGGTCTACCTTTTTACTTAAATTAATTTTTTGAAAAAAAAAAAAAAAAATGCAGGTAGGTGAGTTTGATCAAGGTTAGAACTAAACTCTGCAAGACAGTGATGGGACAGGACGGGAGTGACCCATCCCTGAAGCAGAATATTGGGCAAAAAGTATTTGTTGGCAGCTGAACCTGCACATCACCAGAGGGTGCCCTCACCTCACTCTTACTGGCTTTTTCATTTCAGAGCTCGAACACTTTTTTCCCTACATCACTGTTTAAATAGATAACATTTACTTGTGGCCAGAGGAGGAACAGGTTGAGCAGGTGAGGAAGGTGCTAGGGGAGTTACAGAAATGGAAGTGTCTACAGGATTGACCAGTCCAGTCCTCACATTAGCCAGGATGTGCATTTTAAAAGTCAATTTCAAATGCATTTGAAAAGTGATCTATTTATTTACATTTTTATTTTTTTATTAATAAACTGAAAATTGAATTCTTCATTTTATTTGAAGAAATGGTGGCCCTTTAATTGTGTAATACAACATTTTAACACTTACAGAGCTTTTCTGCAGTTCCTCACAGCAGGTATCAGTCTCATTCTACCCTCCTCGGATGTGTTGTATTTCTTAAGGTCCAGCTCATCCATCACATCTTCTGACATCTGCAGCATGTAGGCTATTGCTGAACACTGTCCAGGAGAGAGTTTCTTCTCTGAGTGTTTCTCTGAGGTCAGAAACTCCTGAATCTCTCTGTAGAGAGTCTGATCTTTGACTTCCAGCAGACAGAGGAACAGGCAGATGGATCTATCAGCTGATAGATGGAGATCATTTTTGATTTTCTCCTTAATGTACCTCGTGATTTCCTTCATGCTCTCTGAGCTGCTCTCAGTGTGAACCAATAGACCATATAAAAATCTTTGATTGGACTCCAATGAGATGCCCAAAAGAAATCGAAGGAAGAGGTCATATTGTCCATTCTGACTCTCTAAAGCTTTGTCTACTGCCCCTTTAAACAAATTATGCAGTGTGGTAAAACACTTCAGCACCTTCATAGTAGTACTCACATAGTATTGAAAAACATACAATGCAGCAAGAAACTCTTGAAAACTCAGATGTATGAAGCAGTAGACTTTTCTCTCATTAATCACAGCTTCCACCTTAAAGATCTCAGTGCAAAAACCAGAATTCACTGAATTCACTGAGGCGTCAGTGACGTCTATGTCACACTCTCTCAGGTCCTCCTCATAGAACATGATATTGCCCTTGATCAACTGCTTGAAAGCCAGCTCAGCCAGTTTCAAGATGACTTTTCTATTGGACTGGAGGACTTTCTTCGAATCTACCCCTTCATACGTTTGGTTCTTCACACTTGTCTGAATGATCAGGAAGTGTATGTACATTTCCGTCAGTGTCTGAGGGATTTCTGCACTATCTTGTTTCAGGATGTTCTGAAGCACAGTGGATGAGATCCAGCAGAAGACTGGTATGTGACACATGATGTGGAGACTTCTTGATCTTCTAATGTGTGAGATGATTCTGCTGGATTGATGCTCATCACTGATTCTCTTCCTGAAATATTCTTCCTTCTGAGGGTCAGTGAAACCCTGAATTTCAGTCACACGGTTGATGTATTTAGAGGGGATCTGACTTGCTGCTGCTGGTCTGGAGGTGATCCAGATGAGAGCAGAAGGAAACAGCTCACCTTTCATGAGGTTTGACATCAACGCACCAACTGTTGAAGTCTCTGTCATATCAGAAACTGTCTCGGCATCTACAAACAGCGAAATTCTACTTTCATCTAAACCATCAAAGATGAACACCACTTTACTCTCACCAAACATCTTTGAGTCCAGATGTTGAAGTTCAGGGTAAAAGTTCAGAAGAAGTTTGTGAAGACTATACCTCTGCTCTTTAACTAAATTAATCTCTCGAAATGGAAGCACAAACATGAAATCTACATCCTGGTTGGCGTTTCCCTCAGCCCAGTCCAGAATGAACTTCTGCACAGAGACTGTTTTTCCAATTCCAGCGATGCCTTTAGTGAGAACAGTCTTTATTTTTGCTTGTTCAGGTGAAAGGTCAAAGATGTCATTGCAGTGGATTGGAGTGTCTTGTGAGTGTTGTCTTCTGGGTGTTTTCTCCATGTGTAAAACCTCATGTTCTTCATTCACCCCTTCACTTTCGCCATCTATGATGTAAAGTTGTGTATAAATCATGTTCAGGAGGGCTTGATTCTCCTGTTTTTTGATTCCCTCAAATAAGCGCTCATATTTTTTCTTCATGGCAGATTTGTGAATCGCTTTGACTCTTTGCAGTATGTCATCCACTGGTTGGTGAGAATCCTGTTGCAGGTCTCCAGTCACAATGACTCTGTGTGGGTGCAGAACAGAGCGTTTACATCTTTTCCATACTATGAAAATTAATGGGTGACGTGCTATTGAGCTCCATGCACCATAAAACCTTCTTCAGTGTGTCATATATATATATATATATATATATATATATATATATATATATATATATATATATATATATATATATATATATATATATATATATATATACACACACAAAAAAAGCTGCAGAAGAAGACAATCTGTTTGTCACAAAAAGTCATCAAATGGCAATCACAAAAGACTTGCAATATAACTCACAAGTCATATCAGGGCCGTAACCACCATAGGCATTAAGGGAAACAAGTATGCTATCATTTAAAAATATGCCATCATTTAAAAAATATGCTATCATTTAAATTGTCATTCATAACCGAATGTGACAAGACAAAAAAACAATTTTTACATTTTTGATATATAAGACAAACAAAAGTGAATATGTGCATATTTTTAAATAGAATATTATTTGCAAAGAGTTTGGATTGGATAATGGATTACTTCACTAAATAGGCTACAATTAGAAATAAAACTTATTTTATCATTCTTATTTCTTCTTTATTTCCTTGAATCCTTTTTAATCCTTTAATTACTTAATGTCTTTAAATAAAAAGACATTACAAATGAACTTTTTGTCATTTTTATGCTCAAAGGGACCCACCCAGTTCACTTTCATTGTATGGAAAAGAGGAGCATGAGCATTCTGCACAACTTTTAATTTTGAGTTACATGAAAAAGAGCAAATTCTTCTGGTTTCACACCAGAGTGAGTAAATGATTTTCTTATTTCTTTTTCTGTGAACTGCTTTTAAATGACCCACTTATCATATATGATGCATCTTTTTGTATTACGTCATTCTGATTCAGTATTTTCATTTACGTCAGAGGTAACTGTTTAATTACTGAGTAGGTGAATGAACCTGTTACTCTTCAAGGACACGCAGCTGGACTCTGGAGATGCGGTTTTCTGTATCTCACATCTGATAAAAAATGATTAAAACATAAGTAACAAAAGTAACAAAATAAGTAAATGATAATGAAATTTTCCTTTTGGATAAAGTATTTATTAACTAAATTACTCAGTTTCAATGTTTTGTCTTACCTGGGCTTAAGGGTCATGGCAGGAGGGAAATCCATGGATTTATTACTCTTCACAGACACAATGGAGTTTGGGGATGCTGTCTTATTCTGGTGACGGATGGCATCACCCTCCTCTCTCACCTCACACACACTCATTTTGGAGACTATGTATCACTTCTCTATTCAAATGGGCAAGGTTTCAATGACTAAAAAAATAGTGGAATAGGAAAAATTGTGTTTTCATTGCGTAGAAACCATTTTTGTCAATTTCCTAAACAACGTGTTTTCAGAAGGTTATTGCAAAACATTTGCAAACCATTGCTAAATTACACAGTCCAATTCACTGCATTGAATGACAACTCTTGATTGATCAATCAGCTATATTGTTTAGGTGTGCATGAGAATATGAATGCATTAGGAATTACTCCCGCTGTAGTCTCTGACATAACAGAATGTTGTTGATATGCACACACTGAGCTGAACAGTGAGAATTTAAAAGACATGACTTATATATATACACACACACTCACCTAAAGGATTATTAGGAACACCATACTAATACTGTGTTTGACCCCCTTTCGCCTTCAGAACTGCCTTAATTCTACGTGGCATTGATTCAACAAGGTGCTGAAAGCATTCTTTAGAAATGTTGGCCCATATTGATAGGATAGCATCTTGCAGTTGATGGAGATTTGTGGGATGCACATCCAGGGCACGAAGCTCCCGTTCCACCACATCCCAAAGATGCTCTATTGGGTTGAGATCTGGTGACTGTGGGGGCCATTTTAGTACAGTGAACTCATTGTCATGTTCAAGAAACCAATTTGAAATGATTTGAGCTTTGTGACATGGTGCATTATCCTGCTGGAAGTAGCCATCAGAGAATGGGTACATGGTGGTCATAAAGGGATGGACATGGTCAGAAACAATGCTCAGGTAGGCCGTGGCATTTAAACGATGCCCAATTGGCACTAAGGGGCCTAAAGTGTGCCAAGAAAATATCCCCCACACCATTACACGCACAGTGGTAACAAGGCATGATGGATCCATGTTCTCATTCTGTTTACGCCAAATTCTGACTCTACCATCTGAATGTCTCAACAGAAATTCAGACTCATCAGACCAGGCAACATTTTTCCAGTCTTCAACAGTCCAATTTTGGTGAGCTTGTGCAAATTGTAGCCTCTTTTTCCTATTTGTAGTGGAGATGAGTGGTACCCGGTGGGGTCTTCTGCTGTTGTAGCCCATCCGCCTCAAGGTGGGTGTGTTGTGGCTTCACAAATGCTTTGCTGCATACCTCGGTTGTAACGAGTGGTTATTTCAGTCAAAGTTGCTCTTCTATCAGCTTGAATCAGTCGGCCCATTCTCCTCTGACCTCTAGCATCAACAAGGCATTTTCGCCCACAGGACTGCCACATACTGGATGTTTTTCCCTTTTCACACCATTCTTTGTAAACCCTAGAAATGGTTGTGCGTGAATATCCCAGTAACTGAGCGGATTGTGAAATACTCAGACCGGCCCGTCTGGCACCAACAACCATGCCACGCTCAAAATTGCTTAAATCACCTTTCTTTCCCATTCTGACATTCAGTTTGGAGTTCAGGAGATTGTCTTGACCAGGACCACACCCCTAAATGCATTAAAGCAACTGCCATGTGATTGGTTGATTATTAATGAGAAATTGAACAGGTGTTCCTAATAATCCTTTAGGTGTGTGTGTGTGTGTGTGTGTGTGTGTGTGTGTGTGTGTGTGTGTGTATAAACAGGGTTCATGCAACATGATATAGTGTGGGGTAACAGTGGAGGAAAAAGACAATGTCAGTCCTAAAATGTACAAAGCACTTATAACGAAGAGTTTTTACATTTAGACATGTTTCAATGGGAGTATGAGTTCGCTGCTCAGCTCATTAGGCTTCTTATTTTTATGGTAACATCGATGTGATAGTGGATGCTCGCGTTTTTCTAATAGTTAAAATATAGGCTAAGTGTTGTAGCTTATACCGAAGCATATTATGTCTTCACTTAACCTCGGAGTTAATGTTTGGTCTGTGAAAGTGAAAGTGAATCAGAACTTCATGAATGCGACACTTGTGCTAATAGAAGTAGTGACCAAAAGATGTTACACAAAACCGACTTGTATTTAGATTATTTTAAAGTAGCCGCTATGCATTATGTAAATCATTATGCATTATCTAAACACTTTCTTGAATCCGCTGATATTGATCTCTGCTCATACAAGATCACGCCTATGCTGTGTATTGTGTATTACTTTTGACTCCAAACAAATATAAAAGACACTTATGTTTCATAATATTCTGTAGGCTATAACATTCTGAAAGACTTACTGAGATGAACTGGCGCTCATGGATCTTGTGTGTCCAGCCTCATTCAAGCTGCCATGGTTTTCTAATGTCGACATTCATGTCCGTGTTCGAGAAGCGAAAGAGCAGAGCACCCGTTTACAGTATTGTTTCGTTAAGGGCTGCGAGTGCGAGTTTATTGCATAGACTGGGAAAAATAAATAGGTTTATTGTCAACTTCAAGTTTGAATGGCAGGAATATAATAAAACCTAAACCGCATTCATTGCTATTTGCCAACAAATTAGCACTCAAATTCCTTTTTCTTTTCTTTTTTTTTTTTTTTTTTTTTGTTCAAAATGCTTTTATTCTTAATTTTACAGTTGGTATCTCCTTGGATATATTGCATGAAATACAATGTTGGGTATACATTTATATAACAAACTCTATTATATTTTTATTTATTTTTGTCCTTGCTTCTAGATTTTATCCTTTTTTAACAACATTTAAACACACACACACACACACACACACACACAAAAAAAAAAAAAAAAAAAAAAAAAAAATATATATATATATATATATATATATATATATATATATATATATATATATATATATATATATTATAGTGTCATAACCATTTTAAACATGCAAAAAGCGTTATGATATTAATGTTTTGGGGCACACAGCTTACATAGGCCTAAATGTAGCAGTTTCAATACAATCTGATGGTACTTAAAAAACTATTAGGCCTATACTTAAACTAATACTTTAAAATAAAAATAAAAATGTCTTTCATTTGAAGAATTTCGTGGAAAAATAGCCTAACATATGAACGTTTCTGAAATGTTCATTTTAAATCCATTTGCATTTTGAGAGTTTTTTTTTTTTATTATTATTTTTTATGTAATTCAAGTCCTCAGAAAAACAAAGGCATTTTGCACAGAGAGGATGATGAAGTTTCGAGTGTTTCTCAGCACATGCGAACAAGATCACTTTTTCTACAGCCCACTTTACAGCACGTGGAGGGCAGCGTTTCGAATGTGTCTCTTCTTACTCGATCCATTTCTGCAGAGGTCTCCACATCAGTCCCGATGTCATAACCTGTGTAAAATCATAGTCATAATGTAGGCTAAATGGTGTTGGTTGACTCCACACTTGCTGTATGAGTTAATGAGTTGTCAAAATTACTTCAGAATGCAAACAGCAGGTGGCGCACAAGAGTTGAATTTGGACAAGCACATACGACTCCTAGGCTCCTATAGTCCTATTATTTCTGCAATGTCTTTATATGGCAGAAATAGCAGAAAGGGTATGCCATTTTACTGTTCCCAAATTCAACCAAGGTTTATATTTATGCTTTGATTTGGCTGGCATAATTGCATAATTTCAGTGGGTCTCGTTGTGAGTTGCTAAAGATTAACATGAGGATGCAAAGTAACTGTAATGCTTAGCAACTGTAAGTACATTTTAATAAATTCATAAATATTTTTTATAAAATAATAATAATTAATGTAATATTTTGATTATATCATTAGGCTATATAAAAACATTATCTTTATCAAATAACCTTAACTTTATCTTCATTTTTACAGCTCAATACAATACACTATATTGTTTATTATATTGTATATAAAAGGCACACTACTTTTAACATATAATCCATTTTATAATTTACATTTATTTATAAATGATCAAATATCTAGTTCTTAATTTTTGCAGTTCATTATATTATATTTATGGCTGTCAAATGATTAATTGTGTTCCAAAATAAAAATGAGTGTTTAATATGTGTGTGTGTACTGTTTAATCATCATGTATATTTGAACACACATACACACATTAAGAAATATTTGCATACTGTATATACACTCACCTTTTTTAGGATTAGGATTATTAGGAACACCTGTTCAATTTCTCATTAATGCAATTATCTAATCAACCAATCACATGGGAGTTGCTTCAATGCATTTAGGGGTGTGGTCCTGGTCAAGACAATCTCCTGAACTCCAAACTGAATGTCAGAATGGGAAAGAAAGGTGATTTAAGCAATTTTAAGCGTGGCATGGTTGTTGGTGCCAGACGGGCCGGTCTGAGTATTTCACAGTCTGCTCAGTTACTGGGATTTTCATGCACAACCATTTCTAGGGTTTACAAAGAATGGTGTGAAAAGGGAAAAACATCCAGTATGCGGCAGTCCTGTGGGCGAAAATGCCTTGTTGATGCTAGAGGTCAGAGGAGAATGGACCGACTGATTCAAGCTGATAGAAGAGCAACTTTGACTGAAATAACCACTCGTCACAACCGAGGTATGCCGCAAAGCATTTGTGAAGCCACAACACGCACAACCTTGAGGCGGATGGGCTACAAGCAACAAGCAGAAGACCCCACCGGGTACCACTCATGTCCACTACAAATAGGAAAAAAAGGCTACAATTTGCACAAGCTCACCCAAATTGGACAGTTGAAGACTGGAAAAATGTTGCCTGGTCTGATGAGTCTCGATTTCTGTTGAGACATTCAGATGGTAGAGTCAGAATTTGGCATAAACAGAATGAGAACATGGATCCATCATGCCTTGTTACCATTGTGCAGGCTGGTGGTGGTGGTGGAATGGTGTGGGGGATGTTTTCTTGGCACACTTTAGGCCCCTTGGTGCCAATTGGGCATTGTTTAAATGCCACGTCCTACCTGAGCATTGTTTCTGACCATGTCCATCCCTTTATGGCCACCATGTACCCATTCTCTGACGGCTACTTCCAGCAGGATAATGCACCATGTCACAAAGCTCGAATCATTTCAAATTGGTTTCTTGAACATGACAGTGAGTTCACTGTACTAAAATGGCCCCACAGTCACCAGATCTCAACCCAATAGAGCATCTTTGGGATGTGGTGGAACGGGAGCTTCGTGCCCTGGATGTGCATCCCACAAATCTCCATCAACTGCAAGATGCTATCCTATCAATATGGGCCAACATTTCTAAAGAATGCTTTCAGCACCTTGTTGAATCAATGCCACGTAGAATTAAGGCAGTTCTGAAGGCGAAAGGGGGTCAAACACAGTATTAGTATGGTGTTCCTAATAATCCTTTAGGTGAGTGTATATTTCTCATTTACATTATATATAAATATATTCTATATAAATATTTTAAAAAATTCTCAAATACATACATGGATGGGTATGTATTTATATATACATAATAATTATACACAGTGCACACACATATATTATATATATTATATTAGCCTATATAAAAGGCACACTTATTTGAACATATATTACATTTTATAATTTACATTTCTTTATATAAATGATAAATAATCTTTTTATATTTTTATTATAAAAATTTATAATTTTGATCAAATATCCAGGTCCATTTTTGCAGTTCAATATATTATATTAATTATATTATATTATATAAAAGACACACTAATATTAACATATGATACATTTTATAATTTACATTTATTTATATAAATTATAAATAAAATGTTTATTATATTATATCATGCATGTAAAAAGGCAGGCCCCTTTTAAACTACATAACATATAATACAGTTTATACAGTAACTAAAATTTCAGCGTTAGTGTTGTTACAGTAATAATCAACAACTACTGAATATGTAACAGTAGGAGTTTGAACGGACAGTTGTGTTCCGACTTCATTTACACTGGGATGATGACTGCTAAGCAAAGACAAAATCTATACTGACCCTTCATGGGGACCTCAGATTGGACCCGCCTCCATCTGGAACCCCCACACGTGTAGACGACAGCCCGAAAAAACTCCCGGCCACAGAGTCTCAGAGCTTTCTGGGCCTGGGCCGAATCTGCCCACGCAGCAAACGCCAACAGCATTGCCAGTAGCACGACCTTCATAGCTGGAAATAGTGTAAAAGCTGTGTCTTCCGCTCAGGTTAGGGATGTATTTTGTTAGCTTGTGTTTTCTGACTTCAGAACATCTTCATTTATATACTATGCAAACCATGCTTTATGTGTTATTGACGTACTTCTTTTCCGTGACCTTTTAAATGAGGCAAAATGACCCAGAAAGCAGATACTTCCATTTGACAAAATGGGTTTGTTGGTTTTAAATAAATAGAGGATGTACAAATGGTGTATCAAAATACAGCTAATTTAACAAAGTGGCGTGAGGTCTTTGTTTTATTTGCTACAGCAAAGTGCTCTTTAATGACGTTTTAGAGATCCATGCCCATAAAACTGAATATCGCAAATTTGAGCATGTGTCACACCAGCATTATGGTGTGACACCAGGATAATGACAGCACTTACTTCCTCCCAAACCTTGTTAATTTGACCTAAAAGGCTGAGCACCATAATGAGCCGATTTATTTCTGGCTGGCAAACACTTTGTTGCCAAGTGCTTCCACACAACATCACTGTTTACAGGATAAAATACCATCCTGTAGTATTTGGCACAGGCTCTCACATTTAGATTTAATTGCAGTCATTCCTAAAGGAAACTTCTACGAGTCATCATAAGATACAGCCTACCTAATTCTTTCATTTTGCGTCATTTGTTTTATGTAACTCAATTAATTTTTTGACATTGACATTTGACATCCATAAAGCAGCAGCAGCTTTATTGACAGCTGCACACCTGGATGTGAGAGTTGAAATTAGTTTGAAGTCTGCCACTGAAATTAAGACTTTGCAAGCTTTGTAAAGCTATTTTAGACATTAGCCTCTGTAATGATTTCTTATTGTGGTGTTTCTAAAACTTGTATTTGTTGTTATTGTTGACCCAGGGAGGGCATGGAAGCAAAAGAGAACTATAAAATCTTATCTACAATGTTTATTGACATATCAAGTTGTAAAATCTCCACTGCATGATCAGCCCTAGTCATCCTGCATTGAACACCAGCACTTTGCTTAGCAGTTCAGATCGTCAAATGCTACCCTACTGAATAATCCAGCATAAACAAGCATGAATTCCATGCTGGTTAGTGCTAGTTAGTGCTGGTATAGTGTTGGTCTAGTATGAGTAGGCCAGTTGTCTGTATGCAAACAGTGTTTTAGGGAGATAAGCATAGTTTTTGCTTGTATTTCAATATTTAACACATTAATGATGTAAAGGAAAAACAATAAAGAAGATTAAAACATGATTTATTGTAATATATGATTATAATTTTGTAATTTCGGTCACACTTTAGATTAGGGTCCAATACTCGCTATTGACTAACTATTAACTATGACTTGTGCCTCAGTAAACCCCTAATTACTGCTTATTAATTGTTAGTAAGGTAGTTAAGTTTAGGTAATGGGTAGAATAAGGCATTAATATGTGCATTATAAGTACTAATAAACAGCCAATATCCTAGTAATATGCATGCTAATAAGCAACTAGTATATAGTGAGAATTGAACCCTAAACTAAAGCCTAAACTAAAACTAATTTCTTTCACTTGTTTTAGTTCTGATTCTATTATTAATCAATGTCATCTGAAGTTTTGAATAGCATAGAAAAATTCAAACTGGTAAAACGTTTCAAAGGATCAAAAGATTTGTCTCCCGTTTCAAAGGACCTGTATACAAATCAGTTAAAAAGAGCTCTCTCGATGGTACAGTTAGTTTTCCTGAATTGCTAAAACACCAAATCCCATTCTCTGAACCAAATTCTCAATAGCCTAAACCAATTTGTCGAATAAATCACTATTTCTGCAAAACCTTAAAGGGGTAGTTCACTTTAAAATAAAAATTACCCCATGATTTACTCACCCTCAAGCCATCCTAGGTGAATATGACTTTCTAGCCTACTTTCTGATGAACACAATCAGAGTTATATTAATACATATCCTGAAGCTTCCAAGCATTATAATGGCAGTGACGGGGTCCATTGAGTTTGAAGCCCAAAAAAGTGCATCCATCCATTATAAACATATTCCACACAGCTCCGGGGTTAATAAAGGACTGAAGCGAAGAGATTTTTGTAAAGTAAAATAGCTTCTGCCAGACTGCCTTCCGTATTCAACTTACGGAAAAAACGTAACTGGCATGACATATGACGTCAGACGTAGCGTAAGCGTTTTGAACTGCGAGAGGTGTTACACTCTGCTTAAGTTGAATATGGAAGGCGGTCTGGCGGGAGCTAGATATTTTACTTTATAACGTTTTAAATATGGATATTTTTCTTACAAAACCCATCGCTTCACTTCAGAAGGCCTTTATTAACCCCCCCTTTTACTACATTAAATACTCCTTTAAACAAGTTCAGACAGTTAGACACTGTTTGCAGATCTCCTGCACTCTTTTGGCAAAACTCTAAACACATTCTCACTCATTAAAACACATATCACTCTGTGATACATTTGTGTCGCAAAACACTAAACACAGTAACTAAAATACTGTTGTCATCATTTACACAACTCAAAATTGTTCACACTTATTTCTAATGATGTGACCAAACCAACTGTACAAAATATGCAGTACATACAGTATACAATATACTCCTTACTATACTTTTTTATGTAATTGCAAAAAATCTCTCTGTATACAATTTTTTTTTCTGTAACATTCTGGATTCTGTGTTCTCCATTTTTAACGTAGAGTCTAATGAATGATCTGTAATGCTTATATTATTGTATTAGAGTACAGGTGAAATGGTTTTGGCGCAATTGTTTGACTTTGCCAGAAGAGTCAAGGTTGAAAAAATAGTTTGAAAATTTGGATTTGTGTTTAATGTTGTGAGAAAATGGGTGAAGGTTTCAAGAAATGTCAACAATTGAAGACTTCCAATGCAAAAGCCTCTAAAAGTCACAAATGAGATAACAGTGAATGCTCGCCGCACATAGTATACTTTCACCAAATACTTTCACTTCAAACCCACTAAATCCCAGCCTCAGCCCATTCAGAAGTACTGGTACTTGGGTAGAAACCTATACATACTGTAGGAGCCTGACAAAAATCCTAATTTTAAAGAAAAACGTCAGACGGACTTAGAGGCTTTTGCATCTCAAGTCTTCAATTGTGAAAAACTGTTATAGCAACTTGATAATGAAAGTTCAATTCATTCATGCTCATTTTGGGAACTGATTCCAAAAGGTGTACATAGTGAAAAGTATGTCAATGCAGTCAGGGAACACGAAATATTGTAGAAAACAGTGATAGCATGCACTTTCAACAGTTGCTGAAAGTCAATGGCCAAGTGCCCAACTAAAAAGAATACTAATCACCATAATGGTGACTTCAAACCAACTTCAACAACTTTTGTACTGGTACCATGTGAAATAAATAAAGCCAAATTGGTTTATAATATGTGAACATGGTAATGCTGTTTTCGAGATGTTTAAGCATCCTCTGGTGACACATTTATTGTATTTGCATGTTAATCTAAGACTTCTAAGGCAGTGTGGCTGTAAGTCAGTTGTAGTTGTTGTTGTGCTGTATGCTTGTCTCTTCTCTTTTTTGTTCAGTGATTCCGCTTGTTAACAGCAGGTGTTTATCACTAATGTTCTATCATCACTTGTAGAGTGAATCTACATTATTTCACTAACTGCAACATTGCTTCAGTGTTACTTTTACTCTCTATAGACCCCTTCAATGTTTGTAAACATCGAAAAACTAGGTTGGGTGCGCGGGCAGTGTGGGATCAGAAAAACAACACAATCTACTGTTGTCATAGTGAAAGCACTAATGTAAAGCTAGTCTGCTAAGTCTGTAGCATGCCACAGGTCGCAATTATTGCCAGATATCAAACTTCACCTAACTATTAAATCAGTCAACAGTTTACAGAAAACATTTTGTTTACTTACCATGGCTTAACTCTACGCGTTGTTGTCACAATGTTGGCGCTAGCCTGTGGCTAACTACTACCACTTTTTGTAACACTTTACTCCTTTTACCTTGGCTTATGTGCTAACGGAAATTTACTAATTCCCACTTTAGAAGTCGAGCTTGTTGCATTCAAGTGCTTTGTTGTCGGAAAGAACAGGAATCATGGAGAACACCAGGTTTATTCTTGCCTATATTTATTGGGGAAATCTTATTAAAACCAACATCATATGTACTGCACTGACAACCATATCCCATATCCCATGCACTGACAACCATATAAACATTCCAGACTATCCAGATCCGTTTTCTGCCGCTTCTGTAATTTCAGTCAAATGCAGGCTATTTTCGCTGTGTATAAAACATGCAATACACTTCAAATGATTAGCCTACTCGTACATGTAATTATGCACTACATTAATGTCAAGAAAAAAAAAAAAAAAAAAAAATCACACCTGTCACAGTTCTGTTTAAAGTTCATGGCACATCCATCTCGGGAATTTGGGTATCAAAATTATTTCCGAACTTCCCAGTGGTAAACACAACATCAAATAGTTTTTTCTATTTATATTATAATTATATGGTTTATAGCTTAAATTATTCTCCTATTTTGAGCCTCTACAAACACGAGCCTCTTTGATCGTAGCATTGTCCCAGTCTGCCTGATTAATAGCTTGCAGCCACAGATGTCGTCTATTTTTTTTAAACGGATGAGATCCTGCAGGAATCCTGAAAAACCTGACACCACAACTGGTGCAGTTTTCACAGGTCACGATGCAACAAGTAGGCATTTTTTTCTTGACGAGAAATTCTCTGGTTAACACCCATGGGATGGAATGAACTTTCTGACCCCGACATGCGCACTGCGAACTGCGACTGTGACGTGAACCATGAAGGTGTCTACAGATTGGGACAATCTGAAAACTGAGCAGTGTTTATTTAACATTAAGAATTTTGCTATGAACCAATAAACATGTAACCTGCCATGTGCATTTTTTATTAAATAATTTATTAAAATTAATTGGAAAAATGTCTTTATTTAACTATGAACACACACTAAGAAATGTTATACGTAACACATACGCAAGTTTTGTTGTGGTATTGCTGGGATCATACCAGCACCAAAAGACAACATATGCTGGTCTCAGAGTGCAAACCATACCTTATGCTGGTGACCAGCAATGCTGGATTTTTCAGCAAGGTAGTTTACCAGTAACCTCGTTGAGAACATTTATATTTTGTTTGTCCATTTGAGAAAATTTGTTCTATGAGTAGGAAAAATGACTGATAAACAACCTAATACTGACAGCTAAATTAAAAGTCTGAATTTCTCACAACTAAAGTGCCCTAAACTAAATATTTTATGTCTGTTTGTTCTTATTTAAGTTCTAAAATCTGCATAGGAGGAAAAAAAGAAAACCGAAGCACATAAACTGACAGAAAGGCAAAAGAAAGTGAAAAGGTTAATTTTGTAAGTTAAAGTTCAAACTGCCACATTAACGAATTCAAAGACATCCAAAGGGGTGTCAAAAAGGGTTCCAGACCAGCCAAGAGAAAATAAAATAAAAACATTCATTAAGATCTCTGATATAATTCATCATTTCTGAAACAAGAAAAATGTAGAGTGGGACTTGATTTTGTCAATGGGGAATTGATTAAATGGGTGTGGTTTGCTATTGCTGTGATGTCATCTGAGTGACAGTGAGTCGCTGCAAAAGGAGCAATATTAAATATATACAGCAATAATAAATACAGCAATATTACTTGGAAAAAAAGGAAAAGAATGGTCCATTTTGATTTTATCGTGACTTTAAATTAATTCAAATTAAATTAAAACATTTTTAGTTAGCCTATATAATGTAGATGTCCAAATAATTTACCTTCTTGAACCCTTTAATGCATATGCCTTTTGATATTTGCATTGTAATGACACTTCAATCAGAAGACAACCCGACCAGAGCTGTCGTTTAAATTACATTGGTGTGGAAATGAAGGTGGCAACACGGAGAAGCTCACGCGACCCAATAGTTGACATTCCATCTCAACTGGTTCAACAGAGGACATTGTGTATTGTCTAATTCTTTAATTTTAAAAAATAAGATAATAATCTTGTTGTCCTTTCAAACATACTGAAGTTTATTAACATCAGAGGTATCACTTGATCAATACTTTTTATTTAATAATAAGATAATTGAAGATGTGTTTGTTTGTCCAGCAGGGGGCGCATTGAAAACCGGTTCGGCTGTAGGTCGAGCTCTTGTTTTTGAACAACACGGTCACTCTGCATTCCTAGAAAGCCACACTCCTCACTTAGCTGACAGTCTTGGCAGACACCTTTGCACATAAGGTGGGGTTTACTGTAACGTTCAACCTCTGAAAATACCCTGTATTCAACCTGCTGTGACTTGCCTCGCCCATTCGAACATACTGGATTGTAATGCCTGAGGGGAGGAATCCAGTTGTGCATGTTCTTAACATCATGTTTTCCAGTAACCATGTGATCTTAATTGCTTTGTACAAAACACACACACACACACACAAAATTCAGAGCATTGAGGGGCTATTTATTACCAAATCACTTTCCTTGTCAGTTTTACTGTTTTGTTATAAATCATTTTAAAGCCAGTATTGGACATTTACGTCGTATTACTATTTAAATAAAATGATAAGTACAATTTGAACTTTGAATAACCTCAAGAAGATGATCTGTATGAGCTTACACTAGTGTCTTTCTGGAAGAGGAAGCAGTGATATATGGTGTAACAGGTCTATGACCAAACGTCCACCAATGATAAGCTGTTTACTCTAAGTATGGAAGTGTCAAAGCTAAAGATAGCTGTAGTGAGAGCTTGTAGAAGCAACAAGTGCTGCGTGTACCACTTCTGAAACTGTTCACTGCAGAGAGACTGTAGATGAATGATACCAACTAACATTATGGTTAAGATTATATAGCAGGGTTTAACACTTTCCACACATGCCAGGATGACAATACTTTGTGTATTTACTAGTTGCCATATCAAAACTATTTAGAGAAAAAATGTGCCAAAATTAAGAAATATTTGGAAGATATTACTGAACATTTAACCATAGCAAAAGTAAATTTCTTACTTAAGTTTATTTTTCATCTCTGTTTTTGGTGTCTATTTAAAATAAGACAAATCTGATATTATTGTAATCTTATATCTTATATCTGTTATTTAACAGTTGAGATGGTTCTTTAATGCTGATCTAACAGCAGAAGACACGAGCCGCGGTTTAAATCCCAGTTGTGCAGGTGGGGTGTGCTGTAACACTGCGTTACAATGAGCCCCTATTAGAACTACGCTATTATATTCTATACTTTTATCAATTCTTTTGAGAAACCATGAGAAAAGGGTGAATAATGACTGAGAGTCAATGTTCAGAAATTATTAATTATTATTATGTTTTGAACTATGCTGTATAGCTGTATTTAGCGATGTGTTAGTTGTCAAACTCAAAAATTAGTGTATTTTTAATGATAAAAAAATTATCTTATTTTTAAAAGTTAATAATTGTATTTTATTGACAAAATATTTTAGTTTGTCTGGTATATTTTTTTGATTATATCAGGTAACATTTTAAGCTGTCATTTGCTCATGTTACAATGTGCCCCTCACATGTTACAATATACCCCACCTTTGGGGCATGTTGTCACACATTTCACTTTCACCATTCTTTCGGGGTAAATCAAGAAAAAAGTATGCAATGCAATAATGAAACAAAACCACATAATTGTACTAGATGTGTGAAATTAATGTGGGGAAAAATAAATACTCTGAACCCCAAGTGCTCTCCCCTACTTAAAGGTGCAGTAAGAATTTCTGAGAAGCCCTGTTGATATTTGAAATCACCAAACGAGAAATGTCACTTACTGCTGACTGGCTACAAGTGTGTTTTGGTACTCGGTCTGATCCACTTTCAAAAGCGTTTCTCAGAACTCGCTTACTGCACCTTTAATCCAGGTTCATATTGTTTTTTCATGTACCCAACTAACAGGGAACATTGTCAGAACTTCCCTATCGTACTGACCAAGCGTACCACACAAGTCCTGAAAAGTGAAGCCAACGCGTCTCGATTGCCTCCAGGTGGCTGGACGCAGTATAGGTCATAAACCCCGCCCTCTCCATGAAATGTAATGGGACGTAGAAAAACTAAAATCACCTAAAATTACACTTAAAATAACTTTTTCCAAAGATGGTTTCTGTCATTTCTGTCATTTTTATCACGCTGATGTTAGTTCAAGTGTTCGTTCTTTAAATAAATTTGGTTTTAGTTTAGTGCTGTCAACGTTAGCGCATGCGATTAATATTTTCCAGTTTATAAAATATTAATAAATACAAAATATTTAACGCAATTAACACAGCATCCGTTTTACTGTCATCCTTTGGCTTGCATTACATATGATCACGATCTTATTCATGCAAATGCTTTTAAACCATTTCAAACCAAACCACGCGCTGTCTGTGAATATTAAAAAGCTTTCACTTACACTGTAATGTTGAATGGCTATAATTAATGTTTAAAATTGGGGGGTAAATCACATCAGTAGCAGTATTAGTATCAGTGACACTGGAATTCATTCATAAAAAATGCCATTAAAGAAATATTTGAAATATACTGTCTTTTTATGGGGTTACATTTAATTTGGCAATTTACTGTTAAATTATAAAATTATATTACATTATAAAATTTACATTTTAATTGCGATTAAATTTATGATTAATCTAGTTACATTTTTTAATCAATTGACAGCACTATTTTTGTTAGTTATTTGATGCTATAAAAACGAGGGTGTGACATTATGATTGACAGCTTCTCTGAGCAAAGTAGTCACTGAGTGGACATTTTTCGAGAACTTTGGGAGGAGATTAGAGCTTTAACTTTAACTGTTTATTTCACCAAAAAGTTGATTAGATGGGAGTGTGGGTGGGACCTTGAGATGTCAGCGCCATATTGAGACACCGGTGGCTTCACTTACTACAGTGGAAGAGAGTAAAGGCGCATATTCTGAAACATTTCAGTTAGACATTAATCTAATGTTTTTTAAATGTTATATAGCCATATAAATGTTATATAGCCATTTATAGCCATTCAACATTACAGTGGACGTGCTACTTTTTTTCAGATGGTTCAGTCATTCAAAAGTAACATTTCCATAATACTTGCAAAATTAGAAAAAAGAGAAAACATGCCTGTAATATTTTTTGTAACATTCACATAACCAAGAAAAACGTTTTTAAAACATAAACATTTTTGAACGTTCTGAAAACACTCTTTAACTTAATGGGAACGTTAGCAAAACTTAGGTTCTTAAAGACACCCTGTAGTGAAAATGTTTATATGTCCATGTGGTGTTTTGAATATGCTTTAAGACAAACCATGTGCAAATTCATAAGTCAACACCATTGCTGGGTATTTTTTTCTCAAAAACTCGGTTTGAAATCGCTGGTGTTTCTTACGTCACAAACTACCAACCAATCACGTCAGTGCCATGACATTAATATGCTGCAAAGCAGGGGAGTCTCAAGAGAAGCGGGTGAATTATGTGTATGATTATGATGTTATGATGAACTATATGCCTTTCTCCACTGACGTTCTAACATGTTCGAAGTGTTTCTAAGGATACTGATTTTCAGAAGGCAGCTGTCCGACACTGAGATGGTGAACAGAACTATGGTTTGTGTGACATTAGCAACACATCATTAGCTGTTTGATAACTGGGTGACTTTAAACTTATGTTCTTAGCAAAGATATGGTCTTAGAAATTATTTTTGTTAGCTGGGTACAATTAGTGGTGTTTTGTTTGTTTAGAATGCATGAGTAAACACACGCTTGTGTGTGCTTATATTAAGCTTGGTCTAAAGTTTAGGATGTGCTCATGATGAGGTGCTTGAAGTTCATTGTTTTCCATTTGTTTTGTCTAAGAGTTCATATCATCTTTGTATATCAGCCATGCAGAGATCAGGGTCTGTGAGAGGGTTCAAGCGCAAACAAACTGACATGTGAGCAACTCTATCATTATTGTGTATAAACAGTAAAAATAATAATAATAATAATAATAATAATAATAATGTTGTAAATATTTGCTAAGCTGCATTGGTTCTGCATCAATAAAATGCTTAGGCTTTGGTGAGTTATCACAGCAGTGTGAGAAGAGGTATAGGCCAACATTGGATGGAGGAGAAAGTTAAGGAATCAGATCAGGTGTTAAAACAAGAGAATCATAGACATTTTTTATGGTTTTACAAAGCTGCATCATAGACTTCTTAATCTCACCCTTCTCCTCAATAAGCCACATGATTTGACATATGATGTAGCAAAAGCAGTGCTTGATGATTTAAATGCCAAAGTTGAATACTTCTTTATTTTTTGGAAAATCCCTAAAAGAATGAGCAATAGCAATTGTGGTGCTTTAGAAAACACCATTAATAATAATAAGGAAACAAGGGGGCTTCATGACCAAAAACAATGTTCTGTTTTTTATAGGGTTTTTTCGCCTTCCCGTCAAAAACATGACACTTTTTCTTAATTATTAAAGGGTTAGTTCACCCAAAAATGTAAAAATTCTGTCATCAATTACCCACTGTTATCCTTCCAAAGGTGAATGACTTTCATCTTCAAAACACAAATGAAGATATGTTTAATAAAACCTGAGAGATTTTTGTACCTCCATTGAAATTCCATCAAAACGTTGATGCGTCTAACATTTATAAGACGATCGTAAAGGTAAGCCATATAAATCAAGCATTTTAATCCAAGTCTTCATAAGAGACACGATAAGAGACACGATCACGCAAACCTCACTGGTCCTCACACAAGTATGTACCTATATATGTGCATTAAAAATTAAATTAGTTAAAATTAAATTAAATCATATAAAGCGATTGTGAAGACTTGGATTAACTGCTCGATTCATATGGATTACTTTTATGATGTTTTGGTGGAATGGATTTTCAGTGGATTGACAGAAATCTCTTATGTTTCATTAAAAATGTTTTCATTTGTGTTTTGAAGATGAACAAAAGTTTTAAGGGTTTGGAACAACATGAGGGCAAGTAAATGATGACAGATTTTTTTATTTTTCTGTGAACTAACCCTGTATGTAAAGTCAGCTTTATGACCTATGTTACATCATCGACCAGTGCTCTTAAAGGATTAGTTCACTTTTAAATAAACTTTTGCTGATAATTTACTCACCCTCATGTCATCCATTCTTTCTTTAGTCAAAAAAAAAAATTAAGGTTTTTGATGAAAACATTCCAGGATTTTTCTCCATGTAATGGACTTCAGTGGGCCCCAAATGGTTCAAGGTCCAAATGACAGTTTCAGTGCAGCTTCAAAGGGCTTTAAGCGATACCAGACGATACCAGATGATGAATAAGGGTCTTATCTAAAAAAATAAAGTTTAAGTTTTATAAGCACAAATTCTCGCCTTGCTCTGTTCTGTGATGCGCGTTCGTGACGTCACGTAATACGCAGTTATGTTGAAAAGGTCACGCTTGATGTAGGCGGAAGTACCGAGTCAGTGTTTACAAATGTGCGGAAGGAGGACCATATACACATATTCAAATGTCTTTGTGTCAGTTTATCGTTTAAAAAATGCCCATTTCGTGTGCGTATCCTTGGTGTTTTAATATTAGAAAGCCTAAAAGAAAATGTTCAAACGTGACCTTTTCAACGTAATTGCGTATTACGTGACGTCACAAATGCGCATCACAGAACAGAGCAAGGCGAGCATTTGTGCTTATAAAACGTAAACTTTTTTTTTTTTAATGTCCGATCGTTTCGCTAGATAACACCCTATTGTCTGGTATCGTCTGATATCGTTTAAAGCCCTTTGAAGCTGCACTGAAAGTGTCATTTGGACCTTGAACCGTTTGAAGCCAATTGAAGTCGATTATGGAGAAAAATCCTGGAATGTTTTCATCAAAAACCTTAATTTCTTTTCGACTGGAGACAGACATGGACTAATCCTAAAAGTAAGCTAGAACTAGCCAATAGCACTTCAATTGACTTAGTTAGGTGCAGTACTTGACCTCTCATGCCCTGTACTGCTGCCCTGAGGCTAAGGTCACATACTCGGTGGAATATCAATGGACTTCTGGATCTGTTTGGTCATGTAGGTTGCCACACCAAAGCAAGGTTCCAGTACGAGGTCATGTGTGCTAAATGAATCGATCCTGACCAGAAAAAAAACAGACACACATGTTTTGAAAGTACATGCAGGTGCAAAGTGCAGTGCATATCTGTGCAGGTGTGTGCATGAGACTGATCCAGCATGGGGACTTACACTTTAAAGACCCAATGAAATCGTGAGGAGCAAAGATTTCTCTCCTGTGTTGATATGTTGAAATCTATTCCTATTGAAACAGGAACATACTGAAGGGCTCATCGTTTAAGTTTATTGGTTGCTATTGAGCACGCATGACATGATTTGACTTGACATGACATGACTATTGTAACTGTCATAACTTTGATTTCATGGGATCTTTAGAGGATGGTTTGTGTGCAGGAGTGATCCAGTGCTAAAGTAAATGACATGCACTATACAGGACAGTTCAAGTGAGACCAATATACTGTTACTTAAATGCGAAGATAACTGTTGAAAATGTGACAACCGGCCACCAGAAACAAAGGTTAGTTATTGTTATATAGAAAATGTTATATGAAAGTTGCCTATTAAGATCTCCAGTTGAAAATGTGAGTTATCTGAATGATTTTTGTTGCTTCTGCATTATTGGACTTCTTATATGTGCTATTTGACACAATATAATGTTTAAAGTAACCATAAAATTGGCCGTTTTTAATTAATGGAATATTTCAGTGTTTATTATAAATTATTTATCCATGCACATAATATATATATATATATATATATATATATATATATATATATATATATATATATATTTTTTTTTTTTTTTTTTTTTATTCATGTGCCCTCATAATCTTTAATCAAAATAACTTCCCCTCCCTCTTGCAGTGATTTCTCTTCTCTGATGATGTGTTTACTGCAATGAGGCGGGACCTGTCACTCAGATGACATCACCGCAGCAGCAAACCACATCCATCCAATCAATTCCCCATTGACAAAATCAAGTCCCACCCTACATTTTTTCTTGTTCCAGAAGCGTTTCACTCAGATGTCACAATAGGGAAGAAAAGTCTATTTGAATATTCCCTTTTTCTGCAGTGTGTAATATAGCTGTTTTGTGAATGTAAATGTTCCGAAAGTTGTAAAGTCGAAAGTACATGATAAATAACGTTAGACTCTGAACCGCCTAAACTAGTCATCAGAAATTCGAATCCCAATCAGTTACGGCTACAGGTCACTGGATAACACATTTGCATATGCCCGCCTGTTCTAAGTTGTCCGCTTGCATCGCGAACAACTTAACCTGCCCTTTAACGCGGGATTCGCAAAATGCTTGCTCTTGAAAGATGGGTCAGTACCCAGTTTATTTGGATCAGCTTGCTCCTCAGAATCATAACCTGTAAGTATGATTAATTATTGATGTTGATATTTTCTACCGGGTGTTCAGAGTGTTCTACCGGGGGTGTTCAGAAAAGTACTGGGTACTTTTCGGCTAACTCACGTTATTACTGTCTTACTTAAATATTTCTGCTAAGCAGCTGTGGGCCACTATTACCTAAAACTGTGTCTATTAATGCAGATTGTCTGTTGTTCTTACCACTTTGAGTAAAGAAAAAGGATGGAACAAGAAACGTTTGTTACAGTCATTCAAGTTAATGCTGGCTAATGCACTGTTATTGATACAGTTCCATGTGCACCACAGTAAATTAGAAATACACACACACACACACATATGGATTTGTTAATGCTGATGGTGAGGAATTACATCTGCAACATCTCATAATGTACCTCAAACTGAGTAGTGCATGTCCTGCTCAAGTCGTCCTTGTGATGGAGGGATTGAATAACTAGTTCTTCCAATGTTTCATCATCGGACTCGTGCTTGGATTGGTGTAAAATCGACGTCATCATTTCTGTCTTTACAGTGTGTACTATAGCTGAGCTTTAGGAAGCCTCCGAACGACGGACGGAGCTGGAGTTCAGTTGTGGTTATGGCCGTTTCTGAAACAGAGCAGAGTAAGGAGAGGCTGAGGAGGGACTGAATCATCCGACGAGTCATTTTAAGAATCATTGAAAAAAATGTGGTGATGTGCAAAAGTAAAAAAAACCTTTAATTTTCTTATAATATACTTTGTGTGTTTTTTTTTTATTTATTTTTTTACTTTTGATACATGCAAACCTGTTGTAGGAGACCTCCAAAACAAAATGATGAACAGCATAATAGGAGCACTTTAATATGATTTAAGATTATATCTTCTCATTTGTGCAATAGAAGGAATTACATTGGCAGGGATATTTCTATGTCTTTAGTTTCTTTGGGTTTTAGTTGGGTTTTCCTATTCCTGTTTGCTTGTGTTCTCATTCATTGTTAGTTTAGTACTGATCATGCCTAGTTTGTTTCCATGATTTCTAATTAAGTACACACCTGTTCTGTTTCAGTTAATTAGCTTCCTTTGTGTATTTAAACCCGGAGTTCTCCTGTTCTTTGTCTCGTATTGAAGTTATGTTGGCTATAGTGGTTGTTTCTTCTGAGGTCATTGAAAGTATATTTGTCGTGCATTTAAACACGTTTAAACATGCATAAGTAAGTTTAATTACATTTTCTGTGTATCAGACTGCACTAAGATATAAATTTGCATTATGCTGCCTTAAGGTGCGTCCATATTTACTGTTGTTCTGTGAATTTTTTTTTTTTTTTTTTCACACGGGAAAACCGGTCATTTCAATAGGAATCAACACGATCTGGAATTTCACGTCAGAGCGAAAGACATTAACAACATTTTCCCACAAACATTTCACAATGGGTTCAAGTTGGTCACATGGATTACTATGTTGACCAATAGAAAGCTGCTTGTTTTGAAAGTGACTTGAGCTGTGCTTCATAAATTATTGACAACAGAAAATGGACCTTTTTTTCCTGCACAATTTCACTGAAATGTGGCAAATGAGACTGCACCTTAAAACACAATGACAGATTAGTTATATATGGTTTGTTTAACAATTAAGCTGCGTTTCCACCGCACTGACCGCAGGAACTTTCCCCAGAAACTAGGGACTGTGTGTTTCGACTGCAGGGACCAGGGTCTAAATGAAGTTCCGGGTAAGAATTTACAGTCCGTCAGAAAGTCCCTGCTCATGAGGTAGTACTTTTTCAAAGTTCAGGAATTTGCGGGGGTGGGACTTGGGCGCTGAACATGCTGATTGGTTGAGTTCATGCAGCATTTTATATCAACCACCATTATAAAAGTCTGTTGCGCGTGCAGTATGAGTTGTTTGCTACACAGCCATAAACCATGATATGTTGCTTTGCTGTTGCTCATTAAAGGCAAATTAAATTAGAAGGAGGGAGATTAAGGGTAAATTTACATCACAACGATGTACAAAAAACAGAAATGTTTTCCCTTTGCATTTTTCGCATACAAATGGAAATGTTGTCAAAACTATCACTTTACTTTGTGTAAAAAAAAAAAAAAAAAAAAAAAAAAAAAAAACACTAAGTGCCTATAGATTGAATATACGTATGCATGTGCATGACATCACCAGTCTCACAAATTCACAGTTTTGTAGTTTACACAGAGACGTTAACGGTATTGTTTTCCACTTAAACTTTCACACCTGTTTTCAAAAGTTTGCGTTTTCAGGCTCCTAAAATGCCGTTGATGTGTAAATGAATGGCCAAAATGCATAAAAGGTTTACTAAAGTTTAAGTCTTTTGTTCAAAACGTTGTCAAGTAAACGCCCCATTAATTGGACAAACATTTGGACACACCCATGTGTGCAAGATGACTCATCAGTATTTTTGTTTTGAAATATTGTAAATTTTGAATATGTTTCTGCTGTATATGTTTCTGCAGGAAAAAAAGGGTACAAAAGCTATCACTGGGGTAGTACCTTTTTAAAAGGTACACATTTATACCTTATTAACTAATATTAATCAAGGTAAATTCCTTTTGTGTGCAAGTACATTTGACAATAAAGCTCTTTCTGACTCTGATTCTAAAAGGTACATATTAAGACCATTTGAAAGGGTTCCGCCCCAGTGACAGCTTTTGTACTTTTTTCTGAGTGTAGGAATACGCATGTAAATGGCTGCTAAAGCTAATAAACATCGACCACACAGCTCCATTTTGAATGGTAATATATGACATAACCAGACAAATAAACAACTGTAATGTAAAGAAACACACTTTAACTTTCACACTTATTTCAACACAAATTAGTTTTTATCAGAACGTTAAGACGTTAAGGAACGCTTTACACCTCTGTAGGTGCATCCTTGCCAATCACCATGGAAGAACCTGAGGAACCAAAGCACAGAGTGAACTCATAACCACAATCATTGAGTCATCTGGCCTGTAAATGAACGCTTTTCTTGGAAAAGCCTCTCAATTTTCTGAACTGTGTCTTTGATGTGTGATAGTGATGAGTAAAAATGATACAGCATTTTTGCCATTGGCAGGTATATTGATTTGTGTGACAGATACGTGTAAGTGATATGTATATAAAAAAATATGTTGCTAAAAACCATTCAAACTAAAGCATTATAGTCTAATTAAAGTAGAAATGTCTGATAAACAGACTTGAGTCCCACATAAGGTGGGCCAAAGATTTAACAAATGTATATTACCCTGTGTGTGGCATGATTGGTCAATAAATCCATAATAAATATATTATGTGTCCATGTTTCTGAAGAAAAGGATGACCTTCATTCTGAACATGACCAACAACACAGAAAAGCCGTATGAATGAAAGGCGAGACAAATTTCTCTAGAAAAAGTCATTTGTCCATCCGAATTGAGATCTGTGACGATGTTTGAACGTTTATTTCCGATAAGGCACTTTCCTCTTCTAAAGAAAGAGGAAGCGTGTGTTTGGATGTGTGAGAGAGGTGGGGGCAGTTTCACAATGAGCTTTAAAAGATATGACAAGCTGCCAACCTTTCACAATGAAAGAACTTCAAAACTATTTCCCATGCAGAAGAAATACAGAACAAGATGTGCAACATAAAAGCTCTACATTGTAATGATTGTCTCATGCATGGCAGACATTTTTAGGCCAGGCTTTCGGTGCTTTGTTTGATTAGAAGTTACTGTCTTCAATAGCATGGTACTTTTTTTTACTATCCAAATGTTTCTTCTCATGTGTAAGCCTTGCTAGTACCAGGTTGGACTCTCTTGCCTTTATTCTTCGTGGCATAGATTCAACAGGGTGCTGAAAATATTCCTCAGAGATTTTGGTCCATATTGGCATGATAGCATCACACAGTTGATGCAGATTCGTCGGCTGCACATCCATAATGAGAATCTCCTTTTCCAGCATACCCCAAAGCGATCTGGTGACTCACTGTCATGTTCAAGAAACCAGTTTGAGCTTTGTGACATGGCATGTTAATGGAAACACTGTGGATATGAAGGAATGGAGATAGTCAGCAACACTACTCAGGTAGGCTGTGGCATTTATGATGCTCAATTGGTTCTAAGAGGCCCAAAGTGTGCCAAGAAAATATCCTCCACATCATTAAACAACCACCAGCAGCCTGAACCGTTGATATAAGGCAGGATGAATCCATGCTTTCATGATGTTTACACCAGATTCTGATCCTACTATCTGAATGTCACAACAGAAATCGAGACTCATCAGATCAGGCAACGTTTTTCCAGTCTTCTATTGTCCATTGTAGCCTCAGTTTCCTGTTCTTATCTGACAGGAGTGACACCGGTGTGTCTTCTGCTTATCTAGTTCATCTGATTCAAGGTTTGATGGGTTGTGCTTTCAGAGATCCTCTTCTGAATTATTTGAGTTACTGTTGAGTTACTTAGCTTGAACCAGTCTGGTCATTCTCCTCTGACCTCTGGCACCAACAAGGCATTTTCGCCCACAGAACTGCCGCTCACTGGATATTTTCTCTTTTTCTGACCATTCTCGGTAAACCCTATGGTTGTGCATGAAAATCCCAGTAGATCAGCAGTTTCTGAAATACTCAGACCAGCCCGTCTGGCACCAACAACCATGCCACATCCAAAGTCACTTAAATTACCTTTCTCCTCCATTCTGATGAACTTCAGCGGATTGTCTTGACCATCTCTACATACCTAAATATAATATAATATTATATATATATATATATATATATATATATATATATATATATATATATATATATATATATATAATACACTCACCTAAAGGATTATTAGGAACACCTGTTCAATTTCTCATTAATGCAATTATCTAATCAACCAATCATATGGCAGTTGCTTCAGTGCATTTAGGGGTGTGGTCCTGGTCAAGACAATCTCCTGAACTCCAAACTGAATGGGCCGGTCTGAGTATTTCACAATCTGCTCAGTTACTGGGATTTTCACGCACAACCATTTCTAGGGTTTACAAAGAATGGTGTGAAAAGGGAAAAACATCCAGTATGCGGCAGTCCTGTGGGTGAAAATGCCTTGTTGATGCTAGAGGTCAGAGGAGAATGGGCCGACCGATTCAAACTGCTAGAAGAGCAGCTTTGACAAATAACCATTCATTACAACCAAGGTATGCAGCAAAGCATTTGTGAAGCCACAACACGCACAACCTTGAGGCGGATGGGCTACAACAGCAGAAGACCCCACCAGGTACCACTCATCTCCACTACAAATAGGAAAAAGAGGCTACAATTTGCACATGCTCACCAAAATTGGACAGTTGAAGACTGGAAAAATGTTGCCTGGTCTGATGAGTCTCGATTTCTGTTGAGACATTCAGATGGTAGAGTCAGAATTTGGCGTAAACAGAATGAGAACATGGATCCATCATGCCTTGTTACCACTGTGCAGGCTGGTGGTGGTGGTGTAATGGTGTGGGGGATGTTTTCTTGGCACACTTTAGGCCCCTTAGTGCCAATTGGGCATTGTTTAAATGCCACGGCCTACCTGAGCATTTTTCTGACCATGTCCATCCCTTTATGACCACCATGTACCTCTTGAACATGACAATGAGTTTACTGTACTAAAATGGCCCCCACAGTCACCAGCTCTCAACCCAATAGAGCATCTTTGGGATGTGGTGGAACGGGAGCTTCATGCCCTGGATGTGCATCCCACAAATTTCCATCAACTGCAAGATGCTATCCTATCAATATGGGCCAACATTTCTAAAGAATGCTTTCAGCACATTGTTGAATCAATGCCACGTAGAATTAAGGCAGTTCTGAATGCGAAAGGGGGTCAAACACAGTAACAGTAAACAGTTAATTCTATAGAACAATTCTATAATTCTACAATTCTTCAGATACTCCAACACCTGTGAAGAGTTGTCTAAAGCTCCTGCGAGGACTTTAGATGACACAGCTCTGAATCAACATGCACCAATGCTAAAATTTTCTATATATCCTAATCTTTTTTTTTTTTTACATGTATGCATTACTTCAATGAGCTTTGTTTCTGCCTTAAATGAATACATTGTTAGCTAACTGCGTACATTTTTGAAATACATAATTTGGACAAAGTCACCTCTGATAAGATCACTCTGTAATGTAGTCACATGCATTTTCTGTAAAGCTGCTTTGAAACAATATGTATTGTGAAAAGCGCTATACAAATAAATGTGAATTAATGAATTATAAAAAAACAATGGTGGATTTAACATCAAAACTGTATGTTGAATGTTAAAAGGTATGTTTTTAAAGTAACCTTCTCCCTTTAAATACTTTGGTCAGCTCAAGAATAATTTATGCAATTTTATATTATTTATTTGAAAAAATGTTTTAAAGAGCAGTCCATTTCATGTCCATCCTTGTATTGTTCAACTGGTCGAGGTTGATGGGATAATTAAGTCATGCAGTACCTTAGCGAGAGTAATTAGTACAGTAATCTAATCACACTGTTAAAGATGTAATTTGTAGCTAGTATTTAATTACTTTCTAGATTAATTTACCCAACACTGATACACTGCAAATAATATAATAGAAAATTAAGACAATTTCTTAAAGTATTTTTTACAAGCCATAGCTAATCTGTCTTATAATGTATTTGATTTGGTCTCTTTAGATTTGGCCCATCACGCCGAGCCATACCATACCGAATTATCCCATATCAACCATTTTGGGCGTCGGCCATTTTGAATTTCGTCAAAAAGTGCTATATTTTACGAACGCATTGGCGTATCATTACGAAACTCGGTATGTATCTTCGGCACAAAGCCCTGAAAGTACTCAAAAAGTTACGGGGCAGCGCCACTTTGTGGACAAAAGTTATAATGAATTTTCTAATAATGCTAATAACTTTTGATTAAATTTGACTATTGTCATAAAACTTTTAAACGTTTGATAGATTCCTTGGGTCATGCCAAGAACATAGATCCCAATTTTACCATATTTGGCCAAACTTTTTTCGAACTCCTCCTAGACCATTTGTCTGATTTTCACCAAAATCAAATCGTAACATATTCAGACCATGACAACAAAAAGTTATTAATTTCGTGTCAAATAAAAACGTTTTCGTATACCGCAGCGACAAAGTTGAGGCATGATGCCAAAATGAGTCTTGATGCAGTTTCTCTGCAATGCTTTGACATATTGACACTAAACTTTGCTTGTGTCATTTTCACCTCACTCTGACCACACCACATCAATTTCGTAACTGTGCCACCTATTGGTCGAAAGTGATAAAGCATTAAATCATCATTATTGACTATATATGATTTTTCAGCTATTTTGCCTAAAATCATCTTAAAATGCCTTTAATTGCTCATTGCAGTTGGTCTAACACTCTCAGCCATGCTGGCATGTCTTATTGGCTTATTTGCGCTTGGCCCCGTTAATGGCTGCTTGCAGCTATATTTAATTATTATTATTATAAATAATTACCTGGCTGTTGAGCATTTCCATTAGGTTGCTGTGGTTGTTGCTGTGGCAGCTGCGCAGGCGCTGTGGCAGGAGCTCGAGAACTCTGTCCGCTCACGTCAGCAGCTGCAACCGCTGCATTCGCACCTGTTGTAACCAAACGGGCTGCTAAACCAGTTGCGAAGGTCTCCATTAGACATATCTGTACCCCATGTCATCGGTCCTGGCGTTTCATTTGTTCCTTGTGTTGGGAAACATGGTGGGAAGGAAAACGCAGACATGGCTATCCAGCTCTGCCAGTTCATATAGCTGTAGTAGTACTGCCACATCCCATCCATCCATCCATCCATCCATCCATTATCTTCCGCTTATCCGTGGCCGGGTCGCGGGGGCAACAGTCTAAGCAGAGACGCCCAGACTTCCCTCTCCCTAGCCACTTCCTCCAGCTCTTCTGGGGGAACCCCGAGGCATTCCCAGGCCAGCCAGAAGACATAATCCCTCCAGCGTGTCCTAGGTCTTCCCCGGGGCCTTCTCCTGGTGGGACATGCCCGGAACACCTCCCCGGGAAGGCGTCCAGGAGGCATCCGAAATAGATGCCCGAACCACCTCAACTGGCTCCTCTTGATGTGGAGGAGCAACGGCTCTACTCTGAGCTCCTCCCGAGTAACTGAGCTTCTCATCCTATCTCTAAGGGAGCGCCCAGCAACCCTGCGGAGAAAGCTCATTTCGGCCGTCTGTATCCGGGATCTTGTCCTTTCGGTCATGACCCACAGCTCATGACCATAGGTGAGAGTAGGAATGTAGATTGACCAGTAAATCGAGAGCTTCGCCTTACAGCTCAGCTCCTTCTTTACCATGACAGACCAGTACATCGACCGCATTACTGCAGAAGCTGCACCGATCCGTCTGTCAATCTCCCGTTCCATCCTTCCCTCACTCGTGAGCAAGACCCCAAGATGAACTCCTCCACCTGAGGCAGAAACTCTCCACCAACCTGAAGTGGGCAAGCCACCCTTTTCCGACTGAGAACCATGGCCTCGGATTTGGAGGTGCTAATTCTCATCCCGGCCGTTTCACACTCGGCTGCAAACCGCCCCAGTGCATGCTGAAGGTCCTGGTCTGAGGAAGCCAACATGACAACGTCATCCGCAAAAAGCAGCAACGAAATCATGTGGTTCCCAAACCGGACACTCTCCGGCCCTTGGCTGCACCTAGAAATTCTGTCCATAAAAATTATGAACAGAACCGGTGACAAAGGGCATCCCTGCCGGAGTCCAACATGCACTGGGAACAAGTCCGACTTGCTGCCGGCAATGTGGACCAAGCTCCTGCTCCGGTCGTACAGGGACCAAACAGCCTTAAGCAAGGGGCCCCGGACCCTGTACTCCCAGAGAACCCTCCACAGGATGCCACGAGAGACACAGTCGAATGCCTTCTCCAAATCCACAAAACACATGTGGATTGGATGGGCAAACTCCCATGAACCCTCCAGCACCCTGGAAAGGGTATAGAGCTGGTCCAGTGTTCCAAGACCGGGATGAAAAACCACACTGTTCCTCCTGAATCCGAGGTTCCACTATCAGCTGAATTCTTCTCTCCAGTACCCTGGCATAGACTTTCCCGGGGAGGCTGAGCAGTGTGATCCCCCTGTAGTTGGAACACACTCTCCGGTCCCCCTTCTTGAAAAGAGGGACCACCACCCTGGTCTGCCAGTCCAGAGGCACTGTCCCCAACCGCCATGCGATGTTGCAGAGGCGTGTCAGCCAAGACAGCCCCACAACATCCAGAGACTTGAGGTACTCAGGGCGGATCTCATCGACCCCTGGTGCATTGCCACCGAGGAGCTTTTTAACTACCTCGATGACTTCAGCCCGGGTGATGGATGAATCCACCTCTGAGCCCTCAGCCACTGCTTCCTCAATGGAAGACGTGTTGGTGGGATTGAGGAGATCCTCAAAGTATTCCTTCCACCATCCGACGATATCCCCAGCTGAGGTCAACAGCTGCCCATCTCCACTGTAAACAGTGTTGGTAGGGCACTGCTTCCCCCTCCTGAGGCGGCGAACGGTTTGCCAGAATCTCTTCGAGGCCAACTGATAGTCTTTCTCCATGGCCTCACCGAACTCCCAGGCCCAATTTTTTGCCTCCACAACTACCCGGCCGCAGTCCGCTTGGTCTGCCTGTACCCGTCAGCTGCCTCAGGAGTCCCAAAAGCCAACCAGGCCCCATAGGACTCCTTCTTTAGCTTGACGGCATCCCTAACTTCCGGTGTCCACCCCCGGGTTCGGAAATTTCTGCCTCGACAGGCACCGGAGACCTTACGGCCACAGCTCCGAGCAGCCGCGTCGACAAGGGAGGTGGAGAACATGGTCCACTCGGACTCAATATCCTGTCGAAGCTCCGTCGGAGGTGGGAGTTGGAGATCTCTCTGACAGGGGGCTCGGCTAAACGTTCCCAACAGACCCTCACAGTACGTTTGGGTCTCCCGAGTCTGTCTAGCTTCCTCCCCCGCCATCGGATCCAACTCACCACCAGTTGATCAGTTGACAGCTCTGCCCCTCTCTTCACCCGAGTGTCCAAGACATACGGCCGGAGGTTAGATGAGATGACCACAAAGTCGATCATCGACCTCCGGTCTAGGGTGTCCTGGTGCCACGTGCACTGATGGACACCCTTATGCTTGAACATGGTGTTTGTTATGGATAAGCCGTGACTAGCACAGAAATCCAATAACAGAACACCGCTCTGGTTCAGATCAGGGGGGCCGTTCCTCCCAATCACACCCCTCCAGGTATCACTGTCACTGCCCACATGTGCGTTGAAGTCCCCCAGTAGAACGATGGAGCACTTTCCAGCACCCCTCCCAGAGACCCCATTAGGGCCGGGTACTCCGCACTGCCGTTTGGCCCGTAGGCACATACAACAGTGAGAGACCTATCCCCTACCCGAAGGCGCACCCTCTCATTCACCGGGTTGAACTCCAACACATGGCAGCTGAGCTGGGGGGCTATAAGCAAACCCACTCCAGCCCGCCGCCTCTCACCATGGTCAACTCCAGAGTGGTAGAGAGTCCAGCCTCTCTCAAGAAGTGTGGTTCCAGAGCCCAAGCTGTGCGTGGAAGTGAGCCCTACTATCTCTAGCCGGTACCTCTCAACCTCCCGCACAAGCTCAGGCTCAAGCTCCTTCCCCACCAGCGAGGTGACATTCCATGTCCCTAAAGCCAGTTTCCGTGTCCAGAGATCGGGTTGTCGGGGGCCTAGCCTTCGACTGTCGCCTGATCCACTACGCACCGGCCCCATATGATCCCTCCTGCAGGTGGTGAGCCCACGGGAGGGTGGCCCCACGTCGCTCATTCGGGCTGAGCCCGGCCGGGCCCCATGGGGGTAGGCCCGGCCACCAGGCACTCATATACAAGCCCCAACTCCAGGGTGGGGCCCCGGCTGCACCATGCCGGGTGACGTCTCGGTCCTGGTTTTAATTAGACTCATATTGGGTTTGTGAACTGCTCTTAGTCTGTCCCATCACCAAGGACCTGTTTGCCTTGGGAGACCCTACCAGGGGCATATAGCCCCAGACAACATAGCTCCCAGGGTACTCAAACCCCTCCACCACGATAAGGTGACAGTTCAAGGAGGGGTGCCACATCCACTCCTGTAATTTTTCGCAGTACTCCATGGTGGTAACAACGGTGGAGGTGTCTTGTTTGCCCTGGGAAAAGGGCTTGTGAATATGTGTGTTCATGTTTTCACCGTCCCTAGCTCTATTGTTTCTTGCCAATGATTTTTCCTTATCACCAGCGTTTTTGTCTAACTCCGCCATGACACTTTTGTTTTGTGACGATTTAATCAACTTCCGGCAATATTTCGTAGTGCATAATAAAAGTAATAGAAGACAGTAGCAAAAGCGTAACTTCCCAACTCTCTGCCTAGTGGTAAGTATGCAATTGATGGAAAGGAATTCATATGGTGCAAAAGACATTCATATTTATGTACAGAGGAACTTACAGTTTTTGCAGTTGTTTCCATTTACACTTTATAGAAAGATAATTAATTAATTTATAAATATAAAATCGGGGGGGAAGATGTGTCACCCCCTTAAAATAGCATTTGTTCTAGCATTTTTTTGTGTTCTCAAATAATTAAAAATCACATCAAATGGATAACAGTAGACACTTAATGAATTTAACTTAAAGTAGAGTGACATGACAGTGAACATTTATTACAACATGTTACAGACACAATGGAGTCATGTTTATAAATTGTGGGGGTCTCAAAACCCATGCCATGTACATCACATTGCCCTTCATTTACTTTTAAAATAACTCACAACTATGCAATAGCTATTTTACTTAATTCAATGGCTATTTTATTATTAAACCGTTAGCTATTTTACTGATTTAAATTAAATAATTAATTTCTAATATGGTACAGAGACACAAAGGAGTCATGTGTTGTTGTTTTTTTAAACTGGGTAATATTGTGTCTCATCCCAGAGCCTATTGTGAGGCGATGTACAGAAAGCATGATGTTCATAAACCACATCAGCGGAAAAGTCCAATTAATTGAAGCAATAATATGAAAATTGTGATAATATATAAAATAAGTTCAGAGCAGCAAAGATGTACTCTTCTGGACTGATGCTGTATTTGTGCTTTCCACCCAGTATGAGCTGCATGTCCATCACCAGGTACTACGAATAGAGAACGAAAGGGAGAGACAGTAAGATAATGACAACAGTAAAATAGTATTATTATTAAAATAAAAGATTGTTGGCAGAACATAATAGTAATACTGTGCCAGCTACATAGCACTACACTATACATCCAGTGACTGACTCATGAAGTCCACCTTGATAAGGATTATGGTATCTTTACATAGTTCGACAAGGCTTCAATGTATAAAGCAAGACTAAGAAAGAAGTGTATTTACCACAAAGACCAAAGTTCCCAAAGATGCATAAAGGATGAACAAATACTGTGGAATATGAAAGTTTGCATGAATGAATATAAACAAGTAACCATTTCTGGTAAGTGAAGGAAGTTGAGGATTTACCTGCGATCTCAGAATTACACAAAGCAATCCAAATGAAAACAGCATCCAGCTTATTGCCCATATGCTTCCTGAAGCAGCTGTGAAATCCCACTAAAACAAGCAAAGACGGTTTTTCATACTTTATAACTAAACAAATCGTTAATTTTAATTATTAAACTTAGCAATACAGTACATATGGTCTGATGTCACTGCAATTTTGTAATGACGTACTTTAGACTGCAAAGAAAACAAACTCATCATTGTGTAGGTAAACCAGTGTGTGTCTCTCACCCAGTCTCTGAGTGTCTCCCTATAAGAAAAAGTATGAATACATTAATAACATATACACATCGCTACTGTTCAAAAAATGTGGGGCAATAACATTTAATTATATTTAGGGGTTCAAGCACGAAGTGCTGAAACCCTATTGTTATTGAAAGGATTATTTTATTATTATTATTATTATTATTATTATTATTATTATTATTATTATTAGGGGTTCAAACACGAAGTGCTGAAACCCTATTGTAATTGTACTGGTTTTTATTATTATTATTTTTCAGACGTAAAACACATCGTGCAGGCCAAACCGTAAGTGCTAGAGACTTGAAACTTTGCCAATAGGTAGTACAAAATTCGATGAGAGGTTATCAAATTATGAGCCAGATTGGCCTATAGGTGGCGCTATAGCGATCAATTGCGCGAAACTGCTCATAACTCCTAGACCGTATGTCATAGACTCAAGTGTCTTATATCATTGGAAAGCTGAATACCTGACGTAAAAACGTATATCTCCGATTTAATTTCCGGTATTCAAATTTTTCCGCCATTTTGAATTTTGTCAAAAACCTACTTTTGCGAATTAGTCCCTGTTTTTTTTGCCCGATCGGAACCAAACCAGTGCAGAAATGTTCTCTGGAGTCTGACTATCAATAATTACTGAAAAAAAAAAATGAAATTTCGATTCATTGTCGATAAGGGGTGTGGGTGGAAACGTCAATGTGGCTGGAGCTTGATATTTTAAAAAGGCTATAACTTAGGAAGTAAATGAGATAACTTCGCCAAACTTGGTACACACATGTATGAGCTCAATCTGTGGTCACAGAAAAAAAAATCGCGACAATCGGCTCTAGGTGGCGCTATACTGTCAAAAAAAACTAAAAAGGGCTATGACCACCTGACTGTTAGTCCGATTGACTTGAAAATCGGTATGCAGTGTCTTGGCCCAAGGTACCATCTATGTCTATGAGGACATTGGCGTATCTCAAAAAACATGGCCGCCATCGGCCAATGATTTTGAGCACCTATTAGACAAGGTTAACGGAGGTCGATCGGAACAAAACTCGATGGTCATGTTTGACTCATGGCCCTAGAGGTCTGTAAGAATTTTGAAAGAAATCGGCCACTAGTTGGCCCTAAAGAGTTTTACGTCTCTGTAATCACGTGGTGTTTGACATATCCACACAATATGCATATCATTTGGTAGATCTCCTCATGTTGAACAAGTTTGCCTCAAGAACCACTGCTGTCAATCAAATCGTTCATTAAATATTCGCGATTATGTTAAAAAGCTACTTTTTTTGGACTGCAAACTAGTCCCTGTTTTTTTGCCCGATCGGAACCAAACCAGTCTAGGACAATTCTCTGGACTCTCTAGATCAATAATTATTGAAAAAAACTTTTGCATTTGCATTTGGATGGCTATAACAGGGTCATTTAGAAAAGAGGCAAAATACACTCAAAAGCCTATTAATTCTAAGGGAAAATTTCACAAAAATTGTTGAGTATATGTGACATAATATGCTGAAGAAGCATGCAAAGATTCATGGAGATCGGACCATAGGTGGCGCTATAACTGTTAATAAGCTTTGAAAACCATGTATTCCCTATTGTGAATTGCCTTTATTGGCTGTAAATGGTATTTTCCATCTCTGAAATCAGGTGGGTTTAAAAACATCCACATAATATGCATATATCATGATAGATCTCCTCATACTGAACAACTTTTCCTCAAGAACCACTACTGTCAATCAAATCATTCATTAAATATTCACGATTATGTTAAAAACCTACTTTTGCAAACTATTCCTAGGTTTTTTGCCCAGTCGGAACCAAACTACTGTAGTATGATTCTCTAGACTCTCCTGATCAAAAACATGTTGAACCCTTTGGGTAGCTAAAACAGGGTCATTTAGAGAATGTGTCTGGCAAAACATGCTCAAAAGCCTATTAATCCTGAACAAAAACTCAAAACTTCATGAAAGTAGGTGGACACGTGCAGCATGTAACTCTAAAGAAGCATGCAAACCTTTATGGCGATCTATAGGACTATAGATGACGCTATAACTGTTAAAAAGCTTTAAAACCATGCATTTCCTATGGTAAATTGCCTGTATTGGCTGTAAAAAACATTTTTTCATCTATGATCATGCAATGTTCATATCATTTGTTAGATCTGCTCATTCTGACTCTCTAGGTCAATAATAAAAATAAAAATAAAACTTTTGCATTTGGATGACTATAATAGAGTCATATCAATATGTGACTTTGAAGTGTCCCCGAAAGCCTTTAACTCCTCAATGAATGCTCAAATCTTCTCAAAAAGAGGCAAGTACTTGTGACATATGACTCTAAACAAGTCATACTTTTTTAACAAGACAAACTTTTTTAACTAGTCTATCATATAACTGCACACACAAGCCTATAGCAGTCTTTAAAATGGAATTGTCCTTCTATGACTTAATTTTCTTACATGCTTGCTAAATAAACCTTAATATCTTTTTGTGCATGTGTGCCTTAAATGGCCTTAACTGCTTGAACCCCGCTAAATGCTGCTTGTTTAAAATGCAATTTATTCAAGTGAAGGCAGTTATCTGAATTGTCTGATTTATTTGCTCAAGAAATATTTCTTAATTTTATCAGAGTTGAAAACAGTTGTGCTGCTTAACATTTTTATTTTATTTTTTTTTTTGTGGAAACTGATTCTTTGATGAATAGAAACTAAATTGAAATAGAAACATTTTGTAACATTATAAATGCACAGTATGTAAGTCTAATATGCTCAAGCCTATTAAGTGACACTTAATTACACTTTATTATCTGTTGTTTGAATTGAATAAGTGTGGCAGCATAAAAACCAGCCTACTCACCAATAAAGAAAAGCACAGATGATTCCAAAGTGTCAAGTACACTTTTCTTATGAAACCTACATGAAGCAAGTTTTTAGCATTGACAAGTCCCATGTACACTCACCTAAAGGATTATTAGGAACACATACTAATACTGTGTTTGACCCCCTTTTGCCTTCAGAACTGCCTTAATTCTACGTGGCATTGATTCAACAAGGTGCTGAAAGCATTCTTTAGACATGTTGGCCCGTATTGATAGGACAGCATCTTGCAGTTGATGGAGATTTGTGGGATGCACATCCAGGGCACGAAGCTCCCATTCCACCACATCCCAAAGATGCTCTATTGGGTTGAGATCTGGTGACTGTGGGGGCCATTTTAGTACAGTGAACTCATTGTCATGTTCAAGAAATCAATTTGAAATGATTCAAGCTTTGTGACATGGTGCATTATCCTGCTGGAAGTAGCCATCAGAGAATGGGTACATGGTGGTCATAAAGGGATGGACATGGTCAGAAACAATGCTCAGGTAGGACGTGGCATTTAAACGATGCCCAATTGGCACTAAGGGGCCTAAAGTGTGCCAAGAAAACATCCCCCACACCATTACACCACCACCACCAGCCTGCACAGTGGTAACAAGGCATGATGGATCCATGTTCTCATTCTGTTTACGCCAAATTCTGACTCTACCATCTGAATGTCTCAACAGAAATCAAGACTCATCAGACCAGGCAACATTTTTCCAGTCTTCAACTGTCCAATTTTGGTGAGTTTGTGCAAATTGTAGCCTCTTTTTCCTATTTGTAGTGGAGATGAGTGGTACCCGGTTGGACTTCTGCTGTTGTAGCCCATCCGCCTCAAGGTTGTGCGTGTTGTGGCTTCACAAATGCTTTGCTGCATACCTTGGTTGTAACGAGTGGTAATTTCAGTCAAAGTTGCTCTTCTATCAGCTTGAATCAGTCGGCCCATACTCCTCTGACCTCTAGCATCAACAAGGCATTTTCACCCACAGGACTGCCGCATACTGGATGTTTTTCCCTTTTCACACCATTCTTTGTAAACCCTAGAAATGGTTGTGCGTGAAAATCCCAGTAACTGAGCAGATTGTGAAATACTCAGACCGGCCTGTCTGGCACCAACAACCATGCCACGCTCAAAATAACTTAAATCACCTTTCTTTCCCATTCTGACATTCAGTTTGGAGTTCAGGAGATTGCCTTGACCAGGACCACACCCCTAAATGCATTGAAGCAACTGCCATGTGATTGGTTGATTAGATAATTGCATTAATGAGAAATTGAACAGGTGTTCCTAATAATCCTTTAGGTGAGTGTATATAGACTTTCTTTCTTATTGTAATAACATAAGTAAGTGATGGAAGTAAATTCAAGAGAGCACAGCTGACCTCTTCTTATGACTGCATCTGAAAAGCAGTTCTCGTTCTCAAAGCCCAGGGTGTACTCTGGGGGAGCGCTGTCTAGAATCCCCATATTGACATGTTCAACAATGGGGGGCATCATTGACTATTAGTTCTGCTCTTGGAGTACCTGAATGTGTTAGGAGAGAGACTGCTCTGTGCAACCTAATGTGCGTGCTTCCAGTACCTCATTGGGACTGATGTATAAATAGTGCTCTGCGTTATGGTCCTGAATAGCTGCTTTGTTGAGTGTTAAGTTACACTGCCGAAGCAGTCATGAGCTTAAGTGTGTGTGTGTGTGTGTGTGTGTGTGTGTGTGTGTGTGTGTGTGTGTGTGTGAGTGAGTGAGTGAGTGAGTGAGTGTGGTGAGAGTGAGTGAGAGAGAGAGAGAGAGAGAGAGAGAGAGAGAGAGAGAGAGAGAGAGAACCTATTTGCCTCAGTTGCCATCTTAATTCTATGCTGTAATCAATCTGTGACCTCCCAGATCTTGTGATGTTACTTTAGAGAGCAGTTAGAAAAGACGAATGTTAAAGGGAAAGTGCACCCAAATGAAAATTCAGAAATGTATAAACACCTGCTTAAATTATCAAAAATAACTGTTTGCCATAATATTACACAATGTTTTGTCTGTAAATTGTAGTACATTTGTATGTTATTCCCTGAAAATGAATGTGGATATGATAACTTTTTGTAAGTCTTTATTTGACAGGTTCATCTTTCATTTTTTAAATGTATCTAAAGGGTCAAAGTTTTAGCTTTTTTTTTTATCTATTATAAACTGAGCAAAACTCCATTCAAATGTAAAACAAACTCATTGATTTGGAAGAAATATATTATATAGGCCATGAAAATGTACTCCATGGTACATTTACATAATATAATATAAAAAATAACATAATATATAGGCCATGAAAATGTAAAATAATAATAATAATATTGTGTTATTATCATAGGTAATAATCTAGAAGTGAAGAAAAACAAATAGCTAATGTCAACATTGTTCCTTAATACACATCTGACATCATGAGAAACTAGTCTGCTTATCTCGGACAGACAGAAATAGATTGCTTTTTTGTACATCTGTCTCATAAGATAATATAGCCTATGATGACTATACATATAGTCAGTTGTTGTCTTAGTTGTCTGTGTATGACATAATATACACATTAATGGAGGGGTCATATCGCGAGGAATCATTTCTGCGGAATCTGTACAGCAGTGAAAGGGTGGGAATAGTGACGTAGATTATGACCGCGTCTCCGGAGCAATCCACTACACACAGAGAAGCGGATTGTAATAACTCCAAACAACGTTAATAACTAAGCTGGCAAAAGCATTAAAACGAAGTACATGTGTTAGTTTTAAACTAATTAGAAGGACTTGTATGATATTTCTGATAAGCAGTTATTTAGCACTAGAGAATCGTGAAGAGCGAAAGCTATGGATCCCCCCTCTCGTGTGACAGTGGTTCAGTCCACTGGTAAAATTCCGAGAATTGCGAACTGCGTCTTCTCAGAAGAGTTCTTCCAAGAACTGTCTTCGGCGGACACTTCCAAGAAAAATACACCAGGTGATTATCTTCTATCTAGCAAAAAGCCTAGACTAAACATGAGATGCTCTAGAGAAAAACGAGTTGTTAGTTATTTTTTATTTAGTTTTAAACCAGACTACTTTCTTGTTTGTGTGGGGTTAATTACGCAACTCGACTTTTGTTGGCCTAATTGCGTGAATAACTAATCTTATTCGTCTCAAATGTCAGTTTCACTCTGTTGTATAAAGTTTCATTAGATAGTGTGTTAAGTTGATTTAGAAAGCTCGCTCGGGATTGTATAATAAAGACAGGTTTGCGCAACTTTATATGGGTGGGAAACTAAGTTTATTACCTAGAATAGACAGCCTGTGTGGTTAAAAAAAACAGTAGACGCGTATAGAACATATACATGTTATATTATGTCAAAATCACTGAATTATTTTTTATTTCTTCTCTGAATTTGTCATTCGCCCTTGCGCTTGTGCTTATATGCTGGTGAACTCTCAAAATGGAATTAATTTAATGGAAAATATAATAAATGATCAATGGTTAATATAGCAAGAATGCGAACATATATTATAACGTTACTCTGTTACAATTGCGTCAGCATTCAAGCACGTTAATGAGATTATTTATGTGTACTGTAATCTCTTTCACACTGCAGCATTCACGTGTCAAATCGGAAACGCTCGTTTTTACACCAAACACCTGTAACAGACTGTCCACTCATGTGACTTTTATTTGTATACTGTCATAATACTTAATACGTCAGTATCCCACGAGGTTTGATATACCACCATGCACAATGTTCAACAAGTGTCACTTACGGGAACAGCCTGCGTGTCAGCTGGTGTCTTAAATCATATAGCCTACTGCTCACTATACAGTGATGTTTGACATTATGCAAGGAATGCTAGATTTTCAGATTGTGCATAGTTTCAGAAAATGATATAATATGCTTAAAGACGTAGTTATGGAGATCCAGTGGTATAAAAGCATAAATAATGCTGTTTGAAATTGTTTGTCCCAAACATGCTGTCTAGGTAGGCACTAGGCAGCTCACTAGGTTTTGTCTGCACACATCTGTCTCTCAAGTCAAGTGCATTTAGCAAATATGAAAATATGATTATAGTAGATTTGTGAGAAGAAATGTCTTATTTTAGTGCCATATTTTTCACAAAAGAACTAATCAAAATCAAATTAAATAAACTTATGAAATTACATAAACAATGACTACAGGGACACATATTTCACAAAGTATATGTAATACAAAAATATTTTAGGCCTAATGTAAAAGTCAGGTCATATCTTGTAACTTTGTGGACATCTAGTGTTCATCTGACTAAACTTGCACGTCTTTAATTTTGACATTTTATATAGTCTATTATAACATTAGATATAACATTGTTACATTAAAATAAAAAAATGTATGGTGTGAATTAGTGATTTTAGGCTTGGTAACCAAGTAAAGATATATTTGTTTGCAAATGTTTTACTATATTTTGAACTATTTCTGTGCAGGTGAACAATATGTCAAGTGCAGCAGACGGCTGCATTAAATTCACTCGGCATGCCGGTGACGTGCTGTTCAACTTCAACCGCCTGCGCAGCAGAAACATCCTGACTGATGTTACCATTATGGTCGGTGGGCAGCATTTCCAGGCCCATAAGACAGTTCTGATGGCATGCAGGTAAGTGCTATGATTTATGATTTTAAATAGCAAATATATGATATGCACTGTAAGTGACATCTGTATTCCATTTTGCCTTTTTCCAGCGGCCTCTTCTACTCCATGTTTGCAGACACTCATAAGAGCAACTTGAGCTTCATAAGTTTAGATCCAAAGGTGGACCCCGATGGCTTCGCCATACTGTTGGAGTTCATGTATACGTCTTGCCTCACTCTTAAAGATAATTTCATTATAGCCACACTCAACACAGCTACATACTTACAGATGGACCATGTGATGGACACATGCCAGAGGTTCATAGACTCCAGGTGAGTGCTTAATTGCGTCATATCTGCGTTACCCTCGGTTTCCGGTTATATTTTGCAGAAATGCTTTACTCTTACTGCAGTGTGCAACAAGTGTCATAGCAGCCGCAGAGTGAACACACAGAGTAACATCATAACATCATTTTCAACACACTTGGAAGTATCTAATATGATAAACAGAGATGCGTTACCTCATACTCATGACCGGAAAAGTAGAAATGGCGCCGGCGACTGTGGCATAATAAAAGTCCCGCTTCTCGCGAGGTGTGTGTTGCATTCATCATATTAACAATCACTCCAGCAACCTCGTCCAGCTCCACAGCACTCGCCCCTGCTCTGCTTTATACTACAGTAATGTTAATAATCGCATCCATGAACATGATTTCTGCCCGAGTCCTATCCCGATTCTTTTCCCCCGGCTGTGAGGTGAAGACCACATGCGCTCAAACTAGCCGTCATCAAACTACGCCTTTGTTTTGAATAGGTAACCTCTAGCGGACGGAAAAGTTACATAGTGCACCTTTAAATTTTCATCTTTTTTGAGGGGCATACAAAAATGTCATTCAAAAAAAGAAAAGAAATAGTAATCCAGCTGTCAAGCAAACCAATATGGCTGTCCAGATATCATAATGAAGAGAAAAGCAAACAATATCATATAGAAGACCCTTACAGACTCTAAAAAAAATCACATAATTTTCTTGATATTATTTTAAATACTTTACTATATATGTATTTAAATACTTTTTAAATATTTTACGATAGACAGACGGATAGACTGACAGACAGACAGACAGATATATCAAAGTTTTGCAAAACAATATGAAACCAACACAAATTACAGAACTTGACTCATATGTTTTAAACAAGATTTCCTTTTCTTTATCTTGGACTCAATCACTGACTCAACATCTGCTGGGTTTCTCATAGGGGCTTGTGTGTGAAGCAGAACAAAGCAAAGATGCTGTTTAATCACGGCTGTTTAAATTCAGAAAATCCCTTCATCCTTCGAGATGCCCTGAACAGCCAATCAAATGTTAACTTCAGCACTTACGGCCCTCCCAACCTGCACTATGCAGTCAGCACTTCCACCGAAAGCCCGACTCGCTTCTACAGACATCTACCTCTCCCGCCGGAGACCTCCAACACCACAAACCCCCTCTGGCAGATCCCCAAGACCGGCGTAATAGCCCGTCAACAGCACTCCCTGCCGGACAGTGGAGTCTCGGCTAGGACGATGACTAATGCAGGAGCCACAGAAGCCAGAGAAGAGAGGAACCGTCCATCTGTGCTCTTTCGTTCAGCTCGAGCTGAGGGAGAGCGGAAGGCTCCGATTCTGCATTCAGAGGTAGAGAACACTGAACCGTGTCACACCAGTGGTCCCGAGAGCCCTCTTAGATCAGACTGCCAACCCAACTCACCTGCAGAGTCCAGCAGCTGCAGTCGAGGGGCGGCGTCTCCTCCCACCTCCATCAGTCACCCAAAGGTCCACAACTGGAAGAAGTACAAGTTCATCGTGCTGAACACCACCGATGGAGCGACTGACAGTAGCTCACTAACTCCATCCCACATAGTTACAGAATCCACCAACAAGAACAATGAGGGGCAACTCATTATGGATAGCAGGTCAGTCTAGTGAAAGTCTTGCATGCCAGTGCAAGCATTAGCATCTGTTGCAGTATTTGTAAACATGATGTCATGTGTTTTTAGAACTGAAGATGATTGCATCAAAAAAGAGGAGCATAGCTCTTCACTTCCCAACACTTTGACAGAGGAGAGCAGCATGAGACCCACAGGACCAGGTGAATACACTTTTTTCTAAATTTACATGGGTTGAAATCTGGTTAAAAGTGATTCATATTTTGGGAGCATCAGTCAGAATGTTCAGATTAATACATTTTTTTTCCATCATCTAGGGTGGAATAGGATTTTTTTGTTTTTTGATCGGCATGTCAGATTTTACTTTTTCTGTGACCCCTTTTTTGGGGGGAGATAACTGTAATGATATATATATATATATATATATATATATATATATATATATAAATACATATTCCTAAATATTAATAAATATGATGCATTATATATTTATACATATGTATAATGTAATATTACCTAAATATTATTATTAACTACGTATATAAAACTCTTGGCCCCAATCTGTTTCTGAGTTTTTTTATGTTATATGAAATGTTAATTTAAATATTTTTATATATTTATATTTTATATATTTATTAATATCTATTAAGTATTTGATATATATTAGTGATGTATATGTAATTTAAATATTAAATAATAATATGCGTTAATATTTAGGTATTACATTTTATATATGTGTGTTATATAAATTATCGATTTAATACCTTTTTCAATATTAAAATATTTAAATGTTTTAATAGTTAATAATATTGGTAATACTTTACAATAAGGTTTTATTTTACATTAGTTAACATGAACTAATAATGAACTTCATGTATAAAGCATTCATTTATCACTGTTAATGTTAATTTCAACATTTACTAATACTTTATTAAAATGTTGTTAACATTAGTTAATGCACTGTGAACATCAACAAACCATGAACAGCTGGATTTTTATTAACTAATGTTAACAAAGATGAACAAATACAGTAACAAATGTACTGCTCATGGTTAGTTCATGTTAGTTAATGCATTAACCAATGTTAACTAATGAAACCTTATTGTTAAGTGTTACCATATAAGTTATAATATTAACTAGCAGCATATTCATGAATGTGAAAAATACAGCAGTACTGCCATTACTTTAGCCAACTTTTTTTTTCCACAATGTCTGCTATTCTTAATTGTTGTGGTTAAAGTTTTTTTGGCATCTTATTTATGCCTATATTATTACCATCATCAACAGACACAGTCTGAACAAACAGATTCGATTTCATCACTTACAGTATGCAGACTGTGTGGATAAAGCCTAACAACTGTTTTGATTGTCTTGGCAGAGAGGGAAAGACTCTACTGTAACGAGTGTGAGTCCAAAAGTGAATCTGACGCAGAGAAGCCACAGTGGCTGCAGGACGGAAAACCATACAAGTGTGACCGCTGCCAGGCCATGTTCCGCTATAAAGGAAACCTAGCTAGCCACAAGTCCGTCCACACAGGTAAACAAACAAAGAATATTCTTAAGTTACACTCTCTATAAACTGTTACCATTTGTACATTTTCTGAATGCTTTTTAATTACAGGAGAGAAACCGTACCGCTGCAACGTATGTGGAGCTCAGTTCAACAGGCCCGCCAATCTGAAGACACACTCACGGATCCACTCAGGAGAAAAACCATACAAATGTGAAACCTGCGGCTCTCGCTTTGTCCAGGTGAAAACAAACTCCAGACCATGTTTCTGTACAGGGACCATGTAAATCTGAGGCGCTTCATCTTCTACTTTATGGTTTCCCAGGTGGCTCATCTGAGGGCTCACGTACTGATCCACACTGGAGAGAAACCATACCCGTGTGACATCTGCGGCACTCGCTTCCGCCACCTCCAGACGCTGAAGAGTCACTTACGAATACACACAGGCGAGAAGCCTTATCATGTGAGCACTTTCTCATCATCAACTTCACATTTCAAATTTGATAAACAGTGCATAATGTAGCAGCCAACTGAATATACCGCAGTGTAGTTTGAAATGTCGCATTTAAAGTATAGTTTGAAACAGTTATTAGATGTTGCAATGCCTAATATTTTAGATATAACTGTAAAACAAAGATAAAAAAAACTATTGAAGACGGAGAATGAGAGCTCCTGTGCATCTGTTGCATTCTCAACACTGTCAAAATAAAAGTCTGACACTTAACAGCCAAAAACACTTAACTATTCATGTTAGTTCACAGTGCATGAAGTAATATCAACAAATACAACTTTTGATTTTAATAATGTATAAGTAAATGCTGAAATTAACATTAAGATTGATATATGCTGTAGAAGAGCTGTTCATTCTTAGTTCATGTTAAGTAAGGGATAATGTCCGCTTCACATAAGGGGGTCCTTATCACTCTGTCAGGGTTTATTCTGCGATAACAAACGGCTGGGTGTACATTATCCCGCTTATTACACAGCTAGCCTACTTGTCTCAAGTAAATTAGACACGAAATATTGTCTTGAGTTTAAGTATTTTATTAGCTGTTACGCAAAGCTTCCGCGAAGAAAGATAGTTCCAAACTGCCTGAAAAGATTTGTTTTTTAACCATATATGTTGAAATTAATGCTGAAAGGGATAGTTCAAACAGAAATGAAAATTAGCCCATGATTTACTCACCCTCAAGTCATCCTAGGTGTAGATGACAATCTTCTTTCAGACGAATACAATCAGAGTTATATTTAAAAAGTCCTGGCTCTTCCAAGCTTTATAATTGCAGTAGTTGTAGCTTGTTTTTTTAAATCCATAAAAATAACATGCTCCACATAGCTCTTGGGGCTTCTGAAGTGAATCGATGTGTTTGTGTAAGAAAAATATCTATATTTAAAACTTTATAAAGTAAAGTTCCGGCCAATCGCCTTCTGTGGAAAAAGTGTTGAAAGTACCTTTTCGCAATTCAAGATGCTTACGCGACGTCTGACGACTGTAACCGGTAGAGTAAGCCTTTTGAGGCACTTTCAACACTTTTCCCATAAATTGAATACGGAAGGCGATCAGCCGAAACATTACTTTATGTAAAGGGATAAAACTTGGATTAGCCAGGACTTTTTAAAATACAACTCCGATTTTATTCATCTGAAAGAAGAATGTCATATACACCTAGGATGACTTGGGGGTGAGTAAATCATAGGCTAATTTCCATTTTTGGGTGAACTAACCCCTGAAGTCTTCCATTGTAACCTGTGGTGGTGGTTAGTTTTTCAGTCACAAGATGGCACCAGCCAGTCAACGACAGCGGAGTGACAGTTAAGCATATAAGTAGTACAGGTCAAGATAATGAGCGGTGTGTTATTCACTTTGGAGGTTGTTATCTGGGAATAACATACCGCTGGAATGCGCCATTGACCAATCAGAATCAAGTACTCCACAGAGTCGTGTAATAACTATAGTTAACTAATGTGAACTATTGAAAACTTATTGTAAAGTGTTACTGTTATAATTATAAAAAGTCATTTATAAGATGAAAAGTGGAAATTCTGACATAAAAAGTCATTATTATGATGTCATAGTTCATAATTTTCACTGTCATCACTGACAAAAAAATTAGATGAAGTCGAAATTATGAAATACTAAGACAAGTTATAATTATGAGATAAACAGTCATAGTAGAACAATTTTTAATCATTATGAGCCCAATTCTGCCACCATCATGCTTTGGTAATTTATGAGATGAAAAGTGGAAAATCTGACTTTAATAGTCAGAATTATGAGATTATAGACGAAATAATGAAATAGTCAAAATTATGATTTTTTTGTCAATTTTGACTTTTCATCTAATAATTATAACTTGTCTTAGTATGTCATAATTTAGTTTTAATCTCATAAATTCAATTTTTTATGTCAGTTATGACAAAATTGTGAAAATTGTAAATTGACGTCATAATTATGACTTTTTATAACACTTTACAATAAGGTTTCATTAGTACACATTAGTTAACTACTTTAACATGAACTAAGAATTAACAATACATCTATAGCATTTATTGATCTTAGTTAATTTCAACATTTACTTATACATTATTCAAATCAAAAGTTGTATTTGTTAACATTAGTTCATGCACTGTGAACTAACATGAACATTTTTATTAACTAACATTAACCGAGATTAACAATACTGTAACAAACATATTGCTCATTGTTAGTTCATGTTAGTTAATACATGCACTAATGTTAACAAATGAGACCTTATTGTAAAGTGTTACCATTATAACTCAGTATGTCATAATGATTTCCCAAAGCATTTTTTTTTCTTATGTGCTGGAAATGGGCTTCCATACTTAACAGTTGATGCCGATATTTAAAACATGCCAAATATTGTCTGAGGCGATATATCGGTTGATACATGCCAGTATTGAAGGTTAATTTAAAACTGAAGATTTAGGTCTGGTTTCACAGACAGGGCTTAGATTAAGCCAGGATTAGGCCTTCATTCAATTAGGACATTAAAGTATCTTTTATAAACGTGCCTTAGAAAAAAACATTACTGGTGTGCATCTTGCGACAAAACAATGGTACATATTTTAAGATATGTCAGTGGAAGTTGCTTTCACTTGAAACAGCTCAAACTTGCATTTTAGTCTGGCACTATCTTAAGCCTCGTCTGTGAAACCGGTGGTACATGTCCTAATGAAATCATCCTGGCTTCTCATTTCAGTGTGAGAACTGTGACCTGCACTTCCGTCACAAGAGTCAGCTGCGTCTGCATCTGCGGCAGAAGCACGGTGCCATCACCAACACCAAGGTCCAGCACCGCAGAAGCAGAACAGACCTGCCTGCCAGCTCCCTCGTGACCTCTTGAAAACACCTCAAGCTGTTCAGAGACTCACAAAAACCTTTTCAAGTAAATTTCTGCTGAAGGAGACTCGATCCTTTACTGGTACTGCCACAAGAAAAGCCATCAGAAAATACAGATGCCTGCATAGGTCTTTGTGATGCATGCGTTTACTCATGGTGAAGTTACATATTATTTCTGAAATATGAAGGACTAGTGCACCAGCACGTTCGGGTTCACACTTAAAGATTTCAGCCGGGTAACATGATGGGTTTGTTAAGATTTTAATAATAATGTAAGTAATAAAAGCATTGTACTTAAGTTTAGACTGCAAATTCCTGGTGTAAGATTGGATATTTGAACATAATTTTATCTCTATTTATTTTTTTAAGAATGCTATTTCACTCCCTCTCCTGGCAAACTTTGAAGATTGGTACAGAAAGAATTATGCAATTGCAGTGTAAATGTTTTATCAAATGGTACATTTAAAGATCTGCTCTGTCTGACAATTATATTGTATTTACATGTGTTTGTACAGTTGTTTTGGTACTAGAGGGCCAAATGTCTTTGCTATTAAATATTTGATACCAAACAAATGAGTGCAATTTGTATTTTTTTCCACATACTGTATTTAAGAATCTTACATGCATATAGACCCATGTCTAAATGTTAATAATTATGTGTAGCTAAAATAGATTCAGAAAAACCCGAATACTACAGATTTCAGCTTTGCAGAAATTAAATTTTTGTTCAGCTTTATGCCATAAAATACATACTTTTAAAGAGTTCATTTTTGTAGCCACTATTTTGTATTGTCAGGTAGTTGACATGACATCTGAAGCCATGTGTGGTGTAAAATGCCGTATTTCATCTAAAACTCTTAAACTAAAATTGTCCAGCACTTTCACTATTATTATTATTATAATACATGGTTTTACAACATTTTTAGACAATATTTACCTCTCCCGCCAATTTTTGACATTTTAACTACATTAGTTAAAATGAACTAACAATGAAATATACTTCTAAAGCATTTATTAATCTTATTTGATGTTAATTTCAACATTTGCTAATACATTATTAAAAAAAAAAAAAAAAACCTGATATTTAATGGACTTGAGCTAACATGAACTAACAATGAACAGTTGCATTTTTACTAACTGACGCTAACAAAGATTAATATATACTGTACTAAATCTATTGCATTTATGTATTAACTAACTTTAACTGAAATCTTATTGTAAAGGGAAACGGTGATTAACATGAAAAACTTAACATAAAATATACACTTTTCTTCCAACACATCAATTTTGACCTAAAATCTTGATGATGAATAAAGACAGGTGAATGAACATGTGAAATGTCTGTAACTAGTGGTTTGTGCCAGCATATTAGAGTTGCATACAGTAGGCTACATGTAATGTCCAAAACTATAACGTTAGAACCTAATCATCCATAGCATTTCCATATTGTTTAACACTATATGGTGGAAGTGTCACGCTGATTCATTCACCTACAAAAGTAAAGAGGTTACTAAACAAGCTCACCCGGTCCTTCCACAAATGAAAAACAAGTTGTGTGTAGCTTTGACTAATGGGCCAATTGTTGTGCTAAAAAACTAGGGGTGTAACCAGGTGCGGATTAACGCACAGCCTTACGTAGCCTGCAGCCTAGGGGACCCTCATTGGCTCATAAGAAACATAAACAAAATAAGCAGGTGATTGGATAGATCTGTCCAATCAGCTGCTGGTCAAATCATGTCAATCATTTTCATTTATGTCACTGCTATTGCAAGACTGCATATGGTCCGAAAGGAAGTACGACAGTGGAGCACAAAACGGTAAATACAAAGGTAAAAAGAACAACATAATGAAGAAAAAAATCCCTTAATTGACTGGATACTAAAGGCTGCTGAATATTCATCCAGTCAAAGACAAAAGATCCACAGCAGGAGGGCTGTCAGCTAGCATTAGCTTTTTAAGGCTGGTTCTATTTTTTCACGTTATGGAGGTATTTCAGGTATTTCTCTTAATTTTATTATATAAGCGCATAGCCAGCCACAGAGCTCAAATAGCGCTTAGCCAGCCACAGAGAAACTGGTAGCCAGGCAACAGACAAGTGACAACTTTGTGGCGACATTACGCATTCTACCAGCACGGCTAGCTAACCGGGCGAGAACGGTTTACTCGTGCCGTGCTGTACCAGGCTCAAGTGGAAACATAACTGAAACCGTTCCTTGCCATTCTAAGAACCGTTCACTCAGCCCAACGGTGGAAAAGCGGCTATTGTTCACCTGCTCGTGGGTCAGCCGCGCCCGCGCCCTTGGTAGAGATGGAGGGAATCCCCGCCGTTTTTATTATGGCTTTGTTTTATACACAGTTTAGTGTATTGCACAGTGGTTTGTGTCTCAGTAATGATGTTGTGATTTTGCCATCGTAAAACAGGGTGTTCTGCACTGATGCAGTAGCTGTAGCCTACCTGTTGGTTTTAAAAAGCTAGCTTGCAGTTGAGCTGTGAATGCAGGGAATTCTGTTGCTTTGCTGTTTATAGTTACATATTTCCTTTGTAATTGTTTTGTGGCTGTGGTGGCAGAGGGTAATATCTTTTCACCATCTCTGTTAATTAAAAGGCTGCTTCTAAGCACTGGGCATTGTGCTTGTTTGTATTTGCGTTTTGTTTGTAATGTTCAATTTCTCATTTTACCTATGTGGTGTGGTGGTAATTTTAGTGATGGGCAGTTGACTCCAAAAGAGTTGATTCCTCGACTCTGAATAGCCCCAGAGTCGGGGTCGACTCCAGCACACGAATCGGCTCTCGGTGTCGACTCTGTTACTGTGTCCGAAATCTCTCTCTTGTCTTGTTTACTGATTCTCTAAGTGCATGGCAGTTAAGTGCACTATAAGCAATGAAATAATGAAATGAAGCGAGGAATTCAGACACTGACGCAATACACCACGTCAGAGAGCTCTCGCAGAAACTTTGTCACACATTTTGAGTTCTTACTTTAGAAGAGTCACAGCGACTATAGTTTGTAATTATACATAGGCTTCCTCCATGCTAGCTTTAATTGATGGTATATCAATGTAATAAATATAGATTTGGTTTTCCATGGTTAACCTTATGTTCATAATCATTAAACCAATGATTAGCCAGCAGCCATATCACCCTGTAACCCAAGACTGGTTTCCCACTGAAGCTAAGCAGGGCTGAGCCTGGTCAGTGCCTGGATGGGAGACCTCCTGGGAAAACCAGGTTGCGGCTGGAAGAGGTGTTAGTGAGGCCAGCAGGTGCTCACCATGTAGTCTGTGTGGGTCCTAACACCCCGGTATATTGATGGGGACACTATACTGTCAAAGAGCACTGTCCTTCGGATGAGACATTAAAACAAGGTCCTGACTCTCTGTGGTCATTAAAAATCACAGGATGTCCTTCAGAAAAAGAGTAGGGGTGTAACCCTGGCATCCTGGCCAAATTTGCCAATTGGCCGCTGTCCATCATGGCCTAATAATCCCTAAATACTAATTGGCTTCTTCACTCGGTCTCCTCTCCACCAATCAGCTGGTGTGTGGTGGAAAATGTCACCATTGTAAGTCATTCATGTTACATTGAGAATTGCCATAGGAACTCACATCATCGTGCAGGGAGAAAACAGAAAACTGGACAATGTAATACACTTTTTCACCTTTTCTACGTGTAAAAACACTTGGGAAGCAGGTAGAGGTGACGGGAAGACGCTGGATAGCAATAATGTAGTAATAATGTCACTAATTAAACCCACTGCCTATCGCTCAATAAAATAATCACATTGCTTTTGAAAGTTCTGTATTTAGTTCGGTTTAGTAATTAACATTACATTTGCGAGTATGATTCTCACTGATTAGCAGAACTTGCACACAGCCACTTCAAAACTGCTCCCAAGCTTCCATAGATTTGACTTTGGATGTCATTTGTTGAAATAAATATTTAAAAAAAAACAGTATCTGTCCGCTGAATGTGATTTCAAGGTTGTTTTTTCACTGTATATTTCTGAGAAGATGCACATTTCTGTGTCCCTCACTTCCTGCTCAACAATGTAATTCTGTGACATTTCCCCCATTTTCATCTTTACAATATCAAGTTAACAAATTTCTTAAGACAAATAATCATCAGTATTCCATATATACACACTTACTTTTCATACAAAAAAATTTGTGTGTATAAACTTAAACTTAAAAAAACGCATAATGATCCATTTCTAAAAGAAAACTAAGTAATATTGTGAAATATTACAACAATTTTCTATTTTAATATATTTTACAATGTAATTTATTCCCGTGATAGAAATTTTCACCATCATTGCCTTCAGTCACATGATCCTTCAGAAATCATTCTGTGATTTGATGCTCAGTAAACATTTCTGATTGTCAGTGTTAAAAACTTATATTTGAAAACATACATTTTTAGCATTCAATTATGTAATTTCTTAAAAAAACAAAAAAACAGTAGGCTATCAATTACAAATGTATTTTGACAAGGTTGAAATAATAGTAAAAACAAAAACAATAATAAAAAAAAAACAGAAGCACATGCATTTTGCAGAAGGACATTGTTTTGGTTGTGCTTCGGCTCTGCGTGACTGCTGATGAATATAAACCTTTACAACAGATGGTTTACAAAGTTCGAGAGCTACATATGGCAATTTATCAGTTCAATAAAATACCTTACTCACCTGTAATAAAAACATCATGTCTGCACCTCTTTTACATTTCAAATCCCTCAGTTCTCACCATCTACAAAAAGCCAAGCTAATATTGATTATACACCAACATGCACAGGGATGTGAAGTATGCATGCCATTTCCCGCGAAAATCATTCTGAAAGGTCTGAAATATAAACACAGCGGGCTTACCATAGTGAAAGGGGTGGATTCTGAAATCCAATAGCGCTTTAATATACCTATATATTATATATATCCTAATTACATTTATAATCAAAGCCTTAATCAGTATTTATCATCCTATATTAAATTTAATGATTTTTAGTGATTCTTTCCAGTTATTATATTACTTAAAAGAACCACTGATTGTTTTACCATTTCTTCATTCTTCATACGCGTCTTCTAAAATTTGTATTTGGTCTCTCAGGAGCGACTGAGGGTCGCTAAACACTTGATAGCAGAACTTGTCGTGTGTTTGGCGGTATCACACACCCCTAAAATGCCAGGAGTGCAGTAACAGTGCTTGCTCAATTAGCCCGGCTTCCAGAGATGAAATGCGGATTGGTCTTTCATTTTATATCATATTTTTTCTTTTCTTTTACTGAAACACTAAAAAATTATGGTGAATACTGTCTGTACCTCTTACTGAGAGAAAGCACATGTTATCAGTATGTTTTGGGAAACTTTCTGGTCGGAACTGGAGCTCAATCAGCTCCAACCTTGGAGGGACTGTGTATGTGTGTAGTATTCTGTGTTACAGATCAGTATTGAAGGTGTACAACGGGCATCCTAGGGAGTGTGACAGTATGTTGTTCTGGACAAGCTGGCTGCTCCAGGCCTAGAAGGTCACTATGTGCCTAATTCTGGGGTGAAAGCATCAACAAGTGATCTATGGACACATGCATCTGATTAACTGCCAATGTGTGGAAATTTACCATGACTTAAATTTTCTCTGAGCCAATCAGAATCATCCAATTTGCAGTAATGACGTGGCTAGACCTTGAAAACAGTGTAACTTGAGAAATTGTATGTACCCTGACTGGTAGAGGGAGCACGGCCTACGAACTCCTTGTGACACTTGAAGCTGGCTTCTGCTGATGAAACTGCAAACTATTCTTCAGTAAATATTTCTTTAATTAATTGCACCCCTGACTCTTGGTCCTCATTCTTCACAACTGGTCCTAAACGGTTATCCCCTAATAGTGAATCGGGTTAAGACAAAAGTAAGTTTTGAAAGAAGGATTGATTGACTCATTATTTGAAGTTACATAGTGTAAGAAACGGTCATCGAAAAACCCACAAATAACTTTTTTTTTTTTTTTTTTTTTTTTTACATTTTCAATTTATTTCATGTGACCAAAAATTAAATGATGCATATAATCGTGCCTGTATGTGAAACTAGCAATTTACCTCAGGAAGGCTTATTTTGTTCTCCTGTAGTTCAGACATTTGAAATATTGAGGTAAGAATCTTGCAAAATTCAAATTAGGCATTCGACTGGAAAAGTCAGAAGACATTCAATATCAGAACATTTATTTTTCTTCAGCGGGATCTGTCATCCTTGATATTTCATATACTGTTTTAAGTTATTTACGGACAGTCTGAACAGATTGAACCGTCACATCAATCTGACAAATTCAGTTCCATGAACGACGCCAAAGACGCTGAGAAAATCAAAGAAAAACATGAGCCACCATTCACCACATCTTAAAATCTACTGCCTGAGCAAAGATGGCATGTGTTTGGAATACAACAGCCACAATATGATAAAAATATACAGCTAAAATTGAGTTCTCAATTCTTGGGTAGCCAGCAATTGGTCCTCAGAACCTGCTGTGGATTACTATGCAAAACAATGAGAAAAATGTCACCAAATATAACACAAACAGGTCTTAATCTACTAAAATGCTCTTACTTCCTGTTGGTCATTTATAATCACTCATTTGCTTGGAGAATGAAATGGTTAAGTGCAGAAGCATTTTCCAACCTATTCTTGGCTTATTTCTAATTGTGTTTTATACACTGAATGGTAGACGTGTCTAAGCATATCTCTCACATATAATAAGAAAGATAATCAAGTTAAGAGCAAATGTGTGCATGTTTTTTTTTTTTTATAGAAGTGCCCTGAATGCTATTGCTCAAGCTTGCCTTATTCTCTACTGAAATATTGTCCCTCTTTAATCTAATATTGAACAAGTATGGACTGTTTGCTCAACAACAAAGTGTTTTCCTTTCAGACTTACAAACACAGATATAAGCACACACTCTCGTGTCTATAAAAAAAAAAAAAAAAAAAAAAAAAAAAAAACTATTTTACTGTAGCATGAGTAAAATGTAATTTATATATATATATATATATATATATATGAATGAAGAAGGCATAGCACTGCTGACATCAATAAACAGACAACTTAATTTTCAAGAATTTGGATTTTTGCTGTGGACGCGTTTAGCCTTCTTTATCCAGAATGTTCTTCACATCTGCAAACACCTGAAAGAAGAGTTCAAAGGAAGCTAAATGAAACCCAAGAAGATGGAAGGCTGTATATTATTCCCACATTTACAGCGCTATGGCATAGTGAACAGCAGTGTTATTTAGAGGCCAAGCGCCAAAGGTGCTGTAGCCCCAATTGTAATTGTTCTTCTTTATTAAAGTGCCCCCTGTTATGCTTTTTCAAATATTCATTTTTCATGTAGTGTGTAATAGAGCTGTTTGAGAATGTAAAAGGTCTACAAAGTTTTAAAAATCAAAGTGCATGACATATAAAGTTATTGTCTTCTAAAGGAAATAATCGATTCTGAACTGAATGATCCTGAAATGAGTCATCAGTAATTACAGTATCACTTCTTGGTGCATACCAATGTAACTGTAACAAATTTGCATTATGCCAGCCTATGATCTTCATTGGCTGCCTGCAAACGGTGTCTACTTTGACCCGCCCTCTAACACCATAGTTTTGATTTTTATAATAATAAAATCATTTAGTTCAGTTAGAGAACAGACATTACAATTAAATACTGAATGTGTCTGTTCAATATAATGTGAGCCGAATGAGAGTCGCAGCACAAACTAGCAGCAGGAGTCAGATTTCATTCATCACGAGAGTGAGGAGATGATTGTCAAGATGACGGCGGAAGATTTGGTTTCAAAGCTAAATGTAAAAGCGCTTAGTTAAGCGAGTTTGTCATCATACTGATTTGTGTTTTTCATTAAGAATAATAGGCTAATGAACCCACAATTCAAGCAACCCGCCCCCGAATTGGCGCTAATTTTATACCAAAAGAATTGGCACACTCATTCATTCACGGCCGCACAGGTGCACGCATTTGTGTCATTCACAACAACTGGGCTTTTCGAACCGGTGGGAAAATTTCCGCACCGTCACATCCCTATAGCTGAGGCCTGGAAGAGTTTGGTTCGTGTTGTGTTCGTGTCGAGAAGACAACATTTTAAGGACTGTGAATCACTTTGCTGCCATTCATAAGGACTCATGCTGGAATTGATATGGAAAAACCGATGCCATCATTAATATTCACATCACTGTGTATCAACTATCAAGTGCTGAGAAAGCGAGTTTTTGCAGTATTGTGCAATGTAGCCAATTACAGACATATATGTTGATTTATTGAATGCAACGGCCAATCAGACGCATTTAAGATGCTAAAGTCTGCGTGCTAGCAATATCCTCTGATTATAACAAAAAAGTGTAGACATTATAAAAGATTCATTGTGCAGTCAGCTTTACTGATAATGGAGCTTTGTGGGATCTCGATGAACAGATGTCAGCTTTTTAGGAATTATTAAGGGAGTGCACTTTGCGTGCATTCTGCCATGCCAAACCATGCATGTTAAATTACTTGAAACTATTTCATGGACGTACAGAAAAAAAATCCATTTACATTTTTATGTGGGCTTTTGCAAGTGGGAACGGGACAAAACATGAATGTAACGTAGATTTTGGCGGGAAAAAAAATCCATCCCGCATAGGTCTTCTCTTGGATGCAAATAAAACTGTTGTAGGAGCTTTAAAAAAAGCATAATAAGGGCACTTTAATATTACTCCTCCACAATGAGAGACTATGACAGCCCTATCAACTGTACATAGGAAAATGTTGAAATTTGGATGAAGAACTGTAATCTGATCAAATTTTGGGGTCTCGACTACTTACTCCATAGCACCATCCGCAGTTCAAAAATTTACTTTTCTTTTTGCTATAACTTTTGAAAACTTTGCCATAGAAACAAAATTGATTACCGATTACTCTTCTCATGCTGATCACAATCAATTTCTTACATTTAGACTCCGCCCATTACAGTAGTCGCTATTTTGAAATGTAGTGCATTCTGCTCCTCCTTTTGTCCCGAGACACACAGATATGACTAAACAGATTTTTTTTGTTTTGTTTTTTACATCTTATCAAAAGTTACAATTATGTAAAGTTAACAATACTGATCCTAAATTGGATGAACGGCTGTATCTCAGCCTTACTTTGATCTATTGAAATGAAAATTTATACACTTCATTTGCACCATAATCTAACTACAGGTCAAGAGATCTGAAAAAAGTAACTTTTGAAAAGTGTTGTTACAAAATCATGATTTTGGTGTCTATTGATTATGAGTGCACCTATACCAATTTTGCCTTGTGTCCTTAATATTTTTTTCATTAGTGCCTTTTTATAACATTTTATCATTTAATAAAAGAATAATAAAATAATTTGTATTTGATTTACCCTTTAACGCAAAACTCCCCCCAAAAATTCAGGCTTAAAGGGGAAAAAAAGATCAGTCATACCTCATCCACTGACCGGGAAGCATCAATCGTGCGCACCTTCCCTTGCTTCTCATATTGCTCTATAATGGGCCGTGTGGACTGAAGGTAAGTCTGGATTCTGACAATTAAACAAGAATTTGTAGGAAAGTTAAGGCAAATGAAAAGTGCTACCCAAAATCGCTGTAAACAGAGAAACAGTCCTGCCATTTCCATAATGTCAATATAACTATGGTGACATTTTCCAAATACAATGCAAATTTCTGAAGTCACTATATACTTTGCATGCATACATGGCAATATATCTGATATTTAATAAATTATTATAGAGAGGAAGTACCTCTTCTCTAGACTTTCTCTGTTATCGTCAGTGCGTCCGCTGCTCTTTCCCCGCTCTAAACATCTGTCAATGCACACCTGAAATACACAACTAGCTGAAATGACATTTCATATTTTTATTTAGATAAACGTAAAAAGTTTTACTAAATTTTATTCCCGTGACCATGTCAAAGATAATTAAAAATGATACATCATCTTGTAAGATGCCGTTTTAATCAGCTGTAATGGTAGAATAATAAATAAACCAAAAACACCCCGAAAACATGTTCATCCTCACCTCATTACTGCAGTCAAAGAAAAGAACAAACTTGACATCTGCCTTCTCATCCATGACAGTGTTCCACCCCTGCAGGTTGTCTTGGTTACGTGGAAATCCATCAATAAGAAAGCGAAACTTCTTTTCATCAACTTTCATAGTCTGTTCCATCGCCTGCCAAATGCAGAGATTTACAAAACAAAGGAAAACACTTTATTTGTGTCCTTGTTACATGTACTTTAGTCATAACAGTAAGTTATGCATAATTACAAGCAACTAATCCAAACCCTAACTCTAATCCTATTGTAAAAAACATGATGTTAATTAAAATTACTCAGAACTTAAACATAAATACACTGTAACAAAGACACCTAAAATAAAGTAACCAAAAATCTGAAAATGTTTTAGATAAGATGAATGTCTAATCTGCAACTCAACTCACAAATGGTGAATCAGAATTAGAACTTTGCTATAAAGAGGCTTGGCCGTTTTGTAATTGTATCAGCGGAGTTATGATTTATGCCTATTATGAACTGCTCTTTGAACTCTCCTCTCCTGATAGTAAAACTGCACATATTTGTTATCAAGTTCACTCTCAGTAATATTTCTCAATCGGTTTGAAAATGTCAACTGCTAATGTTCCGGGTCCCTTCTACAATCACTCTTACTGGACTGCTTTTCCTTGTAAAACAGGACAGACAAGTGTAACCACCTTTTTCAGTAAGTTGATGGTGATTTCAACAGGAACTATCTTGCCCTCTTTGATGTAGTTGTCAATGAGCTGACCAAACTCCGAGCCTGTGCGGCTGCGCTCCTCTCTCAGGAGGTCTCCGGCAGACAGGTGAGTGTAGCTGTAGTTCTGAGCGCAGCATGTTAAACAAAAACATCACACATTAGGAACTTCAATGCAGCACATCACAGTTAACACAACCCAGAAGATTAAAAGCTTTTTATTTTGGATAAATGACAGCTGGCATTTATATGAATGACGAGAGAAAAGGAGCTGTGTTGTAAATGAACAGGCAGCTTTGTAGCAAAAGCAGTCCACAACTTCAATCATGAGACACAAATTGAGTGTCCAAACGTTTGGCTGCTGTGTGTGTAGACATCATAAGCATACAAAAGACTCATTTAAGAACCTGGTTTAGATGCCGTATGGCTAACAGAGAGGGTTTTTATAGCACTCGACGTAGACACTTGACTCAATATCTTTAAAAATGAGAACAGATTTTTCAGTATCTGCAGCCTAAACAATGCGGTTATAGAAAATGAGTTGTTGACATGAAAATCTTGTCTACACCCAACATTTTATTCTCCATCTTAGGCTATTTTAAACAATTATTCAGACTTAAAAATTGTGAAATTCCAATTACTGTAAATACAAAATACTTACATTTACATTTCTATTTTATATATATATACACACACACACACAGACACACTCACCTAAAGGATTATTAGGAACACCATACTAATACTGTGTTTGACCCCCTTTCACCTTCAGAACTGCCTTAATTCTACGTGGCATTGATTCAACAAGGTGCTGAAAGCACTCTTTAGACATGTTGGCCCATATTGATAGGATCAATAAATCTTGCAGTTGGAGATTTGTGGGATGCACATCCAGGGCACGAAGCTCCCGTTCCACCACATCCCAAAGATGCTCTCTTGGGTTGAGATCTGGTGACTGTGGGGGCCATTTTAGTATAGTGAACTCATTGTCATGTTCAAGAAATCAATTTGAAATAATTCGAGCTTTGTGACATGATGCATCCTGCTGGAAGTAGCCATCAGAGAATGGGTACATGGTGGCCATAAAGGGATGGACATGGTCAGAAACAATACTCAAGTAGGCCGAGGCATTTAAACAATGCCCAATTGGCACTAAGGGGCCTAAAGTGTGCCAAGAAAACATCCCCCACACCATGACACCACCACCACCAGCCTGCACAGTGGTAACAAGGCATGATGGATCCATGTTCTCATTCCGCTTACGCCAAATTCTGACTCTACCATCTGAATGTCTCAACAGAAATCGAGACTTTTTTTCAGTTTTTCAGAATTTTTCCAGTCTTCAACTGTCCAATTTTGGTGAGCTTGTGCAAATTGTAGCCTCTTTTTCCTATTTGTAGTGGAGATGAGTGGTACCCGGTGGGGTCTTCTGCTGTTGTAGCCCATCCGCCTCAAGGCTGTGCGTGTTGTGGCTTCAGAAATGCTTTGCTGCATACCTGCAACGAGTGGTTATTTCAGTCAAAGTTGCTCTTCTATCAGCTTGAATCAGTCGGCCCATTCTCCTCTGACCTCTAGCATCAACAAGGCATTTTCGCCCACAGGACTGCCACATACTGGATGTTTTTCCCTTTTCACACCATTCTTTGTAAACCCTAGAAATGGCTGTGGGTGAAAATCCCAGTAACTGAGCAGATTGTGAAATACTCAGACCAGCCCGTCTGGCACCAACAACCATGCCATGCTCAAAATTACTTAAAATCACCTTTCTTTCCCATTCCCATTCAGTCTTGACCAGGACCACGCCCCTAAATGCATTGAAGCAACTGCCATGTGATTGGTTGATTAGATAATTGCATTAATGAGAAATTGAACAGGTGTTCCTAAAAATCCTTTAGGTGAGTGTATATTAAAATTAACATCCATTACATCTTTCTTAAATAAAAGGCAAAAACACCAGACAAAACTTGAGTGGTTGGTGCTATAATGAATGTCAAGCATCAGTGAATCTAAAATATGTGAATATATTCTGAAGAAATTTGTACACACAAAATAAATAAAACAATAACAAATAAATTTACAGTAATGTCAGATTTACGTTTTATGGACGTGAGCCACATGTGCTCGTTTACCCAGAGCTGGTGCCAAATCATGACAGCTGAACACTGAACCCTTCAGCAGACAGCAGGGTGTGGGACCTGTATGAACAGAGGTCCTGTTCATAACCAGGATATAGCTGGAAAAACTCCAGGGAATTATTATAACTCATAGAGAGAGCGAATTATTTTTCCATCAAAATAATTATACTATCATGTCAGATGGACTGTAATACGACTGTTAATGGGACCAAATGACATTGAAAAATGGCTTTTTCCTTATGAAATGTCTTAGAGGACATGCGGAAATGAACAATTAACGTAACGTGCAGCAAACCCATTAACACACTACAAGCCCCAAAAAGCCTCGTTGCCTTATATACAGCTCTTAAATAGGCATTCTCAGCAAATATGATAAATAAAAATGCGCTGCATCTCTTACCTCCACGATTCTCGCGCATTGTGTCCCTTTACCCGCTCCAGGCCCGCCCAAAACAAACACAACCTGCGGCTTCATCATCACACTAATCCTGTGCACAACCCGTGGAAGCTTCTCCGACAGCCTGAGCAGCAAGCCCACAATCATAAACCGTCTAGATAAGCGATAGTTGCACTCAGTGAATGACCATCGACCCTTGGGAGTCGGGTACAGAGCTGATTGAATGACCGGTTGATGCGTGTCAAGGAAGTGCGCCGGGCAGATTCCACTTCCGCCGTACACGTGTCCGACCAATCAGAGAGCAGATGAGTCACGGACGTCACTTAAACTACGCCCATAGCTCTGAACGCTCTCTAGAACGCGCACCCCTCCTTCGCCTGGGGTTCGCGCACCAGCATCAGCACCCGTGTTGCCATGTCTGCTTATTATATGCTAAGCGACATCGTGTTTGTTTTTATTCTATTAAAGTTGCTTATAAATATTATAATTCCCGGGATTTGGCTTTTTCTCAGAGTATATTTCCGTACTTTATGTTTGCTGATGGTTAATCCTCATTATAGCACAATAAAGAGTGACCTGGTCATCCACAGTTTTCTGCCTTTTATAATAATAATAATGTAATGTTATAACATTTAATTAAAATATCAAATATACTGACACACAAGTGTGAAGGAACATTTAAAAAAAAAAAATTGCCTATAGCGTACTCTTATAGCGCAACTTTTTTATTTGACTATACATCATCTAAAAAGTTCAACTTGTTTGTAAGCTATATAACAAAATGTTGCCTTTAGTATTATTTAGCCAGTGTTGAGTCCCTTGAAACATGCAGCATTATTCAATGTAGGCTATTTATGTCATTTCCAGTGAAAAACAGGAAGACAGGGTGGGAGATATCGAACAGCTCCTTCCCCTTTTTAAAACAGCCAATAGGGTTTCGTTTATATCACAGCTCGGCCAGAGCCGTTGAGCTCTTTAAAGCCGCAGTTTCCTCCTGACCTCTAAATGTTTCTCTTCCATATCACTTTAAATATTCTGTGTAGAATTCAAATTTCTTAATCGTTCCCTATCCCCTATACAGTGCCCTATAGTCACCATGTAGAAAAAAGTAACAGTGTGAACAAGTGAGCGATTTCATATGTAGCTTCAGCGTCTATTTATAATGTAGGATGCTTCAAATTCTATAGAGCATTTGATTGGACAGAAAAATGATTGCAAAGCTGAAGTGCAGAGTGACATCATCAAAATCATTGCTCCGTATTCACGGAAGTGAGAGACTGTAAGTTTTGAACGCTTATATCTTCTAAATGCGAATTTCGTCATTGTTTTGGAGCACACTAGCTTATAGATAACAGCAAGGCTAACATATTCATGCTAAAAGCAACACACACAAAAAATATCCATTTTGATTTCATGGGGACTTTAAGGTGCATATTTTAATAGCCTACGAGATAGCAAACTGTTAGTTTATTTAGATTGCATTTGTTTGTTTGTTTTTATTGTTACTAGCCTATTATAAAATAGCCTAATAATTTGCAATTTAGCAATACTTATGCTAGGTTTTATGTAAACCAGACCAGATTGCGTGTTTTTCGTGCGCGATCTGGCAACACTGATCAGCACCTCACTGCAACTGAACAGCGACCATATAAGCACATGTCTGCGTTAAGATGCTCTGCTGTTTTTCATTGGAGGAATATATTTAAAAATCCCTGCGCTATATAATGTTGCAGGGCGATTGCATTCGCTGTGTATTTTATTATTATTATTATTATCATCATTATCTTTGTGTTCTCCAAAGATTTGCACAGGGTGTCTTCGCTATGGATGTAAGGGATGGAAACACACAAAGGAAAAAAACTAAATTAGTCCAGTGATGCCCATGACATGCATCGCGTTTGTAAAGGTGACCCAAGTTTGCATTGTAGCCTAAATCAGATATACTGATCATCCCTCCCTGGTCGGATCCGTCTGTGTGTCGCTTCTCCCTTTTCAAAAGGAGCCGCATCAACGAAATGTTGGGTAGGTCGTTCACCTGGAGGAAAAATAACAAACATACACTCTCTATGCAGCACCGGCTCCCTCTTCAGCACTGACATGCCCGCGCCCAGCAGAAAAACCAGGATCAAAGGGCTCAGAGAAACAGCCGGACGCGTCAATTGGAAGGAGGACGGGAAACAGGCGCCCACCGGGTGTCCGATTCGGTGGAGGCCGGATCACATCTGCTGGGGACGAGCATCAAGGGCAGTGCGGCACGCCAGCGCCTCAGAAACAGGCGACACGGATCATCCACACACCCGTAGTTCCACAACAGCGCTGTGTTCCCGTTACACATCTCCATCTGTCTCAGATATGTACTAGAACAACACACGGGTACTCTGAAATGCAGCAAAACATGTCTTTTTTATAGCAGACATGCTTTTTATTGCTTTCGCCCAGAGGATTTATCGAGGATATATTGAGTTGGAAATGAAGACGAGGATCTGTCAGCGTTTCAAGGGTTGCAAAAAGTGCCAATGAATATATTGCTCAAACATATCCTCTTTTTTTCGTCATTGGCCACATTGACACCCCTAATAAGCAGGACCATGGGTTGCATTCAGAGCATCGCCTGCAAGCCCCGCATCCGACGGGAGAACATAGTGGTCTATGAGGTCTCAGCCTCCATTGACCAATGCCCGACCATCATTGAGGAGAATTCGCCCATTGTCCTGCGATACAAGACCCCTTACTTCAGAGCATCGGCTGGGATCGTGATGCCCCCGGTTCCTAGAAACGAAACATGGACTGTGGGCTGGATTCAGGCGTGCACCCAAATGGAGTTCTTCAATACATATGGTGATATTGGCATGTGAGTAATCAATAATCCAAACAAACAACGGCAAGCTCAAGTGTCAATATGTTTTATTGGTCGTTCTGTTGAGTTTGTGGTCATCAGTGGTCGACAAATAAGTGAGTATAATGTTGTGCAATTTGACATCTCTACATATCTTTATAAAATATTTTCTTAGTATGTAATATTTACTGCAGGGCTGTGTACCATTTAGAATTGAACTGAGAATGCTTTCAGAACTCCTTGAATTCCTGAATTTGAATTGAAGTAGCTAGCAAACAGGATGCAGAATTGCAATTCGAATTGGAATGCAAAGAAGTGAAATGAACCGCAATTCAAAGAAATTTGTTCCACTGTATTTTTACACTGAAAGATAAACTTTAAATGTTGGCTTGACAAATTATTTTATCAAAGTTTTGAATACATTTTTAAAGCTTTGAAGTATGAAGGTTTAGGTCTTTTAAATGGATTGTTTACCCCAAAATGAAAATTACCCCATGATTTACTCACCCTCAAGCCATCCTAGGTATATATGACTTTCTTCTTTCAGACGAAAACAATCGGAGATATATTAAATAATGTCCTGGCTCTTCCAAGCTTTATAATGGCAGTGAATGGAGGTTGAGATTTTGAAGCCCAAAAAGTGCATCCATCCATCATAAAAGTAATCCATATGGCTCCAGGGGGTTAATAAAAGCCTTCTGAAGTGAAATTATGTGTTTTTGTCAGAAAAATGTCTATATTTAAAACTTTACAAACTAAAATAACTAGCTTCCGGCAGATGGCCTACGTAAGTCGACTTACACCCAAAGAGTAACCGCTGACGCAATGTAGGCGTAGTGTAAGCTTTGACGCCTCTAGCAGTTCAAACAAATAGAGCTGGGCAACAAACTTAAGCTCCTCTTCTCTTATACTGAAATCCTCTGACGTTTCTCTTTAAAAATTATCTTTTTAGACTTCTAATGCGTGACCGGTGTTTTGTTTTGCTCTGTCCTCTGTTCTTCCGTGTTTGTCAATACGCCATGTGTCGGGTCAGAGGTCACGTCTGTCGGAAGCTAGTTTTAAATAATATTTTTATTACACAAACCCATCGCTTCGCTTCAGAAGGCCTTAATTAACCTCCCGGAACCATGTGGAGTACTTTTATGTTGGATGCACTTTTTTTGGGCTTCAAAATCAAATCCTCTCCCATTATAAAGAGCCAAGACATTATTTATTATCCGATTGTATTCGTCTGAAATAATGAAGTCATGTACACCTAGGGTGGCTTAAGGGTAAGTAAATCATGGGGTCATTTTCTTTTTTGGGTGAACTATCCCTTTAGCCCACAATGTATTACCTATATTGATTTTTTTTTTCATTGCAATTGAGTAAATTGCTCTTCCTGTCATTCCACTTCAATTTAAACTTCTACTCACGAATTGAAAGATAGACAATTCTTCAAGTCAGAATTTTCACCAACCGTAATGTATTGGACATGATTTTGCCAAGTAGGATGTGTTCTTGGATAGTTTGTTGGTCCTCCTGGGACAACATTTCAAACATTGTCCTAACACGGTCTCTTACCATTACCATTAACAACCCATTAAATCTGAGAGAAGTTATGCCCCAGCTTTAAAATTAACCCTAAAATCCAGGGCAAAAATGAAACCATCAGAGTAGGAGAGAAGCTGAGATAGAAAGCTTAGGAAGAGACAATTAAAATGAGTGGGAAGGCTAACTGAGAAAAAAACACATTCATGAATATTTAATTCACAGCCCTGTGTCTTTTAATCACTGTTTTTCATTATTTGTATGAGGCACTTTGTATTGAGCAGGTCCTCTCACCCACCTTCACCATCTCTATTTACTTACCCTCTTCACCCATTTGATGTATAAAGGAACTGCCGCTCTTTGGCCTCTTTTATCCTTTCTGACCGCTCATCTTCTTTTCCTTCCACAGGTCCAGCTGGGAATTACCAGAGCTTCGGGAAGGACGGGTAAAGGCCATTAGCGATTCTGACGGAGTCAGTTATCCCTGGTATGGTAACACTACCGAAACAGTGACCCTCTCAGGCCCCACGTCCAAGCCATCCCGGCTAACGGTGAGCATGAATGACAACTTCTACCCCAGTGTGACTTGGGCAGTGCCCATCAGTAACAGCAACACGCCCATGCTCACACACATCACCCGAGACCAGAGCTTCATCACCTGGCTGGTGGCGCTAAACGCAGACACCAAAGAGCGCATTGTTCTTCAGACAGTACGCTGGCGTATGCGGGTAGACATTGAGGTGGAGCCTTCCATGCCGCTTGGTTCTCGTGCCAAACTGATGGGACGACCGCACCAGGAACAGCCACACATTCTCAGTAACAATGAGCCTATCCCACCCAACGCGCTGGGCAGGCCCAATGCCAACGATGCCCAGGTGCTGATGTGGAGGCCCAGGAGGGGACAACCTCTGGTGGTTATACCACCCAAATAGATGTGTCTTAACAGTGCCTGAAGAACATTGAAGACTGCATGCACTGTTTGGACACAAGATTTTGGGAAATCACAAGCTGCTCTGTGGAATGCCAGCTTTTGTAGGGTTTCTCAATTCCTCTGAACTAGAATGTTGAGAAAGGAATTCTCTGCGTGCACCATGAAGTTTGACTACCTTTCAACTTCTAAGTACTTGGTCGGTTTTCAAATGACTGGGAGTAACTAGTACTGAGTAATGAGACGCCAGTTGGAACAAATCCCTTAAGTTTAAGGAATAGTTCACCCAAAACCCTCATGTCATTACAAAAGATTTATTCAGTAAGATTTTCTTTCTACTGTGGAACACAAAAGAAGATGTTTTGGAAAAATGTTTCAGCTGTTTTTGTCCATATAATTAAAGTCAATGGGGTCTAAAATGTAAATCTCAAAACAGGGTATAAACGTACCATAAAATCAATCAGTACAACTCAACTGATATTAATGGCACAATATGTACAATTTTAAATACCCCCCCAAAAAAACACTAGAACAATGTTATATATTTTGTTGACTTGTGTACTTACATTATCCCAAATGTTTCCAAGAATGTTTAAATCCAGAGAAATAAGCAATTTTAACCAGAACACGGACCATGTCCGTGCGTCGCCTATCAATGATATCATACCCGCATTACCCTCAATTTTATTTCGTCGAAACCATGGAAGCACCAAAGACGCTTTAATATATTATGTGTTTAGGTGAGCAACTGTTGAACTGTTGAATGCTGATACATTCATTGACAGAAAACTAATCATTGTTATACAGCTCAACACAGTTAATCTTATTATTTAAATCTCGTTTTCTAGATTTACCACGAGTACCATGTTTTACCATGCCTAATATCGATCTAGCTTACTGCAGTGTGCAACAAGTGTCTCATAGCAGCTGCAGAGAGAACGCACAGAGTAGCATTATAACATAACTTTCAACACACTCAAATGTAATATGATAAAACAGCACTGCGTTACCCCACATACGCATGACCGGAAGAAGCGGAAGCGGTCGTCTGTGGCATAATGAAAGCTCCACTGCTCTCAAGCCGTGTGTCACGCTTGTCTCTCATTAGCAATTGCTCCAGCGGCCTTGTTCCATTCCAACCCTGATTCATAGTACAGTAACGTTAATAAATCTTTAATACATTAGCTCATCCATTGATTTAGAGTTCCGCCCGAGTCCCATCAGATTCTTTTCCACCGGCTGAGGTGAAGACAACAACTCTCATGATTCTGCGAAATCAAGGCGTCATCAAGCTACGCCTTTGTTTTGAATGAGCGACTTCTAGCGGCGAAAATTACATATTTTGCCTTTAAGTCCTCGGGAGCAACATGACCACTTTGAATGAAAATATAAGCCTTTATTCACTTAAAGCGAATCGTTGTTCAACACATGCATACTTGTGTAATGGAGGCCTCCACTGGCCTTGACAGGTGCACTAGCGACTGCGATCCTTGTCCTTGTTAGTGCGCCCGTCTCCCATGCCAGAAATGCCAGTTCGAATCCTATTGTGAGCGGTGTGATTAAAACCTGAGGGGTTACACATAGACTACATCAAATATGGCAACGCAAACCACGTCAACAAACATCAAACCTCATTGGTCTCGAAATATGGGTGAAAACAGTGTACACATTCCTCAAAAATATCTTTGTGTTCCACAGAGGAAAGAAAGTTTGTTAAATAATGTCTTAACATTATTATAAGGTTTGTAACAACATGAGGGTGAATAAATAATACAGAATTTTTGATTTTCACTAACCCTCTTTACAATTATTACTAAGGGTCTAAAGTTAAGGGGTTTTTGCAACAGGGCCCTAAACTTTCAGGACAGATGGTATATAATGCATGAAAGAGATTGAATGTTTGGTCCCATACCACACAAAGTGAATCCAATGGAACCATTGCAGTACTTTTGCTTTGTAGGACAACCAGCAAAACTCTTTGAAACTTCTATCAGTTGATTGAGACTTGTGACTTCATTTCAAATGCTAGCAAAAATCTTTGACATGCTCTAAGACAAAACAGACCGTAGAGTGCATGAAGACCAGTTGAGGTGGAGTGTATCTAGTAATGTCAAGGATACACTCAGATACAATCATACACATCCTGGCACTGGAGTCGATAGGACTTTGTTTATGCTCGCACATGAGTCCGTTTGAGTTTACGCAGTGGGTGCTGCACCATAGGCATTCACCAGATTAGTCACATGCCATACACACTCCATCTGTGCCATTCCACGTCCCCTGTCTCCCTCTCTCTATTCTCAAGCTGTCTCACTCCGTCCTCTCCCACTGGCACTCCTTGGGTTATTATGACACAGGTGAAATGGAGTTTCCATTACAAATGTCAAGGGATAAAAAAAAAAAAAATCCTTCATTATTTACTCACCCGTATGTCATTCCAATCCTATGACTTTCTTTCTTCTGTAGAATGCAAAAGATAACGGTTTTTGTCTGTATAATGAAAGTCAACATGGTTCAGAACAACATTGTACCCCCTTGGCTTTCATTTTATATACAAAAAGAAACCACAAACATTCTTTGAAACATTTTCTTTTGTGTTAGCAGAAAAAAAAAAAACGAAAGTCATAGAAGTTTGTAACAACGTGAGGTTGAGTAAATAATGACAATTTAAATTTTTGGCTGAACTATCCCTTTTTCGGTCAGTCGTGCTTAATGCGCCACATAGTCAATATAACAAACAAAATGGGTAACACTTTACAATAAGATTCATTAGTTAACATTAATTAACTACATTAGTTAACATGAACTAATAATGATCTGCACTTATAAAGCATTTATTTATCATTGTTAATGATAATTTCAACATTTACTAATACTTTATTAAAATCTTGTTAACATTAGTTAATGCACTGTGAACTAACATGAACAAACCATGAGCAGCTGGATTTTTATTAACTAACGTAACAAAGATGAACTAATACAGTAACAAATGTACTGCTCATGGTTAGTTCATGTTAGTTAATACATTAATGTTAAATCTGCAGTCCGTAGTTTTTCCTCTTTGTCGCCATCTCCGTTCGAAATCTGCAACTGCAGTAATTTGGACAATTATCAACTTTACGTGAATTGTGCCTCGGCACAGCACAGCGTGGATGAATCCAATGTTTTGAGGAGAATGTGCGGCTGTCAGTCACCGCGCCGGTGTGGATACTGTCATTCGGAATCACAGATTGTACTTTTTGAAAGTATGACCAACATAAGAATGTCATCTGAACATGTAAGTGGCTAACATCCACTTTTATTCTGACCAACTAAGGGAAAAAAAGCATTACAATAAATCGCGATGATTAAATCGAACGATCGCTTATAATATCACGTCAAACCGTGCAAATTATACTTTGTTTTCAAATTGTTAATGTTAACATCAGCACTGCATACTGACTACATTTACTGTGTGTTAGGGCTACCTGTAGTTCAGTTTCCATTTCTGTGCAGTCTAATTTCTAATCGTCATATACCAACAAATTAATGTGGAGTAGAGGTGAACTGCTCCCTCTCAGAGCTAGCACAAAATAACTGATATGCACAAAGCAAAACGAGAAAGGCACAATAAAGAAAACTCCCTTAACTGTATGAATTAAGCGAACAAGTGTGCTACTGTTAAATAATTTAACCATTGAAATGTCTTACCTGTCCAGCAGAAAAAAGCCGTCCCTGCGTCCGTTTTGAACCCCTTCACACCACCTTTCAAAAGCCCTTTTTATCCTTGTTTTCGCATCGGCCCGGTTGAAGTCTTTTTTTCTGTAGCCACTCCGAAGTCTTTTTCATTTTACAACGGGTGAATCTCCAGTTGTCACTGGTGATTGTCGTTTGAACCTTTCTGGATCCAAATTGAGAAGTTTAATTATATCAAGTGCTGTGAGAAAAGGCTATAAACCTCCCAACATCCTCACAGGTAATATAGCCAACTAGCCAGGACACCTTCTTTATGTGTACAGATGTGATGTAATGACGCAAAGATATGCTTGAATTTCCCGAGGAAATCCATCAGTACCATTGGAATTAAAAACGTTATTAAAAACTTACCGTTGTAAATCGAGATAAGGTAAGCAGATAGTTTTGAACACTGGCTGGTTATGTACTTGCTCCAAAATTTATTTTGGATAATTTTTAACCCAAAAAGTTACAGACTGCAGCTTTAACTAATGAAATCTTATTGTAAAGTGTTACCAAATCCTCTTTTCCAAAATCAAGCTTTTGCTAATAAAGTAGCATGTGTCACAAAAATGTTATACAGGGCTGTTTAAATACCGGTAATGATACAATAACCAAAATAAATATATTGCAGTCTTAGCACGCAATGCAAATTAATATTTAAATAAAGATTTATATAAAGCTAGCAGTTGTTTATAAAGTGAGGAAATATGAAAAAAAAAAAAAAAAATTCTAAATTTGATAAAAAGTCATTTTTTTAAATCTTTCTCTTGAGCAAATTGCTTGGGTGGAGGGACCAACCAACCAACATTACAGTATAAGTGTGTGACTGTTGCTTTCACGAGAAACTGTTTGCTAAATTTACTACTTATAAATTTCTTGGCAGTTTTATTCATTATTTGCATGCTTTTAATTTAATGAATGGCATTGTTTTATTATGCATTGAATTAGACTGGTTTGAAATGAAGAGGTGATATCCAGTCTGGACATATAACAGAAAATAATGACTAATAACTCTTGAATCTAACAGAACATTTATTCTTCGCCTAAATCACTTTCAAAGGAAACGATAGTCTTTCGTTGGAAGTGGAGATGCATGCAGTACGTCTAAAGCTCGGAGCGCTGATCTAGACGAAGGTCGAACAGATCATATGGGGTTCCTTCTCTGTAATATGATAAATACCTCACCTCATCTCCCTCTATCATTCCTCAGTTACATCTTCTGTATCTCGGTCAAAGCCATATTCCTCCTCAAGATGGTAATCTAAATAAAGATACATTAAAATGTATGAACCTGGTATCTGGAAATGCATGAACACCAGCAGCACATAAGTGGTTTTATGTCAAGATTTCAGTGTTTCATAAAACAGGATGTGCCGAAATGAGGAATAAAATATCCACATGCTTTCCCACTTCAAAACGAGTCTATGCAATGGAAGAGACTGAGTTTACTGTGGAAAAGTTTCATAGCATTGCATTATGGGCAAGAAAGACCCACTTGGGGGGGGAGGGATTTTTCACCTCTCTTTTTGCATGCAAGCCATTTTTGCATAAAACAAACTGTGATGCAACATATATATTTCCATTGAAACCCCCAGCTAAGAGCAACAAGGTCTGACAGTTCACATTGTTCATTCAAGGACTAATAAAAGTGCACTAAGCATCTCACAAGAGTCTGATCTCTTAAACACAAGCTCAACATTTCCCACAATGCCGGATTATTCCACCAATCAAAATGCGGTCAGTGCATCTGATGGTTAAACATTTGAGACTGAACATGTTTTTATTTCCAGAATATGGCAGGAAGACATTTTAGGAACACTTTTTTATTGGCTTTAAGAAAATGATATTTCTCAAAGGATATATTCAAGTAAAACAATCCTGTTTTCCATATAACAGTGTATGGCACACATAATAAATATGCAAACTGTAACATGTGAAACTTGTGAAGCTCTGTCAGAGATCTCTCTTTATATGTAAACACATTTCAAATGAAGTCCTTAAATGTCCTCAGCTGAGTGTAACAAAAAATCCTGCCACCTAACCGGCCTGAAGCACTTGTGGTCTCATCATAGCTCTACATTTTTGGTTCTGTGTGTTATGATGAAACGATATGGGACAATTCAAGTTCTGGATGGTTGTAATCTTAGGTTCACTTGGGTTTTTTGTGCTACCTTGTAATAGCATCCTTAGAATATCACTGGTTCTCTTGTCCTGAACTTCACCTGAAGCGGAGCATCTTAGCAGACACTCCTGATGACTGTTTTGGGTCATTTTTCATTTCCTGTCCAGTCTTCTATACTTTACTGGGGTTGACCGCAGGTGTGCTCTCAAACCCGTAGAGAAACGTAGCGGCGATAACCAGCATTGCACCCAGGAAGAACACACTACAAAAGAAAGAAGCTTTATTTTTTTCCTTAAGTTCTACAAAGTGGGTCATTCCCAAGAAACAGTGCCATTTATGCCAGAAAATGTCAAGATTTTTTGTTTTAAAGTAATTTTGTTTGAAAAGGTTACTGCTGAACCTTCAAGAAATCCTATTTTCACATCTCAGGCCAAGATTACCAGGCCATAACTGCCATAGACATTAGGTTATCGCCACAATATTCAGATTATTTCAACCCTGTCACAAAACGTTTGCAATTCATAACCTAAAACTTTAATAGATAACTGAATAAATTGCCTAACAAATCACATATTATAAATAAATCAATAAATATGAATGTACAGTCAAACCAACATTTAGTCAGGCACTTTTCTCACATTATCACAGTTTATTCGCTATGGTTTATAGAAAATAAAATATGATAATAAAATATGATAAGAACTCTGTCAGAACAAATTCATCTTGATAATGTCAGATAACTTTGATAGAAAGGCATGTAATGTATTTAAATCAACCAATCAGCTGTTAAATCTAAGTCCACAATTAGATAATACCAATTTAGGTCAACCAATGACCAAGCAATGCTTCATTTTGTTCAGTCTGTGGTCGTATCAGAGGTCTCGTTAGCAATTAGAGCAATTGATTTTTTTGCTTCAAATTTGTATAAATTTTACTGGTAGTCCACTGTTACTGTATGAAGAATTTTTGGGTATAATATGCCACAGTTTACATTATTTTGCTATCCTCACTTACATAAATGAACTATAGTGTCCTGCACCCACTAGTGAAAAATGATATCTGGTGTCTGAATAATCTTTGGTTAGACTGTATATAAATACTGATAAAGGCTCAGCAAACAAATGGAAGACACATAAATGACCAGACGAAGTTTTGCATTCCCTTGTGTTGTTTTTCCATTGTTTTTCTATGTAAACCTGCACTAGGTGGATGCATTCAAGTTAAAAGTCATATTTGAAAATCATATTTCGCATTACAAAAACAGCCTTCTTCCACCTCGCTAAGCCTTTCTGATGCAAAAAGGTTAGTTCATGCATTCATGACTTCTAGACTGCATTACAGTGATGCATTACTATCTGGTTGTCCTGCAACCTCAATAAACAAGCTACAGTTATTCCAAAATGCAGCTGCTAGAGTTCTTACCAGGTCAAAACACGATCATATAACACCAATTCTATCATCTCTGATTACCTATTAAGTTCTGTATCGATTACAAAGTATTGCTACTAACCTACAAGGCCCTAAATGGTTGAGCTCCTGTGTATTTAACTGATTTTCTATTGCTCTACAATCCATTGCGTTCTTTACAGTCACAAAACTCTGGACTTTTGGTACCTAGGATATCTAACTCCACTAAAGGAGGGAGAGCATTTGGCTTTTAAAGTCTAGAACAGCCTTCCTGATGACGTTTGGGGCTCAGACACACTCTCCCAGTTTAAATCCAGATTAAAGACACATCTCATAACCTTGATACATCTCATAACCTTGCACTCCAGTTATATCAGATGAAATGCACATGATTATCTTTTGCTTGACATGAACAGCAGCTACGCTAATTATTTTCCATTTGCTTTTCTTTTTTATACACACATTTCTCTTTTTGCATACATTTTCTGTAAAGCAAAATTGAACTGAAACTTTAAAGCCCGGTTTCACAGACAGGGCTTAGACTAAACCAGGATTAGACCTTAATTCAATTAGGACATTTAAGTAGCTTTTATAAACGTGCCTTAGAAAAAAAAAAAAAAAAACATTACTGGTGTGCATATTGAGTCAAAACAATGGCACATATTTTAACATATGTCAGTGGAAGGTCAAACATGCATTTTAGTCTGGGACTAGCTTAAGCCTTGTCTGTGAAACCGGGGTAAATGATGCATCTCTTGTATTTGAATAGTTTTTCTATTGTTTTTTCAGTACATTATAAGGATATGTTTGACCATTGCACTCAGGTCTTGCATCTTTGGCGCAGCATTCAAAAAAATGCGGCACTCAAATTATTAAAATAAAACTAATCTCTAAACTTTGTTTTTCCTTCTTTCATTCCACTGCACTGAAAAAAAAAAAGATTTTTACTGCTTGTTCAAATTCTCAATTAAAATAAGCTAAATCAACACAATTGCTATACATTTTGTCCTAACTTAATTTGCTTGTGTTCAATTCACTTAAATATAGAGAGTAAATGTTGTTATTTTATAGGTAAAAGTGTTATTTTATGTATTTTTGAGCAAGATGAGAAAGGGAAACTTGATTGTGTTTAATATTCAATTCTGTTGGAATTATTAGAAAAATTTAAATTACATTGTGGAGAAGAGTGGAGCATTTGCTTAGGCTGTGGATTGATACAGCTAATGTCAAAACTGCTTTGCTGAAGGAGCTTTTAACGTTTGGCATTTAAGGTGCTAATGTGTGCTATTACTAAAAGTTTGTCAACTAGCTTGTGCAGTACTATAATTTAGTTGTGTAACATTAAATTATATGAAATTGAAATGAATGAATGAATGAATGAATGAATGAATGAATGAATGAATGAATGAATGAATGAATGAATGAATGAATGAATGAATGAATGAATGAATGAATGAAATGAAATGCCTGAATGATGTCAGGGAGCCATATAAAATTCACTTTGAGACTACATAATTGGGTCTTCTGTTAAAATGTATTCATTCCATGATGTTGAAGTTACATGAAGAAATTATGTTTAACTTAATTGATTGACATATTACTGATGTACACAATTAAATCATGTAAATTCAACACTATTTTTTTTTCAGTGTGCCCTGAGGCTCATTTTTAAATGCAAAAACTTGCTGTTGTATCCAAAACTTGTTCTGTGCGATTGGCTCCTAACAGTTGAGTTCGATAGGTAACCATGAATACACAAGACGTTCTCAACAGAGCAACGAATCGACAGGTCACCATGGGAATGCGCCATACTGCTTCCTTCTTTTGTTTAATGGCAATTTACATAACCTACTTAGTGCACATCGCCACCTATTTATATATTTTTTTTCAATCTTTTCATTTAATAAGTAATCTTTATTCACTGAGAATAAGGATTATTGTCACAGTGTGTCATGGTTTGTTCATTGTCATGTTTCTTAGTTTGCCATGTTCACTGTCTTGTTTCCTGGTTTGTCATGTGATTCCCCTGTGTTCCTGTGTCATGTTGTCATTAGTTCATTGTTTAATCATTGTTCACAGGTGTCCCTTGTCTAGTCACTAGTCTCTGTGTATTTCAGCCCTCATGGTTGCCATGTGTCCTGGTCTAATACTGAATGTAATGTTGTAACCTGCTGTTGGTGAGTCTTCTGTTTAGTCACGTCAAGTCTTTGTTTTACAAATCCGATTCCAAAAAAGTTGGGACACTGTACAAATTGTGAATAAAAACAGAATGCAATGATAGATGACATATCAGATGTTTAAACTGAGAAAATGTATAATTTTAAGGGAAAAATAAGTTGATTTTAAATTTCATGGCATCAACACATCTCAAAAAAGTTGGGACAAGGCCATGTTTCCCACTGTGTGGCATCCCCTCTTCTTTTTATAACAGTCTGCAAACATCTGGGGACTGAGGAGACAAGTTGCTCAAGTTTAGGAATAGGAATGTTGTCCCATTCTTGTCTAATACAGGCTTCTAGTTGCTCAACTGTCTTAGGTCTTCTTTGTCGCATCTTCCTCTTTATGATGCGCCAAATGTTTTCTATGGGTGAAAGATCTGGACTGCAGGCTGGCCATTTCAGTACCCGGATCCTTCTTCTATGCAGCCATGATGTTGTAATTGATGCAGTATGTGGTCTGGCATTGTCATGTTGGAAAATGCAAGGTCTTCCCTGAAAGAGACGACTTCTGGATGGGAGCATATGTTGTTCTAGAACTTGTATATACCTTTCAGCATTGATGGTGCCTTTCCAGATGTATAAGCTGCCCATGCCACACGCACTCATGCAACCCCATCCCATCAGAGATGCAGGCTTCTGAACTGAGCGCTGATAACAACTCGGGTTGTCCTTGTCCTCTTTAGTCAGGATGACATGGCATCCCAGTTTTCCAAAAAGAACTTCAAATTTTGATTTGTCTGACCACAGAACAGTTTTCCACTTTGCCACAGTCCATTTTAAATGAGCCTTGGCCCAGAGAAAATGCCTGCGCTTCTGGATCATGTTTAGATATGGCTTCTTTTTTGACCTATACTGTTTTAGACGGCAACGGCGAATGGCACGGTGGATTGTGTTCACCGACAATGTTTTCTGGAAGTATTCCTGAGCCCATGTTGTGATTTCTATTACAGTAGCATTCCTGTATGTGATGCAGTGCCGTCTAAGGGCCCCGAAGATCATGGGCATCCAGTATGGTTTTCCGGCCTTGACCCTTACGCATAGAGATTGTTCCAGATTCTCTGAATCTTTGGATGATATTATGCAGATGATAACTTCAAACTCTTTGCAATTTTTCTCTGAGAAACTCCTTTCTGATATTGCTCCATTATTTTTGGCCGCAGCATTGGGGGAATTGGTGATCCTCTGCCCATCTTGACTTCTGAGAGACACTGCCACTCTGAGAGGCTCTTTTTATACCCAATCATGTTGCCAATTGACCTAATAAGTTGCAAATTGGTCCTCCACTTTTCCAGCCTCTTATTGCTACCTGTCCCAACTTTTTTGGAATGTGTAGCTCTCATGAAATCCAAAATGAGCCAATATTTGGCATGACATTTCAAAATGTCTCACTTTCAACATTTGATATGTTATCTATATTCTATTGTGAATAAAATATAAGTTTATGAAATTTGTAAATTATTGCATTTCTTTTTTATTCACAATTTGTATAGTGTCTCAACTTTTTTGGAATCGGGTTTGTATTTTTTGGATTTAATAAACTGCACTTGGGTTCTGCAAACTTGCCTCCAGTGGACCTGTTTGTTACAGAATACTAGACCCAACCATGAACCCAGCAGTTGCCTTGCTTCGTCTCCGTCAAGGCCATCGCACAGTTGAAGTATATGTGGAGGAATTTTGTGGACTATGCTGCCAGGTGGAGTTTAATGATGTTGCCCTCAAGGGCATTTTCCTTAATGGACTTAATGCCCGAAAGCAACTCTCCAGGGACTCTAGCTGAATACATCAACCATTCCCTGTTGTTAAGTGGTTCCTTGTTTACTGTGGGAGCTTTGGAGGAGCCCCACAATCCCACAGTACCCTCCACACCAGACAATCCTGTCTACGTCCAGAGCCAAGCCACGTCCAGAGCCAAGCCACGGCTCTGGCCCCTGACCAGCGTCCAGAGAGGGATCTGGCCCCTGACCAGCGTCCAGAGAGGGCTCCGGCCCCTGACCAGCGTCCAGAGACTGCTCCAGGTCATGACCCCATAGCTCCGGCCAAGAAAATGTTTCCGCCCAGCCCCGCCCACGCTCCACAGCCTGTCACAGTGTGTCATGGTTTGTTTCATGTTCTTAGGTTGTCATGTTTCTTAGTTTGCCATGTTCACTGTCTTGTTTTCTGGTTTGTCATGTGATCCCCATGCCTTCATGTGTTGTCATGTTGTCATTGGTTCACTGTTTAGTCACTGTTCACAGGTGTCCCTTGTCTAGTCACTAGTCTCTGTGTATTTTTAAGCCCTCATGGTTGCCATGTGTCCTGGTCTAGTATTGAATGTAAAGTTGTAACCTGCTGTTGGTGAGTTTTGTTTAGAAAAGTCTTTGTTTCTTGTTTTGCCAATTCCTTGCTATGTTTTGTATTTTTGAATAAACTGCACTTCTGCAAACTTGCCTCCAGTGGACCCATTTGTTTGCTAATAAAATGAATGCAGATCCATGTGAGATGACTATAAAATCATAAATGTATTTGAATTGAATTAACATTTTAAACATTACCTTGTTGTAATAGTACTTGAGAATTAATATATTGTATAGTATATAACTGTAAATATATAACAAATTGTTATATTAATATAACTATATTAATTATATAACATACATCTGAATACCTCTTAAGCAAACTAACCCTGGAGTTGCTATGGCTACTTGCATACCCTGAAAGTTACCTCTGGTTTTGGAACTGAAAGTTTGTTATCAGCTTAAACATACCCAGGTATGTCACATAACCTGCTTTCTGGAATGCCCTTGGAAGATTTCTGGAAGATGGTCTTGCATCTTTGGTGCAGCATTCAAAAAAATACGGCACTCAAATTATATATATAAAAAATAAAAACTAATCTCTAAACTTTGTTTATTTTTCTTTCATTCCACTGCCCTGAGGCTCATTCTTAAATGCAAAAACTTTTTGTATGCAAAACTTGTTCTGTGTGACTGGCTCCTAACCGTTGAACTTCTTTTAACTTGAGCGGCACATTTTTAGAATATTGTGTTATGCACAAGATGTAAGATGTGAATGCAACAGTCAAACACATCCGTCTAGTGCATATCTACATACAAGCAATGGAATGCAATGCAAATGTGAACGCAAGATGTAGAGTAGTGGGATAAAAAAAAAAAGCTAGGTTCATATACGTTTTTTAAAAGTTAAACTTTTTAACTTGAGCACCACATTTTTAGAATGTTGTGTTTTTAGGGGCCGTTCACACAGAACACGTTTTTGCATTCCAACTTATAAGGCAACCTATCGCATTTGTCTGTACTGTGTCCAGGAAGACAGACTGAAGAGGCAGCAGGCACATACAAAATAACTATTATATCAAAATTATTATTGATTTTCATTAACTGGCTTGCTTTATGCTGCTGCTGTTTTTGTTACTGTTATTTAGCTGTCATATGGTTCAGAGATTTGTATGCTGATGTATATGTGCTTCTAATTGCAACTTATTTACCCAGGTGAAATGAGTAAACTGTGTGCCTTTAATTTTAGGAGGCAAATTATTTTCATGTTATGTAGCCAACTTTGAAAATAAAATATGGAGAGGAAAAAAAAGGATTGAAGCTGCTTGCATTACCAAATGCTAAACATTGTTTAGTTGCCTTGAGAAGTTTCAAAAGTTCAAAAGACTACCTGCTACTCATTTCACAAACAAAAGTTTTTAAGTTGACTTTAACTGGAGCGAATTATTTGAGTTACCGTAAAAAGTTGAGTTTGATAGTTTGCCTTATTTTAGTAGATAGTGCGCCAGTGAGAGCCCTGCCCCACCAAGAGATTTTTTTTTTGTATTTATATATATATATATATATATATATATATATATATATATATATATATATATATATATATATATATATATATATATATATATATATATATATATATACACTGAAATTTATTTTCACTGTTGTTAGTTGCACTCAAATCATCCTTGTTCACATTACTTAAACTCATGTAACTACATGAACCTAGAGTTACTGAGTTGTTTCTACTAAAAATGAGTATTGACCGTTTTACTTAATAAGTGTTTGTTCGGTCAACTTAAGATTGCTGAGTAAAACAAACAAACTGGACAGGATCTGTAGTTCCATTTAAATTACATTTACATTTATGCATTTATGCAAAATTATTACATATTTTTACATTTTGTCAGTTCTTGCTTTCCTGGGAATCAAACCCATGACCTTGGCGTTGCTATCACCACGCTCTTATTGTTTGAGCTACAGGAAAGTTCCCAGCATGCTTTGCAAGGGACTGCTTTGGGAGAGTAAATTTAGGGATTAAAGTGTTATTTTATGTTTTTCAGTAAAGGGAAAGATGTTGTTAGTTTATGTTAGTGTTTAATGTTCAGTTATGTTGGACATTTAGAGGAGTGTCTGTAATTTTGTGGTTACCATTATGCAGAAGAGTGGTGCCTTTAGGCTGTGGGCACTCATATACACATATTTATTGGATGGAATTCCTGTCCTCAATAAAATTGAGTTTGTTCAATGAGTTATTTTTGCATTTTGTTTCTAAAAATATGCTTGTTTTTAATAGTTCTCTTTCAGTCAGTCACGTTCGACGTACGTCGGACGTCACCGACGAATTGGGATCACTTCTGGGAGCCCCTATCAACTTTGAGATATAGAGAATGGGCCAATGGCCATTGGCATGCGAGATTTGAATCGGCAAATCCCTGGTATTAAGCAAATCCCAGTCAGCTGCTGCCTCCACCCTGCCGCCGGTTGCAGCCCCTCTGCCTGCTTGTCGCAGAGGGTGCTTCCACCCCCAAGATTTGCAGCGATCGACCTGAAGGACACGTACTTTCATGCCTCGATTCTCCCACAGACCGTTCCTACGCTTTGCGTTCGAGGGATGGGCATATCAGTACAGATTCCTACCCTTTGGGCTGTCCCTGTCGCCCTGTGTCTTCACGAAAGTTGCGGAGGCGGCCATTGCTCCCATAAGAGAGCGTGGTGTTCGCAACCTCAACTATCTCGACGACTGGCTGATCCTTTCCCAGGTTGTGCGAACACAGGGACATGATGCTCAGTCACCTCAGCCGGTTGGGACTTCTGGTCAACTGGGAAAAGAGCAAACTCTGCCCCATGCAGAGGATCTCTTTTCTCGGTATGGAGCTGGACTCGGTCGATCTGACAGTTGTTGTTGAACTGCTTGAATTCGTTGTGACACAGGACAGCGGTACCACTGAAACACTTTCAGAGGCTCACTTTCTCCCGGGAGAGTGGAGACTCCATCCCAAGGTGGTCCAGCTGATCTGGAGACACTTTGGGTAGACTGCACAGGTAGACCTGTTTGCCGCCCCGGACATGTTCCACTGCCAGCTGTTTTATTCCCTGACAGAGGGGACCCTCGGCTCGGATGTCTGGCACACAGCTGGCACCGGGGCCTACGCAAATATGCATTTCCCCCAGTGAGCCTTCTTGCACAGACCCTGTGCAAGGTCAGGGAGGACGAGGAGCAAGTCCTGTTGGTCACTCCGTATTGGCCCAACCGGACTTGGTTCCCGGAACTAGTGCTCCTTGTGACAGCACCTCCTTGGCCTCTGAGGAAGGACCTCCTGACTCAGAGACGGGGCACCCTATGCCACCCGCGTCCGGACATCTGGAAACTCCATGTCTGGTCCCTGGACGGAACGCAGAGGTTCTAGGTGGACTACCACAGGCTGTGGTAGACACCATCACTTCCACTAGAGCCCCCTCTACAAGGCGCCTCTATGCATTGAAGTGGTGTTCTTCTCGACGAGAAGACCCCCGAAGGTGTTCAATCGGTTCTGTGCTTTCCTTCCTGTTGGAGCGAAGGCTGTCTCCCTCCACCCTCAAAAGTCTATGTTGCCACTATCACCGCAAATCATGACATGGTTGATGGTAAGTCCTTGGGGAAGCACGATCTGATCGTCAGGTTCCTGAGGGGGGCGAGGAGACTAAATCCGCCTCGTCCTCCCTCTATACCCTCTTGGTGCTGACCGCACTGCAGAGACCTCCCTTTGAGCCTTTGCAGTCAGCAGAGTTAAAAATCCTGTCTTGGAAGACAGTACTCCTGACTGCATTGGCCTCCATCAAGAGGGTAGGGGACCTGCAGGCATTTTCGGTCGACGAATCGTGCCTGGAATTCGGGACGGGTAACTCTCATGTAATCCTGAGACCCCAGTGGGCGGAGCGCGAGATGTAAATCTCGCACGCCAATGGCCATTGGCCCGTTCTCTATATCTCGAAGCTGATAGGGGCTCCCAGAAGTGATCCCAATTTGTCGGTGACGTCCGACGTACGTCTCCGTTCCCTCCTTCAGGGAACGAGGGTTACCATACGTAACCGAGACGTTTTCCACTTACACTTGTAGAGCAAATAGTTAATTTAATAAAGTAAATTAAATCAATAAATGTGTTCACCTTACATAATAAACTTTTATAAATTTAACATAACATTAAGTAAACTGCACAGTGACAAATTCAAATGGTTTGTATTTACACATTTTGTCAGCTTTACTTGAATTTCTTTTGTTCATATAACAAAATTGTTATTTGTAAAAATTACTCAATATAGTTGCGTGGAACCACTTGACGTCATTTTTTTGAGTGTGCTTTAGTTTCATCATCATGAAAAGGTCAAAGCCATCAGGGGCTCAGTATTGTAAAAAGGAAAAAAAGAGGATGAGAAAAAGAAAGCGAAATATACAGGTATGCTACTAATTGGTTAATTGTTCCACGACAAGCTGGTCGCTGAGTTGCGATAAGTTGCCTTATTTAAGTTAGCTCAACTATTTTTTTACAGTGTGCTTTTCCACTGAAAACATTTTACATGGCACAGCTTTCTAAAAATGCGGTACTCAAATTAAAATCAAGTTCAACTTTTAAAAAACACAACTGTGAAATTTACTTTTCTACTAATAATACTTTTCCCTTGAACTTCTCTATCTTGTCATTTTTACTGTGAGTAACTTGCACATTCAAAGTGGGAAACTGTAGTGTGTTTCTCTGTTGTATCACACACAGATCCTATTTCAGGTGAGAAGCGCAAATATTGTGTGTAATTAAAAGAAAGACTATCGCTGCAAGCTACAACAGGCAGAGTTTAACAGAGTTTATCTGCTTTGTTGCAGCTAAAAACAGAATATTATGAATATATCTTACCAGTATAATGAATGCACACAAATGTTTGATTTGTTTCCCTGCAGATGCACGTGTCTTTGACACTTGTGGTATAAAAGGACTGTTTGATGGCTTGTTCAAAGGAAATGTTAATGTGTTCTAGCATAATTTGAACATGTAAAATAGCACAAATGTAAATGACAAAAACCAACAAACAAAGATGTAGTAAAACAGTACAAAATAAACACTTGCCTGTGGATCTACATGAAAAAAATCTCCTTAACATGATGTACTTCTGATTTGTACGTCTCTTTAGATAAAAGCATCTGCTAAATAAAACACTAAAACTAGTAACACTAACCCTAACCATAACTCTATAGTAAGTAATTATTTTTAATTACTGCAATATTACTCAGTACATAATTAAGTACCATGAAACTACATGACCTTAAAATCAAGGGTTACACCTTATTTTAAAGTGCCTTTGTTACACTGTGTCTAATGTCTAGTGTTTTGGTTTTGTTTCATGTTCAAGTTTCATGTTCTTATCTTGTTTTCCCATTGTCATGTTCCTGGTTTTGTCACGTGATCCTGCCATGTGCTCCATTGTCAAGTGATTCCCTTTTGTTCTGTTTTGTCATTGGTTCATTGTCTTGATTGTTAGTCTTGGTAGTCTCTGTGTATTTAAAGCCCTCATGTTTGCCATGCGTCTTGGTCTAGTATTGTTTGTGTAAACTGCTGTTTGGTGAGTTTTGTGGCAAGTCCAGGTTTATGTTCATGTTTCAAGTTTAGTTCAAGTCAAGTTTGTTCATGTTTGGATTTATGTTAGGATTTATGTAAATAAACTGCACTTGTGTTCTGCAGTGGACTCATTGTTACACACTGTAATTATACATTTAAGTACTGAGTAATATTAATTAATTATATGTACTTACTACAGGCTTTGGGTTAGAGTTTGGCTTGGTTTAGGGTTAATTACTTGTAATTATCCATAATATATGTGACCCGTGCTGGAAAAGGGAGTCGTAATGCACACAGGATAATTTCGAGCTACAGGCAAAACAAGTGAAAAATTAAGATTTTGAGGTTTTCACAAAAATGAGTTCATTAAGCCCTTGTCTAGTGATCTCAATGCTCCAAATAGCAATTAAACATCTAAAAGTATCTTTACTTGCACACTTTTATTTGTCCATGAAAAACGATCTCACTCGTGCTGACTGACAGATCCGACGCATGCTTACAAAGGCGCCTCAGACAGCGTACAATCCTGATATATACATACACAGAATTACAGTACTTCAAAATATCTGTCTTGGCGAGCATTCACGCAAACATTATCTGTTATGTCTAATGCGAACGTTTGGTTAACTGTTGTGGAAAGACATCTGATGTGTGACATTATTTTAGATCCATGCTGTACAGTAGGTCTTAATATATGTGTGCCAAATTTGGTGTTATTAATACCAGGGATTTTAAGGTATGGTTGTGTAACCCCTCCTGTTCGAACCGCCCCACTCCAAGCGGGACTCGAACCTGAGTCCGCAGGCATGAGAGTCAGACGCTCTAACAAGAAGGCTAAAGGCTGCAAACTCTAGCATCAGTCACTAAAGCATCTCTTGAGATCAGAGGAGTGAGGTTTACTCACACAGCAACTACTAGTTGGCCTTTGCTACAGTTGCTAAGGTGATTTTGTTTTGGAACCTTCAGAAAACTTTAACTCGATTTTTCTCGAAATTAAAAACAGGTGTAGCTCAGTAATTTTTTTTGTCTGATTCAAACAAACCATACATAATTTTGAAGGGTTTTTAATAGATTTAATAAATTAACTTATTTTTGAAAATTTGCTCATTGCGACTCATTTTGCCAGCACAGGTCACATAATGTTATTACTACATAACTACATGTAGTAACGTGACTTAGTAACTACATGTAGTAACGTGACTACGTCACCTTAAAGTAAAGTGTTACCAAATAAAGTGTAACCTAAATGTGAATTTATTTCCCTGTGGTGCTATCAAAACATTGATCTGTTTGTTAGAGCATCCCGACCAGTACAACATACCCGTTGGTGTGAGTTTAGGGCGGCATGATATTTAGCCACCTTCACACTAAAGACAATTATAGTTGTCACTTCTTTACTGACTGCTTAATCCTGTCTTGTGCACAGTTTGGTCATTCACAGGAACACTCAGTAGCTATATCATAGTAGTAAATCATAGAACACTCATGGCACAGTTTCCTGAGAAAGACCCAAATACAATCAATGAGTTTTGAAAAATCTGTATTACCTAGTAGGGTCAAAATCCTCCAATAAGAAATAAGAGATGAGGGTGGACAGAATGATTGAGATGGATGTGGCAAAGCCCTTCAGGATGTTATCTGCATACTTAATTACAGCAGCAATGACCAACCCACCCAAAGCCTACAGAAGTATGTGGAGCAAATACAAAACACAAATAACAAACAATGTGACATGCAGGTCTGCGTATGTATGGACATTTTTGTTTTATTCCGAAGAGGAAGTGTAAATGTACCTGAAGAGCCACCACAGTCCACGTCACATTATTGTACCCTTGAAAGAGTCCATTCTCCTGCACTCTTTCTCCGTCGTACACAAACACTCCCCCAAGCCCAAAAATCAGTCCAAATAAACCTGAGATGAGAGGGAACAAGTGTGATGAAAGAAATAAGGATGGTGGCTCACAAACAGACACACTTCCTGAAACCCGAAGCAGAAACTTGTAAAACAATGGCTACCAAGACTAAAAGTGTTTTAGTCATTTACAATGGATTGCTGGGTGGTTTCTATGTACACATATTTCTTAAAAGAAATCTGCTGACCTAGCTGAATATTACGGACCCAGACACTCTGCTTGCTCTCTTTGAGGATCTTTTCAAAATACACGCCTGCAAATCCACTGGAGAAGCAGGCCACAAGCACTGCCAGCAGTCCTATCAGCTGAGAGCTGGCCGTCAGATCCTTCTGCTGGGCGCTTGATGTGAATTCAGTTGGCCACTGTTGGTTCAGGACAAACAGAAACAAAGATATATATATCCACTGCGTTCTCTTTCGTGTCTTATCGCGCCTAGTGAATGGTGAAAAGCATTTGCATTAATAAATGCGTGGTCATATAATCTAACGCAAGCTTTTATGATTATTAGAGTATAGCATGGTTAGCTTAGCAACATGCTAAAGGCAAACTCTCAAAGCCGAGTCTAGTGTGTGCTTGTTTGAGTAGTTCTTCTCGTTAATGAAAGCAAATAATCAAGTCATGCTCTATTTTAACAGTCACAAAAGCAGACTGGCTGTTACATTACTGCAGGTTTTGAAGAAAGGTGACCTGATAAATAAATCACAAGACTACTACCTGGACAAGTGCAATGCCAGCCATCAGAATGACTAGTGAGAGCCACTGGTAAATGCCAAGTCTTTTGCCCAACATGGACACAGAGAACAGGGCTGTAGTGAGAATTTTCAGCTGATATGTAACCTGGAAAACCAATATAGGAATGTAAATGAGATATAAAGACATATCACAAAAGTTTTTCTAAGAAATTATACTTTTATTGAGCAGCGATGCATTAAATTTGATGCATTAAAGTGATATTACTGTTTGATCAAATAAATAGTACTGTTTTACTGTATTTTTGATCATGGTGAGCATAAGAGACTTCTTTCAAAAACATTTTTGCTTTTCAAAAAGCAAAATTTGTAACATCGGTGTACATCTTTAGTTGTAAAAAATCTTTTTCCATGGAGACCAAAAATCTTAGGGCTCCATGGAAACATCAGCAGCTATTATATTTGACTATTGATTATATATTGATTCCATTTTGAAGATGTAAGTTAGGATTCTGGGAAATACAATGCAATATAGCTGGAATTTCAAATGTTAATTAGTAATATCACATTCAATTTCTGGAAATAACATATATTGCATGATAACACGTTTATGGATAATGAAATGTGTTAACTTTTTTTAAATAGTGCCATATAGAACTAACTATTTAGAACTAAAAGTATTAAAAACATGTATGTTAACTGAAATAAAGCTGAAATAAAATGAAATGAAATTAAATTAAATATAGATATTAGTTGAAAAACTAAACGAAAGTGAGAAATGTTGCCTTGGCAAGTTGAAGCACTAAAATTATTAACTAAACATAAATAAAGATTAAAAAAATAGCAATAAAGCAATAATAATAAAAATGACAAAAGCACATCATGAAAATTACTAACTAAAATGAACATGAAAATTAAAAATATAAAAATAAAAGGCAATTCAAAATATTAAAAGGTACACAATGTATTTTTTCTTCTTCTTCAAAATTACCAATACTTACCAATAATCATCAACAATCCTTCTTTCAAATCGTGTTTTTGTCTTACCCAGATTCACTATGGCAGTGGTTCTCAAACCTGTCCTGGGGACCCCTGGGCACCACTGCACATTTTGTATGTCTCCCTCATCAGACACACCCAATTCAAGTCTTGCAGTCTCTACTAATGAGCTGATGAGTTGAATCAGGTGTGTCTGATGAGGGAGACATGCAAAATGTGCACTGGTGGGGGGTCCCCAGGACAGGTTTGAGAACCACTGCACTATGGTAAGCCTATTATAAGTGTTTATATTTTAGACCTGTCGGGATGGTTTCAATGGGAAATTGCCTACATGCGGCACTCGCCTGTCTCGTTGTAAATAGAGAAAAATTGCTCCGGCTACTTTGACGCATGTATGGTGTTGGAGCGACATAGGTTAGTTGTCACAACAAGTGAGAAAGCTTGACATGGAGCAGCTAAATCTCGAACTTCCAGGGAATCACCCATTTAAAAAACGCAGAAAAGAGGAGAATCTGCTCGCAAAAAGATTGTAATAGCTTGTAATAAAATAAGAATCAACATTGGCTTGGCTTTTCAGAGATGACGAGAACTGAGGGATTTGAAATGTAAAAGAGATGTGGAGATGCCAATTTTATATTTAAAATATAATATTCTATTATATAAAAAATATTATATTTATTTTATATTTAAAGCAACATTTGATGAGAAGGGTCGTATTCATCCGCACAGAGCCGAAGCACAACCAAAACAATGTTCTTCCACAAAACGCATGCAGGTTTGTCAAACCTTTTTGGTTTTTACACAGTGTACCTTTAATAAAGATGAAAGCTTTCAAAAAGAGCCTTCTTCTGTTTTCTTACCTGGTAGGTAGCTGCATCTAGATTTGACAGAGCCACATAGAGCAGGTTGTTCTGCAGAGTGTAGATACCTGAGGGAATGGCCAACTTCAGCGTCAGCAGAGGCTTGTTGATTATTTCCTCCTTCATCACCCGATTCAGTGCACGAACACTGAAACCTAAGAGTCACACACAGGACTCCACATTAGACAGTGAGCTTATACAGTGAGGCAAAACTCACCTCCACTGCTCCTGACAAGAACGAGAATTCAGTTTGAAAAATATAGAAAAACACTATCTAGAGATCTAATACATTACAGACAGACTGCAGAACACTGTATAATTAAGTAAATAATTACATCGGTTTTCACACATTAAAATTCAGGGTTTTGAGCTTACTGAAATGAAACATCAATATAGTCAGATCAGAGCACTCACTGTTATCTCTGAAGACGAGCAGCAAGCATGCAACTATCTTAAGAACTTCAGCACACACTACGGCAGACGATGCCAGGTAGCGCGGACCTTCAGAATGCAGCGTACGGGAATAGCGCATTGTCAGCACCAAGGAGGTGGTCTGCAGTACCAGCACCCCCAGAGATACATACTTCAGTTGTGATGAGGTGGGCAACATGGACATACTGGATGCCTCAGTTGATACAGAGACAGGGGACAAGGATGAGTGTCCCTGTTTAGTCTAACAGAGAAAGAGAGAGAGAGAGGGAGAGAGACAAGATGATATAGTATAGGCACGTTAGTATTTTCACACAAAAAATGGTTTTAAGACAGTTATTTATATCTTTTGCTGTAGTGTGTCAGTAGGAAATATCCGTTTATTTCCAAACATTCCTTTTGCTATTAATTGTAATAATTCAGAGTCTGACAACAGCCGGTGTCTCACCATCATTAAGTCCATCTGTTAAAAAACAGGGGGAAAAAAAACAGACAGACTAAATCCATCTGAACTGCAGCAACGCCTCCAAGACACTTGAAGAAATCTTCCTGCAAAGTTACAGTACTGTGAAAAGTTTTAGGCACTTTATTTTTTATTTTGTCATTTTATGTATTTTATGATTTTATTTGTCAATGAACTTCTATTACCTAAATCAAACCAATATCTGGTGTGACCACCATTTGTGTTTAAAACAGCTTTTGACCAGGTACACTTGCACATAGTTTTTTGATAGCTTTGCCGGAAACATTCTTGGAAAAGTATCTTGGTTGCTGCATTTCTTCTGGATTTAGTCTGTCACCTTTTATCTGTTTCTTCAACTCTTCCATTCAAAAGTTTCAGGTCGGTAAGATATTATTTTTATTTTTTATTTTTTTTTAAAGAAGCATTTATTTAATCAAAAATACAGTAAAACCAATATTGTGAAGTTTTATTATATTAAATTGAAATGTTACTATTTAAAATAATTTATCTATGTTAATATATTTTAAAATGTAATTTATTCCTGTGATGTCAAAGCTGAATTTTCAGCATCATTACTCCAGCCTTCACGTGAACTAGTGCTGCTTAATATTTCTGTGATATACTTTTTCAGGATTCTCATATGAATAGAAAGCTCAAAACAACTCAATTGATTTGAACTAGAACTCTGTTACTGTCTGTTACTTTTGATCAGTTTGATGCACCCTTGCTGAATAAAAGTATTAATTTCTTACAAATTAAATCCTACTCAAAGTATATTAAAAATATAAATAGTAATAATAATAATAAGTAATTAGGTAGCCGACAAATGACAATGACAAGATTTTAGTCAAAATATAAAAAGATTAAAAAAACAACAATCATATATACAAAAAGCAAATTTCAGACAAATGCATTAATACAGAGTAAAGAATTAACATTCACTACTCGTTATTAGGCATGTGACGGTATCACATTTTCAAATTAATTGCTGAAGCTTTTATCACGGTGTACGGTATTATCACGGTATTGAAATAACATGTTTGTGGACTCTGTCATTTCCTGTCTTGTGCCATGTTTTGTAGTCCTTTGTAATTATTCATGTTGATTTGTTTTCCGAGGTGTTTCCCATACACCATGCCCCCTTGTGATCTTGTTAAGCTAGTCTTCCTTGTATATATATAGTGCTTGTGTTACACTTGTGTTTTGTTAGTCGTTGTGGGTGTTACCTCATGTGTACCTGTTCCTAGTGTTTCTCCATGTGTTTTATTCAAATATTCCTGCATTTAGATCCTCTGCCATGCCTGATCATTTACACCTATGTGACAGTGAGGAAATTTTCAACGTATATATGACAATACTGGTAATACCGGTATCACCGGCGGGGCAGTGGCAGAACTAGACTTTTATACATGGGGTGGCCAAGTCTTCTTTAGACCGTGAAAGAAGTGTAGTACCAAAATTGTAGGTACCAGTGACATTTCATAATTCTTGATTCCAACTGATATTCCACAGCAGAAACTACTAATATAAGCCTATATTAGTAATATGAATAATATAAATTTAAAACATTATTGAATATAAGTGAACAGTCAGCAATAAAGTAAGAACAGTGCTAAGAATTAAGTTTCAGGTCTAACAGTAATTCAGGTACAGAAACTGAATAATCAAACGTAAAATAACATTGCATAATCTTCACTGTATAAATTAAATATACATTTATGCATTTAGCAGACATTTTTATCCAAAGCGACTTACATTGCATTCAAGGTACACATTTTTACATTTTGTCAGTTCTTGCTTTCCCTGGGAATCGAACCCATGACCTTAGCGTTGCTAGCGCCACGCTCTTATTGTTTGAGCTACAGGAAAGCTGGAAATATAGATTAATGCATGTTAAAACTAGCTACAAAAGTTATTCAGTCAAGATCAGTGGGTGATTTTTGTTCTTTGATTAACTTTAATGACAAATGGCAGGAGGTAGTCTATAGGCTGCTGCGGTCACTTTAAGAACAAATGCACAATATTGACTCCAATAGCCGACTATTGTGTTTACTATGATACTCGCTATTTTTGGCATACCTTTACGCGTATTGTGTTCATGCTATTGATGAAGCGTCATATGCCGTGCACCAGACACATGGCGTTCTCATGTTCAAGGAGGCAATGCAAAACACTGAATCTAATCACCATATAGGCCTAGACAAAAAAGTTCACTTCAGGAATGGAAAAAAAGTGCCGTCGATGTGTTTTGCCGTAAGAACTGCACAACGGAAACTGAAAGGGCATTGTATATTATATCAACATTTTGAGACAAATTGTGTAATTAAATGGAAAACAATGTGAATTGTACGACAGGATTTTGAACAGCTCTGCGCTTATGCGCGACCCCCTTTATTATTAATCGTCTGTTCGGCAACAAAGTCAATATTATCTTAATATTCAACGTTAATACGTGAACAATGTGCCGCGCCGCCGGTCGTCAAAATAAATGCTTTTTTCAATAGGAGGTGAAATGGAAGTAGCAATCGAAATTTTGGGCTGGCACCCAGGGTGGCCAGTCAGATGTCAGGGTCAGCGGTGTCCAGTGCCACCCTGGAAACTCCTCTGGCTCCACCACTGCGGTGGGGGTTTTCAAATCGCTAATTCTTAACCGAAAGTAAAATGCGCACGGCCGCTCTGGCATTCATGAAGGAGCGGAGCAAAGCAAAGTTAAGCTTCCATGGGCATGAACTGAAAACATGCCAGACTGGACATGGACAGTGAATGACGTGAATGAATGCCTGTGTGGCCGTGCTCATTTTACTTTTGGTTTAGAATTAGCGCCAATTCGGGGACGGGTTGCTTGAATGGTGGGTTCATTAGCCTATTATTCTTAACGAAAAACACAAGAACAAAACAGTACAATAACAAACTCACTTAAATAGACGCTTTTACAGTTTGCTTTGAAAGTTGCAAAAAAAGTGTTGTCATACTATAACAGGGCTGCATTCAGCCCTGAAAAACGGAAACGGCGCTGCATTGAACACCCTGCTCTGATGACGCAAGAGTTGCAACTATGGCAGCTGAGAAGACCATTTTTTGTTCTTTTTGAAGAATTTTCAGAGCCTGATGAAATCGGTATAAATACATGTTTAATACTGCAAAATACGCCCAATGTTACAGTCACTGCACTTTCCGTCCAGAATAAAAGAGAACATCCTAATGTAGTAAACGAGTGAAGGGATTTGTGGAAACTGTGATCCCTAATTATTCTGATCCTACATTTGCCTCGCATTTTAGGATGAAAAGACAAAGATTTCAGGTTAAGGATAATCCACTTCCTACCTCCGAGACTGTTATGATCTATTTTCAAATTGTGAGTATTAGGCTTATCATTATTGCTGATCACTGCTGTGCTATGATATGTAATATTTACCATTATATAATCAGAGTATAGAAAAGTTTATGAAAGTGTCACTCCACAATACAATAGCAAAATATATAAATATGTATAGTATCGTATAGTATAGTATTTTTGGACCCATTGTGGGAGCTGTCTCTTTAATACCGCACGGTTTATATACATGTTGCTGCTGATTGGGCTGACATTTTTGACACACCCACCAAACAAGAGAAAACATATCTAGTCCCTGTCCCAAATGGCACACTTCATGTGCACTTTCGGTCTTGTGGACTTAAGCCCAATTTATAGTTCTGCGTCGAGTGTACGCCGTAGCTACGTCGTAGGATGTGTGTTGCACGCGTACCCTGACGTGCACCTCTCCAAAAATGTAACAACGCCAATTCTACGCGGACCGCAAGCACTGTAATTGGTCTGCCAGAACCCCTCCCTCACATTCTCCCTCTGCATGTGTACTGCACGTCGATGTGGACATGGACGCAGAAGTATAAATGGAATTCGACGCGTAGTCCACGGCGTAGAGGCTACGGCACAGGTCCGACGCAGAAGTGTAAATCAGCCTTTACAATGGCCGCTGCATGCACGTGTCCGTTAAGTCCACAAGACCGTAGGGTGTCCCATTCATCATTTAAGATTAAAGAAGAGTGCTCGTGAGCGCCCCCTTTGCGGCTGCTATGCGCCCTTGATGCGCACTTCAGCTGAGTCCGCAAGTTCGCGAGCTACGCAGAAGAGTTCTACCCGGCAGTCAAAGCGGAATTATGTTGTGAAAGTGCGGACTCAGAGTAAGACCGTGAGGGTTTAGGGTTTGGGACAGGGCCTCAAACCCGTTGCACACCGTTTCCAGGAAACATGACGTTCAAACCGGAAACGAACGTGCCCAAGGTTTAATAACTTTTTCTTATGACAAAAAGAACTGAACATTTAAATACAATAAAACAATACACAAAAATGTATAAAGTAAACAAATGTTTTAAAAAGATTCAAGTGCAAAATAATTATAAAGAACATAGGTAGGCTATCACTTTACAGTAAGGTTAACTAACATTAACAAAGAGCAAATAGCTACATTTGTTACAAAGTTATTATTTGATAACGTCAGTTAAAAAAATACAACTGTTAATGTTAGCTCAGGTCCATTAAATAACGCTGCTCATGGTTTTGGGTTTGTTTAAATCGGTGCGCATTCCTCTTTGATGCAGCATACAGCGTGTTGTTCATTTTAAACGGTAGATGGGTAAAGTATTCTTAAAATACATTCTAAAAATCAGAATAATTCGTAATAAATAATTATTCACGGTATTTTGATGTGACCACGATAACAATAACGTGCATGTTCATTATCGTGATATATCGTATTACTGTATACCGGCGCATCTACTCGGTATAAACCCATAATGCATCACTAATGCATTTCTAAGTGTTCACATGCCTCCAAACCATTACAGCATTAGACATTAAAGATAATGGCCATGTTTGATTATTAACACCTAGGGACACATCACAAAAATCATGTAACTGTTTCATTTATCCTCTGTTCCATGTCAACATGAGCCATTAAACTGAAATCTTGCTTTCACCATGAAAAAAAATGCCACGTACCTTCAGTGCTCATGCATATTCACGCAATACAGAATTAAATAAGCACTCATACATCATGTTTGATAGTCCACATGTCTTTACAATATACGTTCACCGACTCTGAAAGTTTCACAGATCAATAATCCTCACTCACCCCTGTAAAAATCATCATAGCGATTTCATTGCTGAGATTGCAAAATTCATTCTGTCGCTTCGAGCAGCTATATTTCAGAAGTGACAGCTCCTTTCAGTGTAGAAAGCATGCATCAGACAGCAAAGAGGCCAACGTAAGCCACTCCCACTAACAGCCGGATGAAAGGAGGATGTGGTAGTGTTGCAATCCTATATTTTCACACAGTTCTTCTTCCACAAAAGAAAAGACTATTTACACAAGACCTGCTTTATTATGACGAGTCTTAAGGTCATTGTAAAAAAATAAGACTTGGCAAACAGAAGGTGTGGGTGTGATTGAGAAAGCTGAGGTGAGGTGGGCTGGCCAGGGCACACACAGAGCACACAGGCTGCCTTATGCAGAGATGAGGCTGAGCAGAGGGGGGTCAAACACACAATTCTGCTCTGTTCAGGGCGACAAGTCAACAGCCCCAGTAACTGCACCATTGGAACCTTAAAAAGTGCAGTCTGTTTTACCTCAGTCTAAAATGTGACTTAACCTCTGTGTGTAACCAGGAGCTGGTTGAATGTACAAATGGTGAATTTATTTTGCCAGATCAGCAAAACAATGAAGGGGTGTTAAATTTAAATCAGTATTTTACCTGTTTTACACCAACATTCTTCACGATACCTCTCTATGCAAATTCGACAAACATGCTCAAGACAAGTAGAAGGATTTGTTACTTTTTAAAATTCAACCACAAAACTCTGTGGTGCGTTTAACACCCTGCTCTGATGACGCAATATAATTTATATAGATCAGTGGTTGCAACTACGGCTGCTGAGAAGGCCATTTTTTTGTGTTCTTTTTGAATAATTTTCGGAGCCTGGTGAAATAGGTAGCTATTAATATGTGTACTGCAAAATACAGTCACTGTTGCAGTCACTGCCCTTGCCGTCCAGAATAAAAGAGAACATCCCAATCGAGTGAAGGGATTTGTGGAAACTGTTTCCTAATTATTGTGATCCAACATCTGCCTCGCATTTTAGGATGAAAAGAACCACTTCAGGTGAAGGACAATCCACTTCTTACTTCCGAGACTGTGTTATGATCTATATGACATTATTATTTTTATTGTGAGTATCAGGCTTATCATTATTGCTAAACACTGTTGTGCTATGATATTGTAATATTTACCATTATATAATTAGAAGAGTATAGAAAAGTTTATGAAAGTGTCACTCCACAATACAATAGCAAAATATATAAATATGTATTAGTATAGTATTTTTGGACCCAATGTGGGAGCTGTCTCTTTAATACCGCACGGTTTATATACATGTTGATGCTAATTGGGCTGACATTTTTGACATACCCACCAAACAAGAGAAAACCGGAAACGTATCTCAAACCCGGGGCACGTTCAAATTCAAACCGGTGCGCAACGTTTTGCTACGGTTTCCGGGTTGAACGACAGGTTTCCAGGAAACGGTGTGCAACGGGGTTTGAGATACGTGTTCTCTTTAAACTAAGATGTCAGATGAATTTTAGTTCAGTTGTGGAGAAAACACAGAAAACAATTAACCCTTGGTTGTTAAGAGATCTATCTTTGAAAGGCAGAACTTTATTTGTGGATAAATCTACTTGCAAGTTGATTGATGTAATGTGGCTTAAATTTCTTTGGAAAAATAAAACTCATTACATTAGAACATTCTAAAAGTTATTTTGAATTCTTATAATAAAGGTGGCTTAAATTTCATTGATTTCGATTCTCTTAACAATACCTTAAAAATGAATTGGCTTAAACGTTTCCTTCACAATCAATCTTCTATTTGGAGTATAATCCCAAGATATGTCTTTTCTCTATTACGTGGTATACATTTCCTTTTAATGTGCAATTATTCAGTCAGTAAACTTCCTGTCAAACTTTCCAATTATCATCAGCAGATGCTTATGGCTTGGAGACTTATTTACAAGCATAATTTCTCGCCACACAATTTTTTTATTTGGAACAACTGTAATATTCTATATAAGAGGAAATCTTTATTTCTTGAAAACTGGTTCTCTAATGGAGTGATGTTAGTAAATCAGCTCTTTGATAGTGATGGTAATTTATTTAATAATTCTGATTTATTCAATAATTCCGAAATGTCAATTTCAGTATCTAGTAAAGAATTTAATATAGCTTTCAAGGCCATCTCTTTGGAAATCTGTATGCTGTTTAGAAACAACAGTAGCGCTACAGTGACTTCTGTTTGTCCCCCTAGCCCTGACTCCACTGTGGTTGGCTCTATTTGTTTTTCAGTGCATAAATCCAACTACAAAATCAGGTCATTATTTTTGGACCTTGTTACTTCAATTCCTTCCTCCATTTCTTATTGGAATAACCTTTTTGATGACATTAAATGGTTGTATGTTTGGTCACTTCCTCAGAAATTCTTTCTAACAAATAAAGTGAAAGAAATATCCTATAAAATTATTCAAAGATTTTATCCAGTTAAGAATTTTTTTAAAGAAATTTAGAAGTGATATTGATACTTCCTGCTCTTTTTGTGAAGCCTCTTCTGAAACTGTTGATCATTTGTTTTGGAAATGTCCCTTTGCTTGGTCTTTCTGTAATAATATTGATGCTCTGATTGTCCAAAAGGATAAAAAAAAAAAAAAAAAAAAAAAAAAAAACCTTTTCTTTATCATATAGACACATTCTTTGACAAGACAAGAATCTACTTAATGCAAGTTTTTGTATAAACCTTCTTTTATTTATTGGAAAGTGTTTATACAAATGTGTCCGCTGCAGCTCGGTGTAAGCAACAATTGAAGATATCATCTGACATGTTTTTCACTTTTCATCCTGAAATGCGAGGCAAATGTTGGATCACAATAATTAGGAAGCACAGTTTCCACAAATCCCTTCACTCTTTTATTCTGGACGGCAAGGGCAGTGACCGTAACATTGAGTGTGTTTTGCTGTATTAAAATACACTCACCTAAAGGATTATTAGGAACACCATACTAATACTGTGTTTGACCCCCTTTCGCCTTCAAAACTGCCTTAATTCTACGTGGCATTGATTCAACAAGGTGCTGAAAGCATTCTTTAGAAATGTTGGCCCATATTGATAGGATAGCATCTTGCAGTTGATGGAGATTCGTGGGATGCACATCCAGGGCACGAAGCTCCCGTTCCACCACATCCCAAAGATGCTCTATTGGGTTGAGATCTGGTGACTGTGGGGGCCATTTTAGTACAGTGAACTCATTGTCATGTTCAAGAAACCAGTTTGAAATGATTCGAGCTTTGTGACATGGTGCATTATCCTGCTGGAAGTAGCCATCAGAGAATGGGTACATGGTGGTCATAAAGGGATGGACATGGTCAGAAACAATGCTCAGGTAGGCCATGGCATTTAAACGATGCCCAATTGGCACTAAGGGGCCTAAAGTGTGCCAAGAAAACATCCCCCACACCATTACACCACCACCACCAGCCTGCACAGTGGTAACAAGGCATGATGGATCCATGTTCTCATTCTGTTTACGCCAAATTCTGACTCTACCATCTGAATGTCTCAACAGAAATCGAGACTCATCAGACCAGGCAACATTTTTCCAGTCTTCAGCTGTCCAATTTTGGTGAGCTCGTGCAAATTGTAGCCTCTTTTTTTTTGTAGTAGAGATGAGTGGTACCCGGTGGGGTCTTCTGCTGTTGTAGTCCATCCGTCTCAAGTTTGTGCGTGTTGTGGCTTCACAAATGCTTTGCTGCATACCTCGGTTGTAACGAGTGGTTATTTCAGTCAAAGTTGCTCTTCTATCAGCTTGAATCAGTCGGCCCATTCTCCTCTGACCTCTAGCATCAACAAGGCATTTTCGCCCACAGGACTGCCACATACTGGATGTTTTTCCCTTTTCACACCATTCTTTGTAAACCCTAGAAATGGTTGTGTGTGAAAATCCCAGTAACTGAGCAGATTGTGAAATACTCAGACCGACCCGTCTGGCACCAACAACCATGCCACGCTCAAAATTGCTTAAATCACATTTCTTTCCCATTCTGACATTCAGTTTGGAGTTCAGGAGATTGTCTTGACCAGGACCACACCCCTAAATGCATTGAAGCAACTGCCATGTGATTGGTTGATTAGATAATTGCATTAATGAGAAATTGAACAGGTGTTCCTTATAATCCTTTAGGTGAGTGTATATAGGTTGTGTGTTCGGAGCTTTAATAAAAAAGTTCCTGTCCGAACTGAAATTATGAATTATCAGCGCAATATGAAGCCCAGTTTATTTAATTTAATTCATTTAAAATGGTGCTGAAATTCTCTATTGAGAAATTGCTACTTTAAAACGCTATGGAGAAATGTAAACATCATATTGCACCAAAATAAACTAGAAAGCTTTTTAATTTTGTCTGACTTGTTAGTTTCTAAATGTGCAGGTTGCTATTTTTCATGACAAATGCTACAGATTGGAAAAAAAGAACAAAGTCAACATTGGCCTAAACATGGTAATGAGGAGCCATCAATGGTCTTACAAACCCGATTCCAAAAAAGTTGGGACACTGTACGAATTGTGAATAAAAAAGGAATGCAATAATTTACAAATCTCATAAACTTATATTTTATTCACAATAGAATATAGATAACATATCAAATGTTGAAAGTGAGACATTTTGAAATATCTTGCCAAATATTGGCTCATTTTGGATTTCATGAGAGCTACACATTCCAAAAAAGTTGGGACAGGTAGCAATAAGAGGCCGGAAAAGTTAAATGTACATATAAGGAACAGCTGGAGGACCAATTTGCAACTTATTAGGTCAACTGGCAACATGATTGGGTATAAAGAGTGTCTCAGAAGTCAAGATGGGCAGAGGATCACCAATTCCCCCAATGCTGCAGCCAAAAATAGTGGAGCAATATCAGAAAGGAGTTTCTCAGAGAAAAATTGCAAAGAGTTTGAAGCTATCATCATCTACAGTGCATAATATCATCCAAAGATTACATATTGTAATTTTGTGTCAAGTTTTCCTTTAGGAATTATAAGATTTTGTGTACACTTGGCAACTCCCATTTTCTAAATGACCCTGTTATAGTTATCCAAAATGTAAAGTTATTGACCTAGAGTGTCCAGAGCATTGTACTGCTTTGGTTTTATTGAGGTTGAGCAAAAAACTGAGATTAGTTTTAAAGTATATATATATATATATATATATATATATATATATATATATATATATATATATATATATATATATATATATATATATATATTTATTTATTATAATTTTTTTAAATATCAACAAATATTTAACAAACAATTTGATTGACAGCAGTAGTTCTTGAGGCAAAGTTGTTCAGAATGAGGAGTTCTAACATAAAATATGAATATTGTGGGTATGTGCTAAATGTTGTGTAATATAGAATCATTTAGTTCAGATTGGCCTCTGTTAACCTGGTCTGATAGGTGCTCAAAATTCATGGCTGTCGTGTTTTTCGATATACGCAAATGTCCTCAGACAATCACGGCATCTTGGACAAAGACACTGCATGCCAGGTTTCGGACTAACTGTTGTGTAGCTATAGCAGTTTTCATATACATTTTATTTTAAAGCGTCACCAAGTGGCCAATCGCTGCATTCCTTTTCACCTGACCATAGGTTGAGCCCATACATACTCTAAATTGCCAAAAGTTTTGGGATGTCTGCCTTTACATGCACATGAAATTTAATGACATCCCATTCTTAATCTGTAGGGTTTAATATGGAGTTGGCCCACCCTTTGCAGCTATAACAGCTTCAACTCTTCTGGGAAGTCTTTCCACAAGGTTTAGGAGTGTGTTTATGGGAATTTTTGACCATTCTTCTAGAAGAGCATTTGTGAGGTCAGGCACTGATGTTGGACGAGAAGGCCTGGCTCACAGTCTCCGCTCTAATTCATCCTACAGGTGTTCTATCGGGTTGAGGTCAGGACTCTGTGCAGGCCAGTCAAGTTCCTCCACACCAAACTCGCTCATCCATGTCTTTATGGACCTTGCTTTGTGCACTGGTGCGCAGTCATGTTGGAACAGGAAGGGGCCATCCCCAAACTGTTCCCACAAGTTGGGAGCATGAAACTGTCCAAAATGTCTTGGTATGCTGAAGCATTAAGGGTTCCTTTCACTGGAATTAAGGGGAACTCCAAATCAATTCAATGATTTGGAGGGGTGTCCCAATACTTTTGGCAATATAATGGGTACCGAGGCTGCATTTAAGTCCAATTTTTTATGCTCTTCCCTCCCTTCGTCTCATTCACTCGGATGCATATCATTGCTTACATCACATGAGTACCCACTACTGGCGGAACTCCTGCAATGTGTTTAAATGGAATGCACTAAGAGCCCTTGATCACATAGAATCTGCAATGGATCTGATTTATTATTTGTTTTTTTTCCCTTATGAATTTGTTTCACACACCTGGGCTTTCACACACACTATGCTTGGGCTGTCTATAAAAATATTTTACAAAATTACACAAACGAAAATGATAACAATACAATAGACAGCCAGCTTAAAGTAGCGTGGGATTACACATTTAAGAACCTTTTTTTTTTTTTTTTTTTTAGATAACTATTGACAATCAGATGTGTGTTTTGTTTGTCTTGAGGCAAGACTTAGGCCGAATCCCATTTCTACCCTGTCTCGATTCTCTTTAGGCTGGAGTGGTAGGGGTAAGGGGAAGGGCCAGATAGCAATCAAACAAAGATTTATCTGGACCACACTTCGAACGAAGGGGTATGAGGAATTTCCCTGCATACACCGACTACTGTGCTGCTAGAATGCGTGTAGTGATGTTGCCACTCGGGATCGATCACTTGTGTTTTGCCTGGCTGCCAGTTTCTCCCTAGCTTGCCAAACGTGCTATTTGAGTGATGTGAGCACAAATTAATAATACAGTTAAAATAAATATCTGGTCATCCATCATAACGCAGTCGCTATTTACATCACGTATCGTCTGTAAACTATTGTGTTACCAAGGCAACAACTGACTGAAAACCATATCCGTACTGGCTGGCTCGGATCGGCAGTTTGGCCTGATAAAAAAAAGCAGTTCCACCAGTCTTGAATGTTCTGTATCGTCTAGTATAACTCAAAGGCTCATTCTTTTTCGAACTAAAACAGAGCGCCATTTCAAATACTGTGCAAAACAACGTTGGGAGTGAGTATTCTGTTAAACGTGCTCACGCCTGATTTCTGTTAGATATACTACGCACTTCACTGCTGTTCATACTGGTTAAATGTTACAGGACACTAATAAAATAAACGGAGTATGAGGACATGTAATGGCGTTGTAGTGGTGTCCCACTATATTTTCACCCCTACGTCTTGCCACTCTAGTGGTAGGTCAAGGGGTATAAAATAGAATTGGGATTGGGCCTTACAGTGCATGCCCACTGGCATGGAGCGAGCGGAGCAGAGCTAGCACTTTCAATTCATTCCTATGGAAGTTGAGCTTCACGCACGTGCAGTACATTGTTGGATTGACACCGGACCAGAGAAAGCATAGGAAAGTATAGGTCTCTGCAGGACAGTGATATGCTACCTGATTTGCCCACGTCATAGTGAGGGAACGGTTTAATGGTGGGGCTCGGGTGAAGGGCATCATTTTCATTGCATGATTTATAAACACCCACCAGTTTGAAAACATCCACAAATTTAGAAACACCCACTTTTGTTCCACAGCTTGTAAAAGTTTATCAAATTGACAGGATATCTTATCTTGGGGCATTTAGGGACAACAATTGCCTATTTTCAAATACAATCACGTGTATCTACATGATTGTCCGTGTGTTGAAAAAAACAAAACAAAGAAACATAGGTTAAACCCACTCCCCACAGATACACCCAAAGCGTCAGCGTGGCAGTGAGCGGTTGTAGTGACGCGTTGTTTGCCAGATCACTTTTAGAGCAAACAGTTTGACTTCCCGTGGCGCTTGAAGTAGAGAATTCTGTCAAACTGATAAGGTTCCAGCCAGGTGCTATCAAATAAATAATCTCACAAAAAGGGCATGCCCTGAGACCCCGCACGATTGACACCTCAACCAATGACCAAACCAAAATACGCTCTTGACGTCATGACGTCCGAATGCTGTACGCATGCGGTTCCGTTCCCGTTGCATTTTAAAATATTCAGAAATGTAAAAAGGGTAGATGAAGATGTGTAGTTTGCACTATACCTGGTCTCTCACAAGTGCAGCTCAGATGTGTTGTGCTGAGTGAGCGCGGAGTCCAAGAGACACGGCAGGTGTCCGATTCATTTTTTTAAACGATGACTTCCTCTATCACACGTTCAGCCAAAGCGAAACTATGTTTGACGCTCATGTTTCTGTCATGACTCAGTTTCCCTAAAATGTTTTTTTTTTTTTTTTTCTAATGAAGATGGGAATTTGAAAAAAAAAAAAAAAAAACATTGACATCTACCGGTGTGTCCCCTTGTATGCAACTATTTTTTTCTATATCAATAATATAAATTTATATATTTTTTTCATTATGACAGTGATGAGATACAATCTCAAATTGTATTATTTCTTAAATGAGATACAACGGGATTTCACATCAGCAAAACATTAGGTTTTGTGTTGCTTTGTGTTGATGAATTTTACCCAGAAGACAAAGCAACAATAAAGTATGCTATAATAATAATAATAAAAACATAATTTGAATTAATATCTGAAAGAAAAATCTTAGTTCCTGTAATCTGCACTAATTTGTTAAAACAAAATAAAAAAACATTTTTGAATGTTTTTATTATTATTTTATTTCATTTCTAATTCATCTGTTATATTTATTTTATTTTTATTTTTAATATTTCTATTTTGTTTAAATTGTTTAAGTGTATGAAATGTAGCCTACTAAATAAACTTTGATTTTTGGCTTTATATGACAAATAATGGATAATGTACTAATGTACGTGTTTTTTTGTTTTGTTTTTTGTTTTTTTGTTTTTTTCAAGACATTAACTTGTTTTGCATCAGGATTTCAGGTTAAAATTAGTTTGATTGTATATGGGAATGTGTAGCTATATTTAGGTGTTTTTGCCTTGTATTTACCTGTTTTCAGAATGTCAGTGTGTAGTTGCTCGAGTTTGGAAAAAATACACAGGATTTGATGTTGAACAATAATCAAGATAAAAATATTCATTAGAAAAGAGAAATATGGACTACTGACATCCAACGATATTAAACAAAACGTATTCATTACGTATATAACGTATTCATTAAAAATTATACATATTATTATTCACTACAGTTTTAACTTTATTACAGTTATTACTGTGAAAATGTATATATATTTTTTAATATATATGTTGTTGTCTTTCTCCTCCTGACCACTGGGCGCCAGTGTCGAGCCCAACAGCCGCACATTCTTTACAGAAAACCACCGTGCATGAAACGCACGCGTGTGAAAGCTAGTGATCACTAGAGACAAATAATACGCTTAGCGATAAATATAGTCGTTTTTATTCGCAAAATGGTTCGTAAATTGAAATTCCACGAACAGAAACTCTTGAAGAAAGTTGATTTTATTAACTGGGAGGTTGACAACAATCTACACGAGGTTAAAGTATTGAGGAGATATCGTATTGAGAAGAGGGAAGATTACACCAAGTGAGTAAAGACATTCACTGTTAATAGTACATATAGTAAATATATGCCGTTTTTATTATGTATATTTGTTTTAAGCAAGTATATCTTTAAAGTCCATGTTTATTCGTATTTTAGAGGAGACATGATCAAAACATGATTTACGAATCTAATAGTGTTATGCTCTCTCTCTCTCGCTCGCTCGCTCGCTCTCTGCAGATACAACAAACTTAGTCGAAATATCAGAGAATTGGCACAGAAAATACGGGACTTGGGCGAAAAAGATGGCTTCAGAGCTCAAAGCACGACCATTCTCTTGGAAAAACTGTAAGTTTGGGGACTTCTGGGTGTTTAGTGGGCGCCTCATTGTAATTGAGCTGCAGTCGAGTCTGAAGATCATGTGTTTCTCTTTTGCAGTTACAGTATCGGTTTGATTCCCACCAAACAGAATCTCTCCCTTGCAAATGAAGTCTCTGCATCTACATTCTGCAGGTAAGATGCACTTCAACGATTAATCATAGAAATTACACCAGTATTTCGAATTTAGAAGTGCAACAGTGAACAGATATATAAACCATCGAGGGGGGAAAACATCACAAAAGTAAAAGGGGTCAAATTCGAGTGGATAAATAGTTTTGTTCATTCTGCCAGTTCCAATTTGTTCTTTTTTCCCCCTGATTGCTGTTTTCTTTAGGAGACGGCTTCCCACAATCATGCTGAAACTGCGTATGGCTCCGAGCCTAAAGACAGCCACAACCTTTATCGAGCAGGGCCGTATCCTTCAGTCAGAAATGCCACTCAACTGTGTTTATTATGTGTACTTCATATTCTTAAGTGTTGTAGTGTTTTAGGCTGTTGTTCACACTTGTAGTGTGCGAACACTTAGTCCTGATCTGCTTGCCGTTCACATTGGGATTTTTATCACCAAGCCTAAAGATACCGAACCTAAAGGCATAGGGACATGTTCACAACCTGATTTTTTTATTACATATATTTTACGACGGAGCTTACTGAACATCCAAAACAATGCTGTGTTCTAAGCTAAATGCACTCATTGTATGTGAGTATTTTGACCAGCTGAGAACTTGTGAAGAGTCTTATAAAATGTGTAAAGGAGTCAAAACACCGTCAGGAATCTCTCCATCTCACACACACACACACACACACACACACAAACGGAGATCTGCTGCGAGGAGATGCGGTTCTGATGCCTGTACCGAACTGTGATGGCAACATCACGACTATGACAAGGAAAAATATGTATGCTTGAGCATTCTGTCCTTTTTAGGGACTTATCTTTCTGTTTTTGGTTCATTTACGTGCCTTTGGTCCGTGTTGCGTTCATATTTCAGTCAAACCGCACCAGTTAGTTTGGATTTTTTCACCGGTCTCGGTCAGCTTGTTGGGTGCGCACCAGGGTTCGGATGGCAGTGTTCACATTTATTCAAATGAACCGAACTAACAGAGCAATCACACCAGGGTTCGTTTTAATTTAACCAAACATGCCACTTCGTTCACGGTGAATGTCCACCAGCGTGTTTTCAGTTAATTCCTATGGAAGATTTTTATTGAAAACACTCAGAGACTTCTCCGCACTGTTATAAATGCCTGAGCGGCCGTGCGCATTTTACTTTTCGTTTAGAATGAGCAATTTAAAAGCCCCCTGCCGGTGATACTGGCATTATTGGTGTTTTCATGTGTGGATTAACAGGTGGGAAAATTTCTTCACCGTCACATTCCTAGTGTATATATCTCAATTCTTTCCAAATTGCAAGATGTAATCTCACAATTCTGACTTTTTTTGTATGGTAAAAACTTCAAGCTTCCATTCAAATGACTTGTTCACTTTAATCTCTTTTACTTTTGTATAATTCAATTTACTTGATCCCTGAATATACTGGATGTTCATCTCATTTTAAGATGTAATATCATGAAGAAAATATTGTTTGCAAATTAATTTGCTTAATTATCACCAAAATACTTCTTGACTGAGCAACAGATATTCGTGTTGGGCCTGAGATTATCACTGATCCTGCGTTTCTTGTAACAAGGTTAGCTATGAAAATCATCAATACTTTTTTCTGATGCCCGCTGAAAAAATTACACAAGTTTAATTTCAACATTGACATTTAGTCTGCAGCAACTGAAATATGTAGTTATTTTGCAATATTGTTACAGGAGTATGGAAGACTTCATCACATGGGTGGACTCATCCAAGATCAAACAACATGTCATGAACTACAATGAAGAGGTATGTCAAAGAATATTAGGAGCATCATCCTTTAGAGTTTATATATTACTGTACAAATGTTTGAGTCGGTAAGATTTTTTTTTGTTTTGAAGTCACCTAAAAATAAAGTAAAAAAAGTAATCTTCTGAAATATTGTTACAATTTGAAAACTTTTCTATTGTAAAATAAAGAAACATTTATCATCAGTGTTGAAAACAGTTTCTTTAATATTTTTGTGATACTTTAATGGATAGAAAGTTCAAAAGAACAGGATTTATTTGAAATACAAATGAACATTTGATCAATTTAAGATGTTCTTGTTGAACATTGGCATTCATTTTTGAACCCTACCGACCCTGAACTTTTGAACGCCACTGTACACAAAGCTTAATCAAATGAATTCAGGATAATATTTTCATATTTAATCAGTACCTCCTGTATGGGCTAAAGGTTTGACACCAAAGACAAGTTCTCTAAACACTCTAAAACATGTAGAATGTAATTGTTTAAATAGTTTATCACAAGCATCAGGAGAATCTGTTTAGAAAATGTTTAAACAATTTTTATTTTTGAACATTGCTAATTTAACATCACAATTTTGGGTTTGTTCTTTTCAGCGGGACGACTTTGACCTCGTGGTCTAAATCTCCAAACATCAATTTGGATTTGAAACAGAACTGGGTAATGCATGGAGCAGCTGGTAATTTGTGATTCATTAAAAACAAATGTGTATATATTTAAACCCTGTCAGACATCATCTTTGAAACATGTTAAGTGAATGAATGCATTTAAGTGTGACTATTTTCCACAAATCATATGTAAACAATAAACCATTAAAATTATTTTGTCTACATTTACTCTAGTGTTCCTAGAAAACCACCTTCACATTTAAATTTTTTTTAATCAAATTAAAAATATTTTTGACATAGTGGGCACTTAAAACGTCCCAAAGATGCATAATTGTTTCACCACCAGGTACAGATGTAATATTAACACCTATAAAACCCACATATACTTTGCATAGCTCTGTTAAGAACATACCGAAGACATACAAGGCAACAAGTACATCATTAACACCTTCCACTGATTATAAATAAAGCAAGGTACAGCTGTAAAAAGACAACATCATTATGAACTTGACAAAAGCTACATTCTGTGTCTCAAACAGACACAACCTTAAGGCCAAAACAAACTCTTTGGTATCTGAACCATTTTTGTGAGCGAGGCCCTGAGAATTTCTACTTGGATTTGTCATGTATATTCACAGCCACCAGAAACGCACATACACGATGAGCGTGATGAAAATGACAGCACCGGCGGCCACTTTAGCATAGGTGGAGCGCGTGTTCAGATATTTGGCATCACTGCTGTACTTCTTAGACAGGCTGGACAGGTTACTAGCTTTGGAATCCAAGGCTACAGAAAGATAAGGCAGACAACACACTTAAACAGGGAAGAATACATGATGCTTTTACAAATACAAATAGTATTGAGACTGAAGCAGGATGCAAAAAGTGTTCACTCACCAGATAAGGCTTCTCCACGCTGGAGCACTTCCTCTATATTAGCGACCATGATCCTTTGGACATCGTGTAACTCTGAATTGACGCTGCCCAGATTTCTTCGTGCTCTGCCGTCGATGTATAACCTTTTGGTTTTCTGAATATACGTGTCTGGAGAAAATGGGAATCATTTGGTCCACAATGTCAACTAAAAAAATGTGCCATCTAGTGGGCACATTTATTTAGTAAAATGCACATGCTACAGTCACATTTGATCAATTAAAATAAAAAAAAATCTTAGACCTGTACATTATTTTATCCTGCTTCTGTTACACTTTTGCAGGAACCAATCACACCTGGCACTACTGGCGGGTTTAACACAATGATGGATATAGAAGCGATGGATCGATGCCCGTTGATCACGCCTCTTGTGGTCTGATTGGTTGAAGGACTATGCAATTGCGTACAGAGTTATTTGAACTATGCCCGTTGATCACGCCTCTTGTGGTCTGATTGGTTGAAGGACTATGCAATTGTGTACAGAGTTATTTGAACTATGCCCGTTGATCACGCCTCTTGTGGTCTGATTGGTTGAAGGACTATGCAATTGCATACAGAGTTATTTGAACTATGCCCGTTGATCACGCCTCTTGTGCAGTAGAAAATACAGAGCAGACTCCCCAGACCAGTGTTCAATCTTAAAAGATTGAGCTTGGTCTGGTGATAGCCAGACAACATCCTAGGTGTATAAGACTTTCTTCTTTCTGATGAACACAATCAGCGTTATATTAATACATATCCTGACGCTTCCAAGCTTTATAAAATGCCAGTAACGGGATCCATTGAGTTTGAAACTCAAAAAAAAGTGCATCCATCCATTATAAAAGGCCTTCTGAAGCGAATCAATGCATTTGTGTGAGAAAAATATCTATATTTAAAACTTTATAAAGTGAAATATCCAACTTCCACCTTCCATATTCAACTCACGCAGAAAGTATAGAGCCTCTCGCAGTTCATGTTGCGTACGTCCTATGTTGCGTCTTTTTTCGTAAGTTGAATACAGAAGGTGGTCTGGCGAAAGCTAGATATTTTACTTTATATCATGTTAAATATGGATATTTTTCTTACACAAACCCATCACTGCACTTCAGAAGGCCTTTATTAACCCCCTGGAGCCATGTGGAGTATGCTTATGATGGATGAATGCACTTTTTTTGAGCTTCAAACTCATGAGCCCCATTCACTGCTATTATAAAGCATGGAAACATCAGGATATTTAGTAATATAACTCTGATTGTGTTCATCAGAAAGAAGAAAGTCTTTAAAGTGAACTAATCCTTTACATTTGAAACAGTAGTGTATATAAACCTTGAGCAAGTCAAATTATACATTCTAATTTGCACTGATATAAATAAGATGTTTCTCACCGAATTCGATAAAAAAGTACGGCCGTGACACTGACAGGATCTTTGCCCCATACTGATCATTGAATTCTCGCTCCAGTTCCTCCAGAAAGCCAAACACTAGTTTTTTGGGGAATCCTGCTTCACAGAAGGCCAAGTAACACACTCCTTTCTCAATGATATAGCTGGAAAACAAGATGGGTTTATGAACCAGAATCAACCACAAGCTCTATGATCATCTATCAGAGCTGGCCCCCTTTCAGGTTCACGAGTCAATCTGATAAACTGGCCACACGTCTTACAGGATGTTGAATTGGAATTTTGATTGGATTGACAGGAACAATCATTTATTCAACTGCAATTCAAAGAGTCACACAATTGTTTTACGGCAAAAAAATGGTAACAGATTAAAATAAGGTTTCATTTGTTAAATAAATTATGACCAATAATTCTACAGCATGTATTAATATTAGCTAGTATTAATCTCAACATTTAATACATTTTCAAGATCAAAAGTTATATCTGTGAACATTAGTTAAAGTGCCCCTATTATGCCATTTTAAAGGTTCCTGATTTTGTTTTGGATGTCTCCTATAAAAGGTTTACATGCAAAGGTAAAAAAAAAAACATGAATTCTCTCATAATATACATTGCACATCACATTTTTTCAATGATTCTCAAACGACTCGTCAGATGATTCAGTCCCTCCTTTCTGAGAGCCTGCTCTGATTGGCCAGACGGCCTAGTCTGTTGTGATTGGTCTACCAATTACAGCGCACGTCGGAATCAATCTCTCATTACCATAACTGTACATGTTTGTTCTTTCAGAGGGACGACTTTGACCTTGTGGTCTAAATCTCCAAAACATTTGGATTTGAAACAGAACTGGGTAAAGCATTGAGCAGCTGGTATTTTGTGATTCATTAAAAACAAATGTATATACTTAAACCCTGTCAGACATCATCTCTGAAACATGTCGAGTGAATGAATGCATTTAAGTGTGACAATAAAAGTGTAAACAATAAACCATAATTATTTTGTCTACATTTACTCTAGTGTTCCTAGAAAACATACAGCGCACGTCAGAAGCCAAACACCCATCACCATAACTGAACTTCAGCTCCGTCCGTAGGCTTACTGAATCTTAGTGATTGTACACACTGTAAAGACAGTAACGATGACGTCGGTTTTACCATATCAATCCGAGCGCGAGTCAGATGATGAAACATTGGAAGATCTAGTTATACAACCCGAACCTCCGAACCCTTTCATCCAAAGCGTCTTACAAATGAGGAATACAGCAGCAAGCAATTCATCGTGAAGAGGCAAACAAACACAGGAAGGTTAAGTGTTTAGTTATTACGGTCTTACTGTAATATGTAAATACTTCTGCCAGGCAGCTGTGGGCCACTATTACCTAAAACATCAGACAATCTGCATTAAGACACAGTTTTAGGTAATAGTGGCCTCAGTAAGACCGTAATAACGCAATATAAAACTACGCATTTTGAACACCCGGTAGAAAATATATACAAATCAATAATTATTTATCCTTACAGGTTATGATTCTGAGGTGCAAGCTGGTCCAAATAAACTGGGTACTGACCCATCTTTCAAGAGCAAGCATTTTGCGAATCCCGCGTTGAACGACAGGTCAAGGGGTTCACGAGCAGACAACTCAGAACAGGCGAGCATTATGCAAATGTGTTATCCAGTGACCTCTAGCCGTAACTGATTGGGATTTGAATTTCTGATGACTCGTTTAGGCGGTTCAGAGTTGATTCTTTCTTTGGGAAGACAATAACTTTGTTTATTGTGCACTTTGGACTTTACAACTTTGCAGACTTTACATTCACAGACCGCTATATTACACACTGCACCAAAGGGAATATTTATAAAAAAAATAAATAAATAAAAAAAACAATGAGGCACTGTGAACTTCAATGACCTGTGAACTAACATGAATATTTTTATCAAGAAACATTTTCAAAGGTTAATAAATGCTGTTGAAATATATTTGCCCATTGTTAGTCCGTGTTAGTTAATGCATTAACTAATGTTAACAAATGAGACCTTATTTATCTGTTAGTGTTACCCCCAAAAATAAAATCAATTATGTAAACCATATCTGCATATTTATTATGTGATACTTCCCAAAACTGACTAAAGATTTTTGTCCATTTACACAGCATTTTTTTCCCCAGATAACTTTATAAATACTCATTGACAACAAAATCTTAATCCATTTATTATATATTGATGTTTGGATAGATTCAAGAGAGTTTTATTTGTCACATACACAGTTATATACAGAATATACAACCGGCAGTGAAATGATATTGAAATACTCTTTAGGGTAAATAAAAGAAATCATTCTGAAATTAAGTGTTCTTCCATTATGGTTCATATAATATTAATATATTCAAATTGCTTTATTAAATATAATAAAATACATGTGTTTATTAAATATTAAAATATTTTTATTTATTCCATTTTAATTATATTTCCTTGAATTAGAATGCCAGTTCTGCCTCATGTTTATTAGCTCAATTCGGTGTCTGCGTTAGTACTTACTGGAAGCTCATGGCACCGGCCTCTAAAGTGCACCGTGCGGGACTTTGTTCGTTGAGTTTTCGGCAAAGCTGCTTGGCTTGACTCTGATACTTCTGTAAATCTCGGCCAGACTGTGGAGAACATTACGTTAGTAACGTAAAAGTAGTAGGTTATACAAATCACAATGGCAAAAGAAAGCAGCAATAACAAAGACTCGGTAACTTCTAAATGTATCGCCTCATTTACATCATACTAAAGCGTTTCGTATATTAACTTCTGAAGTTGAATTTTGAAGTCTGTTGTGCTGCCACGGGTTCATTCATACCTGCTCGTCTTCTTGCATAGATGCAGCAAGTGGCAGACTGTCGGCGACACGAACAATCATCGTCTGTAACACCATTTTGTCTGTGGTCTTCACGCTTGAACTTCGGTCTATTTTAAAGTGAAGCGATTGATTATTTGCCTGGTTGGCATAAAGTGACACATTTGTACTAAGTGACACAACTACACTAACAGCAGAGTTCAACTTCAGATGAGTTGGCCGGAAGAGGGTGTGTTACCTCAAATTCTTTCCGGCTTTCGCATTCCAAAAGTTCCGATATTTATTAATGCCAGAAAACAATTTTACATCAAATCCTAGAAAATTACAACTAAGAAAATAGCAAGAAAAAGAAACAAAAATAATATAAAAGGTTTAGTTTGATAATATATGTTTACATTTTTAGGATTATATATCCTAATTGATGGATTTAAATGCTTAAGAGTCTATGGTTGGAGTTTATGTTTGGCAACAGTTCTTTTAACCCTGATTGATGAAGTGTGTAGCTTTTCATTTTTTAAACAACCATGTAGGAAGATACATATTGGCCATATTCCAGGATGACAATGTCATCAGGCTCAAACTGTGAAAGAATGGAGGGAGCATGAAGAATCATTTTCACACATGAATTGGCACCTCTGAGTCCAGACCTTAAATTCATTGAAAGTCTTTCGGATGTACTGGAGGAGACTTTACAGAGTGCTTGACTCTTGCATTATCTATACAAGATCTTGACCGATTTTGATGGACCGCTTTATAGAAATAACACCACAATGTATTTCCACCAAGAGGTGGATACATTTTTTAATCAATTTGGCGTAAACAACATGAAAGCATGGATCCATCCTGCCTTATATAAACGGTTCAGGCTGTTGGTGTTAATTTAATGGTGTGTGGGATATTTTCTTGGGACACTTTGGGCCTCTTAGTACCATTTGAGTATCATTTAAACTCCACAGCCTACCTGAGTATTGTTGCTGACCACCTCCATATCTTTATGTCCACAGTGTTTCCATCTTTTGATGGCTACTTCCAGCAGGATAACACACCATGTCACAAAGCTCAAATCATCTCAAACATGACAATGAGTTCACTAAACTCAAATGGCCTCCACAGTCACCAGATCTCAATCCAATAGAGCATCTTTGGGATGTGGCGGAATGAGAGATTCTCATCATGGATGTGCAACCAACAAATCTGCAGCAACTGCGTGACGCTATCATGTCAAAATCATAGACTGTATAAAAAAAAAATTAAAAAAAATCTCTGATGTATTAATTTCAAACCATATGTGTGTGGTTTGAAATTAATACATCAGAAAGACACAACACAAAGTATATACTTCAAGTTTTCGATCGATTTTTCACATTTGTAGACTGAGCTTTAAAATTATATAATTTAAAATATATACATTTTATTTCTGTTGAACAGCAGTTATATGGCTATTATAATTTTTATAGGTTCACAGTAGTAAAGTACCGCTTTGGATTTTAAAAAATAATTATTTGAATACAATGCTTGGTTTAGTTTTCAAAAACAATAAATAGGCGTTTGGTTACTAAATCTGCTCTGGTGAATGTACAGTATTTTTCATAAACAGTTTTTATTACATGATAATAAAAAATGTTCAGTCATAATGTACAAAAGTCTTTAAAAAATATGTTATAAATGAGCAGTCACACAATATATGTCACACAGATATATTTTATTGTCTTTTAAAACAGTTTTTAAATACGTATTTTGCATTCTATCAATCAAGTCATCCGGTGAACTAATCGTGCTCAAGTGCTTCTGTCTGTGCACACTGGTCGTTTCGAACGACAATTCTGCCTATCGATTATTCACGGCTGTGGGCTGATCTGAATTGAGCCGAGTGATCCCGCTTGAGCGCTTTTTCCTCATCACGAACAGCGCGATTAAACTCTGCATCTGCACTGAGGGTAAGATTAGCTGCATAACGTGTTTTACTATGCCATTACCCAATTCTGTGTTCATAATGTAAAGAATTCGAGTCAAATGTACCTTTGCGTCGCGACCATTGTTGTTGTCCTGTTCTGGTGAATATTACCAACAAAACGCATCACATCCGATTTGATTTAATGTGCGTCAATAGCAGTTTGTAGCTGTAAGCGGCTGTGGTGGTCTGCAGTGGGAGCAGTGTGCTTGTTTATTGTTTCGTTATCAAGTGTTTATTATTATGCACACTCGCTACTAGGCCACATTGCTCGTTTGATACAAGATGCAATCAATGTTAGTTGTGAAAGAAAAAATCGTCACGGGTGATCTGCTCTGTGGTGAATATTAATATTTCTGCTCTGCAGGCCGTTTTTGTTAGCTGGTGTTTCGTGCACAAATGTGTCGCACTGTTAACGAATCAGCGTATAGGAACAGTTGTCACTTCTTTTTTTTTTTTTTTTTTTTTTTTTAGCTCTGTGGTGTGAGTTAACGGTTCTCACCTCGGAGAGCGATTAGTTCAGCCTCATTGGATTGGCTGACACTGCTTGCAGCTCTTTTGATGCCACACAAGGGCCCTTTATGCGCGAGCGAGGCTCCAGCTGGACGTGCTGCATGCAGTGTGCCCTGATTGGATGATGCTCACGCACAAGAAATGACGTCTTCGAGCAGTTATAAAAGTCTGCACTTTACAAGACCATTTGTTTTAACACTGATTGCCACGTTGAAAAATTCACAAATAATATACATGATCCCTTTTAAATAATGTGTGTGTGTGTGTGTGTGTGTGTGTGTGTGTGTGTGTGTGTGTGTGTGTGTGTGTGTATGTATGTATGTATGTATGTATGTATGAAGAGTTAAGATGCAAAAGCCTCTAAAAGCCACTTCGGTCAAAAAAGAGATAACAATACTGAGTGAATGCTCTCCACATATAGTATACGTTCATAAAATACTTTCACTTCAAACCCACTAAATCCCAGCCTCAGCCCATTCAGAAGAACCGGTACTTTGGTAGAAACCTATACATGCTGTAGGAGCCTGACAAATATGCTTATTTTAAAGAAAAACGTCAGGCGGACTTAGAGGCTTTTGCATCTGAAGTCTTCATATATATATATAATGAGACTACATTACTTGTACATAAACTAAACAGAATAGAATTGGTCAAAAAGAGTGGGAATGTGGCCTATGAAAACTCAACTGGAAATATTAAACAAAAAAACTATTTTTCTGGATTTTCATTGAGAAATTGCCAGTAAATCACCCAAATAATTACAAAGTAACGGCACGCAACTAGGGCTCCAACAAACGATTATTTTGATAATCAATTAGTTGGACGATTATTTTATTATTTCGAAATAATTGGATAAAAGGACCCTTTTTTTATTGACAAAACCCAGTATTCCACATCCTGCCCAATGCTGTCCTTCAAACAAACGTGTCAGCTGAGTGCTCTGAAAACATGCATAGTGAATATACCTTCCAATACATACATGAACCATGGTTTTACAATGAACAAACCAAAAATAATAATAAATAAATAAATTACAGGGTTACTGTAGTTATTCAATGGTAACCACAAATTAACCATAGTTTTGCTTCAATTCATAGTTTAACTATATGGTATTTGTGTGGTTATACAAAATAGGAATCAATATGCCAAAAAACATGGTTTTAATATAATTTAGTTAAATTTGGTGCAGCTTCTGCAGTAATGCGGTCGATGTACCGGTCTGTCGTGGTGAAGAAGGAGCTGAGCTGTAAGGCGAAGCTCTCGATTTACCGGTCAATCTACGTTCCTACTCTCACCTATGGTCATGAGCTGTGGGTCATGACCGAAAGGACAAGATCCCGGATACAGGCGGCCGAAATGAGCTTTCTCCGCAGGGTTGCTGGGCGCTCCCTTAGAGATAGGGTGAGAAGCTCAGTTACTCGGGAGGAGCTCAGAGTAGAGCCGTTGCTCCTCCACATCGAGAGGAGCCAGTTGAGGTGGCTCGGGCATCTATTTCGGATGCCTCCTGGACGCCTTCCCGGGAGGTGTGTTTGGGCATGTCCCACCGAGGAGGCCCCGGGAAGACCTAGGACACGCTGGAGGGATTATGTCTCCCGGCTGGCCTGGGAGCGCCTCGGGGTTCCCCGGAAGAGCTGGAGGAAGTGGCTAGGGAGAGGGAAGTCTGGCCGTCTCTGCTTAGACTGTTGCCCCCGCGACCCGGTCCCGGATAAGCGGAAGATAATGGATGGATGGATGGATGGATAGTTAAATTTGACCGGCGCTCGTTCAGTGAAGTTTGAAGTGTAATTCAGACTGTCAGGACACGCTTTCATGCAAAATGGAAATACTCGTGTAAATAAGTAGCATTAACAGATAAGGATATAACCCGTAAAATGAAAGTTTTACTCTGAGGACGCACACGCATCTGTCAAAGCACACAACAGGGTATGTTAAACGCTAATGCATTAGCTTCAAGCTGAAAATAAAGAATCCTCTTGTTTTGGGCGCTTGGATCACGCACCTTTCCTGCAGAAGCTCACTCGGTTTCCTTCACTATTTTTAGATGCATTTTGTCCATAGAACTGCGGTATTCAGTGGTTTAATTTGGCGCGACTGGTGGAAGTTTACCATGCACAGAGGGCAGACCTAGCTAATCGATAATGACAATCGTTGTCTGATTGTTGTTATTATCAGTTTTATTGACTAGTTGTTGCAGCTCTACACGTAACACTGAATTAAATGTAAAGTTTTGAGGTAGAATGACTGAAATAGTCCTGAAGGATTAGGATTTCAACCGAGGGGGACATACAAGTAATTTTCTTTTTATTTTGTATAGATGAACTCCCCAACAAAATCAACCCACTCACTCTACAATGATTACTTCTTTCAAAATATACAGTATCATTTAAAATTTACCTTAAGTAAAAAGCTTAAGTTAGGCTATAAAAATGACCTATTCCATTCATGAATGACTTAAACATCACCATTGCTAAGTTTCTGACAAATCTTTCAAATCTTTATGTAAATCTACGAGATGTAAAGTTTTAATTGGAATAGTTTACAAGGCTATAAAAGGTTTTTAATGAGTAGATGAGTTTTCCAATTTGATGTAATGGCGTTTCATGTCCTCAACAGTTCTGTAGTCCCATTTAGCCACTTGTTAATAGCAACCGCGGTTTCATCAGTGGGGTATTACTGATGTATTTTATGTCATAAAATACAACATGAAAATAGCTTGTTAACTTAACCACAAACCTTATTTCAGGCATTTAACCTGTTTTTTGTTTTTTTTTAAACCTATTGACTTGGAATCAGGACAATGGAACCTAAAACGCTAACTCCAGGTTTCCAGGTTTTAGGACTCATTCCTGCAACACTCTATTAGGCTTTTCAATTTCTCCCATTCATTGTAATATCAGTGATTCATCTCAGCTATATGGTTAAAATCACTTGAATTTGTTTTAGATCATTAGACATGAGTACCTTAGAATCCAACCTGAAACCAGTATCCTTAGGAGGAAACTTCATACACAGAAACAATGTTTAGTCATTGAATAACCTAGGCCACTTTCTGGTGGTCAGCTGTCCATAGTTTATGTGGTTAACTGCACATGTGGTTACTTGCAGTGACCTCATACATTTTGTTGTGTGGCTTAGTGTCCAAAACTTTTATAGCTGATACCGATATGGTGGCCGATATGTCATACATCCCTACTAAATGTCTCTTCAAAACGTTTTGTTCCAAGTTTGTATAAGTTGTGAAAACTATCATCATATTCACACAGAAACTGTAAGTTGTGACAGAAATGTATTACTATTGTACAGTACAAGGTACTTCTCAAAGTAATAATAATACAATTATTAAAACTATTTTTAAGGAATAATTTTTCTCAGATGTTTTGATTACTAGTAAAAATGTAAGTCCAGAAAAATTAAAATGGAAAAAATGGAATTTGGAAAAAATAAATAAACAGAATTCACAAAAAATGGGCCTTAAGCACATGAAACCTCATATTTGTTTACGCTATGTGCGTCTAATCTTCACAAACCTTTTTTTCTTATCAGTTTATCCCACTATTTCTGCTCTTTCTAATGTCATGCAATCTGACCTGAGATCAGGCCTCGCTCTTGCACATAAACTAAACAAACGTTACTCAGTGTCCTAGTAACCCAAATTCATATCAACTGCTCAGCACTAGAAGGAAACATAAATGTTACACACCCAGATATGAAGGTTAAGTTCAGGGTATATCAGTACAGATAGACTAAGCTCCATGTGTGGGACTGTATTCTGTTTTGGTTTATGTAGATTGCTTTATTTGAGTACTTAATACTTGTATTTTTGCTGCAGTTCTATGTGAGCTCATACCTGTATTTGTTGGGTCAGGTGCAGTAGAGAGTGCCATGCAGGAAGGAGAGGAGAGGAAGTGAGGCGATGGGCTGCACCTCAGCCAAGCAGTTGTCATCTGTACCCAGTGATGAAGAGGGCCGGGGTAAGGCCTACAGCAACGGAGATGCCTTCTCCGGTCAGTGTCCCAGCTGTGTGTTCACATATCTTCATGTTATGATAATCTATAAGATATTTACGGAGGCAGAGTTAAATTTAATTTAAAATTCCTGAATCTGAATTGACTGTATATTGAGGTAGCAAACCAAACTGTGGTGACGCTGAAGACTGAGGTAATGGCTGCTGATAATTCAGCTTCACTATCAGAAAATATATATATATATTTTTTTTTAATTGTTTTTTAATTTGGGGAGCATGAGAGACTTCTTTCAAAAACATTAAAAGCTTTCATTTGATGTTTTATGTTGTTAATACACATACATATTGTACTTGTAATTGTAACTAAATGTTGACAACATTTCTACTGCTGTAGTATATTGAAGAGCAAAACCAATTTTCAAAAAAACAAAAAACAGTTGTGGGTCTAACTGAACCAAGTGGTACATTTTTGAAGCTCTTGGTGGTCTCGAAGTGGGAATACAGTATATTACAAAGCAGTTTTTACAGTCCTATTAGTATAAGTAGTGATTTAGCAAGTGCTTTCATACAAAGTGAATTGGATTCAGCTATTATAGAGACAATCCCTGCCTGGAGTAATCTAGATTTAACTGCCCTTGAAACAGTGATGACAGGTCATGTCTTGTTCTTGTGGGGCTTGAATAAATAAGGGATAATGTACATCCAGCCGGTTATTGCAGAATAAACCTCAACTGGGTGTACATTATACCGCTTGTTACACGGCTATTTGCCACATAAGTAAATAACTAGACATAAAATATTGATCTGAGTCAAAATATTTGATTAGCTCTTTAAAGGAATACGCCAACTTTTTGGGACTTTAGCTTATTCACTGTATCCCCCAGAGTTAGATAAGTCCATACATACCATGTTCATCTCTGTGCATCTCTGACGTCCCCACCGCTAGCCTAGCTTAGCACAAAGACTGGAAGTAAACGGCTCCAGCTAGCCTACTGCGCCTTCTGAGAATATAGTCCCCAGTATGTATACGTTTATAAGATGGCTGTGTCTCATGTAACATTGTGATTTGTACACGCTGTGACTATACACATCACAACATGTAAAAAAAAGAGAGAAATTGCTAGCAAGCGGCAAGTTCAAATTAGACAGACATTTAAGGGATACGGTACAGTCATACCACTTATTACACAGACTTTCACCACATTAATAATTATGGGGATAAGAGATATTGATTTGAGATGAAACCTGTTTCATATCCTGTTTGTTATCTACAGTGCAAAATGGCAGCAGCTGGATTTGTGTGAAAGAAGTGAGAGCAAGTTATTATACAAATAACTGTACACAAAATATTTGAGTTTTAATTTTTTATTAGCTCACAAAACATTCCTAGTAAGTGTAAAGCGCCGACTTCAGTGACCGCTACCCGGATGAGCCTGTGTTGTTAGTTTTTACCGGTTGTTATCGGGGGATAATATACTGCTGGATGGCACGATTGACCAATCAGAATCAAGTATTCCATAGAGGCATGTAATAGGTAAACTCAAAGGTGCAATATGTAAGATTTTTAGATTAAAATATCCAAAAATCACTAGAACAATGTTATATTTTGTTGACTTGTGTATTTACATTATCCCAAACGTTTCCAAAAAAAAATTAATCAAGAGAAATCAGCTTTTTTCTTTTACCAGGACACGGAAAAGGCTCTGCTGGTCTCGAGACAGGTGTGAATCACAGGTGTCCCTCATTAACATTCGCTCCCATGGCTCTCAGCCTGCCCTGCTTCATACCACAGTAGACTCCTCAATGAACACGATATCTGCCCGAGTCCGTCGGATTCCTCGGCTGTGGAGATAAAGATGACAACTCCCATGATTCCGCGTTAATTCACGGCGCCATCGAGCTATGCCTTTGTTTTGAATAAGCTACCTCTAGTGGTAATAATTACATATTGTGCCTTTAAAGTTTATAGAAGAAAAAAAAAAAAAAAAAAAAAAACTAAATTAACACTTTTTTTAGTTCCTGGTTTTATGATCGATTAGATCCCCCCAAAAAGTATGGCTTGTGGATATCGGTGGTTATTCAGGAGGGTTAGTTATCTATAATCCACTACAAATGTACATTTTGGTCCGATCCTACTTTTTGTTGTTGAATATACATAATTACTAAAGTAAAATGGATTAAGAATCCTGTTTCCAGTTGACTCTTTCTGTGTTGTAGATGAGTATAAACTGAAAGGAGTTGAGAAGGTGAAGTACATGCATGGAGAAGAGGAGCGGACAAACACACGAAACCAAGAGAACTTGGTAAAGATTGATACATAGTATTCTTGATACATTATGCATCTCCAAATAATAATTTTATCTTCCTGGAGAACATACATTTTCCCTCTTGTATGTGTTTCAGGAAAAGAGCACATTTTTGCACAAGGGCAGGCATAAAGATGCCACCGGAAATAGTAATAAGATAAGGTGAGTTTGTGTTTGGTTTCAGCTCTTGAGTATTAAGAATTCAGGACCAATAAGATGTTCACCAAGCCTTGACTGTTCCTCAGTATCCACTCCTCAGAGAGCCAGCAGGAGTTCTTCAGGATGCTGGATGAGAAGATTGAAAAGGTATGGGACGTATCATTTTGTATACTCAGCTCGCACATGCACCTTTCATTTTTTTCCCACCAATTATGGCTCATTTCCACCGAGCGGTACAGTACAGTTCAGTACGATTCGGGACAGTAAACCCTGATCTGGCTTGCGTTTCCACCACCAACAGTACCCTTACTTGATAGGCGTGGTGTATGCCGGAAAGTAGTGATCGACGTCATTCTCGCGCAAAGTAGTAAGCGAAACAGTAAACAACAATGGAGGACATACAGCAGATCTTGTTCTTGCTTCTCGGCATGTTGATGTTTGTCACGAGACAAAAAAACATTGTGTTGCAACGGTATTGTGTTACTGTATATTGAAAAATGGCACCTCTTGTGTTGTCATTCCCCTTGTAGCACACACAAGTGACGATTCTCTGTCAACCAATCAATGTTCTACAGTGAGTCTAGCTCCACCCTTTAGGTATCGGACTACTATGCTAGATACACCAACGGAAGGGTGCCAAAAAAGTAATTTATACAACATGCATTTATACTATATAGAACATACTTTTTTAACAGTCACAAAGCAAGTTTCAAACCAAATGTAGTAACGACTATAGAGTATGCGATTTCGTACACAGCAGTCAAAGTATACTCCATTTGATAGCTCACTAGTGCAGATACTGGACATGGATGAAATGTAGATTGTTTTTGTTGTTGCTCCATCTCAGTTTCTTTTTAGGCTGTGAAACATCTGGCTGGGGAAGTGTTGCCACTATTTGGATGAACAAATTGGTGGAAAAAATACAATGCACATGTGCGAGCTGAGTATGTGCAGTTAGAAAAATGCGCATACAGTACACGCATACTAAGTAACAATCACATTTGAGGCTCATATGCTTACAAAACTGACAAAACATATGCTCTTATGCTTATAAAACCAAAGTATCATTTGGATAAACCAGATGTCAAACATTGGCAATTCACCCCTCACTGTTTGTTATAGGCATGAACAATATCTCAAACCATGCAGCTTGTTTAGGAGAAGTCTGCTATTACTTTACTAAAGGCCAATTCACACTGCACAGACAGGTCGGCCAACGACAACAGACACTGTCAGGATTTGTCAGATCAGTGTGTTACCCTTGTCTGCTTCTGTTTCCATTGGATGGTGCATGTTTTTGCCTATTAAACACGTTGAATCTGCATTTGCCGGGTTGTAAAATGTCCGAGAAGTGACGTAATGTAATCTAGTGATTGTCCACGTTGGTCTGTTGGTGGTGTGTGAATTGGCCTTAGGCCTGGGACACACTAGACAATTTTAAAATCTTAATTGATTTTAAAACTGGGTGACCACAGACATGAGGGCAGTTTTCAATCTAAGACTGGCCACATACTTGAAGAATTTAAGCCTGATTTGCACCCCCAAGCGATCTGGGGGCGTGGCCCGATTCGATGCTTGTCGAAAACTACTTTTTGTCCAAAAAATCCTCAGTTGTGTGGTGTCATTACGATTATTTTACTTCTCATCTAGCCTGTTTGCCATTTATTCAAAGGTACTTTTACTTTTACAGGGACGGGACTACTGCTCGGAGGACGAGGATATGACATAGCATGCTGAGACGTTTGATTCGGGCCAACGTCGAGTCAATCCTGTCCCAAAGTTCCTTACAACTCCTTTTCATGCCTCCTTACCCAACGGGTACTAATCTTCAAGAGCGTGGGGTTAAGTGACTTTCAGCCCTGTTGTTCACTCCGTTTACAATCCACACTCTCCCAAATGTCTTACAGGTCAGTATTTGAGACTCTTGAGGACTAGTATTTAAACGGTAGGGGGGCACACAAAGGTCATGGTTAAGGAGACTTGGGATTTGGCACAAGTTTTGAATGGGAAAGCCATTTTCAGACTGTTCCTCAATCCCTTGCCTTACACTACCCATAAGCCTTCTCCTACTCATAGACTACATTCAGTGGAGAGAGCCATTCAGAGAATCCTGGATTTCACCCTCCCTTTGACATGGACACTACACATGGTGGACCAGCGGTGGAGATATCTCCTGAGGACTGACTTACCGAGACTTACGTGATTCTGTCCATGCTGTTGAGACACAGGAAGTGAAATGGACAGAAACAAGGCCATTTCTAGCATTCCAGTTTTTTTTTTTTACTACGCGAGCAAGTATTTTTCACCCACAGTGTTTTATGTATGCGTCTTTTTGACCTTTTTCTTTTGAGTTATGTTACAATGCTCAGGACAGCTGTGCTGTATGTATCATCACTAGATTTGTTGTTGGATGAGGGCAGTGCAGTTTCTTCAGGGCCGGTCTTGAGTACATGTTGTGAGGAGATAGATCACAGCATCTAGCCATGTTTAGAGACGCCAGTTACAGTATCTTGAGGTCATGTAGTTTGCAGATACTCATTTTGTTCTATATAACAGGTTGATGTCATAAGTTCTCTTGACAGTTATATTCACTTTTCTTTAGTTGTAAACCAGTACAAGTTTCAAAACCAGCCTTCAGAAAGTTTTACATAGATAAGTTTTATTATCAGGAAGTGCTTCTTCCTTTTACAGTATGACAGTAACTTGCCATAGCCTTAAGCACACAGTGTTTTCTTTTCTGATATGAGAGACAACAGTAAGCCATTCATTTCTGTATTTTCACACTAAAGTGAATAATACCCCACATGTATGCTTAGGTTCTCTATGTACACAGTTGGGCCAAACATTAATGCCAAAAATGCAGTAAATGTGATGCTGAGTGAAAGAATGAATAAATACACATTGACCAACTAACCAAGGATAAGCAAAGGCATCTGGTTTATTGATGTATTCTCCAGCTCTGTATTGTTAATTTTAAAGTGTTAATTCACCCCAAAAAGAAAACTGCCATTTACTCATGTTGATCAGTGCACATACATGAAGCGAATCAAATATAAGTGGAAGCTCAACCAAGCTTGCTTGACGTGTTAAAACAAACCTCAGTGGTTTTCGCACATTAAACAAGTTCGATTGAGCTCCTCTTTACCATATTTAAACCATGTTTAAATGTGAATGAAATACTAAATGTAATACGTTCATCATATAAAGTAATCGCGTCTCTTCGGAAGATTTGGATTAAACCTCTTGATTCGTATGGATTACTTTTTTACATCTTTGTGAACTTTTTGGCGTGTCAAAAGTTTTGGTGGAATGGACTTTCAGATTTCATCTTGTGTGTTTCTAAGACGAACAAGTCGAATGACATGAGGGTGAGTAAATGAACATGGAGTTTCAACAGTAAAAACATTTATTTTGCAGCTTCCTCTGTTTGCTTTTTGAGAATTATGCTGTGTAATTGTACACATCTGTCATTTCAAGTGTTTGAGTAAAAAAGGAGCAGCTCAATGGTGTCTTTGTGTAATAATCTGTCTTATAACACACAAATACGGTCCATGACTCCACGCCTAAGCGTATCTTATAAATTCAGTCTTTCTCCCTCTTCAAGGACAATACAAGTTCATAAATGCATTTAAACCAGCCTATATCAAATCACAATGCTACCCAATCCACACTTCAGATCACAATCTGCCTGGGTGCTCATCTCACGTCTGTAACCTCCGTTTGCGATGTTGTCGGCGGCCTTGGTCTTGGATGTCCACTGGAGGGTCAGGGGTCAGAAAGCCATCACACAGCCTCTGGTACACCAGGCTGGAGTCAGAAGCCACCGCACACAAGAGCATCGGGACACCTCTGTCCAATATAGTCCGCAACCTATAAAGATTCCATTGACATATTTATTAAACCATAGTCATATTAAGGGATAAGGTTTATAAAGCAGTCATTTGTATTACTGAAGTTTCAGGTCTTAGACCTTATGATTGATAACTATATAATTTATGTTAGTGATACAAGATGTACATACATATAAAATGGAAAATATACAAGTCAAAGTTTCATTATTTAGTAATGTTTGTAAATGCTATGCATAAAATGTATTAAAAAGCATTACCTTATGTTCTTTTGAAAAACTAGTTATGCAAGGCAGATTTTTATAGGACAAATGCATGTGTGAAAGCAAGCATCTTTTAAATAAATACACATAAAAAAAAAAATATATATATATATATAAACAGTAGTCAAAAAGAAATGGGAGTTGGTTCTCAGCCAATAGCGTGAGGCTAAGGGTGGAGCAACCCGTCTGCTTGACCAATAGCAGACAGGGAGAGTCTTTCAATTCCATTTTGTGTTGCTACTGCAAGGGACAGTGAAACTTTCTTACAGCTAGTGGTGGGAACTGAATCAATTGAGCAATTGCTTCGCGAAACGATTCTGTTTGTAAACGCACGAAACACCACATGCTGAAAGTAGCTGCTGGTAAAAATGGTGTAAATCATCAAAAAAACATTAAATATGAAGGTTCTGTAACATTAGCATTATTTTACTAATGCGTAGTGCTTGTTTTGTGTGTTATTAGGCAGGGCTTGACAAACTAGGTCAATTAGAATCAATTAAATATTCACCTAGCTACACATAAGTATTCAAATTCAATAAACTAATACAAAAATGAAACCACATTCTAAACACTCAATCATGGGTTCACCAAACCAACACCATCTAGTGGTGTACAGTACCATAAGAATTATGAAATGTTGTGAAACCAAGGTTCAAAACAGTATGACGTAGCAAAGATTTATTCGTGAATTTGATACAACCCAGCAAGGCCGCATCCGAAATTGCATACTTTCGAGTAGATACTTGTTTTGAATAAGTAATTACTTCACTTCTACTCAAGAGAATGCGATTTCAGACGCAGGCAGTGTGTGTAGTATGAATGTAATCTGGATGTACTACATTCACCATGTTGTCATTATCATTACCTACCCATGTCAGTTGCGTGGCTTCACAGCCATTCATAAATCTTCTCCTGTGGCCTCATCATACATACACATACATCATGGGGTTACTTTTTACCTACTCCTATGAATAGTACTGTGAATTCATACATACTTTTTTGTCACATACTGTTTTTCGCCTACTATATATTAGGGAAGTATGCAATTTCGGAGGCAGCCAGAATGTTTCCCCCTAACGTTCCCATATGGTTACCGCTTTGTTTCTATTGGAACCAAATAAGAACATTCTGGAAACGTTCTCTGCAGGTTATTTTTTGGTAACGAAAAGGTTTTTGGAAAAACCTAATTGGAAACTATACAGAACATTCCCTAATGGTTACTGAACCACTGATTTGACACAAGAGGAGTTTTGAAATTCATGAAGCAGTGTTTTGAAAGCACCCATCACTACTTCCAGCAGCTTTGATACTTCACAGCCCGAAGAGTACTGTACTGACAGTATTACAGTAAATGCTGACTGTGCCTACTCTCTGTGTTTGATGGATCTGTGTGAAGGCAGAGGGTAGATCATCTGAAGTGCTTCTCCTTCCCTCTCTCGACCCTCCAGCAGAACCGCCTGTAACTCTGGGCAGGAAACTCCAACCACCTCTTTCCATTTACGCACTTCAAAGGAAAGACAAAAAGGTTATTTAGTCTCTTTTTTAAATTCCACTTCTAACTACAATTTTAGGACTTCTGATTTTCCCTCACCTTCCGTCAGTTCCATGTACACCAGGAAAGCACCATATACTTGAGCACTGTCACCAACATCTAAATGCATCAGTTCTTGGTACTAAAGAGAAGATCAAATGAAATGTCATTGTCCAAAGATGCAGTGCATCAATTTATCATAATATGAATGTGACTCGCTCTTACGACGGCGTGCTGCTGGATCCAGTTCGGAGGATCTGCTCGATTTACTTCGTCCATTAAACTCCCCTCCTGCTTTTTTCCATAAAACGCAAATTTAATCAATGCACGCGACAAAAAGTGTGTTTTCAGATTTACCACGTGCACATACAATCGTCTGCACTCGTAAATTACGAATCCTAGCACATCGAAGGCATGTCTTATGAATATGAAATACGTTGCTTCGTAACTTTACTGGAGCGTCCAATAACGTGATGAAGTTAATATTCATAAGGCAATATCAGAGACGTCCATTCGCCAGCTGCATGGCGTTTACATACTAGCGTCTGCAGTGTTCTAGTAGTAGACTAACGTTATCCGTCCTAAATAGTGTCGATGTACTAAAAAGATAGCTGTTTCGTTAGTCAATGACTTGATAGTTTTTTCGTGGACGTAGCTGTTTTCAGACCACCTTCCAAAACGCCTTAATGCATCCCGACCCCGTGCACATCCTGATAAGTTAGCATCAAGCCTTTGAACACCATCAGATTGTTATTGTCCTCCCTTTAATTGCGTCCGTGTGGAAAACACTAACGTTACAGTATATCTATCGCAGTCAAACACAATTGTCCATTCAAAAATTCTTTATTTGCCTTACAAAAAAGGCCTACTTGACGAAAACAATAACAGACTTATAATTATTGTATGCCTGTACATGATAAAAAATATATATAAATTAAAAACTTACATTCTTGTACTTACAATGGTCCACACTCCAGATATACAATACTCTAGAAGACATTTTAGGACTAGTTAAAGTCTGTGTTGCTTAGATTTTCTCTTTGGTACAGCGAATTAATCCACACACATTTTATTTTTATTATAAATCCCTGTTTGGAAAAGCTGTAACATTTCTTGTTTTCTGTCCATGTCAAAATGCTTTATTTTTCCTGTGTGAAATTAAAAATGTGCGTAATGTGTTAGAAAATGGCATTTAAAAGGCTGAGATGGATTCAAAACGACTGTAAACTAGTCATATAAATAACAAACACAATACACCATGTTAATATTATATAACTACTGTTCAAATTCAGAAGCCTATCCAAAATACAGTAAAATCGGTTATATAAAATATTTTTACAATTTAAAAGTACTATTTTAATATATTTTATAAAATGTAATTTATTCCTGTGATGCAAAGCTGAATTTTGAGCATCATTACTCCAGTCTTCAGTGTCACATGATCCTTCAGAAATCATTCTAATATGATGATTTGCGGCTCAAGAAACATATAATATTATTAATGTTGACAAAGTTGTGCTGCTTAATATTTTTGTGGAAACCGTGATGCATTTTCCAGGATTCTTTGATGAATTTATTCAGCATTTATTCAGATGGAAAGCTTTTATAACATTATAAATTACTTTACTGTCACTTTCAATGAGTCCTTGTTGAACAATAGTATTCATTTCTGAGGTTTAGTGTGACATCATAACGTTCACTTTTGAATACATCAGATATATCCAGACTGTTTGAAAGTCCTCAGGAGCTGTACAGTTGGTATCTGATTCTTCACTTCACTCTTAACCATCTAAAAACAAAGATGCAGATGCAGACATGTTTTACTCAACATTTTTTTTTTCTGTTGATATATAGCATAGTTAATAGTACAACAGCACAAATGCTTACCTCCTTCTCTTCAGTAAGTAAAACTGCACCAGCCAGTGCACAGCAAACGGCCAGATAACAGTCAGCACTACAGCGATGGGGGGCAAGTTTAAAGGCCACCAGCGCCACCTCTAAAAAAAAGGCAGATACAATTAAACATATTTAATATGAAGCTATATTTCATACCATTGCATTCCATGTACAGGTATTTGATGTCACATAAACAGACCTTTTTTGGTGACTTCGAGTTCAAAGTTTTGAGAGGAGGGCTTTCAGCCTAAATCCAAATATAAGCAAAATAAATAATTAAGTGAATAGCTACTTTAACTGTACTCAAGGTTTTAATAGAATTATTGAAGGTGATTTCATGATTTAATGGTATTTATTTACCATAAAATGTTTACCATAAAAATTACACCACTTTATTTTAAGATCCTTTCCAAAATATACACTACCTTTCAAAAGTTTGGGCTCAGTAAGACTTTAAAAAAACAAAACATTTCAGTCTTTTTAAAATTGACTAACGAATTGACAAAAATATATTGATTTCAAACAAATGCTGTTCTTTTGAACTTTCTATTCATTAAAGTATCCTGAAAAAATATTATAATTTCCACAACTGTTTTCAACACTGATAATAATAATAATAAATATTTCTTGAACAGCAAATCAGCATATTAGATTGATTTCTAAAGGATCATGTGACAAATTCAGCATTGTCATCACAGGAACAAATTACATTTGACCATATATTAAACTACAAAAGAGATGTTTAAAAGTGTAATATTTCACAATGCTGTATTTTTTTTTATCAAATAAATGCAGCCTTAGTGAGCATAAGAGACTTCTTTCAAAACTATTTTTAAAAATCATACCAAACCCAAATTTTGAGCTGTAAATTTCATGTGTCTGACTTCCAGCTATTTTTCAGCTCATGTTTCTGCTTGATTTTGCACTTTGAACTGTTATTTCTAACCATATTATTTTAATGCGTTATCTTAAAAGGTTAGTTCACCCTAAAATGAAAATTCTGTCAAAATTCTGTCAATTACTCACCCTCATGTCGTTTGTTTAATCTGTAAATATAGTGCAGTGCTTCCGGGTTTTTACGCCAGAACGCCGGCTCACCATTGGCCGATTCTGTTCACATGAATCGGCCAATTTTAACTTTGTAATTAATATGAATTAATAGTCAGAGAAATATTTTGAATGGAAAAAATAGTAGTTTAATTGTTTATTGAATCTTTAGACAAAATCTAAAAAATAATGATGTATATGTGTTTTTGTTGAGTATCATATTTGATACATCAGGCTTTTATGGCTCATATAGTATAATATAGGAGAATATGGAGCTCATATTCAAGGAGGTAACCCCAATTAAAAAACATTATTTAGGCCCAAACTGAGCAAAAATATGCAATTTGGTGCAGTTGCTGATATTTATATGGCCAAAAAATAGATTAAATTCTGATAGCTTGTAATATAAATCAATGAGATCTTTATAACAGTATAGTAGACGACTTCCATAAAATGCTTACAAATATCAGTTGTTGCTCTATATCTCCCAGTATAGGACCAGATTTGCCTTTACCAAACCCTCTTTTGACATTAAAAACTACTGTCAGGAATTAGCGCTGAAAAGGTGTGGACAGGGTTATTTTTGCAGCTGACCTTATTGCATATGCATTTGTAGGAGTTTCCCTTTCAGACGCTAAATTTATGGGAGGAGAGTATTTAAATGAATCACGCAAGGTGATTTACTGAGGTTTGTGCTAGTCAATTTACTGGTATTGGCACCATTATTTACCACCCCAAAAAAGCATTAAACCATACACTAATTTGCGCTGCTCTCGGTAGATTGCGTAGGTCATTATGGAAATGATCCGGCTGCGTCTGTGTTCTTTGATTTGTGCATTGTCAGTTGATCACATGCAGAACTTTCCACTCCCGTCAGCGTTTTTTTAGGAATTGCATTCTCACGCTAATTTTCCCTGTTTAGTAAATCTGGCCCCTAATGTCTTAGTAAGATGCTATTTAAATACTTAGTCATTACAACTTATATAAACTGTGTTTAATTATATAACACTGTCTATGTTTGATCTGTGTCTGGGAGTTAATGAAAGCATAAATGGAATTACCGGCCAGAATTACCATGGCCGATTACAATGTAAACTGCGTAGAAAACTGACACAGACGAGAAGAAATAGTAGAATGTGGTTGTTATTTTTGTTTGTTTTTTTGTGCACAAAAAGTATTCTTGTTGATTCATAAAATTAAGGTAGAACTACTGTAAGTCACGTCTTTACTACCTTTCTGGACCTTGAAAGTGGTAATTAAAGGTGCCATAGAATGGAAAACTGTATTTACCTTTGCATAGTTGAATAATAAGAGTTCTGTAGATGGAACTGACATACCATGAGCCTCAAACACCATTGTTTCCTCCTTCATATGTAAATCTTGTGCATACAAAAGACCACTGAAAAACAAATTTGCATATACCAGGCCATGTTCAAGGCCAGGAAGTATTAACATGGACCTGCACTGACTCAAGAGAACTTCTGCAGGTATTGTGAAGAAGCAAGCAAGGACAATAGTGAAAATGGCAGATCATGGATATAAATGTTATGTTCCAGGCTGTGCAGGGGATGCGAGCACTTTTCAGACCCTTCCCACAGAACAGAACTGTCAACAGGCATGGGTGATGCTATCTATGATGGTATCTATAACAGGATACCGCTCCAACTGAATTAATTGTTAGTTTGCTCTGACTAGTGTTAATTTTGTAAATGAAAATATGAGGCGTTCGTGCTTGGAGTTGCCAGATTTCAATAATTTAAATCCCCCAATCAGAGCTTTCCTGTTAAAATGGGTGGAGGGGTTGGTCAGAAAGCTCTCAGACATAATTTGTGTTCCGAAGATCAAACCAAGTTCTTGCAGGTTTGGAACAACCTGAGGATGAGTAATTAATGACAGAATTTTCATTTTTGGGTGAACTATCCCTTTAATTATAAACACACTGGTTTGTAGCACAAATAGTTTTACCATTTACTGCACAGAAAATATAAGGTAGATAAACAGATCCAGTCTTTGGATGCAAAGTACACTAATCTACAGTCTACACTTGTGCATGTATTACATGTATTGAGCCATATTTTGATGCTGGCCTTACTTGTGATGCTGTAAGAAGTTCCAGTGTGGTCAGTCTGTGCAGCACATCCTGCATGTTGTCCTGTAACTCTGACAGTTTCACAGCAATCTGTGTGTTAAATTCTCTTTTGTCCATTCTGTCTTCTGTCTCCCAGCGCTGACCATTTCCTTGGCAACTGTGCTCATGTTCGTCAGGTAGGTAAGTTCCCATTAACTGATGGCCTGAGAGTATATGAAAGAAGAAAAAAAAATCATCCATTTATGCTTTCATTAACTCCCAGACACAGATCAAACATAGACAGTGTTATATAATTAAACACAGTTTATATAAGTTGTAATGACTAAGTATTTAAATAGCATCTTACTAAGACATTAGGGGCCAGATTTACTAAACAGGGAAAATTAGCGTGAGAATGCAATTCCTAAAAAAACGCTGACGGGAGTGGAAAGTTCTGCATGTGATCAACTGACAATGCACAAATCAAAGAACACAGACGCAGCCGGATCATTTCCATAATGACCTACGCAATCTACCGAGAGCAGCGCAAATTAGTGTATGGTTTAATGCTTTTTTGGGGTGGTAAATAATGGTGCCAATACCAGTAAATTGACTAGCACAAACCTCAGTAAATCACCTTGCGTGATTCATTTAAATACTCTCCTCCCATAAATTTAGCGTCTGAAAGGGAAACTCCTACAAATGCATATGCAATAAGGTCAGCTGCAAAAATAACCCTGTCCACACCTTTTCAGCGCTAATTCCTGACAGTAGTTTTTTAATGTCAAAAGAGGGTTTGGTAAAGGCAAATCTGGTCCTATACTGGGAGATATAGAGCAACAACTGATATTTGTAAGCATTTTATGGAAGTCGTCTACTATACTGTTATAAAGATCTCATTGATTTATATTACAAGCTATCAGAATTTAATCTATTTTTTTGGCCATATAAATATCAGCAACTGCACCAAATTGCATATTTTTGCTCAGTTTGGGCCTAAATAATTTTTTTAAATTGAGGTTACCTCCTTGAATATGAGCTCCATATTCTCCTATATTATACTATATGAGCCATAAAAGCCTGATGCATCAAATATGATACTCAACAAAAACACATATACATCATTTTTTAGATTTTGTCTAAAGTTTCAATAAACTATTCCATTTTTTCCATTCAAAATATTTCTCTGACTATTAATTCATATTAATTACAAAGTTAAAATTATCTAAAGTGTGGATTCTTTCTTTTATAAAATGAATCCAAGCTTGTGGTGATTAAAGGAAATAAACAGCAATATAAACTATAATGAATACCACAATGCAATATTAGAGTCTTGCCTTAGGAAATTATTTCCTAGAAATATTACAGTATTCACTCCTATTATAAGTTTATACAAATGCTGGTGGAAAATTGGCTTGTTGATCACATTATTGCTTGTTGACGTCATGGTGCTCAAGACTTATTCAAACACTGACTCAAGCCCAACCTCTTCCACTGCCTGGTGAGATTCGTTCAGTTTGGAAGGTTCCAAGTGTCGGCGGGTGGGGGACGGGGGGTGTAACTCCCTGTGGTTTTCCATCCTGACTCCCACACTGAGGTTCTCTGTTTCCCCCTTGTTGCATGTTGGCCCCAACCACGTTCATTTCTGCCAAATGGACCCTGGGAACTCCTGAACCCTAGGGAGAGCATCGCATACTCCCATTTATTTTGCTCTGACATGACATGACAAACAAATACATTTCTTCCTTTAGTTTTCTCTCTCTCTATCCAAGAAATGTCACAAGTGTATTCTTGTGCTAACTATCAATTGGTGGACTCCAGTTGATGTCACTTAACCATGTTTTGCCAAGGATTTCAAGTTATACTTTGTTTTTGCCAGGAATCACAAAACAAGTCCAAATCTCTGGTGATGTATGTGTCAGTGACCTTAAATAGCATGATAGATTCTATGGATTCAACCCAGTTATAGATCTCTTTAATGACTGTTGTTTCAAGGGTTTGTCTGGATCTGAAAATTCTGTCAACACTAAAGTATTAAATAAGTTAATCAGCTTATCAATAAGAACATTGAAAGAACTTACAGGTTTGTAAATCTCACAAAACATGTCCAGGTCAAAATTTTTGATTTGATAAACATAATTAATTAATTTATTTAGCATTGTGAAATTCTTTTGTAGTTACCATTATTCATACACATTACACTACTGTTGAAAAGTTTGGGGTCAGTAAGAGTTTTTTTTTTTGTTTGTTTTTTTAAAGAAATTAATACTTTTATTCTTCAATGATGCTTTAAATTGATTAAAAGTCACAGTAAAGAATTTTACACTGTTACAAATATAAATATATATTTCATATAAATGCTGTTCTTTTGAACTTTCATCAAAGAATCCTGAAAATAATAATAATTATTTACACAACTGTATATAATATGAATAATAATTATTATTATAATAATAATACTTGAGCAGAAAATCATCATATTAGGATCATGTGACACTGAAGACTGGAGTAATGATACTGAAAATTCAGCTTTGACATCACAGGGATAAATTACATTTTAAAATATATTAAAATAGAAAATATTTATTTTAGATTGTAATAATATTTCATAATTTTACAGTTATTATTGTTGTTGTTGTTTTTTATCAAATAAATGCAGCCTTGGTGAACATAATAGTCTTCTTTCAAAAACATTAAAGAATTGTATAACCTGAGTAATAAAATATATATATTTTTTTTATTTATTTATTTTACTTGATTTTGAGGTGCAGTATGTTTTTGAGCCTGTGAAAGAATTGAAAAAAAAAAGACTGTACCTTCTCTTGTTTTGCTGTTTTTTCCATTGACTCACTGTATATCTCATCATCTGAGTCATCTGTGTGATATTTAGTAAGAATGATGTCATCAAATAATATTTTTAAACATACAGATTATAAGACACTTTGCTTACTTTATCTGCCAATGTAATTTCATTAAATGACTGTATAATCTTTTCTAATCAGAGTGGAAAAAACAAAACTTGGTCCTCAAGAGTTTTGTATTCTCCAACAGAACTGAAGGTTGGGCTATATCCACCTTATTTTTCAACGCGGAAATAAGGTGTTTTCTGTTAATGTGCGAGACTTCCGATTTATTAGCCGCTATAGGGAAATAAGAAGAATATATCAAAGTACAGTAAACTATAAAACTGTTTGCTACAATCCAGCATGTTTTTAATTAAGACAATACATTAAAATAATATGGTAATAAAAAAACAGTTTGCAATATTAGTTTGCATAACAAGCTGTTTTGTACAGCTAAAAATAACTGGAAGTGAATGACACCGGAAGCCAGACACATTAAAATTACAAATGGCCGTGCCCACTCTCACCTGAAAAATAAGGTGGATACCTTGGGCCCAGACACAAAAATGGAAACTAATGGAAACTAAAACATACCATAAGCCAGTTCGTCCTCTTCCTCCCCAGTGTTGAGAGAACTATGGGTGTCATTGGTTGAGGAGGATACGCTGTTCTCCTCACTTCCATTAAACACTGGACACACAGCTTTTTCAACTTTAGTGCTTCCTGTTTAAATTCATCAAAATGTAGAATGTTGATTAAAGGGGCTCAAATAAGGTTAGATCTTATGGTTAAGGGATTTATATACTTTTAGGAAAAGTACCTGTGGATAAAAGTGACGCTTTACTGGCCACATCTTCATCATTCTCCTCATCCTCCTCCTCCACTATTTCATAAAATGGATCTAGAGCGTCCAATAATTGTGCCATCCTGTCTGTGACTGGGAGGGTTTCTATTATCTATGATAAAACATTTGATTGTTTATGGTTCAAACTAGTTTTATTGATACCACATATATGAGAGAGATTCATGTCTGTATATACAACTACCAACCAGTTGTATTTCCTGAACATATTCCATCATGGCTTGATCCTTAGACATGTTTCCCAAGGCTTTCCATGCCTCCCTGCAGAGAACACATTTCTGAGTATAATATGCATATCTGGCTTGTTGGTCAACACTGCAAAAAAATGCTTTTCTTACTTTGGCTTTTCAGACAGAAACAAGATTTCAAACAGAAACAATATTATTTCTCTTACCCCACTGGCAGATAATTTGCTTGTTTTAAGCAAAACTCACTTCATTTTGATTTTATTTTCCAGAAAACAAGAAAAATATCTTATGTAATTTGACATATCTAGTAAATGCATGATTTAAGAATTTTTAGATATTTAGACTAGAAACAAGACAAAAATGTTAATTTTCATCAAAGTAAAAATATTCATAAAATATAACAACCTGTCAACATTTCTGTTAAACACTAAATTCACAAAACTTAAAATGAACATGTAGTTATAAATAATCTGAAGATAATATTTACCATTTAGCCTTGCCGATAGGATCCCAAGAGTTTGGCTTTAGGGTGTTACAGGGTCCTACTGTAGCTTGTTTGTAGTAACTGTATAACATAACCAGCATATTATCGGACAGGTCATAAGAGCCTGTGTGAAATGAAGAAAGAATGATTAAAAGAAGATGTGTGTTTGTGTGTTTGTTTGTGTGTGTGTGTGTGTGTGTGTGTGTGTGTGTGTGTGTGTGTGTGTGTGTGTGTGTGTGTGTGTGTGTGTGTGTGTGTGTGTGTGTGTGTGTGTGTGTGTGTGTGTGTGTGTGTGTGTGGGTATATTATATACATACATACACATATATACAAACCCGATTCAAAAAAAGTTGGGACACTGTACAAATTGTGAATAAAAACAGAATGCAATGATGTGGAAGTTTCAAATTTCAATATTTTATTCAGAATACAACATAGATGACATATTAAATGTTTAAACTGAGAAAATGTATAATTTTAAGGAAAAATAAGTTGATTTTAAATTTCATGGCATCAACACATCTCAAAAAAGTTGGGACAAGGCCATGTTTCCCACTGTGTGGCATCCCCTCTTCTTTTTATAACAGTCTGCAAACGCCTGGGGACTGAGGAGACAAGTTGCTCAAGTTTAGGAATAGGAATGTTGTCCCATTCTTGTCTAATACAGGCTTCTAGTTGCTCAACTGTCTTAGGTAATTCCTCTTTATGATGCACCAAATGTTTTCTATGGGTGAAAGATCTGGACTGCAGGCTGGCCATTTCAGTACCCGGATCCTTCTTCTACGCAGCCATGATGTTGTAATTGATGTAGTATGTGGTCTGGCATTGTCATGTTGGAAAATGCAAGGTCTTCCCTGAAAGAGACGACGTCTGGATGGGAGCATATGTTGTTCTAGAACTTGGATATACCTTTCAGCATTGATGGTGCCTTTCCAGATGTATAAGCTGCCCATGCCACACGCACTCATGCAACCCCATCCCATCAGAGATGCAGGCTTCTGAACTGAGCGCTGATAACAACTTGGGTTGTCCTTGTCCTCTTTAGTCCGGATGACATGGCGTCCCAGTTTTCCAAAAAGAACTTCAAATTTTGATTTGTCTGACCACAGAACAGTTTTCCACTTTGCCACAGTCCATTTTAAATGAGCCTTGGCCCAGAGAAAACGCCTGCGCTTCTGGATCATGTTTAGATATGGCTTCTTTTTTGGCCTATAGAGTTTTAGCCGGCAACGGCGAATGGCACGGTGGATTGTGTTCACCGACAATGTTTTCTGAAAGTATTCCTGAGCCCATGTTGTGATTTCCATTACAGCAGCATTCCTGTATGTGATGCAGTGTCGTCTAAGGGCCCGAAGATCATGGGCATCCAGTATGGTTTTCCGGCCTTGACCGCTACGCACAGAGATTGTTCCAGATTCTCTGGATCTTTGGATGATATTATGCACTGTAGATGATGATAACTTCAAACTCTTTGCAATTTTTCTCTGAGAAACTCCTTTCTGATATTGCTCCACTATTTTTGGCCGCAGCATTGGGGGAATTGGTGATCCTCTGCCCATCTTGACTTCTGAGAGACACTGCCACTCTGAGAGGCTCTTTTTATACCCAATCATGTTGCCAATTGACCTAATAAGTTGCAAATTGGTCCTCCAGCTGTTCCTTATATATACATTTAACTTTTCCGGCCTCTTATTGCTACCTGTCCCAACTTTTTTGGAATCGGGTTTGTATATATATACATACACTCACCTAAAGGATTATTAGGAACACCTGTTCAATTTCTCATTCATGCAATTATCTAATCAACCAATCACATGGCAGTTGCTTCAATGCATTTAGGGGTGTGGTCCTGGTCAAGACAATCTCCTGAACTCCAAACTGAATGTCAGAATGGGAAAGAAAGGTGATTTAAGCAATTTTGAGCATGGCATGGTTGTTGGTGCCAGACGGGCCGGTCTGAGTATTTCACAATCTGCTCAGTTACTGGGATTTTCACCCACAACCATTTCTAGGGTTTACAAAGAATGGTGTGAAAAGGGAAAAACATCCAGTATGCGGCAGTCCTGTGGGCGAAAATGCCTTGTTGATGCTAGAGGTCAGAGGAGAATGGGCCGACTGATTCAAGCTGATAGAAGAGCAACTTTGACTGAAATAACCACTCATTACAACCGAGGTATACAGCAAAGCATTTGTGAAGCCACAACACACCCACTTTGAGGCGGATGGGCTACAACAGCAGAAGACCCCACCAGGTACCACTCATCTCCACTACAAATAGGAAAAAGAGGCTACAATTTGCACGAGCTCACCAAAATTGGACAGTTGAAGACTGGAAAAATATTGCCTGGTCTGATGAGTCTTGATTTCTGTTGAGACATTCAGATGGTAGAGTCAGAATTTGGCGTAAACAGAATGAGAACATGAATCCATCATGCCTTGTTACCACTGTGCAGGCTGGTGGTGGTGGTGTAATGGTGTGGGGGATGTTTTCTTGGCACACTTTAGGCCCCTTAGTGCCAATTGGGCATCGTTTAAATGCCACGGCCTACCTGAGCATTGTTTCTGACCATGTCCATCCCTTTATGACCACCATGTACCCATTCTCTGATGGCTACTTCCAGCAGGATAATGCACCATGTCACAAAGCTCGAATCATTTCAAATTGGTTTCTTGAACATGACAATGAGTTCACTGTACTAAAATGGCCCCCACAGTCACCAGATCTCAACCCAATAGAGCATCTTTGGGATGTGGTGGAACGGGAGCTTCGTGCCCTGGATGTGCATCCCACAAATCTCCATCAACTGCAAGATGCTATCCTATCAATATGGGCCAACATTTCTAAAGAATGCTTTCAGCAACTTGTTGAATCAGTGGTAGAATTAAGGCAGTTCTGAAGGCGAAAGGGGGTCAAACACAGTATTAGTATGGTGTTCCTAATAATCCTTTAGGTGAGTGTATATATATATAATGTGTGTGTGTGCGTGCGTGCATGCATGCATGCATGCATGCATGCATGTATGTATATATATATATATATATATATATATATATTAGTTGTTGTTTATAAATGAAACCATGAAGTTTAATACTTGACATTCTTATTTAATACTTAGCCTAATATAGCGGTATTACCATCTTCAGGTAAACTTCTGATCACTTTAACAGCGGCTTCAAACCTCCTCAGAATAGATTTGGGATCTTCCATTGTCCTTCGTGTCATGGACAGATCTACACATTATGATTGACATATGTCAGCAAATGAGATAAACATTTAATCGATAAACGAGGATGAAAAAGCAAATCACTTTAATAAGGTAATAATTTATATGGCAGACTTAATTCTTATTTGATATGTTAAATATATTTAATCTTGCATAACTTTGGTTAATTAGTTTAATATCAGCAATTTAATTAACCTGTCGCCACACTAAGAAATCACCGTCTAAACTCGTAAAAATGGTCTTCAAGAGAAGGAAAAAATGCCTCTGCACAACTGAACCGAACAAAAATCATGAAATACTACTGCAGAACTGACCTCCTGTGTTTCGTCCATCTGAAAATACTGCTCAATGTGTCCTAGGTATTAACTGAAACAGATGCAGTTTGGGTGATGTAGTTTCCAACGAAGCTGGCCCCCCATAGTAAAAAAATAGAATGTAGTACGCTTTAGCCTACAGGATCCACAATGCCCAGCGAAAGGATATTTAAACGTCTTTTACTTAGGCTAAGATTACAGGAGCCGTTTCCACTTGATGGATTTATACAATTTCTGATACAATTTTCAGAATATATAGTAGTGTCTCTATTATAAAACAACATCCTAAAGAGGTATTTTGTTTCTTATTTTTTAACAACAGTAAAAATAACAATTTGAGATTATTTTACATCCATTTTAGGGTTTAAGAAGCATATATTGTTCCCACTTTAATATCGCATTATTACTATATTTAATAAGATCATCACTGTTGAATAATTTTCCCACGCAGTATTGTATTATTTTTTATATTTTTATATCACACTCGTTAGACGTGGTTCACTGAAATCATGATGATCTCTTTAACATGCATCAGAGCTTAAAACAACAGCACATAAAGTCTAATGTGCTTAAATGTTAACTAAAAAGAATGTTAACAACACGATTTTTTCGGTCTTCAAGGTAAATCTGCAGCTCGTCAATCTCACACACTGGCCAAAGCTGTTCTATTTCACATCGCTGAAAAAAACGTAATCCTCTCCCATTGGTTCAGAAGCTATTCTTAGAGCGAGACACCCAATCACAGAGCAGTGCGCAAAGCGCTGCGTTGAGAATTGTCGCCCTACTGAAACAGAGGAGTCAACGGGATTCCCACAATGCCAGGCGAGGGACCTCCTGTCGGAGAGTGAAGCTCCGCTGGTTTCAATGAAAGAGGGGGAGAAGAGTAATGCAGAGGGATGTAAGATGGCAGAGCTACAAATGTTGTTAGAGGAAGAAATCCCGGCTGGAAAAAGAGCCCTTGTGGAGAGCTACCAAAACCTTTCAAGGGTTGCGGAATATTGCGAGAACAATTATGTGCAGGTATGGATTGGAGAAATTACCTTTCCCTTTCATGTATTGTCTGATTCAGTGTGGATGTGATTGCAATGCGAGCACTGCATTTGTAGCATTACAGAGGGTCCTTATCAAACGCTTATGAGGGCGCATTGAGGCATAATACACGCGATCAGTTCCTTTAATATAAATGCTGAGCGTTTGTATTCGGATGATATTTGCGTTGTTTGATTCTGATGGACACAATGCACGAATTCACTTTCGGAGGGTGTGTCAGAGACGTGCCGCTTTCTCTACGATGGATGGAGACAGATGAGCTTTAAAAAAAAAGATGTAATAGTTTAATGCTCAAAATATCGCACAACAGATTATTAGAAACCAATCTAGGTTTATGATATCTAATAGATTATTGCAGGGCAGGCAGCGTCAATGTATCGACTGCAAATGTGTTTGAAACCAATACGTCATTTTTCGAACTAATACGTCATGGTCTGAACGTTCCAAATGTTTAATTTGCTGAATTCTGCTGTTTAGTTTGTTTCGAGGTCCAGACGAGTGTCAAGCCCCATGGGTGACAGTATGAATGTGATGAAAGCCCAGCTATTCGATATTCATTTCACCCCCTAAACGCTATTGAACTTCATCCACGTTTTGGCAACGCTGTAATATGCCAATGGAACGTGAAATAAGTGTATTTTGTTTTTATTTTAATACAGTGAATATCTTTTCATGTGTGTACTGCAAATGTGTATTGCCTGAAGTAGAATGGCGAGACACCTAGACGCGAAATGTCGATGATGGTGTGAATAAGTTATTGCTGACACACCTGTGTTAATGTGTCTCTCACTGAAGCCTTTTCACTCACACACCTACAATAAAACACAGAGCCTGTTGGAAATGTACAGATGTTGTAGGATAGCCTTTGAGAAAACTCTTGTTATGATGGATGTGTTTTGTAAAAGATGGCAATTATGTTATTAAGGCATGAATGTGTGTTATACATATTGACATTCTGCAATGATAACGAGTGGAATAATGATAATTTCCTTTTATGATTTAATTAGAGGTCCATGTATTATTGTACATTTGCCAAAGGGACATTTAGAATGATCAAGGTGTTCAGTGAGAAATAAAACCAAAATGTATTGAGTATTTATTTATTTAGTTTACCTTCAGCATGCTACAGAATGTGTTAGATCATCCCTGCAGTTAATAATATGCTGTTATTTGGTATAAGCTAGTAATACAATACATTTTCTTGAGACACATTACCTCACTCTTATTAAACTTTTTTTTTTCTCTCTTTGAAATTCATCTGATGATCGGGTGGGATGTTTTGACGCAGATGTACCATTTGATTTGATTTGATTTGATTTTCATCTGTTTCCGGCTATTCTCAGATCATCAGAACTCAACTTCATATAGGTTCAAGTATATTGGAAAAACAGTACAGTATAAATATCTTTTAAAGAAAGATTACTAATATGTCTTGACAGGAGGAAGATGGTTATTTAAAAGAAAATGTATTTTGAGGTTTCACACCTCTGTACCTACTTTTGTTTTGGGGAATGTTTGGTCTGATATTTTGATTTATTAGGAAATATATTTTGATGATAAAATGTTATGAAAATGGTGTAAATCAGACGTAAATCTGACATTGATTCTTATAGCCAGCAATACAAAATTTGCTGATACCTCAAACCATGCCTTGATACGATTACGATTTTTTTAATTCAGGGTCTTGCTGAGATATCAAACGGTTACAGTTTTTTATTAACTCACAAATACATTGTACATCCAAAATATAACATGAACATTTAATTGAACTCTGAAAATTGAAAATCTAGTATCTCCATTGGGACATCCACAATGAAATATACACTTTAGTTTTTTAAATAATATATATATATATATATATATATATATATATATATATATATATATATATATATATATATATATATATATATATATATATATATATATATATATATATATATATATATATATATATATATATATATATATATATATATATATATATATATATATATGTGTGTGTGTAATATATAAAAATCAAGATCAACGATCATCTGATGACAGCTCATTATTGGATTGTGCAATGAGATGCAATGACAACAGTCAAGAAAGTCTTTCAGTCTTCTAAAATGTGCAAATGTAGAGTCCCCATTAAGACATTTTAAGACATACAACAAAATGAGGTACTCAAGTATTGCAAAAATGACATTTCTGCAGAAAAGTGCATGTTAAATATATTTGTTTTTATTATTTATTTTTTTGCTTTTTAATTTAACATGCATTTTTATTTTTTTCTGAGCAAGAGTAATGTTGTGTGAGATTTAGTAGTATTTCATGTATTGCTATGCTAATTTTAAATTAAATGTATGTTAGTTTAGTTTACTCAAATATTTAATAAGAGCGATTCAAATATGAGGACAAAAATTCTGCCAGTTCTGCTTACTTAAACTTTGAATTTCTTAAATTAAAAATTTTGATGCAACTGATTACTCAAATTTTGAGTTTTGCCATCTTATTTAGGTTTACAGTGTTGCATCAATACATCATGTGTTCAATCCATTTTATCGATGTATCGTTACACAACTGATGCGAGTAGTTTTATGCAGTTTCACAGTATAGTTATATGTTGGTACATTCTGACTATAAAGACTGTAAAAAAACATTTAGAAGGATACAAACCATATGAGACTAAGAATTTGGGAATCTAATGACATGTTTTGCATATTTAGTGAGGAGCCACTGTCTTTGCACTGTCCATGGAGCGGACCTGTTTACATTTCACTGCCGGTTGTATATTCTGTATATAACTGTGTATGTGACAAATAAAACTCTTGACTCTTGAATCTTGAATCTTGAACCCTCATGTGAGTTGGTTTAGCAATGACACATTCTCAAATATTCACAGAGGACTCATATGAGGACTAAATGACTCAAAGATGTTCCTCTTGTGGCTTTAGTGGGAGTATCATACTCAAAAAGGATCTTTGGAACTAGACAGAAGTTAGTCATGTTTTACAATGACTTATACCATGCCCTTTGAATTAGTATCAACCAATTGTGAATGAAATCCAGAATGCGTCATGTAGAATGAATCATGGATTAGTAATGTGTTCATTTGGGCGGGACAAAGAATGAATACACTACCATTTTAAAGTTTGGGTTTCATACTTTTATTCAGCAAGGAAACATTAAATTGATCAAAAATGACAGTAAAGCATTTAATTAAATAAATACTGTTTTTTAACTTTCTATTCATCAAAGAAAAAATGTATCACTGCTTTCATAGAAATATTAAGCAGCACAGCTGTTTTTAACATTTATAATGATAAGAAATGATTTCTGAAGGATCATGTGACACTGAAGACTGTAATGACTTTATAATATTACTTTGTACTGTATTTTCCAATCCAAAAATGCAGCCTTGATGAGCTTAAGATACTGTTTAAAAACATTAAAACAGATTTACCGACCCCAAACTTTTAAATGTTAGTGTTCATTTATAAATGTAAATAATTAGGAATCATAGTCTAGACTTAATATGACATTTTGCACATAATTAGTGAAAACCATGCAGTTCCTGATCACTGAAAAAAAAAAAATCATATGTCATTAATTATTAAAACGTTATGCTTTAATGTCTTGCACCATCTAAATCAAGATGTCACAAGTCGTACATTGTGTTAGAGCTGCTGGCCAGCAGTATAGTTGGACATAGTGGAAAACCACAAGCAGGACATTCATGGGTCATTCATGTATCCCCCCCGTGGCGACAGACACATGGTTTTAGAACAGCTGAGAAGTAGTGATGTGTTGTAACAGGTGGTGTTTGAAGCTGACCTGGGGTCAGTGCTGCATGCTTCTCGCAGTCTAATTGTTAGTCTTTTTATGGAATATTTCAGTATTTATTAGAAATTATTTATACTACAGGGCTGTTGAATGGTTGAATCTGATTGGTTGACGAACATTCTAAGCCTAAAGTGTGCAATTATTTTAGGTAAACGCATGGCTAAAGTAGTTCCAGCAAGGTCTCGACTGCATTACAGTTCCATATCGCCAAATGATTCATTTCAAAGGTCTTTACAGCCTACAACAGCAAAAGAACCTAGTTCCCCCAAGGATACTCACCAAGCAAATAAATATAGTAAACAATAGGATAAAAACCACAAATTATTTCCCTTTTTTTTTTTTTTTGAGAAAAAAAAAAGCACATGCTCTCTCCTGTCTCATGTCTCCCACTCAAATGTGCACGCACATACATTTGGATTTAGCAACGGAGGCTTGGAATTAGATGTGTGAGAAATGAGTCCTACACACAAGAGCGACAAATGTCTTGAAATACAACATCTGAACAATGTTTTGAGGGGTGGTTAACGTAGTATGAGCAAAATAATTGACTCCGGCCTGTTGAATTATTGAAAAATTTTGCACAGCCGAGTATGTACACTCTCAGAAATAAAGGTGCAGTGCTGTCACTGGGGCGGTACCCTAAGGTACAACAGTGAAAAGGTACATCTTTGTACCTTACTCACCCCTAAATGGTACATATTAGTACCTTAAAAGGTACATATCAGTACTTTAAGAAGGCGTATTAGTACCTTTTTTGGTTTTGTACCTTAGGGCAGTGTTTCCCAACCACAATCCTGGAGGCACACCAACACTGCACATTTTGCATGTGTCCCTAATCAAACACACCTGGAGACTCAAAGACCTGAAATGGGTGTGGCAGATAAAGGAGACATGCAAAATGTGCAGTGTTTGGTGTGCCTCCAGGATCGTGGTTGGGAAACACTGCCTTAGGGCAGTGGTTCTCAAACCTGTCCTGGGGACACCCCACCAGTGCACATTTTGCATGTCTCCCTCATCAGACACACCTGATTCGACTCATCAGCTCATTAGTAGAGACTGCAAGACTTGAATTGGGTGTGTCTAATGAGGGAGACATACAAAATGTGCAGTGGTGCCCAGGGGTCCCCAGGACAGGTTTGAGAACCACTACCTTTGGGTACCGCCCCAGTGACAGCAATGTACTTTTTTTTTTCAGTTATTCCTTACTTATCCGTGCACATCATTATTTTTTTTAATTCACGTGCCCTCGTAATCTTTAATCAAAACAACTTCCCCTCCCTTTTGCAATGACATCACTTCTCTTCTCTGTTGATGGACAAAATCAAGTCCCACCCTACATTTTATTTCTTGTTCAAGAAACCGTTTCACTCAGATATACATCACAATAGGGAAGACTATTGCAACTTCTGTTTCATGTTTACTTTAATAATATAAGATTATAGTCAGTTATGGTATTATTCATACAAAGTCAGCTACTAGTATTCATGTAATAGTATTCTAACATGGGAACTATTAGTATCCTGAAAGCTAATTCTCCCACAAGAGCATGGCGTTTGAGGAGTGCAGTGATATTCATAATTGCTAGATTCAAGACCAAGGCAATTCGGTAATTATACAGCAATGATTTAAAAGTGCTGCTTGCTATTTCTCATATTTGAGGTTAGAGATTTAAACAAACCCCTACATTCACATTAAAGGAGTGAAGCGAACAATATTTATGGACCAGAATATCATAGATACTCTTTGAGCCAATAAACAACCGCCCACAACATCCAGAAACCACTTAGATATGTGTTAAAAACTACTCAAAATGTTATTTCCATATGTTTATTTGCTTTTAATGGCTTTAAAAGTCCATAAGTGTTTAGAGTTTGTCCATGTTTGTCATTCTTCTAAGCTATCGAGTATGTCATTGATGAAACGGGAAATTGTTTAATATGTGAAATGTTTTGAATTTTCAGGATATGGATTATCATATTATAAGATGCTGTCTAAATTGCATCAGGTTGCACCTCTGGTCTTAATACAGTTTAACCAAAGTTATTTGTTGCCTGTTGATTTCATCATATTTTTTTAATCATTGTCAGATTAGTTTACAGAATATCCTGCTTTGTTACATGACCAAGTATTTCAGAGAGTCATTTACAGCATTCTGTGGTCAAATATATTTGTATAATGACTGCTAAATGATATATTTGACCACCTATCTCATATCTTTTGTATCACACTGCAGTTTCTCACAAAATGAACTCCAAATGAATAACAACATGCTTATACCGGCTGTTAACCAGGTTTAACGGACCATATTTTTAATTAGTAGATTTAAAGCACGTCCAGCATACAGTAACGGTCAAAAGTTTGGGGTCTGTAATAACTACTGGGGTTTACTCACCAAGGCTGCATTTATTTAAACAAAAATACAGCAAAACCAGTAATATTTTGAAATGATATATAACTGTTTTCTATTTGAATATATTTTAAAATGTGTAATTTAGTGATGGAAATGCAGAATATTCAGCATCATTACTCCAGTCCTCAGTGTCACATGATCCTTCAGAAATCATTATAATAGGATGATTTGCTCAATTTCTTATCATTGTTGATCACAAAAACAGTTGTTTAATATTTTTTGTGGAAACTGATAATTTTTTTTAAGATTCTTTGATAAATAGAAAGTTCAAAAGAACATAATTTATTTGTGTATCTTTTGTAACATTATACATGTCTTTACTGCCTCTTTTAAACAATTTATTGTGTCCTTGCTGAATAAAAGTATTGGTTTTTTTTTGTTTTTAAGGGAAAAAAACATACTGACCCTAAATGTTTGAATGGTAGTGTATTTATAATGTACAAACCTGGGTTTCAGTTCCTTTGTACTTGGGCTCATTGGTGAAGCTCATGGGTGTCTTTTGTGAGGGTTCAAACTGACAGTTTTGGATCGTTTAAGGGTAACTATTTAAATGCACCGTAGTGACAGTGATTTCTGCATCCAGCATGTTACTGACCCATCTCTAATCTTTGTTGCGCTGTGAATCACAAGCTTTCAATGGGCAGCCAATGCTTTTTTTCCACATGATTTGATCTGATGTGAGATTTCCTCTGGAGTCCATTAAGAATTCCAAAATGCTTTACATTAGGGATGCACAATATATCGGCCACCATATCGGTATCGGCTGATATATGTTCATTTATGTTATCGTTATCAGCCCAATAAGAAAATTTGGCCGATAATAATGGATTATTTCCCTCAGCTGAGACACTTCATATGCGCACTGTTCACCATGATGGTTTTGAATTGCTTGAAATATGATTGGGATCACTTCAAAAAAGGAAAATACAGTTAAGTGCAACATGCACAGCGTAACGCTGTCATAAAATTATGAGAACATTATAATTGTGTGCTTGGGACATAGCTTTTAATTGTGAGACTTTTGTTTTTGTAACTAGGCTCTCAAATTATATACAAATTTGGATTTAGATTTATCAGCCAATATATCGCTTATCGGCTTTCAAATATAAATAGTTATCAGTATCGGGCAAAATTTTCATAATGGTGCATCATTCACAGAGGCACAACAGCTTTAGTAGTGTGAGATGCTTTGGAAAATCATTTATTGTGCATGATTTGCTTGAACCTATATTTCACAAGCACTTTCTTAAAAACCTTTCTTTTGTGGAACATAAAAGATATTTTGAGACTTTTTTTTTAATTTATTTTTTCATGCATTTGAAGCCAATGGTGACAAAAACAGATTGGCTACCAACATTCTTCAAAATATCAAACCAAATCTATTTCTGTGTTCTGTAGAAGAAATAAGTAATATAGTTTTGTGTGAACTATACCTTTAAAACTTGTGGTATCTCTGCTTTTTTTAAATCTTTGTTTAGGCACAAGACAAGAGGAAAGCCCTGGAGGAGACCAAAGCCTACACCACCCAGTCCCTGGCGAGCGTGGCCTATCAGATCAATGCCTTAGCCAACAATGTACTGCAGCTGTTGGATATCCAGGCTTCACAGCTGCGCAGGATGGAGTCCTCCATCAACCATATCTCTCAGGTCAGCCCTGGGCACTACAACATCAACAAAAAACAACCAGGTGTTCCTTACCCAGCATGCTTTGCTTTGATTCAGTGGTTCTCAACTGGTCTGAGAAGGGTCTGACTGCAGAGCCGCAGAGCCACAGTTTTACCCCAACTACAGTTTTACCCCACAGCAGTTTTGCCCGCGCATGCGCATTTTGTTGTGAGAGTTTTATGTTGTCGAGATGCATGTTACGGCACTGAAAGGGAATAATTTCATGATTTACCATAGCTCACCAGGATTTACCATAGTTTACCATGATTCTAGCATGATTTACCATGATTTACCATAGTTTACCATGATTTACCACATTCTAGCATGATTTGCCATGTTTCTAGTATGATTTACCACATTGTAGTACGATTTACCACATTCTAGCATGATTAACCATGTTATAGTATGATTTACCATGATTCTAGCATGATTTACCATTACCATAGTTTACCATGATTTACCACATTCTAGCATGATTTACCCTGTTTCTAGTATGACTTACCACGATTTACCATGTTCTAGCATGATTTACCATGATTATAGCATGATTTACCACATTGTAGTACGATTTACCACGTTCTAGCATGATAACCAGTATGAATTTCCATGATTCTAGCATGATTTACCATTACCATAGTTTACCATGATTTACCACATTGTAGTACGATTTACCACGTTCTAGCATGATAACCAGTATGAATTTCCATGATTCTAGCATGATTTACCACGTTCTAGTATGATTTACCACATTGTAGTACGATTTACCACGTTCTAGCATGATAACCAGTATGAATTTCCATGATTCTAGCATGATTTACCATTACCATAGTTTACCATGATTTACCACATTGTAGTACGATTTACCACGTTCTAGCATGATTAACCAGTATGAATTACCATGATTCTAGCATGATTTACCATTACCATAGTTTACCATGATTTACCACATTCTAGCATGATTTACCACGATAACCATATTCTAGTATTATTTACCATGATTATAGCATGATTTACCACGTTCTAGTATGATTTACCATGTTTATAGCATGATTTACCACGTTCTAGTATGATTTACCATTATTCTAGCATGAGTTACCAAAGTTTACCATGATTCACCACGTTCTAGCATGATTTACCATAGTTTACCCTGATTTACCACATTCTAGTATGATTTACCATTATTCTAGCATGAGTTACCAAAGTTTACCCTGATTTACCACGTTCTAGTATGATTTACCACGTTCTAGTATGATTTACTAAAGTTTACCATGATTCACCACGTTCTAGCATGATTTACCATAGTTTACCATGATTTACCACGTTCTAGCAGGATTTACCATGATTTAGTCAAAAGAAATAATAACTAAATAATTTTTGCATGGACAAAACTGCTATGGTAGAACTGAGGCTCTGCAGACAGATATTATTGACTGGTCTAGTGGATCATGATTTTTTTTTTTTTTTTTTTTTTTTTTTTTTTTTTTTTCTTCAAAAAGCCTTCAGTGGCTCAGAAAATTACCAGCAATGACATTTCCTCTCTCAAGACCCATAAAAGGTGCTAAAGACGTCCATCTCACTACAGTGGTTCTACAATCATTTTATGACGCAACGCGAATAGTTTTTGTGCGCAAAAAAACAACTAAATAACGACTTATATAGTGATGGCCGATTTCAAAACACTGCTTCATGAAGCTTTGGAGCGTTATGAATCAGCGTATCGAATCAGCCATTTGGAGCGACAGTCACGTGATTTCAGCAGTTTGGCGGTTTGACACGCGATCCGAATCATGAATCGATACAGTGATTCATAACGCTCCGAAGATTCATGAAGCGGTGTATCGAAATCAGCCATCACTATATAAGTCGTTATTTAGTTGTTTTTTTTGCGCACAAAAACTATTCTCGTCGCGTCATAAAATGATTGTAGAGCCACTGTAGTGAGATGGGCTTTGTAACGACGTCTTTAGCACCTTGTATGGGTCTTGAGAGAGGAAATGTCATTGCTGCCAATGGAGGCCTTTCTGAGCCATCGGATTTCAACAAAAAATATCTTCATTTGTGTTCCGAAGATGAACAAAGGTCTTACGGGGTGTCGAACGACATGAGGGTGAGTAATTAATGACAGAATTTTCATTTTTGGGTGAACTAACCCTTTAACTAGCATTTTCGGGAAAAAGAAAATCCTCTCTGGGTCAAAATGACCCGAACACAATATAAGGGTTAAAGCCATACCCTATATTTCTTGAAGCTTAAATGACTAAAAAGCACATCAGACTTTTTGGTAACCAGCTAGCTTTCACTTAAGACAATTAATTGTATCTTAATTGACATTGTATTGGCATAAACTTCACAAAAAGTATTGACATAACAGTATAGCCTTCTGTAAAGCTGCTTTCAAACATTGCATATTGTGAAAAGCATTATACAAATTAGACTTGACTTTCTCAGTTTACCTGCCATTGAGTGTGGCAAAAAGTTAATTTTGAACCCTTCCTATTGTGTCCCATGGTTCATATTTACATGTTGAATTTGAGAGAAGCACCAAATGCAAAAAATGTTCTTAAATCTCCAGTTGACCTCACATGCTCCACTGTTCCTGACTGCCATCACTTATGTAATGCATAAATAATTAGATTTACATGGACTAGACTATGGATTATGCAGATGGTGATTAACTACACTGAATATGTTGGAAATTAAATAATCATAATGCTTGACATGCCTAGAGCCTGAGCTCAGTCATATCCAATGCAAGCCTAGATTTATTGTAAGCCACGATTTGTAAAGAGCATCTCAGACACTTTTAGTTCTTTCTGTAGATGCATCACCCTTTGAACACAATGTCAGAGTGAATTTTTTCATCCAAAGTGGGGGATGGGGTGTATTTATTGAGGGTAATAAGAGATCCCGTTCCCCCATCATGTGCTAGAGTAGATTTTCAGAGCCTTAATGGAAACTAGATCTAATGATTTGCCTTCTACTGAAGTTAAAAGGCTCCTGCAAACTGGTTTGCCTCCACTTGTCTCTAAGAAGATGGCAGGCAAATTGTGTAAAAAATGTCAGATTCTGCTTTGATCCCATCATTGGTGTCCATCATCAGTGCAGGTGAACTGACTGACTTCTTGTCAAATATTATAACTTTTTTTTTTTTACCATTACCCCAGTCTTCAGTGTCACATGATCCTTCAGAAATCATTCGAATATGGTGCTTAAGAAACATTTATTAATCAATGTAAACAGTTGTGCTAATGTGTACATACTGTATTATCTGTCGTATGCTCTAAAAGATGTAAACATAAACTTTTTAAAATTTGAATAGACTAATTTAAAAAATGCAATAGAAATATTTGGACTTATGGACAACTTTAGAGATGCACAGTTTTATATGAATCCTCTGTTTTGGTTAATAGATACTACTATATTCATCATACAAATGTTTAATAGTATTCAGCCTCAATTTACATATAGAAATGCCTATGAATATTAATTTAGTCACGATTCATCTGTATTCAGACACCTAATTTGAAGCAGTATATATTAGCTATATGAAGGCTATGATTGCTCACATCAATTCTAACAATTTTTTTTTTTCTCCATTTAGACTGTGGACATCCATAAAGAGAAAGTTGCCAGACGAGAGATTGGGATCCTCACCACTAACAAAAACACATCTCGCACCCACAAGATCATCGCCCCCGGCAACATGGAGCGACCCGTGCGCTACATCAGGAAGCCTATAGATTACACCCTGCTGGATGATGTGGGTCACGGTGTTAAAGTAAGTTTGTCAACATGTTTTGATGTTTGCTATAGTCAGCATCATTGTTACTACTGTTCATACTTAAGTTTTGAGTTTTGAATAAATTATAAATTAAGACTTGCATCCAGAAGTATTATAGATTAGCATTTAGAGACCCAAAATATTATTATTATTATTATTTTTATTTTTTATTTTTTTAATAAATCAAGAAAAAAAAAAAAAAAGAGGACATGGTATTATTACAAATGCTTCTCAGGTAAAAAAAGTTTAAGCATACACAATAGGCCAGATGGCTTAAGAATCCAATGTTTGAATAAAACATCACTGGTTAGTTTACAATAAAATGAAAAAACTGTTTTATTTATATCATGTTACAGTTTAATTTTTAGATTAAGTGTAGTTTAAATAGTCTCGAAGTAGAACTGGGTCAGTATTCAAATAACTTTTCCTTGATGTAATGCATAAAAATGTGCAAACCCATATCTGACTGCCTTAGATAACAGTATTCAAAAGGAAGAATCAAGTAATAAAGAAAGTGATCCTTCATGTGTGTGTGTGTGTGTGTGTGTGTGTGTGTGTGTGTGTGTGTGTGTGTGTGTGTGTGTGTGTGTGTGAGAGAGGACCCCTCTCAGGTTTCCTTCACTATATTCATGTTATTAAATTATTCATGTCCATCAGTGTCAGCTCTGCACTGTTATAATGACATCAGTTTGCTCTCTGAACCCTCGTACCGATGTTATCACATTAGATTGTCCCTATTTGAACTGAGAAGTAATTAAGAAAGATGTCTTTGCATTGTTACTCTGACCTTTATGTGTTTTCTAATGGCTTTTATGGGATGATGCCATGACTGGTCTGGATGGTGTGTTGTTGTGACACGATGTCAACAATATTCACTATTGGTTGTTCCGCCTTTTCATTCCCTATATATATAATTGAGCCAGATCTTGAAGCCATGTGCCAGCAGCTCACCCCAAGACCTGTTTTAAAGGCTTCATTAGTTTGGTGCTCATGTGTGCTGGCCTTTTCCCCCCTCGGCTGAGTAAACGCCCCGCAGGCTGCCCTCATACTGGCTCTGTAATTAGGACACTTAACTCATCAAATGTAGCTCTCTCTTTGTCAGTCGCCCCTGACTGACATGCCCAGAGGACATGCGTCTCTCCTCAGCCCTCAGTCAGAATTTTTTGTTACGATTTATCATATTTGGTGGATGTTGAATTGTCACAATGGCAAAATATCAATATCAAGTTCAATACCACAGCAAAATGCAATTGGTTAATCAACATATTACTTTATTTGCAACTTGGAAGTGTTAACTACTTATTAAAACAAGGACATGTAGCCATCAAGTATTTCTGAAAAGTTAATTCTTAATAATTTATTCTCAATTCAGTTGGAACAGTGATGGAATCACTGGTAATGACATGGTACATTTTTAAAAATACACCGATCAGGCATAACATTATGACCACTGACAGGTGAAGTGAATAACACTGATTATCTCTTCATCACAGCACTTGGTGGGTGGATATATTTTAGTGGGTGGAATATATTAGGCAGCAAGTGAACATTTTGTCCTCAAAGTTGATGTGTTAGAAGCAGAATGGGCAAGCGTAAGGATTTGAGCGAGTTTGCCATGGGTCAAATTGTGATGGCCAGATGACTGGGTCAGAGCATCTCCAAAACTGCAGCTGTTGTGGGGTTTTTCCGGGTCTGCAGTGGTCAGTATCTATCAAAAATGGTCCAAAGAAGGAACATTGGTGGACCAGCTAGAGGGTCATGGGTGGCCAAGGCTCATTGATACACGTGGGGAGCGAAGGCTGGCCTGTGTGGTCCAATCAAACAGATGAGCTACTGTAGCTCAAATTGCTCAAGAAGTTAATGCTGGTTCTGACAGAAAGGTGTCAGAATACACAGTGCATTGCAGTTTGTTGCATATGGGGCTGCATAGCTGCAGACCAGCCACGGTGCCCATGAGACCTCTGTCCACCGCCAAAAGTGGCAACAGTGGGCACGTGAGCATCAGAACTGGACCACGGAGCAGTGGAAGACAGTGACCTGGTCTGATGAATCATGTTTTCTTTTACATACACGTGGATGGCCAGGTGCGCGTGCATCGCTTACCTGTGGCACCAGGATGCACTATGGGAAGAAGGCAAGCCGACGGAGGAAGTGTGAGGCTTTGGGAAATGTTCTGCTGGGAAACCTTGGGTCCTGCCATTCATGTGGATGTTACTTTGACACGTACCACCTACCTATGCACTGTTGCAAACCATGTACACCCAAGCATTTGTGGAAAAAAGTGGGTCATTCTGAAGAGCTCAAAGAATTGAAGCATGATACTGCGATAGGATGCCAACTTAGCAATGTCAGTTCGTGAAATTATCCTGCTAGATATTCCATGGTCAACTGTAAATGGTATTATTGGTAAGTGGAAGCATTTAGGAACAACAGAGATGGGTCACTAAGTGCTGAGGCGCATGGGATTGATATTGCTATTGGCATTAATATTAGCATGAAAACTGTGCGGCGGGAGCTTCATGAAATGGGTTTCCATGGCCGAGCAGCTGCATGCAAGCCTCACTTCACCAAGTACAATGCCAAGCGTTGGATGGAGCTGTTTAAAGCACGCCATCACTGGACTGGAATCATGAAGAGCATTACCTGCCTGACTGCATTGTGCCAACTGTAAAGTTTGGTGGAGAAAGGATAATGGTATGGGGCTGTTTTTCAGGGGTTGGGCTTCCAGTGAAGGGAAATATTAATACTTTAGCATAACAAGAAATTTTGGACAATGCTATGCTTCCAACGTTGTGGGAACAGTTTGAGGAAGGTCCTTCTCTATTCCAGCATGACTGTGCCCCAGAGCACAAAGCCAGGCCCATAAAGACATGGTTGGATGAGTTTGGTGTGGAAGAACTTGACTGGCCCAGTCCTGACCTCAACCCCATCGAACACCTCTGGGATGGACTGGAACGGAGATTGTGAGCCAGGCCTTCTCGTCCAACATCAGCGTCTGACCTCACAAATGCTCTACTGGATGAATGGGCGAAAATTCCCACAGAAACAACAAAATCTTGTGGAAAGCCTTCCCAGAAGAGTGGAAGCATTTTTTATTTTTTTTTTGGATCAAAAAAACAACAATAAAACAAACAAAAAACAACAACCTGCAAGCTATCAAGTATTTGAGGCAGTTTGTATTGAAAGATTACCAGTATAATATATAATACATATTCAATTAAATCCACATGTGAGACAAAATGCTTGTAATGTCACATTTATAATAAAGAACATTTAGGGATAATTATACATTATGAATACACCGTAAGCTAGAAAAGACATTTGACTTTATTTATAACTTTGCTTATGAAGCTGATTAGATGGTAATTATGACTGACATTTATGTGATTTATCATTCAGTTGTTTTTGCGAAGCAGCTTTGACTTTTCTGCTCTGTCTCTAGATTCTTATCAGTCAAATTAGATCAGTATTTGTTTGTTCTTTTTCAAAGGTTTTTGTTCCGCTTCTTCCCCCCCTCTCTCTCTCTCTCTCTCTCTCTTTCTCTTTCTCTTTCTCTTTCATTTTCATTAAGTTGAAGTAATTAAATAACATTAATTCTTCTCTCTTCCTCAATGCTTTCACTTAGTGGCTTAAAGCAAAGGTAAGCACACAACCCACAATGCTTTCCGGGTCCTATGTCACTACCATCTTTGCCTTGGTTCTTTTTTCTTTTTTTTCAGGCATCAAAAAAATTCTTATTATGTTGTGTAATGCACATTATAGCTAATTTCCATAATCTGATATGAGAATATACATATTGTAGTTTACATCATGCTGGATGTTTAATAAACTGATTAGTATTTTGAATAAATAGATATTATCATGACTGTGAAAGTTGCCTTAATGTTGTTATCTCTGTCAATTTCTTCAGCAAGGGAATAACCAGCCAGCTCGGGCAGGTGGAGGAACATTATCCAGGACCAACCCACCCACACAGAAGCCCCCAAGTCCCCCCATGGCAGGTAGAGGTACCCTGGGGTAAGTCACTATATTTCACTTTTCATGTGTTCATACTGTATCCTGTGAGTTTTGTCATTTATTGCCACAATTATTTTGTTAGAAGTCTGGTATCCAACAACAATTTTTTTAGTTTGTTTGTATCTTTATTAACAAATGTTTGTTTGTGTTTCTCAGACGAAACACACCGTATAAGACCCTCGAGCCAGTCAAGCCTCCTGTGGTGCCTAATGACTACATGACCAGTCCAGCGCGCCTGGGCAGCCAGAACAGCCCAGGACGCACAGCCTCACTCAATCAGAGACCCAGAACGCACAGGTACAGCTCACACATGGATACACAAGACAATGCAGGCCTTCTATTGGTTTGAGACGCTGTGCTGGAAGAAATATTGCTTTTATCCAGCAAGGATGCATTAAATTACTACTGGTGGCGCGAATGCAACCAAGAAAATTTTCCTAGGGGAACTTTTAGTTCTCTTTTAGTTCCTAAAACTAAGTTCCTAGAACTACCCGGTGTGAAAGCCCCTTTGGTGTGGTGATATATTAACGATGTAAGATAAAAGTCACTATTACAAGAAATAAAGTCTCAGTTGTGAGATAGTAGAGAAGGCAGTAGCCAAGCAATTGTTAAAGGTTGTTTTAATAATAATTTAATAATTTAGAATAATATTTTTGAGAGATTTCAGTCTGGTTTTAGAGCAAATCATAGTACTGAAATGGCACTTTTACAAGTGACTAATGACAGTGGATGCTGGAGAATGTTCAATTTTAATAGTTTTAGATTTGACTGCAGCCTTTGATACAGTTGATCATTCTATTTCAGTTAATACGATGGGTTGGGGTTTCAGGGAGGGTGGTGAATTGGTTTGTGTCTTATTTGTCAAATAGGACATTTGCAGTGTCAGTTGGAAATGGTGGTGTTCTGCAGGGTTTTCAATTTACATGCTTCCTTTTGGCTCTGTAATTCGAAAAACAATATTAATTTTCACTGCTTTGCAGATGACCTACAGTTATATTTATCACTGAGTTACAAGGATTTGATTAGTCTGGATGTCCTTCAAGCTTTTAACAGATATAACAAATTGTATGGCCTCAAACTTTCTGCAGTTAAACACTGATAACACTGAAGTTGTAATACTTGGTCAGAGCTCGAGTAAAAATCAGATTGAGCTAGCTCTTAATAAGTCTTTTCCGAATATCTTCATTTTGAATATCATGTTAAGAAGTTGGTTCAGTCTTGTTTTTATCAGTTAAGAAACATTTCCAAGGTGAGGCAGTTTTTGAGTTTTAGTAATACAGAGAAGCTTATTCGTGCTTTTATTTTATCCTGTCTAGATTATTTTAATCGTACCTTACGTTAGCGTTTACAATTAGTACAGAATTCTGCAACAGTTATTTAATCATATTACATTTGTTTTAGCTTCTTTACATTTGTTACCTGTTCATTTTAGGATTAATTTTAAGATTTTATTGTGGACACACAAAGCATTAAATGGTTTGGCGCCTATGTATTAAGCTGAGCTTTTGAGACCTTATGAAATAGGGAGATGTTTTAGATCTTCTTTTAACAAATTGCTGGCTGTTCCAAGAACGAAATATACAACTAATGGAGACTAATAATATTAGATCTGCTGGATTTATGTCTGTTTTTAAATGTTTTAAATGTCGTTTAAAAACGTATACATATAGAGGTTCTTTTTGTGTGTTCTGGGGTTTTATATTTTTACAAAAATGTTTACAGAAATTACAAAAGTAATTTTAAAGGTTAGAAACATATAGAATATATACACTCACCTAAAGGATTATTAGGAACACCTGTTAAATTTCTCATTAATGCAATTATCTAATCAACCAATCACATGGCAGTTGCTTCAATGCATTTAGGGGTGTGGTCCTGGTCAAGACAATCTCCTGAACTCCAAACTGAATGTCAGAATGGGAAAGAAAGGTGATTTAAGCAATTTTGAACGTGGCATGGTTGTTGGTGCCAGATGGGCCGGTCTGAGTATTTCACAATCTGCTCAGTTACTGGGATTTTCACACACAATCATTTCTAGGGTTTACAAAGAATGGTGTGAAAAGGGAAAAACATCCAGTATGCGGCAGTCCTGTGGGCGAAAATGCCTTGTTGATGCTAGAGGTCAGAGGAGAATGGGCCGACTGATTCAAGCTGATAGAAGAGCGACTTTGACTGAAATAACCACTCGTTACAACCGAGGTATGCAGCAAAGCATTTGTGAAGCCACAGCACGCACAACCTTGAGGCGGATGGGCTACAACAGCAGAAGACCCCACCAGGTACCACTCATCTCCACTACAAATAGGAAAAAGAGGGTACAATTTGCACAAGCTCACCAAAATTGTACAGTTGAAGACTGGAAAAATGTTGCCTGGTCTGATGAGTCTCGATTTCTGTTGAGACATTCAGATGGTAGAGTCAGAATTTGGCGTAAACAGAATGAGAACATGGATCCATCATGCCTTGTTACCACTGTGCAGGCTGGTGGTGGTGGTGTAATGGTGTGGGGGATGTTTTCTTGGCACACTTTAGGCCTGTCCTAAAGGTTTAAATGCCATGGCCTACCTGAGCATTGTGTCTGACCATGTCCATCCCTTTATGACCACCATGTGCCCATTCTCTGATGGCTACTTCCAGCAGGATAATGCACCATGTCACAAAGCTCGAGTCATTTCAAATTGGTTTCTTGAACATGACAATGAGTTCACTGTACTAAAATGGCCCCCACAGTCACCAGATCTCAACCCAATAGAGCATCTTTGGGATGTGGTGGAAAGGGAGCTTCGTGCCCTGGATGTGCATCCCACAAATCTCCATCAACTGCAAGATGCTATCCTATCCTATCATTATGGGCCAACATTTCTAAAGAATGCTTTCAGCACCTTGTTGAATCAATGCCACGTAGAATTAAGGCAGTTCTGAAGGCGAAAGGGGGTCAAACACAGTATTAGTATGGTGTTCCTAATAATCCTTTAGGTGTGTGTGTGTATATATATATATATATATATATATATATATATATATATATATATATATATATATATATATATATATATATATATATATATATATATATATATATATATATATATGTATATATGTTTCTAACCTTTAAAATTACTTTTGTTGCTGTAACTTAATCGGGACATCTCAAAGCTCTCTCATGTCTATATTTCCTTTTCCTCTCGCTTAAAAAACAAATGCATCAGTGGAGTTATGGCATTCATTTATATGGATTCATTGGTCATTTTTTTAAATTCTATGGCACTGTTTAAATATTCAAGTCTTCTTCTCTTTCTCATAAACTTGATTCACCACTGTCATTGCTTTCCCAGTGGGCTTGTTATACTCCCGAAGAAAGCTGTAGGTTAATAAGGTTAGAAATAACAGTAAACTGTTTCTTAACCTTTGATTTATCACATTTATTCTCCAAACTCAAGTTACAAAAGGTCTTGATGGTGTCATAAATGACTTTTTGAGGGGCTCAATAAAGGATTTGTGTAATGACAATGTATGCTTGTTGCTTTAATAGCTCTTTGTAACCCTCTGACTCTGTGTGTCTCAGTGGCAGTAGTGGGGGCAGCGGCGGTCGGGAGAACAGCAGTAATAGTATGGGAATCCCTCTGGCTGTGCCAACACCCTCCCCTCCCAGTATGGCACCAGGTGACAATTCACATTTTTCACATATTATATTGTAGGGCTGGGTTAAAAATATAGATTGTTTAGATTTTATTCAATTCTCATTTTGATGAACTGTTCTTAAATCCCTAGAATCAATCTTTTAGTCTATGATGTTTTCAGTTTATGCATGAACAAAGCGTTACAAAACCTTCCATAAATCGCAATAAGCTTTCCATGTTACTTTTGATATCAAACACAGTCTACGCTTTAAAATTCTACGAAATTCAAACAATAAATACATTTTTTGGCACTCTCTAATGTGGCTTGACAGATTGCTGTAGCCGCTCAAATGAATTGTGAACCTATCGTCTCTTCCTCTTTAGTTATAGCACAAAATAAACAGATGAATATCAGAAGGTATATTGAAATATACCGGGCGTGCAACTTACTGAAATCTGTCATGTCTCATGTAATTGCTCAGTGTTTCAAGAAATGCATGAATAAAACAGCTGGTAAACGTCATGTAACATAGCCTTTCAATGTCTATAGCTTGATAGCTAGAAAAAGGAACTTTAGAGAGGAGCATTTTGCTAAATGTATTGTACGTATATTCATACTTAACATGTCTTCAGTATTCAGAGTCAAAAAACTAATTTGAATGGAAACAATTATATAATTAATTACACTTTATGTGCGATTTTTAAATGTTTATTTACAAATCAGTTGTTCAGTTTAACCTTTAAAGTCTGATAGTCATTTCCTTATTGTGATATCCGAGTAAAACTTATTCTCGAACAAGAAAAAATGTAGGGCGGGACTTTATTTTGTCCATGGGGAACTGATTGGATGGTTGTGGTTAGCTATTGCTGTGATGTCATGTGAGTTACAGGTTGTCCCGCCCTCACAACGGTAAACCTGTCAGAGAAGTTAGCTAAGAGAGAAGTTAGCTTGATTAAAGACTGGCACATTAATTAATATGCACAGATAAATAATTTATAATACATACTGCAATATTCCATAAAAAAGAAGAAATGTCAATTTTGACTATATGGTTTACAGCATTATTTGGGAGATGTGCTGTACCTTATTTCTATTCAAATTAATCAGTATCGATTGAAATTAAATTGAGAGTGTAACTGAATCAAATCGCAAAATGATGAATCAAAATTGAATCAATACCCAGTCCTATTATTTTGGTAATTCCACCCAGCCCCTAGTGATCTATTTTGCATTGGACTTATCTTCTGTGGCTGTCCTTTTTTTCTGTCTTCCCTTCAGTAGTTCCCCCAGGTCCAGGTTTGGGCCCAATCCCCATGTCTCAGTTCGGAACAATCTCCCGACAGATCTCCAGACACAATTCCTCCACCACTTCTTCCTCTGCCTCTATGGTGTCAGCCACTGGCACCTACCGGCGCGCCCCTGCTAGCTCCTCCCAGTTCTCTGTGCCTCAGCCCCACCTGAACGGGGGTCCCACGTACCCCCAGAACACAAGTGAGTTTAGTTCCATGCTAGGGAGTGCTATTCAGTTTTCACTTTACAATGCCTAAATGCCATTACATTACAAAACAAATATCAAGCTCAAGTATGTAATTTCTTCACCACTTCAGCATCACCAAACCAATTAAATGAGGTTACTAGCAACTAGCAGACCTAGTAACCGATGATCTGCCTGCTTTTCTGCTTTTCATCTTTTCATGTCACAATAACTCACAACTGCTTTTACTTTCTGTTTATCTGCCTGTGTGTAACTCTTTGGGCTTGTTTTTGCCTGTTATCCTCTTTCTGTCTGGCTGGATGTGTATGAATGTGTGTGCATCTGCGCTCCATGTGTCTCCAGTGTCTGTCGCTCCACCGCCTCCTCCCATGGTGCAGCTGACGCCCCAGATTCCCCTCACTGGCTTTGTGGCCAGGGTTCAGGAGAACAGTGAGTAATGCTCACATTAGCATAGCGCTTAGACCGTCACATACAGTCTCTGTTCACCTGCTGCCTGCCATGTATGAATTATTCTCTGTACCTAAAATGTAATATTTATTACATTTGTATGTATTAACATATAGGTATATTAATAGTTATAATTTAAAAGGTAATACAATTTTATGATAGTTTTATTTTGGAAGTTGGCTTATTCTGTATTATTATTACTTATATGTAGGGCAAAAATACAAAAATATTCAAAAACACTTTTATACCAGCAGTGACTTTAAAACACCTCTTTTGTAATTTATGTTTTTAATTTCTAAATTGAAATGAATTTTGATCATTTTTGTCCTCCAGTTACAGACAGCCCATCTCCTCCCCCTCCTCCTCTACCTGAGGACACGCCCTTGTTTGAGGAAGCAGCTCCGCCCCCTCCACCTCCACCTGTGGATTATGATGAAGAAGATGCAGCTCTGGTGCACTACAATGACCCCTATGCTGATGGAGACCCCCACTGGGCCCCAAAATCCTATATAGAAAAGGGTGAGTGAGCGCCCTCTGCCCTTGAGTTTTCATTTTGAGTTTTCACTGTTAGATTTACTTCAAAAACATAACAATATGATTCATTCATTTTTGTTTCTTTTTAATGTAAGATTTTTTAATTGAAAATGCCTTTTCCAATTGAGATCGTAATCAGGATGCGGATGGATGGATGGATGGATGGAAAGACGGATGGAAAGACGGATGGAAAGACAGATGGATAAATGGAAAGAAAAATGAATGGATGGAAAGACAGATGAATGGATAGATAGAAAGACAGATGGATGACTGATGAATAGATGGAAAGACAGATGGATAGATGATAGATAGATGAGCAGATGGATGGATGGATTGAAAGACAGATGATAGATAGCCGAGCGGATGGATGGATGGATGGATGGATGGATGGATGGATGGATTGAAAGACAGATGGATAGATAGAAGAGCAGACGGATGGATAGATGGATGGATGGAAAGACAGATGGATAGACAGGTAGACGTGATGGATGGATGGATGGATGGATGGATGGATGGACAAACAGGTCGATTAATTGGGGCCTATCAGGTATAGTACATGGCAAAATTCCTCAAGGAAAATTGTATTTATTTTTTTCTTTGCATTTCGAAAGGGACACTGTACATTAATCAACATTCAGATAGCTGTAAATACACCGATCAGGCATAACATTATGACCTTGATTAGAACACCTTCCTAATATTGTGTTGGTCCCCCTTTTGCTGCCAAAACAGCCCTGATCCATTAAGGCATGAACTCCCTGAAGGTGTGCTGTGGTATCGAGATGTTACCAACAGATCCTTTAAGTCCAGTAAGTTGCAAGGTGGGGCCTCCATGGATCGGACTTGTTTGTTCAGCACATCCCACAGATGCTTGTGTTAGAATGGAATTTGGAGGCTAAGTCAACACCTCAAACTCTTTGTTGTGTTCCTCAAACCATTCCTGAACCATTTTTACTTTGTGGAAGGGTGCCAAAATGTTCACTTGCTGCCTAATATATCCCACCCACTAACAGGTGCCGTGATGAACAGATAATCAGTGTTATTCACTTCACCTGTCATAATGTTATGCCTGATCAGTGTATACCCAAGTTATAATGCTGTTAACTATATAGGGAACCTCAGTTGCTATATAGGGAACCGTGATATTAAAGGTTAACATTAAATTATTTGTAGGCTACTTACATTTAAATAACACATTTTTATAATAACGTAATATTAATACATTTTGAATGACATAATTATGTTTATACTAATTTTTGTTTTTAAATATAAACATTTAAATAATAAAACATGAAGGATTTATTCAAACATATTAAATGTTGAAGAACAGGTCAAAATATAATGAATATGTAATTTAGTGCATATAGTTATCAAAATGCTCCTCTAGAGTTATTTTTCTAAATAACTATAAAGTTTATGGTCATTGAATGGCTTTTCTGAGGTAAATGTGACATTTTATTGACGCCTTTCCATGGTTGAAACGTTGATTGAGCGATTACATGAGACATGATTCATTTCAGTAAGCTGTTCTGTTTCTTTCAACATTCCTTCTGATGTTCATTCATGTTTATTTGCTGCTGTAACTAGTAGTAAAGCAGAAGAGATGATCGGTTCACGTGCCGCTTGAACTGAGGCGCTACAGCACATTAAAGAGCGCCAAAACGGTATTTATGGTTTGAATTTCGTAATAAAATTGACAGAATTTGAAAGCTGAGACTTTGTTTCATATCAGAAGTAACAAAGCACAAAGCTTAATGCGATTTTATTGGATGGAAGTCGCTACAAAGCTTTGTTCATTCATCAACTGAAAACAGCATAGAATGAAAAATCAATTCTTGGGATTTAAGAATCAATATCGGTTCTACAAAATGAGAATCGATTTAAAATCGAGAAATCTGTATTTTTTTACCTAGACAGACGGATAGACAGACTGACAGACTGACAGACTGACAGACTGACAGACTGACAGACTGACAGACTGACAGACTGACTGACTGACTGACTGACTGACTGACTGACTGACTGACTGACTGACTGACTGACTGACAGGCAGATAGACGGATTGACTGACTGACTGACAGGGAGACGGATAGACAGACTGACTGACAGACAGATGGATAGACTGACGAATAGACTGACTGACTGACAGACTGACGGATAGCCAAACAGATAGGCAGGCAGACTGACTGACAGACAGACGGATAGACTGACTGACAGACAGACGGATAGACTGACTGACAGACAGACGGATAGACTGACTGACAGACAGACGGATAGACTGACTGACAGACAGACGGATAGACTGACGAATAGACTGACTGACTGACAGACTGACGGATAGCCAAACAGATAGGCAGGCAGACTGACTGACAGACAGACAGACGGATAGACAGACAGACAGACAGTGGACAGATGGATGGACATACTAGACAGATAGTCATATAGACAGACAGACGGATGGAAAGATAGATGGATAGATTTGCAGACAGATAGACTGACAGATGGATTGACAGATGGACAGATAGTGGGCAGGCGGACGGGCAGACGGATAGACTGACAGATAAAGAGACAAATAGAAATAGAGATATATAGATGGACAAATAGACAGGCAGATAGATAGATGGATGGATACTAACCCTGTCTTCTCCTCTTTCAGTGGTGGCCATCTATGACTACACAAAGGACAAAGATGATGAGCTGTCCTTCATGGAGGGCGCCATCATCTACATCATCAAGAAAAATGATGATGGCTGGTTCGAGGGCGTGTGTAATGGTGTGACCGGACTGTTTCCTGGCAACTACGTTGAATCCATCATGCATTATGCTGACTAATGCTAAATCCCAGAGACATCATACAATGCAGCCAATCAGTTACAAACATTGCAAAGTGCATTAGAATATGACTGAATGTTTGTTTTTGTCCAATCACCAATGTATCAAGGCATCTACAATGCTCACTGTTTGAGGAGACTGGGCTCGTATTGCCTCTACAAAGAATATGAAAAGAAACAAACAAGTCTCACTACTTTCTGGTTAGGTTGCCTCATATATTTTGTACATATATTACAGTGAGACGTTGCCTGTAGGCTGTTGCTAGTGTTTGTTTTTGTGCGTGTTCTGTCATTGTACTGAGATCCGTATTTGCCAAGTGTCAGCTAGCGATAGTTAGTTATGTTTATTTTTTCTTAACTTTTTTTTGTTTTTTTTTTTTTTAACTAAACTGTCAAACTCTTCCTTTATAAGAGGAAGAAATGTTTGAATGTCATTTTTGGAATATTATTATGCCTGGAAAATAATTAGGCAAAAAAATATATAAGTGACAATGACATTTTTACCTAAATTTCGCCTTCAGGATTTGCTAATATTTTCTATAATTTTACCTCATGACTTTAAGGGAAAAGACAGATGCAGTAATGTGCAGAGATTCTTCTGCATATCAAACAAAACTTCATATGAACATGTCCACGTTATATACTGTATATTTCACCCCAAGAAAAAAAAAAAAAAAAAACCCCAACAAAATCTAAGATTTAATTTTTATTTGCATTAGGACATTTTTTTTTATGACAAGTAAACACATTATTATTACCGTAATGCAAATAAAATTCTCATTACTGTAATCTGAAAACATACATATTATTTAATTAGTTTTTATACATTCTGATAATATTTCTTGTACTGCCATTCATTTATGCTGATTTAAATATAAAAATGTTTTACAGTAATGCTAATCGCCATTTATTGTAATGGGAATTATTTTTAAAAACTCAAAAAGCAAACTATCCGATACATTTATTAAATGCAAAAAAAAAAAATCTTAATCGTCCTATAGGCTTTGTTTCCTTTATGCAATCTTTTTCTTTTGTGACCTGGACATGTTTTCATGAGATTCACCCATATACTGTGAGTTTAAACTGTGCCAAGCTGGTCTTTTATAGTGTTTTTGTTTTGAACTGCTGAAGTATTGTGAATTTGATTATGTTGCACTGACCGGGCGACACTGGCTTACTAGGTGAACGAGTCTCATTGCCCACAGAAAAAAAAATGAAGTAGCAGAAATCAGTTTTGTCATTGTATATATTATGTAGGGGGACCATGCAAAGCTGAATTTGTGTCTTTCTATTTTGACCAGTTCAGAAGTTTCCTGAATTTAGGCGCAAATCCATAGATTTCATGTGGGGAAAAAATCAAGTTTAGTGTATAGTACTGACAAATGTGAGCTCATAACTGTTAGCATGGCACAAACATCAAGATGATAATGGTTTCTGGTTTTTAGAAGCGTCTCAAACTACTGTTGAAGGCGAGCAGTGTTTTAATTTATTTAATCCAATGAAATATCTGTGAGAATGTAACTCGCATAGAGCTGTCTGAACAATGACCACTTAATGTTAAGCATTGCAAGGCCTTGTCATAAGATGTGCAAGTGATCTGTAATTTAAATGTTCCTTTGCAGAATATCTGCAAACAATATAATCTCTATTATCGTTTTGTATATATAATCTGTTTTTCTTTTTATGTACAATCTCTTTTTATAATAAAGCACCCTCCTGTGCAAAACCGTGTGTTAGATGTGTTTAGGTGCTGGATGACAAAAGTATCAATTTGATGATTTTTTTATTTATTTATAACACATAAAAATGACACATTTTAAGCATGTCCATGGCAGGATTCAGTCAATAGTCAGTAAGATAATCTATTCATCTAAACGGACAGCAGAGGGTGATGTAGGTCTGAAAAAGAAAATCAATTTCTATCATATCACACTGATTCCCAACCAGTCACCTTGGAATTTTAAGGTTCTATCTGTTATTCACATGCTGTTATTCTGTGACAAATTGTTTACATTATGTAATGTTTTTATGTTGTGTACATTTGGGGACTTTTATTTAGAAAAAGGTTCTATCTACAAAGTCAAATGGAATGCAAAAACTTTGAAGCTCAATATCTCAAAACTGCTCAGAATGCAGATAGAATCGTATAATTCCAAGGTGGTACAGTGGTACCAGTCATAGACATTAAATACATAGACACCTCATTGGCCGCTGGATTGTATGTCAACGGCAGCGCCATACTGGTCCGTATAACTTGCCCTAACTCTCAATATGGCAAGCCGATGATGGGGAGTAACTAGTTACGTAACGTGTAACAGAGTTACGTAATTTAATTACAAAATGAATGTAACTGTAATTGTAAAAAAAATTTGTAATTAAATTACAGTTACTTATGAAAAGGTTTACGATTACAAAAGGGGTTATGTCTGAATATTTCCTGTAAAAAGCTAGGATATGTTGAACAATATTAATTTGTTGCTTTGCCTGTTTTTTTATTTGTGCACAATGGCTCATGCCATTTAAATGCTGTTTAGAAATGCAATGCTATTCTGATGCTTTTGAATGGTTCTCGTTTGAATTTGCAGCGCACCACGTCAGCCAATTACATCAATCCACATTGCCGCTGAAAGTTTTAGGCTACAACCTGTCTAAGAGTTGCCACCATGGCGAGTGATAAAAATGCATTCCAGTGCTGGAAATTAGAAAAGTAATCAAATGTAATCAGTTACATTACTTTAATAAAGTAACTGAAAATAGGGTAACTAGTAATCTGTAACCTATTACATTTCCAAAATAACCTTCCCAACACTGGCAATATCTCTAAGAAGACATGCATAAACTATGATGGAAACACATTTACCACATAAATCCCTTGCTGTGCAACAAAAAAAAAAAATGTAACTTTGCCTCAGCTGTGGTTGTGATGACTGGACTCATTGGAATCATCACCCCAAACAGCCCTAACATAGCTAACTTTTTTAGCATGTGGGTTTGAAGTTAACATGAATCCAAAGCATCAAATTAAATTAGTAATGGCTACATTACTACATTATGTAAGTCAAATAATTGAGGTGCAGGTATGACGCCACTTAGTAGGCCAATCGGTAGCATCACACTGGTTCCCTTGACAGAAAACTCAATAGGATTTTCCCATAGGCTTTTGGATTATCAAAAAAAACAAAACACTTTTATGATTTTTGAAGCCTAAATGCAGTCACCAGAAGTAAAAAGCTAAAGGTAGGCTATAAACGAACTACACCACGGTCCCACGACTTCAACATCACCATCACCATTCAGTTTGAGTTAGAACATTTTATAAGAGCAACATTTTAAGCATAATGAGGCTGTAAAAGTGGTCTGAGCTTACCTGTTCTGTCTGATGACATTTAATATCTCACGTTTAATGTCACCTCTGTAGTCCCATTTAGCCCCTTGTTAGCAACCACCTTTTTCAAGACACGTAACAACTTAAATAAAATCACAAGTGGGGTAATACTGATGTATTTTATGTTGTAGAATAAAACATGAAAGTGCCTTGAGCTTCTGTTCACCACAGATCTTATTTCAGCCATTTAACCGTGATGTCATGGGGTCTCTATGGAAAGCACCATAGCCGTTGAACTGTTACAAGTGTTGGAGACGCAAATGCTGGCAAGCCACAAATAAGCCAGAGGGGTAATTCTCCATACCAAATGGACTTACTTTGAGGATGGTCATAGCTGCTGTTCCTTTATCATGACATTTCATGGGGAAGAGTGCTTCGGATCTCAATTCCCATTGTTTTCATTCATGACCAGTGTTGGAGAGGAACGCTATGGATACCACACCCTGCCAAAAGGTAGGTAATGTGGTGGCTACATATATGGACTGACCCAAAGTAACCCAAAATTACAATATATAAGCATCTAGCCCAGTTCAAGGGCTGACCGGCCGGGCATGCGCACGAGTACTGGGTCTGGCGTCTGACATCTCCGGCGCGTCTGACTGCCGAAGGATGCTGGAGGAACTCGATTCAGGGTCCGTCAAGTGGGGAACTCACCTGAAGAGGAGCTTGTATCCCTCGTTAGAGACGAATGGTCACTGCAAGCGAGATACCGAGCCAGCTTTCCCGCATATTACCTGTTGGGACCCAAAACACTGGAAGAAACCATGTCCACTGAGATTGTAGAATCTTGCGAATGTGTTAGCTGTCACCCAGCCCGCAGCTCTGCAGATGTCTGCCAGAGAGGTGCCATGCGCCAACTCCCAGGAGGAGGCAACACATCAAGTGGACTGATACGCCAAAGTGATGGCATTCACTATCCAGTGGGCCAACCTCTTTGAGACAGCCTTTCCCTTCTGCTGATCTCCAAAGCAGATAAAGATCTGTTCTGAGCTTCTGAAGCTCTGTGCGCAGTCCGCATAAACATGCAGGACACAGCATTGCAAGGGCTGGGTCTGCCTACTCCGTGGGCAGCGCTTGCAAGTTCACCACCTGGTCATTGAAAGGAGTGGTGGGAACTTTGGGCACATATCTCAGGATGATTTGAGACAGGGCCGGACTGCACTCAAGGCATGATTCACTAATCGAAAATGCCTGCAGGTCCCCCACCCTCTTGAAGGATGCGAGCACGGTCAGGAGTCTTTAGAGACGGGATTTTAAGTTCAACTGAGATCGAAGGGAGCTCTCTATAGTCCAGAAAGGACCAGAGAGAGGTCCCAGGAGGGGATGAGGCACGGTCTGGGAGAATTTAACCTCCTGGCGCCTCTTAGGAACCTGTTGACCAGGTCGTGCTTTCCCAGTGACCTGCCATCAACAGCATCATGATGTGCTGCGATGGCGGCCACATACACCTTCAAAGTGGAGGGGGGCAGCCTCTGCTCCTGCTTGAGTGATAGTGTCTACCACCGCCGAAGCTGCATACCCCTTGCACCCATTCTGGAGGCATCTGTAGTAACAACAACATGCCTAGACACTTGTTCTAGGGGCACTCCGGCCCATAGAAAGGCAAGGTTGGACCACCGGCTGAATGTTTGGTGAAAGAGGTTGAGGAAACTGCTCTTTTTTTGAGAATGTGGGTACCAGAAACAAAACGAAACAAAAGATTCTCCACCCGGCCCTCCTTTTTGAGACACCGCTGGATGCGACTTTACACCGGCAGAGAGATCCCACAACGAGCTGCAAAGCAATTCAAATGGCTGTTTTCCTTTTTAGCAATTAAAATTGCTGTTTGCTCTAAGATAAATGCTCTTTCACAGAGGATGATTGCAATGAGTGATCACTGTCACAACTGCCTGGCTCCGAAGCAAAATATGAATGAAGTGAGTAATGCTAGTTATATTTATACCCTTATGTCCGGGTGGGTGTGACTCGGCATAAAAGTCTCACTGGCCAATGTTTATTGGCTTGTTTAGTTACCATTTGGAGGTGATTGGGCTCCCAGGCAAGACCCTATAATGTCAGTCCAACGTAATGTTGACTGCGACTGACTGAATGGGAATTACAGTGTTGCTCACAGTCACATGCCACTTCTCCTGTGAGCTCAAAAAGGAGTTGGGCTATTAAGAGGCTATATTTGCTCCCTTAAATTAATTTTCAGGGGCAATTTTTTTCCTAACCTTTTAAAATGTATGTCGTCTTTTATATCAAATTCTTCGATTTAGGCTGTTATCTATCAAATGGAATCAGAATCAGCAAAATCCATCTTTACACTGCAGAGGTGGCACAGGAGCTGCATCTGTAATAATGAAACCTGAAATTACTGAAAAAACACACCATGAAACAGACTGACAGTCTGTCTAGAACATGCAGAGACAAAAGACAAGCAGTGTGAAACAAATGGTAAAAAGTCATAGTGCTAATGGTTAAATATAATAAATAGAATAAAATTGAGTGTATATAGACTGAGTTGTATATAGACAGAGTATATACACTGAGTTCTGAGTGTTTATGATCTACTAATTACATGCTCAAGTTTCATAAGAAAACCTAAATCACAAGCTTAAAGCTTGGTTGATTTTCTCATGAAAACTGTTTTATATGTGGGAGCGGTCCTACTTTGATGTACATAGAAAGGAAGCTTTATAATGTGGTGTTTACTTGAATGAATTATTAGGACATTGTTTTCATCGGATATTTCTTTCAGAGTGCATCAAAGAGCCTGCCAACTGCATTGCAAGAATGCAATGTTCATTTTTATACATCAAAAGTATCAAAGTAAGATGTGTAATTTAGTACAGTGAGTAAATCAATAGTGAACAGAATACTTTTTATTTTGCATGGCACAGTAAATGTAAATTACCTTGCAGACCATCATATATACAGTCAGTAAGAAATGTGGAACAAACCTGTTGAAATGAAATCATTTCCAAAAAAATGAAATCTGTAAAATATAATACAGTTTTATTTTTACCATACAGTCATAAAGAATACATGAAAAGAATGCAAGGGAAACAGACATCCATTAGGTTTTAATGAGTACATTTAAGAGAAAGGACAACATCTATTGTTACCATATGAAAGCGAAAACAGGATGTAAACAGCCAGGTCTGGTTTCTCCTGTGTTGCCAAGAGCTCAGCAGCCACATCTGTTTGTTCTAGTGGGGAATCTTTGACATCATGAGTTGAGGTGTTTAGGAGCCTCTGTTGTCCACATGCTCTGGGAATAAAATGCATGCATTTTTACAGAGGAATTATGGAAAGCATTTAATAAAACGGTTAGTTCCAGTCCTTGATTCTGATTGGTCAATAGCTGTTTTATTCATAATAAAACACGACTATGACCGCTTCACCTAACGGTTCTGTGCACACTTAGAAACTGTAATTTAGAAATGTAAATATATGTTTGTTCTCATTGATATTGTTCACTGTATTATGTAGAGAGTATTGAGAGAGAGAGAGAGAGAGAGAGAGAGAGAGAGAGAGAGAGAGAGAGCAAGTGTATTACCTGCATTTAGATATAGCATTTTCCTTCAGGTCAGTCCAATGCTCATAATAAAAAAATCAGTGTCCGCTGCAATATCTTAGTCTTAACAGTTGGCTCCGTGTTCACAACAAGTTTCAGTCCTTTCAATATAAAAGTCTTCACTACTGACTGACTCGCTCGTAAAGACAATCTTTATGTCTAATGGCATAATAATGTAACTTCTGTTGCTGTTTCACTTGTCAGGGACTATTTTTTCCAGTGGAAGGAAGGCTTTTACTTCATGAATGTTGCATTTCTTTGGCTTTAATATTTGTATTGTGTGGTAACGCTTTTATAAAAGTAGGAAGTGTTTTGCCTTGCCTAACAACAGCCTTCAGCAGTGACTTGTTCACGATACAGCACAGCCTCTTGTACCTTATTGCTTACGTGAAACACTCAAAAACAATAATTTTAATTAACATACAGATAACTATTATTGTATTACAATTCATTATATTCCGTAGTGTGCCTGTGTAGGTTTAAATGCAGTGCATCTGCCAAATCAAATAGTAGATATCACATGAAAGGGCATAATAAGGACCTGAGCATACATATGTATGTTTATATAAACATAAAATTCACAGTTACACATTAGATGCATTTGAGATGTGTGCATGAAGTATTATGTGTGTGGGAGCTGCTTCTAGTGGCTTTCAGAGCTAACACCAGAAGCTTTAAATGATCCCACAGCAGGTTATGGCTGGCAGATGAAAACAAACACATGTCGGTTGTAATCAAAGATGTCAGTTGTAATTACAGATGCTTAAGCATAGAATTAACCCTGCACTAACATGTGAAAGGGCTCAAACAGTGATTTATTCACATTGATGTATTTCTAAAACAGTTAAATGTATACATATATAATTTACATATTCTTTACAAAAAAAAAAAAAAAAAGGGACATAGAATTGGGAGACAAATCTCAGTGAAAAAATTACATTTTCAGTTTTATCTGCTTTAATAGATTTGGATCAATATTTATACATTATCTGATAGAAGACTATGAACTTCAGTTTAATATTTAATGTGATTTCCATGAATTCATTGAAACAAATTAATGTAAAACCAAAATATCAATAATAATTGATGAGGATGGTGATGATTTAAATTCCCCTTGAATCTGTATCCATCAAACACTGATAAAGCTTTGCTCTCTAGATTTACCTGTCTGACGTGGAGCAGATTTTTAAATTCTTTAGAAATCTGACACGGAAACGTATCATGGGAACTCTATGGGTTAACTGAGGCTCAGGGAAACCTGTTGCCAATTAAGTGTGTGGAATGCCACATATAGACATTTCCTCAGAACTTCCACCACAGGTTGCAGAGCACATGTTCCCTTCCAGACAGAAAATATTACAGCTTTAAAAGTTTAAAATGTTTGTTTCATTCAGATTTTTTGCTTTCACAGTTTGGAAACGATTGTCGAAACTCGCCATGTGTTTGTCTCCTTTCTGATTTATTCTCTGGATTACAAGGGACCCAAGTTTAAGTGTCTTTAGCGTTTTCCTTTACACAGTGCACAAGCTGCGATGGAAACTCAAAGGTTTTTATTTCTCATTTGTTTGATTTGCACAGGAGTGCATTGCCAGAGGTCTCCAGCCAGATCACCAGATCACCAGAGCAGATATTCAGTTTATGCTCCAAGACGCCCATCGGTTCCCTTCACAGTAGTACATCCGCAGAACAGCAGAAGTGGCAGTCCAAAAGAAAACCCAAGGACCATCACGGCTGAGGTGTTCAACCCACAGGGATGCACGGGAGGAGGTTGCCATGGCTCGCCAAGACCAACAAATAATAATACGAAAGAGTGCAAAGGAATCGGTTGTAAACTGCCTGTAAGAATGAGACAAGATTACAAACAGCATTCCTGTGTTGGAGATGCCTGCACCACAGGGTCAGATGTTGAAAGAAGCAGGCTTTCTTTTGTCCATATGCAGGACAGAGCCGAGCAAGTATTGGGGGAATTTCCGGAGTTGGGACCTCGAGGGGGGCCATCAACTGGAATTCAGTTAACATGCGACATTAAACCAGGTAAACATGATTTATTCCAGGGTGCTGAGTATTATGATACCAGTCCTCTGTTTTTGTAATAGTCCTATTACAATTGCAAACCATGGTAAATTTATTACATGTTGGATTGTTGCCTACCTTGTCAGGCAGTTTGTGGAGGCATGTCAATTTCATGCATGTTATCAATAATGAAATGTGATTCAAATCTGAAACATGATTTCAACAAAAACAAAGTCATACTTTTCCTACATTTTGACCAGGCACAAATGAGGTCCATTCTGAAGATGCATTGGTGTTGCATTTGCATTTGGCAAAAGGTCAAGATAAACTGGTGGCCCAGCTGCAGGGACAGCAAGCTGAGGTTAAGCAAATTCAGAGCACACTGAGAGAACAGCAAAGTGCTCTATTAGCCCACCAAAGGGAAATACTGGACCAGCAAAGGATTATGTTTGAAAAGATGGAGGAAGTCAAGACCCAATACAGTCTTCTTCTCAACAGCGTCAAACAGTTATCTGTACAAGGCCCGCGGGAAAGCACTGACAGCCATTTGCATGGTCTCCAATCCCAGGTTAGAACCTATTCTCAGGAGGCCTTCACAATGCACAAGATGAACATGGACGCTAGTGTTACGGATGCTGACAGGCCTCTACTTGGCTGTGGATCCTGCCGAGCGGATGAGTACTGCGACTTCAGTGCAGAGCGACCACGTTGTGAGAAATGCACCGTCTGCCCTCCGGGATTCTTTCTGGTGGCTCAGTGTTCGATTCATGCCGACAGGATTTGCCAGGTACGTTGTTGTCACTGAGGTTTATGTATATTTAAAAGGGGTAATTTTGATCATAGATACATCGATAACACTTTATAATAACTTTTATTGTTAAGCATTAACTATATAATTAATTATATAATGCTTAACAGTTCATATATATTCATAGCTAGAAATATGATATAACGTGCTTATTAATTTTTAATAATTAACTTATTAAACATTACATGATGATTAACAGATCATTATTTAATGTAAATTGCTTACAAATGTCATTAAACTTTCAATCCATATATGATCATGCACTATTTTATTATCTACAAATGATTTTGACAGATTGTTTACAAGGATTAAAAGCTTCATTAATAAATCATTACAAACATATAATGCTTAACAGATCATTAGTTAATATATATTCAAATAGCTATGAGATCATACGCTTGTTAATGTTTAAATAAACGTATTAAAGAGTACATAATGATGAACGGATCAACAGATGTTGTGGGAAAATTTTTTTAATTAGTCATTTTAAGCACTTCACGTTAACATATTATTCAATAACTCATAACCACAGTCTGTAAATGTCATATGTTTGGTCTTCGCTTGTTGTGGTATGTACTTTTTTTACAAATCATTTATTAATTATTTGTTCATGGTTTTGCAGTACCCAATCTAAGTCATTTGTAAATGTTATAAATGTTATATATTATAAAATGTTATAAATGTTAAGTGTTAATCATTTAGTACCTTTATGGGCATTGGAATTTTAGCTAGCAACATTTCTGTAGTGTGGTTAGTTAAGTTTAGCCAAATGTTGCAACAAACATAACATCAGTGCATAATTGTAATTTGGGTGCAAAACTTGTTTTTACTGTCTCAACACTTAGTACACTGTAAAATCTAATTAGTTAGACTTAAAAAAAAAAAAAGCATGCACACCGATTTCCTTAAAAAACTAAGTAAAGTGAAATAGGAATAGTATGTTGTACTGACAAACGCTAGTTAGTTTACGTACACAAGAACTGTAGAGAGTACTTGATAATTTACTTTAGATTTACTCTAGACTAGCTACCATTGTTGTGTTTTGCATGCTGAATGTTGAAGTCTGTGTGTGACTCAAGCATGGTCAATTGCAAGATATTGTCACAAATAATGAGGGATTATTATATCAACACAACTAAAACATGTTTATGACATAAGTGTTAGCAATACAATTGTAAAATGTGTTGTTCTACATGAAAAATAGATTAGTTAGTGATTTAGTTAGAAGTTAAGTCACCTTTTAAAAGCAACCTATTTATTCCCTTCCATTGAAAACAAAATAACTGTAATTTCTTGTTGCATCGCGGCATCAATAGGAAGATAATTACAATAATATAAATTAAGTTCTAAGTGCCCAACCGAAGGGAGCTCTAATTCCCTTTGGTTAAAACATTTTAGGAAAATAAACATCAATTTATGAAGTTAGCTTATGAGGTGTTCTCTCAAATTGTCCAGCTGTATTGACAATTCAACATTAAGATGACATTAGGAAATGAGCGAATGCAACAGAGAAATATAACTGCAGATTAATGAAAAGTCTATTAAGAATTTCTTTTGTTTGTTTGTTTGTTTTTTTTGCTTGACAAAATGGCACCCAAACCAATTGATCTTAATTTGGGTAAACAAGGCATGATCTTATACAGATTACTATATTTTTACAGTTGAATTAAGACATTAAGACACTTAAGTGTTAGTTAGAATAACTTTTGGATTTTACAATGTATACTATATCCTTAAACAGAGGAAAGTCCTTGAATCATACATTAACAGGAGAAAACAAATACATTTTTCAATAAAATACTTGTTCGTCAAAACAATGTAATATAAACTGTTTAAACCGTGTTCCTTATTATAGTAATCAAATTGACCCCAGTACACTGTTGACCACTTAACCAACCCTTAAACCTAACCTTACGTGTATTACACCTCAATAGCAGCAAAGGTGTTATACATGAACACAGTGCATTATATGAACTGAAGTTTAAATACATTTGTAAGCATTTAAATTTACATTACATAATGATCTGTTAATCAATCAACATGTAATGTTTCGTTAGTGAACATTAACAAGTACATTATCTCATATTTCTAGCTATGTGAATATATATTAACTAATGATCTGTTAAGAATTAAATAATGTTTGTTAATGATATTTATTAATGAAAGTTATTATAAAGTGTTACCGTGCAAGGAAATACAACTGATGTAATTTGATCAAACAAATTTAAATGAATTGTGTCAACAACACTTGCTGTCAAATCTTTCAGTAAAATTATTAGTTTAACAAATACAAGATAACAACTAAAATTGTCCAATAGGACAGAGACGAATGCCTAGAGATACCAAACTTATGTAAAGAACGCAACCAGTGCCTCAACACACCAGGTAAGTTGCCTACCAGACTTCCAGATTTGTTTAATATTGATTTCCTAAGAGATTAATCATAGTGCATTGTTTCAGGAGGATTCCGCTGCTCCGGCATGTCAGAGAAGGAAACAGCTGCTGGGATGTGTGGGCATGCTTATTTTTACAATTCCGAGATGGAAGAGTGTCAAGCCTGTACAGAATGCGATTCTCAGCCAATGACATCCCCATGTTTGGCCATGAGTGATGCGGTGTGCGCCAACCCCTCTGAAAGCAGACTCTCTCTTTCCTGGTCTGGTAATGTTGACCTAGCCAAGGGTAGTGAGTTTCCTGATAAGCAACTTCATATCCGTGGCAATAGTGATGGAAGCCTTCTTTCTTGCACTGATGGTTGGATAGTGCTCCACCAGCATGGTCTTGTTTGGGTTGACCATAACCTTGCTTTAAAACATGGCTGCCGCAGCTTTGTTCAAGCATGTTTGCGACTGAATGCCAGTGAAGAGGAAGGCCGGGATCTGAGTGGCATGCGTTTGGAGCAGCGGGAGGGGAAGTCTCTCCAGAGTGCCAGTGTGAGTGGAGCAGCTGCTGTGGAGCCAGGTCATGTACTCTACCTTTCTCTCAAGAGTGCCACCAACCAGTGTAGCCAAGACAATGAAGATGTGCACCTTCAGAGCAGCCTAATCTCACCATTCAGCCTGCTCTGGTTGTCCCATGACACAGGTGCAGTTGCTATGACTGCTCAGGCCGTTGCCTCTGCGCACTACCACACCAACTACCGTCCAGCCTTCCGTACGTCATCCATCTCCGACCCATATATGGTCGGCCTGACCCATGACAATCGTGGGGTGCGCTTCAGGGAAAGTGGCACTGTGAAGTTTGTCCTTCAGCAAGCATTGTATTCAATGGGACAAGCCTGTATCTCAGAGGGCTTCTACTTACTTGCATACGTGAACCACAACGGAAGCAGTGCTGAGCTGACCCGTGCATTCAAGCCTGGTGTTCATTACAGAGATACATCTATATCTCTGTCGGCGGCCACCACTGTGGATTCTGGGGATATGCTCACCTTTGAGATCCTTGCACCGGCACAGTGCAATGTGCGCTACTTTGGTGACGACTCTGGGATTAGCATGCTCAGTCTGGTGTGGATCCCTTCGGCCGTGTCCACTGCCCTGTCAGCCTCCGTGTCCAGGAAAAGTCTCCCCTCGGGTGCGGTGCGGAATAAAGCCTTGTTCTTCCATCAGACAACTCTGGCAGTTCCACAAGTTGCACTCGGTGGAACCAAAGATCACAGAGACTTTGTCTTTCGGGAAGCAGGGACAGCAAGTGTGGCCTTGGATCTGCGGCTTATCCACTCATGCAGTCTAATCAAACTCACCTTGCTCCAACAGAGTGGGTCCCAGGGGGTTCAGCCAGCTCCTGTAGCTCAACAGATTGGTGGACACATGCCAGAGGGAAGTGTATGGGCAAGTGTGGGCCTGAGGGTATCTTTCCAGGTGCGTAATGGCACTGTAATCTTTGCTACAGTGGACTGTGTAAGAGGGCGCATCAACCAAATTGCCCATGATGCAGGAAGTAGCATTTCTATCTTCTGGACAGCTGCATGATCATGGCATGATTTAGCTAGCATGACATCAAGCTGATGTTTTTAATGTCTTTATGCATTTAGCTGAGGAACTTTTGGATGATGTTTTCATTTAGGCATCAATTAGTCATTGAGCTTAATCTCAAAACCTTAAATTCTAACCTGTAGAACCGAATATGGTTCAAAAAGAAAAGTTTGCTTCAGATTTCTGGGATTTTCAGATTTACTCACCCTCAAGTTGTTCCAAATTTTCCAAATTTCTTGTTCTGCTGAACACAAGGGAAGATATTTTCAAGAATTTGGGAAACCATTGACTTCCATATAGTATTTTTTTTTTTTTTTGGTTACAAACTTCCTTCAAAATATCTTCTTTTGTGTTCAGCAGAACAAAGACATTTATACAGGTTTGAAACAACCTGAAGGTGAGTAAATGATGACAAATTTCTCATTATTGGGTGAACTATCCCTTTAAGTAGCATTGTGTGAAAAAGTATGATTTAAAAAAAAGGAAAAAGGTTGTGAAAATACGATGAACATTTACTCTGTATTTTTAATTATTTACATATACACTCACCTAAAGGATTATTAGGAACACCTGTTCAATTTCTCATTAATGCAATTATCTAATTCTATAATCTATGCAATAATCTAAAAACCAATCAAATGGCAGTTGCTTCAATGCATTTGGGGGTGTGGTCCTGGTCAAGACAATCTCCTGAACTCCAAATTGAATGTCAGAATGGGAAAGAAAGGTGATTTAAGCAGTTTTGAGCATGGCATGGTTGTTGGTGCCAGACGGGCCGGTCTGAGTATTTCACAATCTGCTCAGTTACTGGGATTTTCACACACAACCATTTCTAGGGTTTACAAAGAATGGTGTAAAAAGGGAAAAACATCCAGTATGCGGCAGTCCTGTGGGCAAAAATGCCTTGTTGATGCTAGAGGTCAGAGGAGAATGGGCCGACTGATTCAAGCTGATAGAAGAGCAACTTTGACTGAAATTACCACTCATTACAACCGAGGTATGCAGCAAAGCATTTGTGAAGCCACAACACGCACAACCTTGAGGCGGATGGGCTACAACAGCAGAAGATCAAATCACCTTTATTTATATAGCGCTTTTAACAAGTCCAATTGTTTCAAAGCAGCTTCACATTGTTAACAGGAAAATAATGCAACAGAATTTGTACAGCCGTTCCGTTTTAGGTGAAATTTAGATCCCACCGGGTACCACTCATCTCCACTACAAATAGGAAAAAGAGGCTATAATTTTCACAAGCTCACCAAAATTGGACAGTTGAAGACTGGAAAAATGCTGCCTGGTCTGATGAGTCTCGATTTCTGTTGAGACATTCAGATGGTAGAGTCAGAATTTGGCGTAAACAGAATGAGAACATGGATCCATCATGCCTTGTTACCACTGTGCAGGCTGGTGGTGGTGGTGTAATGGTGTGGGGGATGTTTTCTTGGCACACTTTAGGCCCCTTAGTGCCAATTGGGCATCGTTTAAATGCCACAGCCTACCTGAGCATTGTTTCTGACCATGTCCATCCCTTTATGACCACCATGTACCCATTCTCTGATGGCTACTTCCAGCAGGATAATGCACCATGTCACAAAGCTCGAATCATTTCAAATTGGTTTCTTGAACATGACAATGAGTTCACTGTACTAAAATGACCCCCACAGTCACCAGATCTCAACCCAATAGAGCATCTTTGGGATGTGGTGGAAGCAGGAGCCGTGCCCTGGATGTGCATCCCACAAATCTCCATCAACTGCAACATGCTATCCTATCAATATGGGCCAACATTTCTAAAGAATGCTTTCAGCACCTTGTTGAATCAATGCCACGTAGAATTAAGGCAGTTCTGAAGGCGAAAGGGGGTCAAACACAGTATTAGTATGGTGTTCCTAATAATCCTTTAGGTGAGTGTATTTGTGTGATAGGTTGTTGTATGGTTTAATTTTAAAATGTTATTAAAATGTTTGCATCTACCAATACCAACTATTTTCTTTTCATTGTAGTTGCACCTCATAAAACAATGTTAGCATTCAACAAATGTATTATCTTAGTATATTTCTTTAATTATTTGCTTTGTTTTCCTCACCTTAAATGAGAGGATGTCTTACAGCATGTTTTGGATCTTGCCTGCATCTTCAAATAAAAAATGTAGTTGTAGCTGTAAGTTGTTGTTATTTTATTTTTAATTCAAAATGAAACAAACATTTTGTAGTAGTTAGTAGTAATTTATAATTGTTTATAACCATTTATTATATCTTTCCAGGATTTAGTTTCAATACTTTTTTTAAATGTCAACACTGAACCTTGCACAACTAAAGCAGAAAAGGGTAGAAAACATTTTCTGTTGGTAGTGAGAATCAAATGCAGGTGTCTGTGGCACACAAAACCAGATGTCTTTAATTGTGTGCTTTAATATGCAGGTTTTGTTCAAAACAGGATAAAACCCAGCAAGTAATAGCCGCCATTTCACCGTCTCGGTTAACTATAGACCCAATATAGTAAGGCTATGAGTAACCCACTTCTAGCCAAAATGACTTGGATTTGGTTAGATGCAATTTTTGCCAAAATACACTATATTGTCAAAAAATATTGGCCCATCCAAATCATTGAATCCAGTTGTTCCAATCACTTCCATGGCCACAAGTGTATAAAATCAAGCCCCTAGGCATGCAGACTGCTTCTACAAACATTTGTGAAAGAATGGGTCGCTCTCAGGAGCTCAGTGAATTCAAGCATGGTATCGTGATAGTTTGCCACCTGTGCAGTAAGTCCATTCGTGAAATTTCCTCATTACTAAATATTCCACGGTCAACTGTTAGTGGTATTATAACAAAGTGGAAACAATTGGGAACAACAGCAACTCACGTGGTAGGCCACGTAAATTAACGAAGCGGGGTCAGCACATGCTGAGGCACACAGTGCGCAGAAGTTGCCAACTTTCTGCAGAGTCAATAGCTACAGACCTCCAAACTTTGTGTGGCCTTCAGATTAGCTCAAAAACAGTGCGTAGAGAGCTTCGTGGAATGGGTTTCCATGGCCAAGCAACTACATTCAAGCTTAACATCACCAAGTGCAATGCAAAGTGTTGGATGTATTGGTGTAAAGCATGCCGCCACTGGACTCTAGAGCAGTGGAGACGTGTTCTCTGGAGTGACGAATCACGCTTCTCTGTCTGGTAATCCGATGTACGAGTCTGGGTTTAGCATTTGCCAGGAGAATGGTACTTGCCTGACTGCATTGTGCCAAGTGTAAAGTTTGGTAGAGGGGGGATTATGGTGTGGGGTTCTTTTTCAGGAGTTGGGCTTGGCCCCTTAGTTCCAGTGAAAGAACTCTTAATGCTTCAGCATACCAAGACATTTTGGACAATTTTATGCTCCCAACTTTGTTGGAACAGTTTGAGGATGGCCCCTTCCTGTTCCAACATGACTGCGCACCAGTGCACAAAGCAAGGTCCATAAAAACATGGATGAGCGAGTTTGGTGTGGAGGAACTTGACTGGCCTGCACAGAGTCCTGACCTCAACCTGATAGAACACCTTTGGGATGAATTAGAGCAGAGACTGTGAGCCAGGCCTTCTCGTCAAACATCAGTGCCTGATCTCACAAATTCGCTTCTAGAAGACTGGTCAATGAACACACTCCTAAACCTAGTGGAAAGAAGAGTTGAAGCTGTTATAGCTGCAAAGGGTGGGCCAACTCCATATTAAAACCTACGGATTAAGAACGGGATGTCATTAAAGTTCATGTGCATGTAAAGGCAAGCGTCCCAAAACTTTTGGCAATATAGTGTTGCAAGATGTTTGATGTAAAACTTGCAAGATGTTTGATATTCCATCATGTAAGCAAAGTCAACAGTGATTACAAAGTTTTTGGTTTCATTTCTTTGACATGTTCATGTTCTAGATTGGGCTATGGTTAGACATATATTCAATTTTCACTGACAGCCCAAATTTTGCCTTGTTTTAGCCTAGACATCAGGACTAATTTGCTTGCTGGGAAGTAACCCTCCTTTATTTTTGTGTGTTGCTATTCTTAGAGCAGAAATGATGGCATCGGATATTTCCACTATTTTCTTAGCGATAGATGCTATTCACACTAAGTGAACATAGTGATAGATTCTATTTACACTAAGTAAAAATAGCAGTATTTTCTTTGCAATAAGTGTAAATAGTAGGCCTAGTTAGATTTATACTACTAAATAGTGGCTGATACTATTTGCCCATCAGTGTTGCTGTACATTAAATGGTATGCAATAATATCATAGAGTGTAAATTTGTATATTTATTGAAATTATTAAATGGATGCCACCTTTTTGGGACAATAAATCCCTACACATACCACTAAACCTTAACCGATAAACTATTTATCGTTAAACACACGTTAGACACTTTAATTTTTATTGAAAATAAATGCCTTTCTGATCTGATATGTCACGGGAACAGGGAGTAGAGTGAGTTTGACAAGAGGCGGATTCTAACTCAGGTTGATTTGCATCAAACCTTTCTGCCACGTTCCTCACCCATGCACTACTCCTACTGTTGACAATCCAGCATCTTCTGTAATTTTGTCTGGCCCAACCAGACATCAGTGTGGAGTGTATAAATAGCCTCTGCCAACAAGGCGGGCTATTTGCACTTAGTATAGATAAACACTACAACATGTTTTATTTATCACAAATAATATCAATAATACACCAAATACTTCCTCAGTTTCTTAATGCTTCTATAAAAATACCATAACAGAAACCATATCCTGAAGCCAAACTAAGGCTGAAAATAGGTTTATAAATTATAATCTTAGGAAGCATGTACACAGACTTGCGGTATTCCAAGACATTTGGTTAATATTAAAAGCTTTACTGGGAGCAGGAGATGACGTTGATCTGAAGTTATTCCATAAGGAGAAGAGTGTGATAGACTGAGCTCTTCAAAGGGCTAACGTGAAACACTGAATTATGGCTACTTTAACAGGGTCAGGTCAGTGCTCACAGACGGCCCGTAGAATACAGCCCCCTCTAAAATTTCACACAGATGGAAATTAATCAGTGGCTAAAAAAAGAGAAAAATATGCATAACATTTGATTTAACTGTGCAGATCCCATTGATTTAGAAAATCAGACATGCAAATATCTTTGTTTAGCTACAATTATCTACCACATTTTGAATGTGTTAAATGAACTTTATGGCCTTCTCTCAGTGCAAGGGTTAAATGTCTGGTGAAGTGACAGTACAGGTGTTCAGTGTTAGAAGATGTAATAATACTACTGTTGTGTTGAAGCCTTACTTGAAGTGAAACATCTGGAAACATTTAATGTTCACTGGGAAAGCTTAAAGCTTATCTTTTACATTATTCCTATACACTAAGGTTTTGGAGAACCATTCTCAGCCTGTAAGACCGAAAGTAGATTATTCAATTATTCAAATATTATTACATTTTTTAGTTGATGTATCAGAGGCTTTTAAACCTTTTGATGCTTCGTCCAAAACTAAACATATATCACCATTTACTCATTCTCATGTCATTCCAATCCTACATGATTTTCTCTCTTCTGTGTAACACAAAAAATATGTATTTTTGACAGTCAATGGAGTATAGCGTTGTTTGGAAGGAAAGAATGAAATGAAATAGAATTTTTAATTTGTGAACTTACGTAACGTAACTACCCATACTATACATATACAACTATACATACTCCATACAAATGTTTTCCCATGGGATCTCCAACCCAAATGCTCAGCTAACCCAATATGAAAAGAGCTAGATTTGGTTACACATTATTTTGATCAGCCATTTTAGGCATTCTACTAACATATACTAAGTAACTCTGCAACTACATCAACTAACTCATTCATTTGCAACATGTTAACTAACTCTCATTAGAGTATTAGTAGACTGTTAAGGTTAGTGTTCAGCTAAGTAGAATAAGTTGCACTTGCAAAATTACTTATACACTCAGAAAAAAAGGTACAGTGCTGTCACTGGTGCGGCCCCCTAAGGTACAAAAGTGAAAAGGTACATCTTTGTACCTTACTCACCCCTAAATGGTACATATTAGTATCTTAAAAGGTACATATCAGTACTTTAAGAGTGCGTATTAGTACCTTAAAGGTACATATTAGTACCTTTTCAGTTTTGTACCTTAGGGTACCGCCCCAGTGAGAGCGATGTACCTTTTTTTCTGACACTGTAGTCAGTAAAATGTCTGTTGTTGGAACATCAAAATAAAGTGTTAAAGCTTTAGCAGACAGTCTAGTAATACTCTAATGACTGCGAGTTGACATGTAGTGCTTTGCAAAGTTACTTACAGTTAGTGGAATTTATGGTTGCACTTTAGTTTAGGGTCCAGTTCTCACTATTAACTAACTATTAACTATGACCTTTGCCTCAATAAACTCCTAATTACTGCTTATTAATAGTTAGTAAGGTAGTTGTTAAATTTAGGTAGTTTAGGTATGGGATAGGATTAAGGAATGTAGAATATGGTCATGCAGAATAAGGCATTAATATGCGCTTTATAAGTACTAATAAACAGACAATATCCTAGTGATATGCATGTTAATAAGCAACTAGTTGATAGTGAGAATTGGACCCTAAACTAAAGTGCTGCCAAATTTATGAAGTGGACAATCAAAATAAATGTTTTAATTTTCATTAGTATTAACAAGCACCATAAATATTTATATTATGCAAAATATATAATTAATTAATGTATACCTTTTATTTATTTATTTTTTTAAGAATGTAGGCTATTTTTAAACAGGTTATGTACCCTATGCTGTCTTCTGCTAGTCTCAAAGTATGACTAACAAAAAATTTTAATTAAGAAAAAACTAAATTATTTTTGTTTATTTTATCATTTGTAAAAAAACAACAACAACTGGAGTGTGTGTAGTCTAATTCATCATGATTTATTGATAATGTAGCGCTGTGTGATGACAGTGGGACAAAAACCTGACAAAAGTCCTCTCTGCATACCTCTTTACATGTGCCCATGTGCCCAGCTAATTTTTATTTGAATATTTTTGAATCACTTCTGTAGAGAGCAGTTTAGATTAACTCAAACATATAGGACCTTTATTATACAATTCTTAGGCAAAATGGTGGATGACAACAGTTTCCAAGGTAGGATTGGTTAATAATATGTTTTTGGGTGGGGCTTGGAGTGTATTTTCACTGTTATGCTGACGATACTCAGCTCTATATTTCTTCACGCCCTGATGAAACTTACCAATTCACAAGATTAACGGAATGCATAGCTGATATAAAACATTGGATGTCTAGTAATTTCCTGCAACTTAATTCAGAAAAAACTGAATTTTTAATTATTGGACAAAAAAACTCTGCAAGTAGTAACCTAGAATACTGTCTAACACTCGATGGCTGCTCTGTCAAGTCCTCGTCGTCAATTAGGAACCTGGGTGTGCTCTTTGATACCAATCTTTCATTTGAAAGCCACGTTTCTAACATCTGTAAAACTGCATTCTACCATCTTAAAAATATATCTAAATTACGGCACATCCTTTCGATGCAAAATGCTGAACAGTTAATTCATGCGTTCATGACCTCAAGGCTAGATTACTGTAATGCTTTACTGGGTGGTTGCCCTGCTCACTTAATAAACAAACTCCAGCTGGTCCAAAACGCAGCAGCTCGAGCTCTTACTAGAACAAGGAAGTATGACCATATTAGCCCGGTTCTGTCAACACTTCATTGGCTCCCTATTAAACATCGAATAAATTTTAAAATCTTGCTTATTACTTACAAAGCACTAAATGGTTTAGCTCCCAGTACTTGAGCGAACTCTTAACGCATTATACTCCATCACGTCTATTGCGGTCTCAAAACTCTGGCCAGTTGATAATACCTAGAATATCAAAATCAACTGCAGGCGGTCGATCCTTTTCCTATTTAGCGCCTAAACTTTGGAACAGTCTTCCTAGCATTGTTCGGGAAGCAGACACACTCTGTCAGTTTAAATCTAGACTAAAAACGCATCTCTTTACTATGGCTTACATAAAACATTATCAATTTCTATTACTCAAATCAGTAAATGATTGTCAGGCTGCATTAACTAGGTCAGCGGAACCGGGAACACTTCCCATAACACCTGATGTACTCGTTACATCATAAGAAGAATGGCATCTACGCTAATGTTAGTCTCTCTGTTTATACCGAGGTTTACTGCAGTCAGCCAGATCCAGGCCGTATCCAGATCAGATGGTGGACCAGCGCCTGGACATGACCAACGCAACCCTGAAGTGTCTGCAGAGAACATGTCAAATAAACTCCCCGTAAATGCTGCATCGACCACGACATCGTCATTAAACCCGTCTTCGGCGTGCGACTCCAATCTCTCGAATAATCTAACAAATATCTATTTGCCTAATATGAATTAAGACCTGCTATGTTGCCAGAATTATAATCATACACTGTTTGTTTGTCGGCCAGAGGAGAACTGGCACCCGACTGAGCCTGGTTTCTCCCAAGGTTTTTTCTCCATTCTGACCCTGAAGGAGTTTTGGTTCCTTGCCACCGTTGCCTCTGGCTTTTGGCTTGCTCAGTTGGGGACACCTAAATTTCTTCTATATTACCGATCTGCCCGCATTGACACTATATGATACTTGAAATTAGCTGGATAACATCACCGTTTTACCAGAACGGCTGTACAAATTCTGTTGCATTATTTTACTTTTAACAATGTGAAGCTGCTTTGAAACAATTGGACTTGTTAAAAGCGCTATATAAATAAAGGTGATTTAATTTTGATTTGATATTTGCATGCATCTTTCAGATATCTATAAATGAATTTTGACCAGTAAGAATGTTAATTCCAGATATCTGCAATGAAATTCCTCCCAGTCACAAAGCTAAATGCAGATATCTCCAAAGAAAGATCTTATAGTCAAAAATCAGATTGAGACATCCGTAATTAAACTGAAGATATCTTAAAATGAGATTTGACTGGGAAGAATTACAATTCAAGATATCTCTTATTTCAAGAAATCTACAATTGTAATTCAACCAGTAATAAATTATTTTCAGATATCTACAAATGTATTTTGGATATCTTTAAAGATGGTTAATTAAAGATTTGAATTACGATTAGTCAAATACCAGTATATCTCAAATTATAACTTACTTGTGTTAATTCAGTTAGAGATATCTCAAATTACAATTTTAATAGTGATAATTAAATTAAAGATATCTCTAATTAGAATTATGCCTAGTACAAAATCAATTATAGATATCTTTAATTACTATTTCTACTAGTGAAAACTCATTTGTAGATATCAGAAAATATGTTCCAATGGAAGTCAATGGAAGAATATGACTAGTCAAAATGACATTGTATATATCTTAATTCCAGTTACGATGAGTCAAAATCTGTAATTGGAATTTTTGTCAAACCTAAATTACTACTAGTAGAGCCAGGAGTATTTAATGCTAAAACGGCTTGCCATACACTCAATAATCTTTGGCTACTGGTGGTCTCTAATATCTCTGATATTATTAATCAACACACAATCAGTTTTATATTATCTTTAAAGAGAGATATATTCTGAAGCATTGCAATAATAGGTTGACAGTGCTGCTTTACAATATTAAGTCACTACTGTATAACAACTGCTGTTAAAAAAAAGAAGAGAGAAATGCAGAGTTTTAAAAATCATTGTCAAAGACTGAAATACTGACAATCTTAGCACTTAAGCTCTAGCTGCTTTTAATTTTAGCATGTAACTGGTACAATATTATACTAAAGACGTCAGACATACATATTTGGATTATAGATACAAAGATCCCGTGTGAAAAGACAGAGTTTTAAATGAAGGATCACCCTTCCTGCTCCATTGTTTGTTCTGTATTAAATGGATGATGAAATACTGAGCTGCTACTCATGACTTTCTCAAGGCACGTGTGTAATGAGTTAATGCAGAAGTCAAATTTACTGCAGTAAAGACTCTAAAACTGTCAAACGGAGCAGCTCTTTAGTTTTAAGAAAGTGTTATGGCAATAATCATGTGATTACAACCTGGTCTTTACCAATTCCTAAATTGCACCAATGACAAAAATCTAGCAAATGTGTGCTCCCTTGACAGAAGGAGGTGATCCTATTGTGTGTGTATTTTCAGGCAGTGTTATTGTTAGCTATTGGCTCCACCTGACGGTAACTCAGTGAAGTATTTCTATTAGGAGGCGCTTGAAGTCACCACCACACTCTGAGCTCAGGGAATCCTTTAGGGTAACATCATATTTCTCCAAGTACATGTCCTTGATGGTCTCCAAATCCACCTAGAGGTCAATGAGAACATGGAAAGGAAAATATAATTATTCTTTCTGGTATTTCCATGAAAAGTGTCTTAGTATTCATTGTGTTATCAAGTCCAGAATTATCTCTACCTCAGAGCGTCCCACGATAATACGTATGAGTGTGTCCTCATCTGTTCCAGCTCCTTTCATAGCAGCGTTCAGACGGCGGGCGAAATATAGCTGCGGGTTTTTAGCACATCGCACTGTTCAAACAAAAACAAATCATGTGTGTTGCAAGTAGAAAAGGCTATCAAATAGCTATATCCTTTCACAGCAGCTTACGGTCACTACTTTGAACCGCAATATGACTCTCTGATTCAAAAGAAGGAACACATCTCCTAAAGGCTTTTCAGAGTTTGGATGGTAGTTACCCAGAGTAATGTAACAGTCCTTTAATGTTCCTGCAGCCTCACTGTCTATAGCATCCAGGATATCTGTTCCAGAGAGCTATGGAAAGAAAACAAAAGAGAAACCAGAAACTCAGAAAGAATGTTGAAACAGTTGTTGTAAAGCAGAGTTGGGCATAGCTGGTGTTTGACCGTACAGTTTCATATATCTTGAAGGTGGCCTGAAGCTGTAGGTAGTTCCTGTGAGTGAGGATGTAGGTGAAAGTGGACTCATCTGTTCCAAAGCGTCCTTCACCTGCCTGTTGAAGACCAACCACATAGTCATTCATTCGTTCATTCAATCAAGCAACAAAATAACTGGGGTTGCCAGGTCTGTTTGACAAATGTAGTCAAATAACCAATCAAATATAGTCTAAAACCAGCACAATGGCCAAAAAGACGAGCCTATAAACCATCCCAATACCAAAACACAGAATATACTATAAAAAAGGTACAAAAGCTGTCACTGGGATGGTGCCCTTTCAGAAACTGCTAATATGTTCTATTTAGGTACACTTTAGGTACTAATATGCACCCTTAAGGAATACAAAGAGGTACCTTTTGAATGGGTACCGCCCCAGTGACAGCTTTTGTACTTTTTTCTGAGAGTGCCTATTAGATATTTTCGGATTTCCTTTGTAGCCGTACAATGTAAGTAGCAGCAGTGAACATCTGCAAGTTCACAGACAAATGAAAAAATATCCTGAAAATGTCAATCTATTTTAGTATTATTTATATACTATTAGCTATAGTATTCATTAATAATGCTTTTATTTTTACATTTTACATGAAATTTCATTTAATTTTAGTTTAAGTTTTAATCATTTGTTATGTGCTTTTTATTAGTTTTATTAGTAACCAACTAGCCTGACAAGCCAGACCCACATCAAGACGTTGGGTCTGGGAACACACCTTTGGCAGGGCTCAATCCGAGGGGCAGAATAAAAGGTTGTCTTTCAAATTCCCTCTGCACGCAATAGGATAGCGCTACAACCAACCAGATCGCTATCAGTGGTGAGACAACAATCACAAGCGGGTTGTGGCTGAGTCCCATGCGTTTTCCCACCAGCGGAGCTAGTTGATAGATTAAACTTTTGCCGTATCCAGTCGGCAAACCTCCGAACACATCTTCCTTTCTTAAGAATGACTTCAGTGTCGTTCTTTGTTAGCAGGGATTTCACGTGTGTACCTTGTGTGTGTACGTGTGTAGCAGAGATTTCAATGTGTACCTTGAATGCAATGTAAGTCGCTTTGGATAAAAGCGTCATCCAAATGCATAAATGTAAATGTAAATGTAATGTTAAGCCCACCCACCAACTCTATACACAATGTGATTGGCCTGACTAGAGTTTAGATTTTCAAGCTCGCAAGCCAACAGAGAGTTGCTAGACGACCCTGGATGCAAATTACATTTGCTGCCGCTAGGGTGCGTCTAGATTTCTAGGCTAGTAACCAACCACAATTTTATTTCTATTTCTATTTAGCTTTAATTTATTTTAATTTTAGTCATTTTAATACATAAACATAAATTGTTTTTCATCTAATATATTTAAATAAATATTTGATTTGATTTCAGCTTTATTTCAATGACCAAAATTATTGTTAATAGTTTTAATTTTAGCTAACTGAAGGCAGGACTAAGGCAGGACTGTCTTTAGTCTTTAATAAACCAATTCTTTGTGAAAATCATGGACTTGGCAACCCAAAAAATGATAAAACAGTAATAAACTACTTACATCCAGAGTTTTACCAGCAGAATAATCCTCACCTCAAACAATGATGTTGCATCCTGTTCTGCAAGAGCTTCATCCACTTCATAAGACTCATCCCTGATGGCCTGCAGGTGAAGGTCAGTTGTTCATAGCAGATAACAACAACAAACCTTGGTAGATTTAATAAATACTTTTTTTCTTGTTCATTTTGTACTATAAACTGCAGATAATGTAACATACAAACACAAACATTAGGAAAGGAATTCTGCACCATTAATGTTCCAGTGAACAAAAGCAGTGATTGCTTCAGTCAGTGGCGATGGAATGGAAATTTTTCATGACTACCACAGACTGCGTAAGAAAGATTAAAAATGCTGCCTTCGGAGGACGGTAGGAAGGCAACAAGGCACGTCCGAATTCAATGTTAGCTTCACTTCCTGTCTCCTGAGATACCTTCATCTGATAAATTTTTTGAAGGCAGCATAGATGTATCCTTTACTGCCTTTGATATCCCACAACCCTGTGCTTTCCATTCTGTGGCGATTAAGCTAAAAAAATAAAATGGCATCTGAAAGTTGCGGTTGGTGGTTCCCATTCAGTCGGTCACTCTCGACGCCACGTTGGAGTACCGACGAATAGGAATCTCGCTCGCGAGAGCCAATCTACTTCGAGTGTAACTATAACGAGCCAATGCACATTGGCATGCAATGATTGCACCAGGTGCTCATGCCACGCTGTGCGGGTATAAATGAGACACAGGTGATTGCATCAAATTAGCATTTTGCTTCGGAGCCGAGTGGTAGATGGTTACTACAGATATCACTCCTTACTTCGCAGTCCTGACTGAAGACGGAAGCCGCCTTTCGGAAGCGATCTCTTCATTCGGTGTTGGTGTGACGGCACAGCAGCGGGTCGTGTGGTTTTCCGATCATCTCTCTTTGTTGTTTGAACAGAACGATCACAAAGGCTGTTCTCACAGCCGGTTCGGTGCGCTAGGTGGAGAGCGCTAAAAAGCCGTTCCCACGGCTGGTAAGAGAGCGCCTTCGTGTGAGAGCATGCGCACGTCAGGCTGCACTATCCCCTGACGGTGTCGCGCCGCCCCTCCCCTGCGTGCTTCAGTACCAAGGAGAGCGTCCTTCTGAAAGAGCTTACACAGATAGAGCTTGCGTCTTTTTCAAGATGACATTCTATCTGTGTGTTTCTGGATGCGGTGGTTTCCTGTCACCGAGGGATGGTCATCAGCGCTGTATCTCGTGTTTGGGCGTTCAGCACGCTGAGACAGCGCTGGTGGATGAATCATGTTCTCACTGCGGGAACATGACCATCTCGGAGTTGCGATCGCGGCTCCGCTCTCGCAAGGGGCGGAGCCTCTGTGCCTCTGCCGCGATCTAACTCTCCTCAGAGAGTTACTTCAGGCAGTAGCCCGGCTGATTTGAGGGTTACGGTGGAGCGCTTCCCCAGGAACCAACCCGGGAACCCTCATCCCTCTCGCACTCCGCAGCCAGTAGAGCTGCCATTGGAACGCAGCGGTGGGCCGTCCACGAGATGTGCACCATCCGTATCCTTTGGGGCTCCCCCTTGAGGACCAGATGTCCATCGCTGCATCGGAGGGAGAGTCAGAACTCTCTGGAGAGGATGTGTCGGCGCAGGGGGCTCCTCCGGGTAGACCCGCTGTGCCCGATACTGATCCGGAGATGATGGCTATGCTTGCCCGGGCCGCCGAGAGAGTCGGGCTCGTGTGGAACCCTTCACCGTGTCCCGAACCCTCAAGGCTGGATGATTGGTTTCTCGGGGTGGCCCGTGCTGGTTCTCAGCGCCCCACCCCGGTGCCTTTTTTCCCAGAGGTGCACGAGGAGCTCACAAGGTCGTGGACGGCACCTTTACTGCCCGAAACCGGCCTAGTGGATCCTCCTCCCCTCACCACCTCGATGGCGGACCTGCAAAGGATACACGCAGGTTCCCCGTGGAAGCGGGCCGTTGCTATGCAACTGTGCCCTAACTCCACTTCCAGGGGGAACCCGTGTCTTCCCTCCGGGGCCTGTAGGTACTCATCCGATCTGATCGGGAAGGCCTACCTGACTTGTGGAGAGGCAGGCTCCGCTTTACACGCCACGGCGTTGTTGCAGGTCCATCAGGCCCGGCTCTGAAGACCTTGCACGAGGGTGGTCACGATCCGCAGTTCTCCAGGAACTGAGAACCGCAACGGACCTCGCGCGCCTGCGACGGCGTTACGGGGCGCGGGCCGTGGGTCGTCGCGATGTCCACTATGGTGGTCCAGGAACGCCACCTCTGGCTGTGTCTGGCGGACATGAGGGAGACCGAGTCAGGTTCCTTAACTCCCCCGTCTCCCAGACTGGCCTCTTCGGCGACGCGGCCCAGAACTTCGCCCAGCAGTTCTCGGCCGCACAGAAGCAGACTGAGGCGGTCAGTCACATTCTGCCACGGCGGTCAGCTGCTGTCTCCTCCCTGCCGCCGGCAGCGCCTCAGCCTGCTCGTCGCCGAGGGCGGCCGCCTGCGTCTGCCTCCGCTCCCGCGCCGCAGCAGCAGCCTCCACCCAAGCGGCGTTGTGGAGCCGGGCGCAAGCAGGCCGCCCTACCCGTCCAGACGCCTGCCAAGAGGGGTGGCAAGGCCAAGGGCAAGCCGCCACGTGACGGGCGACCCGGAGGTGAGGAGGACTGCTCTTCTGGAGATGGTGACCACACCGCTCCATCCCCCGGTGGAGGGCCGGGAGGAGAATCTTGTGTTCCATTTTGTTTCTGTTCCGCCCTGTTCCCAAATTCTCAACACAAGAGCAGTTCCTTCCATCTCCGGGTCTGCAGGGGGCTCGGAGAGTTGTGGCCGGTCAAACGCCGGACCACACTCATCCTCCCTCTTCGCCAGCGGGCAGCAGTGGACAACCCCATGTTCCTGCTGCCCACCTGTGGAATCAGGTAAGTGTTGCACGGCACACTCTCACCTCGCTGCAGGCCGCCTCCACGAGACAGCCGCCCCAGTCCGGTACCTGCATTCCACCTCGCTGCCCCACGGTGGGTACGCCGGTGGTCCCTATGGTCCTGCTTGTACGGTCCCTGGGAGCCTGGCTAGTGCTCCTCGGCCCGTCTCGCTGGCTCATTCGGACCATCAGGCTCGGGTACGCGATTCAGTTCGCCTGGCGCTCCCCAGGATCAGGGCGCCCGCTTCACCGGTGAATGCTGCAGATGCCCATGTCCTGCGCGGTGGAGATCGCTGTCCTACTGGCGAAGGACGCGATAGAGCCGGTCCCTCCAGCCGATATGAAGACCGGCCTCTACAGCCTGTACTTCATTGTACCCATGAAAACCGGTGGGTTACGGCCAATCTTGGACCTGCGAGTCCTGAATCGGAGCCTCCACAAGCTACCGTTCAAGATGCTCACGCAGAAGCGCATTTTCGAATGCATCCGTCCCCAAGATTGGTTTGCAGCGATCGACCTGAAGGACGCGTACTTTCATGTCTCGATCCTTCCTCGACACAGGCCATTTCTGCGCTTTGCGTTCGAGGGTCGAGCATATCAGTACAAAGTCCTGCCCTTCGGGCTGGCCCTGTCCCCCCATGTCTTTACGAAAGTCACGGAGGGGGCCCTCGTGCCCATGAGAGAACGGGGCGTTCGCATCCTCAACTATCTCGGCGACTGGCTCATTCTAGCACAGTCCAGGGATCAGTTGTGCGAACACAGGGACCTGGTGCTCAGACACCTCAGCCAGTTGGGTCTTCGGGTCAACTGGGAAAAGAGCAAACTCGCCCCCGGGCAGAGGATCTCTTTTCTCGGTATGGAGTTGGATTCGGTTGAGCGGACAGCGCGCCTCACAGAGGAGCGTGTCCAGTCGATGCTGAACTGCCTGAACACGTTTCAAGGCAGGATGGCGGTTCCACTGAAACAGTTTCAGAGGCTCCTGGGGCATATGGCAGCCGCAGCAGCAGTAACGCCGCTCCGCCTGCTTCATATGAGACCGCTTCAGCATTGGCTACACGGCCGAGTCCCGAGATGGGCGTGGCAACGCGGCACTCACCGGGTGAGCATCACACCGGCTTGTCGCCAGTCCTTCAGTCCGTGGTCCGACCCCTCGTTCCTTCGGGCTGGAGTGCCCCTGGAACAGGTGTCCAGGCATGCTGTGGTTTTCACGGATGCCTCCGCCATGGGCTGGGGAGCCACGTACAACGGGCATGCAGTGTCAGGGGTTTGGACGGGCCCGCACCTGCATTGGCACATCAATTGCCTCGAGTTGCTAGCAGTACATCTTGCTCTGAGCCGCCTCAAAGTACTGGTCCGCACGGACAACACTGCGACCGTTGCGTCTATCAACCGACAAGGTGGTCTGCGCTCCCGTCGCATGTCGAAACTCGCCCGCCATCTCCTCCTCTGGAGTCAGAAGTGTCTGAGGTCGCTTCGGGCCATTCATGTACCTGGTGTGCACAACCGTGTGGCTGACGAGCTCTCACGAGCTGCGCTCCCAGGGGAGTGGCGACTCCACCCCCAGGTGGTTCAGCTGATCTGGAGACAGTTCGGGGTGGCACAGGTCGACCTGTTTGCTTCCCCAGAAACGTCCCTCTGCCAGTGGTTCTATTCGCTGACCGAGGGTACACTCGGCACGGATGCCCTTGCGCACAGCTGGCCCCAGGGGCTGCGCAAATATGCGTTTCCCCCAGTGAGCCTACTTGCACAGACACTGTGCAAGGTCAGGGAGGACGAGGAGCAGGTCCTGTTGGTGGCGCCGTACTGGCCCAACCGGACCTGGTTCCCAGAACTTATGCTCCTCGCGACAGCCCCTCCTTGGCCGATTCCTCTGAGGAAGGACCTTCTGACTCAGAGACGTGGGCACCCTGTGGCACCCGCGTCCAGACCTGTGGAAGCTTCATGTCTGGCCCCTGGACGGGACGCGGAGGTTCTAGGTGACTTACCCCAAGAAGTAGTTAACACCATCACTTCGGCACGTGCACTGTCTACAAGACAGGCTTACGCCTCGAAGTGGAACCTGTTCGTCGAGTGGTGTTCTTCTCGCCGAAGACCCCGAAGATGTTCGATCGCGTCTGTGCTTTCCTTCCTGCAACAAGGGTTGGAGCGTGGGCTGTCCCCCCTCCACCCTCAAGGTCTATGTTGCTGCTATATCCGCTCTATCACGACCACCACGTAGAAGGTAAGACGGTTGGGAAGCACGACCTGGTCGTCAGGTTCCTTAGGGGGGCGAGACGGTTAAATCCTCCTTGACCCCCCTCCATACCCTCTTGGGATCTTGCTCTGGTGCGCCGAGCACTCTAGAATGCCCCATTCGAGCCTTTGCAGTCAGCAGAGCTAAAGATTCTGTCTATGAAGACTTTGCTGTTGGCTGCATTGGCCTCCATCAAGAGGGTAGGGGACCTGCAGGCATTTTCGGTCGACGAATCGTGCCTAGAGTTCGGGCCGGGTAATACCCACGTGGTACTAAGGCCCCGGCCTGGCTATGTGCCCAAGGTTCCTACCACTCCCTTCAGGGACCAGGTGGTAAACCTGCAAGCGCTGCCCCCGGAGGAGGCAGACCCAGCCCTAGCTTTGCTCTGTCCCGTCCGCGCTCTGCGGATCTACGTGGATAGAACTCAAAGCTTCAGAACCTCAGATCAGCTCTTTGTCTGTCACGGAGGCCAGCAGAAGGGAAAGGCTGTCTCCAAGCAGAGGATGGCCCACTGGATAGTGGATGCCATCACCTTGGCTTACCAAGCACAAGGTGTGCCCTGTCCGCTCAGGGTGCGAGCACACTCTACTAGTTGCATCCTCCTGGGCACTGGCACGTGGCACCTCGTTGTCAGACATCTGTAGAGCTGCGGGCTGGGCGACACCCAACACGTTCGCTAGATTCTATAGCCCTACGTGTAGAGCCGGTCTCTCCTGTGTTCTCACCTCAAACGGGTAGAAGCACTGAGAGGCCCCGGCTCTTGTTGGCTTGCTGCGCTCCGGCGCTCTTATTCTCCAGAAGCAAACTCTGTGAGTCCTCCATCACCCTCGGTGCCGGACGTCGCGGAACGTCGGGCATCAGGCCCCTTGCCGCTGAATCCTTGAGAACCGGTAATGGGCTGGGCTTATATGAGTGACCCTGCGGGGATCCCATATTTCTTCCACGGTTGCTCCTACGGGAAGCCCGTGTCTTTCCCTTGGGAGAGCCTTCCCGTCACCGGGACTGAGCGGGCTACGGCTCAGCTTTGTACTCCACATAACTCCTCCGGGGTACGATGTGGGCTCCGCAGCGGCCCCTTTTCTAGGGCACGCTTTCCCAGTGTCATCCAATAATCACTGAGCAGGGTCATGCGGAACAGCAGTGATGGACTTCCTGGTGTGAGCCCTGTCTCATCAGGTAAGAGAGCTCAGGCGGCTCACATTGGGCACTGGAAGGGGGCAGAGGCCATGGCACTTTGGTAGGATTCTTTATTCGCCGGGTACTCTGACGTGGGCGCCAAGAGTGACCGAATGAATGGGAACGCCTCGGATCATTGCATGCCAATGTGCATTGGCTCGCTTTAGTTACACTCGGCGTAGATTGGCTCTCGCGAGCGAGATTCCTATTCGCCGGCACTCTCGACGCATGCCTCCGCTCCTCCTTCAGGGGAACGAGGTTACATACGCAATCACCAGACGTTAGTTTGTGT